>JASDFA010000007.1:7200000-8440000 GCA_035772735.1 Datura wrightii | reverse complement strand
GAGGCTACGAAATGTTTTAGGAAATGTTTCCATCTATCATGATCTATGTCGTGAGATGAAAAAGTCTTTCAATCCCTCTAATTCATTCCATTAGAGATTGTAGAGTATGGCTCCTCGAAGAGGGAATGGATGGAGAAATGGAGATGGTTAAAGCCGTGAGGATGGCATGAGTCATGGACATCAGCATGTCCCATCAGTTCAGGAGCCTCAGAAACCGGAGCCAGCCGACCACGCTGAGTTTTGGGTCGCTATCTAGATACTTGTGCAGGCCTTGACCGCTTAGGTCAACCAACAAGCCTTTGCGCATGTTCCATAGAATGGCAGAGCAACGGCGGCTCGAGTCAGGGACTTCTTGAGGATGAACCCACCGAAGTTTCTTGGGTCCAAGGTAGATGAGGAAATACATGAGTTCATGGATGAGGTTGTCAAGATCACCTAGGTCATGGGGTGAGTAGTGTTGAGTGCGAGACCTGGCGTCCTACCAATTGAAGGAGGTTGCGCATATCTGGTTTCATCAATGGAAGGATAGCAGGATTGCTGGAGCAGGTCCGGTCACTTAGGAAGAGTTCCATGTTGCATTCCTGGATCGATTCTTCCCTCGGGAGATGAGGGAGCTAAAGGAAGCTGAGTTTGTTAATCTGAAGCAAAGGAGGATGACAGTACTACAGTATTCCCTTGAGTTAACCCGCTTATCAAAGTATGCTCTTGAGTTAGTGGCTGATCAGAGAGCGCGAGTGAGCAGGTTTGTGCATGGGATAGCAAGTTACTTGGACAAGGACTACAAGACAGCTATGCTCCACCAGGACATGGACTTCCCTTGCATAGTGTTGTATGCTCAGCAGATAGAGGTAGCACACTCGAGGGAAAGGGAGGCCAAGAGAGCCCGGATTGAGGACCACTGATTCTCGCAGTAGAGGTCCGGTGGTGGGCACCGTCAGAAGACCCACCAGAGATCATCTGTCCCAGCCTCATCAGCTTTGAGTGTGCCATCTCAGCCTAGGCATGATCAAAGAGGGTGAGCATCAGGCTCGAGGGGTTAGGGCAGCAGGCCCACAGATTCAGGTGTTCCAGCTTGTCGCAGATGTGCCCGAGGGCATATAGGCCAGTGATTGGAAGGTTCAGGTGCGTGTTTTGAGTGTGGGAAACTGGGACACATTCTTAGAGATTGTCTAGCAGCAAGACAGGATTAGGTTGGGGTCCGCGACCTAGCTTCTAGCTTCGCAGCCCCACCCCTTCACTAAGCACATTAAGGGGGATCTACCAGTTTAGCTGGCGGTCAGCGCCAGAATGGATTGTATGCCCTAGCATCCCGTCAGGAGTAGGAGGTCTCCCTGGACGCGGTTACTTGTATGTTATGAGTCTTCCATGTTTTTGTTTATGATCTATTAGATCTAGGGGCTACCTTGTCCTTTGTGACACCTTATCTAGCCGGTAGCTTTGGAGTCAGTCCTGATGTCTTGTCAGAATCCTTTTTAGTTTCTACTTCTGTAGGTGAATTAGTTGTATCTAGACGACTGTATAGACATTGCCCAGTCTTGATCCTCCATAAGGTCACCTCAGCATATCTGATAGAGTTAGCCATGACCGATTTCGATGTTATTCTCGGCATGGATTGGCTATATGCTTGTTATGCTTCCACTAATTGTAGGACCCAGTCCATAGAGTTTAGATTTTTGGGTGAGCCAGTCTTAGAATGGAAGGGTAGTTCGGCTATTCCTGTAGGTCGCTTCATTTCCTACCTCAAGGCCAGAAAGATGATTTCTAAGGGTTGCATGTATCATTTGGTTAGGGTCAAGGATGTTGAGTCCGAGACCCCAACTATCTAGTCAGTTCCAGTAGTACGTGAGTATCCAGAGGTCTTTCCTGATGATTTTCCAAGTATTCCTCCCAAGCGGGAGATTGATTTTGGTATTGACCTTCTTCTCGATACGCAGCCTATATCTATTCCTCCTTACAGGATGGCTATAGTCGAGTTAAAAAAGTTGAAGGATCAGTTAAAGGATTTACTAGATAAGGACTTTATTAGACCGAGCCAGTCTCCATGGGGTGCACCAGTTTTATTTGTTTAGAAGAAAGATGGTTCCCTTCATATGTGCATTGATTATCAACAGTTGAGCAAAGTCACTATCAAGAACAAGTACCCCTTACCCAGGATCGATGATTTATTCGATCAGCTTCAGGGTACTAAGTGTTTCTCAAAGATAGATCTCATATCTGGGTATCATCAACTTAGAGTTCAGGAGAGTGATATCTCGAAGATGGCATTTAGAACACAGTATGGTCATTATGAGTTTGTAGTTATGTCTTTTGGACTAACGAATGCTCCTAAAACTTATATGGACCTGATGAACAGGGTGTTCAAGCCATATTTGGACATGTTCGTGATAGTGTTCATTGATGACATCTTGATATACTCTTGGAGCGAGGAGGAGCATGCCACTCACTTGAGAGTAGTGCTTCAGACCCTCAAGGATCGCCAATTGTATGTAAAGTTCAGCAAGTGTGAGTTTTGGTTGGTCTCCGTGGCATTCTTAGGCCTTGTGGTGTCTAGCGAGGGCATAAAACTCGTTTCGTAGAAAATTGAGGCGGTGAAGAATTGGCCCAGACCGGTGAATCCTTCGGATATTCGGAGTTTCTTGGGCTTAGATGGCTACTATCGGAGGTTTGTAAAGGGTTTCTCATCCATTGCAGTGCCTTTGACTAAGTTGACTTAGAAGAAGGTGAAGTTTCAATGGTCGGAGGCTTGTGAGAAAAGCTTCTAAGAGTGGAAGACTCGACTTACTTCAGCACTAGTGTTGACCCTACCTGAGGGTAACGATGGTTTCGTGGTGTATTGTGATGCTTCCATAGTTGGACTTGGGTATGTCTTGATGCAGCTTTGGAGGGCGATAGTCTTGATGCATGTGGGAGGGTGATAACTTATGCCTCTGGACAGTTGAAGGTGGATCGGAAGAATTACCCGACCCATGATCTTGAATTGGCCGTAGTGGTGTTCGCATTGAAGATATGGCGGCATTACTTGTATGGGGTCCATGTGGATGTATTTACGGATCACAAGAGCTTGCAATATGTGTTCACACAGAAAGATCTAAATCTTCAGCAAAGGAGGTGATTGGAGTTACTTAAGGATTATGACATGAGTGTTCTTTACCACCAAGGCCGGGCTAATGTGGTTGCAAAAGCGCTTAGTAGGCTCTTAATGGAGAGTGTGTCTCATGTGGATGAGGGGAAGAAGGAATTGTTGAAAGATGTTCATCAGCTTGCAAGGCTGGGAGTTAGATTGATCGACGCGACCGATGGTGGTGGTGTTGTACATAATAATCAAAATCGTCCTTTGTGGTTGATGTTAAATCCAGGAAAGATTAGGATCCAATTTTGAGGAAACTGAAGGAGGCGGTGTAGAGTCAAAAGGTGGAGGTTTTCTCCCAAGGGGGAGATGGTGTACTGCGATACTAGGGTCGTCTATGTGTCTCAAATGTTGATGATTTGAGAGTTTGGATATTGCATGAGGCACATGGTACCAGATATTCTATTCATCTAGGATCCATGAAGATGTATCGGGACTTGCGAGAAATCTATTGGTGGGATGGTATGAAGAAGGATATGGAGGAGTTCGTAGCGAAATGTCCAAACTGTCAGCAAGAGAAAGTCGAGCATCAAAGACCTAGAGGCATACTTCAGGATAATACCATTCCCACTTGGAAGTGGGAAGAAATCAATATGGACTTCATTACAGGTCTATCTCGTACTCGCCGTCAGTACGACTCCATTTGGGTGGTGGTAGACAGGTTAACTAAGGAGGCACACTTTCAGCTAGTCAAGACCACGAATTCAACGGATGATTATGCTAAATTGTATATTCGGGAGTTAGTTCGACTTCATGGAGTGCCCTTGTCTATTACTTCAGACCTAGGTACTCAGTTTACTTCTCAATTCTGGCTTTCATTTCAAAAGGGACTTGGGACGCAAGTTAAGCTCAGTACATCCTTCCATCCGCAAACAAATGGCTAGGCGGAACGAACCATTCAGACACTTGAGGATATGTTGAGGGCATGTGTTATGGATTTTAAAGGTAGTTGGGTTGATCATTTTCCCTTGATAGAGTTTGCTTATAATAACAGTTACCACTCCAGTATCCAAATGGCACCGTTCGGGGCTTTTTACTAGCGGAGGTGTAGATCTCCCATCTAATGGTTCGAGGTTGGTGAGGTAGCTATGATAGGCCCAAATTCGGTTCATGGGGCATTGGTGAAGGTTTAGTTGATACGGGACCAGTTGAAAACCGCTCAGAGTCATCAGAAATTGTATGCTAATGTGAGAAGAAGAGATTTGGAGTTTAGTGTGGATGACTGGGCATTTCTTAAGGTATCTCCCATGAAGGGAGTCGTGCGGTTCGAAAAGAAAGGTAAACTCAGTACCCGCTATGTTGCTCCCCACAAGATTGTGAGAAGAGTTGGTAAGGTGGCATATGAGTTGGACCTACCATCGGAGTTATCTTCGGTTCATACCATTTTTCATGTATCACTTTTGAAGAAGTGTTTGGGTGATCCAGCCTTGGTAGTTCCGGTAGACAGCATTGAAGTGAAAGACAGCCTCAGTTATGAAGAAATTCCCATTGAAATCTTGGATCGTCAAGTTCGGAAGTTGAGAAAAAAAGAAGTAGCTTTAGTTAAGGTCTTATGGAGAAATCAACATGTTGAGGGAGCTACGTGCGAAGTTGAAGCAGATATGAGGGCCAAATATCCACATTTATTCTCTACCGGCTCAATTCCGACTTGAGGTATCAGTTTTGCCCTATAACTCTTTCTAGTCTTCATGTTTTGTTCATGTGTACGAGTTTCTTTTATGTGTATGAATGTGTATGTGAGGTATGAGATCATTTCAGCTATGTGGTTTTATTCGGAGGTAGTCATTCTGTGAAAATTTTGATTAAAACAATCAGTATATGGTCATGAAAATTTTTATATTTCTATTGGTTGCTTGTTTCCTACATGCGAGGACGAATGTTCCCAAGGGGGAGATATTGTAATACCACAAAAGTGCTTAGGAGTATACCCGAGAAGCTAAAATGCAAAACAACTTTAAGTTGGGAAAAAGGTTGCAGAACGACAGGCACAACGACCCGTGGTAAGTAACCACGGGCCTTCGTTTGTGGTCGTGGATTCAGGAGCTCATGTGTCAGGGAAAACAACAGTTGATTCGACGAACCATTGTAAGAAACAATGAGCCGTTGTATGTGATCGTGGTGTGAAGCCAGGGCTGGTGGTAATCTGGACCACGGGTGTCACAATGACCCGTTGTGAGAAGGCACGGGCTGTTGTTAGTGGTCGTGGAAGGAAGTGGATCTGGGCAGTGGCTAAGATGGTTTGAAACCATGATTTGTGGTTTGGAAGGACGACTCATCCTGTCGAGCCGTGGGTACAGATTAGAAACTGGGAAGTTTGGCAGTCTAGACCACGGGAGGTTACCACAAGTCGTGGTATCCTCCCACAGTCCGTTGGCTCAATCGTGGGATCGTCCAGTGCAGGTTTTTCAGTGAATTCAGTAAGGGCATTTCCATCATTTCCTAATCCTAAGGCCCTATACTACATCGTTTAGAGCTCGTTTTGAAGGGTTTTAGTAGGGGAAGAGCAATTCTAAGTGCATACTCCCCATGTATGAAAGGTTGAAGGCTTGAAGGAGGAGATTCAATGACAAAATTCAAGGTTTCCTTTGGAATCTGATCTTGGGCAATTGAAGGGTGATAGAATTCCTCATTTTCAGGTATGTAGGGTTTTAATGGGTGTCTTCCTTCCACACCCATGCCCAATTCCTATATTAGTGTTAAATTATGAATAATCAATTATGGGGTTTTGATTAATTGCATGATTCTTATATCTCTATTCATGGGTATGATTAGATTGAGTTGATATTGGTGATTTACGAAGCTTGGGCAGATTCTAACTTGTTTCTCTGATAAAATTTGTTTTCTAAAAATTGAATCTAAAACGCCCCTGGGTGAATAGTTCATGAAAGAGGTGAATTATGGTAAATGTGTGATAATAATGAAGTTGGTGATGAAGAGCATGTTTCTAAAGCTACCCATGGTTATGAAGTTTTTTTCAAAAATAACAATGTGTAGATCCTAGTATGAAAAAGCTTTGGGCAATGCCCACATGTTGATTAAAGCGATGATTTTCCCAACATAAGCCTACCACATTGTTTAAAGAGAAATTTCCCAATTCTTGTTATAAATTCTAGCTTGTGGTATGTCAAGTAAATATTTCTACATGTAGCTTACCACATGATTTGGAGTAGATGCTCCCTCCTATGATTGAGCTTGTGGTATGTTTTGTAGTAAAGCTTCTCATATGCATGAATTTATAATTAGGATGTATGGCATTATTGAGCTTTGTCGAAGGACAATGTTGAGCTTCATTTTCACATGATGTTGAGTCTATGCATGATTTTATTCTAAGCTTTGTCGAGACGACAGTGTTGAGCTTCATATTTATATGATGTCCAGTATATGCATGATTTCATAATGAGCTTTGTCGATAGAAAATGTTGAGCTTCATTTCAAACAATGTTGAATTTATGCATGATTTCATGTTGAGCTTCGTCACAAGGCGATGTTGAGCTTCGTATTTATATGATGTAGAGCATTGCATGTTTTGGGAGAAGAGTCTAGCACCGAGCAGGCTAAGAGTTGATAACATTATGCCCTAGAACTACGCACCAACATAGGTTGATTCTATTATATTATTGGGACCTTCCTTGTGAGCTATCTCCGGCCTAATTGGCCCTTCAGCTTGATATCGATATCATTGTAGCGTCCTTAGCCATGGCAAGGTTTTGGATGGCTCGCCAACTTGAGTGTAATAGTTGGGACCACGTAAGCTCTATCATGGTATGTCGGTTAAGTGACGAGTCTCCCATTGTCCACATGATTCAGATTTGCATATTCACTACTCATGATCACTATGTATGCATGCATGTTCTAAAAGTAAGGTTTGACTCAATGTTCAGCTTTTCTATAAATCTTGCATCCTAGCTTTGAGTCATTCGAATTTGTTGATCTTATAAAGTTATGCATTGTCACATCATGAAGGGATTATGATTTTGAAAGAATGCAGGTGAGTTCTCTTAGTTCTCTAAGAGCTTATGTTATGAAATGATTAGTTTGGATGATTTTACTTATTATAGAGGTTTTACTTACCTTGCATACTCGGTACATTCCACGTACTGACTGCATACTTTCTATGTTGTATCGTTTCATGATGCAGGGTCCGGATCTCAAGCTCATCCTCATCCCTAGTCCATGTCAGCACGCGCTATCAGCTTATTGGTAAGTCCTCATGTTCGAGGGCTATTGATAGACTTTGATGTTATCTTGAGTTCTAGTACTGTTCGGATTAGTTGGGGATATTGTCCCATCAACCCATTGTATGTAGTAGAGGCTTTCAGACTAGTATGTAGTACTCAGCTCTTGTATATGTTTTGTATCCCATGAGGTTATACTATGGTTACATTTTCGCTATGTTTTTATGATTGTCTTTCTGCTTATCTGAATGAGATTAGCTGTGTGCATGAGCCATGGGTTGACATGGGGTCCCTTGTCCTGTGTCTATTATCCGGGCCTCCATTTGGGTCATGACATATATATAGGGGATAGCTTATCTTCTATGACGCCCTATGTTTCTAGTAGTATCAGAGTTAGTTCCGAAATCCTATCAGACCCCTTCTCAGTCTCTACTCCAATCGGTGACTCAGTCATAGCTCGACGGGTACACAGAAATTGCCCCGTCGTAGTCCTTCAGAAAGTCACCTCAATAGATCTAGTAGAGTTAGACATGACATATTTTGACATTATCTTTAGCATGGATTGGTTACATGAATGTTTTGCCTCAATCAATAGTAGAACCCGTATGGTAGAGTTTTGGTTTCTGAGTGAGCCAGTCCTAGAGTGGAAGGGTAGTTCAATTGTGCCTATAGGTCACTTTATGTCCTACTCTAAGGGCTGAAAGATGATTTCTAAGGGTTGTGTTTACCATCTAGTTTAGGTTAAGGATGCTATGTCCGACACCCCGACACTCCAGTTAGTTCCTATCATGTGTGATTATCCAGAAGTGTTCTCAGATGATCTACCCATGTTCCCTCCTGAATCGGAGATTGACTTTAGTATTGACCTTCTACCCAATACGTAGTGTATATCTATTCCTCCTTACAGAATATCTACAGCTGAGCTAAAAGAGTTGAAGGATCTCTTAGACAAGGGTTTCTTCAAACCTTGCAAATCCCTGTGGGGTACACCAGTTCTTTATTCGGAAGAAGGATGGATCTCTTCATTATGTGCATTGACTATCGGCAGTTGAACAAGGTTACAGTCAAGAACAAGTATCCTCTTCCCAGAATTGATGATTTGTTTGACCAACTTTAGGGTGCTAGGTACTTCTCGAAGATAGATCTCAAATCTGGTTATCACCAACTCAGAGTTAGGGAGAGTGACAACCCAATATGGATACTATGAGTCTGTAGTTATGTCTTTTGGACTAATGAATGCTCCTACAGCTTTTATGGATCTGATGAATAGGGTGTTCAAGCCATATTTGGACATGATCATGACTATGTTCATAGATGACATTCTCATATACTCTTGGAGTGAGGATGAGCATGCCTCTCATTTGAGGATTATGCTACAGACTCTTTAGGATCGCCAACTATTTGCTAAATTTAGAAAGTGTGAATTTTAACTGAACTCAATAGCATTTTTTTGCCATGTGGTGTCAAGTGAGGGTGTGCAGGTGGACTCCCAAAAGATAGAAGCTATAAAGAATTGATCTAGACCAGTTAATCCTTTCTATATCAAGAGTTTCTTAGGTTTAGCTGGCTACTACAGAAGGTTTGTTGAGGGATTTTCATCCATTGCGGCATCGCTGACTAAGTTCACCTAGGAAAAAGTCAAATTCCAGTGGTCGGATGCCTATAAGAAGAGTTTTCAATAGTTAAAGACTAAATCACTTCAGCCCCAGTATTGACCCTACCCGAGGGTACATATGGATTTGTGGTGTATTGTGATGCCTCTAGGGTTGGACTTGGTGGTGTATTGATGCAACATGGCTAGATCATTGCGTATGTGTCTAGAAAACTTAAAACTCATGAGAAGAATTACCTGACGCACGACCTAGAATTGATAGCAGTGGTGTTTGCATTGAAGATTTGGAGGCACTATTTGTATAGAGTGCATGTGGATGTGTTCATGGACCCCAAGAGTCTTCAGTATGTGTTTACCCAGAAGGACCTGAATTTGCGACAAAGGAGGTGGTTAGAGCTTCTCAAGGATTATCAAAAGAGTGTCCTTTATCATCCAGGCAAGGCCAATGTAGTGGCAGATGCTCTTAGCTGGCTATCCATGGAGAGTGTTTCTCATGTGGAAGATGGAAGGAGAGAGTTAATGAAGGATGTCCATAGGCTTGCTCGATTAGGGGTTTGCCTTGTTGATTCAACGGATGGTGGTGTCATTTTTCAAGATGTCTCAAAATCCTCCTTAGTGAGTGAGGTCAAGTCTAGACTAGATGAGGATCTGCTCTTGGTAAAGTTGAAGGAAGCGGTTCATAATTAGAAGGTAGAGATCTTCTCCAGCGGGGGAGATGGTGTACTTCAATATTAGAGTTATTTGTGTGTTCCGGATGTTGATGAATTGAGGGAACGAATGTTGTGTGAGGCTCATGGTTCTCGATATTCCATACATCTCTATGCCACCAAGATGTACCGTGACCTACGGGAAGTCTATTGGTAGAATGATATGAAGAAGGACATAGCAGAGTTTGTGGCTAAGTATCCGAACTGCCAACAAGTGAAAGTGGAATATCAAATACTAGGAGGTGTGCTTCAAGAAATCAGTATCCCCACCTGGAAGTGGGAAGATATCAATATGGACTTCATCACAGGGTTGCCTCGTACACGTCATTAATGTGACTCGATTTGGGTGGTTATGGACAAGTTGAGTAAAACAGCTCATTTTCTACTGATCAAAACTACTACTTCAGCTAAGGACTATGCTAAGTTGTATATTTGGGAGTTAGTTCAATTGCATGGTGTTCCCTTGTCCATCATATCATACATAGGTACTCAGTTCACTTCGCAGTTTTGGAAGTCATTTCAGAAAGGACTTGGTACTCAGGTCAAGGTTAGCACAACTTTTCACCCGCAGATGGATGTTCAGGCCGAGCGAACCATTCAGACTCTTAAGGATATGTTGAGAGCATGTGTGGTTGACTTCAAAGGCAGTTGGGATGACCATTTATCTCTTATCGAGTTTGCTTACAATAACAGTCCAGTATCCGAATGGCTCCATTTGAGGCTCTTTATGGACGGAGCTATAAGTATCCTATTGGTTGGTTTGAAGTGGGAGAAGCTACGTTGATAGGGCTAGTTTCAGTCCATGAGGCTATGGAGAAAGTTCAACTTATAAGGGAGAGGCTGAAAATAGCTCAGAGTCGTCAAAAGTCCTATGCGGATGTGAGGAGGAGAGAACTTGAATTTGAAGTTGATGATTAGGTGTTCTTGAAGGTATCGCCCATGAAGGGGGTGATGAGGTTCGAAAAGAAAGGAAAGCTTAGTCCCCAATATGTTGGCCCGTACAGGATTGTGAGACGCGTTGGCAAGGTGGCCTATGAGTTGGAGTTGCCCTCAGAGTTGACTTTAGTATATCCAATCTTCTATGTATCGCCCATGAAGTAGTGCATTGGTGACCTGGCTTAGGTGGTACCGGTGGAGAGCATTGGTGTGAATGATAACCTTAGTTATGAAGGAGCTCCGGTTGAAATTCTTGATCATCAGGTTCGGATGTTGAGGAATAAAGAAGTAGCTTAAGTAAAAGTTATGTAGAGAAATCATCTCGTTAAGGGAGCTACATGGGAAGTCGAAGCGGATATGATGGCTAAATACCTGCATCTTTTCCCTTCCGGCTCCATCCCAGCTTGAGGTACTAGTTTCCTCCTTAGCACTGTATTCAACTTCATTTCTAGTTCATGTATCTCAGTTTACCTTATGTTAGTGCATGGTACGTGTGATTCATGAATTCAGTTCAGTCATATATTTTAGTCCAGAGTTAGTTACTCTGCCTATTCTCAGCTTCAGATATTCAATATTTTGGATGGCAGTTCCTTTCGCCAGTTATTCAGTATGTTTATGCACATTCGAGGATGAATGTTCCCAACGGGGAGATGTTGTAATGCCCCGAAAGTTTCTAAGATCAGACTCGAGGGTGGAAGCGAAGAAAATAGGAAAATTTTGCACAAGTCATACAATGACTCATTAGGTTACTCGTCAGGTCACCCAACGAGTCATGGAGTGACTCGTGAGGAGGGTGCCAAGCCAGTGGAGGATCGTGGTCAGGGGGTGACGACAGGTGGAGCCACGAGTCATGGTGTCACTTCACGACTAGTGAAGTAAGTCGTGGTCAGGATGGCAGGTTGAAGGTTTGAATTTCCAGTAGCAGTAACGAGTGTGGACCACGAGTCGTGGGTGGTCCCAACGACTCGTGAAGTCCCTCATAGGGACTTGTAGAGTCCATTTTCCTGCGAACATAGTAAGGGTGTTTTCATAATTTCTAAGCTCCTAAATCCTTAACTACATCATTTTAAGCTCTGTTAGGAGGGTTTTAAGAGTGCTTAGCCTATCCTAAGTTATTCTCTCCCATGCATGCAAGATTAGAGGGCTCTATTGAAGATCAAGCTTGAGAATTCTCCTAGTTCTTCCCCAAACCTCTTTGGCTTTCAAGGAAGGGTGTAAAACCAGATTTCGCACGCATGTAGGGTCATGAATGACAGTTTCCCTTCACTCTTATGCCCAAATTCTATCCCAATTTCGTGAATTCAAGTGCGTGATTTTATGGGATTTTAACCCAAAGTGTGAATTCTCTATGTTTTAATCATGGCTTGATTCCCTTCATGTTTTAAATGATATTTTAAGATTCATGGGCATGTTTTATACTTATTTTGAATTACAATTCATGATTTCTAGTTTTGAAAGTATTATGCCCAATTATGCAAGTTTCATGAAAAGTTAAGATTATGATCTATGTTTTCAAACATGATGGGATGTTTAGCATGAAAGAATGTTTATGAATTATCCATGTATGAATCCGTAATTTTTGACTAGAAAGTCTATTTCAAGCATACTAAAGTTTGGGCATGCCCACATGATCTAAGTTTGTTTTCATGATTTAGTTCAAGTTTGTGATGTTAGCTTACCACATGGTTTTGGAGTATAGCCTCTCACCTTTAGCTTGTGGTACGTTTGGAGCTAAGGCTCCTCATATTTAGATTTTAGACTATGTATGGAATATCATCATCAGTTTCATTGAAAACTGATGGTTTAGCTTCATTGGAAAAATGATGGAGAGCATATATATGTTTTTGGGAGTAATGTCTAGTACCGAGTAGGCTAGGGGTTCAGGTAAACCCCAGGCCTCAGAACTACATGCCAACATAGGTTTATTCAGATATATTGGGACCTCCCTTGTGCACTTTCTCTACCTCCAAAGGGCCTTCAGCTTGATTTCAATATCATGGTAGCGCCCTTAGCCATGACAAGGCTTTGGACGACTCTACCCACTTGATTGTAATAGTTGGGATCACGTAAACTCTATCGTTATTATGTTGGTTATATGATGAGTCTCCCAATGTTCCTCATGATTTCAGTTATCCATTCATCATTATGGTATTGTGTTTTTAATAGGTTTGACCCAATGTTCAGATTATCATTTTTACTTATGATCTTCAATTTCAGCTTTGGGTCATTCATTTCACTTATGTTTATTCATGTTTTCAGATATCAGCATGTAGTCCTTACTCTAAGAATCTCATATTGATATGATTTATGTTATGCATGTTTTCAATTTTACTTACTTAGCCTGTTTTACTTAACTTGCATACTCAATACATTTCAAGTACCAACCGCATACTCTATGCTGTGTCATTTCATAATATAGGCTCAGACGCTCAGGTCAGTCCTTTTGCTAGTCAGTTTCCAAAGTTTAGTCCAAACATCTTGCTGGTGAGTCCTCATCTTTCGAGGACCGTTATATAGTCGAGCTATTATTATTTTCAGTTTCATATTTCTAGTGAGCTAGTTGGGGGTGTTGTCCCATCAGCTCGTTAGTATGTTATAGGCTAATCAGACATAATTGTATATTCAACTTTAGACCCAGTGTTTGAGATTTTCCGTTGTTTAAATGTTTTATTATTCAGACTTCCGTTATTACCGAATATAGATTTCCACTTTGTGTTTGTTGAACTTTAGTTTTCTTATTCATGCCATGGGTCGACTTGAAGCTATTTATGGTTCTAGGTTCCGTGTCTAGATCCGGGCCTATGTTCTGGTGATGACATCACCTTGGACAATGATTGCTCCAGGAGTGATGTAGTCGTAGTTTATTGCGCATTTCTTGGATAGGTCAAAATTTAGGGATGGGTATTTAGGAATCCATCCTCTCCTTATTTTAAATACTCCTTGGGGCTTCAACCTTTCAAATATTCTTGCTAATGATTCAATTAGAGGGGTAAATGTGCGACGCCTTACTTCTTTTAATTGACGAAAATTGGATTATACTGGATGAGCTTGGTAGTGAAAATCATATTGGCCAGAATTAGGTGGTTCATGATAAACTTGGTGTTGAGAACTCCAGGCACTGCAAGAGTCAAAGATTGCACATACTTGTTGTATATCCTATTGTGGTAGAGGTATAATGGTTGAGATACTTTCTTCTTTTTTATTCGGAGGACTTTCTGGTGCTTGAGAACTTGTTTATATTTGTGGAAATATCAATTATTCTCCCTATTTGAATAGCATATTCAAATTCTTTCCCAAAAGTCAGACTTGCGAAGCTATGAGTGATAGTGAAATACAAGTATTTGTGATATATACCATCTAGCGACTTGATAAAAAATTGGACTAATTCCTCTTCAGAGAGTGAATGATGTATCATAGAAGCTTTCCCCCTCCATCATATCATGTATTCCTCAAAAGATTTGTGAGTCATTTTTCTTAATTCAAGCAAATCCAAAAATGTCGAACCAACCTTAGGTTAAACTTGTATTGTTATACAAAATCTTGAGCCATATCTCCCATGTATGCCATTTATTGAAGTCTTGCTTGATGTACCAAGCGAGTTCCATTCTTAACATTCTATATAAATAATCTCATTAGAAGAGATTCATCATGTCCTATTCAACCTAATCTACTGCAATAGTCCTTCAGGTGCTCAATTGGGTCTCCATGCCCATCAAAGATGTTGAATCTTGAGATCTTGTATCCCGACGGAATCTCAACACATGGGTGTAGACACAATTTTTTATATCTTGGATCTAAAGTATTTTTGGAGCGTATTTTATCATCCACAATCTTCTCCAAGTATTGAACTCTTTTCGTAGTATCATGATCTTGTTCCACTCGCCTCTAGATGTTTCCATGTCTTGCAAAGTTCCAAGATGGGTGTGCAACGAAGGAATCTGTTGAGAGAGCACATGAGGTGGGTTTGGATGGAGATGTACCGTCGAGAGGATACTTTGTGTTGAGGGAAGACCAAAGTTTGTGTTAATAAAAGGACTAAAATTGTTCGAAATATTGGACATTTTGTCAAATTGCAGATTATCAACTGAATCGATGTTCAAATATCTGACAACCTTTAAGAAAATTAAACTAATCAAATACAAACACAAATTAGCCTATAACATATAAATAAAACATTATTAATAATATCAAAACGACATGCTTGTTAAAGAGTTTCAAGCCGGATAAACAAATTTAAACTCTGAATAATCTAAATTTTAGGCACGACGTGGATTGAACTTAAGAAACTCGTTATTTCAAATTAGTGATGTTATATTGACGAATTCTAGATAGTTAAGGTTTGAATGAGTAGATGGTGACAGTGCTAAAGAATTTAGCAAGTCAATGGAATGAGTAACGTCGACTTATGTTGAATATTGGAACCTTGATTCGAAGAGAAGATATGTACTAAGTAAGGCATAAAAATTAATGAGTTATGCTCATCATAATGAGTCAAAGTTATGAGAGTCTTATGTGAATATCTGACACGACCCAAATGGGCGGGTTATGCGGGCACCTACATCGAGTCTAACTCGATAGGAGAATTCCTTTTTGAACATCACATAAAAATATCAAAATTTCTCTTTAATTTACATAAATAAACAATGTTAAATTTTACAATAAGAATCCCTCAAAAATCCATGACTTTCCCAAGGTCTAGTCTAGACAGGTATAAGAGGTCTAAATATAATACTGATAAATAAAAAGACATAGCTTTGCCTGCGGAAAAATGCAGAAGTTGATGCTGAATATGCCATGTCAATCATGAAACTTCAAACCTACTAAAACCTATACCCATAGAGGTGTATCAAGAGTAGTATTAGTACACCACACATACTGGTAGGCATCATCAATTGGCTATAATTAGTTCATGCAACAACATAAAATTAATATACAATCAATTAACAAGTTTTTAAACAACCACTCAACAATTTATCATGCCAGTTTCTTACTCTTCATTTATCCCAGTTATTTAACAATATATCCATATTCCTCTACCAAGCTTATCAACAAAGCCTACCTGCACACTATTTAGGCTTAGCTGCAGCGGTAACTTAATCGTTGCCGCGATCTCACTGCAGTGAGAACTCTATCGTTGTAGCGGTATTGCTCTAGGCAGTAAATTAACTTTGATGGTAACCTTCTTTCAAAACTTGATCAATTATACAAGGTATAACACCACACAAAACTATAGGAATCTACAATCAATTAAATATACACTTTACCATTTTTCATCTTATCACAATTATTCATTTTATTTCCCTTTTCACGAAACGTTCTCATAGTCAGGATCAACCCATTAACAACACATAAATCACATTTACCCGATTTGAATACAAACATTAACTCATTTACAAATAAATTCATCAAAACACTAAGGCTTACAATATAAGTAACACACAATTATACAATAGATCATATGCATGCTGAACACAACAAATAGACCTGTCATTTCATCTTATCGGATGTCTGTACACATTTCGATGTCATATCTATCACTGAACTCTGTCACACGGCCGTATGTATATCATAACATACCTGTACTGATCTCTGTCACAATTATACCATCAGTAATGTGCCGAGTACATCCCTTCATCGTATCACCGTATACACTCACACATAATATCACTGTACACACATGCTAGAGGGTCTTATTACTACCCTTCCAGTCATGACCTATAGGGGACTCTATAAATCTATGTACTATACCAGTGTGGTACCCGCTCTCACTCATCTGCTCATCCAGATGCTCAACTCAGACATGAGCCAGTCATATTATAACCGCTTACTATAATGCTCACCTTGAGAACGAGCCACTTATCTCTCAATATCTATATGTACCTCAATCAATCTATAACACTCCAAAAGTTCTTAAACCAAACCCAAACTTAAAATAAAAAACAAACAACGAAACTGGAAAATCTTATTCAGAAAGACTTAACCAATGAGCTGTTGGCAAGGAATAATGACCCATCAAAAGAGTTATTGTAAGCTCCAAAAATTTCCTTCATGGTACCAACGAGACATAGAATGACTCATTGCATGAAGCAAGGTGTATTCCAGTTGCACGTTGTAACCCAATTCAGAAACCTACTAAATCCTCCTCTCAAATAATGGGCCAAACGATGAGTCATTATTTGATATGATAACCCGTTCTATGTATCCATTGACTGAGATCCAGGAAATGCTTAAGTCACCCTAGTGACAACGGATGGAAACAAGGACCCATTGTTTCGGATAACAAGTCATCCTATCCATCCATTGTGGAATATCCAGAGTTGGTTCAAATCTCTCCTAGTGACAATGAGTGAGACCAATGACTCATTGTTCTAGATAATAAGTCATAGTTCCTGTCCATTGTTCAGTTCCAGTAACTAGGATTTTTAGACCTAGGACCAATGAATGGTCCCAATGAGTCATGGTCACATCCAACGACTTATTGTGTGACCCCTTGGATCTTATCGGGCAACTGTTCAGACTTTCTTCTAGGGGAATTTTTGTAACTTCCCGCTATTTTAATGCCTAAACTATGTTATTTGGGGTAAATATTCAGGGGTTGTGGGGAGTTAGTCGATTTTTATACCTCATTTCTCCCTTAGCCTCTCAAGAATAGAACTTTAAAGCTCAAGATCTCTCCCTAGCAAGAACTAGAGTTCATCCTCCAGTTCAGAAATTCAAGGCTTTTTCTCAGGGAATTTCTTATTTAGGTATGTGGGAATTCAACAAGGGGATTCTTCCACCCTTGTGTCCCAAAAATTATCCTCAGAAACCTTTTCTATTCTATCCCCGCAATAGTTAAGAATTAGGGTTTTTTCAGATAAATTATGAGTGTTCCTAAACTCCAGTTGTTGCTAATTTTTATCACCCTAGCACAAGATTGTTACCTTTTTCAATGTAGATCTCTTAATATGATCTTCTCCCTAGTTTATTATGATATTTGGGTTGATTCTTACATGATTTAGAAGTTGATCAAGAATGCTGTATTTTTTCTCATGAAATATTATCTTAGCACAAATCCTTAGCGTGTATGATTCAACTTAAAATTATCATTTTCAGATTATGAATATTCTTAGTATTATCCGGAAGTGTCAGCTGATTTGTTTGACTCCTCATAAGTATTTTATAAAATTCAGTAGTATCAGTTTATCAGCATGATTGTCATTCTTTAGACTGTCATGGCACTTTCAAACAAAGCAGCTCTGACAAGTCTTAGGAAACAGTTTCTTTTAGGTCCTTAGACTCTCAAAACACTTCAGATAAGTAGTTCTAACTTAGATCTAAGACATCAGTTTTGAGCTATCAGCTAGTTAGATATATGTAGGTTTTTCAGTGGAAGTAGTACTTAGCACCGAGTGGACCAAGGTTCAGTGCACCAAGGAACTACATGCCACCGTAGGTTATTAGCCCAAATGCCTAAGACAGTGATCCTACAGCTCAGCCACTATACCTTGGCAAGGTACAGTGGGTTCTTTTCGATGGGGTTTATACGTCGAACGCCACGTCTAGCTCACCTGGTTATATGTCGGTTATAGGCTCTTCCACAGTACAGTTCAGACCAGTACAATCATAGTCTCCAGTGTATTTCAGTCTCCCAGATTTTAGGAGATGCTTATGACCTTCAGATGTTCATTAGTTCTTACAGTATTGTCAATCTTTTTAGCTGCTTTTCAGTACTTATGATTCAAGATATGGTCATTACATGTATTGTCAGTGCAGTTTACATATTATCAATATTCTTATGTTTAACTTATATCTCACATACTCAGTATATTAAAAGTAACGATTGCATATTTCTATGTGCTACGTCGTTTTATGATATATGCATAGGTACCCATCCTCAACAACGCAGCTAGTTTTCTCTCGGAGATTCCCTAACAGCTTCAGTGGTGAGTCCTCATCTGCCAAGGGCTGGAGTTCCATTTTCAATTGTTACTTTCAGTTTAGATTTAGATGTTAGTTTCAGATGTTAGAGCTAGAAGGCTTTCAGACAGTACATGTTAACTTTAGCTTGAGTTTTAGTGTTTGTTCAGCTTTTTTATTATGAATCAATATTTGGTTATTTCTTTAGTCAGCTTCTGCTTAATATTATTTTCAACAAATTAGTCTTAATAGAAGTATGCTTTACCATGGATTTGCTTGGGGTCACTTGTGATACTAAGTACCGTATCGTGTCTAGGGTGTGAACTGGGGTCATGACAAACTTTGTATCAAAGCCTCAGGTTTAGAGTGTCCTAGGTTTTTGAAAGCCACGTTGGGTAGATTCCTTTTCATGGGTGTGAAGCACACCACACTTATGAGGGGGAGGCTACGAGGAATTTTAAAAAAAATTCCCTTTTCTTCATGATTCTTATTGTGTGTAGAGCTTTGATCTCTAAAATGTCCTCCTAATATGTGCTCTACCCTTTTAAGTGTTAATGATGCCTCCTAAGAGAGGAAATGGAAGGAGGACCGAAAAAGCTAATCAGCCAGCCCCACCAGCTCCAGCAGCCCCTCAGGACTCTCAGGTGTCACATGCAAAGTTTTGGGCTGCTATTCAGATGCCGGCTCAGGCAATGACCAACCAGGTTAACTAGCAGGTCATTGTGCTAGTAAATACTAATGGGTCTGCAGGTGCTGCCAGAGTCCGAGATTTTACTCGAATTAATCCCCCAGTATTTCATGGGCCTATGATTGATGAGGACTCGCAGGAGTTCATTAAGGAGGTACAGAAGATCACCCAAATCATGGGTGCTACCTTGGTAGAATGTGTAGATCTAGCTGATTATCAATTAAAAGGGGTGGCTCAAATTTGGTATAACAGTGGAAGGAGGAAACGGGGACTGGTGCAGTTCTAGTGGAATAGGATAAGTTTATGACTACATTACTGGATAGGTTCTTTCCCTGGGAGTTAAGGGAAGCTAAGACTATTGAGTTTATGAAATTAAGGAAGAACGACATGACAGTACAGGAGTACACATTAAATGTTCACTCAAATGTCGAGGTATGCTCTGAAAATGGTTGCTGAGCCGAGGGCTCGCATTCTCAAGTTCCTAAA
Source organism: Datura wrightii (assembly GCA_035772735.1). Taxonomy (NCBI): domain Eukaryota; kingdom Viridiplantae; phylum Streptophyta; class Magnoliopsida; order Solanales; family Solanaceae; genus Datura; species Datura wrightii. Next base: position 8,420,370 of record JASDFA010000007.1, on the reverse strand, counting down.
TAGAGTCTCGGCCATGGTGGTCAAGGAGTGTAGAACTGCTATGCTCATCAAATACATAGACATCTCTATTTTAATCATCCATGCACAACAGATAGAGGCGAAGAAACTAAAGGAGATAGAAAGGGAAAGTAAGAGGGTGAGGACATGTCAGTCTGAGTATTCCCAACAGAGGTCAGCAATTGGTAATCACCCACAACAGTAGCAACAGAGGCCTCCAGCACCTTCTTCAGCTAGTGCTCTATCTTCCAGACCCTATAAGGATAGGAGGGGCTGGACATCAAGCTTCCAGTCCCAGAGCCATGTATTGAGAGATTTCCCTTCAATAGGATGGGGGAAGGCCTAGTCCACTATATCAGCAAGTCCACCGGGTCATCTAACTCAGCTGGGTACTATCTCAGGTACAGGTGACAATTAGTGCCAAAATTGATTTTATGCTTTATCCTCTCGTCAGGAATAGGAGAATTCACCTGGCGTAGTGACTAGTATATTACGTCTCTTCTAGATAGATATATATGCATTACTAGATCCAGAAGCCACACTTTCCTTCATGACTCCTTACATTATTGTTCAGTTTTAATATACTCTAGAAATTCTTCTAGAATCCTTTTCAATCTCTACTCCAATTGGCGAGTTAGTTAGAGCCAGTGGGTATATAGGAATTATCCAATTACAGTGTTCTATAAAGTCATCTTAATTGATCTAGTAGAGAAAGATATGATTGATGTTGACCTTATTATTGGCATGAAATGGTTACATTCTTGCTATGCCTAAGTTAACTGTAGAACTAGAGTCGTTAAATTCTAGTTTCCTAATGAACCAGTCCTAGAGTAGAAGAGTAGCACTTCAGCGCCTAAGGGTCGATTTATTTCATACCTTAAGGCTAGGAAAATGATAGCTACAGGATAAAGCTAGTACCTGGTTATGGTCAAAGATTCCTGTTCCAAGACCCCGATAATTCAAACAGTTCTAGTTGTACATGAGTTCCAAAAATATCTCCCCGAAGTCCCCCCCCCCCCCAAGCAGGAAAGAGACTTCAGCATAGACCTTCTTCCAAATACCCATCCCATCTCTATTTCCCCTTATAGATGGCTCCAATTGAGCTTAAGGAGTTGAAGGAACAACTGAAAGACCTTTTATATAAGGGCTTCATCAGAAATAGTATCTCTCCATAGTGTGCCCCAGTCCTATTCATGCAAAAGAAAGACGGTACACTCAAAATGTGCATCGACTACCATTAGCTGAACAAGGTTATAGTCAATAAAAGTATCCTCTACCCAAAATTGATGACTTATTAAACCAAGTTCAGGGAGCTAGTTGTTTTTCCAAGGTATATCTCAAATCAGGATACCATCAGCTCAGGGTCAGAGAATTTGACATTCCAAAAACAGCCTTTAGAACTCGGTATGGTCACTATGAATTCGTTGTTACGTCTTTTAGAATAACCAATGCTCTTGCAACTTTTATGGACCTGAGCATAGGGTATTCAATCCGTACCTAAACATTCTTGTTATTATCTTTATAGAAGATATTCTAGTTTACTCCAAAACAGAGGAGATGCATGCAAACACTCTGAGAATAGTTTTGCAGACTCTCAGGGACTGCCACTTGTTCGCTAAATTTACCAAGTGTGAATTTAGAAAAAGTCAGTTGCACTTCTCAAATGTGGTTTCTAGTGAGGGTATTGTCACACCCCTCCTTGGGAGGCATGACTGGCACCTGGTGCACTACTAGGACCTGGACTGCTGGACTACTTAGCCTAAGCCTTCTGGTGCCAGGCTGGCTCTAATTCTGGATTTATGAAAACAACGGGCTATATAACGACTGTAAATACAACCTTCGGCTAACTAGGCCTATAGCCACCTATAGGAATATAACAGTTAACCAGAACAACTGAGCATAAGAGAACCTATGCGGGCCGACAAGGTCACCATGCGGACTAGTTATCACTGAAAAGTAGAATCAAGTGCTAAACTGATCTGTGACCGACAAGGTCAACAACTGACAACTGAACAAGGCCCCACACGGCCATCACATGCAAACTAAAAACATACACACGGCCCCACAGGACTGGTACAACTAACCATAGGGAATATACAATCCGCAAGCCTCTAAGAATAATAAGATGGTCGGGACAGGGCCCCGGCCTACCCATACTGTACAAACAAAAAGGGAAGTAAACCTTTAGCTGTAAAGCTTCGGATGATAGGAGCTGAAGACTCTGTACGCTGGCTAGAACTACGAAGGATCTGCTCCTCGTCTATGAGTACCTGCAGGCAAGTAATGCAGCACCCCAAAACGGGCGTCAGTTCCACTGGTACTGAGTATGCAAAGCAATAACTAAAAATAACTGAAAGCAAACAATAATACTGATAGATACTGAAGTAATAGGAGACGGGCTGAGACTGACTGAAAAGAGTGTAACTTTACTGAAGAGAGTAAGAGTCATACCTGATAACATGGCGGTCTAATTTCTATCTATTAATAACTAACACAACATAGCATACAAGAACCTTACCAGCCTCCAAAAGCCGTAAGGTACCAACCAACACACAATCTATATGCCCCTACCCAGGTCATACCATCCACCTAGTAACTATGAGCATCCAGTAGGCCCCCTGGGTATGCAACTTGGGCTCTCTGGGCCCCTGACTATAGCTGTATCTGAGTCCGGAGGACTCTTGAAATCCGAAATCTGAAATCTGAAATCTATAATCTGAAAACTATAATTTGCACCCCGAGCACAAGCGCTCGATAGGGGGTATGGTATAGTGCTGATCAGCTTGCTATGGGGAATCTGCATCCCATCTTCGTCCGCTGGCGGACGGCATGCCAATCCGTAGAGCGACGTATCCTCACCCTCTAGCGAGCGAGTCAACACAGCTATTAACCCTGGAGCGGTCAAGGAAGCTCTAAAGGTGCCCAACAAAGAACAATCATGTCTCCACGGATAGCAATAGGGATATGTAATATATATACTGGATCTGATAATAATATTTCTAAAATATTCTTCTGGGACTAAGACTGTTTTATTGAATTTCATGCTGAACGCAGTATTATATTTCTGACATGCTTACTAAATTTCATACTGAACATAATATACGACTTCTGAAACACTACTGAAATTCGTACTATTTTGCTATACTAGAACTACTAGCTTGCCGAAAGAAACTGGGTTTACATACCTCAACTGCCGACTTTCTAATTAACTGGCGTAGCTCGGTTAGTATTCAGCTATTTCTCCCAACTGTATTCATATTCACGAAAGAATAGAATTAATTCTACTATTATTTTGGAAATAAACCATATTATGGCTATACCTACTGCCTATTCTTTGACTTATCGAAGAACGACCGAAAACTCGCTATTTCTCAGGGGTCTAGAAGGGAGAAATACTCACTTTAATGCTGGGAGTATATTAACACTAGTTTGGAGAAATTCCACTTACCTTAGCTCAGTGTTGTGACGATTCTCCGGCCGAATTTCGCGAAACTAACTCCACAGGAATGCTCCTGGCAGCTTTATACTTCGCCTACTCGAAGTTAATTTGAGTTTGGACTACGTTTGACGGTGTAAACGGAAGGAAATTTAATCAAACCCTTTGTTCCCCTCTATTTTTGTTCGTTTATTTGAAAATATATGATGGGAAAATGATTTAAAATGAAGTGGGAGCCTTATATACTTGGGGCCTTTAAGTCGCATTTGTCGAATGCGATTTATAAGTCGCATTTGCCTTGGCGACGCTCCGACTTGGCGCTTGTACGGTCTTTCCCCCGACCCTTTTCTCGCACGTATGACATTCTAAAAGTCTTAACCATCATGTGAATAGGCCAACTAAGTGTCAAGAACTTACGGGGTGTAACATCATTCCCCCCTTAAGAACATTCGTCCTCGAATGTTAACTTCTATTTACATAAATTTTAACCTGTTCTACTTATTCTGGAAAAATTTCGGCGGAGTTTCCCCTGTAATATGGACTATTTCAAAAATCCCGAAACGTAGAAAAGTCTAATACGGGTACTCCATATAATACTATAGCATTCATTTCATAATAAAATGAAGTCAACATCTCACTTATACACATGAATATAAAGCAACTCATAAAACAATAATATCAACATACCTCTAGCTGTCTAAGTATGAAATAACTGAGGGTATCTGGCTTTCATATATTCTTCTGCTTCCCAAGTCATTTCCTCTCGGTTCCTGTTATGCCATAACACTTTGACAGAAGCAACATCTTTAGTTCTTAATCTGCGGAGCTGCCGGTCTAGTATGGCTACTAGAACTTCTTCATAGGCCAACTTCTCTGTAACCTGAACATCTTGGACTGGGACAATTCTGGAGGGATCTCCTATGCACTTTCTCAGCATTGATACATGGAAAACTGGGTGGACAGATTCAAACTCTGGAGGTAAGTCTAACTCATATGCCACTTGGCCTATTCTTCAGCGAATCTGATAAGGCCCAACAAACCTCGGGCTGAGCTTGCCTTTCTTTCCAAATCTTATTACACCCTTCATCGGCGAAACTTTCAGAAACACCCAATCACCCATATTAAATTCCATGTTTCTGCGCCGCACGTCAGCATACGATTTCTGGTGGATCTAAGCAGTCAGTAAACGTTCTCTGATAAGTTTTACTTTTTCCTCTGACTGATGAATGATATCTGGCCCAATCAATGCTGATTCTCCTACCTCAAACCAACCAACTGGAGATTTGCACTTTCGCCCATATAATGCCTCATAAGGCGCCATCTAAATAGCTGAATGATAACTGTTATTATAGGCGAACTCAGTTAGTGGTAAATGTTCATCCCAATTACCTCCAAAATCCAACACACATGCTCGTAACATATCCTCGAGCGTTTGAATGGTGCATTCTGCCTGCCCATCTATCTGAGGAGGAAAAGTTATGCTCAGGTTAACCTGCGTCCCCAAGCCTCTCTGAAATGATTGCTAGAATTTAGCTGTAAACTGCGCCCCTCTATCGGAGATAATGGACACTAGAACACCATGCAACCTGACTATTTCTCTGATATACAGCTCAGCATAATCCTCGGCTGAAAAGGTAGCCCTTATTGGTAGAAACTGAGTTGATTTTGTCAGTCTGTCAATAATCACCCAGATCGAATCATATCTACACCTGGTGCGGGGTAATCCTGCTACAAAATCCATGTTTACTGCTTCCCATTTCCAAAGAGGAAGAGCTATATCCTGAGTCAGTCCGTCTGGTTTCTGATGTTCAGCTTTTACCTACTGGCAGTTGGGACACTAAGCTACGAATTTTGCTATCCCCTTCTTCATTCCTGGCCACCAATAGATTTCTTTTATATCGTGGTACATTTTCGTCGAACCTAGGTGGAGAGAATAACGAGCATAATGTACCTCGCCCATAATCTGCTGGCGAAGCCCTGCAACATCTGGAACACAAAGGCGATCTTTATATCGCAATACCCTATCCTCATTTGTCTGAAAATCTGTCACCTCTCCTTGCTGAACTCTGTTTCTAAGCTGAACCAGGCTAGGATCTTCACACTGCCGTTCCTTTACTTCCACGACTAAAGACGACACTGCAGTGTTCTGGATTACCGCTCTGTTGTCCTCTATTTTTGCTACACGAATGGCTAAACTGGATAACTGATGCAATTCCCGAGCTAATTCCTGCTGCTCAAGTTGTAAGTGTGCCAGACTTCCCATAGATTTACGGCTAAGGGCATCTTCCACCACATTAGCTCTCCCTAGGTGATACAGAATATTCACATCATAGTCTTTCAACAGCTCTAACCAGTGACGCTGCCGCAAGTTCAGTTCTTTCTGGGTGAAGATATAATGTAGGCTCTTATGATCAGTGAAAATATCCACGTGGATGCCATACAAGTAATGTCTCCATATCTTTAAGGCGTGAATCACTGTGGCCAATTCTAGGTCATGGCTAGGATAGTTCTTTTCATGTTTCCTCAGTTGTCTGGAAGCATAAGCAATTACTTTACCATGCTGCATCAACACACATCCTAACCCAACACTCGAAGCACCACAATAAACTACATAGCCTTTTGTACCTTCTAGCAATGCTAACACTAGAGTTGATGTTAACCTGTCTTTAAATTCCTAGAAGATCTGCTCACATTCCTCAGTTCACTGAAATTTTGTTGCCTTCTACATTTGTTTAGTTAGAGGTGCTGCTAAAGTGGAAAATCCTTCAACAAACCTTCTGTAGTACCCTGCTAACCCCAAGAAACTGTGTACATTAGTTGGAGTGGTAGGCCTGGGCCATGCTTTTACTGCTTCTATTTTCTGGGTATCTACCTATATACTTGCATCCGACACGATATGACCCAAAAAGGCTACTGAATTCAGCCAGAATTCATATTTCCAAAACATGGCATATAGCTGACGGTCCTTGAGAATCTGGAGCATTGTCTGCAAATGATCCTGGTGGTCTGCCTCTGAGCGAGAATACACCAGAATATCATCAACAAACACTATCATGAACAAGTCCAGGTATGGCCTGAAAATACTGTTCATCAGGTCCATAAACACGGCTGGAGCATTCGTCAGCCCAAAGTACATGACTAAGAATTCAAAATGGTCGTATCTGGTCTTGAAGGCAGTCTTTGGGATGTCCCTTTCACAAACCTGAACCTGATGATATCCGGACCTTAAGTAAATTTTGGAGAAATATCTAGCTCCCTGTAACTGATCAAACAGATCATCTATCCTGGGAAACAGATGCTTATTCTTGATAGTAACTTTATTCAGTTGTCGATAGTCTATACACATGTGGAGGGAACCATCCTTCTTTCTTACAAACAAAACTGGCGCACCCCAAGGTGAAGTACTCGGCTTGATAAGGCCCTTGTCTAACAAATCTTTCAACTGCTCCTTTAGTTCTCTGAGTTCAACAGGAGCCATGCGATAAGGGGGAATTGATATGGGTTGAGTGCCTGGTAATAAATCAATGCAAAGTCTATTTCCCTTTCTGGTGGAATACCAGGTAACTCATCTGGAAATACATCGGGGAATTCATTCACCATTGGAACATACTGGAGAGTCAGATTCTCTACCCGAACATCCTGAACTCTGATTATATGGTAAATGCACCCCTTGGCTATCAACTTTCTTGCCCGAAGATAGGAAATAAACCTACCTTTCGGCGTAGTTGTACTGCTCTTCCACTCTCGTATTGCCTCCCATGGAAAGTGGAATCGGACCGTCTTGGTCCAGTATTCTACATTGGCATAACATGGAGCTAACCAATCCATACCCATAATGGCGTCAAAATCAACCATTTCTAACTCTACAAAATCTACTGTGGTCTGATGGCTAGCAACCTCTACTGTACACCCTCGATAAACCCTTCTGGCTATGATAGAGTCACCGACGGGTGTAGATACTGAAAAGGGTAGTCGAAGCAATTCTAGTGCAATACTGAACTTTCAAGCCACTAATGGGGTAACATAGGACAAGGTAGATCCCGGATCGATTAATACATAAGCAGGGTGAGAGAAAATAGTCATCATACCTATCAAAACATCTGGAGATGCCTCTGAATCCTGTCTCCCTGGTAATTCATAGGTACGACTTGGGCCTGCACCTGAACTAGAGGCCCCTGATCTGCCTCGGCCTCCTGCCTGCTGAAACTGAGGGCCTGCACTCTGCCGGGGCTTCTGGAGCTCGCACCCTGCTGATGCCCTGTCCTGTCTATCTCGGTCACCCTGACCCCTGGCTAGACAATCTCTCATAACATGACCCTCCTGTCCACATATATAACACCCTGTGGAGCCATATCTGCAAGCTCCAGAGTGGCACCGGCTGCAAATAGGGCAAAGTGGTGGTGTATACCTGCTCTGCTCTACTCTCCTCTTCTTGGGTGAATCTACTGTTCGAGAACTTTTGCCAGACTCTGGCTATCCTCGGCAACAGAATCTACCCCTCTGCTGCTGTGATGGAGGCGGGGATCTACATGGCCTATCTGACAACCGTTGCCTAGGCCCTCTCCGAATCTCCCCCTGTAACTCATCTGACCTATCCCTACGACGCTGTTCCTGACTTGTTCATCTGCTATCCTGTTGCCGCTGTCTGAGGCCCTCAATAGTCTGAGCAAAAGCCTGTACTCGATCAATATCTATATCTTCCCGCAAAGTAGCTGTCATACAGGCCTCAATATACTCTGGGTTCAGCCCCATAATAAACCTGTGGACTCTGGATGGCATGGTGTCTACAAAGGCTGGAGCATATCGGGACAAAGAATCGAACTGCAAGGAGTAATCTCGAACACTCATCGCCTCCTGCTCTAGGTGTAAAAACCGGTCCATCTGGTCTTGTCGGATCTCTCGTGGTAGATAACGGTCAAGGAAGGCCTCTGAAAAGATGGACTAGGTCGGAGGGGCAACATCTCTCCCTCTAGACCTTTCCCAACTCTCATACCACAACACAGCAATATCCCGCAGTTGGAATACCGCCAATTCGACCGACTCTTTGGATGTAACATGCATTACCTAAAAAATCCTCTGCATCTGATCCAGGATGTCCTGGGGGTCCTCTGTTTGATCTATCCCAGTAAACTGTGGGGGACCTAGTGCCAGTAATTCTCGGACCCTCGAACTACCAGGCCCACCTGATGATTCTGCCGCTATTGGTGGCATTGACTAGCGCTGAGTAGCCATCATTTGCGCTAACATAACTACTGCACTCCTGACCTCTTGGTCAGATGGTGTAGGTATAGGAACTGTCGGAGGCGGTGTCGTCCTGAGTGGCTCCTGATGGGGTGGAGACTGCTGAGAAGGTTGGGACGATGCCTCTGTATCGCCCTCAAATCGGGCTGATTCTAAACGAGGCTGAGGTATCCTGCTGGTTTCCTCTCCTGCTGCTATGTCCAATCTTCTGCCTGTGATAGAATGTCATTGATCTGACATTTTATCTGTAAAAAAAAGGTATAGTAAGCTTTAGGGACTCAACCCTATACTGTACTGCTCTATGGAACGACTGAATGTGAAAAAGAGTAACCATCCTATCATGCCTTGCAGCCTCCTGCCTATGGTATGTGGTGCACAACACATCCATAGACAAGACTCTACTTAGCATGGCTTGCAGACTCCTTGGGATATGACCTTCTCTGATACGAAGTTTTTCACCCCCCCCCCCCCTTGGGAGGCATGACTGGCACTTGGTGCCCTACCAGGACCTGGACTGCTGAACTACTGAGTCTAAGCACTTCTGGTGCCAGGCTGACTCTAATTCTAGATTTATGAAAACAACGGGCTATATAACGGCTGTAAATACAGCCTCCGGCCGACTAGGCCTATAGCCACCTGTAGGAATATAACAGCTAACAAGAACAACTGAGCATAAGGGAACCTATGCGGGCCGACAAGGCCACCATGCTGACTAGTTATCACTGAAAAGTAAAATCAAGAGCTAAACTAATCTGTGACCGACAAGGTCACCAACTGACAACTGAACAAGGCCCCACACGGCCATCACATACAAACTAAAAACATACACACGGCCCCACACGATCGGTACAACTAACCACAGGAAATATACAATTCGCAAGCCTCTAAGAATAATAACATGGTCGGGACAAGGCCCCGGCCTACCCATACTGTACAAACAAAAAGGGAAGTAAACCTTTAGCTGTCAAGCTCCGGATGATAGGAGCTGAAGACTCCGTACGCTGGATGGAACTATGAGGGATCTGCTCCTCGTCTATGAGTACCTATAGGCAAGTAATGCAGCGCCCCAAAACGGGCGTCAGTACTACTGGTACTGAGTATGCAAAGCAATAACTGAAAATAACTGAAAGCAAACAATAATACTGATAGATACTGAAGTAATAGGAGACGGGCTGAGACTGACTGAAAAGAGCATAACTTTACTAAAGAGAGTAAGAGTCATACCTGATAACATGGCGGTCTAATTTCTATCTATTAATAACTAACACAACATAGCATACAAAGTCATACCTGATAACATGACAGTCTAATTTCTATCTATTAATAACTAACACAACATAGCATACAAGAACCTTACCAGCCTCCATAAGCCATAAGGTACCAACCAGCACACAATCTATATGCCCCTACCCAGGTCATACCATCCACCTAGTAACTATGAGCATCCAGCAGGCCCCCTAGGTATGCAACTTGGGCTCTCTGGGCCCCTGACTATAGCTGTATCTGAGTCCGGAGGACTCTTGAAATCCGAAATCTAAAATCTGAAATCTATAATCTGAAAACTATAATTTGCACCCCGGGCACAAGAGCTCGACAGGGGGTATGGTATAGTGCTGATCAGTCTGCTATGGGGAATCTGCATCCCATCTTTGTCCGCTGGCGGACGACATGCCACTCCGTAGAGCGACATATCCTCACCCTCTAGTGAGCGAGTCGACACAGCTATTAACCCTGGGGCGGTCAAGGAAGCTCTAAGGGTGCCCAACAAAGAACAATCATGTCTCCACGGATAGCAATAGGGATATGTAATATATATACTGGATCTGATAATAATATTTCTAAAATATTCTGCTGGGACTAAGACTGTTTTACTGAATTTCATGTTGAATACTGTGATATATTTCTAACATGCTTACTAAATTTCATACTGAACATAATATACGACTTCTGAAAGACTCTACTGAAATTCATACTATTTTGCTATACTAGACTACTAGCTTGCCGAAAGAAACTGGGTTTACATACCTCAACTGCCGACTTTCTGATTAATTAGCGTAGCTCGACTAGTATTCAGCTATTTCTCCCAACTGTATTCATATTCATGAAAGAATAGAAATAATACTACTATTATTTTGGAAAGAAACCTTAGTATGGCTATACCTAATGCCTATTCTTTGACTTATGGAAGAACGACCGAAAACTCGCTATTTCTCGGGGGTCTAGAAGGGAGAAATACTCACTTTAATGCTGGGAGTATATTAACACTAGTTTGGAGAAATTCCACTTACCTTAGCTCGGCGTGACGACGATTCGCCGGCCGAATTGCGCGAAACTAACTCCACAGGAATGCTCCCGACAGCTTTATACTTCGCTACCTGAAGTTAATTTGAGTTTGGACTACGTTTGACGGTGTAACAGAAGGAAATTTAATCAAACCCTTCGTTCCCCTCTATTTCTATTTGTTTACTGGAAATTATATGAAGGGAAAATGATTTAAAACGAAGTGGGAGCCTTATATACTTGGGGCCTTTAAGTCACATTTGTCGAATGCGATTTATAAGTCGCATTTGTCGAATGCGATTTATAAGTCGCATTTGCCTTGCGATGCTCCGACTTGGTGCTTGTCCGGTCTCTCCCCGGGCCCTTTTCTCTCACGTATGGCATTCTAAAACTCTTAAACAACATTCGAATAGGCCAACTAAGTGTCAAGAACTTATGGGGTGTAACATGTATTTATGTGGATCCTCAAAAGATTACAGAAGTAAAGGACTGGCCAAGACCTAGTTCTCCATCAGATATCAGGAGTTTCCTTGGGTTAACTGGTTATTACAAATGATTTATAAAATGGTTCTCCATCACCTCTCCTTGACCAGACTGACTCAAAATAAGGTAAAGTTTTAGTGGTCTGATGCGTATTAGAAAAGCTTTCAAGAGTTGAAGACTCGACTCACCACAACCCCAGTTCTGACTCTGCCAGAAGGTTCAAATGTGTTTGTGATCTATTATAATTCCTCTAGAGTTGGCCTTTGTTGGGTTCTAATAAAGCATGGTAAGGTAATAGCTTACACCTCTAGACAACTCAAGGTTCATGAGCAGAGCTATTCGACACATGATCACGAGCTGGCATCAGTAGTATTTGCCTTGAAGATTTGGAGGCACTACCTTTATAGGGTTCATGTAGATGTTTTTGCAGACCATAAGAGCCTACAGTATGTGCTTAGTCGGAATAACCTGAATCTGCATCAGAGAAGGTGGTTAAAGTTGTTGAAAGACTACGACATAAGTGTGTTGTATCACCCGAGAAAGACCAACGTAGTGGCTGATGCCCTCAACAGGAAGTCTATGGGGAGTGTTACTCCTGTTGAGGATGTTTGAAAGGAACTGGCAAAGGGTTTTCATAGTCTGGCTCGATTAGGGGTCCAATTGGTTTACTCAGCAGAAGGTGAAGTGGAAGTTCAAAGCGGGTCGGAATCTTCCCTGGTGGTGGAGGTTAAATCAAAGAAGGAAGAAGACCCAATTCTACTCAGGTTGAAGGATGCAGTCCTAAAGAAAGAGGTGGAAGCATTCTCCAAAGGGGGAGATAGTGTGCTCTATTATCAAGGCATGTTGTGTGCTCCTGATGTGGATAGTTTAAGGAAATGGATACTAACGGAAGCTCATAGCACCAGGTAGTCTATCCACCCAGGTGCAACAAAAATGTATTGATTTGCTCTAAGTTTACAATACTTTTGACGCTCAAAACTGTGAAAATAGCATGGACGTAGGTGTGTGTATATGGATATAAGGCACTTTTTCGTTGATTACAGGACAAATAAGTGTTGGGGCAGCAATGTGCATAGCCTGAAAGTGCATAAAATAGCTAAAGTCACAATCTCAGTACGAGCCATAGGATGATGGTACGAGCCATACTGAGAACGGTGAAAAGTTTCAGATGGTTGAATTGTGAAGAGTGCAACCTACGACTCGGTACTAGTTGTACAACACTAGTACGAGTTGTAACACTAAGTCATGGAAATATTCAGAAGAATTGCACAAGAGGTAGACTCCTGACATGGATAGACAGTATGAGTCATGGTGGCAAGGTACGAATTGTACCATCACACTCATGACAAACTTCAGAAAAATTCAGAGTTCTCAGAGTCAATCCACAGAAGTACAGTATGACTCGTAGGAAGCATGTACAAGTCGTACCAAGGCCCAACACTTAGCCAAATTTCAGCAAGCCAAGGACTTACGGATAGCAGGTATGACCTGTAGATTCTACAGGTCATAGGATCTGTCGTGGCTTAAGCGGCACCATTTATGGAAATTTACCCTGTTAGCCTAGGAAAAGGATTTTTATGTCTGTATAAATACCTTTTATGTTTTATTTTCAGTAGACAACATTAAGAGAACGTTGGAAGTAGTTAGAGAAGGTTAGAAAGTAAGGAAAAACATAGAATTGAGTTTATTTACTTGTGATCAACCTTTTCATGATTTCTTTGTTGATCTTTGTGAATTGTTCTTGACTTATTCCAGAGATAATAAAATAAGCTTTTTCTCTCATCTAAGATTGTAAGTATTGAATTATATGTTTAATTATGAATACATATCAAAGCCTTGCAACTATGAGAGGCTAAAACCTCCATAGCTAGGGTTGTGGGAACCATGATGGATTAATAAGCTAGGGATACACAAAAGTGATTCAAAACCAATAAAAATCACTTGTATTGTATTCTCTTCATGCTTAAACATTTCTTAACGGTGTACAATGTTAGGAATTGCCCGAATTCTTTACTTGCTTGAACCTAGAGAGGTAGAGATTAGGAAAAGAGAATTACAATAAAGCCTTGATCTTGATGATCATTGTTTTAGCTTCAGTTATAGTTACGTGATAGTTAAATTTGAAACAATTGATAATGGTTAAATTGAAATCGCTCATGAGATCTGACTCGGTGATTGAGTGTAGTAATCTATTAGGGATGAGCCAATCGTTTGGATGAACCCTAGTTATCAGTTCTACAAGTAAGCATTTGTATAGCTCACATATGTATACTTGAAGCAATTATGAACCCATGGGGAACACAAACCCTAGTTATTCTAAACAATTGATTTTACATCACAATTTCAATCATTGTTTTACTTATTATTTTCTTGAAACCCCCAAATTGGAGTAACTAACCAACAAGTTTACTTACCAGCATTAGTCTAGATCTTTCATATTACCTGTGGGTTCAATTCCAACCTCTTTGTTAGTTCTTTATTGAGAATGTCCGCTTCATACTTCAACATGAGGTGTGAGTTTGAGCGTTAGCAGTATCATGATCTATAGGAAGTTTACTTGTGGAATGGCATGAAGAAAGACATTGCAGAATTTGTGGGCAAGTGTTCCAAATTTCCAATAGGTCAATGTAGAACATTAGAGACCTGGGGGTATGACTCAGGATATTAGCATTCCTACTTGGAAGTGGAAAGAAGTAAGCACAGACATCATTAAAGGTTTACCTTGATCTTGGGCAAATTTATATGCCCAAGTGATACTCAAAGGTGTCATTTTAGCCTTGTTTATCTATCAATGTTTACACATTCTCATGTGATTGGTAATAAAATGTGAATTTATACTAACCAACATGATTAGCATTGTTTTGCAGGTAATATGTAATTTTGGGAAGCTAAAATGCATGTTGGAATAGATCGGGGTTGGACTCGGATGTGAGCAAAGGACAAGGCATTGGAAGGAATAAAATAAAGAGGCTCTGCGATGGAGCCGTGTCACGCTGCCATCGCGGAGGCCTTCTGCCTGGATAGGGAATTTTCGGCGTAATTCCAGTAAGGGTTCGCGTTGGGTCCGTGGCACGGTGGCCTAGCTCCGCGTTGCACGCCGTGCCACATTGGGCCTGATTACCTAGACCCCCAACTTCCAGTGAGGGTCTGCGTTGGTGGCGTGTCACGGAGGCAGTGCTCCGCGATGCACTCCGTGACACGGTGCTTGTTATTCCTAGAAAAATTCCCACTAGTATAAATAGAACACTTAGGTTCATTTTTCAATATTCTGACTTGGAGGAGCAAGAACGTGGGTTACAGGCAGTTGAGGGGATGAAATTATCAAGGGTTTTCTCTCTTTCCTTCTTCTTGAATTCAATTGCTTGTATGTTTAACACTCATTTAATGATGTTTAATCCACAAATGAGTGGCTAATTCCTCTTCTTGCTGAGGTTAAGAACAGTTGTATTAAAATGTGATTGTTGAGTAAATTGGTTTTTCATCTTTTCTTCCATGATTGTTCTATTGATTCTTGTTCTTACTGCATTAATGTGTAGCCTATGTTAATGTACATCTAAAAAGTCCGGTTTCACTCGAGAGAGCAAGAAATTGGAAAGTTGTGAATTAATAGTATATGATCTTTTCTTAGTTTGGGAAAATTGAGAATTGATTTACCTTCAGGATAGAAATATACCTAAAAGTCGTATTAGTCAATTTAGGAACCGAGTTCGTATGGCTAGAACATGAATTTCGTTTAATCACAGAAATGTAGGTGGACGGTTCATGATTCTTAAGTTGGGTTAAATACTAGAGTTTTAATCCATTGGCAGTAGTTCTTGACTAGCAACCGGAGGAAAGGTTAACTGTTCGGTCTGTTATATGGGTATATAACTACACGCAAGTGCACGTGGTCGAACAAGTAGTAAAGTGGCTTAAGTAAGCCAAGTATCGATCCCACAGGGTTTGGGATGAAGTGCAATCTGCTCAAGTGTACTATATCTTAGTTCTAATAATGGAGACAACCGTGTAACCAAGAGTTGATATTTTGATTTATAATTTTTATGCTAAATCTAAAACAACTATCTAATGTGAGTCTGAACTATGAATGAGAGCATGCTGAGGTTAAACGAACATGTAATGAAATTAATTATCGATGTAATTTGGTTAGTCTTTTCCACCGGTTGCTAGTCAAGAACTATTGCCAAGGGATTAAAACTCTCGTATTTAACCCCACTTAAGAATCATGAACCATCCACCTACATTTCTGTGATTAAATGCAATTCATGTTCTAGCCATACAAACCCGGTTCCTAAATTGACTAATACGACTTTCAGGTATATTTCTATCCTGAAGGTAAATCAATTCTCAATTTTCCCAAACTAAGAAAAGAGCATATCCTATTAATTCACAACTTTCCAATTTCTTGCTCTCTCGAGTGAAACCGGACTTTTTAGACGTACATTAACGTAGGCCACACATTAATGCAGTAAGAACAAGAATTAACAGAACAACCATGGAAGAAAAGATGAAAAACCAAAGAATCAATGATCACATTTCATTACAGGTGTTCATAACCTCAGCAAGAAGATGAATTAGTCACTCATTTGTGGATTAAACATCGTTAAGTGAGTGTTAAAGGTACAAGTAATTGAGTACAAGGAGAAGGAAAGAGAGAAAAACCCTGATAATTTCGTCCCCTCAACTGCCTGTAACCCATGTTCTTGCTCCACCAAGTCAGAATAATGAAAAATGAACCTAAGTGTTCTATTTATACTAGCGGGAATTTTTTCCGAAATAACAAGCAACGTGTCACGGAGTGTATCGCGGAGCACTGCCTCTGTGACACGTTGTGTATCACGGAGCACTACCTCCGTGACACGTTGTGTATCACGGAGCACTGCCTCCATGACATGGTGTGTATCGCGGAGCACTGCCTCCGTGATACGTTGCTGTTCCACCACAGACCAAATTTTTCATTTTTTCCTTGTTGACATCCGAGTCCAACCCCAATTTCTCCCAACACGCATTTTAGCTTCCCAAAATTATATTTCACCTACAAAACAACGCTAATCATGTTGGTTAGTATAAATTCACATTTTATTATCAATCACATGAGAATGTATAAACATTGATAGATCAACAAGGCTAAAATGACACATTTGAGTATCACTTGGGCATATAAATTTGTCCAAGATCACTTACCCCACACTTAAAGTCTTGTTCGTCCTCGAACAAACCTTTTACATCTCATGCACATGAAGACTTACACATAGCTAATTTTAGCAAGACAATTCAATCTACAACTACAATGACTGTTTAAGATAGCAAGCTAAAAATAGAGCATGCACGATTTAATCATTGAAATGGAATACAATTATGTTAAGACTTCCTAACCTCAAGAATTGACTCTCTATCTTAGCAAACTCATGCAAATCAACTGATCAAGAAATCCAACATGAATTATATCCTTCATTAAACATGTGCCCTCACAACAAGAGAGTTACCCATTTTCACACGCAAATTTTTAAATCACAACATGTATGGGTAAATGAATAGAATTACGCTCACTGTCGCAAAGAATTCACATGCATCATGTAATGACCCATAAGCTTGCCCTTAGTGTTTTACTCCACTAATTTAAGGATGTTTGAACGTAAGATCAAGTAGGACTTAATGGGTTGTAATGTAAGCTAACGGACGGGTAGGTACTATTCTGGCCAGTAATAGTGACTATCTCCCCCAAGCGCTTTTAATACATCCAACATTCATTAAGGACATCTCTTTTCTTACTTCCTCCTCATTCTTTTCAATCCTGAATTTTCTCTTCTTGTTCCCCTTTCTTTAAGCATACTCAGCTTAGTAGTAAGGAGTACTTAAGCAAAAAAATTTCTTTTTTCATTCATTTATTTTCTTACTCCCTACTAATAATCAACCATTTTTACACAAGTGCACCTTTGTCCTTTTCTCAACTTTCACAACTTCTACTTTTTTCTTCTTTTTCACGCTTCTCACTCCTTCACTCTTTGGAAATTTTTCACTTAAGCGCTTAGGAGTTTTGGATCAAATTCAAGGCTAATGAAAGAAAAAGGATTAAGCTTATGTTGTAGCTATCAAAAAATAGGCTCAAGTCTCAATGGGGCTAACTAGGATTAAATATTCAAGGTAGGTAAAGTGAGGGATAACATTTAGGTTCATTCAAAGAAATGCCTAAATCATCTCCTACAATTCACATCCTTCATTTCGTTTTATATACACACCAGGCAAGTTCTAGACATTCCACAATAGCACGAAATATTCGAGAAACTTACACTCACAACACATGCTCAATTCAAGACACATTCCGCAGACTCTTAACTCACCTAATCACAAGAATTCAAAATTAAGCTTCAATCATATCAGGTCAAATTCAAGAGCCTAGGTGTCTCAAACATAGGTATACCACTTGCATGCTTCAACACTAAACACACTTTCATCTTACAATCATTTATAGCACATAACAAGAATATCAAGCCATCAATTAGCTACGGGTTCAAAAACCAACCTACTGACTAATTTTCCTCAAGACGGTCGTCATCCATCCATCGTTGGAAACAATCTCTACCTATGACTAAAAATATTATATACAGACAAAGAAAATTTTTTATTCTTCGGTTCAAAGACCCCCTGTCGGAAAAGAACCGAAAAGAAAAGCCAACGGGTGATGAAGGCATGCTTGACTCACTAAATTTTTTTTTCCAAATTTTCTCACAAGCATTACATTCACTAAAAATCATTAAGCACAAAAATTTTAAAATTTTCCTCACCCCACACTTGAATCATGCTATGTCCTCATAGCATCAACTTAACATTTAAAGAGGGTGAGAAATACTCCCTGAGGCCTTTAGGCCTAGCTAACAACATGCCTTTCTTCAACTTTGCACAAGTTGGTGTTCGACCCCACACTTTTTCTCTTCCATGCTTGTTAGCTTCCTCCTCCACGGGTGCTCAGACTTCCCCTCCATCTGTGCTTAACTTTCCACCAAAACAATACAAGATGAAAAAATAAATAAAATCAACTTAAATGCAAGAAATTAAAATGGTACCCATGGTACCCTTGGGTTGCCTCCCAAGCAGCGCCTAATTTTACGTCGCAGCACGACGTATCAAGTTTCACCGCTTTTTCCTCCACCTTGAGGATATGAATCTCACCCCTAATTTCTTCTCTAATTTCCTCTTATGCTCCAGGGGTGGTGGTGAAAAATTGTAAGGACCAAGCAGTAGATGTTGCCTTTTGAACTTATGGGCCCTTAAGTAAGCGAAGTCATTTTGTCTCTCCAAGTCAGCATATTTCAAAATATACGGGGCTTGGTCCTCCTCTAGACATTTCTCTATAAGCTTGGAAGACTCTATTTCTATGTTGTCAACCAAACTTAATGTCGAAAAATGCTTCGATTGTGGTCCAATAAACCTCAACTCTGAAACTGCATTGTGCTTGACCTCCTTATTTGTAAACACCTTCTCAGCATCGACATCTATCTCTCCATTAATGTCAGCTAGGGGATACTCTATCTCTTCTTCCACGAATAGATTTTCCATAAGTGTGGCCCATCACGGGGACACTCAAGAGATTCTAATTGTTGGGCTTCATCCAAAAATTCACCCTTGTCTTCCTTTTGTAGTTCCTCTTGAATATCGGCTAAAACTGTTACCTGCAATTTATCACAAGCTTCAGCCTCAGCAATCATTTCCGTGAATTTGATGCTCATACTTTCTAGAGTCTCTGCATTCTCTTCTTGCTGAATTCTCAATACTGCCATCGCCTCCTTCATTACTTCTGAATGCTCCAGGAGTTGTTTCAGCATGTCTTCTATTTGAGCTTGGCGTCTCAAGTCCGCATTTTCAGCATGCCTATATTCAGCAAAAACAACAGAAGGATCATAGTAGGGGCTTGGGGGAGGGGAATATGCATTCAGAAAGCCATCCCAATGGCCATCTTGACCACCACATATATTGCACGTGTTACAGTGTTGCCACGAGTGGTGTCCTCCGCAATTCAGACAAGATTCGCCAAAATATGAGTATCCACAATTTAAACCATTTGTATTCCACGATGTCATGTCAATAAGGGTATCCGAAAAAAAAATAAAAAAGAATTAAAACAAACACTAAGACCAAGTTGTCAACACTAAGAAAAAAAATATAGTGAATAAACACCTAAGAAAAATTCACCAATTGCCAGTCCCCGGCAACGGCGTCAAAAACTTGTTCGGTCTGTTATATGGGTATATAACTACATGCAAGTGCACGTGGTCGAACAAGTAGTAAAGTGGCTTAAGTAAGCCAAGTATCGATCCCACAGGGACTGGGATGAAGTGCAATCTGCTCAAGTGTACTATATCTTAGTTCTAATAATGGAGACAACCGTGTAACAAAGAGTTGATATTTTGATTTATAATTTTTATGCTAAATCTAAAACAACTATCTAATGTGAGTCGGAACTATGAATGAGAGCATGCTGAGGTTAAACAAACATGTAATGAAATTAATTATCGATGTAATTTGGTTAGTCTTTTCCTCCGGTTGCTAGTCAAGAACTATTGCCAAGGGATTAAAACTCTCGTATTTAACCCCACTTAAGAATCATGAACCATCCACCTACATTTCTGTGATTAAATGCAATTCATGTTCTAGCCAGACAAACCCGGTTCGTAAATTGACTAATACGACTTTCAGGTATATTTCTATCCTGAAGGTAAATCAATTCTCAATTTTCCCTAACTAAGAAAAGATCATATCCTATTAATTCACAACTTTCCAATTTCTTGCTCTCTCGAGTGAAACCGGACTTTTTAGATGTACATTAATGCAGGCCACACATTAATGCATTAAGAACAAGAATTAATAGAACAACCATGGAAGAAAAGATGAAAAACCAAAGAATCAATGATCACATTTCATTACAAGTGTTCATAACCTCAGCAAGAAGATGAATTAGCCACTCATTTGTGGATTAAACATCATTAAATGAGTGTTAAAGATACAAGTAATTGAATATAAGGAGAAGGAAAGAGAGAAAAACCCTGATAATTTCGTCCCCTTAACTGCCTGTAACCCACGTTCTTGCTCCACCAAGTCAGAATAATGAAAAATGAACCTAAGTGTTCTATTTATACTAGTGGGAATTTTTTCCAGAATAACAAGCAACGTGTCACGGAGTGTATCGCGGAGCACTGCCTCTGTGACACGTTCTGTATCACGGAGCACTGCCTCCGTGACACGGTGTGTATTGCGGAGCACTGCCTCCGTGACACGTTGTTGTTCCACCACAGACCAAATTTTGTATTTTTTCCTTGTTGACATCCGAGTCCAACCCCAATTTCACCCAACACGCATTTTAGCTTCCCAAAATTATATTTCACCTGCAAAACAATGCTAATCATGTTGGTTAGTATAAATTCACATTTTAATATCAATCATATGAGAATGTATAAACATTGATAGATCAACAAGGCTAAAATGATACATTTGAGTATCACTTGGGCATATAAATTTGTCCAAGATCATTAACCAATTTATATCATTAATTAATTCCATTACATGTTCATTTAACCTCATCATGCTCACATTCATAGTTCAGACTCACATTAGATAATTGTTTTAGACTTAGCATAAAAATTAGAACCCAAAAATATCAAACTCTTGGTTACACTGTTGTCTTCATTGTTAAAATTAAAATATAGTAACACTTGAGTAGTTCATTACCTTATCCCAGTCCCTGTGGGATCGATACTTGGCTTACTTAAGCCACTTTACTACTTGTTCGACCACGTGCACTTGCGTGTAGTTATATACCCATATAACAAACAGAACGAATAAGTTTTTGGCGCCGTTGTCGGGGACTGGCAATTGGTGAATTTCTCTTAAGTGTTAATTTACTATATTTTTTTTTATTTTCTTAGTGTTGACAACTTGGTCTTAGCCTATATTTTGCAGATTTAATCTCTGTTGAACACTGGCAAGAGACAAGGAGCTGGTGGACTCATATTTAGAGCCAGAAAGATTATTTCATCGTCAGCGGAGAGAAGCTCTAGAAAGAAAGCTGCAATTGCTCAGACAAACACTCATGGAGCAACAACAGAATCGACCAGTAGTACGAGCAATGTTAGTGCCCGAGGAAGTAGCAGCTCGGCCGGTTCGCGAGGTGGCAAACCCACATGCTAACGATGTCACATCTATCATCCGCAAACTTGAGCTAGGAGGGAGGTTCGAGCTCAAACAAAACATGGTGCAATTGCTGCACACTAGTGGGCAGTTTAGAGGTCTCCCTCATGAAGATCCACAGCAGCATCTCCAAATTTTTTGGAGACAAGTGACACTTACATCCCCACTGGAGTGTCATCAGATTATGTCAGGCTTACATTGTTCCCATTTTCACTATTGGGAGAAGCCAAGAGGTGGTTGAAAGATGAGCCACCTAATTCTATTTCTACGTGGGATGATCTTGCAAGGAAATTCTTGATACGATTTTTTCCCTCCGGTAAAACAGCAAGACTTAGTAGTCAAATTCTATGTTTCAAACAAAGAGAGGGAGAGAATCTATATCAGGCTTGGGAGAGATTCAAGTCCATGTTGGGGATTGTCCTCATCATCATCAATCCAATGATGTGCTGGTGCACACTTTTATAGAGGGTTTGGAACCCCATACAAAAATATTGCTAGACTCAGCAGCTGGGGGACAAGCGCTGGAGAAAACTTATGAGGAGATGTATACCTTCTTGAACCGTATTTCGCAGGGCAATCTGGAGTGGAATGCTGATTCAGTAAGAGTAGGGAAAAGGAAAGCAGCAGGAGTTCTAGAAGTGGATGGTTTTACAACTATTGCTGCACAGATAGCTTCCTTACAGAATCAACTAAACACCCACTTCAGTAACATGACAATGAACCAGCCTCAAGCCCTAGTGAATGCAGTGTAGCAGATTTGGTGTGAAGTGTGCGGGAGCAGTGAGCACTCAGCTGAGTGTTGTGGAGCAAATCCTGACTCGGTGAACTTTGTGGGAAATGTACAAAGGAACAACCACCAACAGTATGGCAACAACTACAATTCCAATTAGAGGAATCATCCTAATTTCTCCTGGGGTAGCAACAACCATCAGGGGCAAAGTTCGAGTCAGGGTGTGCAGAGGAATCAAGGAGGGCAGCAGAATTATCAAGCACAATTTAGAAAAAATAATGCACCTCCTCCACCACCATCACCCAACATTGAGGAGATGTTCAAGACGATGATAGCTAACCAAGCTCAATTGCAGGCTGACTATGTGAAATTGGCAGCCGAGGTGAAAAACAACCAGTTAGCTACTAAGGCACTTGAATATCAATTTGGGCAATTTTCTGAAGCCCAAAACACCAACCCTAAAGGAGGACTTCCGAGTGACACAGATCCCAACCCCAAGTAGGTGAATGCGATGACCACAAGGAGTGGTTTGCAGCTGAAAGAGGTGGAACCAGAAAGATCACCTCAACAATCGAGAGCAGCAGAAGTCGAGAGGGAGCAAAGTGATAAGAGGGGGAAGACAAAGGAAGCTGAATCAGAAAGACCACCACCCCCGTTCCCTCAACGATTAAAAAAACACAAAGAGGAGGCGTGTTTCAAGAAATTCATGGAGGTGCTGAAACAGGTACATATTAACTTACCTCTTGTTGATGTTTTGCAGGGAGTGCCGAAGTATGCCAAGTATATAAAGGATATCGTGGCAAACAAAAGTCGGTTGACTGAGTATGCTACGGTGGCTCTCACGGAGGAGTGCACTTCCCGGATACAAAACCGACTTCCCACAAAGCTCAAAGATCTTGGGAGCTTTACTATACAGATTACTATTGGGCAGAGTATCCGAGATCGTGGATTATGTGATTTGGGAGCGAGCATTAATTTGATGTCGTCATTGGTATTCAAAAAGCTGGGTCTAGGAAGTCCTAGACCCACAACAGTGATCTTGCAATTGGCGGATCGGTCCTTAGCCAGAACCGATGGCATTGTGGAGGACGTTCTGGTGCAAGTTGGCTCCCTAATCTTCCCGGTAGATTTCGTCGTGCTAGATTTTGAACCAGACGCGGAAGTCCCATTTATTTTGGGATGTCCTTTCTTGGCGACCGGGAAAGCGCGGATTGATGTAGCTGCGGGGCAGCTAACCATACGAGCACACGACAAGATTGAGGTGTTTGATGTGTTTAAGGCCATGAAGCTGCCAGCAATACATGAGGAGCTTTCAGCAATCAGTATGGTTGAACATGAAGAAATTCGTCAGATTGTTGAATCTCAAGACCCACTGGAAAGAGTGTTGATGCACTCCGATCATTTTGGAGATAGAGACGCCTATGAGGTGGTCCAAATGTTGAATGAAGCACAAAGGCAACCGAGGAAACAGGAATTTCAATCATTGATGAGGTCCTTAGAACCGTTGCCGAACCCATCCGTTGAGGAGGCACCAAAGCTAGAATTGAAAGAATTACCTCCCCATTTAAAATATGTCTTTTTGGGGGAAAATGAGACGTTACCAGTCATCATCTCCGCAGAATTGACAGAGGCACAGGAGAAAGAAGCATTGGGTGTCCTCAGAAAAAGGAAGAAGGCAATGGGTTGGCAAATGTCAGATATTCAGGGTATCAATCCAGCTTTTTGCACACATAGGATTTTCATGGAGACAGGAGCGAAGCCAACCGTTCAACCGCAACGAAGGCTAAATCCAGCAATGAAGGATGTGGTGAGGAAAGAAATAATCAAGTGGCTTGATGCAGGTGTGGTCTAACCGATTTCAGACAGTGAATGGGTCAGCCCCGTTCAGTGCATTCCAAAGAAAGGAGGGATGACCATGGTCACCAATGAGAAAAATGAGTTGATTCCTACACGAACTTTCACAGGCTAGCGGATTTGCATGGACTATAGAAAGCTGAATGAAGCCAAAAGGAAGGATCATTATCCCATCCCTTTCATTGATCAAATACTAGATAGGTTGGCTGGACAGGAATATTATTGTTTCCTTGATGGGTACTCTGGTTATAACCAAATAGCCATAGCTCCTGAGGACCAAGAGAAGACTACTTTTACCTGTCCGTATGGGACATATGCTTTTAGGCGGATGCCGTTTGGGTTATGCAATGCACCCATCACATTCCAGAGATGCATGATGGCTATTTTCCACGACATGGTGGAGGGTTTTGTTGAGGTATTTATGGATGATTTTTCTGTTTTCGGTAATTCGTTTGCTACTTGTTTGCAGAATCTTGACAGGGTGCTGGCTCGCTGCGAGGAATCCAACCTTGTACTAAACTGGGAGAAATGCCACTTCTTAGTGAAGGAGGGTATTGTCCTTGGCCACAAAGTGTCTCGAAAGGGGTTGGAAGTCGATCATGCTAAGATCGAGGTTATTGAAAAGTTGCCACCTCCAGTGTCAGTGAAAGGTGTTCGCAGTTTTCTTGGGCATGCAGGATTCAACAGACGGTTCATCAGAAACTTTTCCAAAATTTCTAGACCACTATGTAGATTGCTAGAAAAAGAGGTAAAGTTTGAGTTAAATGATGAGTGTGTGAAAGCATTCGAGGAGTTGAAGCAGAAATTGATAGAAGCACCTATCCTTACTTCTCCGGATTGGGGACAACCATTTGAGTTGATGTGTGATGCCAGTGATGTGGCTGTGGGAGCTGTATAGGGGCAAAGGAAAAATAAAATCTTTCATTCTATTTATTATGCAAGCAAAACACTGAATACGGCCCAAAGCAATTACACAGTCACAGAGAAAGAAATGCTAGCGTTGGTGTTTGCATTTGACAAATTCAGGTCCTATTTGGTGGGTTCAAAAGTAGTGGTGTACACCGATCATGCAGCGATTCGGTACCTATTTAACAAGAAAGATGCTAAGCCCAGACTAATCGGATGGATCCTGTTGTTACAAGAGTTCGATCTTTAGATCAAGGACAGAAAGGGGAGCGAGAATCAGGTGGCAGATCACTTATCGCGATTGGAGAGCCGGTCGCATGTGATGGAAAGTGATACCATCAATGAGGAGTTCCCGGATGAGCAGCTCTTGGCAGTAGGGGAAGCTGAAGTTCCTTGGTACGCAGATATAGTCAATTTGCTAATGAGTGGAGTCTACCCACCTGAGTCAACAGACCAACAGAGAAGGAAATTGAGGCATAATTGCTGACATTTTGTTTGGGATGAACCATACTAATTTAAACAGGGACCGGATCAGGTGATGAGAAGATGCATCCCGGAGAGTCAGATTGCAGAGGCGTTGAGGAGCTGTCACTCTTCGTTGTATGGGGGTCACCATGGAGGCGAGCGAACAACACACAAGGTTCTACAGTCAGGATTCTTTTGGCCTACACTATTCAGAGACTCTATGGCATACGTCAAAATTTGTGACAGATGTCAGCGTACAGGAACAATTGGTAGAAGACAAGAGATGCCGCTGCAGAATATACTGGAAGTAGAGACCTTTGATGTATGGGGCATTGATTTTATGGCCCGTTCCCACCGTCATTTGGTAATCGTTACATCTTGGTGGCTGTAGACTATGTATCAAAATGGGTGGAGGCAATAGCTTGCCCCAGGAATGACAACAAGGTGGTAACAAAATTTGTGAAAAAACATATTCTTACCAGGTTCGGGACACCCCGAGCCATTATCAGTGATGGAGGGGCTCATTTTGTCAACGCAAGTTTCAAGAAACTACTAGCCAAGTATAGGGTGCGCCACAAGGTGGCAACAGCATACCACCCCCAAACTAGTGGGCAAGTAGAGGTGTCAAATAGAGAAGTGAAGCAGATTCTCCAGAAAATAATAAATACACAATGGAACGATTGGTCAAGCAAACTTGATGATGCGTTGTGGGCGTACAGAACTGCTTACAAGACACCGATATGAACCTCACCATACCGATTGGTCTATGGGAAAGCGTGTCATCTACCGGTGGAGCTAGAGCACCGAGCCTTCTAGGCCGTGAGGAAATTAAATATGGACTTGGAGCTAGCGGGGAAGAAGAGATTAACGCAACTCAGTGAACTTGAAGAGTTCCGCTGGCATGCTTATGAGAGTGCTAAGTACTACAAGGAAAGAACAAAAAGGTGGCATGACAAGCATGTGGTGCACCACATTATTGAACCAGGGCAGAAGGTATTTCTCTTCAATTCAAGATTGAAGCTGTTTCCGGGAAAGCTGAGGTCCAAATGGTCGGGGCCATTTGAAGTTGTGAGAATGACCCCGCATGGGGCAGTAGAGTTGTGGAAAGATGATCGGAGTGCCACGTTCTTTGTCAATGGGGGCAGAGATGTAAGCACTACTGGGGGGAGGACAGTGGTCGAGAGAAAACGTCCATCACCCTAGAGGACAACTAAGCTGAATGACGTCGAGCCGCAACGGTAAACCAGGCGCTGCACGGGAGGCAACCCGTGAAATTTTTCTTTGTAAATTGTTAATAGATTTTTCTTTTTTTTATTTTCTTGATTAACAACAAAATTTTTAGTTTTTATTTTTTTTTTATTTTTATTTTGAGTGAAACCTATAATTCTAACCAATTTCTTGTAGTAAGATGAATTTTAGGTCGAACGGAGGGAAAATATGCAAGGAATCGCAAAGGAAAATTCAAGAAAAAGTGGCAAAACAGTGAGCTAGGACGATAGCTCCTTGTCACGGAGGAGGGCCTCTGCGTTACCCTCCATGACACGTTGAGGTGTAAATCCGAAATTTTAAAAGAATTCCAGAACACCCTCGCGTCAGCTCCGTGTCACGGAGGCAGTGCTCCGTGATGCACTCCGACACGTTGCTGTGAATATCGCGACGGGTCACACCGGGTCGCCGGGTGACCCGCGCGAATTTCCCACTTTTAAACCCCGAATCCCCCTCAATTTTCCTTATTTCTCACACACTTCGCGACCAATCCCCCCAAAACCCCTCCCACTTCAACGTGACACGGAATAGGCCAAGAATTTCATCGAGTTTTCTTTAATTCTTCGAATTCAAGGTATGTTCTTCAATTCCATCTCATTTCTCGTCGATTTTCTTCGATATTGAACATGTGATATGAGCTAAACTTGCCCTAAGTAGAAATTAAGCATAAATTCAATTGAATTATTGTTGATGGATGTTCGGAGTATCATTGTGATTGCTTGAACTCGTTTGATTGCATAATTTAATCGAATTTTTGATACAATCGTAGCTAGGGCTTGCTTTTGCATTTGAAGTAGAAAAATGTAGTGAACTCACGAAATTCATGTTGGGTTGTACATGTTAAGTGAGATGAGTCGATGTGCTAATTTTTATTATGCTAAAAGACCGACGGATTCTCGGGTTAGGGGAATATTGAAATTTGCAAGAATTGGGTGAGTTGTATAGGTTCATGTAGATAAATTCTTGTTGTTTTCGTTTCTTTGTTTCTCCTTGCTAAGTGTGATGGGATAAAATGTTATCGATTGTAATGATTGTGGTTCGCTGTACGAAGTCTGAGTAGTACATAGAATATATACCGTCGAATTCTTCGAATGCACTATGCATGTTTGTTATATTTGGCTGTTTGTTTGTGTACATAAGTATGATCTTGCCGTAATATTGTAACTTTAGCTAAGGACTAAGTGTGGGGTAGCCTAGCTTAACCCAACCTTAGTCGAAGCAAATTTTCATGGGCGTAACATTGAACTTGTCTGTTTGGTTTGACAGGAACAATGGCAAGCAGGCAAGAAAAAGGGAAAGGCACATCAACATCTGGCGCCGGAAGAAAGAGAATAAGACTGGGCACAGCAGTCCCAACAGCACCAGCGGTTCCACGCGGCCAACGTCGCCCATACGGAACCAGGTGGGTGAAGGTAATCTTGTGCAACACAGTGACCGGGCATTCTCTATATAATCATCTAGCTATGAACGAATCACCAATAGGGGTTAAAACTAACGGTTTTGACAAGATCTCGGGACTAACTCCAAGGATACTAGCAATGTAAGGAGTCACGAAAGATAAGGTAGCTCCCAGATCTAGCAAGGCATAAACATCAATATGAAAGACACGCAACATACTAGTGACCATGTTTGGCGAAGTCTCCTGCTCCTAGCGCGAGGCAAGGCCATAGAATCTGTTTTGGCACTGTACGCCACCCCTACTAGTTGATGCTCCCTGCAAGCGGAACGGGCTGGAGCTGTTGTTGTCCTGGTGGCCTGTGCACGACCCTTATCATCACCATGTCTATCATATGGGCACGCTCAATGCATGTGCCCAGATCTACCATACCCATAGCAAACATCTGAACCAAGCAAGCACTGTCTGGCATGACTCTTGCCGCACTTCCCATAGGCTGGAGAGGTATACTTTAACTAGGTGCCCCTCTGATCCCTTGACCCTAATGCCTTGCTCCTCTAATCACCCCTAGATCTGGATAGAACACTAGCTGATGATGGTGCTGGGGCTAGTGATTTCTGCTGAAACTGTGGACGGTAACCACCATAGGATCTCTAATGCAAAAACTCACGGCTATCTATTAGAGCCCTCTTTGCCTCCCTCTCCTTCGCATGAGTCGCCTCCATCTACTGGGCGTACAACACTATGCGAGGGAAGTCCATATCCTAGGGAAACATGGAAGTCCTGCAATCCTTGTCTAAATAACCAACCATACCATGAATGAATCGGCTCACCCGCCCCCTTTGATCCATCACTAACTCTAGGGCATATTTTTACAAACGAGTGAACTCAAGTGAATCCTCCAGCACTATCATCTTTCTTTGCTTAAGGTTCAAAAACTCAACTGCCTTCAACTCCCTCATCTCTCAAGGGAAGAACCTGTCGAGAAAGGCCATGTGGAACTCATCCCAACTGATAGGGCCCGCTCTCGCTGCCTTGCGGTCCTTCCATTGATTGTACAAAATATGAGCGACCTCTTTTAACTGATAAGATGCCAAGTCAACACACTCCCCATTTGTCACCCCCATAACCGGGGTGACCTTCAAGATCCCTTCATTGAACTCATGTGGATCCTCTTCCACCTTTGACCCCGTGAACTCAGGAGGGTTAATCCTCAAGAAGCCTCTAATCTGAGTCGTCGCTGTATTGTCGTTCTATGGGACCTGCACAATAGCCTGTTGGTTGACCTCAGTGGTCATGGCCTGCACCAACATCTGAATAGCCGCCGGAAACTCAGCGTGGACAACTGGCTCTAGTGCTTGGGGCTCCTGAACAGGTGGGGCTTGCTGATGCACATGGTCATTGCCACCTCCGTGGCCTTCATCCTTTCCATTCCTCCTTCCATTCATTCTTCTAGGAGCCATAATTCTGCAATCGCGAATAGCACGAATTAGAAGGATGGAGAGACTTTTCATCGCACTACATAGAACATGAAAAAAAGGAACATTTCCTAAACGTCTAGTAGCCTCTTCATTATAGGCGTGGCGTGCTTCAAACCCATGAAAAAGACTCTACTTAACCCAGCTTTCAGAAACCCTAGGACACTCCAATCCTATTGTTTTGATACCAAGTTTTTCACAACCGAACGTACACCCAGATCATAGACACGGGACAAGGGACCCTGAGAAACCCCAAGTCGACCCATGGGACATGCATACAGCTAATATCATTTAAATAAGAAGAATACTAAATATAAAACAAAGCAGAAACGTAACCATAGCATAACATCAGAAAATAATAAACGTACACATAAGCTGAGTACTACATACTTGTCTGAAAGCCTCTAAAATATATGATAGGTTGATGGGACGACATCCCTAACTAACCCGAACAATACTGAAACGTGAGATAACATAAAATTCTGTCAAACGGCCCTCGAAACATGAGGACTCACCAATGAGCTGAGAGCGTAAACTGAGATGGACTAAGGATGAGGATGAGCCTGATATCTGGTCCATGTATCATGAAACGATACAGCATAGAAAGTATGCGATCAGTAAGTGATATGTACCGAGTATGCATGGTAAGTAAAACAGACATTTAAAAGTAAAGTAAAACTCATAAATAAACATATGAGAAGGACATCATGCTTGTAACATAAGGTTCGTAATAAAACCTAAGGATCAAGACTTTCAGATCATTCAGGAAGGGAAATGACTCATCGTATGGCCTTCCAAGTACATTACCTCATCCTCCATTAAAAGTCCATAGGCTTGCTCACAACCCACCTCATGAGTCATTGGGACTGGCAACGACTCGTGGGGTCCCATCCCTTTGGTACACTAGGAGCTTATTCTAACTTAACCCCAACCTCACCCCACGAGTGACATGACGACTCGTGGGGATTGGCCACTAGTCGCTATCTCCCTCGTGGGGACTGGCAGCGTGTCGTTATCTCCCTCGTGGGGACCTCGATCCTTCCTTTATTTCAGGCTTGCCCACGAGTCACTTGATGACTCGTGGGTCTCCTCAAAAGTTGTCCCATGACTCGTCCAGTGCCTGCAACATAAATTCCTAAATTTTCCATTTCAACTCTCGAGTCTGATCTTTGAGCTTCCGGGGTATAACATGACCATAATACAAAGTCCCTTCTAAAACTATCTCCAAAACTAGGAGGTAAATTGAGTACCTCTATTTGATATGATGGATAAGGGTAGTCCATGTAACTGAACTAACTCCCGAATATACAATTGGCATAATCCCCTGCTGAATTGGTAGTTTTGACTGGTAGAAAATGAGCTGCTTTAGTCAACCTGTCTATGACCAGTCAAAACTGAGCTTCTTCAGTCAAGTGGTCTATGACCACCCAAATAGAGTCATACTGTCAATGAGTATGAGGCGACCCCATAACAAAGTCCATATTAATTTCCTCCAACTTGTAAGTAGGGATACTAATTTCTTGAAGCACACCAGGTTTTTGATACTCAACCTTCACCTATTGACAATCGGGACACTTAGCCACAAACTCCGCTATGTCCTTCTTCATGCCATTCCACCAATAAACTTCCCGTTGGTCACAGTACATTTTTGTGGCACTTGGATGTATAGAATATCTGGAACCATGAGCCTCACATGACCCAAAAATGCTACTGAGTCTAGCCAAAACTTGCACTTGTTGAACTTAGCATACAACTGGCGATCCTTAAGAGTCTATAGCACCACCCTCGAATGAGCGACATGCTCCTTTTCGCTCCGAGAGTACATGAGAATATCATCTATGAAGACGATCACGAATATATCCAAATACGGCTTGAACAACCTGTTCATCAAATCAATAAAAGTTGTAGGAGAATTCATTAATAGAAAAGACATAACTACAATCTCATAGTGACCATACCAAGTCCTGAAGGCTACCTTTGGAACACCACTCTCCCGAACCCTGAGCTGATGATACTCGGATCTGAGGTCTATCTTTGATAAACACTTGACACCGTGAAGATGCTCAACAAAGCATCAATCCTGGGGAGGGGAAACTTGTTCTCAATGGTGACCAATGTTAAATTTTCGGTAGTCAATGCACATCTGAAGGGAACAATCCTTCTTCCGGACAAAGAGAACTGGTGCACCCCATAGGGATTTGCTAGTTCTGATGAAAACCTTTTCTAAGAGATCATTCAACAGCTCCTTCAACTCCTTTACCTCAGCTGGATCCATTTGTAAGGAGGAATAGGTATAGGTTGCGTATCGATAAGAAGGTCAATACCAAAATCGATCTCCCGCTTCGGAGGAATTCCTGGTAAATCATCTGGAAACACTTCTGGATATCATACACCATAGAAACTGATCGGATAGTTGGGGTTTCAGATGTATCATCCTTAACCCTAACTAGATGGTACAAGAAACCCTTAGAAATCATGTTTCTGGACTTAAAGTAGGAAATAAAATGACCTACAGGGACAACTGAACTACCCTTCCATTCTAAGACTGGCTCACTCAGAAATTGAAACTCTACCGCACGGGTTATACAATTTACTGAGGCATATCATCCATGTATCCAATCTATGCCAAAGATAACATAAAAATCTTTCATGGCTAGCTCTACTAAATTTGCTGAGGTAACTTTCTGAATGACTATGACAGGGCAATTTCTATATAGCCATCGAGCTATAACTGAATCACCGACTGGAGTAGGGACTGAGAAGGTTCTGATAGGATTTCGGGACTGACTCTAAAACTACTATCAACATAGGGAATCACAAAAGATAGTGTAGCCCCTGGATCTAAAAATGCATATACATTTAGGTGGAATACTCATAACATACCAGTGACAACATCTAGGGAGGCCTCCTGCTCCTAACGAGATGCGAGGGCATAGAATCTATTCTGACATTGACCATCACCTGCACTAGTGGAGGCTCCCTACTGAACTGAGCGTGTGGGTGGGGCTGCTGAGCTAGTGGCTGGATCTCAGCCTCTACCATGGCTCTATCTAGCTGCTGGACAATCTCTAAGCATATTTCTTGTCTTCCCACACTCGAAATAAGCACCTATACTTGCTAAGAACTGACTAGTGTGTCTCCAGCCACACCTGTCACAAGCTGGAATACTGTGCTCCACAAATTTGCTCCCCTGACCTCGAGATCCTGATGCTGGTTCCCTCTGGTTGGGCCTAGATCTACAGGGCACACTTGTTGCTAACGGCGCTGGGGCTGATGATCTTTGGCAGGACTATTGACGCGCCCACCACTAGGTCTCTGCTAGGAGAATCCAAAGATATCAGTCATAACCCTCTTGGCCTCTATCTCCCGCTCACTCACCTTTCACCGCCTCCATCTACTGGGTGTACAGAACTATCCATGAGAAATCAATGTCCTAATGAAGTATCACGGTCTGACAATCTTTGACCAAATAGTCTGCTATCCCATGCACAATCGACTCACTCGAGACCTCTGGTCTGCCACCATCTCAGGTGCATATTTGGATAGGTGGGTCAACTTTAGAGCATACTCCTTAACCGTCATGTTGGTTTGTCTCAAGTTCACAAATTCAGCTGCCTTGAGCTCCCTCATCTCACAGGAAAGAACTGATCAAAAAACGCGATATGGAACTCATCCCAACCAATAGGGCCTGCTTCGACTACCCTACTATCCTTCCACTGTCTGAACCAGTTATATGCTACCCCTTTCAGTTAATAAGAGCTAAATCTATGCACTCCTCCCCAGTCACCCCATGATTTGTATGATTTTTTGAATCTCATCAATAAACTCATGGGGGTCCTTGTCCACTTTTGACTTAAGGAACTCCAGAGGGTTCATCCTCAAAAAATCTCTGACTCTTGCCGCTTCCACATTCCCATCCTAAGGGACATACACTACCACCTGTTGGTTGACTTGGGATTTCAAAGCCTGAGCTAGCATCTGAATGGCAGCCCTAAACTCAGTATGGGCCACCTGCTCAGGCACATGATCCTCGGGGGCTGGTGGGGCCTGCTGGTGCCCATCTCCGATGCCATTCTCATCGCCGTTTCCATTTCAGTTTCTTCTTCCATTAACTCGGCGAGGAGGCATGATTTTTCAAATGTGTATAGCACAAGTTAGAAGGATAGAGAGACATTTCATCTCACGACATAGATCATGAAAGAAGGGAAGTTTCCTAAAATATTTTGTAGCCTCTTCGTCATAAGTGTGGCACGTTTCACACCCATGAAAAAGACTCTACTTAATGCAACTTTAAAACACCCTAGGACATTTCAAAACCTAAAGCTCTGATACCAAGGTTATCATGACCCAAACATAGGGTCGAATCGAGACACGGGACAAAGAACCTCGAGAGGCTCCAAGTCGACCCATGGCATGAACGTGACATCTAAACTCAACATAATAATGTAGAACTCTAACATATATAAAACAGTAAAAGTCTGAAAATTTGATAACATCGAATATCTAAATACATAATAGCAATTTGAAACCTGAAAACATACTATGTCTGATAAGCCTCACATATTAACGAGTTAATGGGACAAGACCCCAACTAACATGCTAAAACTGAAAATGAAGATACGGAACATAAACTGATAGAAGGGTCCTCGAAGGATGAGGACTCACCAACTCTGTGTAGAAGATGATATCGCTGAGGATCTGACTAACGGTGGGACTGAGCCTGAATGTCCGAGCCTGTATCATGAAATGATATATCATAGATTATGCAGTCAGTACGTGGAAGGTACCGAGTACCCAAGGTAAGTAAAATTGCTAAGTAAGTAAAATTAGAAATCATGCATATCACAAAACATGTCATCATAAGATTCTAAGAGTAGGGCTTGCATGCTAGTATCTGAAGACATGATTTGAACATAACTACATATCATAACTGAATCGAATGACCCAAAGCTAAAACTGACTACTCATAAATAAAATTGAACATTGGCTTAAACTTGCTAAAAACATAATATCAAGACATATGAACATGCATAACTGAAATGATGAGGATAAATGGGAGACTCGTCATGTAATTGACATTACCACGATAGAGCTTACATGGTCCCGAGTATTACACTTAAGTGGGCAGAGCCATTCAAAGCTTTTCAAGGGATAAGGACGCTACCGTGATATCGATATCAAGTTGAAGGCCCCTTAGGGGCAGGGGAAGCTCACAGGGGAGGTCCTAAATAATTTGATCATACCTACGTTGGCACGTAGTTCTCAAGCACAGGGTTTATTGACCCTTATCCTACTCGATGCTAGACACTACTCCTAAAAACATGCGTATGCTCTCCATCGTTTTTCAACAAAGCTGAACCATCGTCTAGTGACGAAGCTGAATCATAAACATACATGCATAATCTGAAATCATAGCATGAGGAGACTTGGCTCAAACCATACCACAAGCTGAAAAGAGTGGGAGTCTAGACTCCAAAATCCATGTTGTAAGTTATTAACGTGAAATCAATATAAATCATGAAACATACTTGATCATATGGGCTTGCCCAAACCTAAACATACTTCAAATAGACTATGATAGTAAAAATTTTAATATAGACATGGGTAATGCGATATCATATTTTTATCATATACATATCATCATACTTAAAAACATAGATCATAATCTCATTTTTTCATTAACTTTCATAATTGGGCATCATAATTTGTAAAACTTTGAAAACATGAATTGTAATTGAAAACATTAGAAAATACAATTGCTTACGAGCTACTGAATTGCTTACAGAGATATTTAGTGTCTAAAGGGACTAGAGTAAAGCCTTTGGGGCCACGTTGGCGTCTTCTATGAACTCCTTCTATGCTAAAGATTATATTAACGACCCTCTTGAGGGTTTGGTTTGTCTAAGATGCAGTTGCAGTCACTTATGGAGCCTCAGGGTACCTCTGGGTATATAGACTGTTTGGCGCTTGGCAGGGCTTATGGGGGCCTAGGTAGGTTATTCTGTGCTGATTGAACCTTCCAGGCCTATGGGGGCCCGGATAGGTTCTTATTTGTATGTATACTTGCTAGTTATGTTTCAAATTATAAGGCTATTCAGGTTGAACTCTTATGCTCCTTATTGATTACTTTCAATTCTTCTATTAGCTTTATTCAGCTTTCATTACTGCCTTACATATTCAGTACATCTTTTACTGACGCCCAACTATGGGACGCTGCATGCTCACCTGTAGGTGCGGATAGACATGGTTCAAGACCTTCTTAGCTATCAGCTAGAGCTAGCGATACAGTCAGCTCCTTTTCTCTAGGGTAATAGTTAGAAAGGTGTTTTCTTTTGTTGTTCAACTTTTGGGTAGGTCGGGCCCTGTCCCGACCACTATTACACTCTTAGAGTCTCACGGACTATAATTTTTCAATTTTTGGTTGTTGTTAGCCGTGTGGGTCCCTATGTGTGCTATATCATGCATGTTGTCCAAGTGGGGCCTAGCTAGTTAGTTGGTTAGTAGCCTTGTTGGCAATGTTGTAAATATGACTGCATATTTTCATTTTGCTAGGACTAGATAGCATGGCGGTCTTGTCGGTCCGCATAGGTCACTGTTATTGTCTTGTCGGTTAGGTTAACTGTTTTCTTTTACAAGTGGCTATGCCTTGTTTGGCCCGAGGCTGTGTTTACAGCGGAGATATAGCTTGTTATTTTTTTTATTTTGAGGTGCTGGCAAGCACCAAAGGTGCTTATACTCATCCAGGTCAGCCTAGGTCCTAGTACGACATTAGGTATCAGTCATGCCTCCCAAGGTGGGGTGTAACAATAACGACTCATCCTATAAAGCCGTTGAGTTATATCCAGAAAATGCTTAAGTCACCCCAATGACAATAGATGGAAACAACGACTAATTTTTTTGGATAATGGGTCGTCCTGTCTGTTTTTTGGGGGATATCTAGAGTTGGTTCAAATATCTCCCGGTGACAAGGAGTGGGACCAACGACTCATTATTTCAGCTAATGAGTCGTTGTTCCTATTCGTTGTTCAGTCCCACTAACTGGGAGTTTCAGACCTAGGACCAATGACTGGTCCCAATGAGTCATTGTTACAACCAACGACTTGTTGTGTGACCTGCTGGATCTTGTTGGGCAACTTTTCAGACTTTCTTCTAAGGGAATTTTTGTAACTTCCCGCTATTTTAATGCCTAAAGTACATTTTTCGGATAAATACTCAGGTGTTATGGGGAGTTAGTCTTTTAGTCTACCTTATTTCTCCCTTAGCCTCTCAAGAGCAGAACTTTAGAGCTCAAGATCTCTCCCCAACAAGAACTAGAGTTCTTCCTCTAGTTTAGAAATTCAAGGCTTCTTCTCAGGGACTTTCTTCTTCAGGTATGTGGGAATTCAACAAGGGGATTGTTCAACCCTTGTGTCCCAAAAATTACCCACAGAAACCTTTTCTATTTTAGTCGTACAAGAGTTAAATATTAGGGCTTTTTCAGACAAATTATGAGTGTTCCTAAACTCCAATTGTCTTGCTAATTTTTGTCACCCTAGCACATGATTGTTATGTTTTCGATGTAAATATCATAATGTAATATTCTCCCTAGTTTAGTATTATAAATTTCCTATGATTAAATCCAACAGTTGAACCAGAGAAAACAAAGAAAATTTCACCAGAGTCGCAGGACAACACTAGGGGAAAGTCATTTTAGGGAACAATGACCCGTTGTGTCCCTCGGGGTAAGTCCCTAGTCAAATATTTTTTAGTAAAAAATGAGCCTAGCAATGACTCATTGGAAGATCCAATGGGTCATCCTGAGTGGTCGCTGAATGGGGCTCAGAAAAAGGTCCAGATCCAAGTCAGTGACAACGAGAGGATATGGCGAGTCATTGTTTCAAGGAATGACTCGTCCTGTCTAGTCATTGGTTGGAGAATAAGAAGAGGAGCATAATTTTCCCTGGAAGGAACGACCGGAGTAACGAGTTATTTTTTTGTATGACGACTCGTCCAGATCGGTCATTGGTCAGAACTTTAGCAGAGTATAGGAAGTTCTTCAGATACTATGGACAATCCAATGGGCTTTGGTACACTACGATGACCCATTGGAGTGGTCGTTGTAGCCAGCAGATAGTCTGTTATACGAATTCCCAAGGGTACTCTTGTATATTCTCGAGCTCCTATCTTCCTAATGATGTCATTTTAAGCCATGAAAGGAGTGTTTTAAGAGGGTTTAGTCTATTCTATGTCATTAGAATCCCATGCATGCAAGATATTGAGATTCCCTTTCAAGATTAAGCTAGAATTCTCCCCGATTTCTTTCCCAATTCTCTTGAGCTTTCAAAGCTAGTTTGAAGATCAGTTTACCTAGGTATTTAGGGCTATGAATAGGGGTTTTCTTCCACCCTCATACCCATGCTTCTTCTCAAAGTCATGAATCTATGTTTTTAATGAAGCGAATTGATTCCTAGGGTTTTAACCCAATTTTCTGAAATTACCTATGATATGTTTATGGGTCTAATCCCCTCATGATCTAAAGTATGTTTTAACTATAATGGGAAGATTTTATACTCAATTTGATTATAAATTAATATTTTCAAGTTATTAGAAACTATGCCCTATAATGCATGTTTTATGACGATCAAGCCTATGATTCAATGATTTCAAGCATGATGAATTATCAAAGTATGCATGAATGTTTATAAATTCTTGATTTATGATTCCATGATTTTGACTTATGACATCTATTTCAAGTATGCATAGTTTTAGGATTTGGGCAAGCCGATGCAATTATGTATGCTTAATATGATTTTAGTAAAGGCTAACAAGATTAGTTTATTATTTGATTTGGAGTCAAGATTCCCAATGTAGTTCGTTATATGATTTGGAGTCAAGACTCCCAATGTTCAAATTTAAGCTATGGTTTGAGAATACGATTATATGAGAAATATGCATGTTTTGGGAGTAGTGTCTAGCATTGAGTAGGCTAGGGTTTCGAGGTTTCCCACTCTCATAAGCTATGCACCAACGTAGGAATATATTTGGGACCTCTTAAGAGAGTGCTTCCCCCTCTCGAGGCATCATGACCCGAGCTGAGACCCTAGGTTGAGACACGGAACCTAGAACCATGAATGGCTCCATATCGACCCATGACATAGGCCCGGATCGAGACACAGGACAAAGAACCACGAGAGGCTTCAAGTCGACCCATGACATGAACATGACATCTAAACTCAACATAATAATGTGGAAGTTTAACATATATAAAATAGCAGAAGTTTGAAAATCTGATAACATCAAATATCTGAATAGATAACAACAATCTGAAACTGAAAATATACTATGTCTGATAAGCCTCTACATACTGACGAGTTGATGAGACAAGAACCCCACTAACTTACTAAAGCTGAAACTAAAGATACAGAACATAAACTAATAGAAGGGTCCTCAAAGGATGAGGACTCACCAACTCTGGCTAGATGATGATATCATTGAGGATCTGGCTAACGATAGGGCTAAGCCTAAATGTCTGAGCCTATATCATGAAATGATACAACATAGAGTGTGCGGTCAGTACGTGGAATGTACTGAGTATGCAAGGTAAGTAAAGCTAATAAGTATGTTAAATCAGAAATCATGCATATCATAAATATGTCATCATAAGATTTTGAGGGTAGGGCTTGCATGCTAGTATTTGAAAATATGATTTAAAAATAATTGAATATCATAACTGAATCAAATTACCCAAAGCTGAAACTGATTATTCATAAGTAAAACTGAACATTGGGTCAAACCTGCTGAAAACATAATATCATGATTGATGAACACGCATAACTAAAATCATGAGGAACAATGGGAGACTCGTCATGTAAACGACATTACCACGATAGAGCTTACATGGTCCCGACTATTACACTCAAGTGGGCAGAGCCGTATAAAGCCTTTTCAGGGCTAAGGACGCTACCATGATATCGATATCAAGCTGAAGGCCCCTTGGTGGCAGGGGAAGCTCACAAAGAAGGTCCCAAATAATCTGACCATACCTATGTTGGCACATAGTTCTCAAGCGTAGGGTTGACTGACCCTTAGCCTACACGGTGCTAGACACTACTCCCAAAAATATGCATATACTCTCCATCATTTTTCAACAAAGCTGAACCATCATCTAGTGACGAAGCTAATTCATAAACATACATGCATAAATCTGAAATCATAGAATGAGGAGCCTTGGCTCAAACCATACCACATGATGAAAAAAGTGGGAGTCTAGACTCCAAAATCCATGTGGTAAGCTATTAATATGAAATCAAGATAAATCATGAAACATACTTGATCATACAGGCTTTCCAAAACTTAAGCATACTTGAAACAGACTATGATACTGAAAAACATGAATATAGACATGGGTAATTCGAAATCATACTTTTATCATATACATCTCATCATACTTAGAAACATAGATCATAATCTCATCTTTTCATGAAATTTAATAATTGGGCATCATAATTTGTAAAATTTTGAAAACATGAATTATAATTGAAATTAATATAAACATGCCCATGAATCATAATTCAACATTTGAAACATGAATAGATTATACCCATGATAAATACTTAGAGAATTCACAAGTTGGATTAAAACCCCATAGATTCATCAACTAGAATTTCCATGAATTTGAAAAAGGATTGGGTATGGGAGTGGATGAATACACCCATTAACAACCCTACATACCTGGGTACTTCTGATTTCTCAACCTTCTTGAATGCCCAAAGAAAATTGAAGGAGGATTGATGAATTCTAAGCTTGATCACCCTTAGAAACTTCTAGGATTGCATGCATGGAGAGTGCTGGGATTAGAATGACCTAAACCCTCTTAAAACACACTTATATGAGCTTAAAATGACGTAGTTTAGGTTTAGGAACTTAGGAATTATGGAAAAGCCCTTTGTAAATTTACAGGAAAACTCACACTACCAGTCCCAATGAGGGAGTGGACGACTCATTCCCTGAAGGAATGAGTCGTGGTCTGCACTCGTCGTCAACACTGGAGAACTTACCTATGCTGGTCACCATGACTCGTGGTGTACCTGACGAATCGTAGTGACTGGTCGTGGGGAACACTGCCAATCATTTCAACACCCAAGTCAAACTCTTGACCATGACCAACCCTATGACTCGTGGCCTTGACAACAAATTTTGTCTTGCCTCATGGTCACCCTCAAACCACAAAACTCTTATCCAATTGCCTTCCACCTCATGAGTCGCTTAACGACTCATGGAGTACCTCACGGGTCACTGGAAGACTCGTTCTGTGACTTGGTGCAGAAAATTCTGCTTTTTCCGTTTCATCCCACGGGTCTGATCTTAGGGCTTTCAGGGTATTACACTAAAGAGCATACATTAAATTGAACTGATAAACTAAATAGGAATAAGCAAAAGTCTGAATACATGTAAACCATACAGAGTCAGCACTCTAGGTATTGTCTAAAAAAGACTCTAACATAACTGATGAGCTAATGGGACAACATCTCCAACTAGCTCACTAAAATTCTGAAACTAAATGTAACAAAATTTAACAATTTGAAGGCCCTCTTAGGATGAGGACTCACCAACAAGAGAACTAGACTTATCTCTAGAGACTAGCTAACGGCAAGACTGAGTCTGAGCATCGAACTTGTATCATGAAACGATACAGCACCGAGTATGCGATCAGTATATGAAATGTACTGAGTATGTAAGGTAAGTAAAACAGGAAAAGTAAGTATAACTAAAATCATGCACATAACGTAAATCATAAGATCGTGAGAGTAAGGACTGCAAGTTGATATTTCAAAACATGCATAGTCATAAACTGAATCTCATATTTGTATCAAATGACCCAAAGTAGAAAATATAATAATATGCCTTTCCATAACTAAAATCATTAGTAAAAGCTTATAAATTGATCATTGGGTCAAATCTACTAAAAACATAATGTCATAAATCATAAACAAGCATAACTGAAACCATTAGGAACAATGGGAGGCCCGTCACACCTGACACCATCACGATAGAGCTTACATAATGCCCCAACTATTACACTTAAGTGGGAAGAGCTTTACGAAATCTTGCCAAGGCTAAGGACACTACTATGATATCAATATCAAACTAAAGGCCCCTTGAGGGTGGGAAAACTCTCTTGAGAGGCCCTAAATATACACATATAAACCTATGTTGGCGTGTAGTTCTGAGACCAGGGAACCTTTGAACCCCAAGCCTACTTGGTGCTAGACACTACTCCCAAAAACATGCAAAGTGCTCTCCATCATTTTTCAATGAAGCTAAAACCATCATTTGTCAACGAAGCTGATAATGTAATTACGTGCATATTCTGAAATTTGAAAATGGGGAGTCTTGACTCCAAAACATATCATAAGCTGATCTTATTAGCCTTGGCTAAATACTGAAAACATACTTAACTTGTATGGGTTTGCCAAACCATAGAATCATGCATACTTGAAATAGACTTCATAAGTCAAAATCATAGATTCATACATGGGTAATTTGTAAACATTCAATCATGCTACATATCTCATCACAGTTGAAATCATGGATTATAAATTTGAATTTTCATGAAACTTGCATAATTGGGCATAATTTTTCTAAAACATGAAATCATGAATTTA
This sequence comes from Datura wrightii, assembly GCA_035772735.1. Classification (NCBI taxonomy): domain Eukaryota; kingdom Viridiplantae; phylum Streptophyta; class Magnoliopsida; order Solanales; family Solanaceae; genus Datura; species Datura wrightii. Next base: position 8,378,015 of record JASDFA010000007.1, on the reverse strand, counting down.
TAATCAATTAGTATATAAAATCTACCCATGAATCTTAAAACATGCTTTGAAACATAAAGGGAATTGACTCATAACCAAATCATAGAGAATTTCATGAAATTGGGCTAAAATCCCATAAGATCATACACTTGAATTAATATTTGAATTCATGAACTTGAGGAGAAATTTGGTCATGATAGTGAAAGAAAACTCTCATTCATAGACTTACATACCTGGGTATACTTAATCTACACTTGACCTTGAAAGCCCAAGAGATTTGGAGAAGAACTTGAAGAATTCTAGGCTTGATCTTCAATGAGGAATTCCTAATCTTGCATGCATGGTAGGGGAATTGTTTAGAATAGGTAAAACTCCCTTAATACACTTCTTTGAAGGCTTAAAACGATGTAGTATTGGGCTTAGGGGCTTAGGGTTTACGAATATTCCCTTAATAAATTCGCAAGAAAATTGATCGTGTCAGCTAACACGACTTGTACCATGAGTCGTACAACCCTGTAGTGACTCATAGTATCCTCCTGTACTGCCCAAGTCCAAAACCTCCAATGATCTAAATATTTCCATGAATCCTACTGTGACCCATAACAGACTATCACGGTTCATACGAACACTCGTACAATCAGTATCTAAAAATTCCCAAGTACTTGTTACGATCCGTACCACGAGTCATACCCTCACACTATGACTCGTAATGGGGACTTATGGTCTAGGGAAAGAAATCTCTGAACTGAACCACGGGTCTTCCTATTACCCATATTCCTATGACCCGTACCGTAAACTTACGACTCGTTGGTTGAGTCGTAGTTAAAAAATTCTCCAATGTTTTCCTGGTATTCATATTTGAAATCTCGGGTCTAGTCTTTAGAACTTTTGGGGTATTACTTGAGGGCACACCATGATATGACACCTTATTCTTCCTTTGTCCTATCAAGGCTTAGAATGTCTCTCCTCCACGTGGGAAAGATGTGGGATCATCATGCATTCTGATGTACTATGAGTTTACAACACTTTTGACACTTAAAATTGATAAAATAACATGGTATTAGGTGTGTTTATATGGATATGAGGTGTTTTTACTTTTTTTTTAGGGAAAATAGGTGTTGGAGTGAAAATGTGCAAAAGTTGCAGAAAAGTGCAGAAAAGCAGCCAAGTACTGATCTCAGTACGAGCTGTACCAAGATTGTACCAGTTGTATTAAGACTCGTGAAAAATCTCAGAAGATTGGTACAAGGAAAAGAAAAAGTACGAATCTCAGTACGAGCTGTACCATCCAGGTACGAGTAGTAACATGAGTTGTAGAATACTTGCGAGATATTTGCAAAATTAAAGTCTCCTGATATGGGTAGCACCTAAGAACCGTAGCAACTATCTACGAGCCGTACCAGGAGCCATGGAAAGCTTCAGTGATTTTTGGGAATTGGAAGTTCTTATGATATGACAAGTTATTAAGAGCCGTAAGAGCAAGGTACGAGGAATAACAATATACTTGTGGAAATCTTTATTAGATGCAAAAGTTCTTAGAGCCAAATCATGACTTGATTGTACGACTCGTGGGATTATGCTACGAGTCATACCAGATGCCAACACTTAGCAAATTCTACAGAAGCCAAGGGATGTACGCGATAAGCCACGAGCCGTACAATCTTATTACGGGTCGTATGATGAGTCGTAGGATGTGTTGGTGCTAGGTTTGGTTATTTCCCTATTAACATAGGAAAATGATTTTATTGTTTGTACAAATACTTTTTTTAGTTTAGAATTGTTATACCTTGGAAAGCCAAAGATCAGACCTGGGAGTTGAAATAAAGAAAAAGTGAAAACTTTGCAGCAGACTCAGAACGAGTCGTGAGGAGACTCGTGAGATCAACCCATGCTCGTGATGTGACTTATGGGGAAGGCTAGTGGATGAAATTTAAGCCTTAAGAAGAGGAGAACATCACGGGCATGACCACAACACAAGCCCAGACCCCACGAGTAGTTGGCTCAATCGTAGGGAGGGGGCTTAAGAAAAGAAAAAGGAAAAGGGGCAGTGGACTTGACGGAAGGGACCCCACAAGTTGTGGTCAGTCCCTATGATTCGTGGGGTAGGTCGTAGTTAGCTATCTGAGAAAAGTTTTGGCATGATGGTAGTGTACTTCACGGATGACTCCTCGAGTTGTGACCTGTGACCATGAGTCGTTACGCCCCTCATTGGGACCACCTGACAGTTATTTTCTGCGAATTTAGCAAGGGATTCTCCATAATTTCTAAGTTCCTAAGGCCTAAACTACGATGTTTTGGGTTATGAATAGTGACTTCTAAAGGGGTTAAGTCCATTTTAGGCCTCATTCATTCATGCATGTAAGGTACAAGACTTGAGATCAAGCTTAGCATTCATTAATTTCTTTTCAATTTCCTATTGGGCATCTAAAGAAGTGTTAGAATCAGCTACCTATAGGTATGTAAGGTTATGAATGGGTGATTCCTTTAACACCCATGCAGAATCAACACCCATGCCCAATCCCTCACTAAAGTATGAAATTCTATGTCTAATATATGGGGTTTTAACCCAAACACATGAATCTTCTATTTTTATATATGGGTATGATTTGATTATGATTCTACTATTGAATTATGAAGCATGGGAAAATTTTATAATATTTTCAATTTAAAATCATGATTCTAGTCTAATGAATTAAAACCCCATGGATGAGATGTTCATCAAAGACGAGATTTGTGATGAATATATGATGATGATGAGATATTATGATGAAAAGCATGATTTGAAGCTACCCATGTATACAATTATGATTTCAATGAGAATTAAGTATTTCTATTTATAATAAAGCTTTGGATTATGCCCACATGTTTTGGAGCGAAGACTCTCAATTATATTTTCAGCTTGTGGTATGTTTGAGTTAAAGTTTTCTATGTATAGCTTACCACATGGTTTTGGAGTGAAGACTCCCAATAATGTTTTCTGCTTTTGGTATGTCTTGAGCTAAAGCGTCTCATATGCATGATTTCATATTTGAGATGTATTTGATCATTGAACTTCCTCAATAGACGATGCTGAGCTTTCTTATAAAATTATGTAGAGCATATGTATGTTTTGGGAGTAGTGTCTAGTATAGAGAAGGCTAATTCGATCTTCTTGTGCCTCAGAAATACATGCCAATGTAGGTTTATACATTATGACTTCGGGACCTCCCTCGTGAGCTTCCCCTGCCCAAATGGGCCTTCAGCTTGATATCGATATCATGGTATCATCCCTAGCCCTGGAAAGGCTTTGGACGGCTCTACCCACTTGAGTGTGATAGTTGGGACCATATAAGCTCTATCGTGGTATGTCGGCTATAAGACGAGTCTCCCATTGTTCCTCATGATTTTAGATATGCATGTTTCATTACTCATGAGATTTATGTAAATGCATGCTCTAAAGCAGGTTTGACTCAATGTTCAGCTTTCCTTATAAATGTCAGAATTCAGCTTTGAGAATTTCAATTCAGTTATGATGTCATGAAGTTATGATATGTTATGTTATGAAGAGATAGTGATTTCAGAAAGAATACCTACAAGCCCCACTCTCAGACTCTTTATGTTTATACTACATTATGCATTGTCTTTAAATGATTTTATTTACTTAAACAGTTTTAATTACCTTGCATAGTCGGTACATTCCACATATTGACTACATACTCTATGTTGTATCATTTCATAATACAAGACCAAGCTATCAGGTTCAGCCCTGCTCGTAGTCAGCTTATCAGAGTTAAAAATCTTATTATGGGTGAGTCCTTATTTCCCGAGGACTAGACTATTCAACTTTCCTTTATGTATTTCAGTTTCAGTTTTGTTGAGTTAGTTGGGGTCTTGTCCCATCAACTCATCATGTTTAGATGCTTTTCAGACATATGTTTGTATTCAGCTTCGGATTTCATATCCTGATGTTATGTTCAAGTTAGACTTCTTCTATGAGTATCTTAAGGATTATTCAGTTTTTGATTGAGATTAGATGTATTCCTATGCCATGGGTCGACTTGGGGTCTCTCAGGGCTCGTTGTCCTGTGTTACGATTTGGGCCTCCGTTTGGGTCGTGAGAAACTTGGTATAAGAGGAATAGGTTTGAAGTGTCCTATGGTTTCTTAAAGCCACGTTAAGTAGATTCATTTTTCATGGGTGTGAAGCATGCCACACTTATGATGAAGAGGCAACGAGACATTTAGGAAATGTTTCCTTCTTTCATGATCTATACCATGCGATTAAAAGTCTTTCTATCCTTCTAATTAGTGCTATTCACGATTGTAGAATCATGGCTCCTCTAAGACTGAATTGTAGGATAAATGGGAATGGTGAAGGCCCTGAGGATGGAAACGGTAATGGGCACCAGCAAGCCCCATTAGTTCAGGAGCACCAAGCACCAGATTCAGTCGCTCATGTTGAGTTCTGGGACGCTATTCAGATTCTTGCGCAGGATTTGACCGCTCAGGTCAATCAGCAGGCCGTTGTGCATGTCCCTCAGAATGGCAATGTAGTGGCAGCTCGAGTCAGAGACTTCTTGAGGATGAACTTGCCGGAGTTCATTTAGTCTAAGGTAAATGAGGACCCGTATGAATTCATAGATGAGATAGTTAAGATCACACAAGTCATGGGGGTGAATGGAGTTGAGTGCATAGAGTTGGCCTCTTACCAGTTAAAGGGGTTGCGTATATCAGGTTTCGCCAATAGAAGGAGAGTAAGGTCGCCGGGGCAGGTCCTGTCACTTAGGAAGAGTTCCATGTTTCCTTTCTAGATCGATTCTTCCCTTGTGAGATGAGGGAGCTGAAGGAAGCCGAGTTCATGAATCTGAAGTAGGGGAGAATGAAAGTACAAGAGTATGCCCTTGAGTTCACTCGCTTATCAAAATATGCCCTAGAGTTGGTAGCCGATTAGAGGGTGCGAGTCAGTAGATTCGTCGATGGAGTAGCGGGCTATTTGGACAAGGATTGTAGGATCTCCATGCTCCATCAGGATATGAATTTCCCACAGATAGTGTTGTACGCCTAGTAGATGGAGAACGTACATCTGAGAGAGAGGGAGACCAAGAGGGCTAGGACCGATGACCATAGATTCTCACAACTGAGGTCAGGTGATGGGAACTGATAGCCGACCTACCAGAGATCATCAGCACCATCATCTTCGGCATTGAGTGTGTCATCCAGTCCTAGACATGATCAGAGAGAGAGAGCATCAGGCTTGAGGGGTCAGAGTAGTAGAATCGTATATTCTAGCATCCCAGCTTGTCGCAGATATGTTCAGGGGCACATAGGCTAGTGCTTGGCAGGTTTAGGTACTTGTTTCGGGTGTGGGAAGCCCGGAAACATGCTTAGAGATTGCTTAGTAGTGAGACAGGATCAGGATGGGGGCCAAGGTCTAGCTTCTAGTTCAGCATCACCTCCCGCACGCTCAACCCATCAGGGGGCATCGACTAGCACAACTGGAGGTCAGCGCCAGAATAGATTCTATGCTTTAGCATCCCGCTAGGAGCAAAAGGTCTCGCCGAATATAGTCTCTGGTATCTTACGAGTTTTCCAAATTGATGTTTATTCCTTGTTAGCTCCGGGGGCTACCTTGTCTTTTGTGACACCTTATGTGGCCAGTAGCTTCGGAGTCAGTCCCGTAGTCTTGTCAGAACTCTTCTCAGTTTCTACTCCAGTAGGTGACTCACTTATAGCTAAACGAGTGTATAGATGTTGCCTAGTCTAAGTCCTTTAGAAGGTCACCTTAGCAGATTTGATAGAGTTATCCATGATCGATTTTTATGTGATTCTCAGCATCGATTGGCTATTTGTATGTTATGCTTCAGTTAATTGTAGAACCCGGGCAGTAGAGTTTAGATTTCTGGGTGAGCCAGTCTTATAATGGAAGGTTAGTTTAGTTGTGCTTGTAGGTCATTTCATTTCCTACCTTAAGGCCATGAAGATGATTTCTAAGGGTTTTCTGTACCATCTAGTTAGGGTTAAGGATGTTGAGTCCAAGACCCCGACTATCCAGTTAGTTCTCATAGTACGTGAGTATCCAGAGGTCTTTCCTGATGATTTGCCAGGTGTCCCTCCCGAGCGTGAGATTGACTTTGGTATTGACCTTCTTCCCGATACACGTCCTATATCTATTCCTCCCTGCAAGATGGCTCCATCCAAGCTAAAAGAGTTGAAAGAGCAGTTGAAGGACTTGTTATATAAGGGTTTCATTAGACCAAGCAAGTACCCACGGGGTGCACCAGTTCTCTTCGTCCGAAAGAAGGATGGTTCTCTTCGCATGTCTATTCATTATTGGTAATTGAACAAAGTCACCGTTAAGAATAGATATCCTTTACCCAGGATCAATGATTTTTTTTACCAACTTCAGGGTGCGAAGTGTTTCTCAAAAATAAATCTCAGGTCCAGGCATCATCAGCTTAGGGTTTGTGAGAGTGACTTCCCGAAGACAGACTTCCAGACACGGTATGGTCATTATGAGTTTGTAGTTATGTATTTTGGACTAACGAATTCTCCTACAAGTTCTGTGAACTTAACGAAAAGGGCGTTCAAGCCATACTTGGATATGTTCGTGATTGTTTTCATTGACGACATCCTTATATACTCTCCGAGCGAGGAGGAGCATGCCGCTCATTTGAGAGTGGTGCTTCAGAATTTCAAGGATCTGCAATTATATGCCAAATTCAACAAGAGCGAGTTTTGGTTGAACTCCGTAGCCTTTTTGGGCCATATGGTATCAAGTGAGGGCATAAGGGTAGATTCTCAGAAAATTAAGGTAGTGAAGAATTGTCCTAGATCGGTGAATCATTATGATATTCGGAGTTTCTTATATTTAGCCAGCTACTATCGAAGATCTGTTGAGGGTTTCTCATCTACTGCAGCACCTTTGACCAAATTGACCCAGAAAAAGGTGAAGTTCCAATGGTCAGAGGCTTGTGAGAAGAGCTTCCAAGAGCTGAAAACCCGACTTACCTCAGCACCAGTGTTGACCCTACCCGAGGGTACTGATGGGTTCGTGGTGTATTGTGATGCTTTGATAATTGGACTCGAGTGCATATTGATGCAGCGTGGGAAAGTGATAGCATATGCCTCTAGACAGTTGAAGGTCCATGAGAAGAATTACCTAACCCATGATCTTGAATTGGCCGCGGTGGTATTCACCTCGAAAATATGGCGACATTATTTGTATGGGGTCCACATGGATGTATTTATGGACCACAAGAGCTTACAATATGTGTTCACACAGAAAGATCTCAATCTTCGGGAAAGGAGGTGGTTGGATCTACTCAAGGACTACGATATGAGTGTGCTATACCAACCAAGTAAGGCTAATGTGGTAGCAGATGCACTTAGTAGACTCTCTATGGAGAGTGTGAACGATGTGGATGAGGGGAAGAAGGAGCTAGTGAAAGATGTACATCGACTTGTGAGGTTAGGAGTTAGGTTGGCCGACTCGACCGACAACAGTGTTGTTGTCCAAAACGGATAAGAATCGTCCCTGGTGACTGATGTGAATGCTACACAAGATGAGTACCCGATTTTGGTAAAGTTGAAGGAAGCCATTAAGTCAGAAGGTGGAGGCCTTCTCCTGGGGGGGATGGTGTGCTTCGGTACCAACGTCACCTATGTGTTCCAAAAATTGATGATTTGAGGAGTCAAATGTTGCATGACGCTCATAGATCCAGGTATTCTATCCATCCAGGTGCCACCATGATGTACAGTGACTTACGGGATATCTGTTGGTGGAATGGCATGAAAAAGGATATTGCAGAATTCATAGCCAAGTGCTTGAACTCTCAGCAGGTAAAGGCTGAGCATTGAGACTGGGAGGTGAGCTTCAGGATATCAACATTCCTACTTGGAAGTAGGAAGACATTAATATGGATTTTATCACAGGTCTTCCTCATACTCATCGACAATATGATTCCATTTGGGTTATGGTAGATAGGTTGACCAAGGAAGCACATTTTCTACTGGTTAAAAGCATGAATTCGACGGAGGATTATGCTAAACTATATATCTAGGAGTTGGTCCAATTGCATGGAGTTCCCTTACCCCTCATTTAAGATCGAGGTACTTAATTTACCTCTCAGTATTTGAAGTCATTTCAAGAAGGATTGGGTACACAAATTAAGCTTAGCACAACATTTCACCCACAAACGGATGGTCAAGCGAAGTGGACAATCCAGACCCTCGAGGACATGTTGAGAGCATGCGTAACAGACTTAATATCATGCCCCACCTTGGGAGGCATGACTGGCACCTGGTGCTCTACTAGGATATGAACTAGCCTAACAGAGTGTACACACCTCTGGTGCATGACTAATACTAATCCTCAAATAAATAAAACAACGGGCTATATCTCGGCTGTAAACGCAGCCCTCGGCCGAAAGGCCTGATAGCCACCTATAAAAAGAAAACAGCTAACCAGAAACAGGGAATAACAGGGTATCCTATGCGGACCGACAAGACCACCATGATGTCTAGTGAATACTGTAAAGTAAATCCAGCACTTCAAACTAAGCTATGGCCGACAAGGCCGCTAACTAAAAGCTAAACAAGGCCCCATATGGCCAACACATAAAATAAAGCATAAAAGGGCCCCACACAGCAAACAAAACTAACCACAGGGAATCCGAAATAATCTACAAGCCTCTAGGAGTGATATAATGGTCAAGATAGGGCCCTGACCTATCCATGAACTATACAAACAAAAAGAAGTATACCTTCTAGCTATTAGCTCCAGAGGAATGGAGCTGACTGCCTTGCTAACTCTGGCTGAAAGCTAAGAAGATCCTAGTCCATGTCTATCGGGACCTCCAGGAAAATAATGCAGTGCCCCAGAAGGGCGCCAGTACAATATGTACCGAATATGTAAGGCCGTAACTGTAAATAACTAAATAAACTTAAAGAAAACTGGAAGTAAATGAAAGAAATAAGTAGAGTTACTACCTGCATAGTTGAACTTCCTGCTATCTAATCTATCAGTAACTAATGCAAACAAGAACCTTACCTGGCCCCCATAAGCTGGAAGGTACAACCAGCACAGAATAACCCACTCGGGGCCACCATAAGCCTTGGAGAGTACAATCCAATCTATATACCCCTACAAGGTCACACTAAGTCAACTAGTAGCTATATCCATCCTACCAGTCCCCTGGGTCTACAACTGAGCCTGTTCAGCCCCTGGACTGTAGCTGTGTTTGAGTTTAGTGGACTCCTGATATTTTCACCCCGGGCACCAGGCTCGACGGGGGTGTGGTGCCGATATGGCACATAATAGTCCAGCCATGGAATGAACTGTATGAGGACCAGGGAACCCATCTTCATCCCTCACGGATGGCATACCGCTCCTTGGAGCGACGTCATCTCACCCCTGGCAGGCATCGACACAGCTAGTAACCCTAGGGTTGGTTTTTTAGGGCTATACAAGACAAAGTCAATCCCAAGCTAAACATAAAATACCGGTCTCAGCTAACAACAAAAGCTAATCATAATAGATACACTTCTGTCTCTCTTGCTGGGATTCAAAACCGAGTTATAATACTAAGGAAACTAACTTGCCGAACGAATTTGCCTTAGCATACCTCGATCACCGATTCCTTGTTAACTGGCGAGTCTCAGTCTGTATTCAATAGCTCTTTCCAACTGTATTCGTATTACTGGGAGAATTAAACTAGTTTCAGTACTAAATTTAGCAAAAATGATAACTTTTAATACTAATATTAACTATACTTCAACTTAATGAAATTCGACCGAAAACGTACAATTTCTCGAGAGTTCAGAAGGAAGAAATACTTATCTGAAGCTTGTAATCATATATAAATTAGTTTGGAGCAATTATGACAACTCCTACTTGGTGGGATTACGATTTTTCGGGCAAATTTCGAGAAACTAAATTCGTAGTAATGCTCCCCGCTGACTTATAACTCGATAACTAAAGTTAATTTGAATTTGGACAGCATTTGGCATTATAAATGGAAGAAATTAACTTAAAAATGTCGTATCCTCTGCTTTTGCGATGAAGGTCTGATATATATAAAATGTTTCAATAATAAAGGGACCTTATATATATATACTTAGTCAGTGGACACGGGGTGCGTGGCACGGAGCCTGTAGTGCCAATTTATGGGCATACCACGGCACCCAACACGGAGGGAGGGGGTCCGTGACACACTGCCCCTGTTGCAGCCTACTGCGGCCTTCTCCCTTGCTAACTCAATTCTGTGCTCGTTCGACCTTTTCCCAGGCCCTTTCTCATACGCTTCATACTCTAAAACTCTTGAATAATGTATGAATATTCCAACTAAATGTTAGGATCTTACAGAGTGTAACATCCTCCCCCCCTTAGGATCATTCGTCCTCGAATGTCGACTACAACCTATGGGAGTTTAACTCTTTCAATTTTTGTTCTGGAAAAATTTCAGCAGAGTCTCCTTTGTAATATGAACTATCTAAAAAGCCTGAAACGCAGAAAAGTCCAATACATGCATTTCACATAACACTATAACAACTCTTTCACAGTGAGATGATAGACAACTAGGCATTACATATAACATAAATTATAAAACAGTAACATAACCAACAACTTTACCTTAACTGTACAATTTGAATTAAGTATGGAACAAATGAGGATATCTGGATCTCATGTCATACTTGTCTTCCCAGGCCATCTCTTCTCTATTCCTGTTTCTCCACAGTAACTTAATAGAGGATGCGTCTTTAGTTCTCAACCTGCGAACCTGCGATCTAATATGGCCACCGGAACATCTTCATAAGCTAACTCCTCAGTAATATGGATGTCTTCAATGGAACAACTTAGGACGAATCTCCTATACATTTTCGTAGCATCGATACATGGAAGACTGGGAGAACGGATTCCAATTCTGAAGGCAGATCTAGCTCATATGTCACCTGACCTATTCTCCGGAGGATTCGATATGAGCCAATAAACCTAGGGCCAAGCTTGCCTTTTTTACCGAACCTCATCACACCCTTCACTGGTTAAACTTTCAGAAATACCCAGTCGTCTACATTGAATTCCAAGTTTCTACGCTACACATTGGAGTAATATTTCTGGTGACTCTGAGCTGTTAGCAAGCGTTCTCTAATGAACTTTACTTTCTCTTTTGATTGGTGGATCGTGTTTGGTCCAACTAGTTCTGATTCTCCTACCTCAAACCAACCGATTGGGGACCTGCACTTTTTCCCATATAAAGCCTCGTATGGCGCCATCTGAATTGTTGAATGATAACTGTTATGACAAGAAAACTCAACAAGGGGTAAATGTTCATTCCAGCTTCCCCCTAAGTCTAGCACGCAGATCCGTAACATATCTTCGAGCATCTGAATTATACGTTCGACCTGTCAATCTGTCTAAGGATGAAATGTCGTACTCAGATTAACTTGTGTTCCTAAGCCTCTCTAAAAAGACTGCCAGAACCTAACTGTGAATTATGCTCCTATGTCATAAATGATAGATACTGGGACACCATGCAATCAAACTACTTCCTTGATATATAATTCAGCATAGTCCTTGGCTAAGAATGTGGTGCTGACTAGCAGAAAATGAGCTGACTTCGTTAATCTATCAACAATCACCCAGATGGAATCAAATCTACGCCTTGTACGGGGTAATCCTATCACAAAATCCATATTAATTGCCTCCCATTTCCATATTGGCACTGCTATTTCTTGGGTTAATTCACTGGGTTTTTGATGTTCCACCTTTACCTACTTGCAATTAGGGCATTGTGCTACAAATTCTGCGACACCCTTTTTCATTTCCGACTACCAGTAAATCTCTTTTATGTCATGATAAATCTTTGTTGATCTTGGGTGCAGAGAATAATGGGAATAATGTACCTCTGCCATGATTGCTGGCGAAGTCCTGCCACATCTGGAGCGCAGAGGTGGCCCCTACATCTGATAACCCCGTCCTCAGTTACCTCGAAGGTTGGTACTTCTCCCTGCTATATTTTATCTCTGAGTTGTGCTAAATGAGGATATTCATACTGTCACTCTTTTACTTCTACAACTAGGGATGATACTGCAGTATTCTAAATCATTGCCCCTTTGTCTCCCGAATCTACTATTCGGACGGCTAGGCTGGCTAACTGATGAAATTCTCGGGCCAACTCCCGCTGTTCTGGCTTCAAATATGCTAATCTCCCCATGGATCTACAGATGAGGGCATCTTCTACAATGTTGGCCTTTCCTATATGATACAAAATGTTCATGTCGTAGTCTTTTAGAAATTCTAACCAGCGCACTGCCGTAGATTTGACTCTTTCTGAGTGAAAATGTACTGGAGGCACTTATGATCAGTAAAAATGTCCACGTGCACCCCATACAGATAATGTCTCCAGATCATTAAGGCATGGACTACTGCCACTAGCTCCAGATCATGAGTGGGATAGTTCATTTCATGTTTTCTCAACTGCCTTGAAGCAAAAGCAATCACCTTACCATGCTACATTTGGACACATCCCAACCCAACACCTGAAGCATCACAATACACAACATAACCTTTTGATCCTTCTAACAATGCTAGTACTGGCATTGATGTCAATCTATTTTTTAGTTCTTGGAAACTCTGTTCACATGCTTTGGTCCAATGAAATTTAGCTGTTTTCTGAGTTAACTTGGTCAAAGGCGTTGATAAGGTAGAAAACCCTTCTACAAATCTTCTGTAATACCCAGCCAACCCCAGGAAACTACGTACATCAGTAGGAGTTGTAGGTTTAGGCCATGTCTTTACTGCTTCAATCTCCTAAGAATATACATAAATACTAGCCTCTGACACAACATGGCCCAAAAAGGCTAAAAAATTCAGCCAAAACTCACACTTACAAAATTTTGCATACAATTGGCGATCTCTAAGAATCTGGAGCACTATTCTCAATGAATCCTAATACTCCACTTCTAAACGAGAATACAACAAAATATCATCAATGAATACTATCACAAACAAATCCAGATATGGCCTGAAGATGTTGTTCATCAGATCCATGAACACTGTAGGAGCATTCGTCAACCCAAAGGACATGACTAAGAATTCAAAATGTCGGACCTGGTCTTGAAAGTGGTTTTTGGAATATCCCTCTCTCAAACTCGAACCTGATGGTACCCATACCTTAAATCAATTTTTGAGAAATACTTCACCCCCTGTAACTGATCAAACAAGTCATCTATTTTGGGAAGCGGGTACTTGTTCTTAATAGTGACTTTATTTAGCTGCCGGTAGTCTATAAACATGCGGAGGGAGCCATCCTTCTTCCTTACAAACAAAACTGGCGCACCCCACGGTGAAGTACTCATCCTAATAAAATCCCTTATCTAACAGATCTTTTAACTATTCCTTTAATTCACTATGCTCGGTAGGAGCCATTCGGTACAGAGGAATGGATATAGGCTGAGTACCTGGTAATAAGTCGATCACAAAATCAATCTCCCTTTCAGTGGGAATACTAGGAAGTTCATCTAGAAATACACCTGGGAACTCATTGACTACTAGAATAGACTGAAGAGTCAGGGACTCTACTTAAACATCCTGAACTCTGACAATATGATAGATGCAACCCTTTGCTATCAACTTTCTCGCCTGAAGATAGGATATAAACCTACCTTTTGGCGTGGCTACATTGCATTTCCACTCCTGTACTACCTTCCCTAAAAAGTGAAATCGAACAGTCTTGGTCTAACATTCTACATTGACATAACATGGTGCTAACCAATCCATACCAATAATTGCATCAAAGTCGATCATTTCTAATTCCACCAAATCTTCTAAAGTCTAGTGACCAAAAACCTCCACTGTGCAACCCTAATAGATCCTTTTAGTTGTAATAGAATCACTGATGGGTGTAGACACTAAAAAAGGTTGCTGAAGTAATCTTGGCGTGATGCTGAATTTTCGGGCTACTAGTGGCGTCACATAAGACAAAGTGGAACCTGGGTCTATGAAAACTTAAACAAAATGAGAGAAAATGTACGTCATACCTTTCACCACATTCGGCGATGACTTTGACTCCTATCACCACAATAAAGCATAAGTACGATCTAGACCAGTACCTGAGCTAGATGCCCCTGACCTGCCTAGCCCTCTGCCAGCTAGAGCTGAGGGCCTACGCCTTGTTGGAGATGCTGGGGCATATGACCGTACTGAAGATCTATCCTGTCGGTCCCTATCACTCTGACCCCTGGCTGTACAGTCTCTCATCAAGTGACCCTCTTGTCCACATGTGTAACACGTTGTTGAACCATGCCTACATGCCCTAGGATAACATCGACTACAGATAGGGCAAAGTGTCACTGTGAATCTACTCTTCTCTGACCCTCTCTGCTACTACGAACCCGATGGTCGTGAGCTCTCGCCAGGCCCTGACTGCCCCGGATAGCCTAGTCTACCACCCTATTGCTGCTATGGAGGTAGGTGTCTAGGTGGGTCTGTCCTGAAACTCTTCCTGAGTTTCACTAAGTCTAGCCCTATGACGCTGCTCCTGATTCTCCCTTTCTATCTCCCACTGCTGCTGCCTAATCCCTTTAATATTCTGAGAAAATTCCTGAACACAGGCAATATCCATGTCCTCTCGCAGAGTAGCCAATATAAAAGTCTCTATATATTCTAGAAGAAGCCCCATAATAAATTGGTGCACCCTAACTGGCATGGTATCTACAATAGCTGGTACATAACTGGCTAAAGAGTCAAACCTCATAGCATATTCCTGGACACTCATAACACCCTACTCCAGATGCATAAACTGATCTACTCGGCCCTATCGAATTTCTTATGGCAAATTGTGGTCCAGGAAGGCCTCTGAAAAACTAGACCAACTCGGAGGGGGAACATCTCTACCTCAGGATCTCTCCCAACTCTCGTTCCATAATACCACTATGTCCCCCAGTCGAAATACCACCAACTCAACCAACTCCATAGGTGTGGCATGCATAACCCTGAAGATCCACTGCAGCTGGTACTAAAAAGTCCTGAGGGTCTTCATCTCAGTCCGTCCCTATGAACTGCGAGGGACTCAGTGCAAGAAACTCTCGGACCCTCGAACTACCTAGTTCTCCTGAAGATTCGGCAACCACAGGTGCCACTAGCTGAAGCTGAGCAGCCATCATCTGAGCTAACATAAAAAAAACACTCCTGACCTCCTGGTCTGATGGTGTCGGCATAGAAACTACTGGAGGTGGTGCCGACACATCTGTTGCTCTTGGTGGCTCTTGACGGGCCGGAGACTGCTGGGGTGACTGAGGTGGACTCCTTGTCGCCCTCAGATCAGGCTGACTCTGACTGGGGCACCCTGCTAGTTCCCTCTCCTACTATAACGTCCAAGTTTCTACTAGTCATGGGCTATCACCTGTCCAACATTTTTCTGGAGACAAGCAAAATATGGTAAGCTTAGGGACTCAACCCTATACTGTATAGCTCTATAGCATGACTGAAAGAGAAAGAAGAGTGACCACCCTATCAGGCCTCCCAGCCTCATGCCTATAGAAGGGGCTGCACAAAACATCCATAGACGAGACTCTACTTAGCAAGGCTTGTAGGCTCCCTAAGATACGACCTATTCTGATACCAAGTTTTTCACGCCCCACCTTGGGAGGAATGACTGGCACCTGGTGCCCTACTAGGATCTGAACTAGCCTGACTGTGTGTACACACCTCTGTTGCATGACTAATATTAATCCTCAAATCAAGAAAATAATGGGCTATATCTCGGCTATAAACACAGCCCCCGACTGACAAGGCCTTATAGTAACCTGTAAAACGAAAACAGCTAACCAGAAAAAGGGAATAATAGGGTATACTATACGGGCCGACAAGACCACCATGATGTCTAGTTATGACTGTAAAGTAAATCCAGCACTAAACTAAGCTATGGCCGACAGGGCCGCTAACTAACAACTAAACAAGGCCCCACATGGCCAACACGTAAAATAAATCATACATGGGCCCCACATGGCCAACAAAACTAACCACAGGGAATACGAAACAATCTGCAAGCCTCTAGGAAGGATATAATTTTCGAGAAAGGGCCCCGACCTACCCATAAACTGTACAAACAAAAAGAAGTAGACCTTCTAGCTATTAGCTCCGGAGGAATGGAGCTGACTGCCCTACTAACTCTGGCTGAAAGCTAAGAAGATCCTGGTCCACGTCTAACGGCACCTTATGGAAAGTAATGCAGCACCCCAAAAGGGCGTCAGTATAATATGTACCAAATATGTAAGGTGGTAACTGTAAATAACTAAATGAACTAAAATAAAACTAGAAATACCTAAAAGAAAGGTGTAGAGTTACTACTTGAATAGCTGAACTTCCTACTACCTAATCTATCAGTAACTAATGCAAACAAGAACCTTACTTGGCCCCAGCCGGAAGGTACAACCAGCATAGAATAACCCACTCGGGGCCCCCAAAAGCCCTGGAGAGTACAATCCAATATATATACCCCGGGCACCAGGTTCAACGGGGGTGGTGCTGCCGATACGACATATAATAGTCCAGTCATGGGATGAACTGTATGAGGACCTGGGACCCCATCTTCATCCCTCGCGAACGGCATACCACTCCTTGGAGCGACGTCATCTCGCCCCTGGCGAGCATCGACACAACTAGTAACCCTGGGGTTGGTTCTAGAGGGCTATATAGGACAAAGTCAATCTTAAGCTAAACATAGAATACTGGTCTCATCTAACAACAACAGCTAATCATAATAGATATACTTCTGGCTCTCTTACTGAGATTCAAACTGAGTTATAATACTAAAGAAACTTACCGAACGAATTTGCCTTAGCATACTTGGATCGTCTATACCTGGTTAACTGGCGAGTTTTAGTCCATATTCAATAGCTCTTTTCAGCTATAATCATATTACTAGGAGAATGAGACTAGTTTCGGTACTAAATTAGGCAAAAACGATAGCTTTTAATACTAATATTAACTATACTTCAACTTAATGAAATATGGATGAAAAGGTATAATTTCCCGAGAGTTCTGAAGGGAGTAATACTTACTTGAATCCTGTGATCGTATATAAATTCTTTTGTAGCAATTTTGACAATTTCTACTCGGCGGGGTTACCATTTACTAGGCAAATTTTGAGAAACTAACTCTGTATTAATGCTCCCCGCAGGCTTGTAACTCGATACCTAAAGTTAATTTGAATTTGATCGGTGTTTGGTAGAGTAAACAGAAGAAATTAATTTAAAAATCTTGTATCCTCTACTTTTGGGACGAAGGTATGATATATATAAAATGTTTCAAAAATAAAGGGACCTTATATATATATATATATATATATACACACACACACACACACACACACACACACACTTTGGCGGTGGACACAGGATCTGTGGCACAGACCCTATCGCACCAATTTACAGGCGTGCCACGCCGCCCAATGCGGAGGGAGGGGGTCTGTGACACGTTGCCTCTATTGCAGCCTACTCCGGCCTTCTCCCTTGCTACCTCGATTCTGTGCTCATTTGACCTTTTCCCAGGCCCTTTCTTGTATGCGTCGTACTTTAAAACTCTTGACTAACGTACGAATACACTGACTAAACGTTAGAAACTTATGAGGTGTAACACTTTAGAGGTAGCTGGGATAAGCATTTGCCCCTTATCGAGTTTGCCTACAATAACATCTATCACTCTAGTATTCAAATGGCGCCATTTGAGGCTCTCTACAGGTGGAGATGTAGATCGCCTATCGGATGGTTTAAGCTTGGTGAGGCAACAATAATATGGCCAGATTAAGGACATGAAGCAATGGAGAAGGTTCAGTTGATAAGAGACAGGTTGAAAACTGCCTAGAGTTGCCAAAAGTCTTATGCAGACGTGAGAAGAAGAGAGTTAGAATTTGAAGTCGATGACTGGGTATTTCTAAGGGTGTCTCCCATGAAGGGAGTGATGCGATTTAGAAAGCAAGGGAAGCTTAGTCCCTGCTATGTCAGCCCGTATCGATTAGTGAGACATGTTGGATAGGTAGATTATGAGTTAGAGTTGCCTTCAGAACTAGCTTCTTTGCATCCTGTGTTTCATGTATTGCTTTTGAAGAAGTGTTTGGGTGATCCAGCCTTAGTTGTCCCGGTGGATAGTGTTGGTGTGAAAGACAGCCTTAGCTATAAGGAGGTTCCGGTGGAAATACTAGATCGACAGGTTTGAAGGCTAAGGAACAAGGAAGTAGCTTCAGTTAAAGTGTTATGGAGGAATCAACATGTTGAAGGAGCTACATGGGAGGCCGAAGAGATATGCTGACTAGATACCCACATTTATTCTCTACCGGCTCAGTTTCAGCTTGAGGTATCAGTTTTTACCTAAAACCCTATTTAGATTTCATGTTCAGTTCATGTGTGCAAGTTTCTTTTAAGTATGTGAATGTATGTATGATTTGTGAATTCAGTTCAGCTGAGTAGTTTGAATCGGAGGTAGTCATTCTTTCAGTTTTCGGTTTAAATGATCAGTATTTGAAAATGATAATTGCATCTTCTCTGCTTTTCTGTGTCTTTTCCAACATTCGAGGATGAATGTTCCAAAGGGGGAGATATTGTTATACCCCGAGAGCCCAAAGATTAGACCCGAGAGTTGAAATGGAGAAAAAGTGAAAATTTTGTAGCAGAACCAGAACGAGTAGTGAGGAGACTCGTGAGATCAACCCACAAGTAGTGATGTGACTTGCGGGAAGGTAGGGGATAAAATTTAAGGCTTGAGAAGAGGAAACCCACACGGGCATGACCACAACTTTTGGCCAGGCCCCACGAGTCATTGGGTCAGTCATGGGGAGGGGGATTAAGAAAGGAAAAGGAAAAGGGGCAGTGTACTTGACGGAAGAGACACCACGAGTCGTGGTCAGTCCCCACGATTCGTGGGGTAGGTCGTGGTAAACTATTTGAGAAAATATTTGGCATGATGGTAGTGCACATCATGGATGAGTCCACGAGTCGTGACCTGTGACAACGAGTCGTTAGGTCCCTTATTGGGACCACCTGACAGTTATTTTCAGCGAATTTAGTAAGGGCTTTTCTGTAATTCCTGAGTTCCTAAGGCCTAAACTCCAACGTTTTGGGTTATGAATAGTGACTTTTAAAGGGGTTAAGTTCATTTTAGACCTCATTCATTCATACATGCAAGGTAGAAGACTTGAGAGGGTGATCAAGCTTAGCATTCATCAATTTCTTTTCAACTTCCTATTGGGCATCTAAAGAAGTGTTAGAATCAGCTACATACAGGTATGTAAGGTTATGAATGAGTGATTCCTTCCACACCCATGCCCAATCCCTCTCTAAAGTATGAAATTCTACGCCTAATCTATGGGGTTTTAACCCAAATGCATGAATCTTCTATTTCTATATATGGGTATGATTTGATTATGATTCTACTATCAAATTATGAAGCATGGGAAAATTTTATAATGTTTTCAATTTAAAATCATGATTATAGTCTAATGAATTAACAACCTATCACGACCCAAACGTACACCTGGATTGTAGATACAGGATAAGAAGCCCCGAGAGACCCCAAGTCGACCCATGGCATGAGCATACATCTAATTCAATCATATTAGTGGAAGACTTAACATAGGGAATGTAATCATAACATAGCATAAGAAAAAAGACAGTATTATATGGATCGTTGTTTCCCCCCGTCAATCCTACTGGAAAACTTAATCCTCAAACCATGACCATAATTAACGACCCATGGATTATCCTAACGGGTCGTTGGTTCTCCGGTTGTATGTCACCTGATGCACCCAACTCCTTTCCACGATTGCTAATTGATGACTCGTTTCCCGCAATGAGTCGTCATATCTCCCGTGGTTTGCACTATCACCCAACTTACCTTATACGGCGGCTGGTTACAACGACCCGTGGTTAGCTACCACGAGTCGTCCCTTGGCTCATCCTGAGCAAATTTTCCCCAAATTCTGCAGTTTTAAACTTTTCACTTCTGTGTCTACTCCTATGTACTTCCGGGGTATTACAATAGTTTGTCACGACCCGAATGTACACCAGGATCATAGACAAGGGAGGAGGAGCCTCAAGGGACCCCAAGCCGACCCATGGAATGAGCATACATCTAATTCAATCACATTAGCAGAATTCTTAACATAAGGAACGTAATCATAACATAGCATAAGGAAAAAAAAGCAGTACCAACGAAACGTTGTTTCCCCTGTGAAGCCTACCGGGAAACTTAATCCTCAAACCACAACCACAACCAATGACCCGTGGATTCTCCTATCGGGTTGTTGGGTTTCCCGTTGTATGTCGCTTGATGCACCCAACTCCTTCCCACAACTGCTAATCGATGACTCGTTGTTTCCCATAACGAGTCATCATATCTCCTGTGGTTTGCACTGTCACCCAGCTTGTCCCATACGACGACTGGTTACAACGACCCATGGTTAGCTACCACGAGTCGTCCCTTGGCTCGTCCTGAGCATATTTTCCCCAAATTTTGCAATTTTAAACTTTTCACTTCGGGGTATACTCCTACGCACTTTTGGGGTATTACAATATCTCCCCCCTGGGAACATTCATCCTTGAATGTTAGAAACAAGCAGAAATCAGAGACATACAATTATCATAGTCAAATACTGATCATTTTAACTGAAATTTTCACAGAATGACTACCTTAGAATAGAACCACATAGCTGAACTGACTTCATACTTCACATACACTTTCATACATATAGAATAAACTTGCACACATGAACTTATCATGAAAACTAGATAGAATCATAGGGTAAAACTGATGCCTCAAGACGTAACTGAGCAAGTAGAGAATAACTTTGGGTATTTAGCCATCATGTTTTCTTCGGCTTCCCACGTCACTCCTTCAACATGCTGGTTTCTCCATATAACCTTAACTGAGGCTACTTCCTTTTTCCTTAACTGACAGATTTGATGATCTAATATTTCCACCGGAACTTCTTCATAGCAAAGGTTGTCTTTTACACCAATACTGTCAACCGGAACCACTAAAGTTGGATCTCCCAAACATTTCTTCAAAAGTGACACATGAAACACGGGATGTACTGAAGATAACTCTGATGGAAAATCCAACTCATACGCCACCTTACCAACTCTTCTCACCACTTGGTAGGGGCCAACATATCGGTGGCTTAATTTCCCTTTCTTTCCAAACCGCATAACTCCCTTCATGGGAGATACCTTGAGAAATACCTAGTCGTCCACATCAAACTCCAAATCCCTTCTCCTCACATCAACATACGGTTTCTGATGACTCTGAGCGGTTTTCGACCGATTCCTTATCAACTGGACCTTTTCCATGTCCTCATTAATCGAATCATTTCCTCTCATTGCTGCCTCACCAACCACAAACCATCCGATGGGCAATCTACATCTTCTCCTGTAAAGAGCATCAAACAGTGCCATATGGATACTGGACTGATAACTGTTATTATAAGGACACTGGATTAAGGGAAATGATCATCCTAACTACCATTAAAATCCATAACACATGCCCTACACATATCCTCAAGGGTCTGAATCGTTCGTTCGGCTTGGCCATCCATTTGCAGATGAAAGGCTGTACTGAGCTTGACTTATATCCTGACCCCCTTCTGAAATGACCGGCAGAACTGAGAGGTAAATTGAGTACCCCGGTCTAAAACAATAGACAAGGGCACTCCATGAAGTCGAACCAACTCTTGAATATACAATCAAGCGTAATCATCCACCGAATCTATGGTCTTGACCGGTAGAAAGTGTGCAGCCTTGGTTAACCTGTCTAACACCACCCAAATGGAATCATAGTGTCATCAAGTATGAGGTAGGCTTGTAATGAAATCCATATTAATCTCTTCCCACTTCCATGTGGGAAATGCTAATATCCTGAAGTACATCTCCCGGCCTTTGATGCTCGACCTTCACTTGCTAACAGTTTGGACATTTGGCTACGAACTCTGCGATATCCCTCTTCATACCATCCCACCAATAGATTTCTCGCAAGTCTTGATACATCTTCGTGGATCCCAGATGAATAGAATATCTGGTACCATGTGCCTCATGCAAAACCCGAACTCTTAAACTATCAATGTCCGGGAAGCATAGCTGACCCTGGTATCATAGAACACCATCTCCCCCTTGGGAGAAAAACTCCACCTTTTGACTCCCACACCGCCTCCTTCAGCTTCCTCAAGATCGAATCCTAATCCTGCTTAGATTTGACATCAACCACCAAGGACGATTCTGACCCATTTTGCACAACAACACCGCCATTGGTCGAGTTGATCAATCTAACTCCTAGCCTTGCAAGTCGGTGGACATTTTTCACCAAATCCTTCTTTCCCTCATCCATGTGGGACACACTCCCCATAGAGAGCCTACTAAGTGCATCCGAAACCACATTAGCCTTGCCCACGTGGTAAAGAACACTCATATCGTAGTCCTTCAGTAACTCCAACCACCTCCCCTTCCAAAGATTGAGATCTTTCTGCGTGAACACATATTGCAATCTCTTGTGATCCATGAACACATCCATGTGGACCCCATACAAGTGATGCAACCATATCTTCATTGCAAACACCACCGCAGCCAACTCAAGATCATGGGTGGAGTAATTCTTTCCATGAACTTTCAGCTGTCTTGAGGCATATGCTATCACTTTCCCACGTTGCATCACACACATCCCAATTTGACTCTCCAAGCATCACAATGTATAATAAAACTATGAGTACCCTTGGGTAAAGTCAACACTGGTGCTGAAGTGAGTCAGATCTTCAATTTCTAAAAGCTTTTTGCAAAAGCCTCCTACCATTGGAACAATGGGGCTGCGATTGAGGAAAAACTCCTAAAAATTCTATGGTAATACCCAATTATGCCTCCCAGTTTTAATGCCCTCTCAGGACCTGTTGAAACCATCAAGTTGTCCAATAGGGTTGTTTTACCCCCAACTGTCCAAGGTTACCCCTAGCTTCCTCGAGGCTCGCAATTCCCATAAAAGGTTCAAATCACTTTTGAATCACTACATAATACCTGACACCTACCCACATACTAATAGATCACCATGTAGAACCAACCAAGCTTCCGGAACCAAAATTTCAAACTGACAACCCGGATTATTGACTTGGGTCAACCCCTAACACTTCGAACCATTTAAAATCAGAATCTCACCCAAACTTTGTTATGTTACCTCAGAGAAAATATTATCCACTTCCACAAATCAGCAAAGACAGAGTAATGATAAACAATGGTTCAACCAAGAAAAATGGATCAAAAATCACAACAATAACCATGTGGTTTGAGAGCAAGTTTATCACTCTTTTGGGTTGGTTACTAACTGGGCTTTCTGTACCATATCCGATGTTTATGGTGGGGATAGGAGTTATTCTGAACATAAACATTTTACCTACCTTCCCATCATGAGGAACATCCATAGGGTTTTAACATAAGGAGATTATGAGCACAAATCACAGTAGGAAGTCTAAGTTGGCATATATCTGACATGTTACTATCGCATAAGTCGATAGAACGAATCTTGGGGGACTGAGTTCGTAGGGCTAGGTGTTTTAAGGGACATGAGTCCACATAGATAACGAGGGCAATGACATGACACTAAACGGGTGATCTTGAGATTGGTGACGGGTGGGGTTGACTATAATCTTAGGGTCCTGAACATAAACATGAATCAAGTGTGGTGTCGAGTGATACCTGAGGAAACGTCTAAAGAAGAAATGAAGGATTTCTCCTTTACTAAAATACTCAAGAAATGACAGGACTTCGCTTACCGCTTCCTTGCCCTTCATGGGATTAATCTCATCTCAAAGTACACAAAAGATCTTGCACCTTGTGCAGAGTTTCTCGAACTAGCGATCATCATAGGTTTGGTAGGAGAATTTATAGCATACTTGGAACTACATCTAGAGCTGCCTGCCACTTGCCCTGCCTAGCCAATGGGCATTCCCTGCACACGTGCCCGGTCTCCCTACACCTATAGCAAATGGCTGAACCCGCCAACCATTGACCTACATGTGATCTACCATACTCCAAGCACATCAACTGGCTAAATAAGATTACTGGAGGGGTGGTTGGCTCGCAAACCCTTTGGCCATCGCGCTTGGCTGAAGAGCAATCCCTGTGCTTATGACCCGACTGACTGTAATAAAAGCAAACATTTGAACCTACCAAGCACTCCCCTCGATGAGGATTTCCGCAGCGCTCGCAAATTGGGTAAGTAATCTCTCTCACCCGGGGCTTTTCCTTTCGAATTTGAGTTAGAGATTTCTGACGGACTCAAGAGCGACCTCCACAACTCGGTCCTTGTTCAAAATTTCTAGAGTTTCTGACTCTGAGCCTCTTTCTTCTCTTCCTGCTCCCCCTACACTTTCCAACCACACTCGAGTCACCAACCTCCAGTGGGCTCTCCTTCATGAATCCCTGAGTCCCAATAGCTGCTGCCTCCCCAGTAAGGCTCATTGGTGCGATAGCCGGCTAATTAGGCTAGGTGATCATAGCTTGCATTAACAACCTGAGGGTAGCTCCGAGTTCTGCATCAGTAATTGGCATGGAACCCATTGAAGATAGTGGCAACGGCTGACTTCCATCATTTTTTATAAGACATGTTTCTGCACACGCACATTGCACGAGATAAAAGAGCAAAGGATGTTCATCGCACGAAATGGATAGTGAAGGAAGGGAAAATTTCCTAAATGTCTAGTAGCCTCTTCGTCATAAGTGTGAAGCACCTCATACCCATGAAAAAGACTCTACTCTATGTGGATTTCAGACTCCCTAGGATACTTCAAAACCTATGGCTCTGATACAAAGTTTGTCACGACCCGAACATACACCCGGATCATAGACATGGGACAAGGAGTCCCGAGAGACCCCAAGTCGACCCATGGCATGAGAATACATCTAATTCAATCACATGAGCAGAAGAGTTAACATAGGGAACGTAATCATAACATAGCATAAGAAAACAAATAGTACCAACGGATCGTTGTTTCTCCCCGTCAAGCCTCCTGGAAAACTTAATCCTCAAACCATGACCATAGCCAATGACTTGTGGCTTCTCATAACGGGTCGTTAGGTCTCCCGTTGTATGTCACATGATTCACCCAACTCCTTCCCACGACTGCTAATTGATGACTCATTGTTTCCCACAACGAGTCGTCATATTTCCCGTGGTTTACACTGTCAACCAGCTTACCCTATACTACGACTAGTTACAACGACCCATGGTTAGCTACCACGAGTCGTCCCTTGGCTCGTCCTAAGAAAATTTTCCCCAAATTCTGCAGTTTTCAACTTTTCACTTTCGGGTCTACTCCTACGTACTTTCGGGGTATTAGAAAGCCCATAGATGAGATGTTTATGAAAGATGAGATTTGTGATGATTATATGATGAAGTATGAGATATTATGATGAAAAGCATGATTTGAAGCTACCCATGTTTACAATTATGATTTCAATGAGAATTGAGTATTTCTTCGTATAATAAAGCTTTTGGCTATGCCCACATGCTAAGTATGAATGATGATTTTCCTGAATTAAGCTTGCCATATTGTTTTGGAGTGAAGACTCCCAATTATATTTTCATCTTGTGGTAGGTTTGAGTTAAAGTTTTCAATATATAGCTTACTACATGGTTTTGGAGCGAAGACTCCCAATTATGTTTTCATCTTGTGGTATGTCTTGAGCTAAAACTTCTCATATGCATGATTTAATATTTGAGATGTATTTGATCATTGAGCTTCGTCAATTGACAATGTTGATCTTCATTATAAAATGATGTAGAGCATATGAATGTTTTGGGAGTAGTGTCTAGCACCGAGTAGGCTAAGGGTCGATGACCCTGTGCCTCAGAACTACGGGCCAACGTAGGTTTATACGTTATGACTTTGGGACCTCCCTCGTGAGCTTCCCCTGCCTGAATTGGCCTTCATCTTGATATCGATATCATGGTATCGTCCCTAGCCCTGGCAAGGCATTGAATGGCTCCACCCACTTAAGTGTGATAGTTGGGACCATGTAAGTTCTATCGTGGTATGTCGGTTAAAAGATGAGTCTCCCATTATTCCTCATGATTTCAGATATGCATATTTCATTACTCATGAGATTTATGTAAATGCTTGTTCTAAAGTAAGTTTAACACAATGTTCAGCTTTACTTATAAATGTCATAATTCATCTTTGAGTCAATCAATTCAGTTATAATGTCATGAAGTTATGATATGTTATGTTATGAAGAGATCATGATTCTAGAAAGAATGCATGCAAGCCCTACTCTCAGACTCTTTATGTTTATGTTATATTATGCATTGTCTTTAAATGATTTTATTTACTTAAAAGGTTTTACTTACCTTGCATACTCGGTACATTTCATGCACTAACCATATACTCTATGTTGTATCGTTTCATGATACAGGACCCAGCTCTCAAGTTTAGCCCCGCTCGTAGTCAGCTTATCAGAGTTAGCATTCTTATTATGGGTGAGTCCTCATTTCCCGAGGACTAGACTATTCAGCTTTCCTTTATGTATTTCAGTTTCAATTTTGTTGAGTTAGTTGGGGTCTTGTCCCATCAACTCGTCATGTTTAGAGGCTTTTCAGACATATGTATGTATTCAACTTCGAATTTTGTATCTTATGTTATGCTCAAGTTAGACTTCCGCTATGAGTATATTATGCATTATTCAGTTTTTGACTAAGATTAGATGTATACCTATGCCATAGGTCGACTTGGGGTCTCTTAGGGCTCCTTGTCCCGTGTTACGATCCGGGCCTCTATTCGGGTCGTAACAAGAATAGGTCACAGATGGTCAGAATCAGATAGAGTTGATTGTTATCAAGTTTGTAACTAGTTTTTGACAACATTGGAGAGCAACTCATGAGGTCATAACTTGGATTTATCAATTGTTCTTGAACTTGTTCATCATATTTTCTTGCAATATTCAAAGCAGGTTTTCTTTCAATCATCACTGTCAGTATTTAATTATGTGTTTGTTTATGAACATTAATCATATTCTTACAATCATGAGAGGCTAAAACCTCAACATCTAGTGTTGTAGGAACCATAGTGGATTAACAAACTAGGGTTACACAAAGTGATTCGAAACCAATGCTAAACGCTTATATTGTATTCTCTTCATCTTTAATGTTTCTTAATGAAGCAGAACGTTAAGACTTGCCCGAATTCTTTACTTTCTTGAACCTAGAGAAATAGTGATTAGGAAAAGAGAATTACAACAAAGCCTTGATTTTTATGATCATTGTATAACTTGAGCTGCGGTCGGAGGATACTAATTTGGAACAAATTGATAATGGTTAACTTGAAATCGCTCATGAGACCTAACCCAGTGATTGAGTATAGTAATCCGATAGGGATGAACTAGTCGTTTTGGATGAACCTTAGTTATCAGTTCTACAAGTAAGCATTGGGATTGATCACGAGTATAAACCCAAAGTAGTTATAAGCCCATGGGGTACACTTACCCTGGTCAATTGCAAATCTTGATAAACAACAATTGATTTTCACGCTTGTTTTACAATTATTTTCTTCTATAACCCCCCCCCCCCAAATTTGGAGATGACATACCAAAAAGCTTAAAACCAGCATTAGTCTGATTTATACCGTATTCCCTGTGGGTTTGGCCACAACCTCTTTATTGGGTTCTTTACTGACAACATCTGCTTTATACTTGTCAGGAGTGTGAGTTTGAGCGTTATCAAAAAGTTGCACCGTTGCCAGGGAATACAGTTATGATTAGATTAATTGCTTGTGTTTAATCATTAGTTTTTATTTCACCATTTATGTTTTCTTTTCTCTTCTGTGATTCATTCAGGTTACACCAAGGAGGCAACCTCTGTGAACACTCAGATGGAAGATAAGAGGTTGCTAGTGCCCATGGGAGAGATGATGAATATTGATATCTAGCAGCCATCTTGATGAATTATGAGGGAGATGGAGTACTGGGGTACATGGTATTGGTAAATGCTCTAGAAGGAATGGGGTCATATAACTTTAGACCAAAGAAGTTAGACCTTGACTTGAAGAGCTGTGTAACACCACCAGCAAAGCCATCAGTGGAGGTACCACCAGTTCTGGAACTTAAGGCATTTTTCACGACCCCGACATACACCCGGATCGTAAACACGGGACAAGGAGCCTCGAGAGACCCCATGTCAATCCATGGCATGAGCATACATCTTATTCAATCACACAAGCTGAAGACTAAACATAAGAAAACATAAACGTGCCATAAAAATGAAGAAAAGACAATATATGATCCATACATAACGGATGAATACAACTTGTAGTCTGAAAAGTCTCTAATCATGAAAGACGGGTTGATGGGATAACTCCCCAAACAACCCAACAAAATAGAAACTGAAAGAAAAGCATAGAGTCTGAACATATGGCCCTCCGAACATGAGGTCTCACCAAGTAAGCTGATAACTATCTTGGGAGAACTACTGAGGAGGGTGAGCCTGAGAACCAGATCTTGTATAATAAGACGATACAACATAGAAAGTATATGCTTAGTACTTGGAATATACTAAGTATTCAAGGTAAGCAAAATGGACATTTAAAATATAGAAATTTCATAAATGATCATAAGAGTGGGACATCATGCTCATATCATAAATATTGTACCATAATATAAGGATCATGGTTTTCAAAACATTCGTAATACAATTCTAATCATAATTGTAAGAGAAAAGCCTTGTTTAACATGACTTGATCCCATATACATAATCTTAAACATGCATAAATCATGAGGAACAGTGGGAGATTCTCTTAACTGACATATCCCATATGAGCACACATGAAGCCTGACTTGTAACACTAGTCGGGAGGTTGTTCATACCTTGCCAACGGTTGAACCATGAAAGTGTGACATCACCATGAAAAGGGCCATTTGGGCGGGGGATAGTCCCATAAGTGGTCCCAACACACCTACGGTGGCAAGTAGTTCACAAGATCCGTGGCAGAATCTAGGCCTCGAACCTACTCGGTGTTCGATACTACTCCCAAAACATATATAATGCTCATAATATAACATACATTAATTCATGGGCTAGTTAAATCATGATAATCATAAATATACTTGTATATACGTGAACTAGCCATGCAAATAGGCCTGTGAGTTGGCCAAACATAATCATGATTCATGAGGTTGATACATACTTGGAGATCATGCATATAGCTTGAATTTCATTATAATTATGATGGGTAACATAATAAATTCATGATTTAAATCATAATTCATGTTGGGATTATAATTATTACAAATTGATAAATAGATCATAAATCGATTTATCATGGGGTATGCATAATTAGGCTAAAATACATAGAACTTCCAAATCAATTATATTATAACTAATTTAAATCACAAAAGCTGATTACAACCCATACATTATGATAAGATTTTAAAATCACAAAACCCATTATCAAATCATTAGCTTTTAAGTAAATCCAATTCAAAACCCCATAAGTTTTTGTTGAAATCTCTGTAAAAATCACAGAGGAAGAGCATGGGTGCGGAAGAAATCACCCATTGATAGCCTTACATACTTGGGTATACCTTGTTCTTAACCTATCTTGATAACCCA
This sequence comes from Datura wrightii, assembly GCA_035772735.1. Classification (NCBI taxonomy): domain Eukaryota; kingdom Viridiplantae; phylum Streptophyta; class Magnoliopsida; order Solanales; family Solanaceae; genus Datura; species Datura wrightii. The sequence continues at coordinate 8,348,429 of JASDFA010000007.1, read as the reverse complement.
AGAAGAAATTGCAATGAGTTGATGAATTCTAAGCTTGAATCACTCTCCCAATTCCCCTACCTTGCATGCATGAAAGAGTGAAGTGAAAACTGAACATAACCCCTTTAAATTTCCCTATTCACAACCCAAAACGTCGTAGTTTAGGACTTAGGATCTTAGAAATTTATGAAAAAATCCCTTACTAACTCACAGAAAATAACTGCCAGGGGGTCCCAACGACTCGTCATAAAGGGCCATGACTCATGGCCTGAGTCATGAGGTACACTGCCACAATTTCTCCCTAGGACCCCATGGAGGGCACCACGAATCGTGGTGGGTGAGCACAACTTGTGTTCACCATCCATGGTCAACACTACCTAAAATCCTTGCCTAGATTCCAGTCTAGACCACGGGTGACTTCACGAGTCGTGAGGTATGACCACGACCCGTGGTCTCCTATGCAACTCCTTCCACCCCTGTTGGACCACGAGTCACTTCACGACTCATAGTCACTCCTCACGGTTCTTCTTGTGACCTGGTGCAAATTTCAGTTTTTCACCGTTTTTACTCCTAGGTCTGATCCTTGGGTTCCCGGAGTATAACAATATCTTCCCCTTGGGAACATTCGTCCTCGAATGTTAGAAACAAACAGAAACTCAGAATCAAACATTAATCATATGCAAATGTTGATCAATTAGACCGAAAATTTATGGAATGACTACCTTCGAAAAGAACTACATAGTTGAACTGAATTCAGACATCACATATATCCATTATAACATAAATCAAACTTGCACACATCAACTAAACATGGAAACTGATTAGAGATTTAGGGAAAAACTGATACCTCAAACTGAAACTAAGCTGGTAGAGAATAAATTCGGGTATCTAGCCATCATATCAGCTTCGGCTTCCCATGTAGCTCCTTCAACATGCTAATTTCCCCATAGTACTTTAACTGAAGCTACTTGTTTGTTCCTCATCCGCTGAACCTGACGATCTAAGATTGCAACTAGAATTTCCTCATAATAGAGGCTATCCCTTACACCGACGCTGTCCACCGGGACTACTAGAGCTGGATCTCCCAAGCATTTTTTCAAATGAGTCACATGAAACACGGGATGCACAGAGGTTAACTCTGAGGGTAGGTCCAACTTAGATGTTACCTTACCAACTCTTCTCATAATCCGATAGGGACCAATATAGCGGGGGCTGAGTTTTCCTTTCTTTTCGAACTGCATGACTCCCTTCATGGGGGATTCCTTTAGAAATACCCAAGCATCTACCTCAAACTCCAAATCTCTTCTTCTCATATTGACATATGACTTTTGATGAGTCTGAGCGGCTTTCAATCGGTCCCTTATCAACTAAACCTTTACCATAGCCTCATGAACCGATTCAGGTCCTATCATAACGGCCTCACCAACATCAAACCATCTGATGGGCGATCTACATCTCCGCCCATAAAGAGCCTTGAATGGTGCCATTTGGATGCTGGAGTGATAGCTATTATTGTAACATAACTCGATCAAGGGCAAGTGATCATCCCAGCTACCTTTGAAGTCCATCACACAAGTTCTCAACATGTCCTCGAGAGTTTGAGTTGTCCGTCTGCTTGACCATCCATTTGCGGATGGAACACTGTGCTGAGCTTAACCTGAGTCCCAAGCCCTCATTGGAAAGACCACCAAAACTGAGAGGTAAACTGAGTACCTCGGTCTGAGATAATAGATAAGGCACTCCATGAATTCGAACCAACTCCAAAATGTACAACTTGGCATAATCATCGGCTCAATCTGTGGTTTTGACCTGTAGGAAGTGTGCGGCCTTGGTCAACCTGTCTACTACCACCCAAATAGAATGATAGTGTCAGCGAGTACGAGGTAGGCCTGTAATGAAATCCATATTAATCTCTTTCCACTTGCAAGTGGGAATGCTAATATCCTGAAGTATGCCTCCCGGCCTTTGATGCTGAACTTTCACTTACTAGCAGTTCGGGCACTTGGCTAGGAATTCTTCAATATCCTTCTTCATGTCGTTCCACCAATATATTTCTCACAAATCATGGTACATCTTGGTGGCACCCGAATGGATAGAATACCTGGATCTATGTGCCTTATTCAATATCCGATCCCTTATATTATCCACATCTGGAACACATAGATGGCCTTGGTACCGCAGCATCTCCCCCTTGGGAGAAGATCTCCACCTTATGATTTCTAACGGCCTCCTTCAGTTTTACTAAAATTGGATCCTCATCTTGCCTGGCCTTCACATCCGTCACCAAGGACGATTCTGACTCGCTTTGCACAACAACGCCGCCATCAGTCGAGTTAACCAATCTAACTCCAATCTTGCAAGCCAATGGGCATCTTTCACCAACTCTTTCTTTCCCTCATCCATGTGGGACACACTCTCCATAGAGAGCCTACTAAGCGCATCCGCTACCACATTAGCCTTACCCGGGTGGTAAAGGACACTCATGTCATAGTCCTTAAGTAGCTCCAACCACCTCCTTTGTCGAAGATTGAGATCTTTCTGCGTAAACACATATTACAAGCTCTTGTGATCTGTAAATATATCCATGTGGACCCCATACATGTAATGCCGCCATAACTTAAAGGCAAACACCACCGCGGCCAACTCAAGATCATAAGTCGGGTAATTCTCATGGATTTTAAATTGTCTTGAGGCATATGATATCACCTTCCCATGCTGCATCAACACACACCCAAGTCTAATTCTCGAAGTATCACAATATACCACAAAACCATCGGTATCCTAGGGTAGGGTCAACATGGGTGCTGAAGTGAGTTGAGTCTTGAACTCTTAGAAGCTCTCCTCACAAGCCTCTGACCATAGGAACTTTACCTTTTCCTGAGTCAACCTGGTCAATGGTGCTGCAGTTGATGAAAATCCCTCAACAAATCTCCAGTAGTAACCTGCTAGGCCCAAAAAAATCAGTATTACTGAAGGATTCACCGGTCTGGGCCAGTTTTTCACCGTATCAATCTTTTGAGAATCTACCCTTATGCCCTCACTCGATACCACATGGCCCAAAAATGCAACCGAGTCCAACCAAAACTCACACTTACTAAACTTTGCATACAACTGATGATCGTTGAGAATCTACAGCACTATTCTCAACTGAGCGGTATGCTCTTCCTCGCTACAGGAATATATAAGGATATGATCGATTACCACGATCACGAACATGTATATATATTTCTTGAATACCCTATTCATCACGTCCATGAAATTTGAAGGGGAATCGGTTACTCCAAAATACATAACAAAAAATTTGTAGAGACCATACCCAGTCCTGAAAGCGGTTTTCGGAATGTCACTCTCCCGAACCCTAAGCTGGTGATACCCGGACCTGAGATCTATTTTTGAGAAACATCTGGCACCCTGAAGCTGGTCAAACAAGTCATCGATCCTGGGTAAGGGGTACCTATTCTTGACGATGACCTAGTTCAATTGCCGGTAGTCAATGCACATTTGAGCGAACCAACCTTCTTCCAGACAAATAACACTAGTGCACCCCATGGAGATTTACTCGGCCTAATAAATCCCTTATCTAATAGGTCTTTCGACTGATCCTTAAACTCTTTTTTAGCTCGACTGGAGCCATCCTATACGGAGGAATAGAGATAGGTTGTGTATCGGGTAAGAGATCAATGCCGAAATCAATTTCCCTCTCAGGAGGAACACTTGGAAAATCATCGAGAAAAACCTCCTGATACGCACACACTACCAAAACTGACTGGATAGTCAGGGTCTCAGAATCAACATCCTTAACACTAACTAGGTGATACATATAACCCTTAGAAATCATTTGTCTGGCCTTAAGATATGAAATTGTTACACCCCATAAGTTTTAATATTTAGATGGCCTACTCGTACATTGGTTAAGAGTTTTAGAATATAATACATATGAGAAAGGATCCGGGGTAAGGTCAAACAAGCACGGAGTCAGGACCGTGCGGGAGAAGGCCGTACCAACTGCCCAAAGGGGCAACGTGGAATGGACCCTCCCTGGCACGTTGGGCTCTACGGCACGACCCAGAATTGGCGCTACAGGGTCCGTGCCACGGACTTCATGTCAACTGCCCTAGTTATATGTAAGTTCAATGGTTTTTTCATTGTTACTTAAAATTAAAATAGACCCTCAACCAGAAGTAAAAATTTCAAGTGATTTTCCTCCGTTTACGCCACGAAACGCCGCCCGAATTCAAATTAACTTCGGTATTGAAGTTTAAGGTTGCAGGGAACATTGCTACAATATTATTTTCATGAAATTATCCCAGAAAATTGTAAGCCCTCCAAGCTAAAGTTGTTGGAATTGCTCCAATTTAATTTATATACGATCACAGGCTTCAAGTAAGCATTTCTCCCTTCTGGACTTTCGAGAAATTATGAGTTTTCGATTGTGTTCTATTAAGTTGAAATATAATTAATATATATGTATATATAATTATCGTTTTAGGTCGAATTTGGTATTGAAATTCATCTCTTTCTTTCAGTATAATGGTTACAGCAAGAAAGAGCTATAGAATCCAAGTTGGAACTCGTCGGTTATCTGGGAAATAAAGTTGAGCTATGTTGGGTTTAACCCTCGGCAAGTAAACTCGTCGTATAGTGTTACGACTTATGTTCTAGAATAGAAATGACGATTTCATATACCATAGATAGTTGCTACCATGGGATTGTGATTAGACATGTTATAATTAGCTGTTGCTATTATATAGAGATCAGACATGCTATGATTAGCTGCTTTCAGTAGATTACAATTATATACATTCTATTTAGTTGCTAGAGAGTGTATATAGATTGTACCGTAGTGTCTCTCATCGAGAAGGAACATGTTAGGTGTGATATGCACTGCGTACCTTCTAGCAGCTTTACAAACTATCCTAGCGGGCGAGCAGTGGTGGCGTTAGGCCCAGAAGGCTAGTTACGCCTTTGAGTGGTTAGATTGAGATGTTAGTACAACACCTTGGTTGGGGCTGTCCTCACTTAGGAGCTATCCATGACTACCCCAGGGTTATTAGCTGTGTCGACGCCCACTAGCGGCAAGATGACATCCATCTACAGAGCAGTATGCCATCCGCGAGGGACGAAGATGGTGTCCTAGGTCCTCATATGTCGTGGTTGGCTCTACACACCCCCGTCGAGACTGGTACCTGGGGTGCAGATATCAGGAGTCTGCTGGACCCAGACACAGCTATAGTTTAGGGGCCGAGTGGGCTCAGTTGTATACCTAGGGGACTGGTAGGTTGGATATAGTACCAATAGAGTCATAGAAACCTGGGTAGGGGTATATAGATTGTGATGTGCTCGCCAGGGCTTATGGAGGCCTGAACGAGTTATTCAGTGTTGATTGTGCCTTTTTGCTTATGGGGACCAAGTGAGGTTCTTGTTTTTATTCTTGTCTGCTACTTATAGTTTATAAATGTGTAATTATACAGTCTTAGCTTACGTATATGTAGTATTGATTAGATGCAGATTGCGAACCAGCAGGCATACAGGTTAATCTTTATGCCCTTCTTTCTATTCGCTTCGAACCCTTATCAGCTTATCTATTGCCTTACATATTCGGTACATATTGTACTGACACCCTTCACTGGGCGTTGCATTTCTAGCCTGTAGGTTTAGATAGATAGGGTTCAGGATCACTAGTAACAGTTGTTCAGAATCCGTAGTTGGGACAACTCCTTTCATCTGGAGTTTCCAGGCTTTAGAGATTTCGGTATTCCAGTCATATAGCATTTTGGGTAGGCCGAGGCCCTGTCCCGATCACTATTTGTACTCTTAGAGGCTTGCAAACTACAGTCGTCAGTTAGTTAGTTGTATGTTGGCCGTGTTGGGCCCTAATCAGTTATGTTTGGTATGTTGGCTGTGTGGGGCCTAGGATAGTAGTTTGTCTCCATCTCTATTAAAACTAGACATCATGGTGGCCTTGTCGACCCGCATAGGATCCCCTCTATTGCCTGTTGTTGGTTAGTTGTTTTCTTTTACAGGTGGCTATACAGCCTTGGTGGCCGGAGGCTGTATTTACAGCCGAGATATAGCTCGTTGTTTTCTTGAAGTGGGTCGCAGGCTGGCACTAGATGTGCATAATCCTAGCCAGTTCAGTTAGTTGCCAGTCATGCCTCTAAAGTTGGGCCGTGACAGAAATAAACCAACCGGATGGTACGGCTGAATTACCCTTCCACTCTAAAACTAACTCACCCAAAAATTGGAAGTCCACCGCACAAGTCCTACAATTGATCAAATCATAACACACAAATAACCAATCCATGCCCAGAATGAGGTCAAAGTCAGTCATAGCTAACTCTACTAAGTCTTTGGAGGTAACCTTGTGCAACACTATGATGGGGCAATTGATTCACCGACTAGGGTAGAGACTGAGAACGGTTCTGACAGAATTTCAGGGTTAACTCCAAAATTACTAGCAATATAAGGGGCCACCAAAGAAAAGATAGATCCTAGAGCTAACAAGGAATAAGAATCAATATGGAAGACTTGCAACATACCAATGACCACATCTAAAGAATCCTACTGCTCCTAGCAGGGTACTAGAGCGTAATACCTGCTTTGGCGCTGACTTCCTACTTAACTAGTAGAGGCACCCTGCTAAGGGGGACGTGCTACTGGAGCGGCGGAACTAACTGTCATCACATAGGCCCCACCGACCCCTGACCTGGCTGAGGGGCAGTCCCAAAGTTTGTGCCCGGGTTTGCCACACCTGAAACACGCATGTGAGCCAATTAACAACCTTTCGGGATGATTCTTGCCGCACTTCGCACAAGCTGGAAAAGTGCACTCCATCTGGACGCTACCCTAATCCCTCGATCCTGAAACCCTCCTCCTCTGATCTCCTTTGAACCTAGAAGGCATGCTAGACGATGATGGGATGGAGCGATGGAGCTGTGTTGGGACCGCTAGTGCTGTCCACCCCCTGACCTGACCTAAGAAACCCCATAGTTGTCAGTCCTAGCCCTCTTGGATTCCCTCTGCCTCTTGTTGACCAACTTCATCTGTTGTGCATGCAATACAATACGGGTGAAGTCAATATCCTAATGAAGCATGGAGATCCTGCAATCCTTGTCCAAGTAAGCCGCCACCCCATGTACAAAATGGCTCACCTGGGCCCTCTAATCTACCACCAACTCTGGAGCTTACTTGGATAATCGGGTGAACTCCAATGCGTACTCCTGCACGAACATGTTACCCTGCTTCAAATTGATGAACTCAACTGCCTTGAGCTCTCTCATCTCCCGAGGAAGAACCAATCCATAAATGCAGTGTGAAACTCCTCCTAACCTATCGGGCCTTCACCCACCACCTGGTATCTCTCTATTACTTAAACCATATGTGAGCTACCCCCTTTAGTTGATAGGAGATCAAGTCAGCACACTCCCTAATATTCACCCCCATAACTTGGGTGATCTTCAGAATCTCCTCAATGAAATCGTTGGGGTCCTCGTCCACCATCGACCCCGTGAACCCAGGAGGGTTCATTCTCAAGAAATCCCTCACCCTCACTGTCGCCGCATTCCCATTCTGAGGGTAATGCACCACTGTTTGATTCTGAACTTAGGCAGTCATGGCTTGTGCCAGCATCTGAATTGTTGTCATAAACTCAATGTAGGCATCCGACTCTAGTGCATGCTCCTCGTGAACGGGTGGAGCTGACTGAGGCTCCTCACCATTTGCACCCTTATGATCAATACTGCTACCATTTCTTCAAGGGTTCACTCGTCGTGGAGGCATGATGCTGCAAACGTGAATAGCACGAACTAGAAGGGTGGAGAACTTTTCATCTCACGGCATAGATTATGAAAGAAGGAAACCTTTCCTAAACGTCTAGTAGCCTCTTCTTCATAAGTGTAGAACGCTTCACACCCATGAAAAAGATTCTACTTAACAGTCTTTCGGACTCCCTAGGACACTTCAAACCTATGGCTCTTATACCAAGTTTTCCACGATCCGGACGTACACTCGGATCAAAAACATGAGACAAGGAGCCCCGCCATGGCATGAGCATACATATATTTCAATCACATAAGCGGAAGACTAAACATAAGAAAATAAAAACATGCCATAACAATAAAGAAAAAACAATACATGATCCATACATAATAGCTGAATACAACCTGTAGTCTGAAAAGTCTCTAATCATGAAAGATGGGTTGATGGGACAACTCCCGACTAACCCAACAAAACAAAAAACTGAAGAAAAAGCATAGAGTCTGAACATATGGCCCTTGGAACGTGAGGACTCACCAAATAAGCTGATAACTATCTAGGGAGCACTAATGAGGAGGGTGAGCCTGAGAACCGGATCCTGTATCATGAGAAGATACAACATAGAAAGTATGCGGTTAGTACTTCGAATATACTGAGTATGCAAGGAAATTAAAACTAACATTAAAAATATAGAAATCTCATAAATTATCATAAGAGTGGGACATCATGCTTATATCATAAATATTGTACCATAATATAAGGCTCAATGTTTTCAAAACATTCGTAATACAATTGTAATCATAATCGTAAGAGAAAAATCTTGTTTAACATGACTTGAGACCATATACATAATCATAAATATGCATAAATCATGAGGAACAATGGGAGATTCTCTTAATCGACATACCCCATATGGGCACACATGAAGCCCGACTTGTAACCCTAGTCGGGAGGGTGTTCGTACCTTGCTAAGGGTCGAACCATGAAAGTGTGACGTCACCATGAAAAGGGCCATTTGGGATGGGAAAAGTCCCATAGGAGGTCCCAACATACCTACAGTGGCACGTAATTCATGAGATCCTGGGAAGAACCTAGGCCTCGAACCTACTCGGCGTTCGATACCACTCCCAAAATATATATAGTGTTCATAGTATGACATACATGAATTCATGGGCTACTTAAATCATTATAATCATAAATATACTTTTACATACGTGAACTATCCATGTAACGGGGCCCGTGAAACATAATTCATGATTCATGAGGTTCATACATACTTGGAGATCATGCATATAGCTTGAATTTCATAAAAATCACAATGGGTCACATAATAAATTCATGATTTAAATCATAATTCATGTTGGGCTTATAATTATTACCAATTGATAAGTAGAACATAAATCAAATTATCATGGGGCATTCATAATTAGGCTAAAATACATAGAACTTCCAAATCAATAATATTATAACTAATTTAAATCACAAAAGCTGATTACAACCCATAAACTATGATAAGATTTTAAAATCATAAAACCCATAATCAAATCATTAGATTTAAGTAAATCAAATTCAAAACCCCATAAGTTTTTGTTGAAATCTTTGTAAAAATCATATAGGAGAGGCATGGGTGTGGAAGAAATCACCCATTGATAGCCCTACATACCTGGGTATACCTAGTTCTTAATCTCTCTTGATAACCTAAGAAGAAATTGCAATGAGTTGATGAGTTCTAAGCTTGAATCACACTCCCAATTCCCCTTCCTTGCATGCATGAAAGAATGAAGTGAAAATTGAACTTAACCCCTTTAAAATTCCCTATTCACAACCCAAAACATCGTAGTTTAGGCCTTAGGATCTTAGGAATTTACAAAAAAAGCCCTTACTAATTCAGGGAAAATAATTGGCAGGGGGTCCAATGATAGACCCAACGACTCGTCATGAGGGGCCATTACTCATGGCCTTAGTCGTGAGGTACATTGCCAAAATTTCTCCCTAGGACCCCATGGAGGACACCATGAATTGTGGTGGGTAACCACAACTCGTGGTCAGCATTTATGGTCAACACTGCCCAAAATACTTGCCCAACTTCCAATCTACGCCACGGGTAACATCATGAATCGTGAGGTCTGACCACGACTCATGGACACGCCCGTGGTCTCCTCTGCAACTCCTGCCATCCCTGCTAGACGATGAGTCACATCACGACTCGTGGTCACTCCTCATGAGCCTCCTCACAGTTCATCCTGTGACCTGGTGTGAAATTTCAGTTTTTCACCATTTTGACTCCTAGGTCTGATCCTTGGGTTCCCTGGGTATAATAGCATTACCTCCCGACCTAAAATGTGCATTCTTGGGGGAAAACAATACTTTTCCAGTAATTATTGTACGGACTTGACATACTGGAAAGTAGAAGCTTTGGTCATAGTATTGAAAAGGCACAAAAGGCAATCAGATGGACCCTAGCTGACATCATGGGGATCCTCCCAGACATATGCACTCAAAAAATCTAGCTCGAGCCGAATTGTGTACCAAGTATAGACAATCAGTGACGACTGAACCCACCGATGCAAGAACTCATGAAGAAGGAGATTATCAAGTGGCTAGATGCTGGTGTGGTTTACCCCATTACTAGCAAGTGGGTGACTTCGATATAATGTGTGCCAAAGAAAGGTGGGATCACAGTGGTGCCCAATGAGAAAAATGAGTTGATGCTGACAAGACCAATAACAGGTTGGAGTGTATGCATAGATTAAAGAAATCTCAACCACTGGACCCAGAAGGACCATTTTACGATGCCATTCATCGATTAGATGCTTGACAGGTTTGCTGGTAGAGGATGGTACTATTTTCTTGATGGTTATACGGGGTATAATCAGATCACTATTGCCGCAAAAGACCAAGAGAAGACCACCTTCACTTGCCCGTATGGAACATTTGCTTTCAGGAGAATGCCCTTTGGATTGTGCAGTGCACCAGCCACATTCCAACGTTGTATGATGTCGATATTCTCATATATGGTGGAGGATACCATCAAGGTATTTATGGACAACTTCTCAATAATGGGTGAATGATTCAAATCTTACCTCAAGCATTTGAGCAAAGTGTTGGAACATATATGAAGAAACTAATCTAATCCTAAATTAGAAGAAATGTCATTTCATGGTCAAAGAAGGAATATTGCTGGGTCACAAAATCTCTAGAAAAGGGATGTAGGTGGACAAGGAGAAAATTGAAGTAATAGCGGGGTTGCCATTACCTATTTCCGTAAAACAGGTCAGAAGCCTTTTAGGGCATGCAGGATTCTATAGGAGGTTCATCAAGGACTTTTCAAATATTGCACAACCATTATGGAAACTTCTAGAAAAGGAGGTAATGTTCGTATTTGATGAGGCATGTCTGAAGGCCTTTGAGTGCCTGAAGGAGAAACTCACCACTGCGCCTATTATTTTAGCTCTGGATTGGTCTCTTCCATTTGAGATAATATGTGATGTTAGTGGGGTGGCCCTCGGCGCTGTCTTAGGCCAACATAGAGCAAAGATTTTTTACCCTATCTATTATTCTAGTAAAACACTCAACACAGCCCAAAAGAACTACACTGTCACTAAAAAGGAGTTGCTAGTGGTAGTCTTTGCATTTGAAAAGTTTCGGGCATACTTGCTTGGAACTAAGGTAGTTGTCCACACAGACAATGCTTCTTTCAGGTACCTGATATCTAAAAAGGGTTGTTAACCCAGGTTGATCAGATGGGTGTTGTTGCTCCAAGAATTTGAGTTTGAGGTAAATGACCAAAAATGAACTGAAATCGGGTAGCTGATCACTTGTCTAGGCCAAAATCTGAGGCTAGAGTAAAATAGTAGATTGATATAGATGATGCTTTCCTAGATGAACATGTATTAGCTTCATCTCAAGACTTTATCCCCTTGTTCGCTGACTATGCAAATTATTTGGTCAGTGACATGATCCCAGCAGATATGACACCCCAATAAAGGAAGAAGTTCTTGTTTGATGCTCGAAGGTACTATTGGGATGAACCATACTTATTCCGCATTTGTGCAGATGGGTTAATTCGGAGGTGTGTGATAATGCTCAAACCATACCTCCTACTGAAGTATAAAGAAGACATTATCAATAAAGAACCCAACTAGAGGTTGGGGTCGAACCCACAGGGAATATGGGAGAACTAGATTACAGCCGGTAAGTGAACTTGTGAGGTAGTTACTTCAAAATTTGGGGGTTCTAAAGAAAATCAATAATGAAAGCAATTATCAAAATTATGGTTTTGAATCAATATTAAAGGATAACTAGGGTTTGTGTTCCCAAGGGTTCATAACTACTTTGGGTATACACTAGTGATTATCACCAATACTTACTTACATAACTAATAACTTAGGTTCATTCAAACGACCAACCAGTCCCTATTGAATGACGATACTCAATCACTTGACCAAGTCTCATGCGCTGTTTCAAACTATCTGTTATCACTAAGTTTCAGATTGAACCATCCTGCGACCATAGCTCAAGTTAATACAATGATTACCAAAATCAAGGATCTGTTGTAGTTCTCTTTTCCTAATCTCTACCTCTTAGTCCTAAGAAAGTAAAGAATTCGGGCATGTCCCAACGTTGCACACCGTTAAAAAATGTTTAATCATGAAGAGAATACAATATAGGTATTTTGTATTGGTTTCAAAATCACTTTGTGTAACCCTAGCTTGTTAATCCTTCATGGTTTCCACAACCCTAGCTATGGAGGCTTTAGCCTCTCATAGTTGTAAGGTTCTGAATTGTATACATGATTAAGAACATAAATCAATACTTACAAGAATGAATGGGAAAAACATTTCCTTTATTAATTACCAAATTCTTGAAGAACAAATAGCAAGAACAAGATGAATTCAAGAAAAGGTTGATCACAAGTTGAATCAACTCAATTCTCCTAATAATCTCTTCTCTGTCGAACTCTACTCTTCTCTCCCAAAAATAAAAACCTAAAACATATTTATGCAGACACAAGAATCCTTTTCCTAGGCTAATAGGATGAATTTCCATATCTAGTTCCGTATTCGTCACGAGCTAACCTAAGATCCATTGCAGCATCCTACAACCCCTAGCTTCCTTTCATACCTTGCATGGTTGGCTGAATTTTGTCTAAGTGTTGGATCCTGGTACCATTCATACCTCCATCCTACGATCTGTACTGACTCCCATGGTTTGATTATGAAACTTTGGAATTCTTCTAAAGTTCATCACGACCATCATGGTACCACTCATACCTTCTTCCCACGGTTTGTTCTTTCTTTCCGTAACAGGAGTCAGCCTCTTTATGCAAATTTTCTGGATTTTGTCACAACTTCATCACCACAACTCATACCAGCTTGGTATGACTTGTACTGAGACTCGTACATTGCATCTCTTCAACACTATCCTTTTGTAATTTTTCATAGCCATCAGTACAACTCATTGGACCTTCCTACGGCTCATACTGTGGACTGCACTTTGAGCATATTTTGCATACTTTAGGCTTTCTTTTGCAATTTTTAGGTCCAACACCAATTTACCCTGCAACCAAAGGAAAAGTGCCTTATATCCACATAAATACACCTAATTCCATGCTATTGTCACACCCCGCCTTGGGGGGTATGACTGGCACCTGGTGCCCTACTGGGACCTGAACTGCTAGACTGCTAAGCCTGGGCACCTCTGGTGCCTGGCTAGCTCTAACTCATATTTCTGGAAACATAGGGCTATATAACGGCTGTAAACACAGCCCCCGGCCCATTGGCCTATAGCCTCCTATACCTGTACTAACAGCTGACCAGAAACATATCAACTCAGGGAAACCTATGCGGGCCGACAAGGCCACCATGCTGTCTAGTCATCTGCAACTCAATCATGAAGTACTAAAAGCTACGTGACCGGCAAGGTCACCACTACTGGCAAACTACGGCCCCACACGGCCAACATAGAGGAAAGAAGGAATACTAACAACTATACAACTGCACGGCCTCACACGACCGGCTCATCTGACCACAGGGAATATATACAGACTGCAAGCCTCTAGGAATAGCAATAGAACTGATCGGGACAGGGCCCCGACCTACCCGTACTATACAACAAAAAGGAACTGAAATACACCTCTGAAATTCAGCCTCCGGAGGACAGGAGCTGAACACTCGACCGCTGACAGGAAGTCACGTAGTATCGCCTGCTTGTCTATGAGTACCTGCAGGCAAGTAATGCAGCGCCCCACCGGGCGTCAGTACCGCTGGTACTGAGTATGTAAAGCAATAACTGAAAGCAAAGTCTGGAAACAACAAAGTAACTGATAAACTGAAGTAGGAGGGATTAGATTAACTGTCTGATACTGTAAGTCATACCTTTTCTCATTTACACTGGAAAGAAATAGAAATCATACCTGGAGATGTATCCCCCTACTGCTGATCTACTTGTGTCTAACATAACATGACATAACATGAAATAGCATAACATGGCACACACAAACCTTACCCGGCCCCCATAAGCTGGGAGGTACAACCAGCACAGAATCTACACCCCTACCCCGGTCATCCCCTCTCCTATAGTGGCTGTAAGCATCCCGCCGGTCCCCTGGTATGCACTTGGGCTCGCTGAGCCCCTGACTATAATTGTACCTGAGTCCGAAGGACTCCTGAATCAACACCCGGGCATATCCGCTCGACGGGGGTGTATAAAAGCCGACCAAGGAAAAATATGGGGAAACTGGCATCCCATCTTTGTCCCCTGGCGGGACGGCATGCCACTTCGTAGAGTGACGTATCCTCGTCCTCTGGAGGACGAGTCGATACAGCTATTAACCCTAGGGCGGTCGTGGATGCTAGGTAGTCCAACCCCAAACAATACAACGGTCTCAACTAGTAATGCTGTCTGTGTATCTCACATGCTGAGGCTAATAGGGGTAAGGTATCGTATACATTACATGCTGAATTAATAACAATAATCTGTACGTATTTAATACATGCTGAGGCTGGTAAATATATATATATGAGTATAGTCTCCTGCTAAACTGTACTGGGGCAAAGGCCATACAAGATAGTGTTTCTGCTGACAACTATACTGTTTACTAAGTTTATGTATTAACATGATATCCTATTTCTAACATGCTTTCTAAACTTCATTTTAGTCTGCTATTCGGTCTCTGAAATGCTTTATGGATACTACCTTACTTCGCGGGGTTTCAACTGAATACAACAATATCTTAACATGTCATATTACATCACATACTGAGCATGTTGAGCAATCTCTAACACTTACGTTAGAATCTATATCGTACTAATGGGTTTCATACATGTTACAACTCAATGCTCCTCATATTGTACCAACATTCATAATTACGCAACACTCGACTTCTGAACATTCTACTGGTCTGTACATTACTACATTGTCTCAATATTACTTAACTTGCCGAGGAAACTAACTTTACATACCTTATCCTTGAATTATTCGTCCGTCGGACGAAGCTCGGTCGGTACTTCAACTAATTTCTCCCAACTGCATTCATAAATACGTCAATTAATACTAAATACAACTTTATTGTAAAGAGCAACGTTACTTTCGATATAATTTATAGCCTAAACTTAGGCTTATCGAAAGACGGTCGAAAACTCGCTATTTTCCAGCGACCCAGAAGGGAGAAATATTCACTTCTCAGTTAGGAACACATAGACATTAATTTAGAGCAATTCTACTTACCTTAGTTCGGTGGCTCGACGATTCGTCGGCCGTATTTTACGAAACTGAATCCGTAGGAATGCTCTCTGCTGCTAAATACTTCGGTATCTGGGACTAATTTGAGTTTGGGCAGCGTTTGGCAGCGTAATCGGACGAAAATTATTTAATTTCTTCGTTCCTTTCTTCTCCCTCTGCGTTTACCTCTGTTATTTGGAAATTTTTAAAGGATTAAATGATTTAAACCCGAAGTGGGCTTTATCTACTTGAGGATGAACCTGGGCAACGTGTCACGGAGCCATCGCGGAGGCCTCACCTCCGTGACACGCTGCCATCGGGGAGGGGCTCTGCCTCGGCTCCTCCCGCGATGGTTCGACGGGTTTCTCATTCGATCTTTTTCCCGGCCTTTCTCTAGCACGTATGGCCTTCTAATATGCTTAACCAACGTGCGAATAGGTCGTCTAGGTGCCGGGAATTCTACGGGGTATAACATTCTCCCCCCTTAAAAACATTCGTCCTCGAATGTACACTGTTATCTAGAGGACTACTTATTTTACTTTCTAGAAAAATTTCGGCAGAGTTTCCCCTGTAATATGGACTATAGCAAAAACTTGAAATGCAGAAAAGTCCAACACAGGCACTGCACACAATATTCTAAGATCCACTGGATAACTAGATATCAATCTTTCTTTATCATTTACAACATACAACCATAAGGTACTGTATAAGTAATAATACGGACATACCTGTCGCCTGACTAGGCCTGAAATAGATGAGGGTATCTGGTTTTCATATCTTCCTCAGCCTCCCAGTCATTTCCTCCCGATTTCTGTTATGCACTCCCGGGATCAAACACGAACATACCATTTTTAGCCAGATTCTGGCCTCCCTGTTCATCTACGAATAAGGCAGAGTCTGGTGGTAACCCCTCTCTTTGTGTCTCCTCCATCGGGCTGTGGATCGAGCCCCACACAACGTACGTCTGATGTCAGCGTACGGTGGGGTGATATTGAGCTGGCGGAGAACGTGGGCGTCTGTGTCCCGCGCTCCAACGATGGCATTCAGCTGCTGGGGTTCCAGAGTGACAATCTGCCCTCTGATTTTAATAGTATGGCTCCTGATGGCCGGGTTCCAGTTGGCGTAGAATTCCCGGACCAAGTGAAGGTTGCACTCCTTGGGCTCCTGAAAAATAAAACTGAGCCCAGCTACCTCAATCCTCTGCACCATGCGAGGGAACTCCTGTGCAAGTGGTTCCCTTGCAATATATTCCTCCGGGAAGTATTTGCTTTCCTTGTGCTTATTATACCATTTCTTCCCTTCGTCGGTGACCCATCGTGTTCCGTATCGGCGGTGTTGACCGCGTGGAACAGCAGGTGCAGCTGGGACAGCAGTGCCCAGTCTCATTCTCTTTCTGTCGGTGCCTGAGGTTGAGGCACCCTTGCCTTTATCTTGTCGGCTAGCCATTGTACCTGTCAATTTACACAGACAAGCACAATATTAAGCTAAAAACTTGTTAGCTTCGGCTAAGGTCGGGTTAAACAAAATTTACCCCACACTTAGTCTTTAACAATATCTACAACATTTTAGCAAGGATAACTCTATTTACACCCCCAAACACAATCAACTATAAACATGTTGCTTAGTGCGTTCACAAAATTTCGACAGCATAACGGCTAGCGAACTACTCAGACTTCATACAGCTAACCCAATCCTACTATCGACAGCTATTCACCCATAGCACATAGCAACAATAACCACAACAGAAATAAGAACAACAATACAAACCTATTATATACAACTAATCTAAGCAATTCAACCAATTCACATATTATGCACTTCCCCACAAAAATTTGAGAATTAGTCGTCTTTCCACAATTAAACAATAGTTACCATGACTTATCTCAACTACTAAACACACCCAGGCACCAATTTCATCAAACTATCAAGTTACCCACGTTAAAATCCAACAACCCAAGCCCTAGAACTCAATTCGACAATCAATATTGAATTATTCAATAAATCGATAAGTTCAAACGTCAACTACAATAATCCGAACATAATCAATCACAAAATAATTCACATCATGTTTAATTTTTTTACCTAGGGTGATATATCTCACCTCACATGCTCAAAAGTGACAAAACTCGCCAGAAATTTGAGATAGAAGATGAAAACATACCTTGGATTTGAAGAACCGAAAAAAACTTGACGTTTTCCTTGCCTATCAACGTGGCACGGAGCTTGGGGGTAGGGGAATGGGTGTTTGGTCGCGGAGGGTAGAAGGAATGGGGAAATTTGGGCGAAAATCGGGGGTTTATTTAAAAGAAACACGCGGGTCACCCGGAAACCCGGTGTGACCCGACACTGGAATAAGGGCAACGTGTCACGGAGGGTAACGCGGAGCCCCTCCTCCGTGACACGGAGCCAACGCGTTGGCTTACTGGAATTTTAAAAAATTCCAGATTCGCCTTCAACGTGTCACGGAGGTCAACGCGGATTATTGCCTCCGTGACACGACGCCAACACGCCAGTGCTCTGTTTCACCATCAAATTTTATTTTCATACCTCGCCTCGTTTCCTCGATTCCAAGTATTTTTCCTCCGGTATACCTGAAAATCACCTCACTAAACAAAAATTGGTTAAATTCATAGATTCCCTACTAAAAAAATAAATAAATAAAAATTACTAATTAAAATGCAAATCTAAGCCTAGTCAAGAAAAAGGAAAGAAAATAGAATAAAAGAAAAACTTTACACTAAGGAAAGAAAAAAATATTTTTCACGGGTTGCCTCCCGTGCAGCGCCTAGTTTAACGTCGCGGCTCGACAGCCTTTATGCTCACGTGTCTACTAGGGAGATGGACGATTTGTCCCGATCATGGTCATCTCCCCAGTAGTTCTCAACCTCGTCTGGTGGCCTACCTCGTAACTCTCGGGAATCACTCACTCCATTTGCATTCCCATGATCAATCACGTTGATCACCAAGAGTTCCTTATAGACAGTCGGGAGCTTAGGTGCCTTGTACACGTCGAACACCTCAACCTTGTCGTGTGCTCGCATTGTGAGTTGACCCGCAGCTACATCGATCAATGTCTTTCCGGTTGCCAAAAATGGTCGTCCCAAAATAAATGGGACTTCTGCATCTGGTTCAAAATCCAGAACAATGAAATCTACCGGAAAAATGAGGGAGCCTACCTGCACTAGCACATCCTCAACAATGCCATCCGGCTTAGCTAAGGACCTGTCTGCTAGCTGCAAGATCACTGTTGTGGGTCTAGGACTCCCTAGCCCTAACTTTCTGAATACCGAAGATGGCATCAGATTTATACTTGCCCCCAAGTCACATAACCCACGAGCTCGGATACTTTGCCCAATCGTCAGCTGGATAGTAAAACTTCCAGGATCCTTTAGTTTAGTGGGCAACCTGTTCTGAATACGGGATGTGCATTCCTCTGTTAAAGCCACCGTGGCATACTCAGTCAAGCGACTTTTGTTGGCCACGATGTCTTTGATATACTTTGCATATTTCGGCACACCCTGCAAGACATCAACAAGAGGTAAGTTAACATGTACCTGTTTGAGTACCTCCATGAATTTCTGGAAACACGCCTCCTCCTTGTGTTTCTTAAGTCGTTGAGGGAACGGGGGTGGAGGCCTTGCTGGTTCAGCTTCTTTGGTCTTCCCGTATCTGAGGTTTGTTCTCCCTCAACATCTACTGCTCCTGACTTCTGAGGCGGTCTTTCAGGTTCCACCTCCTTTAATTGTAAACCACTCCTCGTGGTCACTGCATTTACCTGCTTAGGATTTGGATCTGTGTCGCTAGGTAGTCCTCCCCTGGGTCTAGTATTTTGGGCACTAGCAAATTGCCCAAACTGATATTCAAGAGCCTTGGTTGCCAATTGATTGTTCTTTACTTCGGCTGCCAGTTTGACGTAGTCAGCCTGCAATTGTGCCTGGTTGGCAATCATGGTCTTGAACATTTCCTCAATAGTCGGTGATGGTGGTGGAGGAGGGACATTGTGATTTCTGAACTGATTCTGATAGCCTTGTTGCCCTCCATGGTTTCTGTGCATACCCTGCCCTGAACCTTGGCCTTGTTGATTGTTGCTACCCCACGAAAAATTCGGATGATTCCTCCAATTCGAGTTGTAGCTACCACCAAACTGCTGTTGATTCCTCTGTGCATTGCCCACAAAGTTGACAGAATCAGGATTTGCACCACAGCACTCAGCTGAATGCTCACTACTACCACACACTTCACACCACATCTGTTGGACTGCATTAACTGAGGTTGAAGACTGGTTCAAATTCATAGTGCTAAAGTGAGTGTTTAACTGATTTTGCAAAGAAGCTATCTGTGCAGCGATAGCTGTGAATCCATCCACTTCGAACACTCCCGCTGCTTTCCTTGCTCCACCGCTTGAAGAATCTGCATTCCATTCCGGATTGCCTTGTGAGATTCGGTTGAGCAAAGTGTACAACTCTTCATAAGTCTTCTCCAGCGCTTGCCCTCCAGCTGCTGAGTCTAACAAAATTTTAGTGTGGGGTTCCAAACCCTCAATAAAAGTGTGTACCAACACCTCATTTGACTGATGATGATGAGGACAGTCCCGCAACATGGACTTGAATCTTTCCCAGGCTTGATAAAGATTTTCTCCTTCCCTGTGTTTAAAACATAGAATCTGACTTCTAAGTTTAGCTGTTTTACCTGAAGGGAAAAATCTGATCAAGAACTTCTTTGCAAGATCATCCCACGTTGATATAGAGTTGGGTGGTTCAGCTTTTAACCACCTCTTGGCTTCACCCAATAAGGAAAATGGAAATAAGGTGAGCCGAACATAATCAGGTGACACTCCAGCGGGTATGTACGTGTCACTTATCTCCAAAACGTTCTGGAGATGTTGTTGCGGATCTTCGTGAGGGAGACCGGTAAACTGCCCGCTCGTGTGCAAAAGTTGCACCATATTTTGCTTTAACTCAAATCTCCCCCCAGGCTCTGGTTTGCGGATGCTGGAATGTACATTATTAGCGTGTCGGATTTCCACCTCACGAACCGGCCTGGCTGCTACTTCCTCGGGCACTAACACTGCCCGTACAAATGGTGGATTGGGTTGCTCCATCGTAGACTGTTTGAGCAACTGCAGCTTCTTCCGAAGAGCTTCTCTACGTTGACTATGCAATTCACGTTCTGGCTCTAAGTAAGATTCCACCAACTCCTTGTCCCTTGCCAGTGTTCACAGAAATAAAAATCTGCAAAATACAGGCTAAGACCAAGTTGTTAACACTTAAGAAAATAAAATACAAATACAGTAAATTTACACTAAACAAAATTCTACAAATCGCCTAGCCTCCCCGGCAACGGCGCCAAAAACTTGTCCGGCTGGTTCGGTATGTGTTAAAAACCGACACGCAAGTGTACGTGGTCAAACAAGTAATAAAGTGGCTAAGTAGCCAAGTATCGATCCAAGGAGGCTGCTCTGGATATGCAAAATTTCCTAGTTCACTATATTTCTATTCTATTTCTAACTATGCTAACAACTATCTAATCAAGAATTTAGGGAGTTTTGTTTCTAAACTAATTATATACTAAACTTAACAACTATTATTTACGTTGAATTCAGACAATGGATATGCTCATGCCAAGGTTAAGAACGAGTAATGGAGTTGATAATTATGATAATTTGGTCATCCTCTTCTTCATATTGCTAGTCAAGAACGTTTGCCTAGAAATTAAAACTTCCGTATTTAATTTCACTTTAGAATCATAAACCATTCGTCTACATTTCTGTGATCAAATGAAATTTATGACCTAACACTACAATTCCAGTTCCTAAATTGACTAATACGGCTTTCAAGTATATTTTATCAAGAAAGCACATCAAAACCCAATTTTCCCAAATCAAGTTAAGAACAATACCCTATTAATTCACAACTTTCCAATTTCATGCTCTTTCGAGTGAAATTGGACTTTTTAGATATACATTAATGGTGGCCAATCAAGAATGTACTAAGCACAAGAATTAATAGAACAATATGCAAGAAGAAGAAGAAACCATATCAATTATTACCAATAATCATTACACAAGTTCAAAACCTCAGCAAGAAAGGAATTAGCCACTCATTCTTGGATTAATCGTCCTAGAATGAGTGTAAATCATGCATGCAATTGAAGGAAAAGAAGAAGGGAAGAGAAGAAAACTCTTATCTTTTCTATTCTTCAACTGCCACAAAACCACGTTCCTCTCTCCACTCCTGAACTCTTCTAAAAACTAGAACTAAAAGAAGACCCCTTTAAAAATAACCTAAGTGTGCTATTTATACTAGTGGGAAATTTTTCCCGGAATAACAAGCAACGTGTCACGGAGGCCAACGCGGAGCACGGCCTCCGTGACACGGCGTGGAAGCGGACCTTCTCTGGAAATTTCAGGGTCCGGATAATTGGCTTCAACGTGGCACGGAGGCCATCGCGGAGGCCTGTCTCCGTGCCACGGAGCTGTCGCGATGCCTCACTGGAATCTGCCAATTAATTTCCTCTCTAGGAAGTGTACTACCGCGATGGCAGCGTGGCACGGCGCCATCGCGGAGCCAGTGTAAAATGTGTCATCCGAGGTCTTTTCCACGCTCGCATCCAAGTCCAACTCCGACATAGTTCCAACACGCATTTTTGCTCCTAAAAATCACATTATCCTGCAAAACAAATGCTAATCATGTTGGTTAGTATAAATTCGCATTTTATTACCAAATACATGATATTATATACACATTGCACAACAAACAAGGTAAAAATGGTACGTTTGAGTATCACTTGGGCATATAAATCTGCCCAAGATCACTACACATGCCAGTTCTACTAGATAGCATGCCTGATGGAAAAGAAATGAAGCATTATCTATAAGAACATAGAGAAGAAAATGTACCTAGGGCTACTCAAACTTTACCTTCCATTGGTTGCGTCCCAAGAAGCTCCTTATTTAACGTCGCGGCACGACGCAAATCTCTTGACTAGTCAGAATTTGTCAAGTGATTCATACTCATCTTCCAGTGCTGAGATCACACTAAATTCCTTGGGTTGCTTCATTGTCCTGCAGATGTTGAATGTGACCTCTTCTTGATTTAATCTAAATTTCAGCAGGCCGTCTTCCATATTTACTAGAGCCCTCCCAGTTGCAAGGAATGGTTGCCCCAAAATGATAGGGACCTCATAATCAACCTTGCAATCCAAGATCACGATGTCTATTGGGAATATAAATTTGTCTACCTTGACAAGCACATCGATTAGGATTCCCACCGGCTTCTTAAATGTTCTGTCAGCTATCAATAGATGCATGTTGGTCGGTGTGGGGGCTCCCAATCCTAATTTCTTGAATACAACCAAGGGCATCAAATTAATGCTAGCTCCCAGATCACAGAGTGCCCTTGCGAACTCAAAATTTCCAATCATACACTGTATAGTAAAGGCACCTGGGTCTTCCTTTTATTGTGCTATGACCCTTGTAGCTATGGAACTGAGTGATGCACATTGTCAATAGGCTCATAGCTCACAGATCTCTTCTTAGTCACCAAGTCCTTCATAAACTTTGCATATCCTGACATCTGCCCTAACGCTTCAACCAATGGTATGTTAACAGATAGTTTCTTAAGCATTAAAAGAAATTTCTGGAACTTACCATTCTCCACCTTCTTCTTCATCCTTTGGGTAAATGGTGGTGGTGGTTGTGGGATAGCTTTATGCACTTGCATTTTCCCTTGATCCATGTCAGGTTCCTTCACACCTATCAGGGCCTTTTGCACTTCACCAATCTCTCTCTTAGCACTTGTATCATCATTCTCCATTATGCTTTCTTTCATTCGCTCAACTTCAACTAGAAACGAGGTTCAACTGTGGTTTTACCACTCCTAGTCATCACCGCCATACAATGTGCATCGTTCTTTGGATTTTGGACAATGTCTCTAGGTAGTGTACCCTTTTGTCTAGGGTTCATTGATGTTGACAGTTGCCAAGTTGATGTTTGATCTGGTTGATGGAGGTAGCGTGAGATTCCACCTTCTGACCCATACTTAATAAGTCACCTCGGATCTCCTTTAACTGCTCATCAGTGGACCTCACCTTCTTCAACATCTCAGCCATCGTGCTCTCCAACTTTGATTGCCCAGCCTCCCCTTCTCGTGCATTGGGAGGCACATAGAATCCAGCCCGGTCATTGCGGTATCCATCGTCTCGTCTCCAATCACCTTGGCATTCACAACCATGACTCCTGTCTCCGAACCCATTTCTGTTGTAGTTGTCTTTATACTGGTTCGACCTTGATTTCTAGAACCTTGGCACCAATTGTCTTGTCCAGACACTTGGGCGTTGGTTCAAAAACCCGCCACCTGACTATCTAGGAAGTTTGCCTCTTCCTCAGAATTAGATTGATCAACTCCTTTCTCCCTACCTTGAGTTTCCACTGCGTTGACCTATTTGGCTCAAGCTCCCATAATGTGCTTTGTCATCAAGTCCAATGATGTGCGCATATGAGCCAACTCCTGGTCGCGCTCTTCTTCTTTTCTTCATTGGTCTGCCGTCAACCCAAAAAGATATGTGCCTTCCACTGCATCAGCCTCCCTCATATGCCAGGCCCTATTTGTCTTAGTCACCCTGTTAAGAATGGTGGCAGCTTGCTCCAGGCGTGACTCATCAAGGCTCCTCTAGCCACCATGTCTGCTACAACTTTGGTACTATTGTTCCAAGACCTGTAAAAGATTTCCAACAAACTATCATATGGGATTTTGTGGTTAGGGCACTTTGTCAACTTCTTTTTGAATCTCAACCAAGTTTCATGGAGTGCCTCAATCATAGTCTATCGAGAATTATAGATATCATCCTTTAGCTGCAACATCCTGGATGAGGGAAAGATTCTCTCCAAAATGGCTTGTTTGAGCTACCTACAGTTGATTATTGAGTCATTGGGAAACTCCGATAACCATAAGGTAGCTTCCCCTGATAGAGAGAAAGGGAAGATTCTGAGCCGTATTGCATCATGGCTTACTCCAGGCACCTGTATGCCTTGCATATTCCTACAAAGTTCATTAAGTGCAGGTTGGCATCATCCGCTGCATGACTACTGAACACCCCTTTCATGTTTAGCAATTGAATCATGGTGCTCATAATATTTAATTTGTCCCCAGCAGGCGGTGGTGGAGGCATAATTGCTCCAGTCGACCCGACTTCATCAACGTCTGGGTCATCATCATCATCAAAGAACTGAGGGATTTCTCTGTTGCCCCGCCCCTGTCGATCAGCATTTACCACCTCATCTCTTTCATCTTCCACATGTTGTAGTGTAGCTCATTGAGCTAGCTCGGCTTGCCTAGCTTCTTTAGCTATGCAGGCTTCTCTTTGCTTGTGGTTCTCCATTCTATGCAGTGCTCTCTCGATTTCTGGATTTAGTTGAACAAGGGGATCTCCTCTACTGCGAGTGCTTGGCATTCACCGGAGTGTAGCCTGTGGATATCAAAAACACAAAAATAAACGTAATTAAGGAATTAACTACCAAAAAGTCAAATACAAGAAAATAACCAAGTCTGAGCCATATTCCCCGGCAACGACGCCACTTTTTGATAACGCTCAAACCACACCTCCTACTGAAGTATGAAGCGGACGTTGTCAATAAGGAACTGAACTAGAGGTTGGGGTCGAACCCACAGGGAATATAGAAAAGTAAATTAGAGCCACTAAGTGAACTTGTGAGGTAGTTACTTCAAATTGGGGGGGTTTTCTAAGGAAAATCAATAATGAAAGAAATAGTTATGGTTTTGAATCAATATTAAAGGATAACTAGGGTTTGTGTTCCCCATGGGTTCATAACTACTTTCGGTACAAACTAGTAATTATCACCAATACTTACTTATAGAATTAATAACTCAGGTTCATTCAAACGATAGACCAGCCCCTATTGAATGACTATACTCAATCACTCGGCCAAGTCTCATGAGCGGTTTCTGATCTTGGGCATAATCACGGGCCCAAGTGATATTTTATAACTTAATTAAGTCATGTTTGTCGATTAAATTAATTATATTCTCATGGGAATTCTATTAATTATGTGCATAAACTAAGCAATGTGATTAGCTCTTTGTTTTGTACAAAGAAATGTTAAAGATGGGCTAAATATGAAGATGCACGAGCAAGGAGGAGCTTTGGATTGAGTTGGGATGACAATTGCACATGATGGCATGAAAAAACAGCCTTGCTGCACAGCCCAGCGTGCCATGCCGGCTGACCTACGTGATAGATTTCGTGTCACGCCCGTGTGTGTACGCGCAAGGGCAGGTAAAGCAGCAGCAGCAGCGCGTAATGGCACCTTGCCAGGCTAAGGTCCCTGCGCGATGGCTGTCATGCCACACCATGCGATGTGCAGCAATGAAGACAAGGACCTGCCGAGAAATCCAAACCAGTGGGCATCCGTGTTTGCTCCGTGGCGTGGAGGCAAATTGGGGCGTCCAGCTCCATGCCACGGAGGCAGTCCATGGCTGGCAAAAAATTGACATTTTTCACTTAGTATAAATTAAATCCTTAGCTCCAAAAATCATTTTATCATGAAATATCTTTGGGAAATCGTAAAGGAGCGAAGGGAAAAAAGAACTCTAACTAGGGTTGACTATATTTCATACTCTTTTAATTATTCTTGTAAGTACGTTGGTTGAATTATTTTTTTGTGTAATTTTACGAACATGAGTTGCTAAAACCCTTCCTCTAGGGTTCTGGCTAGGTAATATGATTGTAAATGCATAAATTCTTCATTGGTTTGAGTTTTAGTTGCTGTTTTGTCTTACATTCTTTACTATTGTTGTTTTTATGCTTGATCACCATGAAAACAAATGCGTTAAGCTTAGGTAAAAGTTCGAAAGAGTAACCCTAGGCTAGAACATGAGAATGTAGGGAGAAAGTTCTTACTTTTATGATAGCATTCACAGTTAGGATAGAAATTCTATCTAATTTTCCTTCCTTGGTTAGCAAAACGGGATGAGCTAGACATCGACTTAGAATTATCACATCACCACTCGTAGAAGTAGTTGTGAAGCTAAGTCCAGGTAAATGATTAGAGGTAAGAAAGTCCATAATCAAGGGCACAAATTCTGTAAACCACATCCATGCAATTAAATTTCTCATGAATTAGGACATCACATCCCCATTCAACGATATAGGTGTGAGACTAATTTGTCGTGTTTAGAGACTTGAAAGACCATAAACATAGCATTTTAAATATGTGAGTCAATGACTGATGTTATCATACTCGAACCAGTGTGAAATATAGTATTGCATGATTATTAGGCCTTAACTCTAATTTCTTCTTATATCGTTTCTCGAGTATTTTTTGATTACCCCTAGACTTAATTAGAATTTCTCAAAATTTCTATAATCAACACTTGTGAAGGTTAATTTTACACTTGAACTTGATAATTCACTGAATTGGTCCAATCTCTGTGGGTTTGACATCCAGCTCTTAATAAGGGCCACTGTATTACTTGTACAATCGCGTACGCTTGCGAGTGCACTGGAGCGCAATCAGTTTTTGGCGTCGTTGCTGGGGATTGGTGAAGTTTAGTGAATTTTTCTATTTTTGTGTGATTTTTAATTTCCTTAAGTGTTGAGAAACTTGGTCTTAGTCTGCTATATTGCAGGTGACAGGTTGTCCTTGCAGAGCTGGCAAGGAATAGAGAGCTGGTAGAACCATTGCTGGAACCTGAACATCAATTGCATTTGCTTAGGAGAGAAGCTTTAGATCGAAAGTTGAAAAGATTAAAAGAGTAATTGCAACAACATCCACCAGTTGGGCAAGCAGAGTTGTTGCCTGATCAAATGGCAGCCCGACCAATTCATGAAGTGGCAATCCCACTAGCGACAAATGTGACCTCCAGTATCCGCAAACCGGAGCCTGGAGGGAACTTTGAATTGAAATATAATATGGTGCAGCTGTTACATTCTAGTAGCCAGTTCACTGGGATGACTCATGAGGACCCACATCAACATTTACAAAACTTCTTGGAGATCAGTGACACCTTCGTCCCCACCAAAGTGTCAACTGATTATGTCCGACTTACACTCTTCCCATTCTCATTGTTGGGAGAGGCAAAGAGGTGGTTGAGAGCTGAACCACCTAATTCCATAACTTCTTGGGATGACTTATCAAAGAAGTTCCTCATCAAATTCTTCCCTTAAGGCAAGATTGCCAAACTCAGGATTGAAATATTAAGCTTCAAGCAGAGGCCGGAGGAGAACTTGTATTTGGATTAGGAGAGATTCAAGTCACTATTAAGAGACTGCCCCCATCACAGCAGTCCAATGAAGTGCTAGCTCATACCTTTTTGGAGAGTCTAGACCCATACACAAAAATTTTACTAGACTTTACATCAGGTGGGAAAGCATTGGATAAGACCTATGAGGAGCTGTACACTTTGTTGAATAGGATTACTCAAGGAAATCCATAGTGGCACAATGAGTCATCGAGAAGGGCAGGAAAGAGAAAAGTAGGGCTGATAGAGGTGGATGGTGTCAATGCCTTGGCGGCGCAACTAGCATCATTTCAACATCAGATGATGACTTAGTTCAACAAACTGAGTATGAACCAAAAACAAGGACAGGTGAATGCAGTTCAGCAGGCTCCTAGTTGGTGTGAAATCTACGGTAATAATGGGCACAATGCAGAATCTTGGAGGGCCAATCCTGAATCGGTAAATTTTGTTGGGAATGTGCAAATAAACAATTAGATTTTGGGAACAATTACAACAAAAATTGGCAGAACCACCCAAATTTTTCTTGGGGTGGAAATCAAAGTCAAAGCTACCAGAAACCTTAGCAGTAGCAGTATCAATAGAAAAAAAGGCAGAATGGTGGCCAGTTGAGAAGCAACATTAAGGAGACGTTGCAGAAGATTATGGCAACACAGACCCAATTAGCAGAGAATCAGGTGAGAATGGCATCAGATTTGAAAAATAAGCAGTTGACCACCCGCAATCTAGAGAAGCAGATGGGTCAAATAGCAGCTGCTCAGCACACCAAACCTCAGGGAGGGTTACCAGTAACACAGATACAAACCCCCGACAGGTTAATGCCATCAGTGTGAGGAGTGGCAAGCAAATGGCTGATACACCGCCGAAGGAAAAGAAAAATGAGGTGCAGGCCGAGCTGGTTAGAAAGGGACCATTGACTGACAAGGGTGATAATCAGAGTGCTGTGCAACAAAATGCACAATCATCATTGTAGCCAGCATAAAGACCACAACCACCATTCCCGCAAAGACTCAAAAAGACAAGGAGGAGGAATGCTTTAAAAAGTTCTTTGATATATTCAATGAACTTCACATAAATTTGCCTTTGCTTGATGTTTTGCAGGGAATGCCCAAGTACGCTAAGTGCTTGAAGGATGTGGTGGCCAACAAAGTCAGATTGGTGGATGTTCAGACAGTGGCATTGACTGAGGAGTGCAGCCACAGGGTAATGAGCATGATACGGAAAAAGCTCAAAGACCCAGGGAGTTTTACCCTCCCCATACAAATTAGTAAAGCTAAGGTGATAAGAGCTTTATGTGATTTAGGGGCAATAGTTAATCTAATGCCCCTATCTTTATTTAAAACCTTGGGGTTGGGTCATCCGAGGCCAGCACGAATGATGCTGCAGCTGGCAGACAAGTCTCAAGTGGCACCAGATGGAATAATCGAGGACCTTCTCGTCAAAGTGGGTAAGTTCATTATACCTGCTGACTTCATCACACTTGATTTTAAATTTGATGACAACGTACCCCTGATCTTGGGACGATTCTTCTTGGCCACTGGAGGAGAAATTATTAATGCTAGATCAAGGACCCTGAAAATGAAGGTCGATGATAAAGAAGAACTCTTCCGAGTCTACCAAGAGATCAACCCACCCATACACTACAGAGACCTTTCTAAGGTTAGTGTGCTGTCAGAGGCTAATATGGGATAGAAGATTCCATAAGTCCACAGCTGCATGGGATGATCACTTTTTAGCCCGAGTCTGATGGAGGGCTTCAGTTAGAGAAGGAGTTGGAAAAAGAGAGGGACATAGTGGAGGTTGTTCCCTCGAAAAACAAAAAGAGAAGAAGATGGTTGTCGAAAGGGAACATTGGTTTGAGGATGTCCTGAAAAGGATTGTCCACATCGTGCCGCAACGTAAAATCAGGTGCTGCTTGGGAGGCAACCCAAGGGTACCACAGGTACAATTATTTTTTTTCCTTTGTGTTGATTTTGTTATTTTCATCTTGCTGTTGTTTTTGGTGGTGGATTAAGCACAGATGGAGGGGAAGTTTGAGTACCCTTAGAAGAGGTAGCTAAGAAGCATGAAAGAGGAAAAGTGTGGGGTCAATAACCCACTTGTACAAATATGAAGAAAAACATGTTGTTAGCTAGATCGAGTGGCCTTAGTGAGTATTTCTCACCCTTGTTGTATTTTAATTTGATGCTTTGGGGACATAGCATATTTTAAGTGTGGAGTAAGAAAAATTTCAAAATTTTGTGCATAATGATTTTTGGTGGAATTAGTGCTTTGTAGGAATTGTTGGATGAAAAAGTTGAGTTGAGCATGATTCACCCACCTGTTGGTTTTTCTTTTCAATTCTTTTCTGACGGGGGGCACTTTGAACCAATGAATAAAATTTTTCTTTGTCTGTACATAGGTGTTTTTAGTCATAGGTAGGGACTGTTCCCGACGATGGATGGATGACGACCGTCTTGAGGGAAAATTAGTCAATAGGTTTTATTTTTGAACCCTTAGCTGATTGATGGCTTGATGTTCTTGTTATGTGCTATACATGATTGTGAGATGCAAGTGTTGTTAATTTTGAAGCATGTAAGCAGTTGTATAACTTTGTTTAAGACACCTAGGCTCTTGAATGTGACTCGATGTTCTTAAAGCTAAATGCTGCATTCTTGTTATTAGCTGAGTTAAGAGTCTGCTGAATTTGTCTTTAATTGAGCATGTCATGTGTGTAAGATTTTTGAATATTCCATGCTATTTTGTAGTTTCTAGAACTTTTCTGGTGTGTTTATGAAGCGAAATGAGGGATGTAGATTGTATGAGATGATTTAGGTATTTCTTTGAATGAGCCTAATTTTTATCCCTTGCTTTACCTACCATGAATGTCCGATCCTAGTTAGCCCCATTGACCTTTAGATTATTCTTTTCTAGCCAAAAATTGAGTTTAATCCTTTCTTTTCATTAGCCTTGTATTTGATCCAAAACTCCTAAGCGCTTATGTGAAATTGCAAAAGAAGTTAAGGAGTGAGAAGTGAAATAAGAAGGAAAATAATAGTTGTGGGAGTTGAAGAGAAGACTAGAGGTACACTTATTTAAAAATGAATAAGAGTTAGTAGGGAGTAAAATAAGAAAAGAGCAAAAAAGAAAATCAAAGAACATTGCTCAAGTACTCTATACTAACAGCTTAAGTGAGGCTAATGAGATGGGGAAACAAAAGAGGAAAATGGGAGTTGAAAAGTATAAAGGTGAAGTAGGAGGATGGAAATTCCTAATGAAAGTGTGGTGTATTAAAAGCGCTTAGAGAAGATAGTCACTATTACTGGCCATAACAGTACCTAACCGCCCTTAGCTTACATTACAACCCATTAAGTCCTACTTGATCTTACTTTTGAACATTCTTAAATTAGTGGAGTAAAACACTAAAGGCAAGCTTATGGGTTAATACACGTGGCATGTGAATTCTTTGTGAGAGTGAGCTTATCTCTTATGCACAGACCCGTACGTGTTCTAAACTTGACGAATCGTGAGTGAGAAATGGGTAATTCTCTTGTTGTGAGGGCACATGTTTAATGAAGGATAAAATTCATATCGGATGTCTTGATCTGTTAATTTGCATGAGTTTGTTGAGATGGAAAGTCCACTCTTGAGGTTAGGAAGTCTTTACATAGTTATGTTCGATTTTAAGGATTAAATCTTGCATACTTTATTTTTAACTTGCTATCTAAAACAATCGTTGTACTTATCTTGAATTGTCTTGCTTCAATTAACTATGTTTGAGTCTTCATGTACATGAGATGTAAAAGAGTGGTTCAAGGACGAACAAGACTTTAAGTGTGGGGTAGTGATCTTAGGCATAATTACGGGCCCAAGTGATATTTTATAACTTAATTAAGTCATGTTTAAAGATTTAATTAATTATATTCTCATGTGATTTCTATTAATTACGTGCATAAACTAACCAATGTGATTAGCTCTTTGTTTTATAGAAAAAAATGTTAAAGATGGGCTAAATATGAAGATGCACGAGCAAGAAGGAGCTTTGGATTGAATTGGGATGACAATTGCACATGATGGCATGGAAAAACAGCCCTGCTGCACAGCCTAGCGTGCCACGCCGGCTGACCTGCACGATAGGCGTCGTGTCACACCAGTGCGTGTGCACAAGAGGGCAGGAAAAGCAGTAGCAGCAGCGCGCGATGGTGCCGTGCCATGCTAAGGTCCCTACGCGATGGCTTTCGTGCCACCCTAAGGTCCCTACGCGATGGCTGTCGTGCCACGCCAGGTGACGCGCAACAATGAAGCCATGGACCTACCGAGAAATCCAAACCAGTGGGCATCCGCGTTTGCTCCGTGGCACAGAGGAAAATTGGGGAGTCCATGTTATACCCCGTAAGATTCCCGGCACCTAGATGGCCTATTCGCGCGTTGGTTAAGCATATTTGGAAGCCATACGTGCTAGAGAAAGGCCCGGGAAATGATCAGACAAGTAGCCTGTCGAACCATCGCGGAAGGAGCCGGGGCAGAACCCCTCCGCGATGGCAGCGTGTCACGGAGGCGGGACCACCGCGTTGGCTCCGTGATACGTTGGGCCTGTCCAGGCCCAAGTTTATAAAGCCCCACTTTGGTTTACTTTCATTTAAATCATTTGGTAAATTCCAGAAAACGTAGAAAACAGAGAGAGACGAAGAGGATTAACATATTATCATCCGATTACGCTGCCAAACGTAGTCCAAACTCAAATTAACCTCAGGTACCGAGGTATTTAGCAGCAAGGAGCATTCCTACGGATTTTGTTTCCCGAAATTCGACCAACAAATCATCGTGCTACCGGGCTAAGGTAAGTGAAATTACTCCAAACTAGTGTCTATGTGCTCCTAGCTGTGAAGTGAATACTTCTCCCTTCTGGACTTCTGAAAAATAGCAACTTTTCGACCATCTTTCGATAAGCCTAAGCTTAGGCTATAATTATATCGAAAGTGATGCCGTCCTTCAAAATAGTGTTGTATTTAGTACTAATTGACGTGTTTATGAATGCAGTTGGGAGATTTAGCTGGAATACTGACCGAGCCTCGTCCGACAGTCGGATAACTCGAGGTTAAGGTATGTGAAGTTGTTCTTCAGCAAGTTAGTAAGTCTTTGCTTGGTAAATCATAGTAAACTCCGTATTTGAAACTCTCGGAGTTGAATGTTGAGAATTAGGTAAGTCTAATAGATTTTGAGTTGTGTTGCCGTATTGTATTCAGTCCGAAAGTTTGTAAAGCATGCGCTAAAGGGCGAGTTAGCATTTCAGATTCAGTATAACTTATTGTATGATTAGCAAGCATGCTGTAGAATAAAAAGAGACAGATTTTCAGAATAAAGTTAGGAAAGTAAAATCAGATAGACAGATAGTTTTATTGGCTATAGATTAGCCATTCAGACAGATAGTACCCTGGCTACAGATTAGCCAACAGTTAAAGAAAGATCTCAGAATCAGTATAATCAGTAAAGAATCAGTTTAGTACAGAAATAGATCAGAATAAGAAATCAACTTTCAGATAGTCTTTTTCAGTTATACATGCTTGCTATTTATATGTGCTATTTGTTTGTTGAGACTTGATGTGGCGTGAGGGCACCTTATTGAGCATCCTCGCCGCCCCTGGGTTGGTAATCGTGTCGCCCACTGAGCGGGTGGGTTTTACGTCACTCCGAGGGGTGGCATGTCGTCCCCAGCTTGGACGAAGATGGGATGAAGCTTTCCCTATAGCAGTCTGATCAGCATTACAGGTGCAGCTCCGATTTCAGATAGCCCTGTTGAGTTTTGTGTCCAGGGAACCAGACCCTATATGTTACTGTCTGTACATTCAGTTATTATAGGTGTAGCTCTAGTTTCAGATAGCCCCGTTGAGTTTGTGTTCGGGGATCCAGACCCTATCTGTTACTGTCTACACAGGAGTCCTCCGGACCCAGACACGGTTGCTTATATCGGAGGCTATGGCCCGAGCCGGAGACCCAGGGGGCCGGTAGAGGAGCTCCGAAGTGAGCAGATGAGTGGAGTGACTTATTTTTGGTTGGTTTTAACCCGGGTAGGGGTATATAGATTGTTTGCTTTCTTGGCGCTATCCGACTTATGGGGGTTGGTATTGGCTCTTGCTTGCTAAATGTATATGTATTCATGTGCTTTATTTATATTAGTCAATAGACAGCAGGCCACCGTGACTACAGACACGCTCCTGCCTATCAGTGCAGAAAGGTTTGATCTAGTTCCTATCAGCTCTTCAGATTCCGTTATCTTCTGCTCACAGACTTGTTAGTTATGTTACCTGTATTCAGTTGTATTATTTCAGTTGTTTTGCATACTCGGTACCAGTGGTACTGACGCCCAGTGGGGCGCTGCATTACTTGCTTGCAGGTACTCATAGACGAGGAGGCGATCCCTCGTGATCCTAGCCAGCGTAGAGTCATCAGCTCCTGTCATTCGGAGCGTGATATTTCGGAGGTTTATATAATTTCCTTTTTGTTGTACAGTACGGGTAGGTCGGGGCCCTATCCCGACCATCTTATCAGTACTCCTAGAGGCTTGCAGTCTGTATATATTTCCCTGTGGTCAGTTGAGCCGGTCGTGTGAGTCCGTGCAGTTTGTTATAGCTGTTTAGCATTTCAGTTTATGTTGGCCGTGTGAGGCCTCAATTGACAGTAGTGGTGACCTTGTCGGTCACATAGTTGTTCAGTATTCCTTTTGTTGAGTCCCAGATTACTAGACAGCATGGTGGCCTTGTCGGCCCGCATAGGTTCCTTGTTACGAGTATGTTTCTGGTTAGCTGCTATTACAAGTACAGGTGGCTATAGGCCAGTTGGCTAGAGGTTGTGTTTACAGCCGTTATATAGCCCTTTGTTTCCAGAAATCTGAGTTAGAGCTAGCCAGGCGCCAGCTATGCTTAGGCTCACCAGTTAGCAGTCCAGGTCCTACTACGGCACCAGGTGCCAGTTACACCCCCCAAGGCGGGGCGTGACAAACTTTGTATCAGAGCAGGTCGTGTCCCAGGGAGTCTGCAAGTCGTGTTAAGTAGAGTCTTGTCTATGGATGTGTTGTGCACCACATACTATAGGCAGGAGGCTGCGAGGCATAATAGGATGGTTACTCTTCTTTCATACTCAGTCGTGCCATAGCACAGTACAGTATAGGGTCGAGTTCCTAAAACTTATTATATCATTTGTCTACAGATAAGAATGGCAGATCAGCGACACCCTACCACAGGCAGGAGGTTATACACAACAGCAGGAGAAGGCACCAACAGGATGCCTCAGCTTCAGTCAGAGTTAGCCTGATCTAAGGGAGATATAGAGGCTTCATCACAGCCCTCTCAGCAGTCCCCCTCACATCCGGAGCCGTTGGGCACTACACCGCCCCCGATAGCTCCTGTGCCTTCGCCATCAGATCAGGACGTTCATAGCGCTGTAGTTATGTTGGCACAAATGATGGCCACACAGTGCCAGTCGGTGCCACCTGTAGCAGCAGAGCCTTCAGGTGGGTCAGGTAGTTCCAGGGTCAGGGAATTTTTGGCACTAGGTCCTCCACAGTTCGCTGGGTCAGATCAGGCAGAGGACCCTCAGGACTTTCTAGATCAGATGTAGAGAATTTTTCGGGTTATGCATGTGACCCCTTCAGAGTCTGTTGAGTTGGCAGTGTTCTAGTTGCGGGACATAGCAGTACTATGGTACGAGAGTTGGGAAAGGTCCTGGGGGAGAGATGTTACCCCTCCGACCTGGACCAGCTTCTCGGAGGCCTTCCTGGACCGTTACTTGCCACGAGAGATCCGACAGGCCCAGATGGATCAATTTTTGCATCTGGAGCAGGGGGCGAGGAGCTTACGCGAGTATGCTTTACAGTTTGACTCCTTAGCCCGTTATGCTCCAGCGTTTGTTGATACTATGCCAGCTAGAGCTCACAGATTTATTATGGGTCTGAACCCAGAATATACTGAGGCATGTATGACGGCTACGTTACGAGAGGATATGGATATCGCCCGAGTACAGGCCTTTGCTCAGACCATTGAGGGTCTTACACAGCGGCAACAGGGTAGTAGACAGATCAGTCAGGAACAGTGCTGCAGAGATAGATCGGACGAGATGCAAAGAGAAGTTCAGAGAGGACCCAGGCCTCGGCTATCAGATAGACCCCCTAGACCCCCACCTCCTCCACAGCAGCAGCGAGGTAGATATGTGCGACGAGGGCAGTCAAAGCCCAGTGGCATTTCCAGAACAATAGAGTCCCAGCAGCAGAGAAGGGGAGGGTAGAGCAGATTTACACC
Source organism: Datura wrightii (assembly GCA_035772735.1). Classification (NCBI taxonomy): domain Eukaryota; kingdom Viridiplantae; phylum Streptophyta; class Magnoliopsida; order Solanales; family Solanaceae; genus Datura; species Datura wrightii. The sequence continues at coordinate 8,312,446 of JASDFA010000007.1, read as the reverse complement.
CCCACCCTGCCCTAATTGCGGCCGACCTCACACTGGAGCTTGTAGATATGGCTCCACTGGCTGATATATTTGCGGACAGGAGGGGCATCGGATGAGAGATTGTCTGACCAGAGGTCAGGGGAGTAGAGACAGTCAGGACAGGGGATCAGTAGGGCCACGAGTCCCAGCAACCTCAGCGGGGCATGGGCCTTCAGGTTTAGTAGGCAGAGGCCGAGGTAGATCAGGAGCTTCCAGTTCAGGTACGGGCTCAAACCGTACTTATGCACTACTAGGGAGACACGACTCAGAGGCGTCGCCAGATGTAGTGACAGGTACGATGACTATCTGTTCATGCCCTGCTTACGTATTGATTGACCCAGGATCCACTCTATGATATATTACCCCATTTGTGGCAAAAAAGTTCAATATTGCACCAGAATTATTGCAGCAGCCCTTTTCAGTATCCACGTCCATCGGTGACTCTATTATAGCTAGCAAAATATATCGAGGGTGTACAGTGGAGGTTGCTGACCACCAGACTATAGTAGATCTGGTAGAGCTAGAAATGATAGACTTCGATGCCATAATGGGTATGGATTGGCTAGTGCCGTGCTATGCCAATGTAGAATGTTTGACCAAGACGGTCCGATTCCACTTTCTAGGGGAGGCAGTGCGAGAGTGGAAAGGCAGCACAGCTACTCCGAAAGGTAGGTTTATTTCCTGCCTTCAGGCGAGGAAATTGATAACTAAGGGATGTATTTACCACCTAGTCAGAGTTCTGGATGTTTGAGAAGAATCCCCGACACTCCAGTCTGTTCCGGTGGTGAACGAGTTCCCTGATGTGTTTCCAGATGAGTTACCTGGTATTCCCCCAGAGAGGGAAATAGATTTCGCTATTGATTTATTACCAGGCACTCAGCCTATATCAATTCCTCCTTATCATATGGCTCCTGCAGAACTCAGAGAGTTGAAGGAGCAGTTGAAAGATTTGTTAGATAAAGGTTTCATCAGGCCGAGTACTTCACCATGGGGTGCGCAAGTCCTATTTGTGAGGAAGAAAGATGGCTTGTGCATAGATTATTGGCAGTTGAACAAAGTGACAGAAAAGAATAAGTATCCGCTTCCCAGAATAGATGATTTGTTTGATCAGCTACAAGGGGCCAGATACTTTTCCAAGATCTATTTGCGGTCCGGATATCATCAGGTTCGGGTACGTGAAAGAGATATTCCCAAAACGGCGTTCAGGACCCGATATGGATACTTTGAATTTCTAGTTATGTCCTTTGGGTTAATGAATGTCCCAGCAGTATTCACGGACCTGATGAATAGTATATTCAGACCATACCTGGACCTGTTCGTGATCATGTTTATTGATTATATTCTGGTGTATTCTCGCTTCGAATGTTATACCCCGTAAGATTCCCGACACCTAGATGGCCTATTCGCATGTTGGTTAAGCATATTTGAAAGCCATACGTGCTAAAGAAAGGCCCGGGAAAAGATCAGATGAATTAACCTGTCAAACCATCGTGGAAGGAGCTGGGGTAGAGCCCCTCCGCGATGGCAACGTGTCACGGAGGTGGAGCCTCCGCGTTGGCTCCGTGACACGTTGGGCCTGTCCAGGCCCAAGTATATAAAGCCCCCACTTCGGTTTGTGAGGTTATATTTCTTATTAATTTCCAGAAATAGAGAGAGACGAAGAGGGGTAATATATTATCATTCGATTACGCTGTCAAACGTAGTCTAAACTCAAATTAACCTCGGGTACCGAGGTATTTAGCAGCAGGGAGCATTCCTACGGATTTTGTTTCGCGAAATATGGCCGACGAATCGTCGAGCTACCGGACTAAGGTAAGTAGAATTGCTCCAAAATAGTGTCTATGTGTTCCTAGCTGTGAAATGAATACTTCTCCCTTCTGGACTTCTGGAAAATAGCGAGTTTTCGACCGTCTTTCGATAAGCCAAAGTTTAGGCTATAATTATATCGAAAGTGATGTCGTCCTTCAGAATAAAGTGGTATTTAGTATTGATTTACATATATATGAATGCAGTTGGGAGAAATAGATGGAATACTGACCAAAATATGCCAGTTAGTCGGGAAATTAGAAGCGAAGGTATGTAAAGCTAGTTTTCTCGGCAAGTTAATAGTCTCGCAATAGTAAGATAGTTCAAAGGCCAGTAGAATGTTCAGAAGTCGTGTGTTATGTTTATTATGAATATTGGTACGATATTAGAAGCATCATGTTATGTATAGAGTGAAACTTGCTAGCATGATATAAATTCTAATACAAGTGTTAGGAACTGTACAGCATGCCCAGTATGTGATTTAGTAAAGTATGTTAGGATATTATCGTATTCAGTTGAAACTTTGTAAAGCAATAATAGTATCTGAAGAGTATCTCAGAAGTAGAATGGTATATTAAAATAATGTTTAGAAAGCATGTTAGAAATAGTAAATCATGTTACTATAGAAGCTCAACTATACAGCATGATTTCCAGCAGAAAAACTATATCTTGTTCAACATTACACTCAGCACAGTATGACAGAAGATTATATATATATATATATATATATATATATATATATATATATATATACCATTATCAGTCTCAGCATATATTGAACACATACATATCACTATCACTAGTCAGCATATAGTATGTGAAGATACATTATCATCACTAGCTTCAGCATGTGGTATATGCAGATAGTATTACTAGTTGAGACCACTGTATTGTCTTGGGGTTGGATTACCTAGCATTCATGACCGCCCCAGGGTTAATAGCTATATCGGCTCGTCCGCCAGAGGGCGAGGGTACGTTGCTCTACAGAGTGGCATGCCGTCCCACAGGGGACGAAGATGGGATGCCGGTTTTCCCTATATTGTGCCTTGGTCGGCCCTTATACACCCCCGTCGAGCGGGTACGCCCAGGGTGTTGATTCAGGAGTCCTCCAGACTCAGGTACAGTTATAGTCAGGGGCTCAGCTTGCCCAAGTGCATACCCAGGGGATCGCTAGGATGCTTATAGTTATTATAGGAGATGGAACAACCGGGGTAGGGGTATAGATTGCGTGTTGATTGTACCTCCCGGCTTATGGGGGCCGGCTAAGGTTTGTGTGTGCTATGCTATGTTATATTGTGTTATACCATGTTACACTAGATACGAGTAGATCGACAGTAGAGTGATACATTTCCAAGTATGACTCCTACTCCTTCCAGTATAGTTGAGAGTAGGCATAGCTTTACATATTTCAGTCAGTTTAGTCTATTCCTTTGTATATTAGTTCCATCAGTTGTATTGTCGTTTTTAGATATCATTCAGCTGTTGTTTTACATACTCAGTATCAGTGGTATTGACGCCCCTTAGGGGCACTGCATTGCTTGCCTGCAGGTACTCATAGAAGAGGGGCCGATACCTCGTGATTCCAGCCAGCTCACAGGGTCATCAGCTCCAGTCATCTGGAGCTAGATAGCTAGAGGTTTATCCCTTTTCTTTTGTTGTACAGTATGGGTAGGTCGGGGCCCTGTCCCGACCATCTTATCAATATTCTTAGAGGGTTGCAGTCTGTATACATTTCCCTGTGGTCAGATGAGCCGGTCGTGTGAGGCCGTGCAGTTGTATAGCTGTTAGTACTTCTGTTTCTTTTATGTTGACCGTGTAGGGCCATAGCTTGACAGTAGTGGTGACCTTGCCGGTCACGTAGCTTTCCAGTATTTCCCTCGTTTAAGTTTCAGATGACTAGACAGCATGGTGGCCTTGTCGGTCCGCAATGGCTCCCTTATATTGATGTGTTTCTGGTTAGTTGTTAGTACAGGTACAGGTGGCTATAGGCCCAACTGGCCGGAGGCTGTGTTTACAGCCGTTATATAGCCCTTTGTTTGCAGAAATCTGAGTCAGAGCTAGCCAGGCACCAGATGTGCTTAGGCTTAGCAGTCTAGTGGTTCAGGTTCTAGTAGGGAACCAGGTGCCAGTCATACCCCCCAAGGCGGGGCGTGACAAACTTGGTATCAGAGCAAGGTCATGTCCCAGGGAGTCTGCAAGTCGTGCTAAGTAGAGTCTTGTCTATAGATGTGTTGTGCACCACATACTATAGGCAGGAGGCTGCGAGGCATGATAGGATGGTTACTGTTCTTTTTATTCAGTCGTGCTGCAGAGCGGTACAGTATAGGGTTGGGTCCCTAGAGCTTACTGTATTCTTTGGTTATAGATAATGTCAGACCAGTGACATCCTATCACAGGGCGGAGCTTAGATATTGCAGCAGGGGAAGGCACCAGCAGGATGCCTCACCCTCGCTCAGAAATAGCCCGATCAGAGGGCACTACAGAGGCATCGTCCCAGCCTTCTCAGCAGTCTCCACCACATCATGAGCCACTTGGGGCGACACTACCTCCAGCAGTCCCTATACTGATACCTTCCGATCAGGAGGTTAGGAGTGCAGTAGTCATGTTAGCACAGATGATGGCTGCTCAGCGTCAGCCTATCCCGTCTACAGTTGCGGAGTCGTCAAGAGGGCCCGGTAGTTCAAGGGTCCGAGTGTTCTTGGCTCTGAATCCCCCGCAGTTTACAGGTACGGACCGGACAGAGGACCCTCAGGATTTTCTAGATCAAATGCATAGAATTTTTAGGGTTATTCATGCCACGCCTACAGAATCGGTTGAGTTGGCAGTATTCCGATTATGGGACATCGCCGTATTGTTGTATGAAAACTGGGAAAGGTCCCGAGGGAGAGATGTTTCCCCTCCGACCTGGTCCAGCTTCTCAGGACCTTTTCTGGATCACTATTTGCCATGGGAGATTCGACAGGCCCGGGTGGACCAGTTCCTACATCTAGAGCAGGGGGCCATGAGCGTTCGGGAATACGCCTTGCGGTTTGATTCTTTGGCCCGGTACGCACCAGCCTTTGTTTATACCATAGCATCCAGAGTACACCGCTTCATCATGGGGTTGAATCCAGAATATGTTGAGACTTGTATTACGGCCACACTGCGAGAGGACATGGATATTGCCCGAGTTCAGGCATTTTCCCAGAATATTGAGGGCATCAGGCAGCAGTATTGGGAGATCAGGAGGACCAATCAGGAACAGCGCCGCAGGGACAGACCAGTTGAGTTACAGAGAGAGGCTCGGGGAGGACCTAGGCCACCATTGTTAGATAGGCCACCTAGCCCCCCGCCTCCACCACGGCCGCAGAGGGGTAGATTTAGCCGCAAGGGGAAGCCAGAGACCGGCAGAGGCTCACAGATTGCAGATTCACCATTACAGAGGAGGGCAGAGCAGAGTAGGTATACCCTTCCACTTTGCCCTATATGCAGCCGACGCCATCCTGGAGCATGCAGGTATGGCTCCACCAGATGTTATATTTGTGGCCAAGAGGGCCATTTGATGAGAGATTGCCCAGCCAGAGGTTAGGAGGATTGGGATAGACAGGACAGGGCATCCGCAGGGTCACGAGTTACAGCATCCTCGGCAGGGCGCAGGCCCTCATCTTCAGCAGGCAGGGGTCGGGGCAGATTAGGGGCCTCCAGTGTAGGTGCGGGTCCAAGCCGCACATATGCGTTACCAGGGAGGCAAGATTCAGAAGCGTCACCTGATGTTGTGACAGGTATGCTAACTTTCTGCTCACACCCTGCTTATGTATTGATTGATCCAGGATCTACTTTGTCCTACATTACTCCATTTGTGGCACGAAAGTTCAATATTGCACCAGAATTATTGCAGCAGCCCAATTCAGTATCCGCGCCTGTCGGTAACTCTATTGTAGCTAGCAGAATTTACCGAGGGTGTGCAATAGAGGTTGTTGATCGTCAGACCATAGTAGATCTGGTCGAGTTAGAAATGATAGACTTCGATGCCATAATGGGTATGGATTGGTTAGTGCCGTGCTTTGCCAATGTTGAATGTTGGACCAAGACGGTCCGATTCCACTTTCCAGGAGAAGCAGTGCGGGAGTGGAAGGGCAGCACCGCTACGCCAAAAGGTAGGTTTATTTCCTACCTTCAGGCGAGGAAATTGATATCTAAGGGATGTATTTACCATCTGGTCAGAGTTTAGGATGTACGAGCAGAATCTCCGACGCTACAGTCTGTTCCGGTGGTGAACGAGTTCCCTGATGTGTTTCTCGATGAGTTACCTGGTATTTTCCCAGAAAGGGAAATAGATTTTGCTATTGACTTGTTACCAAGCACTCAGCTGATATCAATTCCTCCCTATCGTATGGCTTCTGCAGAACTCAGAGAATTAAAGGAGCAGTTGAAAAACTTGTTGGATAAAGGTTTTATTAGGCCGAGTACTTCACCATGGGGTGCGCCAGTTCTGTTTGTGAGAAAAAAAGACCGCTCACTCCGTATGTGCATAGATTATCGGCAATTGAACAAAGTTACAGTGAAGAACAAGTACCCGCTTCCCAAAATTGATGACTTATTTGATCAGTTGCAGGGAGCCAGATACTTTTCTAAGATTGACTTGCGGTCCGGATATCACCAGGTTCGAGTACGTGAACAAGATATTCCTAAGACAGCGTTCAGGACCCGATATAGACATTTTGAATTTCTAGTCATGTCCTTTGGGTTAACGAATGCCCCGGCAATCTTCATGGACCTGATGAACAGTATTTTCAGACCTTTCCTGGACCTGTTCGTAATAGTATTCATTGATGACATTCTGGTGTATTCTCGCTCTGAAACAGATCACCGAACTCATTTGCGGACAATGCTCCAGATCCTCAGGGACCGCCAGTTATATGCTAAATTTTGTAAGTGTGGATTCTGGCTTAATTCAGTAGCTTTTTTAGGTCATATTGTGTCGGATGCTGGTATACAAGTTGACAAGCAGAAAATAGAAGCAGTTAAATCATGGCCTAGGCCTACCACTCCGACTGAAGTCCGTAGCTTTCTGGGATTAGCAGGATATTACAGGAGGTTCGTTGAAGGGTTCTCGACTATTGCGGCACCTCTGACTAAACTGACGCAGAAAGCAGCAGAGTTTCAGTGGACAGAGGCATGCGAGCAGAGCTTCCAGGAACTGAAAGACAGATTAACCTCCGCCCCAGTGTTAGCATTGTCGGAAGGTACAGAAGGTTATTCGGTGTATTGCGACGCATTAGGTGTCGGGTTAGGTTGTGTGTTGATGCAGCATAGTAAAGTGATTGCATATGCTTCCAGACAGCTGAGGAAACACGAAAAGAATTACCCTACCCACGACCTGGAATTAGTCGCAGTGATCCACGCCTTGAAAATGTGGAGGCATTACCTGTATGGCATCCATGTTGATATTTTCACAGATCACAAGAGCCTACAGTATATCTTCACTCAGAGGGAGCTGAATTTGGGACAGCGTCGCTGGTTGGATTAATTGAAAGATTATGATGTGAATATTCTATACCACCTGGGGAAAGCCAATGTTGTAGCAGATGCTCTCAGTCGTAAGTCCATGGGGAGGTTGGCATATTTGCAGCCCGAGCAGCGGGAATTGGTTAGGGAGATACATCAGTTAGCTAGCCTAGCTGTTCGTGTAGTAGAAGCAGAGGATGGTGGAGCGGTAATTCAGAACACCGCCGTGTCATCAATAGTTGTGAAAGTGAAAGAACGGCAATATGAGGATTCTGATCTGATCCAGCTCAAAGACAAAATCCAGCAGGGTAAAGCGCTAGATTTTCAGGTAACTGAGGAAGAAGTGTTGTTGTGTAAAGGTCGCCTATGTGTTCCAGATGTTTCAGGGCTCCGTGAGCAGATTATGAACGAGGTACATTACGCCCGTTATTCTCATCACCCCGGTGCAACAAAAATGTACCACAATGTCAACGAAAACTACTGGTGGCCAGGTATGAAAAGAGAGATTGTTGAATTTGTAGCTCAGTGCTCTAACTGCCAACAGGTGAAAGCAGAACATCAGAAACCAGGCGGTTTTACTCAGGACATAGCTGTGCCTCTCTAGAAATGGGAAGTAGTGAATATGGATTTTGTGGCAGGATTACCTCGTACCAGACACAGACATGACTCTATATGGGTGATAGTTGACAGATTGACAAAATCAGCTCATTTCCTGCCAGTGAGAACTACCTTCTCGGCCGAAGATTATGCTGAGTTGTATATCCGAGAGATAGTTAGATTGCACGGAGTGCCAGTATCTATTATTTCGGACAGAGGAGCACAGTTTACGGCTAGATTCTGGCAGTCATTTCAGAGAGGTTTGGGTACGCAGATTAAATTAAGCACTGCATTCCACCCTCAGACAGATGGACAGGCTGAACGCACTATTCAGACGCTCGAAGATATGTTGCGAGCGTCTGTGCTAGATTTTGGTGGTAACTAGGATGAGCATTTGCCATTAATTGAATTTTCTAATAATAATAGCTATCATTCGGCTATTCAGATGGCGCCTTTCGAGGCTTTATACGGGCGAAAATGCAGATCGCCGATTGGCTGGTTTGAAATAGGAGAATCAGCGTTGGTTGGGCCAGACATTGTTCAACAGTAAGAGGAAAAGGTAAAGCTTATCCGAGAACGCTTACTGACTGCACAGAGCCACTAGAAATCATATGTAGATGTGTGGCGCAGAGACTTGGAATTTGATGTAAATGACTAGGTATTTCTGAAAGTATCTCTAAGGAAAGGGGTGATGAGATTCGGCAAGAAAGGTAAGCTCAGCCCGAGGTTTGTTGGGCCTTATCAGATTCGTCAAAGGATAGGCCGAGTAGCATATGAGTTAAACATGCCGCCAGAATTAGAATCCGTTCATCCGATCTTCCATGTGTCTACGCTGAGAAAATGTATAGGAGACCCATCCAGAGCAGTTCCAGTCCAGGATATGCAAGTTACAGAAGAGCTAGCCTATGAAGAGGTTCCAGTAGCTATCTTAGACAGACAGATTTGTAGATTGAGAACTAAGGATATTGCGTCTGTCAACGTATTGTGGCATAACAGGAACCGAGAGGAGATGACGTGGGAGGCTGAGGAAGACATGAAAACTAGATATCCTCACTTATTCCAGGCCTAGTCAGGCGACATGTATGTCCGTATTATTATTTGTGTAGTATGTTATGGTTATGTATGTATAAATGAGAAAGATTGATGTTTAACTATCCAGTGAATCTTAAAGTAATGTGTGCAGTACCTGTATTGGACTTTTCTGCGTTTAAGGTTTTCGGGATAGTCCATATTACAGCGGAAACTCTGCCAAAATTTTCTTAGAAACAAGTTGAGTAAGTTGAGAAGACCTCTGGATAGAAGTTTACATTTGAGGATGAATGTTCTTAAGGGGGGAGAATGTTATACCCCGTAAGATTTCTGACACCTAGATGGCCTATTCACACGTTTGTTAAGCATATTTGAAAGTCATACTTGCTAAAGAAAGGCCCAGGAAAAGATCTGACGAAGTAACCTGTCGAAGCATCGCGGAAGGAGCCGGGCAGAGCCCCTCCGCGATGGCAACGTGTCATAGAGGTGGAGCCTCCGCGTTGGCTCTGTGACACGTTGGGCCTGTCCAGGCCCAAGAATATAAAGCCCCCACTTCTGTTTGTGAGGTTATATTTCTTATTAATTTCCAGAAAACGCAGAGAAACAGAGAGAGACGAAGAGGGGTAATATATTATCATTCGATTACACTGTCTAACATAGTCTAAACTCAAATTAACCTCAGGTACCGAGGTATTTAGCAGCAGGGAGCATTCCTACGGATTTTGTTTCGCGAAATACGGTCGACGAATCGTCGAGCTACCGGACTAAGGTAAGTAGAATTTCTCCAAACTAGTGTCTATGTGTTCCTAGCTGTGAAATGAATACTTCTCCCTTCTGGACTTCTGGAAAATAGCGAGTTTTCGACCGTCATTCGATAAGCCAAAGTTTAGGCTATAATTATATCGAAAGTGATGTCGTCCTTCAGAATAAAGTTGTATTTAGTATTGATTGACATATATATGAATGCAGTTGGGAGAAATAGATGGAATACTGACCAAGCTACGCCAGTTAGTCGGGAAATCAGAAGCGAAGGTATGTAAAGCTAGTTCTCTCAGCAAGTTAATAGTCTTGCAATAGTAAGATAGTTCAAAGGCTAGTAGAATGTTCAGAAGTCGTGTGTTTTGTTTATTATGAATATTGGTACGTTATTAGAAGCATCATGTTATGTATAGAGTGAAACTTGCTAGCATGATATAAATTCTAATACAAGTGTTAGGAACTGTACAACATGCCCAGTATGTGATTTAGTAAAGTATGTTAGGATATTATCGTATTCAGTTGAAACTTAGTAAAGCAATATAAGTATCTGAAGGATATCTCAGAAGTTGAAGGGTAGATTAAAATACAGTTTAGAAAGCATGTTAGAAATAGTAAATCATGTTACTATAGAAGCTCAGTTATACAACATGATTTCCAGACGAAAAACTATATCTTGTTCAACATTAGACTCAGCACAGTATGACAGAAGATTATATATATATATATACGATTATCCCTCTTAGCATATATTGAACACGTACATATCACTATCACTAGTCAGCATATAGTACGTGCAGATACATTATCATCACTAGCTTTAGCATGTGGTATATGCAGATAGTATTACTAGTTGAGACCACTGTATTGTCTTAGGGTTGGATTACCTAGCATTCATGACTGCCCCAGGGTTAATAGCTGTATCGACTCATCCGCCAGAGGGTGAGGGTACGTCGCTCTACAGAGTGGCATGCCTTCCCATAGGGGACGAAGATGGGATGCCGGTTTTCCCCATATTGTGCCTTGGTCGGCCTTTATACACCCCCGTCGAGCGGGTACGCCCGGGGTGTTGATTCAGGAGTCCTCCAGACTCAGGTACAGTTACAGTCAGGGGCTCAGCGAGCCCAAGTGCATACCCAGGGGACCGGCAGGATGCTTATAGTTATTATAGGAGATGGGACGACCGGGGTAGGGGTATAGATTGCGTGTTGGTTGTACCTCCCGGCTTATGGGGGCCGGGTAAGGTTTGTGTGTGCTATGCTATGTTATATTGTGTTATACCATGTTACACTAGATACGAGTAGATCGACAGTAGAGCGATACATTTCCAGGTATGACTCTTACTCCTTCCAGCATAGTTGAGAGTAGGCATAGCTTTACATATTTCAATCAGTTTAGTCTATTCCTTTCTATATCAGTTCCATCAGTTGTATTGTCGTTTTTAGATATCTTTCAACTGTTGTTTTACATACTCAGTACCTGTGGTACTGATGCCCCTTGGGGGCGCTGCATTGCTTGCCTGCAGGTACTCATAGATGAGGGGCCGATGCATCGTGATTCCAGCCAGCTCACAGGGTCATCAGCTCCAGTCATCCGGAGCTAGATAGCTAGAGGTTTATCCCTTTTCTTTTGTTGTACAGTATGGGTAGGCCGGGGCCCTGACCCGACTATCTTATCAGTATTCTTAGAGGCTTGCAGTCTGTATACATTTCCCTGTGGTCAGATGAGCCGATCGTGTGAGGCCGTGAAGTTGTATAGCTGTTAGTACTTCTGTTTCTTTTATGTTGACCGTGTGGGGCCATAGCTTGACAGTAGTGGTGACCTTGCCGGTCACGTAGCTTTCCAGTATTTCCCTCGTTTAAGTTTCAGATGACTAGACAGCATGGTGGCCTTGTTGTCCCGCATAGGCTCCCTTATATTGATGTGTTTCTGGTTAGCTGTTAGTACATGTACAGGTGGCTATAGGCCCACCTGGCCAGAGGCTGTGTTTACAGCCGTTATATAGCCCTTTGTTTCCAAAAATCTGAGTTAGAGCTAGCCAGGCACCAGATGTGCTTAGGCTTAGCAGTCTAGTGGTTCAGGTCCTAGTAGGGCACCAGGTGCCAGTCATACCCCCTAAGGCGGGGCGTGACACCGAAGCAGATCACCGGACTCATTTACGGACAATGCTCCAGATTCTCAGGGACCGCCAGTTATATGCTAAGTTCTCCAAGTGTGAATTCTGGCTTAATTCAGTAGCCTTCCTAGGGCATATTGTGTCGGATGCTGGTATACAGGTTGACACGCAGAAGATAGAAGCAGTCAAATCATAGCCTAGGCCTACCACTCCGACTGAAGTCCGTAGCTTTCTAGGATTAGCGGGATATTACAGGAGATTTGTCGAGGGATTCTCTACTATAGCGGCACCTCTGACTAAACTGACGCAGAAAGCAGCAAAGTTTCAGTGGACAGAGGCATGCAAGCAGAGCTTCCAGGAACTAAAAGATAGATTAACCTCCGCCCCGGTGTTAGCATTGTCGGAAGGTACAGAAGGTTATTCGGTGTATTGCGACGCATCAGGCGTCGGGTTGGGTTGTGTGTTGATGCAGCATGGTAAAGTGATTGCATATGCTTCCAGACAGCTGAGGAAACATGAAAATAATTACCCTACCCACGACCTGGAGTTAGCCGTAGTGATCCACGCCTTGAAAATGTGGAGACATTACCTGTATGGCGTCCATGTTTTAATATTTTTGCAGATCACAAGAACCTACAGTATATCTTCACTCAAAGGGAGTTGAATCTGCGGCAACGTCGCTTGTTGGAGCTGTTAAAGGAGTATGACGTGAATATTCTGTACCACCCAGGGAAAGCCAATGTTGTAGCAGATGCTCTCAGTCGTAAGTCCATGGGGAGTTTGACGTATCTGCAGCCCGAGCAGCGGGAATTGGTCAGGGAGATACATCAGTTAGCTAGCCTAGCCGTTCACGTAGTAGAAACAGAAGACGGTAGAGCGGTAATTCAGAACACCGCCGTGTCTTCATTATTTGTGGAAGTGAAACAACGGCAATATGAGGATCCTGACCTGATCCAGCTCAAAGACAGAATCCAGCAGGGTAAAGCGCCAGATTTTCAGATAACCGAGGAAGAAGTGTTGTTATGTAATGGCCGCCTCTATGTTCCAGATGTTTCAGGACTCTGCCAGCAAATTATGAACGAGGTACATTGCGCCCGCTATTCTCTCCACCCTAGCGCGACAAAAATGTACCATGATATCAAAAAAAACTACTGGTGGCCAGGAATGAAAAGAGAAATTGCTGAATTTGTAGCCTAGTGCCCTAACTGCCAACAGGTGAAAGCAGAACATCAGAAACTAGGTGGGTTAACTCAGGACATAACTGTGCCTCTCTGGAAATGGGAAGCTATAAATATGGATTTTGTGGCAGGATTACCCCATACTAGACATAGACATGACTCTATATGGGTGATGGTTGATAGATTGACCAGATCAGCTCATTTCCTGCCAGTGAGAACTACCTTCTCGACCGAAGATTATGCTGAGTTGTATATCCGAGAGATAGTCAGATTGCACGGAGTGCCAGTATCCATTATTTCAGACAGAGGAGCACAGTTTACGACTAGATTCTGGCAGTCGTTTCAGAGAGGTATGGGTACGCAAATTAAATTGAGCACTGCATTCCACCCTCAGACAGATGGACAGGCTGAACACACCATTCAGACGCTTGAAGATATGTTGCGAGCGTGTGTGCTAGATTTCGGTGGTAGCTGGGATGTGCATTTGCCTTTAATTGAGTTTGCTTACAATAACAACTATCACTCGGCTATTCAGATGGCGCCTTTCAAGGCTTTGTACGGGCAAAAGTGCAGATCACCGGTTGGCTGGTTTGAAATAGGAGAAACAGCGATGATTGGGCCAGACATCGTTTAGCAGTCAGAAGAGAAAGTAAAGCTTATCAGAGAACGCCTATTGACTGCACACAGTCCCTAGAAATCATATGCAGATGTATGGCATAGTTACCTGGAGTTCGATTTGAATGACTGGGTATTTCTGAAAGTGTCTCCGATGAAAGGGGTGATGAGGTTCGGCAAGAAAGGTAAGCTCGGCCCAAGATTTGTCGGGCCATATCAGATTCATAGAAGAATAGGCCAAGTGGCATATGAGTTGAACTTGCTGCCAGAATTAGAATCTGTTCATCCAGTCTTTCATGTATCCATGCTAAGGAAATGCTTAGGAGACCCGTCAAGAGCAGTTCCAGTCCAGGATATCCAAGTTACAGAAGAGCTGGCCTATGAAGAGGTTCCAGTAGCCATCTCAGACAGACAGATTCGTAGATTGAGAACTAAGGCTATTGCGTCTGTCAAGGTATTGTGGCGTAACAGGAACCGAGAGGAGATGATGTGGGAGGCTGAGGAAGATATGAAGGCTAGATATCCTCACTTATTCCAGGTCTAGTCAGGCGACATGTATGTCCGTATTATTTTTATGCAGTACCTTATAGTTGTGTATGTATAAATGAGAAAGATTGATGTTTAGCTATCTAGTGAATCTTAAGTATTGTGTGCAGTATCGGTATTGGACTTTTTTGCGTTTCAGGTTTTCAGGATAGTCCATATTATAGGGGAAACTCTGCCGAAATCTTCCTAGAAATAAGTTGAGAAGTCCTCTAGATAGAAGTTTATCCTTGAATTTTCTTAAGGGGGGGAGAATGTTATACCCCGTAAGATTCCCGGCATGAATGTTGTTGCTCCATGATCATCTGTCTGAGCAACTGCAGCTTTCTTTGTAGAGCTTCTCTTCTCTTACTGTGAAATATCCTTTCTGGCTCTATATACGATTCCACTAGCTCCTTGTCTCTTGCCAGCATTCAACAGCAATTAAGTCTGCAAAATACAGGCTAAGACCAAGTTGTCAACACTAAAAAAATAAAAATACAGTAAATTAACACTTAAAACAATTTCACCAATTGCCAAGTCCCCGGCAACGGTGCCAAAAATTTATTCGGGTGGTTTTGGGGTTAAAAAAACGACACGCAAGTGCACGTGGTCGAACAAGTAGTAAGTGGCTTTAGTAATCCAAGTATCGATCCCACAGAGACTTGGATGAAGTGCAAATTGCTCAAGTGTACTATATTTTACTTCTAAGAATGCCGACAACAGCGTAACCAAAAAGTTGATAGTTTGTTTTATAAATTTTATACTTAAACTAAGAACAATTATCTACTTTGAATCTGAACTATGAATGAAAGCATGCTGAGGTTAAACGAACATGTAATGAAACTAATTATCATCATACTTTGGTTAATCTTTTCCTCCAGTTGCTAGCCAAGAACATTTGCCAAGAGATTAAAACTCTCGTATTTAACCTCACTTAAGAATCATGAACCATCCGTCTACATTTCTGTGATCAAATGCAATTCATGTCCTAGCTATACAATTCCGGTTCCTAAATTGACTAATACGACTTTCATGTATATTTCTATCCTGAAAGCAAATCAAGACTCAATTTTCCCAAATCAAGTAAAGAACATATCCTATTAATTCACAACTTTCCAATTTCGTGCTCTCTCGAGTGAAACCAGACTTTTTAGATGTACATTAATGTAGGCCACACACTAATGTAGTAAGAACAAGAATTAATAGAACAACATGGAAGAAAAGATGGAAAACCAAAGAATCAATGATCAAATTTCATTACAATTGTTCATAACCTCAGCAAGGAGAGGAATTAGCCACTCATTTGTGGATTAAACATCATAAAATGAGTGTTAATCATACAAGCAATTGAATTAAAGAAGAAAGAAACAAAGAAAAAACCCTGAACTTTTCGTCCCTCAACTGCCTGTAACCCACGTCCTTGCTCCACCAAGTCAGAATATTAAAAAATGAACCTAAGTGTTCTATTTATACTGCTGGGAATTTTTCCCGGAATAACGAGCAATGTGTCACGGAGTGCATCGCGGAGCACTGCCTCCGTGACACGCTACGAACGCGGACCCTCACTGGAACTGGGGGTTCGGGAATTTAGGCTTAACGTGGCACGGCGTGCATCGCGGAGCACTGGCTCCGTGCCACGGAGCAAACGCGGACCTCCACTGGAATTTGAGTGAATTTTCCCCATCCAGGTAGAATGCCTCCGCGATGGCAGCGTGACACGGCTCCATCGCAGAGCCCCTTTATTTCATGCTGTCCAATGCCTTTTCCCTTGCTCGCATCCAAGTCCAACTCTAATCTCATCCAACATGCATTTTAGCTTCCCGAAATCACATTTTACCTGCAAAACAATGCTAATCATGTTGGTTAGTATAAATTCACATTTTATTACCAACTACATGAGAATGTATACACATTGATAGATAAACAAGGCAAAAATGATACTTTTGAGTATCACTTGGGCATATAAATCTGCCCAAGATCACTTACCCCACACTTAAATCCTTGTTCGTCCTCGAACAACAAGCATACAATTCATGCAATTTACATCCCAACCTCGCTACTTCGGTTCGACAATTTAGGCTACGGTCATACTGATTATTCAATACAGCAAATCATCAAGAAAACATGCATGGTCTTATCAATGCAGTGACCTTCAATACATTAAGACCTCCTAGACTTTAAGAATCGACTCTCGATATCGGCAAACTCATGCAAATCAGCTGATCAAGATATCCGACAGGAAAATTAATCTTTCATCAAGCATGTGCCCTCACAACACAAGAGAATCTTCCCCTTTTTGCTCATATGACTCACAAACATTCAAACAGGGGCATGTACACACAATTTCACTCTCTCTCCCAAAAGAATTCACATGCATCATGTCATGACCCATAAGCTTGCCCTTAGTGTATTACTCCACTAATATAAAGAAGTGCGATGTAAGATCACGTAGGACTTTAATGGGTTGTAATGGAAGCCATGGAACTAGTAAATATTGGATTAGCCAATAATAGCCACTAGCATCCTTAAGCGCCTTTTCAACACATACCATCAACTCATGGACATTGTTTCTCTTTTTTTTTCATCATCCCATTCTTGATGATTTTCTTTAGTATGGCCCATTTCATTAAGCACACTTGACACAACAACAAAGATTATTCATGCACCTTCATTATCGTTTATTTATAACAAGTGCACCTTCAACCTTTTCTTTTCTTCCCTCACTCTGCTTTTCTTTTTCTTTTCACCATTCTCACTCTTTGACACTTTGGGAAAATGATTTTCTCTTCTTAAGCGCTTAAGAGTTTTGTATAGACTTTACGGCTAATGAAAAGAGGAACTAAGCTCGGTTTACACTTTTTGGACAAAAGAAAAAACAATCGGCTAAAGGCTCAAAGGGCTGACTAGGGTATACAATCACTGAAAGGGGGGTATGACAAGGAAAAAATAGAAACTCTCGGTTAAAACAAAGAAATGCCTACATCCTTTCCTACAATACACCTCCTTCATTTTGTTTTGTACACACACCAGGCAAGTTCTAGACACTTCACAATAGCATGGAATGTCAACACCTCATTTCACACTTTCTGCACATGCTCGATTCAAGATGTATTCACAGACTCTTCAATCAGCTAATTACATGAATTCAAACATTAAGCCTCAATCACACTGAATCGAACTCTACAACCTAGGTATCTCAACATATTTACAACTTTGCATGCTTTCATACGAATCACCTTTGCATTTTGAATATCATGTACAACACGCAACAAGAATTTCGCAACCATATAGTAACTACAGGTTCCGGGATGCAATCCACCAAAGAAAAACTGACAAAATAATTGAGAAAAAAAAACTACTCCTAGCGACTACATTTCCCTTAAGATGGTCGTCATCCATCCATCATAGGGAACGGTCACTACTTAAGTCGTCGGTTCAATGGGACCATTCTCGGTAAAAGAATCGAAAACAAACGCCGAGAAACCCAAAATTAAAAAATGTCAAAAATATCGATCATTTCGATAGAAAAATTATTTACAAAATATTTTAAAATTTACAAACTATTTTAAAAATTTTTAAACATATCGATCATTTCGATAACAAAATATGTATAGAATCAGAATCAGCTAGCAACATTCAGCAACACACATCAATTTAACAAATATTTACAAATACGAAACAACTTACGAAACAACTTGAAAATTCACACTCACAGGGACACACAACATACACGATAACAGAAGAGAACATACATACAAACCAGCCTAGCCCAACACCTAACTACTCCCACCCCACACTTAGCTCGAACACTGTCCCCAGTATTCACAAAAATTAAAATAGCACAAAATCGGGTGGTAGAACTCCCTGATCAGTCAAAGAATTCCACTTCTTCATTGGGTGCTGCTGCTTCATCTCCCATATCTGAGTCGCCTCCGTCGTCATCATCGGACTCCACATCGGAGTCCTCCCGACGTGTCTCCTCATCTATGGGGACATCATCATCTGTGGGCTCTACAAATGTTAGCCCCACTCGGCATAGAGCCCTGGCGTTTTCGCCAAATGGGTAGTCTAGCTCGAGCTGCCATAGCTCCTCCTCTGTCGCCGGCCTCCCACCTATCCTTAGCTGGAGCATCTGCATCCCATACATCCGAGCCATATACTGGTCATCACGAGCATGTCGCTCGCCATGTGTAAGCACTGGCCCGTGGGTGGTGTCGGGAGCCTTAGTTTTAGTAACATCTAAGGCCCGCCGCTCCAACTGAGGGATATAGTCAAGGGCCTCCTCCTCAATATCGAGGCCCCTGAGGAAGGTGGTCAGTAGTCCACCAAAACCATACCTGTGCTCCTGGTGCAACCGGGCTCTCTTCATGGCAGATATAATAACCGCCCCGACATTGATCTCCAGCCTTTTCATCAGGGCGTACACTAGGCATACACGATTCCGGGTTACATCAGTCATATGTACCCCCGGGATTAGGCATGAGCAGACTATCTTCAGCCAGATTCGGGCTTCCCTGTTCATCTGTGAATAAGGCAAAGTCTGGTGGTAGCCCCTCTCTTTGTGTCCGCTCCATCTAGCTGTTGATCGGGTCCCACACAATGTGCGTCTGATGTCCGCATATGGTGGGGTAATGTTCAGCTGTCGGAGGACGTGGGCGTTTGTGTCCTGCGCTCCTATGATGGCATTGAGGTGGTGGGGCTCCAGAGTGACTATTTGCCCTCTAATCTTGATGGTGTGACTCCTGATGGTCGGGTTCCAATTGGCATAGAACTCCCGAACCAAGTGCAGATTGCATTCCTTGGGCTCCTCAAAGATGAACTTGAGCCCAGCTGCCTCGATCCGGTGGACCATTCTAGGGAACTCCTATGCCAATGGCTCCCGTGCTATGTGCTCCTCAAGGAAATATTTATTTTCCTTATGCTTCGCGTACCACTTTTTCCCCTCATCGGTCACCCATCTTGTTCCGTATTGGCGGCGTTGGCCGCGTGGAACTGCTGGTGCAGCTGGGACTGCTGTGCCCAGTCTGATTCATTTCCTTCCGGCACCTAAAGTTGACGCGCCTTTTCCTTTCTCTTGTCGGCTTGCCATTTTGCCTGTCAACCCAAGTAAACAAGATCAATGTTAAGCTCACGTATATTAACTTCGGCTAAGGTAGGGTTACGCTAGTTTACCCCACACCTAGTCCTTAGCTGCATTTACCTCACCTCCCATGCTAAATATCGAAGAAAATCGACAAGAATTTGAGAGGGAATCGAAGAACATACCTTGTTTTTGAAGAATTGAAGAAAACTCGGTGAATTTCTTGCCTTACTCCGTGTCACGTTGATGGGGGATGGGTTTTGGGGGGTTTGGTCGCGGAGGGATTAGAAAATGAGGGAAAAGGGGAGGTTTTCGGGGTTAAAAAGGAAGAAAATCGCGCGGGTCACCCGGCGACCCGGTGTGACCCGTCGCGATAGACAAGGCAACGTGTCACGGAGTGCATCGCGAGGCTGTTCTGGAAATTTTTAAAATTTCCGGGTTATACCTCAGCGTGTCATGGAGGGTAACGCGGAGGTCCTCCTCCGTGACACGGAGCTATTACCCCAGCTCACTATTTTCCACCTTTTATTAATTTTTTCATACCTCGACTTTTCCTTCGCGATTCTGTGCATATTTTTCTCCGTTTGACCTGAAAATCATCTCACTATACAAAATTGGTTAGAATTATAGGTTTCACTCTAAATACAAATAAAATAAAAACTAAAATGAAAATTTTTGTTGTGAATCAAGAAAAAGAAAAAGAAAAATCTATTTACACTTTACAAAATGAAAGAAAAAAATAAGTTTTTCACGGGTTGCCTCCCATGCAGCGCCTGGTTTACCGTCGCGGCTCGACGTCGTTTAAGCTCAATTGTCCGCTAGGGCGATGGACGATTTCTCTCGATCACCGTCCTCCCCCCAGTAGTGCTTACACCTTTCCGGTGGTTTTCCCATTAACTCTCGGGAATCCTTCATCTTCTTATCATCACCTTGATCAATCAGATTGATCACCGAGAGTTCTTCATGCACCGTCGGGAGCTTGGGTGCCTTGTACACATCAAACACCTCTACCTTGTCATGTGCTCGCATTGTTAGCTGCCCCGCAGCTACGTCGATTAGTGCTTTCCCGGTTGCCAAGAAGGGACGTCCCAAAATAAATGGGACTTCCGCGTCTGGTTCAAAATCCAGCACGACAAAATCTACCGAGAAAGTTAGGGAGCCAACTTGCACCAGAACGTCCTCAACAATGCCATTCGGCCTAGCTAAGGATCGATCCGCCAACTGCAAGATTACCGTTGTGGGTCCAGGACTCCCTAGACCCAACTTTCTGAATACCGATGAAGGCATCAAATTTATGCTCGCTCCCAAGTCACACAATCCACGAGCTCGGATGCTCTGCCCAATAGTAAGCTGGATAGTAAAACTCCCAGGGTCTTTTAGCTTTGTGGGCAGTCTATTTTGGATCCGGGAAGTGCACTCCTCCGTTAGAGCCACCGTAGCATACTCAGTCAACCGACTTTTGTTTTCCACGATGTCCTTTATATACTTCGCATATTTCGGCACTCCTTGCAAGACATCAACAAGAGGTAAGTTAACATGTACCTGTTTCAGCACCTCCATGAATTTCTTTAAACACGCCTCCTCTTTGTGTTTCTTTAGTCGTTGAGGGAACGAGGGTGGAGGTCTTTCTGATTCAGCTTCCTTGGTTTTCCCCCTCTCAGAACTGTGCTCCCTCTCAACTTCTGCTGCTCCCGACTGTTGAGGTGGTCTTTCTGGTTCCACCTCTTTCAGCTGCAAACCACTCCTTGTGGTCACTGCATTTACCTGCTTGGGATTGGGATCTGTGTCGCTTGGCAGTCCTCCTCTAGGCCTTGTATTTTGGGCACTAGCAAATTGCCCAAATTGATATTCAAGTGCCTTAGTAGCTAACTGGTTGTTTTTCACATCGGCTGCCAATTTCACATAGTCAGCCTGCAATTGAGCTTGGTTAGCTATCATGGTCTTGAACATCTCCTCAATGCTAGTTGATGGTGGTGGAGGAGGTGCGTTGTTGTTTCTAAATTGAGCTTGATATTTCTGCTGCCCTCCTTGATTCCTTTGCACACCCTGACCCGAACTTTGGCCCTGATGGTTGTTGCTACCCCATTCGAAATTAGGATGATTCCTCCAATTGGAGTTGTAGCTACTACCATACTGCTGGTGGTTCCTTTGTGCATTACCCACAAAGTTTATCGAGTCAGGATTGGCTCCACAACACTCAGCTGAGTGCTCACTGCTTCCACACACTTCACACCACATCTGCTGGACTGCATTAACTGGGGCTTGAGGCTGGTTCAATGTCATGTTGCTGAAGTGATTGTTCAGTTGATTTTGCAATGCAGCTATCTGTGCAGCGATAGGTGTAAACCTATCCACTTCAAGCACTCGTGCTGCTTTCCTTGTCCTACCTCGTGATGAATCAGCATTCCATTCTGGATTGCCCTGTGAAATCTGGTTCAACAAGGTATATAGCTCCTCATAAGTCTTCTCCGGCGCTTGCCCTCCAGCTGCTGAATCTAGCAATATTTTGGTGTGGGGTTCCAAACCCTCAATAAATGTGTGCACCAACACATCATTGGACTGATGATGATGAGGACAGTCCCGCAACATGGATTTAAATCTCTCCCAGGCCTGATATAAATTTTCTCCCTCTCTCTGTTTGAAACTTAGAATTTGACTTCTAAGTCTTGCTGTTTTACCAGAGGGAAAAAACCTTATCAAGAACTTCCGTGCAAGATCATCCCACGTAGAAATAGAATTCGGTGGCTCAGCTTTCAACCACCTCTTGGCTTCTCCCAATAATGAGAATGGGAACAATGTAAGCCGGACATAGTCTGGTGACACTCCAACGGGGATGTAAGGGTCACTTATCTCCAAAAGAGTTTGGAGATGCTGCTGTGGATCATCATGAGGGAGACCGGTAAATTGACCGCTTGTGTGCAACAATTGCACCATATTTTGTTTAAGTTCAAATCTCCCTCCCGGCTCTGGTTTGCGGATACTCGATGTAACATTATTGGCATGTGGGTTTGCCACCTCGCGAACCGGCCGTGCTGCTGCTTCTTCGGGCACTAACACTGCCCGTACTACCGGTGGATTCTGTTGTTGCTCCATGATCGTCTGTCTGAGCAACTGCAGCTTTCTTTGTAGAGCTTCTCTTCTCTTACTGTGAAATATCCTTTCTGGCTCTATATACGATTCCACCAGCTCCTTGTCTCTTGCCAGCGTTCAACAGCAATTCAGTCTGCAAAATACAGGCTAAGACCAAGTTGTCAACACTAAGAAAATAAAAATATAGTAAATTAACACTTAAAACAATTTCACCAATTTCCAAGTCCCCGGCAACGGCGCCAAAAACTTGTTCGGCTGGTTTTGGGGTTATAAAAATGACACGCAAGTGCACGTGGTCGAACAAGTAGTAAGTGGCTTTAGTAATCCAAGTATCGATCCCACAGAGACTTGGATGAAGTGCAAATTGCTCAAGTGTACTATATTTTACTTCTAAGAATGCCGACAACAGCGTAACCAAAAAGTTGATAGTTTCTTTTATAAATTTTATACTTAAACTAAGAACAATTATCTACTTTGAATCTGAACTATGAATGAAAGCATGCTGAGGTTAAACGAACATGTAATGAAACTAATAATCATCATACTTTGGTTAATCTTTTCCTCCAGTTGCTAGCCAAGAACATTTTCCAAGAGATTAAAACTCTCGTATTTAACCTCACTTAAGAATCATGAACCATCCGTCTACATTTCTGTGATCAAATGCAATTCATGTCCTAGCTATACAATCCCGGTTCCTAAATTGACTAATATGACTTTCAGGTATATTTCTATCCTGAAAGCAAATCAAGACTCAATTTTCCCAAATCAAGTAAAGAACATATCCTATTAATTCACAACTTTCCAATTTCGTGCTCTCTCGAGTGAAACCAGACTTTATAGATGTACATTAATGTAGGCCACACACTAATGCAGTAAGAACAAGAATTAATAGAACAACATGGAAGAAAAGATGGAAAACCAAAGAATCAATGATCAAATTTCATTACAATTGTTCATAACCTCAGCAAGGAGAGGAATTAGCCACTCATTTGTGGATTAAACATCATAAAATGAGTTTTAATCATACAAGCAATTGAATTAAAGAAGAAAGAAACAAAGAAAAAACCCTGAACTTTTCGTCCCTCAACTGCCTGTAACCCAAGTCCTTGCTCCACCAAGTCAGAATATTAAAAAATGAACCTAAGTGTTCTATGTATACTGCTGGGAATTTTTTCCGGAATAACGAGCAACGTGTCACGGAGTGCATCGCGGAGCACTGCCTCCGTGACACGCTACGAACGCGGACCCTCACTGGAACTGGGGGTCCGGGAATTCAGGCTCAACATGGCACGGCGTGCATCGCGGAGCACTGGCTCCGTGCCACGGAGCAAACGCGGACCTCCACTAGAATTTGGGTGAATTTTCCTCATCCAGGCAGAATGCCTCCGCGATGGCAGCGTGACATGGCTCCATCGCGGAGCCCCTTTATTTCATGCTGTCTAATGCCTTTTCCCTTGCTCGCATCCAAGTCCAACTCCGATCTCATCCAACATGCATTTTAGCTTCCCGAAATCACATTTTACCTGCAAAACAATGCTAATCATGTTGGTTAGTATAAATTCACATTTTATTACCAATTACATGAGAATGTATACACATTGATAGATAAACAAGGCAAAAATGATACTTTTGAGTATCACTTGGGCATTTAAATCTGCCCAAGATCAGTTGGTTAAGCATATTTGGAAGCCATACGTGCTAGAGAAAGGCCCGGGAAATGATCGGACGAGTAGCCTGTCGAACCATCGCGGAAGGAGCCGGGGCAGAGCCCCTCCATGATGGCAGCGTGTCACGGAGGCGGGGCCACTGCGTTGGCTCTATGACACGTTGGGCCTGTCCAGGCCCAAGTATATAAAGCCCCACTTCGGTTTACTTTCATTTAAATCATTTGGTAAATTCCAGAAAACGTAGAAAATAGAGAGAGACGAAGAGGATTAACATATTATCATCCGATTACGCTGCCAAACGTAGTCCAAACTCGAATTAACCTCAGGTACCGAGGTATTTAGCAGTAGGGAGTATTCCTACCGATATTTTTTCGCGAAATTCGGCCGACAAATCGTCGTGCTACCGGGCTAAGGTAAGTGGAATTGCTCCAAACTAGTGGCTATGTGCTCCTAGCTGTGAAGTGAATACTTCTCCCTTCTGGACTTCTGAAAAATAGCAAGTTTTCGATCGTCTTTCGATAAGCCAAAGCTTAGGCTATAATTATATCAAAAGTGATGCCGTCCTTCAGAATAGTGTTGTATTTAGTACTAATTGACATGTTTATGAATGCAGTTGGGAGATTTAGCTGGAATACTGACCGAGCCTCGTCTGACAGTCGGATAACTCGAGGTTAAGGTATGTGAAGTTGTTCTTCGGCAAGTTAGTAAGTCTTAGCTTGGTAAATCATAGTAAACTCCGTATTTGAAACTCTCGGAGTTGAATGTTGAGAATTAGGTAAGTCTAATAGATTCTGAGTTGTGTTGCCGTATTGTATTCAGTCCGAAAGTTTGTAAATCATGCGCCGAAGGGCGAGTTAGCATTTCAGATTCAGTATAGCTTATTGTATGATTAGCAAGCATGTTGTAGTATAAAAAAAGACAAATTTTTAGAATAAAGTTAGGAAAGTAAAATCAGATAAACAGACAGTTTTATTGGCTACAGATTAGCCATTCAGACAGATAGTACCCTGGCTACAGATTAGCCAACAGTTAAAGAAAGACCTCAGAATCAGTATAATCAGTAAAGAATCAGTTTAGTACAGAAACAGATCAGAATAAGAAATCAGCTTTCAGATAGTCTATTTCAGTTATACATGCTTGCTATTTATATGTGCTATTTATTTGTTGAGACTTGACATGGCGTGAGGGCACCTTATTGAGCGTCCTCGCTGCCCCTGGGTTGGTAATCGTTTCGCCCACTAAGTGGGTGGGTTTTACGTCACTCCGAGGTGTGGCATGCCGTCCCCAGCTTGGACGAAGATGGGATGAAGCTTTCCCCATAGCAGTCTGATCAGCATTACAGGTGCAGTTCCGGTTTCAGATAGCCCTGTTGCGTTTTGTGTCCAGGGAACTAGACCCTATCTGTTACTGTCTGTACATTCAGTTATTATAGGTGTAGCTCCGGTTTCAGATAGCCCCGTTGAGTTTGTGTTCGGGGATCCAGACCCTATCTGTTACTGTCTACGTAGGAGTCCTCCGGACCCAGATACGGTTGCTTATATCGGATTCTATGGCCCGAGCCGGAGACCCAGGGGGCCGGTAGAGGAGCTCTGAAGTGAGCAGATGAGTGGAGTGACTTATTTTTGGTTGGTTTTTACCCGGGTAGGGGTATATAAATTGTTTGCTTGCTTGGCGCCATCCGACTTATGGGGGTTGGTATTGGCTCTTGCTTGCTAAATGTATATGTATTCATGTGCTTTATATATATGAGTCAATAGACAGCAGGCCACCGTGACTACAGACACGCTCCTGCCTATCAGTGCATAAAGGTTTGATCTAGTTCCTATCAGCTCTTCAAATTCAGTTATCTTCTGCTCACAGACTTGTTAGTTATGTTATCTGTATTCAGTTGTATTATTTCAGTTGCTTTGCATACTCGGTACCAGTGGTTCTGACGCCCAGTGGGGCGCTGTATTACTTGCCTACAGGTACTCATAGATGATGAGGCGATCCCTCGTGATCCTAACCAGCGCAGAGTCATCAGCTCCTGTCATTCGGAGCGTGATATTTCAGAGGTTTATATAATTTCCCTTTTGTTGTACAGTATGGGTAGGTCGGGGCCTTTTCCCGACCATCTTATCAGTATTCCTAGAGGCTTGCAGTCTATATATATTTCCGTATGGTCAGTTGAGCCGGACGTGTGAGGCCGTGCAGTTTGTTATAGCTTTTTAGCATTTCAGTTTATGTTGGTCGTGTGAGGCCTCAATTGACAGTAGTGGTGACCTTGCCGGTCACGTAGTTGTTCAGTATTCCTTTTGTTGAGTCCCAGATGACTAGACAGCATGGTGGCCTTGTCGGCCCGCGTAGGTTCCTTGTTATGAGTATGTTTCTGGTTAACTGCTATTATAGGTACAGGTGGCTATAGGCCAGTTGGCCGGAGGCTGTGTTTACAGCCGTTATATAGTCCTTTGTTTCCAGAAATCTGAGTTAGAGCTAGCCAGGTGCCAGCTATGCTTAGGCTCACTAATTAGCAGTCCAGGTCCTACTAGGGCACCAGGTGCCAGTTACACCCCCCAAGGCGGGGTGTGACAGTACAGCTCCGTGCCACGGAGGCAGTCTATGGCCGGCAAAAAATTGACATTTTTCACTTAGTATAAATTAAATGCTTAGATCCAAAAATCATTTTATCACGAAATATATTTGGGAAACTATAAAGGATTGAAGGGAGAACGAAAGAAATCTAACTACCGTGGATTATATTTCATCTCTTTTAAATATTCTTGTAAGTACGTTGATTGAATTATGTTTTTGTGTAATTTTACGAACATGAGTGGCTAAAACCCTTCATCTAGGGTTGAGTCTATGTAATATGATTGTAAATGCATGAATTCTTCATTGGTTTGAGTTTTAGTTGTTGTTTTGTCTTACATTCTTTATTATTGTTGTTTTTATGCTTGATCACCATAAAAACAAATGCGTTAAGTTTAGGTAAAAGCTCAAAAGAGTAACCCTAGGCTAGAACATGAGAATGTAGGGAGCAAGTTCTTACTTTTATGGTAGGATTCGCGGTTAGGATAGAAATTATATCTAATTTTCCTTGCTTGGTTAGTAAATGGGATGAGCTAGACACCGACTTAGAATTATCACATCACCACTCATAGAAGTAGTTGTGAAGCTAAGCCCAAGTAAATGATTAGAGGTACGAAAGTCAATAATCAAGGGCACAAATTCCGTAAACCACATCCATATAATTAAATTGTTGATGAATTAGAGGTACGAGACTAATTTGTCGCGTTTAGAGGCTATAAAGACCACGAATATAGCATTTTAATTATGTGAGACAACAATTGAAGTTATGATACTCGAACCAGTGTGAGTTATAGCATTGCATGATTATTAGGCCTTAACTCTAGTTGCTTCTTGTATCGTTTCTTGAGTATTTTGTGATCACCCCTAGACTTAATTAGAATTTCTCAAAATTTCGATAATCAACACTTGTGAAGTTTAATTTTACACTTGAACTTGATAATTCGCTGAATTGGCCCAGTCCCTGTGGGTTCAACATCCGGCTCTTTAAAAGGGTCACTGTATTACTTGTACGACTGCGTACGCTTGCGAGTGCGCTGCAGCACAGCAGTTTCAAACTATCCATTATCACTAAGTTGTAGATTTAATTATCCTGCGACCACAGTTCAAGTTAATACATTGATTATTAAAATCAAGGCTCTGTAGTAGTTCTCTTTTCCTAATCTCTACCTCTTAGTCCTAAGCAAGTAAAGAATTTGGGCATGTCCTAACGTTGCACACCGTTAAGAAATGTTTAAGAAGAGATAATACAATATAAGTATTTTGTATTGGTTTCAAAATCACTTGTTCAACCCTAGCTTGTTAATCCACCATGGTTCCAACAACCCTGGCTATGAATATTTTAGCCTCTCATAGTTGCAAGGTTGCAAATTGTATTCATCATTAAGAACATAAATCAATACGTACAAGAATGAATAGGAAAAACACTTCCTTTAATTAATCACCAAAATATTGAAGAACAAGTAGCAAGAACTAGATGAATTCAAGAAAAGGTTAATTACAAGTTGAATCAACTCAATTCTCATAAAAATCTCTTCTCTCATCTTCTCTCTCAAACTCTACTCTTCTCTCTTGAAAAATAAAACCTAAAACGTACTTATACAGACACAAGAATCCTTTTCCTAGGCTAACAGGATTAGTTTCCATATTTGTTTCCGCATTCGTCACGAGCTAACCTATGATCCATAGCAGCATCCTACGTCCCATAACTTCCTTTCGTACCTTGCATGGTTGGCTGAATTTTGGCTAAGTGTTGGATCCTAGTACGATTCATACCTCCATCCTACGATCCGTACTGAACTCCCGTGGTTTGGTTTTGAAACTTTGGAATTCTTCTGAAGTTCATCACGACCGTCATGGTACAACTCGTACCTTCTTCCCATAGTTCTTACTTTCTTTCCATAGCAGGAGTCAACCTCTTTATGAAATTTTTCTGTATTTTGTCACAACTTCATCACCACGACTCGTACCAGTTTGGTACAACTCGTACATTGCATCTCTTCAACACTAGCCTTCTGTAATTTTTCATAGCCATCAGTACAACTCGTTGGACCTTCCTATGGCTCATACTGTGGACTGCAGTTTGAGCATATTTTGCATACATCAGGCTTTCTTTTGCAATTTTTAGGTCCAACACCAATTTACCCTGCAACCAAAGGAAAAGTGCCTTATATCCACATAGAAACACCTAAGTCCATGCTATTTTCTTAGTTTTGAGCGTCAAAAGTGTTGTAAATCCACAACACATCAATGTGTGCCATAGGTAGAGATGTTGAGCATTCTGAAGGCTTCCACTTGTCCATAGTTGGGGGTCATCATTTTGGTATCCAAACTACGCACAAGAGTCTGTAGTGCGGGTATTACTGGCCCTCTATTCACTGAGATGCTTATGATTATGTCAAGGCATGTGATCAGTGCCCAAGACAAGGTGGCATTACTCGCAAGCATTAGTTACTATTGACCCCTATCTTAGAAGTGGAGTTATTCGGTGTATGAGGTATTGACTTCATGGGACCATTTGTTAGCTCATATGGGATGAAATACATCTTGGTGGAGGTAGAATATATCTCCAAATGAGTGGAGGCTATTGCACTACCTAACAATGAAGGAAAAAGTGTCACATCATTTCTGTGGAAGCACATATTCACAAGGTTTGGTACTCTCAGAGCAATCATTAGTGACGGTGGATCACACTTTTATAACTGCCTCTTTAGAACTCTGCTGGAAAATATGGCGTGAACCATAAGGTGGAAACACCTTACCATCCTCAATCAAGTGGGCAGGTGGAAGTTTCTCATAGGGAGATAAGGACCATTCTACATAAAAAAATGAATACCAACTGGATAGATTGGTCTAGAAAGCTTGATGATGCGCTTTGAGCATATCGAATAGCTTATAAAACCCTCATTGGCTCATCTCCATAACATCTGGTCTATGGAAAGTCATTTCATCCACTGGTAGAGTTAGAGCAAAGGAATTATGGGCTCTGAAAAAGATAAACATAAATTGGAATGAAGTAGCCAAGTTGAGACTCGTCCAGTTCAATGTGTTAGATAAATTGTAGCTTTGACCTTATGAGAGTTCGACCATTTATAAAGAAAGAATAAAAATCTATGATGAAAGGAAGATTGCAAAGAGGGAGTTCAACGCTGGTGATCTGGACTTACTGTTCAATTCAAGGCTCTGTTTGCAACTCGAAAAATTGAAATCTAGGTAATTGGACCTATATAGAGTGGTGAATGTATCCCCAAATGGTATAGTGGAGCTTGAAAATAAAGTTGGGAAGAGGTTCAAGGTGAATGGGCAAAGGATAAAGTTGTATCCAGGAGACATTGAGGAAATAAGAGGAATTGAGGCGGTGTACCTTGATAATGCCTGTAGAATCATGGAAGTTACATCGTGCCGCATTCAGGTGTTGTATGGGAGAAAACCCATGCAAGTTGAAGTCTGAGTAGCTACAGACATTTCTCTTTCCCTTTTGTTTCTATATTCTTTGCTTCGGGGATGAAGCATGCTTTTCAAAAGGGGAGAGGGTGTACTATATATTTTTGGAATTTTTGGATTTGTCCGAGGGTTTTTCTTACCATGTTTCTTTTCCCTCGGGCATGCTATCTAGTAGAACTAGCATGTTTAAGATGTTTTTGTTTAATTAGAAAGTAGCTTAGGATTACTCAGCCAATAAAATGCACTAGTTTTGAAGTTTTGAAAAAATGACCATGTTTAAAATTTTTGGATGATGTGTACTTGTTGACTGCACAACATGATTTCTATGGATCTTTTAGTGTCATTTAGTGCATTAGCATGATTAGTTATAGTTAGCAATGTATGAACCGGATAGGTAGAATGAATGCAAAACATGTACCATGAGTGAGTGAGGATTAATATCTAGTTCAATACTGCATAGAGGATCTAGAACTTGCCCGATTGGTCCTTACATAGGTTTTAGGATGCTTGTTAGGAAAGTATCATAGGACGTTTTTTTAGCCCATTTTAGCCTGAAATATCCTACCAAAATGATATGATTCTCTTGATCCCAATTTTGAGCCTTAAATGGACCATTTTCTTTTGATTAACTGATTAACCTTACCCATTTTTTATAATGAACCTATTTTTGCCCTGGTCCCTCCTTGGACATTGTGAACCTCAACCCAGGAAAAATGCCTAAGTTGAGGGTGGTTAGAGTAGGGGTACATAGATCATGGGGAAGTCAAAAAGGAAAATAAACAAAAAAGGGTAAAAAATGAGGTGTGGTGTGACAAGAAAAGAAAAAGAAGAGCTGAAAAAAGAAAAATAAAAAGAAAACAATTGAATGAAAAAATTAAAAACATAACACACCATATATTGCATAAAAATGGAGAAAAAGGAGGGAAATGTTGAAAATACGAAGAGGATGAAATAAGTGGAAAGTGGAGCTACGAGTATGTAGTGTCAAGGAGGGCTTAGTCACTAAAATCTCATATTTACCATATTCATCTAAAGCCTACATTACAAGTCGAATGAAGTCCTGTGGTGATCCTAGTCTGAATGTCTGAAGAGCCGAAGTCGAGAAAATAAGGGAAAACCTATGGTATCGTATGTGCAGTATTTGGAACTTCCTTGTAAGAGTGTGAGTCTTACTTGTTTAGTTCCAAGTTTCATATTTTCATATATTTTTGAGTTGGGGACTTCATTTTTTGTGAGGGTACATGATTTTTTATTTTATTCTACCAGTTGTTTGTGTGAAAAGCATTGGTAATTCTTGATTCTCAGCTAATAACTAGAAGACATATCTTGATCCTTGTATATCATGGTTCGTGGTGACTTGATATGCATAGCTTATTTGGTTTACATGGAGAAGGGTGAAAAGTTGTTTGTGTTCATAGTGAAAATTTTAATTGGTGTTGGCTGTAGGATTCTAGGTTTATTTTCTAGTTAAGCATTGTTTTTAGTTTTTGTTTTCTTTGCCTGAGGACATACAAAAGTCTTAAGTTGAGGGTGTTGATGTGTTGTGAGTTTACAACACTTTCGGTTCTTAAAACTAGAAAAATAGCATGGACTTTGGTGTGTTTATACGGATATGAGGTGTTTTTACTTTTTTCTTCAGGAAAATTAGGTGTTGGAGTGAAAATGTGCAAAAGTTGTAGAAAAGTGCAGAAAAGAAGCCAAGTAATGATCTCAGTACTAGTCGTACCAAGATTGTACGAGCCATATTGAGACTTGTGGAAAAGATCCAAAGATTGGTACAAGGAAAAGGCAAAGTATGACTTTCAGTACGACTCATAGCATCCTTGTACGAATCGTACCAACTTGAGTTTTAGAATACTTCAGAGAAAATTGCACAATTGAACTCTCCTAATATGGGTAGCACCTACGAATTGTAGCAACTATCTATGACCTGTACTAGGAGCTGTGGAAAGCTTTAGTGATTTTTTGGACTTGGAAATTCTTATGATACAACAAGCTTTTATGAGTCGTACGATAAAGGTATGAGGCGTACCAAGACACTTGTAGAAATCTTCAAAAGATATCAAAGTTCTCAAAGCTAAACCACGACTGGATTGTACGACTCTTAGGATCATATTACGAGTCGTACCAGATGCCAACACCTAGCCAATTTTGCAGAAGCCAAGGGATGTACGAGACAAGGCATGAGCCATAAAATCCTATTACGGGTTGTATGATGATTCGTAGGATGTGACGGCGCCAGACTTTGTTATTTCCCTGTTAACCTAGGACAAGGATTTTATTGTCTGTATAAATATTTTTTTAGTTCAAAATAACTCATAGACGGTCAAAATTAGTTAGAGTTGATTATTATCAAGTTTGCAATTAGTTTTTTACAACATTGGAGAGCAATTCTTGAGATCATAACTTAGATTTCTCAATTGTTCTTGATTTTGTTCATCATATTTTCTTGCAATATTCAAAGTAGGTTTTCTTTTAATCTTCATTGTAAGTATTAAATTATGTGTTTGTCTATGAATACTAATCATAATCTTACAATCATGAGAGGCTAAAACCTCCATAACTAGGGTTGCAGGAACAATGGTGGATTAACGAAGAAGGGTTACTAAAAGTGATTCGGAACCAATGCTAAACGCTTGTATTATATTCTGTTTGTCTTTAATGTTACTTAACGAAGCGCTGCATTAAGACTTGCCTACATTCTTTACTTGCTTGAACCTATAGAAGTAGATATTAGGAAAAGAGAATTGCAACAAAGCCTTGAATTTTATGATCATTGTATAACTTGAGCTGCGGTCGCAGAATTGTTAGTTTGAAATAAATTGATAACGGTTAACTTGAAATTGCGCATGAAACCTTACCCAGTGATTGCTTATAGTCATCCAATAGAGACAAACTAGTCGTTTGGATGAAACCTAGTTATCAGTTTTACAAGTAAGCATTGGAATTGATCACGAGTGTAAACCCGAATTAGTTATGAACCCATGGGGAACACTTACCCTAGTTAATTACAAATCTTGATAAACAACAATTGATTTAAATGCTTGTTTTACAATTGTATTCTTCTATAACCCCCCCCCCGCCCAATTTGGAGATAACATACCAACATTCTTAAATATCGGCACTAGTCTAGTTCTTACCATATTCCCTATGGGTTTGACCACAACCTCTTTGTTGGGTTCTTTATTGACAACTTCCGGTTCATACTTTGTTACAAGTGTGAGTTTGAGCATTATCAATAAGTGGCACCATTGCCAGGGAGTACGATTAAGAATAGATTAATAGCATGTGTTTAGTCTTTGGTTGTTATTTCCCCTTTATGTTTTCTTTACTCTACTTTGATTTATTCAGGTTACACCAAGGAAGCTACCTCTATGAACACTCAAATGGAAGACAAGAGGTTGCTACTGCCCATGGGAGAGATGATGAATATTGATACATTAGCAGCCATTTTGATGAATTATGAGGGAGATGGAGTGCCGGGGTACATGAATTGGTAAATGCTCTAGAAGGAATGGGATCGTATAACTTTAGAACAAAAACGTTAGACCTTAACTTGAAGAACCATGTAACTCCACCAGCAAAGCCATCAGTGGAGGTACCAACAGTTCTGCAAATTGAGGCATTACCTCCCCACCTCAGATATGCATTCTTAGGGGAAAATAATACTTTTCCAGTAATTACTGCAGCCGACTTGACAGTATGGCAAGTAGAAGCTTTGGTCACGGTATTGAAAAGTCACAAAAGGCAATTAGATAGACCATAGTTGACATCATTTGGATATCCCTAGGCATATGCACTCACAAAATCCAGCTCGAGCCGAATTGTGTACCAAGCATAGAGCATCAGCGACGACTGAACCCACCGATGCAAGAAGTAGTGAAGAAGGAGATTATCAAGTGGCTAGATGCTGCTGTAGTTTAGCCCATTGCGGATAGCATGTGGGTGAGTCTGGTACAATGTGTGCCAAAGAAAGGTGGGATCACATTGGTGCCCAATGAGAAAAATTAGCTTATACCAAGAAGATCAGTCACAGGTTGGCGTGCAAGCATGGATTACCGAAAGCTCAACCACTAGACCCAAAAGGACCATTTGGGTGAGTCCTCATTTTCCATCCAATCCAGCCCCTGTTTTGGGTGAGTCCTTATTTTTCTTTGCCTGTTACTTCAGTTTGTTAGATTTTAGAGAGCTAGTTAGGAAAGTTGTCCCATCAGCTCATCACATGTTTTAGAGGCCTTTCAGATATTATGTAGATAATTCAGCTTGTCGAGTGTTGACTATGCTTTAGCCTATGTCATATCTTATATTTTCTCGTTAATTTATGCTCTTGAGTTGTTATGCACATTCCATGAGTTGACTTGGAGCCACCTGTGGTTCTAGGTCTCGTGTCTTGATCCAGGGTCCCAACTTGAGTCGTAACAAACTTGGTATCAGAGCAAAGGTTTATAATGTCCTACGGTGTCTAAAAGCTGCATTAAGTAGAGTCTTTTCCATGGGTGTGAAGCGCGCCAAACTTATGGGGAAGGGGCTACAAGGCATTTTAGGAAATTTCCCTTCTTTCATGATCTATGTCGTGCGATTAAGTACCTCTCTATTCCTCTAACTCATGCTATACACATTTGTAGAAATGTGCCTCCACACTGAGTTAATGGTAGAAGAAATGGCAACAGAAATGGCCATAACATTGGAAATGGAGATGGGCATTAGCAAGCCCCACCAACACTAGCGGATCCTTTGCTCAAAAAGGTCACTTATGTCGAGTTTAGAGCGGCACTTTAGATGTTGGCACAGTCCAGACTGCTTAGATTAACTAGCAAGCGGTGGCCTCAGAATGGGAACCTATCAACGGTGAGAGTGCTACACTTTCTCAGGATGAACCCACCTGAATTTTTGAGGTCCAAGGTCGGTGAGGACCCGCATGAGTTTATTGAGGAGGTGTAGAAGATAACCCAGATTCTTGGGGTAATGGGAGAGGAAAGTGTAGAGTTAGACTCCTATCAGCTGTAGGGGGTCTCTTATATATGGTTTCGCCAGTGGAAGGATAGCAAAGGAGTTGGAGCAGTCTGAGTGAGCTGGGATAAGTTTTTGACTACTTTCGTGGATAGGTTCTTCGCTAGAGAGTTGAGGGAGGCAAAGGCGGCAGAGTTTATCAATTTGAAATATAACCATAGGACTGTCAAACAGTATGCCTTGGAGTTTACTCGACTATATAATTATACACCAGAGATGGTTACAGATCAAAAGGCTCGTATGAGCAAGATGGTGAATGGAGTAGCAGGTTCACTAGTGAAGGATTGCAGGACCACCATGCTTAATAGTGACCTATATTTCTTTTGATTGGTCATATACACCCAGTAGATAGAGACGGAGCAGATGAAGGAGAAGGAAAGAGAGACCAAGAGGGCCAGGACAGGGAGGTATGGGCAATTCCAGTAGAGGTCCGGTGGCAGAAATCGGCCTTGGTCCCATTAGGGATCATGGGCCCCAGCTTCATTGGCAATCAATGTTTCATCCAAACCGAGAGGATATCAGAGTGGAAGAGCGTCAGGCTCTAGGGGGTATAGGAGCATGTCAGGGGAGCACCCTTTTCCAGCTTATGGAAAGTGTGGTAGGAGCCACCTTGGCCAGTGCATGGTTGGTCTTGATGTTCGCTTCGGGTGTGGGAAGCTCGGGCATATGCGAAGGGATTGTCCTTTGGCTAGGCAAGGTGACAATAGAGGTTGTGCCCCAGCTACTACTTCAGTAGCCCCAGTAGCTCACCCACCTTAGTAGCGCGCCTCATCTTGTGCAGGTGGCAGCCAACACCAAAACAGATTCTATGCACTATCTTCTCATTAAGAGTAGGAGGCTTCTCCCAATGTGGTCACTGGTATGTTATGAGTATTCCATCTTTATGTGTATGCATTGTTAGATCTAGGGGATACCTTATCTTTTGTTACTCCTTATGTTTTTGTTAGTTTCAGATTCATTTCTGAAATCCTATCAGAACCCTTCTCAGTATCTTCTCTAGTCGGTGAGTAAGTTATAGCTTAGTGGGTATACCGAAATTTCCATTTCATGATCCTTCAGAAAGTTGCCTTATCCAACCTAGTAGAGTTAGACATGATCCATTTTGCTGTTATTTTCGGTATGGATTGGTTACATTTTTTTATGCCTCAGCCCATTGTAGAACCTGTACAGTAGAGTTCTTGTTTTTTGGGTGAACTGGTTCTAAAATGTAAAGGTAGTTATAATACCTTGGAAGTGCCTAAAATTATACCCGGGAATTAAAAGTGGAAGTTGACTGAATTTGGGAAAAAATCCCACAGAACGGACGACCCAACAAATCATTTGTCAAACGAACAAACCGTGGGAAGCAATCATGGGGAAGGCATGGTCTGATAATAGTGGGTAATGATGGGTGTAGTAATGGCCCGTTATTTGATACAACGAGTCGTTACTATGAGTCATGGTGAGAACTAGTCTTCAGCTTTAGGGAGTAACGAGTCATCCCATGACCCGTCGCTAGAAGTAACGGGTCATGGTCTCCAGTCGTGGAATGGGATATCAATATTTTTCCAATGTGCATAATGGAAGCTAACCATGACTTTTTGGAGGAAGTAACATGTTATACCCCAAAAGTGCATAAGAATAGACCCAGAAGTTTAAAAGTTGAAAATTGCATAAATTGGGAAAAATTGCACAGGACGGGCGACCTAATGACTCGTGTTACCAAACCACGGGTCATTGTATGCAGTCATTTGTTGGGGAAGGTTGTATGGATATGGAGACAATGTTCGCGCTCTGCTGCTCGGTATATATTATACACCGACACGCAAGTGTACGTGGTCAAACAAGTAATAAAGTGGCTAAGTAGCCAAGTATCGATCCAAGGAGGCTGCTCTAGATATGCAAAACTGCCTAGTTTACTATATCTCTATTCTATTTCTAACTATGTTAACAACAATCCAACCAAGAATTGAGTAAGTTTTGTTTCTAAACTAATTATCTACTAAAATTAATAACTACTATTTACGTTGAGTTTAGACAATGGATATGCACATGCCAAGGTTAAGAACGAGTAATGAACTTGATAATCATGATAATTTGGTCATCTTCTTCTTCATATTGCTAGCCAAGAACGTTTGCCTAGAAATTAAAACTTCCGTATTTAATTTCACTTTAGCTTCATAAACCATTCATCTACATTTCTGTGATCAAATGCAATTTATGACCTAACACTACAATTCCGGTTCCTAAATTGACTAATATGGCTTTCAAGTATATTTCTATCAAGAAAGCACATCAAAACCCAATTTTCCCAAATCAAGTTAAGAACAATACCCTATTAATTCAAAACTTTCCAATTTCATGCTCTCTCGAGTGAAATTGGACTTTTTAGATATACATTAATGGTGGCCAATCAAGAATGTAATAAGCACAAGAATTAATAGAACAACATGCAAGAAGAAGAAGAAACCATATCAATTATTACCAACATTCATTTCACAAGTTCAAAACCTCAGCAAGAGAGGAATTAGCCACTCATTCTTGGATTAATCATCCTAGAATGAGTGTGAATCATGCATACAATTGAAGGAAAGAAGAAGGGAAGAGAAGAAAACTCTTATCTTTTCTATTCTTCAACTGCCACAAAACCACGTTCCTGCTCCCACTTCTGAACTCAGGCTAAAAAACTAAAACTAAAAAAACAAAACTCCCTTTAAAAATAACCTAAGTGTGCTATTTATACTAGTGGGAAATTTTTCCCGGAATAACAAGCAATGTGTCACGGAGGCCAACGCGGAGCGCTGCCTCCGTGACACGGCGTGGACGCGGACCCTCTCTGGAAATTGCATGGTCCGGATAATTAGCCTCAACGTGGCACGGAGGCCATCGAGGAGGCCTGTCTCCGTGCCACGGAGCTGACGCGCAGGCACACTGGAAATTGCCACTTTTATTTCTGCCCAGGCAGTGTGCTACCGCGATGGCAACGTGGCACGACACCATCGCAGAGCCACTGCAAAATATGCCATCCGAGGTCTTTTCCACGCTCGCATCCAAGTCCAACTCCGACATAGTTCCAACACGCATTTTAGCTCTTAAAAATCACATTATCCTGCAAAACAAATGCTAATCATGTTGGTTAGTATAAATTCGCATTTTATTACCGAATACATGATATTATATACACATTGCACAACAAACAAGGTAAAAATGATACGTTTGAGTATCACTTGGGCATATAAATCTGCCCAAGATCACTTACCCCACACTTAAATCCTTGTTCGTCCTCGAACAACACATACACAAATCATGCACATCACATCTCAACCTTTGTCACTATGGTGCAACCATTTACGTTACGGTCATACCGATTATTCGATTTTTGCAAATCATCAAGAAAACATGCTTAGTCGTACAAGACAATGACCTTAATACATCGAGGCTTCCTAGACTTTTAAGAATTTATTCTTGATATCGGCAAACTCATGCAAATCAACTAATCAAGAAATCCGACACGAAAATCAATCTTTCATCAAGCATGTACCCTCACAACTCGAGAGAAACTTCCCCTTTTATGCTTGTGCAGCACACAAACATGCACGTAGGGGCATATAGAAATTAATTTCACTCTCTCTCCCAAAAGAATTCACATGCATCATGTCATGACCCATAGGCTTGCGCTTAGTGTATTACTCCACTAATATAAAGAAATGCAGTGTAGGATCAAATAGGACTTTTAATGGGTTGTAACTGGGCTATGGATCTAGTATATATATATTGGATTAGCCAATAATAGTTGCTAGCATCCTTAAGCGCCTTTTCAACTCATTCCCATTGACTCATGGACATTGTTCCTCTCTTTTCTCTTTTTCTCCCATTCATGCTGGTTTACTTTCATCAGGCACACTTGACCCCAAACGGAAGGCTTTCATGTACCCTCAATTTCATTTAATTACAACTAGTGCCTCTTCAACATCATCTTTTCTTTCCTCACTTTGCTTTTCTTTTCTT
This sequence comes from Datura wrightii, assembly GCA_035772735.1. Lineage (NCBI taxonomy): Eukaryota > Viridiplantae > Streptophyta > Magnoliopsida > Solanales > Solanaceae > Datura > Datura wrightii. Next base: position 8,273,476 of record JASDFA010000007.1, on the reverse strand, counting down.
TTCACTCTTTAACACTTTGGGAAACAATTTTTTTGTTCTTTGTAAGCGCTTAAGAGCTTCTTATAGACTTTATGGCTAATGAAAAGAAGGAATCAAGCTTAGTTCATACAATTCTGGACAAAAGAAAGAAATCGGCTAAAGGCTCAACGGGCTGACTAGGGTATACAACATATAAAAAGGTAGAACTTGACAAGAAAAAAATGGAAATTAACGATTAAAACAAAGAAATGCCTACATCCTTTCCGACACTACACCTCCTTCATTTCGCTTTGTATACACGCCACGCAAGTTCTAGACAATTCACAATGACATGGAATAGCAAAACCTCACTCACACTTCATGCACATGCTCGAATCAAGATGCATTCACAGACTCTTTAATTAGTCAAGTACATGAATTCAAGATTAAGCCTCAATCATAATGAACCAAATTCTATAGCCTAGGTAACTCAACATATTTACACAATTACATGCTTTCAAACGAATCACTTTCGCATTTCGAACATCAATTACACACGCAACAAAATTTTAGCAACCATAAGCAACTACAGTTTATTGATGCAATCCACCAAAGAAACTAAAAACAAATCATCTACTCCTATAGACTACATTTCCCTTAAGACGATCGTCATCCATCCATCATAGGGAACGTTCACTAACTATGACATCGGTTCAATGGGACTATTCTCGGTAAAAGAACCGAAAACAAACTCCGAGAAACCCAAAAATAAAACTTCAAAATTTTTGCAACACATCGATCATTTCGATGAAAAAAAATATTTACAAAATATGTTGATCAGTGCAACATCCTTTCGCAAAAATTTTGAAAAATATCGATCATATCGATAGAGAAAAAAATATTTACAAAATTTACAAAATATTTACAAAGGCAACCATAACTTTTTAAAGACACACATCATTAGCCACAAACAAATATATACACATCATTCACAAATCAGTTCACAACAACAGGGAAAGCACAGACATACACAAACGTCAAGGAAGAATATACAGCAGATTTAGAGCCTATGACCCAGCACCTAACTACTCCCCACCCCACACTTAAATCGAACACTGTCCCCAGTGTTCACAAAAATACAAAGCACAAAATTTTGGGTGGTGACACTCCCTGCTCAGTCGAAATATTCGACTTCCTCATCCGGTGCTGCGGCCTCGTCTCCCATATCTGAATCAGCTCCCTCGCCGTCATCGGACTCCATATCAGAGTCCTCACGATGTGTCTCCTCATCAGTAGGGACGTCGTCGTCAGTCGGCTCCACAAAGGCTGGCCCCACCTTGCATAAAGCTCTGGCGTTCTCGCCAAAAGGGTAGTCCAGCTCCAGCTGCCATAATTCATCCTCGGTGGCTGGTCTCCCACCTATCCGTAGCTGCAGCATCTGCATACCGAACATACGGGCCATATACTGGTCGTCACGAGCATGTCGCTCGCCCAGAGTCAGCACAGGTCCGTGCGTAGTGTCGGGGGCCTTGGTCTTTGTCACATCAAGGGCCCGCCGCTCCAACTGCGGAATATAATCCAACGCTTCTTCCTCAACGTCGAGGCCTCGGAGGAAGGTGGTGATGAGTCCGCCAAACCCGTATCTGTGGCCCAGGTGTAGTCTGGCTCTCTTCATGGCGGATATTATAACCGCCCCCACATTAATCTCAAGCCCTTTCATAAGAGCATACACGAGGCAGACACGGTCCCGGGTCACGTCTGTCATATGTACTCCCGGGATCAAACACGAACATACAATTTCTAGCCAGATTCTGGCCTCCCTGTTCATCTGCGAATAAGGCAGAGTCTGGTGGTAACCCCTCTCTTTGTGTCTACTCCATCGGGCTGTGGATCGAGCCCCACACAACGTACGTCTGATGTCGGCGTACGGTGGGGTGATGTTGAGCTGGCGGAGAACGTGGGCGTCTGTGTCCCGCGCTCCAACGATGGCATTCAGCTGCTGGGGTTCCAGAGTGACAATCTGCCCTCTGATTTTAATAGTGTGGCTTCTGATGGCCGGGTTCCAGTTGGCATAAAATTCCTGGACCAAGTGAAGGTTGCACTCCTTGGGCTCCTGAAAAATAAAGCTGAGCCCAGCTGCTTCAATCCTCTGTACGATGCGAGGGAACTCCTGTGCAAGTGGTTCCCTTGCCATATGTTCCTTCGGGAAGTACTTGTTCTCCTTATGGTTTGCGTACCACTTCTTCCCTTCATCGGTAACCCATCGTGTTCCGTATCGGCGGTGTTGACCGCGTGGAACAGCAGGTGCAGCTGGGCAGCAGTGCCCAGTCTCATTCTCTTTCTGCTGGTGCCTGAGGTTGAAGCACCCTTGCCTTTATCTTGTCGGCTGGCCATTGTACCTGTCCATTTACACAGACAAGCACAACGTTAAGCTAAAAACTTGTTAGTTTTGGCTAAGGTCGGGTTAAACAAAATTTACCCCACACTTAGTCTTTAACAATATTTACAACATGTTAGCAAGGATAGATCTATTTACACCCCAAATACAATCACTATAAACATATTGCTTAGTGCGTTCACAAAAATTCGACAGCATAACGACTAGCGAACTACTCAGACTTCATACAGCTAACCCAATCCTACTATCGACAGTTATTCACCCATAGCACTTAGCAACAATAACAACAACAAAATAGAAACAACAATACAAACATTTTATATACACTAATCTAAGCAATTCAACCAATTCACATATTACGCAATGTCCCACTAAAAATTGAGAATTAGTCATCTTTCACCAATTATACAATATTTACCATGACTTATCTCAAATAATAAACACACCCCAGCATCAATTTCGTCAAACTATCAAGTTACCCAAGTTAAAATTCAACAACGCCAATCCCTAGAACTCAATTCGACAATCAACAATGAACTATTCAATCAATCGATAAGTTCACCCGTCAACTACAACAATCCGAACACAATCAATCGCAAAATAATTCACGTCATGTTTAATTTCTACCTAGGGTGATATATCTCACCTCACATGCTCAAAATCGACAAAAATCGCCAAAAATTTGAGATAGACGATGAAAACATACCTTGGAATTGAAGAATCGACGAAGACTTGACGTTTTCCTTGCCTCTTAACATGGCACGGAGCTTGGGGTAGGGGAATGGGTGTTTGGTCGCGGAGGGAAGAGGGAATGGGGAAAATAGGGGCGAAATTGGGGGTTTTTATTAAGAAAACACGCGGGTCACCCGGAAACCCAGTGTGACCCGGCACTGGGATAAGGGCAACGTGTCACGGAGGGTAACGCGGACGCCCTCCTCCGTGACACGGAGCCAACACGTTGGCTTACTGGAATTTAAAAAAATTCCAGATTTGCCTTCAACGTGTCACGGAGGCCAACGCGGAGCATTGCCTCCGTGACACGGCGGCAACGCGCCAGTGCTCTGTTTCACTATCAAATTTTATTTTTCATACCTCGCCTCGTTTTCTCGATTCCACGTATTTTTCCTCCGGTATACCTGAAAATCACCTCACTAAACAAAAATTGGTTAAATGACTAGATTCCCTACTAAAAGAATAAAAATTACTAATTAAAATGCACATCTAAACCTAGTCAAGAAAAAGAAAAGAAAATAAAATAAAAGAAAAACTTTACACTAAGGAAAAAGAAAGAAAAATATTTTTCACGGGTTGCCTCCCGTGCAGCGCCTGGTTTAACGTCGCGGCTCGACAGCCTTTACGCTCAATTTTCTACTAGGGAGATGGACGATTTGACCCGCTCATGGTCATCTCCCCAGTAGTTCTCAACCTTGTCTGGTGGCCTACCTAGTAACTCTCGGGAATCACTCAATCCATTTGCATTCCCATGATCAATCACGTTGATCACCGAGAGTTCCTTATAGATAGTCGGGAGCTTAGGTGCCTTGTACACGTCGAACACCTCAACCTTGTCGTGTGCTCGCATCGTGAGTTGACCCGCAGCTACATCGATCAATGCCTTTTCGGTTGCCAAAAATGGTCGTCCCAAAATAAATGGGACTTCTGCATCTGGCTCAAAATCCAGAACAATGAAATCTACCGGAAAAATGAGGGATCCTACCTGCACTAGCACATCCTCCACAATGCCATCCGGCTTAGCTAAAGACCTGTCTGCTAGCTGCAAGATCACTGTTGTAGGTCTAGGACTCCCTAGCCCTAACTTTCTGAATACCGAAGATGGCATCAGATTTATACTTGCCCCCAAGTCGCAAAACCCACGAGCTCGGATACTTTGCCCAATCGTCAGCTGGATAGTAAAACTTCAAGGATCCTTCAGTTTAGTGGGCAACCTGTTCTGAATACGGGATGTGCATTCCTCCGTTAAAGCCACCGTGGCATACTCGGTCAAGCAAATTTTGTTGGCCATGATGTCTTTGATATACTTTGCATATTTTGGCACACCCTGCAAGACATCAACAAGAGGTAAGTTAACATGTACCTATTTAAGTACCTCCATGAATTTCTGGAAACACGCCTCCTCCTTGTGTTTCTTAAGTCGTTGAGGGAACGGGGGTGGAGGCCTTGTTGGTTCAGCTTCTTTGGTCTTCCCCGTATCTGATGTTTGTTCTCCCTCAACATCTGCTGCTCCTGACTTCTGAGGCGGTCTTTCCGGTTCCTCCTCCTTTAATTGTAAACCACTCCTCGTGGTCACTGCATTTACCTGCTTAGGATTGGGATCCGTGTCGCTAGGTAGTCCTCCCCTTGGTCTAGTATTTTGGGCACTGGCAAATTGCCCAAACTGATATTCAAGAGCCTTGGTTGCCAATTGATTGTTCTTTACTTCGGCCGACAGTTTGACATAGTCAGCCTGCAATTGTGCCTGGTTGGCAATCATGGTCTTGAACATTTCCTCAATAGTCGGTGAAGGTGGTGGAGGAGGGGCATTGTGATTTCTAAACTGATTCTGATAGCCTTGTTGCCCTCCTTGGTTTCTGTGCATACCCTGCCCTGAACCCTGGCCTTGTTGATTGTTGCTACCCCACGAAAAATTTGGATGATTCCTCCAATTCGAGTTGTAGCCACCACCAAACTGCTGTTGATTCCTCTGTGCATTGCCCACAAAGTTGACAGAATCAGGATTTGCACCACAGCATTCAGCTGAATGCTCACTACTACCACACACTTCACACCACATCTGTTGGACTGCATTAACTGAGGCTGACGACTGGTTCAAATTCATATTGCTGAAGTGAGTGTTTAACTGATTTTGCAAAGCAGCTATCTGTGCAGCGATAGCTATGAATCCATCCACTTCAAGCACTCCCGCTGCTTTCCTTGCTCCACCTCTTGAAGAATCTGCATTCCATTCCGGATTGCCTTGTGAAATTCAGTTGAGCAAAGTGTACAACTCCTCGTAAGTCTTCTCCAGCGCTTGCCCTCCAGCTGCTGAGTCTAACAAAATTTTAGTGTGGGGTTCCAAACCCTCAATAAAAGTGTGGACCAACACCTCATTTGACTGATGATGATGAGGACAGTCCTGCAACATGGACTTGAATCTTTCCCAGGCTTGATAAAGATTTTCTCCTTCCCTCTGTTTCAAACTTAGAATCTGACTTCTAAGTTTAGCTGTTTTACCTGAAGGGAAAAATCTGATCAAGAACTTCTTTGCAAGATCATCCCACGTTGATATAGAGTTGGGTGGTTCAACTTTTAACCACCTCTTGGCTTCACCAAGTAAGGAAAATGGAAATAAGGTGAGCCGAACATAATCAGGTGACACTCCAGCGGGGATGTAAGTGTCACTTATCTCCAAAATGTTCTGGAGATGTTGTTGCGGATCTTCGTGAGGGAGACCGGTAAACTGCCCGCTAGTGTGCAAAAGTTGCACCATATTTTGCTTTAACTCAAATCTCCCCCCAGGCTCTGGTTTGCGGATGCTGGAATGTACATTATTAGCGTGTGGGATCGCCACCTCGCGAACCGGCCTGGCTGCTACTTCCTCGGGCACTAACACTGCCCGCACAACTGGTGGATTGGGTTGCTCCATCATAGACTGTTTGAGCAACTGCAACTTCTTCCGAAGAGCTTCTCTACGTTGACTATGCAATTCACGTTCTGGCTCTAAGTAAGATTCCACCAGCTCCTTGTCCCTTGCCAGTGTTCACAGAAATAAAAATCTGCAAAATACTGGCTAAGACCAAGTTGTTAACACTTAAGAAAATAAAAATACAAATACAGTAAATTTACACTAAACAAAATTTTACAAATCGCCTAGCCTCCCCGGCAACGGCGCCAAAAACTTGTTCGCGCTCTGCTGCTCGGTATATATTATACACTGACACGCAAGTGTACGTGGTCAAACAAGTAATAAAGTGGCTAAGTAGCCAAGTATCGATCCAAGGAGGCTGCTCTAGATATGCAAAACTGCCTAGTTTACTATATCTCTATTCTATTTCTAACTATGTTAACAACAATCCAACCAAGAATTGAGTAAGTTTTGTTTCTAAACTAATTATCTACTAAAATTAATAACTACTATTTACGTTGAGTTTAGACAATGGATATGCACATGCCAAGGTTAAGAACGAGTAATGAACATGATAATCATGATAATTTGGTCATCTTCTTCTTCATATTGCTAGCCAAGAACGTTTGCCTAGAAATTAAAACTTCCGTATTTAATTTCACTTTAGCTTCATAAACCATTCGTCTACATTTCTGTGATCAAATACAATTTATGACCTAACACTACAATTCCGGTTCCTAAATTGACTAATACGGCTTTCAAGTATATTTCTATCAAGAAAGCACATCAAAACCCAATTTTCCCAAATCAAGTTAAGAACAATACCCTATTAATTCACCACTTTCCAATTTCATGCTCTCTCGAGTGAAATTGGACTTTATAGATATACATTAATGGTGGCCAATCAAGAATGTAATAAGCACAAGAATTAATAGAACAACATGCAAGAAGAAGAAGAAACCATATCAATTATTACCAACATTCATTTCACAAGTTCAAAACCTCAGCAAGAGAGGAATTAGCCACTCATTCTTGGATTAATCATCCTAGAATGAGTGTGAATCATGCATACAATTAAAGGGAAGAAGAAGGGAAGAGAAGGTTTCTATTCTTCAACTGCCACAAAACCACGTTCCTGCTCCCACTTCTGAACTCAGGCTAAAAAACTAAAACTAAAAAAAAAACTCCCTTTAAAAATAACCTAAGTGTGCTATTTATACTAGCGGGAAATTTTTCCCGGAATAACAAGCAACGTGTCACGGAGGCCAACGCGGAGCACTGCCTTCGTGACACGGCGTGGACGCGGACCCTCTCTGGAAATTGCATCGTCCGGATAATTAGCCTCAACGTGGCACGGGGGCCATCGCGGAGGCCTGTCTCCGTGCCACAGAGCTGACGCGCAGGCACACTGGAAATTGCCACTTTTATTTCTGTCCAGGCAGTGTGCTACCGCGATGGTAGCGTGGCACGGCACCATCGCGGGGCCACTGCAAAATATGCCATCCGAGGTCTTTTCCACGCTCGCATCCAAGTCCAACTCCGACATAGTTCCAACATGCATTTTAGCTCTTAAAAATCACATTATCCTGCAAAACAAATGCTAATCATGTTGGTTAGTATAAATTCGCATTTTATTACCAAATACATGATATTATATACACATTGCACAACAAACAAGGTAAAAATGATACGTTTGAGTATCACTTGGGCATATAAATCTGCCCAAGATCAGACAACGGATGACACAACGACTCATTGTTGGGTACAACAAGCCGTTGTCAGCAGGCATTGGAAGAGGTTGGGCTCAACAGGTGGTATACAACGGGCCTTCCATTGACTCGTTGTGGGTTGTAATGAGTCTTTGTTACCGGTCATTGTTTGGTGCAAGAATTTCTAGTGTTGATGACGGATCAATACCATGACTCGTTGGAAGCAACCACGAGTCATGGTGAGGCTCGTGATAACAAGGTTCAGCTTTTGTGATGAGCAAACAACGGATGATGTAACAGATCATTGTTTCAGAGGACGAGTCATCCTGTTCGTCCGTTGGTCAGTTCCAAAAGTAAGCTATAGCAGTGTAACCCATGACGACAGAATGGGTCGTTGTTAGCTCTAACAACCTATTGGTTCTGTCCGTTAGTCCAACCGGCTAGTGTTTAGGGCAGATTCATTAAGGGCATTTTCGACTTTTCCATGCTATGAGACCCTAAACTATGCCATTTTAGCTTATGAAAGGTTGATTTTTAGGGGATAATTTATTCTAGGTCTCCATTCATGCATGCAAGAGTATAGGGAGGTAATCAAGGGTGATTCAAGGCTCTTCTCTTCAATTCTTTCAATTCCCTTCTTGGGAAATCAAAGGAAGTTGAGAACTAGTTATTGTCAGGTATATAAGGCTACCAATGGGTGTTTTTTTTCCACCCATGCCAATTCTCTATAATTTTATGAACATTTTATCAAAAAATTATGGGGTTTTGAAGTAGATTTGTATAAAAATCTAATAATTTCTATTGGGCTTTGTGATTTTTGACTCTTATCATATTCTAATGGGTTTTTATCAAATTTATGATTTAAATTATCTATAATATTATCAATTTCTTGATTTCTGTTGGAGTTAGCCTAATTATGCATGACCCATGATAAATCAATTTATGATTTACTATTTCCATTGATGATATTTACAAGTCTAGTATGAATTATGATTCAAATTATGGATTTATGATATTACCCATAATGATTTTATGAATTTCAAGCTATATGTATGATTTGCAAGTATGTATGAATTTTTGAATCACGAATCACATTTTGGTCGACTCACGGGCCTTATTTCATGGCTAGTTCACGTATGTACAAGCATGTTATGATTAGCATGATTTAACTAGCCCATGAACTCAATAAAGTTATATTATGAGCACTATATGTGTTTTGGGAGTAGTATTGAACACCGAGTGGGTTTGAGGCCTAGGTTCTGCCCTGGACCTTATAATCTACGTGCCACCGTAGGTATGTTGGGATCGCCTATGTGACTGTCCCCAACCCAAATGGCCCTTTTCATGGTGGCATCACACTTTCATGGTTCTACCCTTGGCATGGTACGGACACCCTCCCGACTGGCGTTATAAGTCGGGCTTCGTATGTGCTCATATAGGGAATGTCGGTAAAGAGAATCTCCCACTATTCCGCATGATTTATTCATGTTATGATTATGGATTTTGGCTCAAGTCATGTTAAGTAAAGCTCTCTCCTTATGATTTTGATTAAATTTACATTATGACTATTTTAAAAACTTTGGGCCTTATGACATGTTATGATGATCAATGATATGAGCATAATGTCCTACTCTTACGATCATTTATGAGTTTTATATGTTTTAAATGTTTGGCTTATTTACCTTGCATAATCGGTACATTCCATGTACTAACTGCATACTTTCTATGTTGTATCATTTCATGATACAAGACCCGGCTCTCAGGCTCACCCTCCTCAGTTGCTCCTCAGAGTTCGCTATCAGCTTATTTGGTGAGTCCTCATGTTCCGAGGGTCATATGTTTAGACTCTATTGTTTCTCTTTCAGTTTCAACACCGTACGGTTAGTTGGGGTGTTTTCCCATCAACCTGTCTTTCATGATTAGAGGCTTTTCAGATTATAAGTTATTTTCAGCTATCATGTATGGATCATGTATTGTCTTTTCTTCGTTATTGTGACATGTTTACGTTTTCTCATGTTATGTCTTCTGCTTATGTGAATGGATTAGATGTATGCTCATGCCATAGGTCGACTTAGGGTCATCCGGGGCTCCTTGTCCGGTGTCTACAACTCGGGTGTACGTGCGGGTCGTGACATAATAAGTCATGGTGAGAGTCGTGGGAAGGATTAGTACAGGACCTGGAAGGAGGAAACAACATATGATATAACAACCCATTGTCTGAAAGAATGACTCATCCTATCGAGTTGTGGGGATGAATCTGAGATCAGGAGGCTTGGAAGTGGAGACGACGGATGGATACCATGAGTCGTAGTATCCTCTAATGATCCGTTAGTCTGGTCATTGGTTCACTGAGTGTAAATTTTTTAGGGATTCCATTAAGGGCATATTCATCATTCCTGAGTCCTACGGTCTTAAACTACGTCGTTTAAGGCTCAAAAATCAGTGTTTATTGAGGGTAAAACCCACCCTAGGCTTATTCATTCTCATGCATGCAAAGTTAATGGATGGAAGATGTGATCAAGCTTGTCTTCAAGGTTTTCTTTATTAATTTCCATTGGGCTTTCAAGGAGTGCTGATTTTGATTTTTCCCAGATAAGTAGGGCTATGAGTGGGTGAATCCTTTCACACCCATGCCCAATCTCTTTTAATTCATGAAATTCCTATCTTGATTCGATGGGATTTTTACCCAATGCATGAAAATTCGATTTCTCTACATAGTCTTGATCTAATTGAGTTACTCTACATGGGCAAGTTTTATGTTGTCTTTCATGAAAAATCATGTTTCAAGTTTTATAAATTAAATTGCCCATTTATGAAAAGTTCATGAAAGTTAAAGTTTATGATGAATGCTTGAGTATTATGAATTATTGATGACGCAAAAGCATGTTTTCAAGTGACCCATGTTTATAACCATGTTTTCCAATTAATTGAGCATTTTCAAGCATGGTAAAGTACTGGGCAATTCCCACATGTTCAAGAAGGATTTATGATTTATTGAATGGATCTCATGATTTATTGATTTATGATGTTGGCCGACTAAAGGGCCTTTGATTCTTGGCTAATCATGTTTTAATGGGGATCAATGAATGATAAACATTTATTTTCCCATGAATCTTAATGAATGATGATATTGTTTTACATATAAGCCTGATTTGCATGCTTTTGGGAGCCGTGTCGCACCAAGAAGACCGAAGTTCAAAGAACTACGTCAGTGTCTCATAACCACGTGTCACCATGGGTTTATAATGATACATTACAATGATAATGATCCCCTATTTCGTGATATCGCATAATGCACATCCCTCACCTGGCAAGCCGGGGGCGACTCTGCCCACTTGAGTGAGATAGTTGGGGCATCATGTAAGGCTCTACCGTGATGGTGTCGGTTATGATGAGTCCTCCCATTGTTTTGCAGGTTTTATGCATTGTTATGTTTATGTTATGTGGCTCAAGTGATGATTTAATGAAGTTTCTCTTATGACTATGATAATGAATGGTTTGTGAATGTTTTAAGCCTTATGTTATCTTGTGATATTTATGATACGAGCGTATTGTACTTCTCTTATGATCATTTATGACCTTTTTGCATATTTTAGTTTAAATGTCCGTTTTACTTACCTTGCATACTCGGTACATTCCACATACTGACCGCATACTCTATGGTGTATCATTTTATGATACAGGCTCCAATCTTCAGATCCAGCATCATCATTAACTTGTCTCAGAGTTTAGCATCCGGATTGTTGGTGAGTCCTCATTCTTCAAGGACCATTTGATTCATGATATTTCTTTTAGTTTTCTGTTTGCGGGTTAGTTGGGGATGTTGTCCCATCAACCCACTTGATACATTAGAGGCTTTCAAACTTTATGTAGTACTCAACTGTTATGTATGTAGTACATTCTGCTTACTAAGTTATGTTATGTTCATGCTTCCATTATGTTGATATGTTGAGTATTCTGCTTTAATGACATGGAGTTAGATGAATGTTCATGCCATGGGTCGACTTGGATTCTCTCGGGGATCTTTGTCCCATGTTACGATGCGGGTCTACGTTTGGGCCATGACAAACTCAGTATCAGAGCAATAGGTTTGAAGTGTCCTAGGGTTTCTGAAAGCCGTGTTAAGTAGAGTCCTTTTCATGGGTGTGAAGCACGCCACTCTTATGAAGAAGAGGCTTCGAAATGTTTTTCCTTCTTTCATGATCTATGTCATGCGATGAAAAGTATCTCTATCCTTCTAATTCGTGTTATTCGCAATTACAGAATCATGGCTCCCCGAAGAATGAATGGTAGGAGGAATGGAAACGGAGATGGCCACAAGAATGGCAACGGTAATGGGCACCAGAAAGCCCTACGATTTCAAGAGCACCAGGCATTAGAGCCAGTTGCCCATGTTGAGTTTTGGGCAGCTATTCAGATGCTTGCGCAGGCCTTGACCGCTCAGGTCAATCAATAGGCAGTTGCGCATGTTCCTCAAAATTGCAATGCAATGGCGGCTCGAGTCAGGGACTTTTTGAGAATGAACCCGCCAGAGTTCCTCGGGTTAAAAGTAGATGAGGACGCACATGAGTTTATTGACGAGATTGTGAAGATCACCCATGTAATGGGGGTGAATGGGTTTGAATGTGCAGAGTTGGCCTCGTATCAGCTGAAAGGGGTCGCACATATCTAGTTCCGTCAATGGAGAGACAGTAGGGTCGCTGGAACAGGCCCTGTCACTTAGGAGGAGTTCCATGCAGCGTTTATAGATCGGTTCTTCCCTCGGGAGATGAGAGAGTTGAAGGCAGCAGAATTCGTTAATCTAAAGCAGGGGAGGATGACGGTATAGGAGTATGCTCTCGAGTTCACTCGCTTGTCAAAGTATGCCCTAGAATTAGTTGTTGATTATAGGGCACGGGTGAGCCGATTTGTTCATGTCTTGGTGGGATATCTGGACAAATATTGCAAGACCTTTATGCTCCACCAGGACATGGATTTCCTTCATATAGTGTTGTATGCCCAGTAGTTGGAGGTGGCTCATGCGAGGGAAAGAGAGGCAAAAAGGGCCTGAACAGATAGCCATGAGTTTACTCATCAGAGATACGGTGGTGGTCATCGCCCTTAGTTTCAGCAGAGGTTACTAGCTCTAGCACCATCATCGGCTAGTGTTCCATCCAGACCCAAGGGTGATCATAGGAGTAGGGCTTAGGATCGAGGGACCAGAGGGGCATGCAGGTAGAACACACCCTTCCATCCTGCAAGAAGTACAACAAGGGTCATGCCAGGGAGTGCTTGCTCGGCTCAGATATTTGCTATAGGTGTGGTAGATCTGGCCACATGTGCCGAGCGTGTCCATTTGCTAGACAGGATGAATATAGAGGTCGTGCGCAAACTACTAGGTCAGCAGCAGCTCCAACACGTTTAGCTCCGCAGGGGGCATCTACTAGTGGGGGTCGTGGATAGTGCCAAAATAGATTCTATCCCCTCGCCTCGCGTCAGGACTAGGAGACTTCACCAGATGTGGTTACTGGTATGTTACGCGTGTTTCACCTTGATGCTTATGCTCTGTTAGATCTAGGGGCTACCTTTTCTTTTGTGACACCTTATATTGCTAGTAGCTTTGGAGTTAGTCCCAAAATTCTGTTAGATCCATTTTCAATTTCTACTCCTATTGGGGATTCAATTGTAGCTAGGCGGGTGTATAGAAGATGTCCGATTAATAGATTGCATAAAGTCACCTCTGCAGATCTTGTGGAGTTAGCCATGACTGACTTGGATATTATTCTTGGTATGGATTGGTTGTATGCGTGTTATGCTTCTATTGATTGTAGAACCCGTGTAGTGGAGTTCTGCTTTCCGGTGAGTAAGTCTTGGAGTGGAAGAGTAGTTCGGTCATGCCTGTAGGTCATTTTATTTCCTAACTTAAGGCCGGGAAGATGATTTCCAAGTGTTGTATGTATCTTCTAGTTAGGTTTAAGGATGTTGAGTCCGAGACCCCGACTATCCAGTCAGTTCCGGTAGTGCGTGAGTACCAAGACGTATTCCCTAATGATTTACTAGGAATTCCTCCTGAGTGGGAGATAGATTTTGGTATTGACCTTCTTCCCGACACACAACCTATATCTATTCCTCCTTACAAAATGGCTCCAACCAAGCTAAAAGAGTTGAAGGAACAGTTGAAGCACCTATTAGATAAGAGTTTCATCAGGCTAAGCAAGTCTCCATGGGGTGCACCAGTCTTGTTTGTCCGAAAGAAAGATCGTTCTCTTCATATGTGTATTGATCATTGACAATTGAACAAAGTCACCATAAAGAACAGATATCATTTACCCAGGATTGATGATTTATTCAATCAGCAATCTCAGATCCGGGTATCAATAGCTTAGGGTTCGTAAGTTTGACATCCCAAAGAATGCCTTCAGGACGCGGTATGGTCATTATGAGTTTGTAGTTATGTCTTTTGGATTAATGAATGCTCCTGCAGCTTTTATGGACTTGATGAACAGGGTGTTCAAGCCATACTTGGATATGTTCGTGATTGTATTTATTGATGACATCCTAATATATTCTCAGAGCGAGGAGGAACATGCCGCTCATTTGAGAATAGTTTTTCAAACTCTCAGGGATCACAAATTACATGCTAAGTTCAGCAAGTGTGAGTTTTAGTTGAACTCAGTGGTGTTTTTGGGCCATGTGGTATCAAGTGAGGGAATACAAGTGGACTCTCAAAAAATAGAAGCGGTGAAGAATTGGCCTAGACTAGTGAATCCTTCAGATATTCGGAGCTTCTTAGGTTTAGCTGGTTATTATCGAAGGTTTGTTGAAGGTTTCTCATTGATTGCAGCACCTTTGACCAAATTGACCCAAAAGAAGGTGAAATTTCAATGGTCAGAGGCTTGTGAGAAGAGCTTCCAAGAGTTGAAGACTTGACTTACCTCGGCACCGATGTTGACCCTACCCGAGGGTACCGATGGGTTCGTAGTTTATTGTGATGCTTCAAGGATCGGATTTAGGTGTGTCTGATGCAACACGGGAAGGTTATAGCATACGCCTCCAGGTAGCTAAAAGTTCATTAGAAGAATTACCCGACCCATGATCTTGAATTGGCCGCGGTGGTATTCGCCTTGAAGATATGGCGACACTATTTGTATGGGGTCCATGTGGATGTGTTCACGGACCATAAGAGCTTACAATATATGTTTACTCAAAAGGACCTCAATCTTCAGCAAAGGAGGTGATTGGAGCTACTCAAGGACTACGATATGAGTGTGCTATACCATCCGAGAAAGGCTAAAGTAGTAGAGGACACCCTTAGTAGGCTCTCTATGGAGAGTGTGTCCTATGTGGATAAGGGGAAGAAGGAGCTGGTGAAGGATGTGCATCGACTCGCAAGGTTGGGAGTTAGGTTGGTTGATTCGACTGATGGCGATATTGTGGTTCAGAACGGATCGAAATTTTCCTTGGTGACTGATGTAAAGGCTAGGCAGGATGAGGACCCGATTTTGGTGAAGTTAAAGGAAGTCATTCAAAATCAGAAGGTGGAGTGTCTTCTCCAAAGGGGGAGATGGTGTGCTTCAGTACCAGGGTTGCCTATGTGTTCCGGATGTTGAAGATTTGAGGAGCCGAATATTGCATGAGGCTCATGGATCAAGGTATTCTATCCATCCAGGTGCCACCAAGATGTACCGAGACTTATGAGAAATCTACTGGTAGAATGGCATGAAGAAGGACATTGTAGAACTCATAGCTAAGTGCCCAAACTGTCAGCAAGTAAAGGTCGAGCACCAGAGATCAGGAGGTGTGCTTTAGGATATCAACATTCTTACTTGAAAGTGGGAAGAAATTAATATGGACTTCTTCACAGGTTTACCTCGTACTCATTCGGGTTGTGGTAGATAGGTTGAACAAGGATGCTCATTTTCTATAAGTCAAAACCACAGATTCAATGGAGGATTATGCCATACTCTATATCAGGGAGCTAGTCCGATTGCATGGAGTGCCCTTATCCATCATTTCAGACCGGGATACTAAATTTACCTCTCAGTTTTGGAAGTCATTTCAAAAAGGACTTGGTACTCAGGTTAGGCTCAGCATAGTGTTTCACCCGCAAACGGATGGTAAAGCAGAGTGGACAATTTAGATCCTTGATGACATGTTGAGAGCATGCGTGATTGACTTCAAAGGTAGTTGGGATGAACTTTTGCCTCTTATCGAGTTTGCATACAATAACAACTATCATTCTAGTATTCAGATGTCGCCGTTTGAGGCTCTCTATGGGCGGAGATTTAGGTCGCCCATCGGGTGGTTTGAGGTTGGTGAGGCGGCAATGATATGGACAAATTCAGTTCATGAGGCTATGGAGAAGGTTCAATTGATAAGGGACAGGCTGAAAACCGCCTAGAGTCACCAAAAGTCCTATGCCGACATGAGAAGCGAGAATTAGAATTTGAAGTCGATGATTGGGTATTTCTTAAAGTGTCTCCCATGAAGGGGGTGATGAGGTTCAGAAGGAAGGGGAAGCTTAGTCCCCTCTATGTCAACCCCTATAGGATAGTGAGACGTGTTGGTAAGGTGTCCTATGAGTAGGAATTGCCCTCAGGATTAGCTTTCATGCTTCTTGTTTTTCATGTCTCGCTCTTGAAGAAATGTTTGGGTGATCCAGCTCTAGTTGTCTTGGTGGACAGTGTTAGCGTGAAAGACAACCTCAGCTATGAGGAGGTTCTTGTAGAAATACTGTATCGTTAAGTTTGAAGACTAAGGAACAAAGAAGTAGCATCAGTCAAAGTTTTATGGAGGAATCAGCACGTTGAGAGAGCTATGTGGGAAGCCGAAGCGGATATAATGGCTAGATACCCACATTTATTATCTACTGGCTCAGTTCCAACTTGAAGTATCAGTTCTTTCCCTTAAAACTCTATTTAGTTTTCATCCTTAGTTCATGTGTTCAAGTGTATTTTATGTATATGGATGCATATATGAATCATGAATTCAGTTCAGCTACGTAGTTTGAATCGGGGATAGTCATTCCGTCAGTTTTCGATTTAAATGTTTAGTATTTGAGTATAATGATTGCATGTCTCTATTTTCTATATGTTTTCCCACATTCAAGGAAAAATGTTCCCAAGGGGGAGATATTGTAATAACACGGAAGTGCCTAAGATTAGACCCGGGATTTAAAAGTGGAAGTTGGCTGAAATGGGGAAACAAATACCACAGAACGGATGACCAAATGGATTGTTGGTCCAACCAACGACCCATGGGAAGCAGTCGTGGGGAAGGCATGATCTGGTAACAGTGGGTAATGACGGGTCAAATGACGACCTGTTATTTGATACACTGAGTCGTTACTGTGAGTCGTGGTGAGAACTGGTCTTTAGCTTTAGGGGAGTAACGGGTCATCCCATGACCCATTGCAAGAACTAATGGGTCGTGGTCACCAGTCTTGGAATGGGATATCAATATTTTTCCAGTGTACATAATAGAAGCTAACCACGACTCGTTGGAGGAAGTAACGAGTCACGGTGAGAGTCGTTGGAAGGATTAGTATAGGACCTGGAAGGAGGAAAAAATGGATGATATAACAACCCGTTGTCTGAAAGGGCAACTTGTCCTGTTGAGTCATGGGGACGAATCTGAGATCAGGAGTTTTGGAAGTAGAGATGACGGATGGATACCACAAGTCATGGTATCCTCTAACGATCCGTTAGTATGGTCGTTGGTTCACCAAGTGCATATTTTTTAGGGATTTCATTAAGGGCATATTCGCCATTCCTAAGTCCTAGGGTCCTCAACTACATCAATTAAGGCTCGAAAATCAGTGTTTATTGAGGGTAAAACACACCCTAGGCTTATTCGTTCTCAAGCATGCAAAGTTAAAGGATTGAGGAGGTGATCAAGCTTGTCTTCAAAGTTTTCTTCCTTCATTTCCATTGGGCTTCAAAGGAGAGGTGAGATTTGATTTTCCCCAGGTATATAGAGTTATGAGTGGGTGAATCCTTTCACACCCATGCCCAATCTATTTTAATTCATGAGATTCCTATCTAAATTCTATAGGGTTTTCACCCAACGCATGAAAATTCGATTTCTCTATATGGGCTTGATCTAATTTAGTTACTATTACTGAATTACGAATGATGGACAAGTTTTATGTTGTCTTTCATTAAAAATCAATTTTCATGTTTTATAAATTATATTGCCCATTTATGAAAAATTCATGAAAGTCAAAGTTTATGATGAATGTTCGAGTATTATGAATTAATGGTGATGGAAAGCATGTTTTCAAGTTACTCATGTTTATAAGCATGTTTTCCAATGAATTGAGCATTTTCAAGCATGGTAAAGTATTGGGCAATGCCCACATGTTATAGAAAGATTTACAATTTATGGAATTGATCTCATGATTTATTGATTTATGATGTTGGCCGACTAAAGGGCCTTTGATTCTTGGATAATCATGTTTTAATGGGATTCAATGAATGATAAAAGTTTATTTGTCCATGAATCTTAATGAATGATGATATTGATTTACATATGAGCCTAATGTGCATGTCTTTGGGAGCCATGTCTATCATCGAGCAGCCTGGCGTTCAAAGGACTACGTCGGGTGTCACATAACCACGTGCCACCGTGGGTTTATAATGATACATTACAATGACAATGATCTCCTCTTTCGTGATATCACATAATCCACGTCCCTTCCCTGGCAAGCCAGGGGCGACTCTGCCCACTGAGTTAGATAGTTGGGCCATCATGTAAGGCTCTACCATGATGGTGTCGATTATGATGAGTCCTCTCATTGTTCTGCATGTTTTATTTGTTATGTTTATGTTATGTGGCTCAAGTGATGATTTAATGAAGTTTCTCTTATGACTATGATAATGAATGATTTACGAATGATTTGAAAACTTTGAGCCTTATGTTATCTTATGATATTTATGATGCAAGCATATTTTCCTTCTCTTATGATCATTTATCAGCTTTTGCGTATTTTATTTTAAATGTCCGTTTTACTTACCTTGCATACTCGATATATTTCATGTACTGGCCGCATACTCTATGTTGTATCGTCTTTTGATATAGGCTCTGATCTTCAGATCCATCATCATCATTAGCTTGTCTCGGAGTTTAGAATCCATATTTTTTGTGAATCCTCATTCTCCGAGGACCATTTGATTCAGATATTGATGTTTCTTTTAGTTTCTAGTTTGTCGGGTTAGTTGGGGATGTTGTCCCATTAACCCATCTGATACGTTAGAGGCTTTCAGACTTTATGTAGTACTCAGCTGTTATTTATGTAGTATGTTCCGCTTACTAAGTTATGTTATGTTCATGCTTCCGTTATGTTGATATGTTAAGTATTCCGCTTTAATAACATGGAGCTAGATGAATGTTCATGCCAAGGGTCGACTTGGAGTCTATTGGGGCTACTTGTCCCGTGTTACGATCTGGGTCTACGTTCGGGTCATGACAGTAGTTCAGTTGTGCCTATAGGTTGTTTTGTTTCCAATCTCAAGGCTAAGAAGATGATCTCTAAGGGCTATGTGCATCATCTAGTTCGGGTTAAGGATGCTACATCCGAGATCCTGACGCTTTAGCCAGTTCCTATAGTATGTGAGTATCCAGAGGTATTTCTAGATGATCTCCCAAGGGTCCCTCTCGAGTGAGAGATTGACTTTGGTATTGACCTTCTCCTTGATACGCAACCTATATCCATTCCTCCTTATAAAATGGTTCTATCCGAGCTAAAGGAGTTGAAAGAGCAGCTGAAATATCTCCTATATATGGGTTTCATCAAGCTTAGTAAATCCCCTTGGGGTGCCCTCTTTGTTTGAAAGAAGGATGGTTATCTTAGAATGTGGATTGATTATCGACACTTGAACCCCTCCCCAGGATTGATGACTTATTTGACCAGCTTCAGGGTTCTAAGTGCTTCTCAAAGATAGACCTTAGATTCGGCTATCATCATCTCAAAGTTAGAGAGAGTGACATCCCAAAGATCGTTGTTAGGACTCGGTATGGTCAGTATTGAGTTCGTAGTTATGTCTTTTGGACTAATGAATGCTCTTGCAGCTTTTATGGATTGACGAACAGGGTGTTCAAGCAGTATTTGGATATGTTCGTGATTGTCCTCATAGATGATGTTCTCAAATTCTCTAGGAATAAGGAGGAGCATGCCGCTTATTTGAGGATTGTGTTATAGACTCTCAAGGATCACCAGTTGTTTGCTAAGTTTAGCAAGTGCGAGTTTTGGCTGAACTCCGTAGCATTTTTTTTCCCTATGGTGTCTAGCGAGGTTGTGTAGGTGGACTCTCAAAAGATAGTAGCGGTGAAGAATTTGCTTAGAGCAGTTACTACTTTGGATATTAAGAGCTTTTTGGGTTTAGCTAGCTACTATAGGAGATTCACTAAGTGATTTTCATTCATTGCAGCACCGTTGACTATGTTGACCCAGAAGAAGGTCAAATTTCAGTGGTCGGACACTTGTCAGAAGAGTTTTCAAGAGTTAAAGACTCGACTCATTTCATCTCCAATATTAACCCTAACGGAGGGCATGGATGGTATCATTGTGTTTTATGCTGCTTCTAGGGTTGGTCTTGGTTGTGTGTTGATGTAGCATGGTAAGGTTATCGCATATGCCTCTAGACAGCTTAAGATTCATGAGAAGAATTATCCGACGCATGGCCTAGAGTTGTCATCTGTGGTGTTTGCATTGAAGATTTGGAGGAAATAATTGTATGGGGTGCATGTGGATATATGCACGGACCAGAAGAGCCTTCAGTATGTTTTCACTCAGAAGGACCTAATTTTGCGAGAAAGGAGGTGGCTAAAACTTCTCACGGACTATGAAATGAGTGTCCTTTATCATCCTAGTAAGGCCAATGTAGTGGCGGATGCTCTTAGTAGGCTGTCCATGGAGAGTGTATCTCATGTTGAGGATGGGAGGAAGGAGTTAGCAAAGGATGTCCACAGGCTTTCTCATTTAGGGTTCACCTTATGGACTCGATAGATAGTAGTGTCATTGTTCAGAATTGGTCTAAATCGTCATTTATGACCGAGGTCAAGGCTAGGCAAGATGATGATCCTATTCTAGTGAAGTTAAAAAAAGTTGTCTGGAATTAGACGGTGTAGGTTTTCTTCCAAGGGGGAGATGGTGTACTCTTATATTAGGGTCGATTATGTGTGCCAGCTATTGATGACTTGAGAGAGAGGATATCGAGCGAGGATCATGGCTCTCGATATTCTATCCACCCAGGTACCACCAAGATATACCATGATCTGTAGGAAGTCTATTGGTGGAATGGCATGAAGTGCCAAAATTGCTAGTAGGTTAAGGTTGAGCATCAGAGGCTTGGCATTCCTACTTGGAAGTGGTAAGAGATTAATATGGACTTCATTATATATTTTCCTCATACACATCGACAGTGTGACTCTATATAGGTGATTGTTGACAGGTTGAGCAAATCAGCCCAATTCGTACCGGTCAAAACTACCAAATTTAGCTGAGGATTATGCTAGGTTGTACATTTGGGAGTTAGTTTAGTTGAATAGAGTTCCTTTTTCTATCATCTCAGGTAGGGTTACTTAGTTCACCTTTTATTTTTGGAGTCATTTCAAAAAAGACTTTATACTTAGGTAAATCTTAGCACAATTTTTCACTCACAGACAGATGGATAGGACAAGCAAACAATTCCGACTCTTGAGGACATATTGAGAGCATGTGTGATTGATTTCAAGGATAGTTTGGATGACCACTTGCCTCTGATCGAAATTTGCTTACAATAACAATTACCGCTCCAGTATATAGATGGCTCTGTTTGAGGCTCTTTATAAGAAGATGTGTAGATAACCTATTAGATGGTTTGAGGTAGGTGAGGCTATGTTGATAGGGCCAGATTTAGCTCATGAGGCAATGCAGAAAGTTCAGTTTATTAGAGAAAGACTGAAAACAATTCAGAGTCGTCAGAAAACTTATGCGGATGTGAGGAGGAGGGAGCTTGAGTTTGAGGTGGATGATTGGGTATTTCTGAAGGTGTCTCCCATGAAAGGAGTGATGAGGTTTGGAAAGAAAGGGAGGCTTAGTGTCGGATATGTTAGTCCTTGTAGCATTTTGAAGCGAGTCGACAAAGTGGCATATGGGTTCGAGCTACCAGCGGAGTTAGCTTCAACACATCCAGTTTTCCATGTATCTCTATTGAAGAAGTGCATTGGTGACCTAGCCTTAGATGTTCTGGTGGAGAGCATGGATGTGAAAGATAGTCTTACCTATGAGGAGGTTCCAATTGAGATCCTCGATCGTCAGGTCCAGAAGTTGAGAAACAAAGAACCAGCTTCAGTGAAGGTGTTGTGGAGGAATCAAATTATTGAGGTGGCTACATGGGAAGACGAACATATATGATGTCTAGATACTCGCATCTTTTCCCGTACGGCTCAGTTCCAGCATGAGGTATCAGTTTCCTCCTTAGTACTCTATTAAGTTTCATGTCAAGCTCGTCTCTGAGTTTCTTTCATGTTGTAGCATATATGTATATTTCAAAAATTCAATTCAGACATGTGTATCAATCCGGAGTCAGTAACTTCGTCTGTTTTTAGTTTCAGTTGTTCAGTTTTGGGATTTCAGTTCTTTCCGTAGCCCTTCAGTATGCTTAATCCACATTTGAGGAAGAATGTTCCCAAGGGGCAGATAGTGTAACACCCCAAAAGTTCTTAAGATAAAACCCAAGGGTTGAATTGGAGAAAAGCAGGAAAATTTTACCCCAGTCACAGGGCGACTCAAGGGAAGAGTCATTGTGGGGAACAACGACCCGTTGTGTCCTTCGTGGTAAGTCCCCAGTCAGAATTTTTTTAGTAAACAATGAGCCTAGCAACGACTCGTTGGAAGATCCAATGGGTCATTTTGAGTAGCTGTTGAATAGGGTTCATAAAAAGGCCCAGGTCTGAGTCAGAGACGATGAGAGGATATAATGAGTCTTTGTTTCGAGGGATGACTCATTCTGTCTGGTCGTTGGTTGGAGAAATAGAAGAGAAGCATAATTTTTCCTGGAAGCAACGGGCAAAGTAATGAATCATTGTTTCATATGACGACTTGTCCTGATCGATCGTTGGTAAGAACTTCAGTAGAGTACCAAAAGTGCTTCATATACAACAGACGATCCAATGACCCGTGGTACGCTATGATGACCCATTAGAGTGGTCGTTGTAGCCGATAGGCAAATTTTTGTTGTGAATTCCCGGGGGAAGTTTCATAAATTCTTGAGCTCCTAACTCACTAATGACATTGTTTTAAACCATGAAAGGATTGTTTTAAGAGGGTTTAGTATATTCAAAGTCATTAGACTGCTATGCATGCAAGATATTTAGATTCCTTTTCAAGATCAAGCTAGAATTCTCCACAATTCTCTTAGGCTTTCAAGGATAGATTAAACATCAGTTTACCCAAGTATGTAGGGCTATGAATGAGGTTTTTCTTCTACCCTCATGCCCAAGCTTCTTCTCAAAGTCATGAATCCAAATTTTTAATCAAATTAATTGATTCCTAGTGTTTTAACCCAATTTTATGAAATTACATATGATATGTTTATAGGTCTAATCCCCTCATGATCTAAAGTATGTTTTAGTAACAGCCCATGTCGCCGCTTGTAGAAATTGTCCGCTTTGGAGCCTTCGCCCCTCACGGTTTTTAAAATGCATCTACAAGTGAAAGGTATCCAAGAACTTATAAAGCAGTCTTCGTTCTCCTCCACAATCGATGTGGGATTCACCTAAACCAATGTGGTATTCACCTAAGGCAAGCCTTACACTGACCCCCCCTTGGGACTCAGCGTCCTCGCTGAGTTTTTCCCCACCACTGGCCCGGCACCGACTCTGATACCAACTGTAATAGCCCAGGCCGCCGCTTGTAGAAATTTTCCGCTTTGGAGCATTCGCCTCTCACGGTTTTTAAAATGCATCTACAAGGGAAAGGTATGCAAACACTTATAAAGCACTCTTTGTTCTCCTCCCCAACCGATGTGGGATTCGCCTAAACCAATGTGGATTCGCCTAAGGCAAGCCTTACACTAGACGTGTTTTAAAAATCATGAGGGGCGAAGGCTCCAAAGTGGACAATTTCTACAAGCGGCGGCCTGGGCTGTTACAAGTTTAAGTCTAATGGGCAGATTTATACTCAATTTGATATAAATTCATGTTTTCAAGTTATTAGAAACTATTCTCTATTATGCATGTTTTATGAAGATCAAGCCTATGATTCCATGATTTCAAGCATAATGAATTATCAAAGTATGCATGAATGTTTATAAATTCTCAACTTATGATTCCATGATTTTGACTTATGAAGTCTATTTTAGGTATGCATGATTTTAAGATTTGGGAAAGCCCATGCAATTTAAGTATGCCTATTATGATTTTATCCAAGTCTAACAAGATTAGTTTATGATTTGATTTGGATTCAAGACTCTGAATGTTCATATTTGAGCTATGTTTTGAGAATACGATTATATGAGCAATATGCATATTTTGGGAGTAGTGTCTAGCACCGAGTAGGCCAGGAGTTTCGAGGTTCCTCGATCTCATAAACTACGCACCAATGTAGGAATATATTTGGGACCTCTCAAGAGAGTGCTTCCTCCTCCCAAGGGCACACTGTGATTCACACCTTATTCGTCCTTTGTCTTGGCAAGGCTTTGGATAGCTCTCCTCCATGTAGGCAAGACGTGGGATCAACATGCGCTCATACATTATGGTGGTCAATTATGACAAGTTTCCCATTGTTTATCTTGATTTCAGTTATTTATGTTTATATATTATGGTAGTATGTTTTACAATAGATTTGAACGGATTATCAATTTTTAAGCTTTTACTTACGATTTCATCTATGACAAGTTATATGATTTCTATTTCTAAATTTTGGGTCACTATGTGCAGTTATGATAACCAAATTATGATTATGTATGTCTCAGATACAGTTTTCAGAATATAGTCCTTACTCTCATGATCTTATGATTTACTAAGCATATTTTACTTTCCCTACATACTCAATACATTCTATGTACTAACCGTATACTCTATGTTATATCATTTCATGATACAGGTTCGGGTGATCCAGCTCAGTTTTGCTGGTAGTTGCTTTCTCTTCAGTCCAGTCCAACCCCTGTTTGGGTGAGTACTTGTTATCCTAGGATTGTTAGTAGTTTTATTTGCATGGTACTTCAGTTTGTCAGATTCTAGCGAGCTAGTTGGGGAAGTTGTCCCATTAGCTCATCAGATGTTTTAGAGGCTTTTCAGACATTATGTAGATAATTCAGCTTGTAGAGTATTGATATACTTTGGCCTATGTTGTATCTCCTATTTCTTCTTATTATTGTTTAAGTTTTAAGTTTCTGCATTAATTTATGCTCTTGAGTTGCTATGCACATGCCATGGGTTGAATTGGAGCCATCCATGGTTGTAGGTCCCGTGTCTTGATCTGGGGTCCCAGCTCGGGTCGTGACAATTATGATATTTGGGTTGATTCTTACATGATTTAAAAGTTGGTCTAGAATGTTGTATCTTTTTCTCATAGAATGTTATTTAAGCATAAATCCTCAACATGTATGATTCGACTTAAAGTTATTATTTTCAGAGTATGAATATACATAGTATTCTCCGAAAATATCAACTGATCAGTTTGACTCTTCATCAGTCTTTTCTTAAATTTAGTAGTGTTAATTAATCAGCATGATTGTCGTTTTTTAGACTATCATGACACTTTCAGACAAAGCAGCTCTGACAAGTCTTAAAATACAATTTCTTTTAGGTTCTTAAACTCTCAGAATCCTTCAGATAAGTAGTTCTGACTTAGTCTTAGGACATCAGTTTTGAGCTATCAGCCAGTTAGATATAAGTAGATTTTCAGTGGGAGTAGTACTTAGCACCGAGCAGGATGGGGTTGAGCACACCCATATTCCCAGAACTACGTGCCACCTTAGGTTATTAGCTTGAATGGATCCCAGATAGTGAACACACAGCTTACACAGCTCTTTGATAGGATTTATACATTGAACTCCATGTCTAGCTCACGTGGTTATATGTCGGTTATAGGCTCTCCCACAGTACAATTCAGACAAGTACATTCATAGTCTCTAGTGTAGTTCAGTCGTCCAGATTTCATGAGATGCTTATGACCTTCAGACAGTTATTAGTTCTTACAGTATTGTCATACTTTCAGCTTCTTTTTAGTACATACAATTCCAGATATGGTCATTGCATGTCTTGTCAGTAAAGTTCACATATTATCAATATTCTTATGTTTAACTTATTTATCACATACTTAGTACATTCAAAGTACTAATCGCATATTTCTATGTGCTATATCATTTTATGATATAGGCTCAGGTACCCAGCCTCAACACTGCAACTAGTTTTCTCTTGGTGATTCCCCAGCAGCTTCAGTGGTGAGTCCTCATCTGCCAAGGGTCAGAGTTCCATTTTCAGTAGTTATTTTTAGTTTTGTTTCATACATTAGAGTTAGCTGGGAACTTGTCCCAGCAACTCATCAGTTCTTTTTAGAAGGCTTTCAGATAGTACATGTTAACTTCAACTTGAGTTTTAGTGTTTGTTCATCTTTCCGTTATGAATCAGTATTTGCTTATTTCTTTAGCCAGCTTCCTCTTAATATTATATACTATTAGCAAATCAATCTTAATATAAGTATGTTTTACCATTGATTTTCTTGGAGTCACTTATGATCTTAAGTACCGTGTCGCATCCAGGGTGTTAACTCGGGTCATGATACAATCACACTTTTGCTCTTCCAAATGCTCACCTTGGACACGAGCCACACATCTAAGGATAAGAACATATTATCCAAATTTCATAAATATATCTAATATGCTTATTAATCACTCACCTCATATGACAACTTAGAGTGATATATCAGCCAACATTCATCAGCATAATTTACTGTGCATTTCATCCAGTCCACTCGTAGGACAATTTAGAACGACATATAAATGAATAATCATTAGTACAATTCAACATTCTATTAATTTAATCAACACACATGACTCCTCGTAAGTACACATAGATTAGTACAATTGCACTTAAATTTCAAAACAATGAACCACATTTATTCATCTTGGGTTCATTCACAGAACATAACTAAATCATCATTACCTTCGTCACAATCAGCATCCGAAAACCAATTAATCATATTGTCAATCCACCTAGATATACATCATTATATAAAGTCTAACTCCTCGTAACCATAACTTTCTATCTTTCTAGTTATTTATCAATTAGTCAAGTCTCACGTCATCTATCATAATAATAAAACACACAAGATAACCTTCACAATTTATCGGTTCAACTTTTCCTACCCTCTCGCTTAAGGATCTGTCATATAAACAGGTTCTCGCAATATTGATCAAAATGTTGTTCATATTAGTCCTCATTTAAAGTTAACTTACTCAGGCTTATCATTATCACTTTAACATATTCATTCATTAGAATGTTAATGCATAATAATCATTTCAAAGCAATTCAGATTTAGTTACTCAATCCTGCTAGTATGGTTTCTCACAAATACTTTCTTTCATCGGATTCACTTTAAGCTAGTTAATTTATATTACCAGCCTTACATTTTTGTTAATAAAAATTAAATCACAACGTTAAGCTCATATAATCAAACTAGGTATAATCACTTCACTTCTTCCGTTTATTCGTACTATTATGATCATTCTCCCAAGATTATACCATCAAGATTACACCACCAAAATATACAATCCAGAGCAACTACAATCACCTATAATCAAACATGCTATCCATAACATCATCTTGAGGTTGTTTTATCAAAAACATCACATCAAGAGTATTTTATCAAGAGCATCATATCAAGAGTACATTCCCCATTATTAGTTATTAACTAGGTTTCACTTATCCACTTGTTCTCATACTTAGGTTTAATCCTCCAATTTTATAGTTATGTCACTACAAATCTTTCATCACATCATCATATTTTATGATCCCTCTATTCTTATTAATTGTTCATTAATAGTACACATGTATATGAGTCACTAATTACAATCTAAAACAAAGGTAAGCCATAACCTACCTGGATTGCAGAACTGGAATATGCATTGGTTTTTCTCAACGCCTTCCAACGTTAAAAATCTATAAACAAGATATTAAGAAATCAATCAATAGTCTAATTCTTCGATTCAAGGATTTGGGAACTCAAGCCACTACATTCTACTCGTTGTTTTTTAGTCTAATCCGTTAATCACAAGCTAAATTATCATAGCTCAAATCTACAATGATCACCCTAACCTAATTCATGACGTTTTTACTCATCTAACCCTCCTAAAGTAGTTTCTTTCAAAGGTTAAAGGTTCCAAATTAATTGAATTTTAGGTCTCAAACTATTACAAAAACAACGTTCTACAATCACATTCACCCTAGAAATTGTTAAATTTTCCACTTTTAGGCCTAGGAATCAACACTCACTCATTTTAATTTGAATATCCCTTGATCTCACAACTTAGGGTTTTCAACTAAAATGTCACCATTAAAGTTCACCCATTAGCTTTAGGGTGTTGTGGAATTGAAAGAGGGAAAGAACAAGCTAGAATTCTAACCTTAGGAATGAGGACCCGTTCTGCCTTAGAGAATTACCCTAACTCTTCAGTTTTTTGTGCCCTTGAATAATGGTGTGAAAACCACAAAATTCTAACTTAAACTGACTTTCTACCTAACGTCGTCCGTTGCAATGGTTCCGCTACAGAGAAGGATCATTAGCCACAGCGGTCCTACAGCCTGGGCCGCCAATTTTCTTAAAATTCAGCTGATCAAGCCAATTAATAAAATAATCTCTTATTTTGTATAAAAGAGCACCCACAAAATTTTGAATCCTTATGCTAATGTCATCGAGTCTCTATAATGATCGGACGAGTCATTACAGGATCGAAACCTTAATGGAAAGAAGATAAACTAAAGTAGAGTTTGGACTTAATATGAACAAATAGATTTTTATGTAACTGCAAAAGGATGAGTAAAAAACACAATTAAGAATAATTGATCAAGACAAATTACCTGTTAAAGAGGATACTTTGGAGGGCACATAGGAAATTTGAACTAGGCTCCAAGATTATATAATTTGAGTCTAAAAGCGTGAGGTGTATGAATTTAAAAAATTAATTGAGTGCAAGCATGAAGTGATTCTAAAATATAAAGATTAGAATTCAGAGGATGAAGATAAGCAAAAGAGAAAATAAATACACAAGTAAATAAAATAGCAATATGTATCTCAAATTAGCATGTAGCAAATAATTTGCGTGTTCTAATGTATTATGGCCTCTTTTATGTCAGGGGTAGGCCTAATGAATTTTTTGAGACGAATACGCCCTAACGTATCATTCTATTTTCTCCCACTAAAATAGTAAATAAAAATAACATAAATATTTTTAATGCTCTTTTTTACAAAAATGAAATATTACAAGAATGAAAATTAGAAATATATAAAAGTTATAGCCTATGTATGAAATGCTCCTTCTTCCTTTAGGCTTCTCCACAACTTGCATTGCAAAACACTTTGGGTGTTTTGAAATATCCTACATCATAAAATGTTAGCTTAACCTCCCTATCTTAAAGAGCGAATAGTCTACATTTTTAGGCATATTCACCTCCCAAAATGCAAGTAAGTATGATAGCATCCTTTCCAGGGTCATAACCTTTTTGGGACATCGGGGAAAGTCAAACTATTGGTCTTAATATACCAAGAGTATCAAGACCTCCTAGAAATAATGCATGCATAACATGACCTAGACCTCTATGATTTAGGTGGATGCAGACTGAAAGATTTTCTTATGCGAGAAGACACGTGGTCACATGGTAGTAAAACTATCTATTTTCCCCATGGTTATGTTGACTTTCTAAATGGGTGTTTGAAATTTTTTTAAAGAAGTGAAAAGCACAACTCACCACTATCAGCTTATAGAGTCTGGTGCGTGTCTAATTGCGGGGTTGAGTTTGAATATTTAGATCTATATCATAAAATAATATAGCACATATAGTATGCGGTTGGTACTTGAAATATACTGAGTATATGGAAAATGTAACTGAAGCTAGGAATATGTTAGTATGCTGAAAAGGACTTATCTGAATACATAACTGAATGCATAACTGAGGTGAAGTACAATGACCCTACCTGAGATGCATAATTACTTCTATGATATGCTCGTTTGAAAACATTTAATGAAAGATAAGTAAATATAGCTTTTGTGTCATGTACATGTACTGAAGTCTTAATATAAAATAATAATCTGAAAATCATAACTGAAATAACTTTACTAAAACTGAAACTGAATAGTATTGTGGGAGAGACTATTAACCGACAAACTCCAATATGAGCCTTATGGAGCCCGAATTGTACCTCGATTGGAAGGGTGTTCATACCTTGCCAAGGGTAAGAACTCTGATTAGAATGATATCACTCGTGAACTCAGGGAGACAGTCTCTAATATACATGACCCATGCATGCGCCCATTGAGGCAAGGGAGACACTCTCAAATAATGAGGATCCCATATTCCTAGAGTAAGGGAAACATTTTCTACTATTGAGAATCCCTTATTGTACGGTGGCATGTAATTCTGAGATCTGGGTACGCTAGAACCCTAGCCTACTCGGTGCTAAGTACTACTCCCAACTAAACATATGGATACATGTAAACTGATAATTTGAAGTTGATGTCCTAAGACTAGTCGGAATCACTTTATCTAGCAAGAGTCCTGAAAGCCTAAAGGACCATGACATACTGATACTGAGGCCTCATGATTAATATTCTAAGACTAGTCAGGGCTACATTCTACTAGCAAGAGGCTTGAGAGTCTAAAGAACCATATACATATTGATCATACTGAATTAATGAGAGTCTAGTCAGGGCTACTTTCTACTAACAAGAGGCCATAGAGTCTAGGGAATCATTAACATGCTAAACATACTAAATCCATGAAAAATCATAAGTCCAAATAATAGTGTAAATCATATGCACTGAATTCATGGTAAAATCATACATCTCAAACGGACATACATTTAAAACAACTAATTCATGGGCTGAACTTTGGGAAATCATGCTAACATATAATCATGGGAATTTATCATGCAATTGAGAGTGAAAACATGAATATCATGCGTTATTTATCATGAAAACCTTGAAAATCATGGAACACATGAAAGAAAACATTGATAGAATGGAAACTCTAAAATATGTTGTTCTAGAGAATCAAAGTAGCTAGAGTTTTGAACATAAATTGGGACACAGGGATAAAAGAATATCCTTGTTGAAGTGCCACATACCTAGCTTGAAGAAATTCCCTACTAGCACTTGAATCTTGAAGCTCTTGGAGAAGAACCCTAGGTATTCTTGAGCCTTAAGAGGAAAAGAGAAGAACTTACTAATGATTTAAATAAAATGGGGGATTAGGCTAGGAAAACCCCTTTAATTCGACCTTTACAAGTCCCAAAATGACATCATTTAGGAGTTAGACGCATAGGATTTTAAAAAATACCCCTAGAAAATCACTTTGAAAATATGCCTGCCAGTGGCAACGACCCTCCCAACGAGTCATTGTCCGGCTTAATGACTCTTCAATCCATCCGTTACTTCTACCCCTGAAATTCCACCTTTTGATCTTCAATCAACGGATCATCAGAATGATCCATCACAAGAATTAACAGATCATCACTTGACTCGTCCTCAATGGACGAAACATGCGAAACTCAAAAATCACCCCACTTGGCGGGTCACTTAACAGGTCATCAGGGGACTTGACGACTCATTCCTTAATCTATGGAGTACATTTAAAATCAATAATTTCTCTATCACTGCACACTTAACGATTGACTAAACAAATTATGGGGACACTTAACGACTTGTTGTCATGTCTATCACAACTTTTGGGAAGTAACATCTTCTCCAAAATGGCACCACTTAACGGGTCACTCAATGATCCGTCAAGTGACTTAGTGGGTCACCTGATGAGTAGTTTTGTGACCTAGTGCGGATTTTTCTATTTTTTCAGATTTAAACCTCAGGTCTAACCTTAGGGGCTTTTGGGGTGTTACGAAGGGCCTAAATGAAAGAAAACAAATTAATCTTAAAGAAATGATGAATATCATGGTTTAGTAAGAGTGATTTTAGACAAGGTTCCCTCAAGCGGACAACTCAAGACTAGGAAAGATCATTGCTATTGACGCAACACTAATCGACCAATCCATGAGACATTTTCCAGCATAGGTGTTCAGGAATGAATGTCTGTGCAACCAGGCAACCGTTTCAAAAGAAAAATAAAAATAGGTTCCAAATGGAGGAAGGTATGAACAGAATGACATGCATATAAAGCTATAACAAGTAACGCATAAATCAGTAATAAAATGAACAATTAGAGAAAATGATAAATAATTATCAAAGTAATAAACTAAAACACAACGAGTTAAACATATGTCAAATAATAAAACAATGGGGAATAAGAAAAAGGTATATACATGAAACTAAATTAAATTATAAAATGACAAACAACTAGCATGATTGGAGAGGTTATAGACACGGTTCCCTCAAGTGGACAACATGAGAGTGAGAAAGCTCATGATCGTCGATGCACAGTTGATCAATCAAATCATGAAGCTTTCCTCGACATGGGTTTAAATAGTTAACGATTGTGAAACCATGCAATCGTTATCAAATGTGTGATCGTGAACTTTTCAGGAGAGGATGAGAGTAAAAGTGACAATTTATAGATAGAAGATACACATGTGGCAACTATTAACAAAATATGCAATTCACAAGGAAAAGAGCAATAAATAAATAAAATAAAATAAACAAGCTCATTAGCCACACAATTAAGTAAATTATACTTTTTTAAAATAAATAATTTGTGGAAGGAAATAGACAATTTAAAATTAAGGAAAGGGATGAACATGTAAGCAAATTAAATCAGTTTAAAAAACATATCGACATAAAAGGAAATTGTTTTATTAGAAAAATCAAAATATGAAAAAAGTTAATTCTTCCTAAAATTTTAAATTTGAAGGCAACCAAATATTTAAAGTAACACATAAAAAAGGCAAAACATATCTAAAAGATGGAATAAATCTTCATCAATTAAGGAAACAAAATAAAGTAGAGAAAGGAATAAAATAAATATGAAAGAAGACAAGTTAATTTAAGGCAAATAGTAAGACAAATTAAAAAATAAAAAAATTAAAATAAAGAGAGGAAAGAAAAAGGATGATCATGAGAATTAAAAAATAAGCACATATAAATAAAAATACCTAAACAATAAAAACATGCAAAACCACATAATTAAAACATGTAATGATTAGAACCTAAAATCCCCAGCAGAGTCACCATGCTATTGTACCCCATTTTTTCGCAAAAAATAAAACTTAACATGTGACAACTCCTTTAAGATTATTTAAAATGAAGAGACTCCGCCTAATTATTATGGCGCGTTATGGAACTGGAATAAACTAATTAACAAAAAATCTATTTAACTCGCCTAAGTCAGCAAAATCAGGTAAGGATTGAAGTTACTTCAAAAGAAAGGGGTTAGACACCTTTCGAGGTCCAAAAATGTGGGTCTCCTCTGTATTCATTAATTATGTGAAGAATGACTAGTGATCCAAAATGGTGCTAGGTGATAAAAATTAATTTTAGAGCAAATAAATAAGTTAAGCATTAATTGAACTATTTAATTAGTTAAAATAAAAACAAACTAAACATCATAGTAAAGAGATGGATTGTGCACAATTTAGACAATTTTCTTGAGGTACTATGTGAATAAATATTGAAACAAATAAAGCTAAATAATGAAATTAGATAATATAAAAACTACTCAAAATATGAGAGAAGAAAGAAATGTCTAACAACAAATACATGAAATTAATATTTATTATTATTAAGACAATTTAATATGAGCAAAGAAAATTCTAACTACCCCAACTAATATTTTAGACAAATATTTCACAACCTAAATAAATCCTACCACATGTATGAAAAGCATTAAGATTTAGATCAAGTCTCACAGAGACGTGTACATATCTCTCTTAAGTGGAAATTAGGTCTAACATAGTTCCAATGCAAAATATGGGGAAAGTTTTATTTTAACCTAACCGGATCACCTCGTGCAACTAAAATATTACTTCATAACCTATTTTAGGTTGCTTATATTTTTCAGCGAGCAGCGACTATTATTTTTCACTACCTACCTAATTAATTAATTATTAAACTTGAAATCATTCTAAAGAAAGAAAATACGAACGCCCTAAACATGTGCGTACCCGTCCATTCCTAATTTCCAAGCGACATTGGACTGCAATTTGGATATGGAGTCTAAACCATGAACCTCTATATTAATTTCTATAGGCATGATTTCTACTATGCGAAAAGAAGGTTCCTATAGATAGGATATTTGTGAGTCAAGAATGTTTTCCTCTAGGCAGGATTTCTATTGGCATTGGCGCATAACGAACTAAATGTGCTAACTAAAAGAAAAAAGGGAGAAGGATGGTAGAAGCCAACACATATTCCCCAACCCTCTTTCAATAAACCCCTTTCACTTTATATATATATATATATATATATATATATATATATATATATATATATGTATGTATGTATGTATGTATGTATGTATGTATATATATATATATGTATATATATTTGTTCATACATTATTACAAAATTAAATAACTAGAAAACAAAAACTTAAAATGAGCCAGCTTCGACACAAACAGTTTCCCAATCTTTGGATCACAGGCAATTTTTTCATATACTCCAAATATTGAAGCCCTGTTTAATGTGAAAAAAACATACAAACATACACATAGGCCTATACAGGAAATTAATCCAACTTATATCTCACACTACTAGCCTGATATCTAGGTGATCAAGAGATATAAGAATAAATATGGTGGACTTATTAGCATATTAAGAAAATAAAACTAACAATCAATATGGAATCGGGGCAAACACACACAACTCCCCAAATGTTAGAATGTCTACGAATCAAAACATGTTCACATGTTTCTCAATAAAATATTCAAAGCATTCTTTGATTCTCCAAGCAAATAACACAATTAGAGCACATAAGAAAATTACACCAAACTACCACATAAGTATGAACATTACATAGTTAGAGAACTAACCAGTCAGGAAATTGCAGGCTTAATATAATAAATCACGAAAGTCAATGGGTTTGATCCAAGTAAGTAAGCTAGTAGAGTATTATGCAACTGAAAAGTACCTTAAAGGGCTTTATGTCACCAAAGTAGAACAATATTCAAATTTATGCAATAGAATGACTAAGTTTGCCTTTGATTATAGTTGACATAAAAGTAGAAGATGAGATCAAGTAATGTTTTTAATGCTAAAGAGAAGAGAAAGCAAGAATGAGTAAGTTCGGTTCAAAAGAATTAGAAAATAAGAATAGTTATTAATCTCTCAGACTTGTTCAAGATGAAGAGATGTTGAAAGTAGTAATTCCATAGAAAAGATCAACAGTGTTTGATAGAAAAACTTAGGGTAGGGAATGTTCGGATGATTAGAAAAGAGGAGAAGATGCACATTTATATAGTTAATTAGTAAGAGGGATTAAAGGAAAGGAAGATATTTAGAAAATCAAATAAAGAAATTCTTTTTCTTGATAAACAAAGCAAATTATATGTATCAAATTAATTAAAATTTACCATGACAAATCATGTACTGGATCAATAAAGGAAAGATAAAAATTAGTCATTCAGGTTTTCCTTAAACAAAATCAATTTGTACAAGTCCAATAATAATTTCATATAAATAAATCATGTACTTAACTATTCTGATCAATTTGAGGAACGGAAAGGATTGTCTATTTGAAATAAGTAATAGTCTCAATTAACTAAACACATAAATGGAAAGAAGTACAAATTATAAAATCAATCAAGGTTTATTAGAGCAGAACCATTAAGGCTATTACAAGGTATGATTATCTAATTACCATGTTCAACATAAAAAGCTTTCATAACTTAAGAAGGAAAGAATCACATTCTGGCCAAGCTTACTACAAATAATTTACCCTAAATATACAAGTACTAAAGATATACCATTTAGCTAAAGAAAATAAGGAGAGGACACATGAATCATAAGAGATTTATTCCTTAACCAAAATAATCAACTTAATATATTAAAAT
Source organism: Datura wrightii (assembly GCA_035772735.1). Classification (NCBI taxonomy): domain Eukaryota; kingdom Viridiplantae; phylum Streptophyta; class Magnoliopsida; order Solanales; family Solanaceae; genus Datura; species Datura wrightii. The sequence goes on along the minus strand of JASDFA010000007.1, from coordinate 8,237,615 downwards.
AATTCAAAGTACCAAATATAGAAGATTTAGAGGCCAAAACAAACAAGTATCTGTCACGACCCGACCTTGGTTCCCAGACCACGACATAGGACTTAGAACTACAAATGGCTCCAAGCTAACTCATGGCACATACATAGCATGGTTAAGAGTATTAACTAAGCGGAAAGGAATACTGAACATAACATAAGTGGAAGAATGAATATCATAAAGCATAAATACAAACAACAAGTCAACTACGCTGAACCATCTATACATAGCTGTCTAAAAAGCCTCTAATAATATGATGAGACAATGGAAAAAGATCCCAACTAGATCAACCAAAATTTAAAAAAACTAAAATTCCTAAACAAAGAAACATATGACAAAACTGATGTCTTCAAATCATGAGGACTCACCAAAACTGGAGCTGGACTGAAGCAGGAGCGAAGCTAACATTGGGGATGAGACTGATCACCCGAACCTATATCATGAGATAATATAGCATAGAAGTATGTGGTCAGTAATTTGAATGTACTGGGTTTGTAAGATAAGTGAAACATAAGAGCAAGGAAAACATGCTAAAGTCAGTTGTGAGATATTCATAAGCATGAGGTATTCATCATAAGATGAAGCATAATGACCCAAGGTTTTTGTAGTAAAATCATATGATTTATAGTGTTTGAAAACATAAGTATAAGTTCATTATCTAATCAATGGGTCAATCATACTATAAAACATGATATCATAAATCCTGTACATGAATAGCTTAAAACATGATGAACAGTGGGAGACTTCATCATAACCAACACCATCATGAAAGAGCACATGATGCCTCAACTATCTCGCTCAAGTGGGCAGAGTCGTCCTATGTCTTGCCAGGAAAGAGAATGATAAAGGCGTAACATCCCTCATGAGCCCCATAGGTTTGAGGGAAACACTCTAAACGAGGCCCTAAACATGAATATGTACGTACAGTGGCATGTAGTTTGAGACTTGAGTGCATTAAACCCCAACCTACACGATGCTAGATACTACTCCCAACACATGCATATTACTAATAGTCATAATCATGGACATACTTGATTTTTCATGGACTAGTTAGAAAACATGAAAATCATAATCATGCTTGTCAATGTGAATTAGCCATGAAAATAATGTTACAGATTCTATCTTGATACATAAGATTGAAATTCATGAAATTCATGCATACTTGAATAAATCGTCTTAACGTGAAATCATAGATTCAAAAGCTTGAAATTTATAAGATCATACATAATTGATAAACTGGAAAACGTAGATTCATGAGAGATCTTAGTAGAAAACATGCATTCATAATCATAAATCATAGCTTGAATCATAAGAGACTTGAATTCATAAGAGATCATAAGAGATTTCATGAAAATTGGGTCTAACCCTAGAATTCCATAAGATCATGCTTGAAGACTTGAATTCATTTTGATAGCGGTGAAATTTGATATGAGAGTGGAATAAATCCCCCATTCATGACCCGACATACCCGGATTAGATGATTCCTTAACTTGTCTTGAGGATCCAAGAGAAATTGGGAATATGGAGATGATGAACCCTAGTCATGCCTTAAGAGAGAAATCCTAACTTATAGTTTTTTGAAGAGAACGGGGGTTTAGTATTATTTTAAGCCTTAAATCAAACCTTTAGTAAGCTTAAAGTGATGTCACATAGGAGTTAAAAGCATAGTATTTTTCCAAAATACCACCAAACTACTAAAATTAAACCTAAAAATGGCAAAACCAACGACCATGACCATGGGTCGTTGGCCCACTGGATGGACCCTAGATTCCACTCATTGGTTCCCACTTTTGCTCTGAATCATCCTTTGAACTTTCTCCAATAACTAGAAAAAATGACCAATACAATGAAATAGCAGGTCATATAATTCCCTCGTTGGTTTTGGGATGTTTTGCACAGGGCACAACCAACAACTCGTTGGTTCATAGGACGAACCGTCCTAATGCTCATGGTATGTCCTGGTGCCATTTTCCTGCTGGTTCTACTAAAAGACTCGTATATGATCTTAGGGACTTTTCGAGGCATTATACTATCAAAGTTATAATATGATTTTGAATCAATGCTCGTGGAGTAAGAATTTTATTATTACCAACTAATACATGAAGGTTGTTAATAAATCTATCTTAATGATGATAGAATAAACTTACTCAAAATTTAAATTAAGGCCTTAGCAATCAGACTTGAGGGACAGAGTAATTTCAATTACCGAGGTGCAAACCATTACAATGCGTCTAGATGTTGATACTAAATCATAAAGGCATGTATTCCAATATAAGAAGAATCAACAACCAAATCATACATAACACAAATATTAAAGATATGCATGGCTTATAAAATTAGGGATCTTCATATATGATCATATGCAAACCTAGATGAGCAAAGATTAACTAGCTAATTTATGTAATTAATGAACACATAAAAATGAGTATAGAAAGAAAATACCACGGACAGATTCGTGGGAATCTATCTAATATCAATACTCGAGGCTCTAAGGCCTCAATAATGGTCAACGAGGTAACATCTGGGGTTGTTAAATAGCACTGAAAATTCATAAACACACAAACCTGTGAGTGAGAACCATTGGTGCCTTTTCGCCATTGTCGAACCTCAGCTAGTTAGCTTTATCGAAGATAGAACTGAGGTTAGGAGGCGAGAGGAATGATTTCTGGTGGTTTATTGGTTGTTTAGGTGGAATGCTCATCAAAGCAGTGAGAGAAAGAGGAGAGAGATAAGAGGAGTGAAGAAAAGAGGAAAAAAGAGAGAAGATGAAAGAGACAACCAGAGAGGTGGTGGTCGCAGGTAAAGAATAGAGAACAACCATGGGGAGGCACGTGCGGCTGCTATATGTTCAAAGATGAGACGGTAGTTGGTTGTTGGTTGGAGGTTGGACAACGCCTCATGGTGGCTAGAGAAGAGAAGGAGAGACATTAGTGGAATAGGTGGTACAGTGAATAGATATTGAGGAGGCAAAAGACTATTGGAGGAGAGAGGGAGGAATGGAGGAGCAGCAGTATGCGATACTGCCGGGTGGTGACAAGGCGTGGTGGCAGCCTGGCTTGTAGTCCGTTGGAGCAGTGGTGGTAGTAGAGAGACAAAGAGGGGTGAGGAGGATGGTCTAACGAACCAAAGTGATTGGAGACTATAAGACGAGGACGAGTTGAGAGGAGAGGGGAGAGAGAACGATGGTGGTTTTGTTGAGGTGGTAGTCCACCGGAGGCAGAGGGTTTTGGAGAGAAAGGAAGGAAGGAGGAGAGTATAGGGCATGAGGCGCTGGTTAGGCTGTAAAATGAAAGGAGCTTTTAGGGTTTTGGGTGAGGGATGAATGGTATAAAAGGAAAATATGGTAGGGTTAATTGTGATCATTAGATTGAAATGATGGATGGCTGAGATTAAATCTAATTGTTTGGGTCAGGTTATGGATCTATGCATGGGTCATAGATGATTATAAGGTTTGGGTTAATTCATAATTGAATTGGAGGTTTAAAATATGGAAAACATTAGTTGAAATTGGCTGAAAATTTTATAAATTGAGTGTAAAGTGGCTAGAATTTAAATAAATTGAAGAGAAATAGTTAGCTATTGTATAACTAATAATAAATTCTACACTTATATAAACTTAGTAAATACAAATGAAACAATAATATAATTGGTTATAATATTGTATAAATATTGTTATTAAAATTAATTATGAATACTTAGTAAAAGCTATGTAAAATTATGTTTCTAATAAAATGCTTTTTTAAATATATTATTAATGTTATTATTATTGTTATTATGATTAAATATGTGAAGTATTTTATACATAAATGAGATGTATAGATGTAAATATTAAAAATGTAAAATTATAATAACCAATGCAATAAAATATTTATAATTACAAAAAGCATGAAATAATAAATAATTATATATATATATATATCAAATAACAGCTTGGATTGGGTACAGAAAGGTTAAAATTGGATTTCAATACTTATTATATTCTAATTTACTTAACTTGTTAATACTTATGAAAACCCTTTCATCTTACTTTAACATCCCGTAGCTTAGTGTATAGCATGTTACTTTAACATACCTTATGTATTATAACATCTCAGTCTATACCTTATTCTTCACATTCATTAACCTCAATTCTATAGTTAACCATTTTATCAACTTTATACGTATTTTACTATAATTACTTACCTCAAAAGTCTACTTCTTAAACCATAAAATTCGTTACACTAAACAACTCTTTCGACTTTAGAACCGAGTGTGGAGAAGGAGTACATAACATAGTTTATTAATTATAGAAGTTTAGTATCCGATTATTAACTTCCCTTTTTATTAAAATCTTAATCTTTAAATTATTAGCTTGGTTCTACATATACATACCTTATAGGCACTTTAATACCCGAAAAGTTCATAAGACTAGACTCGGGAAATTGAAATGAGAAGCAGCAGAAAAATCTGAGATTTTACTTAGAACGACTCGTCGTACGAGTTGTTGGAGGGTATAACGACCCGTGGGATCCACCTATTGTCAGGTTCTGCAGTAGGAGATTTTTGTACTAATGGTCCTAAGGACGACCCATTGATTGATGTAATAGGTCATGGATTGCAGTCGTTGGTTGGCACTAGGGTACCAGGGATGGATAGTACGAGTCGTAGTATGACTTGTTGTGAGGAACAATGAGTTGTGGTAAGTGCCCGTGGGAAGGAGCAAGAAAATTCTCCAGTCGAGGTAACAATGAAACCTATGACTCATTGGATGAAGGTACGAATCATGGTGTGACTCGTGGGAAGTCCAAATGAAGGTTCATCAGAGGCAGTAATGGGAGGAACTATTTTCATTATTAATTTATAGTTTTAAATTTTAATTAATTTATGTCCAATTATGTACACTTCATGAAAATTCAAGTTATGATTCCATTATGATCTTGATCTTCTTAAGCCCTAAATTATGATTTATGATTTATATTATGACTTCTCTTAAAGTACTCATCATGGATTTATAAATATCAAGTATATAAATATTTTTCAAGTATGCATGGTTTTCATGATTTATGAATTTATGACTCTTGGCCAACTCATGGGTCCTTATTCGTGGCTAATCATGTATTTCAAGTGGGATCCATAATGTTATTATTTTATTTGGCCATCAACTTCATGAATGATTTTACAGTTACTATATGAGCCCTCACACGCATGTTTTTGGGAGCGGTGTCTAGTACTAAGTAGACTCGACATTCAGGTAAACCCCGTGGTAGAACTACATGCCACAATAGGTATATATATATATATATATATATATATATATATATATATTATTGCATTCCCTGCGATATCACCCTGCACGCACGTCCCCCTGCCTGGCAAGCCAGGGATGGTCCTGACCACTTGGGCAAAATAGTGGGGCATCATGTAAGGCTCTATCATGATGGTGTCGGTTAAGACGAGTCGTCCCATTGTTCCTCATGATTTATGCATAGTTATGATTATGTTACTTTTGCTCAAGTTTTGTTTTATAAAGTTTTCTCTTATGTCTATGATTATTATTTGTTTATGAATGGTTTTGAAAATCTTGAGCCCTTATGTTTACATTGTTATATTTACATTATGATCATGTTCTCCTACTCTTATGAACTCCTATGTATTTTTAACTATTCGTTTTTTACTTACCTTGCATATTCAGTACATTCCAAGTATCGATTGCATACTCTATGTTGTATTGTTTCATGATATAGGCTTGGACATTCAGGTTTAGTCCCGCTGTTAGCCAGATCCTTAGAGTTTGCATCCCTCAGCCTGAGTTGGTGAGTCCTCATCCTTCGAGGATCCTTTTTCAGCTTATGTTTCGTATTTTCAGCTTTGGTCTTTAGTGATTTAGTTGGGGTCTTGTCCCATTAACTCGTCAGTATGTAGAGGCTTATCAGACATAGTGTGTATTCAACTTCAAAATTATGTTATGTATTCAGACGTTCAGATGTTATTATATTCTCAGACTTCCGCTATTATGTATGTCATACTTTTGCATTATTATGTTGATTTTTATATGTCATGTTCATGCCATGGATCGACTTGGAGCCTGTCGGAGTTCTTCGTCCCATGTTTAGATCCGGGTCTATGTTCTAGTCGTGACAAACTTAGTATCAGAGCATTAGGTGTTAAAGTGTCCTAGGGTATCTGAAAGTCATGTTAAGTAGAGTCTTTTTCATAGGTGTGAAGCATGCCACACTTATGACAAAGAGGCTACAAAACATCTAGGAAATGTTCCCTTCTTTTAGGATCTATGTCTTGCGATGAAATGTCTCTCAATACTTCTAACTCGTGCTATACACATTTGCAGAATCATGCCTCCTCGCTGAGTTAATGGAAGAAGAAATAGAAACAGAAATAGCCATGAGAATGATAACAGAGATGGGCACCAGCAGGCCCCACCAACCCCTGAGGATCATGTGCCCGAGCAGGTGGCCCATGCAAGAGTTTAGGGATACCATTCAGATGTTAGTTCAGGCTTTTACCGGCCAAGTCAACTAACAGGCGGTAACTCATGTCCCTCAGAATGGGAATGCGGTAGCGGCGAGAGTTAGAGATTTTTTGGGGATGAACCCTGCGGAGTTTCTCAGATCAAAGTGAGCGAGGATCTGCATGCGTTTATTGATGAAATTCTGAAAATCACCCAAATCATGGGTGTGAAAGTGGAGGAGTGCACAGATATAGCCTCATATCAATTGAAAGGGGTTGCGCACATCTAGTTCAGGCAATGGATTGATAGCAGGACAGTTGGAGCGGGCCCTATTGACTAGGATGAGTTCCATACCGCATTTTTGGATTGGTTCTTTCCCAGAGAGATAAGGGAAATCAGAGCAGCTGAGTTTGTGAACCTAAAGAAGAATGATATGATAGTCCAGGAGTATGTTTTGGAGCTCACCCACTTATCTAAGTATACACCAGAGATAGTGGCTTATCAGAGAACTCAAGTGAGTCAGTGTGTGCACGGAGTAGCAAACTACCTGGTCAAGGATTGTAGGACCTCTATGCTCCATCAGGACATTGACTTTCCTCGATTAGTTTTGTATGCCTAGCAGATGGAGGCGGTGCATCTAAGAGAGAGAGAGAGAGAGAGAGCCCAAGATGACCAGGACATACAGTTATGGGTTCTCCCAACTGTGATCGGGAGGTGGACATTGCCAGCAGCCTCATCAGAGTTCATTAGCTCCAGCGCCATCATCAGCTAGTGCTCCAACTAGGCCGCAAGGTGATCAGAGGAGTAGAGAATCAGTTTTGAGGGGACAGAGGAGCATGCAGGCAGAGCGTACCTTTTCGTTTTGCGGGAAGTATGGCAAGAATCACATAAAGGAGTGCTTGATTGGGTCAGATATCTATTTTGGGTGTGGTAGACCTGGGCACAGGCACCGATAGTGTTCATTAGCTAGACAGGGTGATGGTAGAGGTCGTGCTCAAGCTACCAGCTTAGCCAAGCTCAACAGGGTGAATCTACTAGTGTAGGTGGTGACCAGCGCTAGAATAGGTTTTATGCCCTTGCATCTCGATAGAAGTAGGAGACTTCACTAGATATTGTCATTGGTATGTTACGAGTATTCCACCTTGATGTATATGCTTTGTTAGATCTAGAGGCTACTTTATATTTTGTGACTCCCTATGTTTCTAGTAGTTTTGGAGTTTGTCCTCAAATCCTATCAGAACCCTTCTCAGTCTTTACTTCAGTCGGTGATTTAGTTATAGCTCGATGGGTATATAAAAATTGCCCTATCACAGTCCTTTAGAAAGTCACCTCAGCAGATTTAGTAGAGCTAGCCATGATAGATTTTGATGTTATCTTTGTCATGGATTGGTTACATGCATGTTATGCCTTAATGAATTGTAGAACCCATGCAGTAGAGTTTCAATTTTTGGGCGAGATAGTCCTAGAATGGAAGGGTAGTTTACCTGTGCTTGTAGGTCGTTTCATTTCCTACCTTAAGGCCAGAAATATGATCTCTAAGGGTTGTGTATACCATCTAGTTAGGGTTAAGGATGCTATGTCTGGACCCCAACTATCCATTTAGTCCCTATAGTGTGTGAATATCCAGAAGTATTTCCAAATGATTTACCTATCATGCGGGAGATAGATTTTGGTATTGACCTTCTTCCCAATATGCAGCCTATATATATTCCTCCTTATGGAATGGCTCTAGCTGAGCTAATGGAGTTGAATGAGCAGTTGAAGGATCCCTTAGACAAGGGTTTCATCATACCGAGCAAATCACTGTAGGGTGCACCAGTACTCTTTGTCTGGAAGAAGGATGGTTCCCTTCGGATGTGCATAGTTTACTGGCAATTGAACACGGTCACCATTAAGAACAGGAATCCTCTCCCCAGAATTGATGACTTGTTTGACTAACTTCAGGGTACCAAGTGTTTCTCAAGGATAGACCTCAAATCTAGGTATCATTAGCTTAGGTTTTGGGAGAGTGACATTCCGAAGACAACTTTTAGGACTTAGTATGGTCCCTATGAGTTTGTAGTTACGTCTTTTGGACTAACGAATGCTCTGCAGCTTTTATGGATTTGATGAATAGGGTGTTCAAGCCGTATTTGGATATGTTCGTGATTGTGTTCATAGATGACATTCTCATATACTATTGGAGCGAAGAGGAGCATGCCACGCATTTGAGGGTGGTACTACAGATTCTTAAGGATTGCCAGTTGTATGCTAAATTCAGCAAGTGTGAGTTTTGGTTAAGCTCGGCAATATTTTTAGGTCATGTGGTGTCAAGTGAGGGTGTACAGGTGGACTCTTAGAAGATAGAAGATGTGAATAATTGGCCTATACCAGTGAGTCCTTTGGATATCAGGAGTTTCTTTTGTTTAACTGGTTACTCGGAGGTTTTTCGAAGGGTTTTCATCCATTGCAGCACCGTTGATTATGTTGACTTAGAAGAAAGTGATGTTTCAATGGTCAGAGGCCTGCGAGAAGAGCTTCTAAGAGTTGAAGACTCGACTCACCTCAACACCAATATTGACTCTACCTGAGGGTACCGATGGGTTTGTGGTATGTTGTGAAGCCTCAAGGATCGGCCTTGGTTGTGTACTAATGTAGCACAGTAAGGTTATAGCTTATGCTTCTAGGCAGCTGAAAGTCCATGAGAAGAACTATCCAACTCACGACACCTCGAGTTGGCGGCGGTAGTATTTGCCTTGAAGATTTTGAGACACTATCTATAGAGGGTCCATGTGGATGTGTTTACAGACCACAAAAGGCTACAATATGTGTTTACCCAGAAGGATCGAAATATACATCAAAGGAGGTGTTGGATATTCTTAAAGATTATGATATGAGTGTCCTTTATCAGTTGGACAAGTATAATGTGGTGGTAGACGCTCTTAACAGGCTTTCTATAGAGAGTGTGAGCCATGTAGACGAGGAGATGAAAGAGTTAGTGAAGGATGTGCATCGTCTTGCATGGCTAGGAGTTTGTCTTGTTGACTCGATGGATGGTGGTGTCATTGTTCAAAATGGATCATAATCTTTCTTGGAGACCGAGGTCAAAGCTAGACAAAATGAGGAACCTATTTTAGTAAAGTTGAAGGAAGCCGTTTAGAATCAAAAGGTGGAGGTCTTCCCCCAAGGGGGAGATGGTGTGCTACGATATTAGAGTAATTTATATGTATCGAGAGTTGATTACTTGAGGGAGCTGATGTTGCATTAGGCTCGTGGTTCCAGATATTCTATATATCCAGGTGCCACGAAAATGTACCATGACCTATGGCAAGTTTATTGGCGGAATGGTACGAAGAAGGACATAGCGGAGTTCGTGGTTAAGTGTCCGAATTGTCAAGAGGTGAAGGTTGAGCATCAATTACTCGGAAGTGTGCTTCAAGACATTAGTATACCTACTTGGAAGTGGGAGGAAATCAATATGGACTTCATCACAGGGTGGCATCGTACTCGTCGACAGTATGATTCTATTTGAGTTGTCATAGACAGGTTGACTAAAGCAGCCCATTTTCTACCAATCAAAACTACCGATTTAGCGGAGGATTATGTTAAATTGTATATTCGAGAGTTAGCTTGGTTGCAGAGAGTGCCCTTTTCCATCATATCAGATAGAGGTACTCTGTTTACCTCCCAATTTTGGAGATCGTGTCAGAAGGGACTTGGTACTTAGGTCAAGCTTAGCACAACATTTCACCACAAGAAGATGGTCAGGCTAACTAGACTATTTAGATTCTTGAGGATATGTTGAGGGCGTGTGTGGTTGATTTCAAGGGTAGTTGGGATGATCATTTGCCTTTCATTGAATTTGCATATAAGAACAACTATTATTCTAGAAGTCAAATAGCTCCATCTGAGGCTCTTTATGGGTAGAGATGTAGATTGTCTATTGGTTGGTTCGAAGTAGGTCAAGCTACATTGATCGGACTAGATTCAGTCCATGAGCTATGGAGAAGGTTTCAACTTATAAGGGAAAGGTTGAAAATAGCTCAGAGTCATCAAAAGTCCTATGCTGATGTGAGGAGGAGAGAACTTGAGTTTGAAGTAGATGATTGGGTGTTTCTGAAGATATCTCCCATGAAGGGAGTAATGATATTCAGAAAGAAAGGGAAACTTAGTCCCCGTTATGTTGGCCCATACTGGATTGTGAGACGAGTTGGAAAGGTAGCATATGAGTTGGAGTTGCCCTCAAAATTGGCTTTAGTGCATCCTGTTTTTCATGTATCGCTCTTGAAGAAGTGTATGGGTGATCCGACTTTGGTTGCCCCAGTGGAGAGCGTAGGTGTGAAGAATAGCCTCAGCTACGAAGAGGTTCCGGTGGAAATACTTGATCGTCAGGTTTGAAAGCTAGAAATAAGGAAGTAGTTTAGTAAAGGTTTTGTGGTGGAATCAGAATGTTGAGGGAGCTATATAGGAAGTCGAAGAAGATATGATGCCTAAATACCCGCATTTATTCCCTTCCAGTTCAGTTCACTCTTGAGGTATCAATTTCTTCCTTAGTACTCTCTACAATTGTATGTTCAGTTTATGTGTTCCAGTTTCATTCATGTTGATGCATGTATGTGTGATTCATCAATTCAGTTCAGTTATGTAATCTAGTCCGGAGTCGGTCACTCCGTTAGTTTTCAGCTTTAGATGTTCAGTATTTGAGATGTCAGTCCTTTTCCCCAGCTTTCATCATGTTAACTCACATTCAAGAACGGATGTTCTCAAAAGGGAGATATTGTAATACCCCAAAAGTGCCTAAGACTAGACTTAGTAAATTAAAAAGAGAAGAAATAGAAAAATCTAAGATTTTACTCAGAATGACTCGTGGTACGAGTTTTTGGATGGTCTAACAACCTGTGGGATCCACCCGTTGTCAAGTTCTGCAGTAGGAGATTTTTGTAGTAACGGGTCTAAGGACGACCTATTAATTGATGTAATGGGTCATGGATCGCAGTCGTTGGTTGGAACTAGGGTACCAGGGTTGGATGGTACGAGTCGTGGTATGACTCATTGTGAGGAACAATGAGTCATGGTAAGTTCTCGTGGGAAGGAGTAGGAAAATTCCCCATTTGAGGTAATGGATGGAACCCACAACTCATTTGATAAAGGTTCGAGTCGTGGTGTGACTCGTGGGAAGTCCAGATATAGGTTCATCAGAGGCAGTAAATGGGAGCGTACAATGGATCGTTGTTTGGTATAACAACCCATCTTGTCAAGTTGTGGCATCAGTACTTGAGATGTTAAAAATGATGGAAGAAGTAACGTACGGATACCACGAGTCGTAGTATCAAGAGACGATCCGTGGTATCAATTGTTGTCACTAGCAGTGCAAAAATTTCAAACTTTTCATTAAGGGTATTTTCATAATTTCTAATATCTAAGGTCCTAAACTACGTCATTTTAAGCTCAGTAGTAGGGTTTTTAGAGTGTTAAACCTATTCTAAGCCTTACTATTTCCATGCATGCAAATTGGAGTTCTTCCTTGGAGATCAAGCTTGAATAATTCTCTAATTTATCTCAAATTTCCTTTTGGCTTTCAAGAGGAAGTGTAAATTGGGTTTACCTAGGCATGTGAGGCTATGAATAAGAGTTTCTTTCACCTTCATGCTCAAAATTCTTCTCAATTCGATGGATTTCAATTCTAGACTTAAGTTAAATGATCTTATGGGGTTTATTCTAATTGTTGTGAAATTCTCTATGATCTATCTATGAATAATTCCTTTCATGTATCAAATCATGTTTTATGATATATGGGAAGATTTTATAACTATTTTTATTATTGATTTATCATTTTAAATTTTAATTAAATTATCCCCAATTATGCATGCTTTATGAAAAGTCAAGTTAGGATTCCATTATGATCTTGATCTTCTTCAGCCGTAAATTATGATTTATGATTTATGTTATGACTTATCTTCATGTACTCATCATGGATTTATGAATATCAAGTATATAAATGTCCTACAAGTATGCGTGGTTTTCATGATTTATGGATTTGTGACTCTTGGCAAACTCATGTGTCCTTATTCATGTCTAATCATGTATTTCAAGTGGGATCCATCATGTTATTATTTTATTTTTCCATGAACTTTATGAATAATTTTATGGTTTATATATGAGCCCTCACGTACTTGTTTTTGGGAGCAGTGTCTTGCACTGAGTAGACCCGGTGTTCAGGTAAACCCCGTGGTCTCAGAACTATGTGCAACCGTAGGTATATATATATTAACTAAGTATTGGATCTCTGTGATATCACCACGCACGCATGTCGCCTTGCCTGGAAAGCAGGGGATAGTCCTGACCATTTGGGCGAAATAGTGGGACATCATGTAAGGCTCTATCATGATGGTGTCAATTGATGAGTCCTCCCATTGTTACTCATGATTTATGCATGGTTATGATTATGTTACTTTGTCTGAAGTTATGTTTTATAAAGTTTTCTCTTCTGACTATGATTATGGTTGGTTTACGAATGGTTCGTAAACCTTGAGCCCTTATGTTTACATTATAATATTTACTTTATGATTATGCTGTCCTACTCTTATGAACTTTTATGTATTTTTTACTGTCTGTTTTTACTTACGTTGCACACTCCATACTTTCCAAGTACTGACTGCATACTCTATGTTGTATTGTCTCATGATATAGGCTCGGACATTAAGGTTTAGTCCCGCCGTTAGCCTGATCCTCATATTTTGCATCCCTTAGCCGGAGTTGGTGAGTCCTCATCCTTCGAGGACCTCTTTTCAGCTTATTTTCCATACTCCCTTTACCAATATTATGTTAATTAACTAACATTTTAATGAACCGATTGCCTTGTTAGACTTTTAGTTATCAAAAATGAAAGTAGGAAACTTCATAAAGAGACGATATTCATATACATACAGATATAAATACACACACATACCCCATAAAGGACCAGCTCATAGTGCCTACATAAGGGATATCCAGACTCAATTTACATCTATGATATCAACAATATGGTTAACGTTGTTCACTTCACAATCATAAACTCATATACATTTGTGTAGCCATAACATACTCATCATATATTTCATACCTTGAGAGTGGCTCTATACCATACTTTATCACAAGTTAAGAACATATATATATCAATCTTAAACACTAACATAGATTCATGCTTGAAGAAAGAAGAAGGCGCGTCTTACATACCTCAATTCGGCGAATTCAACTTAGCTGATAATAACTTCAAATGTAGACGTATAATTCCTTCAAATCTTAGCTCATAACCAGTTAAAATTGGGCTATTCCATTCCAAAACTTTAGCCAGCAATATCGAGTATTCACACATAAAAACAACAAAGTATAACGAGCTTAATTTGAAATCAAGTAATGAATTCTCACAAATTAGAGGAGTAGAAACACTTACTAGAGCTTATAGAAGATCCTAGCCAAGATATAAGAAGTTTTCCCCAACTTCTAATAACCGAATATCCTTCAATATGAAACAATTTTGATGATACAACTCCATAGAAATATCCTCTGTAGCTTCAGGAATCCTTACCCACGACGAATTTGTTGTTGGAGTTGTTTGGATTGCTTAATCTTCCTTACAACCATGAAAAACCTAGAGAGAACTTAGCTTTAGAAGAGTTACTTCCTTATAGAAAATATTAGAATGATTCAATACAACATGACTTTAACCTTTTTATAGGTAGGAAGGTGGCATAGAGCCGCTTTGTGCAAACCATTACAGAGGGGAAGGGCCACGAGGCGTAGCCCCTTGCGGAGGAGGGATGTTCATGACATGCAGCCAATGCCCCCTTTCACCAACTTGTTTCATCCCTTCGTTCATCGGCTCATTCCCATGTTTAAAACCCCAATCGGTCCTCCACATGTAACGCATATTGCTTTAGCTCTTAACATATGTACATGAACTCTTATCTTGGCTACAATTATTTTAGGGTGTAACATTATTGCCTTGCCAATTTTACATAGACCCCTTGTTCATTTTTACTATATTGATTTCATTGACCTTGATTTTTTAGTTTGAAGAATGATAATTCTAATTTTGATTCTGATAATGTTGCCTTTGATAACATTTTTATGCGTTGCTAATATAATTGGCATCTTCAAATGGTACTAGAGGTTGGTCTTGGAATTGTTCACTTTAGAATTATGGATGAAATCCATGCACGTGAGGAGGAGTGAAACCTTGCATATCATCAATCATGTTCATCTTCTTAAGCTCATTCTGAATCACATTCTTTGTAAGAAAAGCAATGTTTGTGGCTATGGTTGCCATCATTTGGTCATGCTCCTGGTTTTCCTTTATCAACTGACTAATAAATGGGGAACCAATGTTTATACGCCATTGTTGTCTTTGGCATACCAAGCTTGATTGTGCTCGGTGATCTTATCAAGAATGATGGCGATGTGGTCATACATTGTAATACCCTGAAAGTTCCTTATATTTGATGAGGGAATTTGAAATGAGTTCAGCAGAAAAATCACTATTTTTGCTTCAGAACGACTCGCGGTACGAGTTATGATAAGAAGTAATGGACTATGAGAGGATTCGTAGTGAAATGCTGAAGTTGGATGCCCAGACCATGAGTTGTGGTGCGTGGGTTCAACTCGTGGTTAGGAGTCTTAGTGAGGCATAGGGAATGCCAGGGATAGAAAGGACGAATCATGATACGACTCGTTGTTGGAAACAATGAATCGTGAAAAGGGTCGTGGTTTGGAGGTTTACTGAATGGGTAAGTTGTCATGAGTGGTGTCACGACCCGTGGAAGGAAACCACGAGTCATGGTTCGTAAGTTTGCAACTAATGGAAAAATTCAGAGAAAGTGAGAATTAAGGTTCAGTGACAAAGAGAGGATTACAACCCGTTATGACATGAAAAGACTCGTAGCAGGAGACTTTGATATGAATTTTAGGAACCTGTCTTACGACCAGTGGTGAAAATGGGAGGTGACCATGAGTCATCACTTCATGGAACGACTCTTGGTGAGAGTCGCGGCGACTGGCAGTACCTATTTTTTAGAATTTTCATGAAGGGTACTTTCATAAATCCTAAGCTATAAGGTCCTAAACTACGTCTTTTTAAGCACTGAAAGAGTGTATTAGGGGAGTTTAGCCTATTTTAATTCATTCAACTCCCATGAATGCAAGTTTAGAGGGTTCCATTGAAGATCAAGCCTAGAATCCTCCAAATCTCTTGGATTTTCAAAGTCAAGTTAAGAATAAGTTTACCCTGGTATTTAGGGTCATGAATGAGAGTTTCCTTTCACTCTCATGCCCAAATTTCTCCTCAAGTTCACGGATTCTAATGTTAATTCAAATATATGATCCTATGGGGTTTTATCCCAATTTGATGAAAGTTTCTATGATTTATTTATTGGTCAATTCCCTTTATGTTTCAATCCATATTTTAAGATCTATGGACAGATTTATTACATATTTTTGATTATCGATCCATGATTTCAAATTTTAGAAAATTACGCCCAGTTATGCTAGTTTCATGAAAATTCAAGTTTATGATTTTATTATGATTTTGATTCTCCTGATCCCTAATTTATTGTTTATCATTTATAATATGATTTCCTTCAAGTAATCTTCATGAATTTATAAATTTTAAGTATGGTGACTTTCTCAAGTATTCATGTTCTTAATGATTTATGAGTTTATGATTCTGGTTGACTCACGGGCCCTTATTTCATGGATTATTATGTATTTCAAGTATGATAAAGTATGTTATGATTTTACTAGCCATGAACTTCATGTATGATTTCACGATAATTATATGAGCCCTCATGTCCATGTTTTGGGGAGTAGTGTCTAGCACCGAGTAGGCCCGGCGTTTAGGTAAAGTCTCAGAACTACAAACCACTATAGGTATATATTCATGGTAACCCTACGATCCCTTTATCACTCCATTTATGTCCCCTGCTAGGCAATCTTGAGACGGCTCTGCCCACTTGAGTGAGATAGCTGGGGCATATCTAAGCTCTATCATGATGGTGTCGGTTAAGACAAGTCCTCTCATTGTTCCTTCATAATTTATGCATTGTCATATTTATGATACTATGGAAAGTTATTATTTACAAGCTTCCTCTTATGATTATGATTATGACTAGTTTATGTCTGGTTTTGAAAACCTTGAGCCCTCATGTTTATGTTAGGATTATCATTTCATGTTTTGAATTGTCCTACTCTTGTGAAATGTTATGTATTTTATTAGTCCGGTTTTACTTACCTTGCATACTCAGTACATTCAAAGTACTAATGACATATTCTATGCTATATCATTTCATGATACAGATCCGAGAGATTAGACTCAGTCGCGCCATTAGTCTTGTTTCCGTATCAGTTTAGTTTAGCAGTTATTGGTGAGTCCTCATCTTTGGAGGACGTTCAGTTTGTTTGTTGTTATATTATTTTGGTTACATACTTTTGTCGATCTAGTTGGGGGTTTTTCCCCATCAGCTCTCCAGTTATGTTAAAGGCTTTTTAGACAATATGTAGAATCTTAGCTTATCAGTGTTGACTCGGTTTATGATTATTATGTGTGTAGACTTCTGCTTACTCATATTAAGTTTATTAGTTTCTGTTAATTTATACTCTTAAGCCATTATGTTCATGCCATGGATCAACTTGGAGCCATTTGTGGGTCTAGGTTCCGTGTCTTGGTCCGGAGCTATATTCGGGTCATGACAAACTTGGTATCAAAGAAAAGGTTTAGGGTGTCCCGGGGTGTCTGAAAGCCACATTAAGTGGAGTATTTTTCATGGATGTGAAGCACGCCAAACTTCTGGGGGAGAGGCTACAAGACGTTTTAGGAAATTTTCCTTCTTTCATGATCTATGTCATGCGATGAAGTATCGTTCTATCTTTCTAACTCCCGCTATACGCGTTTGTAGATTCATGCCTCCATGCTGTATTGACGGAAGAAATAACGAGAATTAAAATGGACATGAGGATGGCAATAGGGATGAGCATCAGCAGGCCCTGCTAGCACCGGTAAGTGCCTTGCCCGAGTAGGTCTATCATGCCGAGTTTAGGGTAGCTTTTCAATTGTTGGCTAAGGCTTTGACCACTCAGGTCAACCAGCAGGGGTGGCCCATGTCCTTTAGCATGGGAATACAATGGCAGCTCGAGTTAGGGACTTTCTCAGGATGAATCCCTTTGAGTTCCTTGGGTTAAGAGTGGATGAGGACCCACACGAGTTTCTAGAAGAGACACAGAAGATTGCCCAGATTATGGGGGTGATGGGAGAAGAGAGCGAAGACATAGCCTCCTATCAGTTGAAGGGGGTTTCTTATATTTAGTATCGTTAGTGGAGGGACGGTAGGGCAGTAGGCGCAGTTCCCGTGAGCTGGAAGGAGTTCATGACAACCTTCTTAGACAGATTCATCCCTAGGGAGTTGAGGGAGGAAAAGGCGGCGAAGTTCGTCTACTTGAGGCAAAATGATATGATGGTCCAAGAGTATGCCTTGGAGTTCACCTGGCTATTCAAGTATGCACCGGAGATGGTTGCATATTAGAGATCTCGTATGAACGGGTTTGTGTATGGGGTGTCAGATTCGTTGGTCAAGGAGTGTAGGACAGCAATGTTGAACACTGATCTTGATTTCTCCCGATTGGTGATATATGCCCAACAAATTGAGGCGGATCAGATGTGGGAAAGGGGGAGAGAGGACAAGAGGGCCAGGATAAGAAGCTTTGGGTTTTCCCAGTAGAGGCCCAGTGGCAGACATCATCAACAGTCCCACCAGGGGTCGTCGGCCTTAGCGCCGTCATCAGCCACTGTTCCATCCAGACCTTGGGGTGATCGGAGGAGTAGGGCATCAGTTTCGAAGTGATAGAGGGACACGCTGGTAGAACGCACCTTTCAAGTCTATGGAAAATGTGGTAAGAACACATAGGACATTGAATTGTTGGATCAAATATTTTCTTCGGGTGTGGGAAACCGGGGCACATGCGCAGGGAATGCCCTTTGGCTAGATAGGGAGATAGTAGAGGTTGTGCCAAAACTACAAGTTCAGTGGAAGCTCCAATAGTATGTCTTTCTCAATAGGGTGCATCAACTAGTGTAGGTGGTGGATAACATCAGAACATGTTTTATTTCCTCTCATCACGTCAGGAGCAGGAGGTCTCTCCAAATGTGGTCACTGATATGTTGCGAGTATTTCATCTTGATGTGTATGCATTGTTAGATCCAGTGGATACTTTATCTTTTGTGACTCCTTATGTTTCCATTAGCTTTGGAGTTAGTCTCAAAATCCTATTAGAACCCTTCTCAGTCTCTACTCCACTCGGTGACTCAGTTATAGCTCAACGGGTATACAGAAATTTCCCTATCACAGTCCTTCAAAAAGTCACCTCAGTCGACCTAGTAGAGTTAGACATGAATGATTTTGATGTTATCTTTGGTATGGATTGGTTTCATGCATGTTATGCCTTAATGAATTGTAGAACCTGTATGGTAGAGTTCTGGTTTTCGAGTGAGCCAGTCCTGATTGAAGGGTAGTTTAGCTATGCCTATAGGTCGCTTTATTTCCTACCTTAAGGCTAGAAAGATAATTTACAAGGGTTGTGTTTACCATCTAGTTCAGGTCAAGGATACAACATCCGAAACCTTATTCTCCAATCAGTTCCTTTAGTGTGTGAGTATCTGGAAGTTTTCCCAGATGATCTACTAGGAATCCCTCCTGAGAGGGAGATTGACTTTGGTGTTAACCTTCTTCTCGATATGCAACCCATATCTATTTCACCATATAGAATGGCTCCAACCGAGTTGAAGGAGTTTTGGATCCTTTAGATAAAGGATTCATTAGACCTAGAAATTCCCCGTGGGGTGCACCAACTCTCTTTGTTAGGAAAAAGGAAGGGTCTTTTTATATGTGCATTGACTATCAATAGTTGAACAAGGTTACAATGAATAACAAGTATCCCGTTCCAGGAATTGATGACTTGTTTGACCAACTTCAGGGTGCTAAGTGCTTCTCAAAGATAGACCTTAGATCCGGGTATCGTCAGCTCAGAGTTAGGGAGAGTGACATTCCGAAGACAACTTTAGGACTCGGTATGGTCACTATAAGTTTGTAGTTATGTATTTTGGACTAACAAATGCTCCTTCAGCTTTTATGTATTTGATGAACAGTGTGTTCAAGCCATATTTGGACATGTTCGTGATTGTCATCATAGACGACATTCTCATACACTCTCGGAGCGTGGAGGAGCATGCCGCTGATTTGAGGATTGTGCTATAGACCCTCAAGGATCGCCAGCTGCTCTCTAAATTCAGCAAGTGTGAGTTTTGGTTGGAATCAGTAGCATTTTTTGTCCATGTGGTGTCAAGTGAGGGTGTGCGGGTGGACTCTCAAAAGATAGAAGTTGTGAAAAATTGGCCTAGACTAGTTAGTCCTTTGGATATCAGGAGTTTCTTGAGTTTAGTTGGCTATTACAAGAGGTTTGTTGAAAGATTTTCATCCATTGTTGCACTGTTGACTAAGATGACCGAAAAAAGTCAAATTTCAATGGTTGGATGCCTGTGACAAGAGTTTTCAGGAGTTAAAGACTTGACTCACTTCAGCCCTAGTGTTGACCCTACCTGAGGGTACAGTTGGATTCATTGTGTGTTATGATGCCTCTAGGGTTGGTCTTGGTTGTTTGTTGATGCAGCATGGTAAGGTGATTGCACATGCCTCTAGACAGCTTAACACTCCTGAGAGAAGAATTACCCAACGCATGACCTGAAATTTGCAGCGGTGGTGTTCGAGTTGAAGATTTGAGGCACTATTTTTTTGGGGTCCATGTGGATGTGTTATGGACCATAAGAGCCTATAATATGTTTTCACCCAGAAGGATTTGAATTTGTGAAAAAGGAGATGATTAGATATGCTCAAGGACTATGACATGAGTGTCCTTTATCATTCGGGCAAGGCCAATATAGTGGTGGATGCCCTAAGTAGGCTGTCCATGTAGAGTGTTTCTCATGTGGAAGATGGAAGGAAAGAGTTGGTGAAGGATGTGCATCGGCGTGCACGATTAGGGGTTCGCCTTGTTGATTCGACGAATGGTGGTGTCATTATTCAAAATGGTTCAGAATCTTTATTGGTGACTGAGGTCAAGGCTAGGCAAGATGAGGATTCTATTTTAGTAAAGTTGAAGGAGGCGGTTTAGAATCAGAAGGATGAGGTCTTCTCCCAAGCGGGAGATGGTGTACTTTGAAATCAGGGTCATTTATATGTTTCAGATGTCGATGATTTGAGAGAACAGATATTGCAAGAGGCTCATCGTTTGTGGTACTCTATCCATCCAAGTGCCACCAAGATACCTAGATCTATAGGAAGTCTACTGGTGGAATGGG
The DNA here is from genome assembly GCA_035772735.1 of Datura wrightii. Taxonomy (NCBI): domain Eukaryota; kingdom Viridiplantae; phylum Streptophyta; class Magnoliopsida; order Solanales; family Solanaceae; genus Datura; species Datura wrightii. The sequence continues at coordinate 8,216,784 of JASDFA010000007.1, read as the reverse complement.
ATGAAGAAGGACATAGCGGAGTGTGTGGCTAAGTGTCCGAATTGACAGCAAGTGAAAGTGGAGCATCAAAGACCAGGAGGTTGTGATACAAGAAATTAAGTATCCCCACATGGAAGTGGTAAAAGATCAATATGGATTTAATCACATGGTTACCTCATACACGTGGACGGTATAACTCTTTAGACAGGTTGACTAAAGTAGTCCATTTTCTACTTGTCAAAACTACCGACTCAGCGGAGGATTATGCTAAATTGTACATTCAAGAGTTAGTTCGGTTGCATGGGGTTCCCTTGTCCATCATTTTGGATAGAGGTACTCAGTTCACCTCGTAGTTTTGGAGATCATTTCAGAAGGGACTTGGTACTCAGGTCAAGCTTAGCACAACTTTCCACCCACTGACGGATGGTCAAGCTGAAAAGACCATTCAGACTCTTGAGGATATGTTGAGAGCATGTTTTATCGACTTTAAAGTTAGTTGGGATGATCATTTACCTCTTATCGAGTTTGCTTATAACAACAACTACCACTCTAGCATTCAGATGACGCCATTTGAGGCTCTTTATGGGCGGAGATGTAGATCGCCTATTGGTTGGTTTGAGGTAGGTGAGGCTACATTTATTGGACCAAATTCAATTCATGAGGCTATGGAGAAAGTTCAACTTATAAGGGAAATGATGAAAATAGCTCAGAGTCATCAAAAGTCCTTTGCTGATGAGAGGAGGAGAGAATTGGAGTTTGAAGTTGATGATTGGGTGTTTTTGAAGGTGTCTCCCATTAAGGGAGTGATGAGGTTCAGAAATAAAGGGAAGCTTAGTCCCCAATATGTTGGTCCCTACAAGATTGTGAGGCGTGTTGGCAAGGTGGCCTACGAGTTGGAGCTACAAGCGGAGTTGGCTTTAGTATATCCAATTTTTTTGTGTATCATTGTTAAAAAAGTGCATTGCTGATCCGACATTAGTTGTCCCGATGGAAATCATAGGTGTTATACCCTAGAAGCGCAAAGATCAAATTTGGGAGTTGAAATGGAGAAAAATTAAAATATGGTATCAGGTATCAAAATGGGTCGTGAGGTGACCCGTGAGAGAAGCCCACGAGTCATGATGTGACTCGTGGGGAGGCCCAGACGATGAGCTTGAAATTTTGTAAATGGGATCCCCACGGACATGACCACGAGTCGTGGTCAGGTCTCACAACTCGTTAGGTCAGTCGTGGGAGTGGTGAGTGAGAAAAGAGGAAGAGGATGGCAGCATATATGACGAGTGGACCATGTGTTGTGGTCACCAGTAACGAGTCGTGAATACACCCGTGAAGAACCCAGATAACCTGAAAAGTAGTGTACATGAAGGATAATGCCATGGGTCGTAGCCAAGGGTGACGATTCATTAGGTCCCTCGTGGGGACTAACTAGCAGTTATTTACTGCGAATTTAGTAAGGGCTTTTCCATAATTCCTTAGATGCTAAGGCCTAAACTACATCGTTTTGAGTTATGAATGATGTCTTTTAAGAGGGTTAAGATCATTTTAGGCCATATTCATTCATGCATGCAAAGATAGAAGGTTAGAGGGGGTGATCAAGCTTGTTTTTCTTCAAATTCTTTTCAATTCCTCTTGGGCAATTAGAGAAGTGTAAGAATCATCCTCAATCAGGTATGTAGGGTTATGAATGGGTGAATCCTTTCACACCCATGCCAATCCCTCTCTAAATCATGGATTTCCTATATATAATCTATGGGGTTTTAGCGCAATGCATGAATGTCCTAAATTCTCTACATGGTTATGATTTAAATATGTTTATACTATTGAATTATGAAGCATGGGCACGCTTTATAATGTTTTCAATTAAAATCAAGTTTCTATTTTTATGAATTAAAAGCCCAATGATGAGAAGTTAATGAAGAAAAAGATTTGAGATGAATGTATGATTATGATGAGATGTTATGATGAAATGTATGTTTTCAAGCTACCCATGTTTACAATGATGTTTTCGATGTGAATTGAGTATTTTCAAGCATGTTAAAATTTAGGCAATGCCAACATGTTCAAGTATGATTTATGATTTTCCGAATTAAGCTTACCACATAGTTTTGGAGCGAAGACTCCCAATTATCTTTTAGCTTATGGTATGTTTTGAGCTAAAGCTTCTCATATGCATGATTCCAGACTTGAGATGTATTTGATTATTGAGCTTTGTCAATAGACGATGTTGAGCTTTGTTGAAAAATGATGTAGAGCATATGCATGTTTTTAGGAGTAGTTTCTACACCGAGTAGGATAAGGGTCGATCACCCTATGCCTCAGAACTGTGTGCCAATGTAGGTTTATACTTATATATATTACTTCGGGACCTCCCTTCTGAGCTATCCCCTACTCTATTGGGCCACGATCTTGATATTGATATCATGGTATCGTCTCTAGCCCTAACAAGGGTTTGGACGGCTCTACCCACTTAAGTGTGATAGTTGGGACCACGTTAACTCTATCATGGTATGTTGGTTAAAAGACAATTCTCCCATTGTTCCTCATGATTTTAGTTATGCATGTTCATCATTCATGAGATTTATACATACATACATACATACATACATATATATATATGTTCTAAAGCAGGTTTGACTCAACATTCAGTTCTACTCATGACTATCAGATTTCATCTTTGAGTCAATCGATTCAGTTATAATGTTATGATGAGATCATGGTTTCAGAAAGAATGCATGCAAAGCCTACTCTTAGATTCTTATTGTATAGGTTTTACATTATTTATGTCTTTAAATGATTTTACTTATTTAAGAGGTTTTACTTACTCTGCATACTTGGTACATTCCACATAATGACCGCACACTCTATGTTGTATCATTTCATGATACATGACTCGGCTCTTAGGCTCAGCCCCATTCATAGTCGGTCCTCAGAGTTAGCACCTTACATTGTTGGTGAGTCGTTATCTCCCTAGGACTAGAATTATTTGATTTTCCTTTATGTATTTTTAGTTTCAGCTTTATTGAGTTAGTTTGGGTCTTGTCCCATAAACTCGTCATGTTTAGAGGCTTTTCAGACATAGGATATATTTATCTTCAGATTGTGTATTCTGATGTTATATTTAATTTAGACTTCTGCTATGATTATCTTGTTGATTCTTCAGTTTTATAATTTTTAGATGTATGTTCATGCCATGGGTCGACTTAGTGTGTCTTGGGGCTCCTTGTCCCGTGTTGTGATTCGGGCCTCCGTTAGGGTCGGGACAATAGGTGTGAAGTATAACCTTAGCTATGAGGAGGTTCCCGTTGAGCTCCTTTATTGTCAAATTTAGAAGTTGAGGAACAAAGAACTAGCTTTGGTGAAAGTCCTGTGGAGGAATTAACTTGTTGAAGGAGCTATATAGGAAGCAGCAAAAGTGGATATGATGGCTAGATACCCGCAATTACTCCCTTCCGACTTAGTTCCAACATGAGGTATTCGTTTCCTCCTTGGTACACTATTCAGATTCATGTCTAGTTCATGTGTTAGTTTTCTTTATGTCAGTGCATGTATGTGTGGTTCATGAATTCAGTTTAGTTATCTATATCAGTTCGAAGTTAGTCACTCCATTAGATTTCAGCTCTAGATGTTCAGTATTCGAGATTTCAGTTCCTTTCCCAACTTTTCAGTATGTTTACTCTACATTCAAGGATGAATGTTCCCAAGAGGGAGATACCTTAATACCTCGAAAGGTCCTAAGATTTAATGAGGGAATTTCAAATGAGTTCAGCAGAAAAATCTTTATTTTTGCCTCAGAACAACTCGTGGTACGATTTGTGATAACAAATAACGGACCGTGGTAGGAGTCACAGTGAAATGCTGAAGTTGGATTCCTCGACCACGAGTTATTGTGCGTGGATACAACTTGAGGTCAGGAGTCGTGGTGAGGCACAGGGAATGCCAGGGTTGGAAAGGACCGATCGTAGTATGACTCATTATGGGAAACAACGAGTCATGATAAGGGTCATGATTTGGATAGGTTGTGACGAGCGGTGTCACAACCCGTGGAAGGAAACCATGAGTCGTGGTTTGTTACCCCTGGAAAAATTCATATAAAGTGAGAGTTGAGGTTTAGTGACAACGAGAGGTGTTACGACTCGTGATGACATGTAACGACTCATAGCAGGCGACTGTGATGTGATCTTCAAGAACCAGTATCACAACTAGTGGTGACTACGAGTTGTCACTTCATGGTATAACTCGTAGTGAGAGTCGTGATGACTGGCTGTGCCTATTTTTTAGAATTTTAATAAAGGGTACTTTTGTAAATCTTAAGCTCTTAGGTCCTAAACAACATTGTTTTAAGCCCTGAAAGAAGTGTATTAAAGGAGTATATCCTATTCTAATTCATTCAATTACCATGTATGCAAGTTTAGAGGGTTCCATTGAAGATCAAGCCTTGAATCCTCCAAATCTCTTGGGTTTTCAAAGTTAAGTTAAGAATTAGTTTACCCAAGTATGTAGGCTCATGAATGAGAGTTTCCTTTAACTCTGACGCCCAAATTTCTCCTCAAGTTCATGAATTCTAGTGTTAATTCAAAGTATGATCCTATAGGGTTTTATCCTAATTTTTTGAAATTCTCTATGATTTATTTATGGGTCAATATTGTTCATGTTTCAAATCGTATTTTAAGATCTACGGGCAGATTTTATACCTATTTTTGATTATTAACTCATGATTTCAAATTTTAGAAAATAATGCCCAATTATGCAAGTTTCAAGAAAAGTCAAGTTTATGATTCTATTATGATTTTGATTCTCCTAAGACATAATTTATGGTTTATGATTTATGGTATGATTTCCTATAAGTACTCTTCATAAATTTATGAATTTCAAGTATGGTGACTTTAAGCATTTGTTCTTCGTGATTAATGAGTTTATGATTTTAGTCGACTCACAGGCCCTTATTACATGGCTGATATGTATTTCAAGTATGATCAAGAATGTTATAATTTAACTACCCATGAACTTCATGTATGATTTCACGATAATTATATGAGCCCTCATGTGTTATTGGGAGTAGTGTCTAGAACTGAGTAGGTTCGGCATTAAGGTAAACTCCATGGTCTTAGAACTATGTGCCACCGTAAGTATATATTTATGGTTAACCTTACGGGGTCCCTATTAGTAATATCACGCATTTATGTCTCCTACCTGGCAAGCTTGGGACGGCTCTGCCCACTTGAGTGAGATATCTGGCGCATCAAGTAAGTCTATCAGAGCCCACTTGAGTGAGATATCTGGCGCATCAAGTAAGTCTATCATGATGGTGTTGGTTAAGATGAGTCCTCCCATTATTCACTCATAATTTATGTATTGTGATGCTTATGATACTATGGCTCAAGTTATGATTTACAAGGTTCCTCTTATGATTACGATTATGACTAGTTTCTGAATGATTTTGACAACCTTGAGCCCTCAAGTTTATGTTATGATTATCATATCATGTTTTGAAACGTCCTAGTCTTATGAACTCTTACGTATTTTATTAGTCCGTCTTTTATTACCTTGCATACTCAATAGGTTCAATGTATTGACTGCATACTCTATACTGTATCATTTCATGATATAGGTCCGAGAGACTCAGTTGCGCCATTAGTCCTACTTCTATATCAGTTAAGTTTAGAAAGTGTTGGTGAGTCTTCATCTTCTGAGGACATTCATATGTGTTTTTTGTTTTGTTATTTCAGTTATAGACTTTTGTTGAGCTAGTTGGGGGTGTTTTCCCATCAGCTCTCCAGTTATGTTACAGGCTTTTCAGTAAATATGTGGAATCGCAGCTTATCAGTTATATTATAGGCTTTTTAGTAAATATGTAGACTTATGATTATTATGCATGTAGGCTTCCGCTTATTCATTTTTAGTTTATCAGTTTCCATTAATTTTTGCTCTTAAGCCACTATGTTTATGCCATGGGTCTATTTGGATCTATTCGTGGATTTGGGTTCCGTGTCTCGATCCGGACATATGTTCGGGCCATGACATACATCTTGTCCATGAAATAGCCACCAGTAACATTGTCCGCCACTAATTTGGTAAGAGGGTCCAAACCCGTGTAGAACTTCTCAAGAAGGATATTCTCGGGGAACCTATAAGGAGGAGCCCTAAGAACATGTTGTTTGAACCTCTCCCATGCCTCAAATTACTACTCTCCTGGTAATTTCCTGAAGTAAAAGATCTTGTCTCTTTGCTCCGCCTTCTTGCTAGGGAAAGCCATTTCATCAAGAATACATTCACCAATTTTGTCCATATGTTGATAGAGTTTGGTGGGAGACGATGGAGACAATAATAGGCTTCCCCAACAAGAGAACCTTTGAAGATTCTCAGACGAATAGCATCGTCTGACACATTGCTTTATTTGTGCGTGTTGCACACCTTCAAGAAGTTCTTCAAATGTTGATGTGAGTCTTGATACGTGCAGCTATAAAATTGACCCTTAGCTTTCAACATTGTATAAATAGTCCCATCAATATTATATGTGGGAGAATTCACTTTGAGGCACAATGACACTAGCATAATCAATGCCAATATTTACTTCAGCAAATACATTATCCACCGCACCAAGCAAAACAGCAACCATAATCACCTATTTCACTAACAAACCAAACAAGGCGTGATAGAATAAACCAAGAATAGAAGCAAAATACTTATCACTTAATAATTTCAAAGAAAATTCCCTGGCAACGGTTCCATAAATTGATAACGTCCAAATTCACTCCTCTACAATGACAAAGTGTAAACGGTCGTATGTAATATAATTTACCCAACTAGTAGTCGAGATTGAATCTTACCAGAAATTGGGATGAAAAGGTTACTTGAGTGAGAAAATATAATGATTCATTATCTTAACATACTATTTCGGTTAGGTTGAGGAAATTATGAATTTAGAACTAATGCATAAGTAAATGGGTTGTAACTAATAGAGAAAATAACTAAGGTTGTGTTCTCGTTAGGGGTTGCTCTAGCTAGATCTCTCAATCAAGTCACTGATAGAGGGTATGTCACGCCCTACCTGGGAAGACATGACTGGCAGCTGGTGCCATACTAGGATCTGAACTGATGTGACTGGGCTTATGCACTTCTGGTGCATGCCTACTCTTCAAATTAAGAAAACAGCAAGCTATATCTTGACTGTAAACACAACCTCTGGCCAATAAAGCTACATAGCCACCTGTAAGAAGAAAACAGCTGACCAACAACACGCAATAAAGGGGATCATATGCATGTCGACAAGTCTACCATGCTGTCTAGTTATATCATAATGAAAACAAGTAATCAGAACTATACAATAGCTGACAAGGCTGCTAACTAATAGCTAAACTAGGTCCCACACGTCCATTACACAAAAGAAAACATACATAGGCCCCACACAGCCAATCAACAATACTATTACCGAAAATCTGTAGTCTGTAAGCCTCTAAGAGTGGAATAATGGTTGGGATAGGGCCCCGACCTACCCATAAACTATATAACAAAAGAACAAACCTTCTAATTCAAAATTCTGGGCCAAAAAGAGCTAATTAGACTGCTGACTCGGCTGATGACTAGGGATGTCATGAACTGCGTCTAACCATACCTGCAGGCATGTAATGTTGTGCCTCAAAGATGGGCATCAGTAAAACATTTACCAAATTTGTAAGGCAGCAAATGAAAATGATTGAAGGATACTGATAATGAAACTCAAAACAATTCAATAGGAGGGATAGAGATATGACCTTAATAACCCAACCTGTTGTATAACTGACAATAAATAATAGAAACAAGAACCTCACCTAGCCCTCATAAGCCCGAATGGTACAACCAGCACAAAATAACCCGCCCGGGGCCCCCATAAGCCCTAGTGAGTTCACTTCAATCTATATACCCCTAAATCGGTTAAAATGGGACAACAAGTAACTATAGCAAACCCCCTAGTCCCCCCGGGTCTGCAACTGAGCCTGCTCAGCTCCTGTAGCTGTGTCTGAGTCTGGTGGACCCCTATAACTGCACCTTGGGCACCAGGATTGACGAGAGTTAGTGATGCCGATATATCATAAGAATAATAGTCCATCCATGGAGTGGAATATAATATGGCCCTTGGTCCTCTGTGTAGTCCCTTGGGATATCATCTATCTCCTTGGAGCAATCTATATAGCCCCGTAGACAATGAAACAGCCAGTAACCCTGGGGTTGGTCACGATAGGGCAGGGTAAATCCCAATCTGAATAGAAAACGCTAATCATAGACTAATAGTAGCAGCTAACCACAACAATCATGTTTTTGGAATTCTTACGAGAGTCTTGGTCGTATTACGACACGACAGGTATAACTTTCCAAGGGAATTTTCCTTAACATACCTCGAATATTGATTTCTTATTTAACTAGCGAGGTTTAACTTGCAATTGATAGTTCGTTCCAACTGAAACATTTATTCTGAGAGAATAGGACTAATTTCAACTCTAAATTAAGCAAAAAATAATGACTTTCAAGGGAAAGTTCAACTATAATTCAACTTTGAATAATTCGGCCGAAAACCTCTAATTTCCCGAGAGTTTAGAAGGGAGAAATGCTTGCCTAATGCCGGTGGCCGTTTAGGATTCAATATGGCGTGATTCTGACAACTTTTACTCAACAAAATTTTGGTTTTCCGAGCAAATTTTTGAAAAATAACTCCATAGTAAAACTTTTGGTAGGCTTAGAACTTGTTACCCAAAGTTAATTTGCATTTGGACGGCGTTTGGTAGCGTAATCGGGAAAAACCAATGAAACTTGCGTGCTCTTCTATTTTTAATCGTGGGTTTGTTTAGAAATGATTTAAAATGAAGTAGGGGACTTATATATAACTAAGGGCAGGGGCAGGGGGCCCCTGCGCTTCCGAAAGCACCAACCTCCCTGTAGCGCTACGCGCCCCATAGAGCCAAATGGCTTGGCGCGCTGCGCTGGCCAGTGCATTGCCGGCTGGCGCGTCACGCTGGCCCCTCGCAACCTAGCCTCGCCTGACCCTGCATTCGAGGTTCTTTCCACACACGTCGAGCTCTCCATACTCTTCATAAATCCACGCTTATGCCTAGTAACTGATAACATTTTACGGGGTGTAAAATCCTCCTCCTCTTAGGAACATTCATCCTCGAATGTCATCTTTAGGCTTACAAGTGTTAACTCTTTAGACTAATATTTAGAAAAAAATTTGGCAGATTCTCCTCCGTAATATGGACTATCCGAAAACCGGAAATGCAGAAAAGCCCAACATAGGTGCCTCACCAAATGCTATAAACAACTATTTCACAACAAAGAGGTAGCTAACTAAGTAGTACCGATAGCATAGGCAGTAAAATAACAACTGAATAACAACATCACCTTAACTGCATAATAAGAATCAATCCTGGAACAAGTGAGGATATCTAGACCTCATGTCATCCTCAGCTTCCCAGGTCATCTCTTCTTTATTCCTGTTCCTCTGTAGTACTTTAATAGAGGCTACATCTTTAGTCTTTAATCTACGAACTTGCTGATCTAGTATGGCGACTAGAACCTCTTCATAGGCTAACTCCTTAGTAACATAAACGTCCTCAACTGGCACAACTCAAGACGAGTCCCCTATAAACCTCCACAACATTTACATGGAAAAGACTGGATGGACAGATTCTATCTCTGGAGGCAATTCCAGCTCACAAGCCACTCAACCTATTCTTTGGAGGATCCGCTACGGGCCAATAAATCTAGGGCTAACCTTTCCCTTCTTACCGAACCTCATTACGCCCTTCATTGGAGAAACCTTGAGAAATACCCAATAATTACCCTCAAATTCCACGTCTCTACGCCGTACATCATAATAGGACTTTTGGTGGCTCTGAGTGGTTAACAAGTGCTCTCTAATGAGTTTTATTTTATCTTCTGACTGGTGAATCATATCAGGTCCAACAAATTCTGACTACCCTACCTCGAACCACCCGATAGGGGACCTGCATTTTCGCCCGTACAAGGCCTCATAAGGCGCCATCTGAATTACAGAGTGATAATTGTTATTGTATGAAAATTCGATAAGGGATAAATGCTCATCCCAACTTCCTTCAAAGTCTAGCACACACACCCATAACATATCCTCGAGCGTCTGAATTGTGTGTTCTGCCTGACTGTCCATCTGAGGATGGAATGTTTTACTCAAATTAACATGTGTTCCCTATCCTTTCTGAAAAGACTGCCAAAATCTAGCTGTAAATTATGCCCCTCTTTCATAAATGATAGAGGAAGGGACACCATGTAGTGGGACTATCTCTTTAATATACAACTCAGCATAGTCTTAGGTGGAGAGGGTAGTCTTGAGTGTTAAGAAATGAGCTAACTTCGTTAATCTGTCGACAATGTCCCAAATAAAATTGAATCTACGCCTGGTACGGGGTAATCCTATCACAAAGTCCATGTTGAACGCTTCCTATTTCCACATAGGCACTACTATATCCTGAGTTAATACGCCGGGTTTTTTATGTTTGGCCTTTACCTGCTGATAGTTAGGACATTGTGCTACAAATTCCGCTAGACCTTTTTTCATTCAAGGCTATAGTGTATCTCCTTTAGTTCATGATAAATTTTCGTCGAACCTGGATGAAGAGAGTAACAAGAATAATGTACCTCTACCATGATCTACTGGCGATGTCCTGCCACATTTGGAATGTAGGTGCGACCCCTATATCTTAAGACCCTATATTTCGTTAATTTAAAGACCGATAATTTGCCTTGTTGAACCTTACTTCTGAGCTATACTAGGTTAGGATCCTCATGCACCCGCTCTTTCACCTCCACAACCAAGGATGATATTACGATATTATGAATCATGACCCCATTATCCTTTGAGTCTACAATCTGGATGGCTAAGCTAGCTAACCGGTGCAGTTCTCGAGCCATTTCCCACTCTTCTGGCCCAAAATGTGCTAAACTCCCCATAGATCTGTGGATAAGTGTGTCTGCTACAATATTAGCCTTCCTTGGGTGATACAAAATGTTTACGTCATAGTCCTTAAGTAATTCTAGCAAACGACGTTACCGCAAATTCAACTCCTTCTGCTTGAAGATGTATTAGAGGCTCTTATGATCAGTAAAAATGTCCATGTGCACCCCATACATGTAATGTCTCCAGATTTTCAAGGCATGAACTACTGCAACTAACTCCAGGTGGTTAGTGGGATAGTTCTTTTCATGCTTCCTGAGCTGCCTCGAAGACTAAGTAATCACCTTACCGTGCTACATCAGGACGCATCCTAATACAACGCCTAAAGCGTCACAATATATAACATAACCCTCTGAACCTTCTGGGAAAGCTAACATTGGTTCTGACGTCCATCTGTTTTTTAATTCCTAGAAACTCCACTCGCAGGCCTCGGTCCACTGAAATTTGGTTGCTTTTTGAGTCAATTTAGTCAAGTACATTGACAGGGTAGAAAATCCTTCCACAAACCTCTGATAATACCCAGCTAATCCCAGGAAACTGCCAACTTCTGTTGGAGTTATAGGTCGAGGCCATGTCTTTACCACCTCAATTTTCTGTGAATCAACCTGAATACCAAACTCTGATACAATATGGCCCAGGAAGGCCATGGAATTCATCCAGAACTCACATTTAGAAAATTTTGCATACAACTTGTGATCTTTGAGAGTCTGAAGTACCATTCACAATTGATTTCTGTATTCTGCTTATGAACGGGAGTACACCATGATGTCATCAATAAATACTATCACAAATAGATTTAAATATAGCCTAAAGATTCTGTTTATCAGATCCATAAACACCGCTAGGGACTTTGTCAACCTGAAGGACATGACTAGGAATTCAAAATGACCGTACCTGGTCCTGAAAGCTGTCCTTGGGATATCTTTCTCTCGAACCTGTACCTGGTGATATCTCGACCTTAAGTCGATCTTGGAGAAATATTTCTCCCCTTGCAACTGATCAAACAAGTCATCTATTCTGGGGAGTGGGTATTTATTTTTAATAGTAACCTTGTTTAACTATCGATAGTCTATGCACATGCAGAGGGTGCCATCTTTCTTTCTCACAAACACCACTAGCACACCCCACGGTGACGTACTCAGCCTAATAAAGCCCTTATCTAACAGATCTTTCAACTTTTCCTTCTATTCTCTCAATTAAGACGAAGCCATTTGGTACAGAGGGACGGATAGAGGTTGAGTACTCGGTAGCAAGTTGATAGAGAAATTGATTTACCATTTTGGGGGATACTAGGAAGTTCATCTAGAAACTCATTAATGATTGGAATAAACTGTAGATCGGGGATTCTGCTTGCATATCCTGAACCCTGATAAAATGATATATAAAACCCTTTGCTATCAACTTTTTCTCCCGAAGATAGGATATGAACCTACCTTTTGGTGTAGCTGTATTGCCCTTCCAATCTCACACTACCTCCCCTGGAAAGTGGAACCGAACTGTCTTGGTCCAACACTCTACATTGGCATAACGTGGCGCTATCCAATCCATGCCCATAATTGCATCAAAATCAATCATTTCTATCTCCACTAAATCTGCTAAAGTTTGGCAACCAACAACCTCTACTGTGCAACCCCAGTAGATCCTTTTAGCTATAATAGAATCATCAATGGTCGTAGACATTGAAAAAGGTTGGTGAAGCAATTCTGGCATTATACCAAACTTCTAGGCCACTAATGGGGTAACATAGGCCAAAGTGGAACCTGGGTCTATCAAAACATAAACTGAGTGAGAGAAAATGTCTAGCATACCTGTCACAACATCCAACGAAGACTCTGACTCCTGTCGCCCTTGTAAAGCATAAGTGCGATTTGGACCGCTGGCTGAACTGGATGCCCCTAACCTGCCTTAGCCTCTATCGACTGAAACTGAGGGCCTGCACTGTGCTGAAGGTGCTGGGGCATGGGACCCTGCTGAAGATTTGCCCTGTCGGTCCCGATCACTCTGACCTCTAGTTGGACAATCCCTCGTTATGTGAACCTCTTGTCCATAAGTGTAACAAGTGGTAGAACCATTACATGCCCTAAAATGACGTCGATTGCAAATAGAACAACATGGAACAGTACCTCCTCTAATCTGACCCCCTCTGCTACTGAGAACCTGATGCCTGTGAGCTCTCACCAGGTCCTTACTGCCCTCGGCGATTTGGTCTACCATCCTTCTGCTGCTGTGGATGTTGGGGCCTGGGTGGCCTGCCTGACATTCATGGTTTAGGTCCACCCTAAAATTCTGCCTGCATGTCGTTGGGTCTGGCCCTACGACACTACTCTTGATTTGTTCTCTCTATCTCCCGTTGTCGTTGCCTGATCCCCTCAATATTCTGAGCAAAAGCATGAATGCTAGCATTGTCCATCTCCACCCATAGAGTAGGTATTACATAAGTTTCCACGTATTCTAGAAGCAGCCCCATAATAAACCGATGTACCCTCGCTGACATAGTGTTACAAAAGCTAGCACATATCTGGCCAAGGAATGAAATCTCATAACATATTCTCAGAAACACATCGAACTCTGCTCTAGGTGCAAAAACTGATCCACCCAGGCCTGTCGAATTTCTCGCGGCAAGTAGTGATCTAGAAAGGCCTCTAAGAAACTAGAACAAGTCATATGAGGAGCATCTCTACGTCGGGACCTCTCCCAACTCTCATACCATAACACTGCAATGTCCTTCAATCGGAACACCGCTAACTCAACCGATTCTGCAGGCATATCATGCATTACCCTAAAAATTCGCTGTAACTGGTCCAGGAATTCCTGAAGGTCCTCTTCCTTGTCTGTCCCTGTAAATTGCGGGGGACTCAGGGCAAGGAACTCTCGAACCCTCAAATTCCCAGGTCCTCCCGAAGATTCAACAATCACTGGTACCATAGGCTGGTGTTGAGCGGCCATCATACGTGCTAACATACAGATGGCGCTCCTAACATCTTGATCTAGTGGTGCAGGTATAAGAGATGTTGGAGGTGGTTCCGACATGTCCTCTGCCCTAGAAGACTCCTGCAATGGCGGAGACCACTGAGGAGACTGGGATGAAGTCTCCCTATTGCCCTCAGATCGGGATGGCTCTAGCTAGGGCACCCTGCTAGTGCCATCTCCTGCAGCAGCATCTAATTTCTGGACGGTCGTAGTCAAGCGCGTTTCCAATATTTCTCTGTAGATTAGCTGAATATGGTAAGCTTAGGGACTCAACCCTATACAACATAGCTCTACAGCACGACCAAAGAAGAAGGAAGGGTAACCACGCTATTATGCCCTCGTAGCCTCCTGCCTATGGAATGTGGTGCACAACGCACCCATAGATAAGACTCTACTAGACACGGCTTGCAGATTCCCTAGGATACGACCTGCTCTGATATCAAGTTTATCACGCCCCACCTGGGGTGGCATGACTGGCACCTAGTGCCATACTAGGATCTGAACTGACCTGACTAGGCTTATGCACTTATGGTGCATGACTACTCTTCAAATTAAGAAAACAACGAGCTATATCTCGGCTGTAAACACAGCCTTCGGACAACAAGGCTGCATAGCCGCCTGTGAGAAGAAAATAGCTGACCAGCAACACGCAATAAAGGGGATCCTATGCAGGCGGAAAAAACCACCATGCTATCTAGTTATATCATAATGTATATAGCCAATCAGAACTATACTATAGCCGACAAGGCTGCTAACTAACAACTAAACTAAGCCCCACACGGCCATCACTGAAAAGAAAACATACATAGGTCCCACACGACCAATCAACAAAACAAATACTGGAAATCTATATTCTGCAAGCCTCTAAGAATGGAATAATGGTCGGGACAAGGCCCCAACCTACCCATAAACTATACAACAAAATAATAAAACTTCTAACTAACAACTTTAGGAAAAAATGAGCTGATTAGACTGCTGACTTGGCTAACGACTAGGGAGGTCTTGAACTATGTCAAACCATACCTGTAGGCAAGTAATGCAGCGCCCCAAAGATGGGAATCAGTACAACATGTACTGAATATGTAAGGTAGTAAATGAAAATGATTGAAGGATACTGATAATGAAAGTAAAAACAATTCAATAGGAGGTATAGAGATATAACATGGATAACCTTACAACTTGCTGTATAACTGACAATAAATAATACAAACAAGAACCTCACCTAGCCCTCATAAGCCCGGAAGGTACAACTAGCACAAAATAACCCACTCGGAACCCCATAAGCCCTGGCGAGTTCACTTCAATCAATATACCTCAAAATGGGTCAAAAAGTAACTATAGCCAACCCGCCAGTCCCCCTGGGTCTGAGACTGAGCCTGCTCAGCTCCTGTAGCTATGTCTGAGTCTGGTGGACTCCTGTAACTACACCCTGGGCACCAGGCTCGATAAGGGTCAATGATGCTGATACGACATAAAAATAATAATCCAGCCATGAAATTGATTGTAGATGGCCCCTAACTCTCTGTGTAGTCCCTTGGGATATCATTTAGTTCCTTGGAGCAATCTATATAGCCCCGTAGGCAACGAGACAACTAGTAACCCTTAGGATGGTCACAGAAGGCTATATAGGGCAGGTCAATCTCAATCTGAATAGAAATTGCTAATCTTAGTCTAATAGTAGAAGCTAACCACAACAATCATACTTCTAGATTCTTACTAGAGTCTAGGTTGTATTACGACACGATAGGAATAACTTGCCGAGGGAATTTTCCTTAATATACCTCGAATGTTGATTTTTGATTTAACTGGCGAGGTTTAACTTGCAATCGACATTTCTTTCCAACTGAAACCTTGATGCTGAGTGAATAGTACTAATTTCAATACTAAATTCGAAAAATAATGATGACTTTCAATAATCATATCAACTATAATTTAACTTCAAATAATTCGGCCAAAAACCTATAATTTCCCGAGAGTTCAGAAGGTAGAAATGCTTACCTAATGCCTATGGTCATTTAGGATTCAATTTGGAGCAATTCTAACAAATTTTACTCGACGGAGTTCTGATTTTCCAAGTGAATTTTTGAGAAATAACTTTGATTTAGAGTATCCTTTCCTATTTGATCCCTTTGAATTCCATATTCGAAGTTGCGATCCGTAATAATGCTTCACGTAAGCCTAGAACTCGTTATCTGAAGTTAATTTGCGTTTGGACGGCGTTTGGTAGCGTAATCGGGAAAAACCAACGAAACTTGTGCTCTCTTCTATTTTTAATCGTGGGTTTCTTATTAGGAATGATTTCAAATGAAGGAGGGGGATTATATATAACTAAGGGCAGTGGCAGGGGGGGCATCCCGCACTGCCCAAAGCACCAGCCTCCTTGCTGCGCCCCGCCTCCCATAGTGCCAATTGGCCTGACGCACCGCGCTGGCCCCTTGCGGCCTAGTCTCGCCCTACGCTGTTTCTGAGGCTCTTTCCACATGCGTTAAGCTCTATTTACTTGTCTCAAATCCATGCATATGCCTACTAACCAATAACATTTTATGGGGTGTAACAGGGTATTTATTCATATGCAAATATTCTCTACACAATCACTTAATATTTCCCAATAATTAAGCAATGTTTATCTTGATTAATTCTTTCATATCAATAAGAATTCTATACAAATTGACTATATCCTACCAAGTGAATTCGACTTATTCCTAAGCAAATTCATTAAACAAAGGTTATGCCTTGAGTTCTTGTTGATTAACCCTACCAAATCCTAATCAACCTTTTCAAGTATAATTAGGGAAAATTAGCTTGAATTGATGTTTGCAACCCCCAACCCTAGCTTGAAACACAAGGACTAATCAAATATGTTTAAGTCCACTATCAACTGATCAAGATGAGATCTCTAAGTTTTACAACCCTATTAGATTTACAACCTCACTAAATAATTTAGTTGCTCGTGAAGACATAAGAGAAAGAAAATATTAAATTAAACATAGAGCACTTAAAATAAGATGGAAGAGATGAATCAAAACCCTAGAATTGAATCTTCAAAATTAGCTTACAAGGAAGTAGGTAATCTGCCAAACATGATTCCAAGCGATAATGTTCAACTCCCTTACAAAAGTACCTAAAAATTCTATCTATACTAAGCATAAAACCCAAATCCAAATTCTTCTCGAACTACTCCAGGTAAAAATTATGGATTATATTTTTGATTTATACCCCGTAGACTATTCCGCAAGTGGATTCATCTTGTGCACTATCGACAGCCGTAAATGGATCTGCAGATCGTACATTTAATCTATTCCGTATCTGGCCTTCATATGTTGAAACATCAAACTGCAACTTCTTTGATCTTTGACTTGCAAAGCTTATTTACGGGTCGTAGATGGATTCTATGGTCTATAACTGCTTTTATATATTGAATTCCAAACTTGCATAGTCTTTGAAACTCAACCTACAATACCCATTTACGATCCGTACGTAAATTCTACGATTTGTAGCTGGTTTCATCCATCGAACTCTGACTTGCACACTCTCTGAATCTCCACTTATGGTGTCATTTATGATCTTCTGAAGGATTCTACTTTTGGTAATTGGCATTTTACTCTTTTTCAATCTTAGACAATTCTTGCAAATTCTCTAAAGTTCTGCCACAACACAAGGGGCTATGATTGGTAGCCACACTAATCCCCCGATGGGCAAACTAATGAGTCCCAATATTCATCTCTTTGAAACATTTCCACTACAAAATAACAACTATTAAAGAAAAATGCAGAAGTCTTGGAATGAATAAAGAAAATTCTAACAACATCTATCTATTACATCCTTAAAATCTGAAAGTCATTGTATGGAGGACATCTACTTAACCATTATCTACAAGTGGTAAAAAAAATAGAAAAAGTTCATGTATGAATCAAAGACATCTTCTTCTAAGAAGATCTGCAGCATCCTAGAAAGGAAAAATCTCACCCTCAGATAAATTGCGGCTGCTTCTATAGATGAGGTCGAGTAAAACTTCTTGGGTTGAAGTCTGCACTAAGAAAATAAGTGCAGGAGTAGTATTTGTACGACATAATATACTGGTTGGTATCATCGACCGACCTTTATATAGATGTAAAGTAAACAACATACAATCACGGAAGTAGAGAATCACCAAGTAACATGAATTCTAGAATAATTCAAAGTAAGGTTTAAAGTTGGCCTGTTCACTAGATTAGGCCTCATTGTAGTGGTGTCTAGAATGTGACAATAGTCTCTTCATATGGGTAAGGGTATCTATACAGTACTACTAAGTAGGCAGCAACTCGACCCAACTGACGACCTTAGATTCTTTCTTAGCAATTTCTCAACAATATGTTCATCAACATCATACAGGTTTATGCATAATTAAAATTTCAACAATCAACTCATCAACTTATCACTTGGAAAATATAACTGAATACTCAAAAATCAATTCATCAACTCTTCACAAAATCACTCATAACCTTGTAAATACAAGTCAAGTCATAACAAATACATCTACTTTAAATCCATAGGTAAACTATGCATTCAAGGATTTCAGTTTCACACGGTTCTCATATCTTTAAACCAATCTTCACTCTTTGGTCCTTCTTCGATATCCTGCCATTGATAATGTTCCAGGAACATACCTCTGTCACATCATCATACACACTCAACACTAAATATCAATGTACACATATGTCAGAAAGTCTTATTTCTTCCCTTCTAGTCATGACCTGCAGTGGACTTTAGAAATTCATGTACTGTACCTACCCGGTACCCACTCCCATTCATCTGCTCATCTGGATGCTCCCTTCAAACATGAGCCAATAATACCATAATCGCTCGCTCGAATGCTCACCTCAGGCAGAGCCTCTCAATTAAGATAAAACAAGTTCCCCTTTCTTATTTCCTTGTTATATATGCTTCTAATCAATCCATTCACATGACCATTCAGGGTATCAATCTACTCTAACCTTCTTGGGTTCGCTCATCACCAATTAAACCATTCATGGTACACTTAAAGGAAAACATATTGAACATTGCAAAGTAACATACATTTATACAATTGTTCCAACAATTAACACCTCAAGCTTTGAGCTATCAATACAACATTTACATCATAATCTAATAACAATTAGTGTCTGAAGATCAACTAAGCATGCTGTAATTCCTTATACATGCACGTCATTATCTAAAGTCTAGCTCCTTTTAAAACCATAACCTATCTCGATTGCTGGAAGAGATAATTTATCTACTCCTCAAGAACTTTGTATTTTCATAATGCCTTAGAACATTCAAAATCTAAATAAAAGTAAAGAAACCACATTCAATCACCTAAACATCATTTAGGCCTAGAATTTTGATTCTACCCCTTCTCCCCATTATTATGGCCAAATACAATATCTCAAGGGTCAATTGATGTTCTATCCCCTACATAGGAAATTTCTACCTATTCAATGGAGTTTCTACTCCTTAAACCCTTTATAGGTAGTTAAAATGGTAGAAGTCTCAATTTTGTCAACACCCATGTCCCCAACTACCCAAAATCAACATACACACTTTCAGAATTCCCCAAGAAGTGATCATTCTGCCACTTTTAAGCCTAGGAGTTATTACGTAGTCATTCCCATAATTCTTACCCTAGTTTTCACATCCCTAGGGATTTTGGCTAGGATTCCACTATTAGAGACTACCCTTTTTGATTCTAGGAAGTTAGGGAATCGAATCACCTAGGAATCATACATTGGGAAGGTGTAACACCCAAAAAGTCCCTAAGATCAGACCAAGGGTTGAAATGGAGAAAGCATGAAAATCTACACTAGAGTCACAAAACGATTCAAGGAGTGAGTCATTGCTGGAAATAATGACCCGTAGAGTGCCTTGTTGTAAGCCTTCAGTCAAGGCCTCCCAGAAACAATGAGTCTAGAAATGACTCATTAGTTCTTTCAATTGGTCATCCTAAGGAGTCATTAAGTGGATTCAAAAAAAGGGGTCGAAGTTGATTCAGGGACAATGGACGGATACCACGACTCGTTGGGGAGAGTAACGACCTATTGTATGGGTTCATTGGAAGGAGTTAGAAATTAATCCAGGTGAGGCAATGGTGACAATGAGAGGAGTGGCGTGTCTTGTTATATATAAAGACTCATCCTGTTCAATCATTTGTTAGAGAATTAGCAAAGTACCAGAAGTACTTCGAAAATAATGGATGGATCCAACGAGTCATCAAGTTCAACAATGGCTTATTGGATGGGTCATTGCAGCTGATAGTCAAGAATTTTTTGCAATTTCCCATGGATATTTTTGTAATATCCTAAGCTCCTAACTCCCTAATAATGCTATTTTGGGCTTCTTAATGAGTTTTTTAAGAGGGTTTAACCTAGCCTAGGTCATTATGAT
This sequence comes from Datura wrightii, assembly GCA_035772735.1. Classification (NCBI taxonomy): domain Eukaryota; kingdom Viridiplantae; phylum Streptophyta; class Magnoliopsida; order Solanales; family Solanaceae; genus Datura; species Datura wrightii. The sequence continues at coordinate 8,196,476 of JASDFA010000007.1, read as the reverse complement.
CTCATCACTTCATCCTCCTCGAAGATCAAGCTAGGATTCCTCATCAATTTCACTTTCAATCCTATTGGGGTTTCAAGACCTACTTAGAAATCAGTTTACCTAGGTATGTAGGGCCACAAATGGGGGATTTCTTCCACCCTCATGTCCAATTTCTTCTCTAATTCATTAATTCAAGTCTCCAATTAAGTGTATTGAAATTCTAGGGTTTCAACTTTAATCCATGCAAGTATCTATGTTATTTTAATCCCCTCATATTTTAATGTATGATTTAAAACTAATTGTGGCAGATATTACCTTCAATTTAATTATAAATTCATGATTTCAAGCTCCATTATGCATGTTTTATGAAGATCAAGCTTATGATTCTAAGATTTATAGCATGATGAGTTATCTAGTATGAATAAAAGTTTATGAATTATTAACTTATGATTTCATGATTTTGAATTATGAAGTCTATTTCAAGTATGTATGATTTCATGACTTGGGCAAGTCGATGCGAAGTAAAGTATGTTTATCATGATTTTAGCCAAGGCTTACAAGATTAGTTTTAAGAGATATTTGGAGTAAAGACTACCTAGTTATTCATATTTAAGCTATTTTTTGATAATATGATTATATGAGCAATATGCATAATTTGGAGTAGTGTCTAGCACAAAGTATTCCAGGGATTTCGAGGACCCCGGTCTTTGAACTACACGCCAACATAGGATGTACTCTTATTGGGACCTCTCAAGAGAGTGCTTCCCTTGCCTTAGGGGGTACACCCTGATAATCGCACCTAATTCATCCTTTTCCTTGGCAAGACTTAGGATGGATCTCCTCTTCACGGGCAAGACGTGGGATCATCATGTGCTCATACATGATGGTTGTCGGTTATGATGAGTCTCCCATTGTTCCTTTCGATTTTAGTTACTCATGTTCATGATTCATGATATTATGTTTTGTAGCATATTTGATCCGTTGATCAGTTTATGATCTTTTATTTACGATTTCAAGCATGACATGTTATATGATTTCTAATTCTAAACTTTGGGTCATTATGTTAAGATTATGATGAATAGCTTATGAATATGTATATGTCAAATTTATGGAATTTAGGATGTTTTCCATACTCTCATAAGCTTTCTTGACTTATACTCATAATTTCAGAGTATCATTTTATTAGCATATTTTATTTACCTTGCATACTCAGTACATTCAAAGTACTGACCGTATACTCTATGCTATATCGTCTCATAATATATATTTCGGTGATCCTGCTCAGTATAACTGATAGCTCGCTCCCAATCAGCCCAGTCTTTTTTCCTGCTTGGGTGAGTCCTCATTCTCCAATGATGTTATCGGTTTTATGTTTTCCTCATGACTTCCAGTTTTAGACCTAGTGAGCTAGTTCAGGGTGTTATCCCATCGGCTCATCGTAGTAGTAAAGGCTTTTCAAACTATCATGTATAGACAAGTTTAACGTTGATGAGTTGTGTTTACGCTTTTGTCCTTATGAAATGCAGAGTTTCTCTTATATCGTGTTTGTACTTTAATTATCTCTTGTTTATGTCCTTAATTCATGTTATGTATGTATCATGGGTTAGCTTGGAGCCATTCGTGGTTCTAGATCTCGTGTCTCATTCCGAGGTTTCAGCTCAGAACGTGACAAACATTGTATCAAAGCAAAGGTTTAGGTGTGTCCTAGATTATCTAAAAACCACGTTATGTAGCGTCTTTTCCATGGGTTGAAGAGCGCCGCACTTTTGGGGAAGAGGATGTAAGATATTTTAGGAAATTTCCCTTCTTTCATGATCTATGTTGTGCGATGAAATACCTCCCTATTCCTTTAACTCATGCTATATGAATTTGCAGAAATATTCCTCCAGGTTGAGTCAATGGTAGAAGAAATGGCAACAGAAATGGCCACGACAATGGCAATGGATATGGGCATCAGCCAGCCCCATCATCTCAAATGGATCCCTTGCTCGAGCAGGTTACTCATGCCAAGTTTAGGAAAGCATTTTAGATGTTAGCACAGGCCATGACCATTCATGTTAACTAGCAGGCAGCTGCCTAGGTTCCCTAGAATAGGAATGCAGTGGCAGCCAGAGTGCGAGACATCCTCAAGATGAACCCACCTGAGTTTCGGTCTAAGGTGGATGAGGACCCACATGAGTTCATTAAGGAGGTGATAAGATCACCAAAATTATAGGGGTGACTGGAGAGGAGAGTGCGTACTTAGCCTCCTATCAGCTGAAGAGGTTGCTCACATATGGGTCCGTCAATGGAAGAACAGCAGGTGAGTTGGAGCGGTTCTCGTGAGTTAGGATGAGTTTGTGATCGTTTTTCTGGAGAGGTTCTTTCCTAAGGATTTTAGAGAGACAGAGGCAGTTTAGTTTGACAATAATTACCTAGTTGTCCAAGTATGCACCGGAGATGGCTGTTGACCCGAGGGCTCATATGAGCAAGTTTATGAATGGAGTGCCAGATTCACTGGTCAAGGAGCGCAGGACCTCCATGTTGGTCAATGATATAGATTTCTCCCGACTGACTATATATGCCCAGCAGATAGACGCTGAGTAGATGAAGGAAAAGGAGAGAGATGCCAAGACAGCCAGGACAGGGAGTGATGGGCACTTTCATTAGATATATAGTGGTGGACATCGACCTCAGTTCCACCAGAGGTCGTCATCCCCAGCTCCCTCATCAGCCAACATTCCATACAGACCTCGAGGAGATCAGAGAGGTAAAGTGTCCAGCTCTAGGGAATAGAGGAGCATCTTAGGGGAGCATGCTTTTCTAGCTTGTAGAAAGAGTGGAAGGAAGCACCATGGTGAGTTCTTGGTTGGTACTAATGGTTGTTTCGGGTGTGGGACGCTCGGACATATTCTTAGAGATTATCCTTCAACTAGACTGCGTGATTCATTAGCTCCAGTAGCTCGCCTATTTCAATAGGGCACCTCTTCTAGTATAGGTGGCAGTCAGTGCCAAAACAGGTTCTATGCACTATCATCTCATCAGGAGCAGGAGGTCTCTCCGAGTGGTCACTGGTATGTTGCGATTATTCCATCTTGACGTCTATGCATTGTTAGATCCAGGGCTACCTTATCTTTCGTGACTCCTTATGTTACTGTTAGATTCAGAGTCAGTCTCAAAATCCAATAAGAACCCTTCTCAGTCTCTAATCTTGTTGGTGAGTCAGCCTTAGCTCGATGGGTGTACAGAAATTACCTATCATGATTCTTCAGAAAGTCACCTCAACTGATTTAGTGGAGATAGATATTACCGATTTCAATGTTATGTTCACTATGGATTGGTTACATGCTTTTTATGCCTCAGTCAATTGTAGAACTCATATGGTAGAGTTTTTATTTTCGAGTGAGCCAGTCCTAGAGTGGAAGGGTAGTTCAGTTATGCCTGTAGGTTGCTTTATTTCCTACCTCAAGGCTAGGAAGATAATCTCTAAGGATTGTGTGTATCATCTAGTCAGGTCAAGGATTCTATGTTTGAGACCCAACTCTTCAATTAATTCCTATTTTATGTGATTATCAGGAGCTGTTCTCATATGATCTACTAGGAGTCTCTCTCAAGCGGTAGATTGACTTTGTTTATTGACCTTCTTTCTGAGACGCAACCCATATCCATTCCTCCTTATGAAACGGCTCTAGTTGAGCTAAAAGAGTTGAAATAACATTTTAAGGATCTCCTAGATAAGGGTTATATCAGACCAAGAAAATCCCCATAGGGTTCTCCAATTCTCTTTGTCCAATAGTAGGATGGTTCCTTTAGGATGTGCATTGATTATCAGCAGTTGCACAAGCTCACAATCAACAATAAGTATCCCCTCCCCAGGATTGATGAACTGTTTGACAAGATTTAGGGTGCTAACTGCTTTTCAAAGATAGACCTTTGATCCAGTGTCACGACCCGAGCATAGGCATGGATCTGGACATGGGACAAAGAACCTCGAGAGGCTCCAAGTAGACCCATGGCATGAACATGACATCTAAACTCAACCTAATCAAGAGTAAGTCTAACATATATAACACAACGGAAGTTTGAAAATCTGATAACATCGAATATCTAAATATATACATATGATCTGAAATTGAAAACATACTATGTCTAATAAGCTTCTACTAATGACGAGTTGATGGGATAAGACCCAACTAACTCACTAAAGTTTGAAACTGAAAATACTGAATATAACTGATTAGAAAGGCCCTCGAAAGATAAGGACTCACTAACTCTGACTACGAGATGCTAACACTTACGATTTGGCTAGCGGCGGGACTGAGCTTGAATGTCTAAGACTGTATCAGGAAACGATACAACTGATCTTGGGTAGAATTGCATGCCCAAGTGATACTTAAATGCTTCATTTCGACTTGTTTATCTATTATTATGTGTATATTCTCATGTGATTATTTGATAAATGTGAATTTGTACTAACCAACATTATTAGTGTTGTTTTGCAGGTAAAAGGAAATTTTGGAAGCTAATATATATGTTGGTGAAGTGCGGGAATGGACTTGGAAGCAAGAAGCAGAAGTTGACAAGGGAAAGTGGCAAAAATAAGGGCTCTGCGATGGTGTCGTGTCACGCTATCATCGCGGAGGCATTCTGCCTGGGATGAATTAATTATGTCAATTTCCAATGGAGGTTCGCGTTACCTCCGTGGCACGGTAACAGTGCTCCGCGATGCACTCCATATCACGTTAAGTGTGATTACCTGGAACCTCAAGTTCTAGTAAAGGTGCGCGATAGCATCGTGTCACGGAGGCAAGGCTCTGTGATACAAGCCATGCCACGTTGAGGTGCAGTTACCTGGGAGTCGACTTCCAGTGGGGTTTCGCGATAGCCCCGTGGCATGGAGGGAGTGCTCCGCGATACACTCCGTACCACATTGCTTGTTATTCTAGGAAAAATTCTCAATAGTATAAATAGCACACTTAGGTTTTATTTTAAACATTCTGACTTGGATGAGCAAGAACGTGGGTTACAGGCAGTTGAGAGGACGAAAATTATAGTGTTATTCTCTTCCTTTTTCTCTTTAATTTCAATTGCTTGTATGAATTCTACTTATTTGAAGATGTTTACTTCACAAATGAGTGGCTTATTTACTTCTTGCTGAGGTTAAGGATAATTGTAGAGTAATGTAATTATCGATCATTTCAGTTTTCATCTTTTCTTCAATGGTTGTTCTATCAATTCTTGTTTTTACTGCATTAATGTTTGGCCAATGTTAATGTATATCTTAGAAATCCAATTTTGATTTTGGAAAGGAAAGAAATTGGACAAATGTGAATTGGTAGGATATGATCTTTTCTTAGTTGAGAAAATTGAGAATTGATTTACATTCAGAATAGAAATATATGTGAAAGTCTTATTAGTCAATTATGGAATTGGTTATGTATGGCTAGAGCATGAGATTCTTATATCACAGAAATGTAGAATAAGGTTTCATGATTCTTTAATTGGATAGGAGTCGAAAGATCCAATCCATAGGCAATTAATTCCTGACTAACAACAGAAGAGAAGATTAGCTGAATTGAATTCATAAAGTACATCCCTGCATGCCTTCCTTAACCTCAGCTTGTGCATTGCTATTGTTCAGACTCAAATTATAATCTAGACTTAGATTCGTATTAATTAGTGATCTTAACTCATAAAACATTATTTATTTGGTTGTCTTCATTCATAGAGATATCGTTCACTGACGCTTAAGTTAATTAATACCGTAGTTCAGTCGCTGTGAGATCGATACTTGGCTTGAAATAAAGCAACTTTACTACTTGTACGACCATGTGCACTTGCGTGTAGTTTTGGGTCGAGCAAGTTTTTGGCGCCGTTGCCGGGGACTGGCAATTGGTAAATTTATTTTCTTAGTGTTAGTTTACAAATTTAATATAAGTGCTGACAACATGGTATTAGCCTTTCTCTTGCATGTATTGAATTTTTTTCTGAACGCTGGCAAGAGATAAGGGGTTCATGCATTCATTTATAGAGCCAGAGAGACAATTTCATCGCCAAAGAAGGGAAGCTCTAGAGTAGAAGCTGCAGTTGCGAAGACAGGCAATTCTGGAGCAGCAACAGAATCCACCACTTTTAAGGGCAGTTTTAGTGCCCGAGGAGATGGCAGCAAGGCCGGTCCGCAAAGTGGCAATCCCACATGCAAATAATATTACATCTAGTATTCGCAGACCAGAGCCAGAAGGTAGGTTCGAGCTTAAACAGAACATGGTGCAGTTGTCACACACCAAAGGGCAATTCACAGGTTTCCCTCATGAAGATCCACAACAACATGTCCAAAACTTTTTGGAGATAAGCGACTCTTATATTCCCGCTCGAGTATCATCCAACTATGTGCGGCTTACATTATTTCCATTCTCATTATTGGGGGAAGCAAAGAAGTGGTTGAAAGCTGAACCACCTAATTCTATCACCACTTGGGATGATCTTGCAAGAAAGTTTTTGATATGATTCTTTCCATCTGGGAAGATGACCAGACTTAGAAGTCAGATTCTAAGTTTTAAACAAAGAGAGGGTGAGAATTTGTATCAAGCTTGGGAGAGGTTTAAGTCTATGCTAAGGGACTTTTCTCATCATCACCAATCTAATAATGTGTTGGTGCACACATTTATTGAGGGTTTAGAACCACATACTAAAATTCTGTTAGATTCAGCAGCTGGTGGGCAGGCATTGGAGAAGACTTATGAGAAGCTCTACACTTTGTTAAACCGTATTTCACAGGGAAATCCAAAATGGAATGCGGATTCAACATGAAGAGGAACGAGGAAAGCTGCAGGAGTTTTTGAGGTGGATGGTTTTACAGCTATTGCTGCACAGATAGCTGCGTTGCAAAATCAACTCAACACCCACTTCAGCAGTATGAACTTGAATCAAGCACAAGCACCAGTCAATGCAGTTCATCAGGTATGGTGTGAAGTATGTGGGAGTAGTGAACACTCAGCTGAGTGTTGTGGTGCAAATCCAGACTCGGTGAATTTTGTTGGGATCGTCCAGAGGAATAATAATCAACAGTATGGCAACAATTACAACTCAAATTGGAGGAATCATCCGAATTTCTCTTGGGGGAGTAATAGCCATCAAGGACAGAGTTCGAATCAGGGCGTGCAGAGAAATCAAGGGGGGCATCAGAATTTTCAGTCTCAATACAGAGGAAACAATGCACCTTCACCACCCAACAACATTGAAGATATGTTCAAAACAATTTAGCTAACCAAGCACAAATGCAAGCTGATTATGTGAAATTAGTGACCGACATGAAAAATCAGCAGTTAGCTATAAAGGCGTTGGAGTACCAGTTTGGACAATTAGCTGGATCTCAAAACACCAGGCCCAGAGGAGGACTACTGAGTGATACTGACCCAAACCCCAAGCAGGTCAATGCAATGACCACAAGGAGTGGACTACAACTTAAGGAGGTGGAACCAAAAAGACCACCTTAGCAATCTGGAACAGTGGAAAAAGATGGGGAACATGATGATGTGAGGGGGAAGGAAAAGGTAGATGAGATAGAAAGACCACCACCCCCGTTCCCTCAGAGATTAAAGAAGCACAAGGAAGAAGCTTGCATTAAGAAATTCATGGAAGTGCTGAAACAGGTACACATTAATTTACCTTTGGTTGATGTTTTGCAGGGAGTGCCGAAATATGCAAAGTATATCAAGGACATTGTAGCAAACAAAAGCAGATTGATGGAGTATGCTACGGTGGCGCTTACTGATGAGTGCACTTCCCGGATACAGAACAGGTTGCTGACAAAGCTCAAGGATCCTGGGAGCTTTACAATTCAGATTACAATCGGGAAAACTATTAGAGCTCACGGATTATGTTATTTGGGAGCAAGCATAAACTTGATGCCGACATCGGTGTTCAAGAAGTTGGGGCTGGGCATCTCTAGACAAACTACCGTGATCTTGCAGCTAGCTGACCGTTCTTTGGCCAGACCAGATGGAATTGTAGAGGATGTGCTAGTGCAAGTAGGCTCCCTCATTTTCCCGATGGATTTTATCATCTTGGATTTCGAGCCTGATGCGGAAGTCCCATTTATTTTGGTACTTCCTTTCTTGGCAACTGGGCGAGCTTTAATTGATGTGGCTACCGGGCAACTAACCATGCGAGCACATGAAAAAGTAGAGGTTTTTGATATGTACAAGGCCATGAAGCTACCGACAATTTATGAGGAGCTATCAACAATAAATGTGCTAAATCGGGAAGCACTTCTGTAGATTGTTGATTCACAAGATCCATTGGAGAGAGCCTTGATGTGCTCCGATCATTTTGGAGACAGTGCTACGTATGAGATGGTGCTGATGCTGAACGAGCCAAAATGGTTTCCCAGGAAGCAAGATTTTCAGCCATTGATGAGGTCCTTAGAACCATTGCCAAAACCATCAATTGAGGAGGCACCAAAATTTGAGTTGAAGACGTTGCCTCCACATCTGAAGTATGTATTTTTGGGGGAAGACGAAACCTTGCCAGTCATCATTTTCACAGAACTGACAGAGGAACAAGTGAGTGAGGCATTGGTGGTCCTCAAGAGGCATAAGAAAGCAATGGGGTGGCAAATATCGGACATTAGAGGAATTAATCCAGCTTTTTGCACACACAGGATTTTTATGGAAGAAGGATCCAAGAAAACTGTACAACATCAACGGAGGTTGAATCCAGTAATAAAGGATGTAATTAGGAAGGAAGTGATTAAGTGGATTGATGCAGGTGTGGTCTATCCCATTTCAGACAGTGAATGAGTCAGTCCCGTTCAATGTGTCCCAAAAAAAGGAGGGATGACCGTGGTCACCAACTAAAAGAATGAGCTGATTCCCACACGCACAATCATAGGCTGGCGGATTTGCATGGATTACAGGAAGCTCAATGAGGCCACGAGGAAAGATCATTATCCTATCCCATTTATTGATCAGATATTGGAAAGGTTGGCAGGTCAAGAATATTATTGTTTCCTTGATGGATATTCTGGCTATAACCAAATAGCCATAGCACCGGAGGACTAGGAGAAGACCACTTTTACATGCCCTTACGGGACATATGCTTTCATGCAGATGCCATTTGGTCTATGCAATGCACCAACAACATTCCAGAGATGGATGGTGGCGATCTTTCACGATATGGTGGAAGATTTTGTCGAGGTATTTATGGATGATTTTTCTGTTTTTGGTAATTCATTTGCTACATGTTTGCAGAATCTTGACAGGGTGCTAGCTCAATTTGAAGACTCTAACCTTGTGCTCAACTGGGAGAAATGCCATTTTTTATTCAAGGAGGGTATCGTCCTTGGACATAAGGTGTAATGCAAGGGGTTGGAAGTCGATCGTGCGAAGATCGAAGTGATCGAAAAGCTACCACCAGCAGTGTCAGTGAAGGGTGTTCGTAGTTTTTCTCGGACATGCAGGGTTCTATAGACGGTTCATCAAGAACTTCTCTAAAATTTCTAGACCGATATGCCGGTTAATACAAAAAGAGGTGAAGTTCGAGTTTGACGAGGATTGTGTTAAAGAATTTGAGGAGTTAAAATAGAAGCTGGTAGAAGCGCCCATTCTCATCTCTCCGGATTGGGAGCAACCGTTTGAATTAATGTGTGATGCAAGTGACATGGCTATAGGAGCTGTATTGGGGCAGCGGAGGAATAAAATTTTCATTCCATTTATTATGCAAGCAAAACACTTGACGCATCGCAGGTCAATTATACAGTCACGGAAAAGGAGATGCTAGCATTGGTGTTCGCATTTGATAAATTCAGGTCCTACTTGGTGGGTTCTAAAGTAGTGGTGTATACTGATCATGCAGCAATTCGGTATCTGTTTAACAAGAAGGATGCAAAGCCCAGACTAATCAGATGGATATTGTTGCTACAAGAGTTTGACCTAGAGATTCGGGATAGAAAGAGGAGCGAGAATCAAGTGGCAGATCACCTATCGCGATTGGAAAGCCGGTTGCATATAAAGGAAGGTTATATTATCAAAGAAGAGTTCCCAGATGAGCAGCTTTTGGCAATAAGGGAAGCCGATATCCCTTGGTATGCAGGCATTGTGAATTTGCTGGTAAGTGGAGTCTACCCACCGGAGGCTACAGCTTAGCAAAGAAAGAAGTTGAGACATGATTGCAGGTATTACATATGGGAGGGCACCACACGATACAACTGATCTTGGGCAGAATTGCATGCCCAAGTGATACTCAAATGCTTCATTTCGATTTGTTTATCTATTATTATGTGTATATTCTCATGTGATTATTTGATAAATGTGAATTTATACTAACCAACATTATTAGTGTTGTTTTGCAGGTAAAAGGAAATTTTGGAAGCTAATATATATGTTGGTGAAGTGCAGGAATGGACTTGGAAGCAAGAAGCGGAAGTTGACAAGCGAAAGTGGCAAAAATAAGTGCTCCGCGATGGCGCCGTGTCACGTTACCATCGCGGAGGCATTCTACATGGGATGAATTAATTATGTCAATTTCCAGTGGAGGTTCACGTTACCTCCGTGGCACGGAGGCAGTGCTCCGCGATGCACTCCGTGTCACGTTGAGTGTGATTACTTGGAACCTCAAGTTCCAGTGAAGGTGCGCGATAGCATCGTGGCACGGAGGCAAGGCTTCACGATACAAGTCATGCCACATTGAGGTGCAGTTACCTAGGAGCCGACTTCCAGTGGGGTTCTGCGATAGCCCCGTGGCACAGAGGGAGTGCTTCGGGATACACTCCGTGCCACGTCACTTGTTATTCCGGGAAAAAGTCTCAATAGTATAAATAACACACTTAGGTTTTATTTTAAATATTCTGACTTGGTTGAGAAAGAACGTGGGTTACAGATAGTTGAGAGGACGAAAATTCTAGGGTTATTCTCTTCCTTTTTCTCTTCAATTTCAATTGCTTGTATGAATTCTACTTATTTGAAGATTTTTACTTCACAAATAAGTGGTTAATTCACTTCTTGCTGAGGTTAAGGATAATTGTAGAGGAATGTAATTATCGATCATTTAAGTTTTCATCTTTTCTTCAATGGTTTTATATCAATTCTTGTTTTTACTGCATTAATGTTTGGCCAATGTTAATGTATATCTTAGAGATCCAATTTTTATTTTGAAAAGGAAAGAAATTGGACAGATGTGAATTGGTAGGATATGATCTTTTCTTAGTTGATAAAATTGAGAATTGATTTACATTTAGAATAGAAATATATCTGAAAGTCTTATTAGTCAATTATGGAATCGGTTATGTATGGCTAGAGCAGGAGATTCTTATATCACAGAAATGTAGAAAAAGGTTTCATGATTCTTTAATTTGATAGGAGTCGAAAGATCCAATCCATAGGCAATTAATTCCTGACAAGCAACCGAAGAGAAGATTAGCTGAATTGAATTAATAAAGCACTTCCCTGCATGCCTGCCTTAACCTCAGCTTGTTCATTGCTATTGTAAGACTCAAATTATAATCTAGACTTAGATTCGTATTAATTAGTGATCTTAACTCATAAAACATTATTTATTTGGTTGTCTGCATTCATAGAGATATCGTTCACTGACGCTTAAGTTAATTAATACCATAGTTCAGTCCCTGTGGGATTGATACTTGGCTTAAAATAAAGCCACTTTACTACTTGTACGACCACGTGCACTTGCGTGTAGTTTTGGGTCGAGCACATATAGTATGAAGTCAGTACATGTAATGTACCGAGTATACAAGTTAAGTAAAACTGTTAAGAAAGTAAAATCAAAGATCGTGCATATCATAAGACATTTCATCATAAAAGTCTGAGAGAAGGGCTTTCATGCTATTATCTGAAAACATGTCTTAAACATATCTGAATCTCATAACTGAATTGAATGACCCAAAGCTGAAACTGAAATTCATATGTAAAATCGAACATTGGGTCAAACCTGCTAAAAACATAATATCATGATTGATGAACATGCATAACTGAAATCATGAGGAAAAATGGGAGACTCGTCATATAACCGACAGTACCACGATAGAGCTTACATGGTCCCGACTATCGCACTCAAGTGGGCAGAGCCGTCCAAAGCCTTGCCAGGGATAAGGATGCTATCATGATATCAATATCAAGCTGAAGGCCCCTTGGGGGCAGGGGAAACTCATAAGGGATGTCCCAAATAATCTGAACAGAGCTACGTTGGTACGCAGTTATAAGGAACTGGGTTGACTGACCCTTATCCTACTCGGTGCTAGACACTACTCCCAAAAACATGCTTATGCTCTCCACTATTTTTCAACGAAGCTGAACTATCATCTAGTGATGAAGTTGAATCAACATACATGCATAATCTAAAGTCATAACATGAGGATCCTTGGACTCAAACCATACCACAAGATGAAAAGAGGGGTAGTCTAGACTGCAAAATCCATGTGGTAAGCTAATATCATGAAATCTAGATAAATCATGAAACATACTTGATCATGCAGGCTTTCCCAATACTTAAACATGCTTGAAATAGACTTGATCATTCAAAAACATGGATATAAACATGGGTAATTCAAAATCATACTTTCATCATATACATCTTATCATGCTTGGATACATATTTCATAATCTCAACTTTTCATGAACTTCCATGGATGGGCATCATAATTTGAAAAACTTGAAAACATAATTTGTAATTGAAAACATTGTAAAATATGCCCATTAATCATAATTCAACATTAGAAACATATATAGAGTACACCCATGATAGGTACTTAGAGAATTCACAACATGGGTTAAACCCCATAGATTTATCAACTTAGAAATTTCATGAAACCTAGAGGGATTTGGGCATGAGAGTGGATGAATACACCCATTCATAACCCTACATAGCTAGTAAATTCTTATTTCATAACCCTCTTGAAAACCCAAAGGAATTTGGGGAAGAACTTGATGAATGCTAAGCTTGATCACCCTTAGGAACTTCTAGACTTGCATGCATGAAGGGGAATAGGCTTAGAATGAGATAAACCCTCTTAAAACACACTTATCTGAGCTTAAAACGTCGTAGTTTAGGCTTTACAAACTTAGTAATTATGGAAAATCCCTTAAAAAATTTGCAGGAAAATACATACTGCAAGTCCTAAAGAGGGACTGGATGATTCGTGGCCTGAGGGGACGACTCGTGGCCTACCTATCATTGCCAACACTTGAATTCATACCTTTGAGGGTCACCATGAGGGACACCATGACTCGTGGTGTACCCATTGACTCGTAGTGACCAAGTCGTGATGAGCATTGCCCAAAATTTTCACCTTCATGCCAACTTCTGACCACGAGTGAACCAACGACTCGTTGCTCTAACCACGAGTTGTGGCTTGTCTTGTGGTCAGCCCCGGAAACAAAAATTTTAGCAAACTCCTTCCTACCTCACGAGTCACTTAACGACTCATGGGGTACTGCACGAGTCACTAGATGACTTGTCCTGCGACCTGGTGCAGAAAATCCTATTTTCTCCATTTCAACCCTTAGGTCTGATCTAAGGGCTTTCAGAGTATTACAATATCTCCCCCTGGGAACATTCACCCTCGAATGTGGGTAAACATACCGGAAAGCTGAGAAATGCAACTGCCATATCAAATACAGAACATTTAAAGCTGATAACTGACGGAGTGACTGACTTTAGATTGAACCACATGATTGAACTGAATTCACGAATCATACACACATATGTTGACATGAAAGAAACTGGGGCACATGAACTAAACATGAAACTGAATATAGTACTAGGGAGGAAACTGATACCTGAAGCTAGAAATGAGCTGGAACGGAATAGACGCAGGTATTTAGCCACCATATCTTCTTTGGCTTCCCATGTGGCTCCCTCAACATGCTGGTTCCTCCAACACCTTCACTGAAGCTACTTTTTGTTTCTTAGCTTTCGAACCTGACGATCAAGTATATCCATCGAAACCTCCTCATAGCTAAGGCTATCCTTCGCACCTACACTCTCCACCAAAACAACCAAAGCCGGATCACTCAAGAGCTTCTTTAGGAGAGATACATGGAAAACTAGATGAACTAATGCTAATTTTGAGGGCAACTCCAACTCGTAGGACACCTTGCCAACATATCTTACAATCTAGTACGGGCCAACATAACGGGGACTAAGTTTCCCTTTCTTTCTGAATCTCATCACTCCCTTCATGGGAGATACCTTCAGAAACACCCAATCATCAATTTCAAACTTAAGTTATCTCCTCCTCACATCCGCATAACACTTTTAATGACTCTAAGTTGTTTTCAACCTTTCCCTTATAAGATGAACTTTCTCCATAGCCTCATGAATCGAATTTGGACCTATCAACATAGCTTCACCGACCTCAAACCAACCAATAGGTGATCTACACCTCCGCCTGTAAAGAGCCTTAAATGGACCCATCTGAATGCTAGAATGGTAGCTGTTGTTATATGCAAACTCAATGAGAAATGAATTATCATCCCAACTACCTTTAAAATCAATCACACATGTTCTCAGCATATCCTCAAGAGTCTGAATGGTCTGCAATGCCTGACCATCTGTCTGCGGGTGAAATCTTGTGCTAAGCTTGACTTGAGTACCAAGTCCTTTCTGAAAAGATCTCCAAAAGTGGGAGGTAAACTGAATACCTCTATCTGATATGATGGACAAGGGTACTCCATGCAACAAAACTAACTATCGAGTGTTCAAATTGACAAAATCCTCCACTGAATCGATAGTTTTGACCGATAGGAATGAACTGCTTTAGTCAACCTATCTACAACAACCCAAATAAAGTTATTCTATCGACGAGTGTGAGGCAACCCTGTAATGAAGTCCATATTGATTTCCTCCCACTTACAAGAAGGGATACTAATATCTTTGAGCACACCTCCAGCCTTTGATGCTCAACTTTAACTTGTTTAAAATTCGGACACTTAGCTACAAACTCTACTATGTCCTTCATCACGCAATTCCACCAATAGACTTCCCATAGGTCACGACACATCTTGGTGGAGCCTGATGAATAGAATATCTGAAAGCATGAGCCTCATTATACATCCGCTCTCTCAAGTCATTAACTCCCGATACACATATATGACCCTAATATTATAGCACACCATCTCCCCCTTGGGAGAAGACCTTCACCTTCTAATTCTGAACGACTTCCTTCAACTTTACCAAAATAGGATCCTCATCTTGCCTAGCTTTAACCTCGGTCACCAAGGAAGATTTTGACCCATTCTGAATAATGACACCACCATTCATCGAATCAACAAGACGAACTCCTAGTCGTGCAAACCGATGCACATCCTTCACTAACTATTTCCTCTCTTTATCTACACGGGTCACACTTTCCATAGACAGCCTACTAATATCATCTGCCACCACATTAGCCTTTCCCGAGTGATAAAGGACCCTCATATCATAATCTTTCAAAAGCTCCAACCAGCTCCTCCGACGTAGATTCATATCCTTGTGGGTGAACGCGTACTATAGGTTTTTGTGGTTTGTAAACACATCCACATGGATCCCGTACAGATAGTGTCTCCAAATTATAAAGGAAAATACTACAGTCGCAAATTCGAGGTCGTGAGTCGGATAGTTCTTTTCATGGACTTGCAGCTTCCTAGAAGCATAGGCTATAACTTTACCGTTCTACATTAGCACACAACGAAGATCGATCCTTGAAGCATCACAATATACCATAAACTCATCGATATCCTCATGTAGGGTCAACATTGATGCTGAGGTGAGTCGAGTCTTTAACTATTGAAAGCTCTTCTCATAAGCATCTGAACATTAAAACTTCACTTTCTTCTGGGTCAACTTAGTCAACGGTGTTGCAATGGATGAAAATCCCTAAAAAAACCTCTGATAGTAACCAGCTAAACCCAAGAAACTCCTAATACTCGAAGGACTAACTCATCTTGGCCAATTCTTCACCACTTCTATCTTTTGAAAATCCACCTGTACACCCTCACTTGCCACCGCATGACCCAAAAATGCTACTGATTCTAGCGAAAACTCGCACTTGCTGAACTTAGTATACAACAACTAGCGACCTTAAGAGTCTATAGAACCACCCTCAAATGAGCAGTATGCTCCTCCTCGCTCCGAGAGTATATGAGAATATCATCTATGACCATAATCACGAACATATCAAAATATGTCTTGAACACCCTGTTCATCAAATCCATAAAGCTATAGGAGCATTCATTATCCTAAAAGACATAACTACAAACTCATAGTGACCATACCGAGTCCTGAAGGCTGTCTTCAGAATGTCACTCTCTCGAATCCTGAGTTGATGGTATTCGTATCTAAGGTCTATCTTTGAAAAGCACAAGCACCCTGAAGCTAGTCAAACAAATCATCAATCATGGGGAGAGGATACCTGTTCTTGATTGTAACCTTGTTCAATTGCTGATAATCAATGCATATCTGAAGGGAACCATCCTTCTTTCAGACAAAGAGTATTGATACACCTCACGGGGATTTGCTAGGTATGATGAAGCTCTTGTCTTAGAGGTCCTTCAGTTTCTCCTTCAACTCCTTTAACTCAGCTAGGGCCATTATATAATGAGGAATAGATATATCCTAAATATCGGGAGGGAACGTCAATACCAAAATGGATCTCTCACTCGGGAGGAATTCTCAATAAATCATTTGGGAATACTTCTGGATATTCACACACTACAGGAACTGGCTAGATAGTCGGGGTTTTCGGTGTAGCATCCTTAACCCTAACTAGATGGTACACGCAACCGTTAAAGATCATCTATTGTAATACCCCAAAAACCCTAAGATTAGACCCAAGGTTTGAAACGGAGAAAGTAGGATTTTTTGCACCAGGTCACAGGACGAGTCGTCCAGTGACCCGTGAGGTGCACCATAAGTCTTTAGGTGACTCGTGAGTGAAAGGCGAGTTTGGTTGGATATTTGGTCAAGGGGTAGACCACGGGAGATACCATGAGTCATGGTCAAGACCACAAATCATTAAGTCACTCGTGGTCAGTGGTTGGCTTGAAGGTTGAAGGTTTTTACCAGTGCTCCAACGGTTTATCACCACTAGTTGTAGGGTACACCATGAGTCATGATGTACCTCATGGTGTCTAGTAGAGTGGAGGAATACCAGTGATGGAAATGACAAGAAAGCCACGATCGTCCCTTAGGCCACAAATCGTCCATTCCCTCGTTGGGACTGGTAGTGCATTTATTCCTTCGAATTTATTAAGGTCTTTTCTGTAATTCCTAAGTTTCTAAGGCCTAAACTACGTCGTTTTAAACTTAGATAAGTGTGTTTCAAGAGGGTTAATTCATTTTAAGCCTATTCCTCTCCATGCATGCAATCTTAGAAGCTCCTAAGGGTGACCAAGCTTAGATTCATCAAGTTCTTCCCCAAATTCCTTTGGGTTCTCAAGAGGGTTGTAAAATCAGCTATCTCCCAGGTATGTAGGGTTATGAATGGGTGTATTCATCCACACCCATGCCCAATCCCTCTTTAATTTCATAAAATTCTAATTGATGAATCTATGGGGTTTAAACCCAACATTTGAATTCTCTAAGTATCAATCATTGGTATGATCTGTACATGTTTCTAATGTTGAATTATGATTCATGGGCATATTTTACAATGTTATCAATTACGAATTATGTTTTCAAGTTTTTAAAAATTATGATTGCCACCCATGGAAGTTCATGGAAGTTGAGATTATGATATATGTATTTAAGAATGATGAGATATATATGAAGAAAGTATGATTTCAAATTACCCATGTCCATGTTAATGTTTTTGAATGATCAAGTCTATTTCAAGCATGTTCAAGCATTGGGCAAACCCATATGATCAAATATATTTTATTATTTATCTAAATTTCATGTTATTAGCTTACCACATGGTTTTGGAGTCTAGTCTCCCACTCTTTTCATCTTGTGGGATGTTTTGAGCCCAAGGCTCTTCATGTTCTGATTTCAGACTATACATGTATGATATGATTCATCTTTGTCACTAGATGATCGTTCAGCTTCGTTGAAAAATGATGGAGTACATATTCATGTTTTTGGGAGTAATGTCTAGCATCGAGTAGACTAAGGGTCAGTAAACCCTTTGCCTCAGAACTACGTGCCAACTTAGCTATGTTTAGATTATTTGGGGACCTCCCTTGTGAGTTTCCCCTGGCGACAAGGGGCCTTTAGCTTGATATCGATATCATGGTAGCGTCCTTAGCCCTGGAAAGGCTTTGGACGGCTCTGCCCATTTGAGTGTAATAGTCGGGACCACATAAGCTCCATCGTGGAAATGTCAGTTATATGATGAGTCTCCCATTATTCCTCATGATTTCAGTTATGCATGTTCATCAATCAAGATATTATTTTTTCAGTAGGTTTGATACAATGTTTAGTTTTACAATGATTATCAGTTTTTAGCTTTGGGTCATTCAATTCAGTTATGATCTTTAGTTATGTTTAAGTCATGTTTCACATAATAGCATTCAAGCCCTATTCTCAGACTCTTATGATGAAATATTTTATGTTATGCATGATCACTGATTTTACTAACTCAGCAGTTTTACTTACCTTGTATACTTAGTACATTCCATATTCAGGCTCAATCCTATCGTTAGCTAGATCCTCAATGTTAACACTTTCCAACCAGAGTTGGTGAATCCTCATCTTTCGAGGGTGCTTCTTTTCAGTTATATTTCTGTATTTTTAATTTCATACTTTAGTGAGTTAGTTGGGGTCTTGTCCCATCAACTCGTCAGTAGTAGAGGCTTATCAGACATAGCAGGTATTCAGCTTTAGACTTGTGTTATGTATCTAGTTATTTGATGTTATCATATTTTCATACATGCGCTATGTTATATGTTAGATTTCCGCATTTAAAAATGTTGAGCTTAGATGTTATGTTTATGCCATGGGTCAATTTGGAGCCTCTCGGGGTTCTTTGTCCCGTGTCTCGATCCGGGCCTATGTTCAGATCATGACAAACTTGATATCAGACTTATGTTTTGAAGTGTCCTAGGGTGTTTGAAAGCCGCGTTAAGTAGAGTCTTCTTAATGGGTGTGAAGCGCGCCACACTTATGATGAAGAGGCTACGAAACATTTTACGAAATGTTCCCTTCATTCATAATCTAAGTCGTGCGATGAAATGTCTCTCTATCTTTCTAAGTCGTTCTATACATATTTGTAGAATCATGCCTTCTTGCCGAGTTAATGGAAGAAAAAATGGAAATGGAAATAGCCAAGAGAAAGGAAATGGGGATGGGCACCAGCAGGCCCTACTAGCCCTCGAGGAGCATGTACCCGAATAGGTTGCTCACTTAGAGTTTAGGGAATCCATTCAGATACTAGCTCAGGCTTTGACCATGCAAGTCAACCAGCAGGCGGTAGCACATGTCCCTCATATAAGGGAATGCGGCAGTGGTGAGAGTTAGAGATTTTCTAACGATGAACACTCTAAAGTTCCTTGGGTCAAAGGTGGACGAGGATCCACATGAGTTTATTCATAAAGTTCTGAAGATCACCTAGATATAGCTTCATATCGGTATAAAGGGGTTGCGCACATATGGTTCAAGCAATGGAAGGATAGCAAGCCAATTGGAGCAGACACTATTGGTTGGTAGTAGTTACATACTGCATATCTGGATCGGTTCTTCCCTTGTTAGATGAGGGGGATTAAAGCAGCTAAGTTTGTGAACCTAAAGCAAGGTAAGATGATAGTCTAGGAGTATGCTTTAGAGTTCACTCACTTGTCCAAGTATGCACCTGAGAAGGTGGTAGGTCAGAGAGCTCGAGTGAGTCAGTTCATGCATGGGATAGCAGACTATTTGTTCAAAGATTCCTGGACCGCGATGCTCCATCAGGACATTGACTTTCCCAAGATAGTTGTATACGCCCAGTAGATAGAGGCGGTACACGTGAGTGAGCGGGAGAGAGAGGCCAAGAGGGTCAGGACTGATAGCTTCGGATTCTCCCAATAGAGACCTAATGGTGGGCACCGTCAATAGTCCCACCAAAGATCTTCAGCCCCAGCACCATCAGCAACAAGTGTGCCATCTATATCTAGGTGCGACCAGAGGGAAAAAATGTCAGGCTCACGAGGTCAGGGGAGCAGATCTATGGAGCCCAACATTCCAACTTGTGATAGGTGTGGTCGAAGGCACATAGGCCAGTGTTTAGCCAATTTAGGTGCTTGTTTCGGGTGTGGGAAGCCCAAACATATGCTCAGAGATTGTCCAGCAGCCAAACAGTGCCATGATAGTGGTTGAGGCCCAGCCACTAGTTCAGTAGCCCCACCATCACGCACAGCTCAGCAGGGTGTATCCACTAATGTGGGTGGTGGTTAGTGTCAGAATAGATTCTATGCCCTCGGATCTTGTCAAGAGTAGGAGGTACCTCCAGATGTAGTCACTGGTTTGTTAGGAGTATTCCACGTCGTGTATATGCATTATTAGATCCAGGGGATACATTATCTTTTGTGATGCCCTATGTTGCTAGTACTTTTAGAGTCATTCAAAAATCCTATTAGAACCCTTCTCAGTCTCTACTCCAGTTGGTGATTCAGTTATAGCTCGACGGGTATATAGAAATTTCCCTATCATAGACCTTCAGAAAATTCACATCAGCATGATTTAGTAGAGCTAGCCATGACAGATTTTGACATTATCTTTGGCATGGATTGGCTACATGCATGTTATGCCTCAGTAAATTGTAGAACCCGTGCAGTAGAGTTTCGATTTTCAGGTGAGCCAGTCCTAGAGTGGAAGGGTAATTTAGCTGTGCCTGTAGGTCGATTCATTTTCTATATTAAGGCCAGAGAGATGATTTCTAAAGGTTATGTGTACCATATAGTTGGGGTTAAGGATACTATATGCGAAAACCCGACTATCCAGTAAGTTCCAATAGTGTGCGAGTATCGAAAAGTGTTTCTAGATGATTTACCGGGAGTTCCTCCAGAACGGGAGATCGATTTTGGTATTGACCTTCTTCCCGATACGCAACCTCTATCTATTCCTCCTTATAGAATGGATCCATCTGAGCTAAAGGAGCTGACGGAGCAGTTGAAAGATCTCTTAGACAAGGGTTTCATAAGACCTAGCAAATCCCCGTAAGGTGCAACAGTGCTCTTTGTCCAAAAGAAGGATGGTTCCCTTCGGATGTGCATTGATTATCGCAAATTGAACAAGGTTACAATCAAGAATAGGTATCCTCTCCCCAGGATTGATGATTCTTTTACCAGCTATCGGGTGCTAAGTGCTTTTCAAAGATAGACCTCAAATCTGGATACCATCAACTTAGGATTCGGGAGAGTGACATTTTGAAGATGATGAAGGGTGTATTTACACGCATCATAGACATATTTTTCCCATACTTTACTATGTTTTGAGAATAAATTATGTGTGTTTTCATGTGTTTATGTTATATATTTTTGAAAATGGCTAACACACATGATTAGATGTTTTTAGGGCTTAAAATGGTGGATTTGGGTGTATTTAAGGCATTAGGAATATATGCGAAGAAATTGGAGTAAATGATTCAAGGAATGAACTTCAGCACATGGATGCACTTCCATGCGCGAGGCACAAAGCCATCAGCGCAGCAGCAAGAGCAGTGCAGCGCGGCAGCATAATGAGCGCTATGCCAGGCGCAAGGCGCAACAAGGCTGGAACAATGCCAGGCGTGAGGCGCCTAGCTCCCCTATGCGTGGGGTGGTGCGACACAGGCCATCTCCAGCGTGTTGGCAGGTGCGCAGCAGCACACTCCCCACGCGACAAGGTATGCGACGCGGCACCAGGACACGACATTGACAAGGGCAACGCAGCAAGGTGTAACAAATGGCCAAAATTGACTTCCCACTTCAACTAGGAAAAGGAACTTTAAAATCCCAAGCCAAATTCATCAAGGAAGAAGGAAAACATAAAACTACTATAAATACACTTCTATTTTCAGGTAATAGCTAAGTTCAAAAGTCTTGAAGCTGTGAAGACATAAGTTTTAGAGAAGGTTTTTTTAGTCTTGGAGTTTCTTTAGTTTACAATAAATTTGAGAAGACATATTTTGAGACAATTGTAAAGTTGTTCTTCCCAATTTTGCATTAATCAAGTGAAGGTTCTTCCTATCATTGTTGTAAGTATTAATTTTTGCTTTTATTTATAAATTCTATTAATTTACTTATAAACATGATAGGCTAAAACTATCACAACTAGGGTTGTGGGAACCACGATGAATTAACAAACTAGGGTTTGCACGACGTGATTTTATACTAATACTAAACACTTGTATTGTATTCTCTTCATTTTTAATGACTTTTAACGGTGTGTAATGTTAGGAAGTGCCCAAATTCTTTATTTTCTTTGGTCGAAGAGGTAGAGATTAGGAAAAGAGAATTACAACGGAGCCTTGATTTTGATAATCATTGTATTAACTTGAGTTGTGGTCGCAGGATAGTTATATGCGGAACGTAATGATAACGTTTAAATTGCAATCGCTCGTGAGACTTGGTCGAGTAATTGAGTATAGTCATTCAATAGAGACTGGTTAGTCGTTTGAATAAACTTAAGTTATCAGTTCTACAAGTAAAGGATTGGGATAAATCACTAGTGTAAAACCCGAAGTAGTTAAGGATCCATGGGGAACACTTACCTTAGTTAATTGCATTAATTTGGAACAACCATCAATTTTTCAATATTGTTACTTATTAATTTAACAAATCCTCCCTCTTAGGAAATAATTAACTAAAAAAGTTAAGCACTAGCATTCTTCTACATCCTTCCATATTCTCTTTGGGATCGACCCCAACCTCTAGTTGGATTCTTTATTGACAACATCCGCTTCTCACTTCAGTAAGAGGTGTGGTTTGAGTGTTATCAAAAAGTGGCGCCGTTTCTGGGTAATACGACTTAGGATTAGATTAATTGCTTGTGTTTAACTTTTAGTCTTTATTTCCTATTTTTTTTCTTTTATCTTCTGACGTGTCACAGGTTAGCGTGGTAAAACAAGCGGCCAAGATGTGACCACGGTCTCAACAGGCATCTTAATGAAGTTTGAGTAATCAAGATACTTGTTTCGTGTCGCTATGTTTAATTAGGAGCTACTTTGGAGGCAACCCAAGATAAATTTTTCACTTTTATGTGTTTGTTGAAGTGTGCAGGTGATAGCTCATAATTTTTAACGAGACAATTTGAGCATGAAATACATAGATTGGGGAAGCAATTCTTACCCCCACAGATGATGAGGAGTGGAGGCCCAGAGAGTTCTTCTTGCACTCTATTACTTTATGCTTATTTGTTTTAGCACTAGGGATAGTGTAACCAATTAAGTGTGGGGTGGGAGAAGTGAACATCATACTACCATACCTGCCTTAATTGCTAAATTTGCACATAGTAGGCCTAGTTTTTTTATTTATGATTTATCATGCATGCTTGTTAGTTTGTAGTATTTTTTTAGTTTTATTTTATTTTGGGTTCCTCCGGTTTTTGTTTTCGGTACTTTTCCGGTGGATAGTCCCTTAGAACTGACTAGAGAGTCTAGAATTTTTTTTTTTATTCTTTTAAGTCATTGAGTCATGACTTTGCCCGATGATGGATGGATGACGACCGTCTTAACGGTAAATTAGTCATTAGGAAGAAGAAAAACATGGACCCTACGAATGCTAGGTGCTTCACTTTTGGTATCATTGATACGTTATTAAATTCACTCAAAAATGCATGAAAAAGGTAGAAACACCTAGTCTTTTGGAAATTGACTCTTGTACTTGAAAAAATGGGCTTAATTATGTTATGCATGCAATATGGATATATGTGCTTATATGATCTTGATTTCCATTGTTAAACCATCTTGTACCAATGTGTGAGGAATTATTTTTGGTATACTCCATGCTTGTAAATTGATGTCTAGAACTTGCCCGGTGTGTGCGCAAAGCGAAATATGAATGACAGATTTAGGAAGTGATATAGGCATTTCTTTGATAGCCCTATTTTTATCCTATTTTACCTACCTTGATTGTAATTATCCTAGTTAGCTATGTTGAGCCTTAGCCTATTCTTTTGATAGCCATATTACAAGATTAAATCCCTTTTTGTTCTATTAACTTTTATTTGATCCAAATGACTCCTAGAGCACTTTAATGAAAAATTTTTGTACGAAAGGAGCATAATTGGAGAAGTGAAGGGAAAAGCTAAAAAGTGTGGTGAATTGAAAGATAAGAAAAAGGTGAAATTTTGCTAAATAAGGAGGGTGATTTTTAGTGGGAAAATAAAAAGAAGAAAGAGCTTTGAAAAATTGAAGATGAAAAAAATCATGATTTACCGATTAACTGTACCCATTTATTTACAATGAACTCGTTTTGGTGCTGGTCCTTCCTCGGATATTGTGAACCTCAACATAAGAAAAATGCTTAAGTGTGGTTAAAGTAGGGGTTTGTAAAGGGTGGGAATGGAAGAAATTAAAAGAAAAGAAAAAAATGTGTGTGAATTAGCTCGATGAAAAGAAAAATCCCCACTAGTCACCTAAGTTGAAAAATTTAAAAATAAAATTAGGTATAAGGAGAAAATTTGGATATTGAAGAATGTGCTTAAAAAATCAAAGTGTTGTGAAGTATTAAAGTGCTTAGGGAGCTTAGTCACTATCTTGGCCAAATAGTTTCTACCCGTCCCTTAGCCTATATTACAACAAAATTAAAGTCCTAGTTGGTCCTTGATTCATAATTCTATATGAACGGAGTATTACACTAAGGGCAATCCTATGGGTCGTCTTTCTCATGAATGTTGAGTTCTTTGGGAGAGTGAGCGGAAATTATTTTATTTATGCCCAAGTTTATATTGACCTATATCTTGTGTGTGAAAGGGCATCTCTCCAATTTGTGAGGGGCACAATGGTGAGACTTTGGTTTAATCTTGATTGCTAAAACTTCATATAATTCATGTTGGCCCAAAATATGTCTTGATGAGTTAGTTTTCAAAAGCTAAGTGATTTCAAACTTTGACTTTCTAATGTTGATCCTATATACATGACAATGAATTATTTGAGCTTATTGATTTGCCTCATGATCGTAAGTGTAAGTAGACCTGTTTGTAGGATCAATTTTGTGCTTAATTGTTAGAGGGGAAGTAGTGGATTGTTCGAGGACGAACAATAGTTTAAGTGTGGGGTGTTGATGAAGGGCGTATTTACGCGCTTCATAGACATATTTTTCACGTACTTTACTATGTTTTGAGAATAAATTATGTGTGTTTTCATGTGTTTATGTTATATATTTGTGAAAATGGATAACATACGTGATTAGATGTTTTTAGGGCTTAAAATGATGGATTTGGGTGTATTTATGGTTGTTGGAATATATGTGAAGAAATTAGAGTAAATGATTCAAGGAATGAAGTTCAGCACATGGATGCACTACCATGCGCGAGGCACAAGGCCATCAGCGCAACAGCGGCACGACGCGGTAGCATCATGCATGCTATGCCAAGTGTGAGGAGCAGCAAGGCTGGCACAATGCCAGGCGCGAGGTGCCAAGCTCTCCTGCATGTGGGCAGGCACGACACAGGCCATCTCCAGCGCATTGGCAAGCACGCAGCAGCACACTCCGCACGCGACAAGGCATGCGACGCACCGCCAGGACACAACATTGACAAGGGTGACGCAGCAAGGTGTAACAAACGGCCAAAATTGACTTCCCACTTTAACTCGGAAAAAGGAACTTTAAAATGCCAAGCCAAATTCATCAAGGAAGAAGGAAAACATCAAACTACTATAAATACCCTTCTATTTTCATGTAATAACTAAGTTCGAAAGTCTTGAAGTTGTGAAGAAAGAAGTTTTAGAGAAGGTTTCTTTTAGTCTTGGAGTTTCTTTAGTTTACAATAAATTGAGAAAACATATTTTGAGACGATTGTAAAGTTCTTCCGAATTTTGCATTAATCAAGTGAAGGTTCTTCCTGTCATTGTTGTAAGTATTAATTTTTTCTTTTATTTATGAATTCTATTAATTTACTTATAAACATGATAGGCTAAAACTACCACAACTAAGGTTGTGGGAAACATGGTGAATTAACAAACGAGGGTTTGCACGACGTGATTCCAAACCAATACTAAACGCTTGTATTGTATTCTCTTCATCTTTAATGATTCTTAACGGTGCGCAATGTTAGGAAGTGCCTGAATTCTTTACTTTCTTTGGTCAAAGAGGTAGATATTAGGAAAAGAGAATTATAACAGAGCCTTGACTTTTATAATCATTGTATTAACTTGAGATGTGGTCGCAGGATAGTTATATCTGGAACTTAGTGATAACGGTTAAATTGGAATCGCTCATGAGACTTGGTCGAGTAATTGAGTATAGTCATTCAATAGGGACTGGTCGGTCGTTTAAATGAACGAAAGTTATCAGTTCTATAAGTAAAGTATGGGATAAATCACTAGTGTAAAACCCGAAGTAGTTAAACATCCATGGGGAACACTTAGCCTTGTTAAGTGCATTAATTTGGAAACAACCATCAATTTTTTAGCATTGTTACTTATTAATTTTACAAATCCCCCCTCTTAGGAAATAATTAACTAAAAAGCTTAAGAACTAGCGTTCTTCTACATCCTTCTATATTCCCCGTGGGATCGACCCCAACCTCTAGTTGGGTTCTTTATTGACAACGTCTGCTTCTCACTTTAGTAAGAGGTGTGTTTTGAGCGTTATCAGAAGACAGCCTTCAGGATTCGGTATGGTCACTATGAGTTGTAGTTATGTCTTTTGGACTAACAACTGCTCCTGCAGCTTTTATAGATTTGATGAATGGGGTGTTCAAACCATATTTTGATATGCTCGTGATCATGTTCATAGATGATATTCTCATATATTCTCTGAGCGCAGAGGAGCATGTCACTCATTTAAGGGTGGTGCTACAGACTCTTAAGGATCTCCAGTTGTATGCTATGTTTAGAAAGTGTGAGTTTTGGTTAAACTCAGTGGCATTTTTGGATCATGTGGTGTCAAGCGAGTGTGTACAATTGACTCTTAAAAGATAGAAGCGGTGAAGAATTGGCTTAGACCAGTTAGTCCTTCGGATATCAGGTGTTTCTTGGGTTTAGCCGGTTACTATCGGAGGTTTGTTGAAGGGTTTTTATCTATTGTAGCACCATTGACTAAGTTGACCCATAAGAACGTGAAGTTTCAATGGTCAAAGGATTGTGACAAGAGCTTCCAAGAGTTGAAGACTCTACTCACCTCAGCACAAGTGTTGACCCTACATGAGGGCACTGATGGGTTTGTAGTTTATTGTGACGCATCGAGGATTGGTCTTTGTTGTGTACTCATTTAGCACGGTAAACTTATAGTCTATGCTACCAGGCAGTTAAAGGTCCATGAAAAAAACTATCTGACTCACGACCTCGAGTTGGCAGCGGTAGTATTTTCCTTAATGATTTGGAGACACTATCTGTACGAGGTCTATGTGGATGTGTTTACAGACCACAAAGGCCTACAGTATGTGTTCACCCAGAAGGATCTAAATCTACGTCAAAGAAGGTGGTTGGAGCTTCTTAAGGATTATGATATAAGTGTCCTTTATCATCCGGGTAAGGAAAATATGGTGGAAGATACTCTTAGCAGGCTATCTATGGAGAGTGTATTCCGTGTAAATGAGGAGAGGAAAGAGTTAGTGAAGGATGTGCATCAGCTTGCATGGTTGGAGTTCGTCTTATTGAATTGATAGATGGTGGAATATTTGTTTAGAATGGATCAGATTCTTCCTTCCTGACTAAGGTCAAAGATAGACAAGATGAGGATCCTAGTTTAGTTAAGTTGAAGGAATCCATTTGGAATCAGAAGGTGGAGGTCTTCTCCCAAGGGGTTGATGGTGTGTTGCGATATCAGAGTCAGTTGTGTGTACCGAGAGTTGATGATTTGAGAGATAGAATGATGCACAAGGCTCATGGTTCCAGATATTCTATAAATCTCGGTGCCACCAAGATGTAACACGACCTATAAGAAGTCTATTGGTGGAATGGCATGAAGGACATAACAGACTTTGTGGCTAAGTGTCCAAATTGTCAATAGGTGAAGGTTGAGCATGAAATACTTGGAGGTCTGTTTCTAGATATTAGTATCCCCACTTAGAAGTGGGAGGAAATCAATATGGACTTCATTACTGGGTTGCCTCACACTCGTCGACAGTATGACTCTATTTGGGTGGTTGTAGACAGGTTGACTAAGGCAGTTTATTTCCTACTGGTCAAAACTACCAACTCAGTGGCGGATTATGCTATGTTATACATTCGGGATCTTGCTCGGTGGCATGGAGTTCCCTTGTCCATCATACCGAATACAGGTACTCACTTTACCTCCTAGCTTTGGAGATCATTTCATAAGGGACTTGGTACTCAGGTCAAGCTTAGCACAACATTTCCCTCACAAACAGATTGTTAGGGCGAGCGAACCATTCAGACTCTTGAGGATATATTGTGAGCGTGTGTGATTGAATTCAAAGGTATTTGGGATGATCATTTACTTCTCATTTAGTTTGCATATAAAAATAGCTACCATATTAACATTAAGATGGCTCCGTTTGAGGCTCTCTATGGGTGGAGGTATAGATCACCTATTGGATGGTTTGAGGTCGGTGAAGCTACTTTGATAGGAGAAGATTCGATTCATGAGGCTATGGAGAAGGTTTAGCTTATATGGGAATGGTTGAAAACAGCCCAGAGTCATCAAAAGTCCGATACAGATGTGAGGAGTAAAGAACTTTAGTTTGAAGTTGATGATTGGATATTTCTGAAGGTATCTCCCAGGAATGGAGTAGTGATGTTCGGAAAGAAAGGGAAACTTATTCCCTGTTATGTTGACCCGTACTAGGTTGTGAGATGGGTTGGCAAGGTGGCATATGAGTTTTAGTTTCCCTTAGAATTAGCTTCAGTTCATCCAGTTTTCCATGTAACACTCTTAAAGAAGTGCTTGGGTGCTCCGACTTAGGTTGTTCTGGTGGAGAATGTAGGTATGAAGGATAGCCTTAGCTTTGAGGAGGTTCTAGTGGAAATGCTTGATCATCAAGTTTGAAAGCTACGGAACCAAGAAGTAGCTTCAGTAAAGGTATTGTGGAGAAATCAGTATGTTGAGGGAGCTACATGGGAAGTCAAAGCAAATATGGTGGCTAAATATGTCACGAATCGAACGGAGGCCTGGATCATAGAAACGGGACGAGGGACCCCGAGAGGCCCCAAGTCAACCCATGGCATAAGCATTCAATAAAATCATTCAATAATAGGAAGAAAACATAATTATAAACTCAGCAGAAGTTGAATTTAATTAAAGCACGGAATGAATATCTTAAGCTGAATACACGTCTAAGTCTGATAAGCCTCTAATCTGGATAAGCTGATGGGCCAACATCCCCAACTAGCTCAACAATACTGAAACTGAAAATACATCTAACATAACTGAAAATCTAGTCCTCAAAAGATGAGGACTCACCAAACAAGCAGGTGCTAACTCTGATAACTGATCTTGGGCAAATTTATATGCCCAAGTGATACAAAAATGTGGAATTTTAGCTTTGTTTATCTATCAATGTGTATACATTCTCATGTAATTGGTAATAAAATGTGAATTTATTCTAACCAACATGATTAGCATTGTTTTGCAGGTAAAATGTAATTTTGGGAAGCTTAAATGGATGTTGGAAGATATCGGGGTTGGACTCGGACATGAGCAAGGGACAAGGCAGTGGAAAGCATCAAATAAAGGGGCTCCACGATGGAGCCGTGTCACGCTGCCATCGCAGAGGCCTTCTGCCTGGACAGGGAATTTTCGCCCAATTTCCAGAGAGGGTACGCGATGGGTCCGTGGCACGGTGGCATGGCTCCGCGTTGCACGTCGTGCCACGTTGGGCCTTATTTCCTGGACCCCCAGTTCCAGTGAAGGTCCGCGTCGGTAGCGTGTCACGGAGGCAGTGCTCTGCGATGCACTCCGTGACACGTTGCTTGTTATTCCGGAAAAAATTCCCACTAGTATAAATAGAACACTTAGGTTCATTTTTCAATATTCTGACTTGGTGGAGCAAGAACGTGAGTTACAGGCAGTTGAGGGGACGAAATTATCAGGGTTTTTCTCTCTTTCCTTCTCCTTGTATTCAATTGCTTGTATCTTTAACACTCATTCAATGATGTTTAATCCACAAATAAGTGGCTAATTCATCTTCTTGCTGATGTTATGAACACTTGTAATGAAATGTGATCATTGATTCTTTGGTTTTTCATCTTTTCTTCCATGGTTGTTCTATTAATTCTTGTTCTTACTGCATTAATGTGTGGCCTACGTTAATGTACATCTAAAAAGTCCGGTTTCACTCGAGAGAGAGAGAAATTGGAAAGTTGTGAATTAATAGGATATGATCTTTTCTTAGTTTGGGAAAATTGAGAATTGATTTACTTTCAGGATAGAAATATACCTGAAAGTCGTATTAGTCAATTTAGGAACCGAGTTTGTATGGCTAGAAAATGAATTGCATTTAATCACAGAAATGTAGGTGGATGGTTCATGGTTCTTAAGTGGGGTTAA
Organism: Datura wrightii; assembly: GCA_035772735.1. Taxonomy (NCBI): domain Eukaryota; kingdom Viridiplantae; phylum Streptophyta; class Magnoliopsida; order Solanales; family Solanaceae; genus Datura; species Datura wrightii. The sequence goes on along the minus strand of JASDFA010000007.1, from coordinate 8,165,958 downwards.
ATACGAGAGTTTTAATCTCTTGGCAATAGTTCTTGGCTAGCAACCAGAGGAAAAGACTAACCAAATTACATCGATAATTAATTTCATTACATGTTCGTTTAACCTCAGCATGCTCTCATTCATAGTTCAGACTCACATTAGATAGTTGTTTCAGATTTAGCATAAAAATTATAAATCAAAATATCAAACTTTTGGTTACACTGTTGTCTGCATTTCTAGAATAAAAATATAGTACACTTGAGCAGATTGCACTTCATCCCAGTCCCTGTGGGATCGATACTTGGCTTACTTAAGCCACTTTACTACTTGTTCGACCATGTGCACTTGCATGTCGTTTTTATAACCCCAAAACTAGCCGAACAAGTTTTTGGCGCCGTTGTCGGGGACTTGGCAATTGGTGAAATTGTTTTAAGTGTTAATTTACTGTATTTTTATTTTCTTAGTGTTGACAACTTGGTCTTAGCCTGTATTTTTGCAGACTTAATTGTTGTTGAACGCTGGCAAGAGACAAGGAGCTGGTGGAATCGTATATAGAGCCAGAAAGGATATTTCACAGTAAGAGAAGAGAAGCTCTACAAAGAAAGCTGCAGTTGCTCAGACAGACGATCATGGAGCAACAACAGAATCCACCGGTAGTACGGGCAGTGTTAGTGCCCGAAGAAGCAGCAGCATGGCCGGTTCTCGAGGTGGCAATCCCACATGCCAATAATGTTACATCGAGTATCCGTAAACCAGAGCCGGGAGGGAGATTTGAACTTAAACAAAATATGGTGCAATTGTTGCACACAAGCAGGCAATTTACCGGTCTCCCTCATGAAGATCCACAGCAGCATCTCCAAAATTTTTTGGAGATAAGTGACACTTACATCCCCGTTGGAGTGTCACCAGACTATGTCCGGCTTACATTGTTCCCATTCTCATTATTGGGAGAAGCCAAGAGGTGGTTGAAAGCTCAGCCACCGAATTCTATTTCTACGTGGGATGATCTTGCACGGAAGTTCTTGATAAGGTTTTTTCCCTCTGGTAAAACAGCAAGACATAGAAGTCAAATTCTAAGTTTCAAACAGAGAGAGGGAGAAAATTTATATCAGGCCTGGGAGAGATTTAAATCCATGTTGCGGGATTGTCCTCATCATCATCAGTCCAATGATGTGGTGGTGCATACTTTTATAGAGGGTTTGGAACCCCATACAAAAATATTGCTAGACTCAGCAGCTGGAGGACAAGCGCTGGAGAAAACTTATGAGGAGCTGTATACCTTGTTGAACCGTATTTCGCAGGGCAATCCGGAATGGAATGCTGATTCATCAAGAGGCGGGACAAGGAAAGCAGCAGGAGTGCTAGAAGTGGATGGGTTTACAGCTATTGCTGCACAGATAGCTGGATTACAAAATCAACTTAACACCCACTTCAGCAACATGACAATGAACCAGCCCCAAGCCCCAGTTAATGCAGTGCAGCAAATATGGTGTGAAGTGTGTGGAAGCAGTGAGCACTCAGCTGAGTGTTGTGGAGCAAATCCTGACTCGGTAAACTTTGTGGGAAATATACAAAGGAACAACCACCAACAGTATGGTAATAGCTACAATTCCAATTGGAGGAATCACCCTAATTTCTCCTGGGGTAGCAACAACCATCAAGGGCAAAGTTCAGGTCAGGGTGTGCAAAGGAACCAAGGAGGCAGCAGAATTATCAAGCACAATTCAGAAACAACAATTCACCTCCTCCACCACCATCACCCAGCATTGAGGAGATGTTCAAGACCATGATAGCTAACCAAGCTCAATTGCAGGCTGACTATGTGAAATTGGCAGTCGAAGTGAAAAACAACCAATTAGCTACCAAGGCACTTGAATATCAATTTGGGCAATTTGCTGGAGCCCAAAACACCAGGCCTAGAGGAGGACTTCCGAGCGACACAGATCCCAATCCCAAGCAGGTGAATGCAGTGACCACAAGGAGTGGTCTGCAGCTGAAAGAGGTGGAACCAGAAAGACCACCTCAACAATCGGGAGCAGCAGAAGTCGAGAATCAGAAAGACCACCACCCCCGTTCCCTCAACGATTAAAGAAACACAAGGAGGAGGCGTGTTTCAAGAAATTCATAGAGGTGCTGAAACAGGTACATGTTAACTTACCTCTTGTTGATGTTTTGCAGGGAGTGCCGAAATATGCTAAGTATATAAAGGACATCGTGGCAAACAAAATTCGGTTGACTGAGTATGCTATGGTGGCTCTAACGGAGGAGTGCACTTCCCGGATTCAAAACCGACTACCCACAAAGCTCAAAGACCCTGGGAGCTTTACTATACATATTACCATTGGGAAGAGCATCCGAGCTCGTGGATTGTGTGATTTGGGAGTGAGCATAAATTTGATGCCGTCATCGGTATTCAAAAAGCTGGGTCTAGGGAGTCCTAGACCCACAACAGTAATCTTGCAATTGGCGGATCGGTCCTTAGCCTGTCCTGATGGCATTGTGGAGGACGTTCTGGTGCAAGATGGCTCCTTGATTTTCCCGGTAGATTTTGTCGTGCTAGATTTTGAACCAGACGCGGAAGTCCCATTTATTTTGGGACATCCTTTCTTGGCGACTGGGAAAGCACTAATTGACGTAGCTGCGGGGCAGCTAACAATGCGAGCACACAACAAGGTGGAGGTGTTGGATGTGTACAAGGCACCCAAGCTCCCGATGGTGCATGAAGAACTCTTTGTGATTAATGTGATTGATCAAGGCGATGATGAGCAGATTAAGGATTCACGAGAGTAAATGGGAAAGCCACCGAAATGGTGTAAGCACTACTGGGGGGAGGACGGTGACCGAGAGAAATCGTCCATCACCCTAGAGGACAACTGAGCTTAACGATGTCGAGCCGCGATGGTAAACCAGGCGCTGCACGGGAGGCAACCCGTGAAAAATTCTTCTCTTTGTAAAGTGTGAATAGATTTTTCTCTTTCTTCTTCTTGATTTACTACAAAATTTTTAGTTTTGTTTTTGTTTTTATTTTTATTTAGAGTGAAACTTGTAATTCTAACCAATTTCGTGTAGTGAGATGAATTTCAGGTCAAACGGAGGAAAATACGCACGGAATCGCAAAGGAAAATTCAAGGTATGAAAATTAATAAAAAGTGGCAAAACAGTGAGCTAGGGCGATAGCTCCGTGTCATGGAGGAGGACCTCCGCGTTACCCTCCATGACACGTTGATGTATAAATTCGGAATTTTTAAAATTCCAGAACAGTCTCGCGATAGCTCCGTGTCACGGAGGCAGTGCACCGCAATGCACTCCGTGACACGTTGCCGTGTATATCGCGACGGGTCACACGGGGTCGCCGGGTGACCCGCGCGATTTTCCCACTTTTAAACCCCGAAACCCCTTCATTTTTCCTTATTTTTCAATCACTCTGTGACCAAACTCCCTAAAACTCATCCCTCTTCAATGTGACACGGAATAGGCCAAGAAAATCATTGAGTTTTCTTCAATTCTTCAACTTCAAGGTATGTTCTTCGATTTCATCTCATTTCTTGTCGATTTTCTTCGATATTGAGCATGTGAGGTGAGCTAAGTTTGCCCTAAGTAGAAATTAATCATGAATTCAATTGAATTGTTGTTGATGAATGTTCGGAATATCCTTATGATTGCTTGAACTCGTTAATTGCATAATTTAATCGAATGTTCTTGATATCATCATTTCTAGGGCTTGTTTTTGAATTTGAAGTGGAAAATGTAGTGAACTTGTGAAATTCATGTCGGGATGTACATGTTGAGTGAGATGAGTCAATGTGCTAGTTGTTATCATGTTAAAAGACCGACGGATTCTCGGGTTAGGGGAATATTGAAATTTGCAAGAATTGGGTTGGTTGTATAGGTTCGTGTAGATAAATTCTTGTTGTTGTTTTCGTTTCTTTTTTTTTTCTTGCTAAGTGCGATGGATTAAAAGGTTATCGAGGGTAACGATTATTGTTAGCTGTACGAAGTCTGAGTAGTACATAGTATATATACCGTCGAATTCTTTGTATGCACTAAGCATGTTTGTATAGTTGGTTGTTTATTTATGCAAATAAGCATGATCTTGCCGGTATGTTGTAACTGTAGCTAAGGTCTAAGTGTGGGGTAGCCTAGCTTAACCCGACCTTAGTCGAAGTTAATATTCATTGGTTTAACATTGATCTTGTCTACTTGGGTTGACAGGTAAAATGGCAAGCAGGCAAGAAAAAGGGAAAGGCGCATCAACATCTGGCACCGGAAGAAAGCGAATCAGACTGGGCACAGCAGTCCCAGCAGCACCAGCGGTTCCACGCGGCCAACGCCGCCAATACGGAACCAGATGGGTGACAGATGAGGGGAAGAAGTGGTATGCAAAGCACAAAGAAAACAAGTACTTCCCTGAGGAACATATCGCATGGGAACCATTGGCACAGGAGTTCCCTAGGATTGTCCACCGGATCGAGGCAGCTGGGCTCAACTTCATCTTTGAAGAGCATAAGGAATGTAACTTGCACCTGATTCGGGAATTCTATGCCAATTGGAACCCGACCCTAAGAAGTCACACCATAAAAATCAGAGGGCAAATAGTCACATTTGAGCCCCACCACCTCAATGCTATCATAGGGGCGCGGGACACAGACGCCCACGTGCTTCGACAGTTGAACATCACTACATCGTATGCGGACATCAGACGCATATTGTGTGGGACCCGATCGACAGCTAGATGGAGCAGACACAAAGAGAGGGGCTACCATCAGACTTTGCCCTATTCACAGATGAACAGGGAAGCCAGAATATGGCTAAAGATCGTCTGTTCCTGCCTAATCCCGGGGGTACATATGACAGATGTAACCCGGGATCATGTATGCCTGGTGTACGCCCTGATGAAAGGACTGGAGATCAACGTGGGGGGGGGGTGTTTATCTCCGCCTTGAAGAGAGCCTGGTTGCATCAGGGGCACAGGTACGGCTTTGGTGGACTACTCACCACCTTCCTCAGGGGCCTAGATGTTGAGGAAGAGGCCCTTGATTATATCCCGCAGATGGAGCGGCGGGCCTTTTATGTTACTAAAACTAAGGCACCCGACACCACCCACGGGCTAGTGCTTACACTTGGCTAGCGACATGCTCGTGATGATCAGTATATGGCTCGCATGGATGGGATGCAGATGCTCCAGCTGAGGATAGGCGGGAGGCCGGCGACAGAGGAGGAGCTATGGCAGCTCGAGCTAGACTACCCCTTCGGCGAGAACGCCAGGGCTCTATGCCGAGTGGGGCCAGTATTTGTAGAGCCCACGGATGATGATGTCCCCACAGACGAGGAGACACGTCGGGGGGGCTCCGATGTGGAGTCCGATGATGACAACGGGGGTGATTCAGACATGGGAGATGAAGCAGCAGCACCTGACGAAGAAGTGGAGTACTTTGATTGATCAGGGAGTTCCACCACCAGATTTTTGTGCTATTTTAATTTTTGTGAACACTGGGGATAGTGTTTGAGCTAAGTGTGGGGTGGGAGTAGTTAGGTGCTGGTTGTGCTGTTATGTATGTATGCTCTAATCTGTTGTCATGCCTGTGAAATTTTGTTGTTCCTTGTGATTTGTGAATTGTTAAGTTGTTGTTCTGTATTGTAAATTTATGTAAAATTGACGTGTGTTGCTGAATGTTGCTAGCTGATTTTGTACATATTTTTGTTTATCGAAATGATCGATAGTTTCTAATTATTTTTTTTTACTTCTTGGGTTTCTCGACGTTTGTTTTCGGTTCTTTTACCGAGAATGGTCCCATTGAACCGAAGTCATAGTAGTGACTGTTCCCTATGATGGATGGATGAAGACCGTCTTAAGGGAAATGTAGTCGTTAGGAGTAGGTTTTTTTTCAATTATTTTTCAGTTGTTTTCTTTTGTGGTTTGCATCCCAAAACCTAGAGTTACTTTATGGTTGCAAAATTCTGGTTGCGTGTTGTACATGATATTTAAAATGCAAAGGTGATTCGTATGAAAGCATGCAAATTTGTATAATATGTTGAGATACCTAGGCCATAGAGTTTGATTCAGTGTGATTGAGGCTTAATGTTTGAATTCCTGTAATTAGCTGATTGAAGAGTCTGTGAATACATCTTGAATTGAGCATGTGCAATAAGTGTGAAGTGAGGTGTTGTTATTCCGTGCTATTGTGAAGTGTCTAGAACTTGCCTGGTGTGTGTACAAAACGAAATGAAGGAGGTGTATTGTAGGAGAGGATGTAGGCATTTCTTTGTTTCAACCGAAAGTTTCTATTTTTCATTGTCGTACCCACCTTGATTGTATACCTTAGTCAGCCCGTTGAGCCTTTAACCTATTATTTTTTTCTTTTGTCGAAAAGTGTAAACCGAGCTAATCCTTTCTTTTCATTAGCCGTAAAGTCTATACAGAACTCTTAAGCGCTTAAGAAGAGAAAATCATTTTCCCAAAGTGTCAAAGAGTGAGAATGGTGAAAAGAAATGAAAAGCCGAGTGCTGGAAGAAAAGAAAAGGTTGAAGGTGCACTTGTTATAAATAAACTATAATGAAGGTGCATGAATAACCTTTGTTGTTGTGTCAAGTGTGCTTAATAAGATGGGCTAAACTAAAGAAAAACGTCAAGAATGGGAGGATGAAAAATAAAAAAAGAAACAATGTTCATGAGTTGATGGGATGTGTTGAAAAGGCGCTTAAGGATGCTAGTGGCTATTATTGGCTAACCCAATATTTACTAGTTCCGTAGCTTCCATTACAACCAGTTAAAGTCCTATGTGATCTTACATCGCACTTCTTTATATTAGTGGAGTAATACACTAAGGGCAAGCTTATGGGTCATGACATGATGCATGTGAATTCTTTTGGGAGAGAGAGCGAAATTGTGTTTACATGCCCCTGCCTGAAATTTTGTGAGTTCATATGAGCAAAAAGGGGAAGACTCTTTTGTGTTGTGAGGGCACATGCTTGATGAGAGATTAATTTTCGTGTCGGATATCTTGATCAGCTGATTTGCATGAGTTTGCCAATATCGAGAGTCGATTCTTAAGTCTAGGAGGTCTTGATGTATTGAAGGTCATTGCATTGATAGGACCATGCATATTTTCTTGATGATTTGCTATGTTGAATAATCGGTGTGACCGTAGCCTAAATTGTCGAACCAAAGTAGCAAGGTTGGGATGTAAATTGCATGAGGTGTAGGATTGTTGTTCGAGGACGAACAAGGATTTAAGTGTGGGGTAAGTGATCTTGGGCAAATTTATATGCCCAAGTGATACTCAAATGTGGAATTTTAGCCTTGTTTATCTATCAATGTGTATACATTCTCATGTAATTGGTAATAAAATGTGAATTTATACTAACCAACATGATTAGCATTGTTTTGCAGGCAAAATGTAATTTTGGGAAGCTTAAATGCATGTTGGAAGATATCAGGGTTGGACTCGGACGTGAGCAAGCGACAAGGCAGTGGAAAGCATCAAATAAAGGGGCTCCGCGATGGAGCCGTGTCACGCTGCCATCGCAGAGGCCTTCTGCCTGGATAGGGAATTTTCGCCCAATTTCCAGAGAGGGTACGCGATGGGTCTGTGGCACGGTGGCATGGCTCTGCGTTGCACGTCGTGCCACGTTGGGCCTTATTTCCTGGACCCCCAGTTCCAGTGAAGGTCTGTGTCGGTAGCGTGTCACGGAGGCAGTGCTCCGCGATGCACTCCGTGACACGTTGCTTGTTATTCCGGGAAAAATTCACACTAGTATAAATAGAACACTTAGGTTCATTTTTCAATATTCTGACTTGGTGGAGCAAGAACGTGGGTTACAGGCAGTTGAGGGGATGAAATTATCAGGGTTTTTCTCTCTTTCCTTCTCCTTGTATTCAATTGCTTGTATCTTTAACACTCATTTAATGATGTTTAATCCACAAATGAGTGGTTAATTCATCTTCTTGCTGAGGTTATGAACACTTGTAATGAAATGTGATCATTGATTCTTTGGTTTTTCATCTTTTCTTCCATGGTTGTTCTATTAATTCTTGTTCTTACTGCATTAATGTGTGGCCTACGTTAATGTACCTCTAAAAAGTCCGGTTTCACTCGAGAGAGCAAGAAATTGGAAAGTTGTGAAGTAATAGGATATGATCTTTTCTTAGTTTGGGAAAATTGAGAATTGATTTACTTTCAGGATAGAAATATACCTAAAAGTCGTATTAGTCAATTTAGGAACCGGGTTTGTATGGCTAGAACATGAATTGCATTTAATCACAGAAATGTAGGTGGATGGTTCATGATTCTTAAGTGGGGTTAAATACGAGAGTTTTAATCTCTTGGCAATAGTTCTTGGCTAGCAACCGGAGGAAAAGACTAACCAAATTACATCGATAATTAATTTCATTACATGTTCGTTTAACCTCAGCATGCTCTCATTCATAGTTCAGACTCACATTAGATAGTTGTTTTAGATTTAGCATAAAAATTATAAATCAAAATATCAAACTTTTGGTTACACTGTTGTCTGCATTTCTAGAATTAAAATATAGTACACTTGAGCAGATTGCACTTCATCCCAGTCCCTGTGGGATCGATACTTGGCTTACTTAAGCCACTTTACTATTTATTCGACCACGTGCACTTGCGTGTAGCTTTATACCCAAAGCAAAAGCACCGAACAATAACCGACTACACACACGGCTGAACCTGAGAACCGGATCCTGCAGCATGAAACGATGCAACATTTTAAGTATGCGGTCAGTATGTGGAATGTACAGACTATGCAAGGTAACTAAAACCGCGAAAGTAATATAAATCATATAAAGAAAATCATACATATCAAAACTATGAAGTAAAAGAAAGAGACCACATGAATTCATTCTTAAATCGTACTGTTATCACAACATGATCATGCATGGATTTAGAACATCATGACTGACTCGAATGACTCAAAGATGAAACATAACATTTATATCAAAGCTGGATAATGAGTCAAACCTTACTTACTCAATATGCATGCATAAGTAGTCATCATGAGGAATGATTATGCAAATATGAATAATATAGACAGTGGGAGACTCATCATTTAACCGACATACCAAGATAGAGCTTACGTGGTCCAAACTATCACAATCAAGTGGGTAGAGCCGTCCATCACCTTGCCAAGGCGATGGACGATACCATGATATTGATATCAAGCTGAAGGGCCAATTGTGTTGGGGATAGCTCACAAGGGAGGCCCCAACAGTAAATAAATATCAACCTACGTTGGCGCATAGTTCTGCGACATAGGGTGGTCGACCCTTAACCCGCTCGGTACTAGACTCTTATCCCAAAAACATGCAATGCTCTATATCGTATATAACGAAGCTCAACATCGTCTATTGACGAAGATCAACATCGTCCTTTGATGAAGCTCAACATCGTCCTTTGACGAAGCTTAAGATGAAATCATGCATAACTCAACATCGTATGAAACGAAGCTCAACATTGTCTATTGACAAAGCTCATAATGAAATCATGCATAGACTAGACATCATGTGAATATGAAGCTCAACATTTTCCCTTGACTAATCTCAACAATGACATACATATCAATTATGAATTCATGGACATAGGAGACTTTATTTCGAAACATACCACTAGCTCAATCATAGGTGGGAGCATCTACTCCAAATCATGTTGTAAGCTACACGTAGAAATATTTACTCAACATACCACAAGCTATAATTTATAATAAAAGTTGAGGATAATCCACTTCAAAACCATGTTGTAAGCTTATGTCGGAAAAATCATCACTGTAAATCAATATGTGGGCATCATCCAAGGCTTTATCATAATTGGATCTAAGAAATTCATTTTGAGAACATCAACATAGTCATGGGTAGTTTTAAAAATGTGTTTTTCATCATCAACTTCATCATCATCACACATTTATCATAAATCTCTTCTTTTATGAACTCTTCACCCATGGGCGTTTTAGATTCAAATTTTGAAAAACAATTTTTAAAAGGAAAACAAGTTAGAATCCTCCCAAGCTTCGTAAATCATCAATATAAACTCAATCTAATCATACCCATGTATAGAGATTGAAGAATCATGCAATTGGGTAAAATCCCATACTTGATCATAGATAATTTAATCACATTTTGATAGGGATTGGAGATGGGTGTGGAAGAAAGCACCCACTCATGGCCTTACATACCAAGAAATGGTGAATTCTAACTCCCCCTAATTGCCCAGTTGAGATTCCAATTGGAAACCTTGAGATTTCACCTTGATCCTTCTCTTCAAACCTTCAAACTTGCATACATGAGAATAATGGCTTCGGATAGGTTTTCCCCTGCTAAAACCCACTAAAACGAGCTTAAAACAATGTAGTATAGGCCCTTAGAACTTAGGAATTAAGGAAAATCCCTTATTAAATTCACTGAAAATAACTATCAGGGGGTCCTAATGGATGACCTGAAGACTCGTTACCTGGGCCAACGACTCGCTGGGTTACTCATCAAGTGCACTGGATAGCTGGTCTGCCGGGGCTCCTAATGGATGAATTAAAGAATCGTCTCCCGTGACCACGACTCGTGGTCATATCCCGTCAAGTACACTGCCTTAATTACCAATAATTATCAACATCCTTACTCACGACTTACCTCACGAGTCGTTGGGACTTTCCATGACTCTTGGGGTCCCATCCGTTAAGTACACTGGATAAATCCTCCTTTAAACATTCAAATTCCACCCCACGATTGACATCACGACTCGTGGTGGCTGACCATGAGTCGTTACTTCACTCATGGGGACCTCAATTTCTTGATCACTTCTGGCCTTCCCACGAGTCACTTGACAACTCGTGGGGTCTCCTCACGAGTTGTCCAATAACTCATTCTGGAACTGCATAACCATTTTCCAATTTTTTATTGATTCAACTTTCGGGTCCGATCTTTGAATTCTTGGGTTTAACAAAATACCCGTGTCTATCCCTCCCGGCTCAATTCCAGCTTGAGGTATCAGTTTTCACCTTAGAACTCTATTCATGTTCATGTTCAAATCATGTACCCCAGTATTTTTCATGTCAATATATGCATGAATGTGTGATTCATGAATTTAGTTCAGTCATGTATTTCAGTCTGAAGTCAGCCACTCCGTCAGTTTTCAGCTTTAAATGTGCAGTATTTGATATGGCAGTTGCATTTCTCAGCTTTTTAGTATGTTGACCCACATTCGAGGATGAATCTTCCCAAGGAGGAGATATTGTAATACCCCTAAAGCCTTAAGATCAGACTCGAGGGTTGAAATGGAGAAAGCAGGATTTTTCTGCACTAGGTCATAGGACGAGTCGTCTAGTGACATGTGAGGTGCACCACGAATCGTTAGGTGACTCTTGGAGTGAAGGGTTAACTTAGTTGGATATTTGGTCAAGGGGATGATCACGGGAGAGACCACGAGTCGTGGTTAGGACCATGAGTCGTTAAGTCACTCGTGGTCAGTGGTCGGCTTGAAGGTTGAAGGTTTTTGGCAGTGCTCCTAGTGGTTTGTCACCATGTTTCATAGGGTACACCACAAGTCATGATGTCCTTTGTGGTGACTAATAGAGTGGAGGAATAACAGTGATGGGAACGACAGGCAGGCCACAATTCATCCCTCAGGCCACTAATCATCCAGTCCCTCGTTGGGACTGGCAGTGCATTTTTCTCTTCAAATTTATTAAGGTCTTTTGTGTATTTCCTAAGTTCATGAGGCCTAAACTATGTGTTTTAAGAGGGTTAATAAATTCTAATCCTATCCCTCTCCATGCATGCAATCCTAGAAGCCCCTAACGGTGATCAAGCATAGATTCATCAAGTTCTTCCCCAAATTCCTTTGGATTTTCAAGAGGGTTGTAAAATAAGCTTTCTCCCAGGTATATAGGGTTATGAATAGGTGTATTCGTCCACACCCATGCCCAATCCCTCTTCAATTTCATGAAAATTCTAGTTGATGGATCTATGGGATTTTAACACAACATGTGGATTATCTAAGTATCAATCACGGGTATGATCTATACATGTTTCTAATGTTGAATTATCATTCATGAGCATATTTTACTATGTTATCAATTACGAATTATGTTTTCAAGTTTATACAAATTATGATGCCCAACCATGAAAGGTCATGAAAGTTGACATTATGATATATGTATTCAAGCATGATGAGATGTATATGATGAAAGTATGATTTCAAATTACCCATGTCCATGTTCATGTTTTTAAATGAACAAGTCTATGTCAAGCATGTTTAAGCATTGGGAAAGCCCATATAATTAAGTATGTTTCATGATTTATCTAAATTTCATGTTATTAGCTTGCCATATGATTTTGGAGTCTAGACTCCCACTCTTTTTAGTTTGTGGTATGGTTTGAGCCCAAGGCTCCTCATGCTATGATTTAAGACTCTGCATGTATGATATGATTCAACTTCGTTACTAGATGATGGTTCATCTTCTTGAAAAACGATTGAGAGCATATGCATGTTTTTGGGAGTAGTTTCTAGCACCGAGTAGGCTAAGGGTCATTCAACCCAATGCCTTAGAACTACATGCCAACGTAGGTATGTTCAGATTATTTGGGGACCTCTCTTGTGACTTTCTGTAAGGGGCCTGACTCTTGAACTCGGTATGTGGCACGGTGGCGGCAAAGGGTTGGCATGATTGAATTTGTCTTGGCCTAGATGCGGGTCGAATCAAGCATGTGGGAGCAATGTGGTGGCATTGCTAAGTCAAGTGGCGAAGTGTGAAAGTGTGGCAGATTGGTGTGCCATGGCATGACATTAGGCACTAAGCGGGCATCGGTAGCAGGCATCAGCAAGGTAGTGTCGGCAGTGGCACACTAGCTTGTGGCAAGTGTCATTGTCGGATCAAGTGCGGGTGTCAAGGCTTGGCTAGATGAATGTAAAATGAGAATCAAGAAATGGCATGAAGAAATCAAGGAAATGGCACGAGGGAAAACGGAGATGGCATGGACCAAGGAAAATGTAGTCGGCATGTCGGTATTGGCACGACAGTGGCATAGCAGTAGGTAGATGCGGCTGGGCAACTCGAAAGTGGCGTGGCCGAGGTCTTTGCGCGAAGGACAGGCATTTGGCACCAAGATTGGGTGTGGCAAGGCGTTGGCGCGCAAGGCTGCTCACACGCTCGTGTGCGCATGTGCTGGCACGCATATAGGCCGACACATGGCACAGGCAGTTGGGCAATTTCCTTGTGAACCGTTTTTGGCTCCATTCCTTGTGTTTTTCATTAGAATTTGAAATTCAAATAGCCTTAGCAGATGGGGATGTCATCTGCACGTTTGTAGGCACTTGTGCCATATATGATTTTGTATGCTTAGGATGCGACAATTGTCGGCAGGCCATTTTTTGTAAATGGGCAACGCTAGCATGTTCCTATGAATGACAGCCTTTGCCTTAGATGAATTAAGGGAGGAAAGTAAGGCCTAACTAGTGAATGAGAAAAGCTTAAGGCTAGAAATTCACTAAGTGTTGGTGAACAAGGTAAGCTATAGGCTAGACGTTCACATGGTAGTGGGCAGCCTCCGACTTGTGGGTTGTGCCTAGGATTGAAAGTCATGGCAGGTTGTTTTCACGCAAGTGAGGGTCCTTTGTGATGTTTTCAAATTAATACAAAGGTTGGGATTGTCCCGTATGTATGTTTGTTCAATTTATTCTTGCACACGAAAATAATTCTAAGTACAAAATTTAGCGTTGTCAAAAATATTCTGAGTCAAGCAGGTGGACTTGAATGTTGCATGGTGGGTGAGACGCTTAGGCAGAAACCTCTAGCGTGTGTGGAATCTGCCCCCGTGACATTTCCCCTACCCCCAAGGGGCCTTCATCTTGATATCGATATCATTGTAGTGTCCTTAGCCCTAGGAAGGCTTTGGACGGCTCTGCCCACTTGAGTGTAATAGTCGAGACCACGTAAGCTCTATCGTGGTAATGTCGGTTATATGATGAGTCTCCTATTGTTTCTCATGATTTCAGTTATGCATGTTCATCAGTCATCATATTATGTTTTCAACAGGTTTGACCCAATGTTCAGTTTTACTATTTTTATTTTTTTTTTTATTTTTTTTTTTTAGTAAACGCCCTTGTCCCGGGCAGGGGCTGAGCAGCACCCCCAGGCCTTATCATAAATAAAACAGCAAAAATAAGTACATGGAGGGGGACATAAAACCTTACCTACGATTTAATGGTGGTTCATAGGTCGGACATCCTGCTAAGGTTGGCCAACCCATCCCCGATACGAATATGGAAACCTAGAAACTATGCACCTACAGGAGAGGACTCCTCTCCAATACGTAAATTCTAGGAAAGCAGTAAATGAGGGAGACTCTCCCTTTACAAAGAAAGACCTATTCTAGAAAAAGAAAGAAAAGCCTACCTGAAAAGGAAGAGTTACCAAACAAAAAAAAATGGTATAGAGACATCCATACCGAGCTTGGATACATACCAAGCAATTCACAGTATCTCATGGTGGTTCTTTGATCCTCCTAGTCTTCCTTCTTCTGAAGTTAGGCAAGCCCATTTTGTCCGTCGTGAGGTAACCCCTGATGTGTACCGGTAAGTCCTGTAGGCAAGAGAAGTGAACTGCGATAGTAGTGGTGTGGCTATGTTTAGACAGTGCATCAGCAACGGTATTGCCCTCTCTGAGTATGTGACGACACGAGAAGGTATGAAGTTGTCTGATAGTGTCCTGCAGTCTGAGAAAAGTGTGGTGTAGATGCCAAGGGGGGGCAAAAGTGCCCCTAATCCAACCAACTAGAAGCTCCGAATCAACCTCGAGGATGACGCCTGAGTGGCCGTTGTGAAGGCACCAAGTGAGACCTATATAAGATGATTCCAACTCCGCCTGGTTATTTGTCCCTTCCCCAAGGGGAGTAGCATAAGCATGAATCAGATCCCCATGATGATCCCTGATGATACCTCCTGCCCCAATCTTTCCCGGATTGCCAAGAGCACTACCATCGGTGTTGATTTTGACCAGTCCAGTAGCTGGTCTGGACCATTGGACTCTGGTGACTCTAATCTCGTGTGTACATGACTCCACCCTAGCACAAAGTTCTCTCCAGTTTGAAGGCCAGTGTACGTATGGGAAAACCGTCGTCAGTTTTCCTATGATTATCAGTTTTCAGCTTTAGGTCATTCGATTCAGTTATGATATTCAGTTATGTTTAAGTCATGTTTCAAATAATAATATGCAAGCCCTATTCTCATACTCTTATAATGAAATGTTTTGTGTTATGCATGATCACTGATTTTACTTACTCAGTGGTTTTAGTTACCTTGCATACTCGGTACATTCCACGTACTGACCGCATACTCTATGTTGTATCATTTCATGATACAGGCACGAATATTCAGGCTCAGTCTTGCTGTTAGCCAGATCATCAGCATTAGCACTTTCTAGCCAGAGTTGGTGAGTCCTCATCTTTCGAGGGCCCTTCGTTTCAGTTGTATTTCAGTATTTTCAGTTTCAGACTTTAGTGAGTTAGTTGGGGTCTTGTCCCATCAACTCGTCAGTAGTAGAGGCTTAACAGAAATAATATGTATTATGCTTCAGACTTGTGCTATGTATTCAGTTATTCGATGTTATCATATTTTCAGACTTCTGCTATGTTATACGTTAGACTTCCACATTTTAAAAAGTTATGTTCATTCCATGGGTCGACTTGGAGCCTCTCGGGGTTCTTTGTCCCGTATCTTGATCCGAGCCTATGTTTGGTCATGACATCTTCCTAGCTTTAAGTTAGGAAATGAAATGACCTACTCGAACATCTGAACTACCCTTCCACTCTAGGACTAGCTCACGTGGAAATTGGAACTCTACCACATGGGTTCTGCAATTTACTGAGGCATAACATGCATGTAGCCAATCCATGCCAAAGATAACATCAAAATCAGTCGTGGCTAGATGATGTGCTGTGAGTTTATAGCATGTTCGACGCTTAAAACTATGAAAATAACATGGACTTAGGTATCTTTATACGGATATAAGGCACTTTTACTTTGATTTAAAGGAAAATAAGTATTGGAGCAAAGATGTGCAAAAGAAGCCTGAAAATGCAGAAAACTAATCAAAGTACCAATCTCAGTACGAATTGTACCTAGATTGTATGAGTTGTACTATGAACCATAATAAATTTTAGAAGGCTGAATAGAGAAAAAGGAAACATATGACTCTCAGTACAAGTCGTACTAGGATGTTATGAGCCGTAACTGCAGCCGTGGAAAACTTCAGAGAATTTCAAAAGGCAACCTCTTGGTATGGGTGGAACCCACGAGTTGTAGCACTTACATACGACTCGTACCATGAGTCGTGATGAGCTCTAGTGACTATTCAAGACTTAGTGGAACTCATACACTATAGACAGTACAAGTCGTGGAAAGAAAGTATAAGTCATACCACAACACTCGTGAAACATTTTAGAATTCTCAAAACCAAGTCAGGGGTGAATTGTATGACTCATAGGAAGGAGGTATAAGTCGTAGCAGCTCACAACACTTAGAAAAAGTTTCAGCCATCCAAGGATGTACGAAAGGCAGTTACGACCCGTATAATCCAGTTGTGGGTTGTATGATAAGTGGTGGCACAGGCGGCACCAATTATGGAAAATCTCCCTGTTAGCTTAGGAAAAGGTTTATGATATCTATATAAATACCTTTTATGTTTTATTTTCATAGGAATCAATAGAGAATCAGTAGAGAACATAGAATTGAGTAGTTTTAGTGTGATTAACACTTCTTGGGAGCAATTCTTGATTTATTTATCAATTGTTTTTGAGATTATTCTTGCACATTCAAAGAAGTTTCTCTCTCTACTATTGCTGTAAGTATTTAATTATGTGTTTGTCTATGAATGCATCTCATAACCTTATAGCTATGAGAGGCTAAAACCTCCATAACTATAACATTCCAAATGTTTTTAAGGTCGGACCCTAGACTTTAAATGAGGAATCAACAGGGAAGTGGAAAAATTTACCTCAAAACAAGTCGGATAACGACTCGTTAGTAACCTAATGGGTCGTGGTCAGGCCCGTGAGGAGCGTTCAGGAGGTACAGCAAATCCAGTGACCACGGATGACCTGATGAGTTGTTGTGTCAGGTAACGACTCATCAGGAGAATCGTGGGAAGGAGAATCAGGAATCGTGGGCTTCAGTGGCAACGGACGACACAACGAGTCGTTAGGCAGGCGATAACTCATTAAGTCGATCGTTCTGTAGAGGCTAGAGATCAAGAATGGGCTTCCAGGCAGTGGAAATAATGAAAGGTGGTCACGAGTCATTAAGACAGCTAACGAATCGTGAAGTTAGTTGTCAACTGATTCAAGTGAATTCTGAGAAAATTGTCTAGTGTACTCCATGATAGGGCCGAATAAGTCATTTCCAACCCCATGACTCGTAGAGTGCCTCGTGGGGACTGGCAAGTGGATTCTTGTGTTTTCCAAGAGTGTTTTCATAAAATCCTATGTTTCTAACTCCTAAACTGCGTCATTTTGAGCATTGTATGGGATGTTTTTAAGGGTTTTTCTAGTCTAATCCGTTATTCCCTCAAGATATTCCCTCAAACTCTTTTTCCTCCTCTCTCTCAAGACTCAAGGATTCATCAAGGGTTTACTTCAAAGGCATCGAGGTTAAAGTTCAAGTGGGGTTTTCTTCGAAGAAGGTATGTGGGACTTCAACAAGGATCTCCTTCCATCCTTTGTGTCCCAAATTTTGATACAAAAATCCAACTTCCTTGATTTTCTAGAAAGCATGATCTAGTGTTCGATTTTGTGGATAAATTCTCATATATCTCCTATGAATTCTAAGACCCACTATGAATAAAATTATGTATGCCTATGTGATTACCTTCAACACCGTGAATTTTGTACTTGATATGATAAATGCATGATTTTAGAATTTTCACCATGAAATATCCTAGAACTTCAAATGGAATTTTGTAAGTATTCACATTCTCTTATTATGAACTTGCATTCATGTCTAAAGTATATGAAGATCGTATGAATTTCCTAAAACCTAGAATATATGGTCTAATAGACATGTTGAGACACGATTAGAACTTATGGGCTTTGACTAATGTGAAGTATATGCATGTTTTCACTGTGATTATGATTATGAGTTGAAACTATGGTAATGGCATGATTATCGAATTTTCACCGTTATTTAGAGTAAATTTTGAAATGGGTTTATATGAAATATTCATATGCTTCCACCATGATCTGATTGCACATATTAAGGGTATGAAAGGAATATATTGGTTTTCCATAAATCTAGAATATATGAATCAATATATACATGTTAAAGTATGAATTGGACCTATGGATCCTACATGAATCTAAGATATACGTCATATGCTATGAACTCGGGATTGGAATATTATGGATGTGTGTAAAATATGATCTGAACCTATAAATGTTTCATGAATGTAAATATGTGGATAATTGATGATTTGGTGCCATGATGATATGAATTATGATGATAAAGCATGAGAATGATCCTTCATACTTTTAGGCTTGTTGCTAGTAGAAAGTAGCTTTAATCAATTCTAAATGAATGCAGTATGATGAAATCAGTGAATGCTCATGTCTTTGATTAACTATAGTAGCTTAGACCAAATGAATAATGTTAGATCAGTATTCTTCATGTTTTAGTACAGTCAGGGACTCTCTAGCAAAGAATATTTCTTTTAGTTTAGTTGGGACTCTCTATAGCAGAGAATGATTCACTTAGTTCAGTTGGGACTCTCCATAGCTAAAAATATTTCTGTTAGTTCAGTCAGGGACTCTCCATAGCTAAGAATGTTTCCCTTAGTTCAGATTGGAACTCTACATAACTGAGAATGTTTCCCTTAGCCAATCAAGGACTCTCAATAGCTGAGAATGCTTCTCTTAGTCAGTTAGAGACTCTCCAAACCAGAGAATGACTCCCTTAGTTCATGTTATCAACTTGGCTCAGTTCGGTATAGTTCATACTTCAATTTAAATCAGATATAGCAGAATGCAGTCTCAGTTATAAGCAGACAGCTAGTATAGTGTATGATATCAGTTTCAGCTTTAGCTTTCATTATATGTTCAGTACATAACCCTTATGCATGAGTTTGATGATGCTTCAGAATATGAGTTCCAAGTAAAAGTTCATGTCGATACGTGTATGTAACTCAGAAAGGGTTACCGCAATCTAATTCTGTTATATGTCAATGTACTCAGTTTATTTCCCTCTTATGTACTTAGATGTTTTAGTTTATTTAGGTTTCCCACATGCTCAGTACATTCCAAGTACTGACCACATGCCTTAACGTGTTATATCATTTCAAGATATAGATTCAGGTTTTCATACCCAGCCTCGTGGTTAGACACACTCCTTTTCTATCTTAGCGAATTATGGTGACTCCTCATCTTTCGGGGATGAGATCTATGTTTCTTATTTCAATTATATTCAATTTTTTTCAAACAATAGGACTTAGTTAGATACCTTTCCCAGCAACTCATCAGTTTAGTAGAGGCTTTCAGACATGTGTAAACAGATTCAGTTTAAGTATTAGAGTTTTGTTAGATTATTTCTTTTGAGATTTAAATTTGACTCTTACAGTTAGCTTACGCTTAATTATGTTTTTGTTAGCTATTTCTATTGTTAAGTGTAATGCTATGATTATGCCATGGGTTGACTTGGAGCCTCTCGGGGTTCCTTATCCCGTGTTACGACTAGGGTGTAAACTCGGATCGTGATAACAACTAAGGGTTGGGGGAAGCATGGAGGATTAACAAACTAGGGTTGCATATAAGTGATTCAAAACCAATGCAAAAAGCATGTATTGTATTCTCTTCATGCTTAAACATTTCTAAATGGTGTACAACATTAGGACTTGCCCGAATTCTTTACTTCCTTGAACCTAGAGAGGTAGAGATTAGGAAAAGAAAATTACAATAAAGCCTTGATCTTGATGATCATTGTATTACCTTGATTGTGGTCGCAAGAGAGTTAGATTTGGAACATATTGATAACAGTTAGTTTGTAATCGCTCATGAGACCTGACCCGATGATTGAGTATAGTCATCCAATAGGGACAAACCAGTTGTTTGGACGAACCCTAGTTATCAGTTCTACAAGTAAGTGTTGGGATTGATCACATGTGTATACCCAAAGTAGTTATGAACCCATGGGGAACACATACCCTAGTTATTTTCAAAACTTGATTTCATTCATAGTTATAACTTTGTTTTATATTATTTTCAAAACCCCCCAATTTAGAGATAACTTCTCAACAAGTTCACTTACCAGCATTAGTCTAGATCTTCCATATTCCCTGTGGGTTTGACCAAAATCTCTTAGTTGGGTTCTTTATTGACAACATCCATTTCATGCTTCAGCAGGAGGTGTGAGTTTAAGCTTTATCAAAAAGTGGCACCGTTGTCAGGGAATATGACTATGACTAGATTAATTGCTTGTAATTAACTTTTGGTTGTTCTTTCCTGAATTACGTTTTCTTTTTATTTTGATATCCCCAGGTTGTTGCTCGTAAATGCCAAGCACTTAGAGTAGAGGAAATCCCCTGATTCCTTGGAATCCCAAACTTGAATGAATACTGCATAGAATGGACAACTAGGAGCAGAGAGAGGCCCGTACAGTTGAAGAAGCTAGGAAAGCTGAGCTAGCTTAGCAAGATGCATTTTAGGTTGTGGAGGATGCTAGAGATAAGGTTATTAACACTGGTCAACATGGTAGTGGCAACAGAGGTCATAGATTTGCCCCTTAGTTCTTTGATGATGAGGACCTAGACATTGACGAAGTCAGGTCAACAGGAGAAGTTGTACCACCACCACTGCCTGCTGGGGTCACAAGCACCATGATTCAATTGTTAAACATGAAAGGGGTGTTCAGTGGTCATGCAACTGATGACGCCAACCTACACTTGATGAACTTTGTGGGAATATGCAAGGCGTACAGGTCGCCCGGAGTCAGCCAAGATGCCATCAGACTCAGACTTTTTCCCTTTTCTCTGTCTGGGGAAGCCACATTATGGTTATCAGAGTTGCCCAATGACTCCATAACCAACTGGAGGGAGCTGAAGCAGGCTTTCTTAGAAAGATTCTTTCATCCTCTAGGATGCTGCAACTCAAGGATGAAATTTATAACTTCTAACAACTTAAAACTGAGGCTTGAGGATCAAATAGAAGTTGACAATGTTCGCGAACCATAAGATTCCAGATGACAGTTTGTTGGAAATCTTTTACAAGTCCTTAAACAATAGTACTAAAGTTGTAGCAGACACTGTGGCGGGAGGAGCACTAATGTGTCACACCTGGGAGCAAGTGGCTACCATTCTTGACAGGGTGACAAAAAAAAATAGGGCATGGAAAACTCGGGAGGTAGACGCAGCGGCTGGTACATATGTTGTTGGTTTGATTGCAGACCAATGCAGGAAAGAAGAAGAGCGTAACTAGGAGTTATCTCATATGCGCACATCGTTGGATTTGCTTACTAAGCACATCATGGGAGCTAGATCCGTAAAGGTGAATACAGTTGGAACACAAGGATAAGAGCCAGGGACAGATCACTTAGATTCCGAGGAGGAGGCAAACTTCTTGGACGACTAGGTGGCAGGTTTTCGAGCCAACGCACAAGGTTCTGGACAAGACACTTGGAGACAAGGTTCTGGAAACCAAGGTAGGAACCAATAAAGAGACAACTATAACTAGAATGGGTATAGAGATAGGAGCAAAGGTCGTGAGCGTGAAGGAGACTGGAGAAGAAATTATGGCTACTGCAATGCTTGAGCTGGAGTATACTGCTCGGCTTGCTCTGCTCGTGGTAATTTTTATTAAAAACCAACACGCAAGTGCACGTGGTCAAACAAGTAATAAAGTGGCTAAGTAGCCAAGTATCGATCCAAGGAGGCTCAAGATACGTAAAATTGCCTAGTTTACTATATTCCTATTTCACTTCTAATTATGCTAACAACAATGTAACCAATAGTTACTTGAGTTTTTGGTTTCTAAACTATATATACTACAACTAATAACAACTATTTACTTGTGAATTTAGACAATGGATATGAACATGCCAAGGTTAAGAACAAGTAATGAACTTGATAATCATGATAATTTGGTTAATCTCTTCTTCATGTTGCTAGCCAAGAACATTAGCCTAGAAATTAAAACTCTCGTATTTAATTTCACTTTAGAATCATAAACCATCCGTCTACATTTCTGTGATCAAATGCAATTTATGACCTAGCACTAAATTCCGGTTCCTAAATTGACTAATACGGCTTTCAAGTATATTTCTATCAGGAAAGCACATCAAAACCCAATTTTCCCAAATCAAGTTAAGAACAATACCGTATTAATTCACAACTTTCCAATTTCTTGCTCTTTCGAGTGAAATTGGACTTTTTAGATGTACATTAATGTTGGCCAAGCACTAATGCAGTAAGAACAAGAATTAATAGAACAACATTAAAGAAGAAGAATAAAACCATATCATTTACAATCAAAATTCATTACACATGTTCAAAACCTCAGCAAGGAAGAGAATTAGCCACTCATTCTTGGATTGATCATCCTAAAATGAGTGTAAATCATACGTACAATTGATAGAAAGAAGAAAGGAAGAGAAGAATTCCCTTAGCTTTTTCGTTCTTCAACTGCTACTAACCCACATTCCTGCTCTCCACTTCTGAACTCAGTCTAAAAACTAAAAACTAATTAAAATAAACCTAAGTGTGCTATTTATACTAGTGGGAAATTTTTCCCGGAATAACAAGCAACGTGTCACAGAGGCCAACGCAGAGCACTGCCTCCGTGACACGGCGTGGACGCGGACCTTTATTGGAATTTCCAGGGTCCGGTAAATTAGCCTCAACGTGGCACGGAGGCCATCACGGAGGCCTCTCTCTGTGCCACGGAGCTGACGCGAAGGCACACTGGAAATTGCCATTTTAATTCATGTCCAGGCAGTGTGCTACCGCGATGGTAGCGTGGCACGGCTCCATCGCGGAGCCCCTATAAAATATGCATTCCAAGGTCTTTTCCACGCTCGCATCCAAGTCCAACTCCGACATAGTTCCAACATGCATTTTAGCTCCTAAAAATCACATTTACCTGCAAAACAAATGCTAATCATGTTGGTTAGTATAAATTCGCATTTTATTACTAATTACATGATATTATATACACATTGCACAACAAACAAGGTAAAAATGATACGTTTGAGTATCACTTGGGCATATAAATCTGCCCAAGATCACTTACCCCACACTTAAATCCTTGTTCGTCCTCGAACAACATATACACAAATCGTGCAAATTACATCCCAACCTTCGTCACTATGGTGCAACAATTTACGCTACGGTCATACCGATTATTCAATTTTTGCAAATCATCAAGAAAACATTCTTGGTCGTACAATACAATGACCTTTAATACATCAAGGCTTCCTAGACTTTTAAGAATTGATTGTTGATATCGGCAAACTCATGCAAATCAGCTAATCAAGAAATCCGACACGAAAATCAATCTTTCATCAAGCATGTGCCCTCACAACTCGAGAGAACTTCCCCTTTATGTTCATGCAACACACAAACATGCAAGTAGGGGCATATAAAAATTAATTTCACTCTCTCTCCCAAAAGAATTCACATGCATCATGTCATGACCCATAGGCTTGCCCTTAGTGTATTACTCCACTAATATAAAGAAATGCAATATAGCATCACGTAGGACTTTAATGGGTTGTAACGGGGCTATGGATCTAGTATGTATATATTGGATTAGCCAATAATAGTCGCTAGCATCCTTAAGCGCCTTTTCAACACATTCCCATCGACTCATGGACATTGTTCCTCTCTTTTCTCTTTTTCTCCCATTCATGTTGGTTTACTTTCATACAGCCCATTTCATCAAACACACTTGACACAAAACAGAGGGTTTTCATGTACCCTCAATATCATTTAATTACAACAAGTGCCTTTTCAACCTCATCTTTTCTTTCCTCACTTCACTTTTCTTTCTCTTTTCACTCTTTTCACTCTTTAACACTTTGGGAAACATTTTCTTTTCTTTGCAAGCGCTTAAGAGCTTCTTATTGACTTCAAAGCTAATGAAAAGAAGGAATAAAGCTTAGTTCATACAATTTTGGACAAAAGAAAGAAATCGGCTAAAGGCTCAACGGGCTGACTAGGGTATACAACATATAAAAAGGTAGAATTTGACAAGAAAAAATGGAAACTATCGGTTAAAACAAAGAAATGCCTACATCCTTTCCAACACTACACCTCCTTCATTTCGTTTTGTATACACACCAGGCAAGTTCTAGACAATTCACAATGACATGGAATAGCAAAACCTCACTTCACACATCATGCACATGCTCGAATCAAGATGCATTCACAGACTCTTTAATTAGTCAATTACATGAATTCAAGATTAAGCCTCAATCATAATGAATCAAATTCTATAGCCTAGGTAACTCAACATATTTACAGAATTGCATGCTTTCAAACGAATCACTTTCACACTTTGAACATCAATTACAACACGCAACGAAATTTAGCAGCCATAAGCAACTACAGTTCATTGATGCAATCCACCAAAGAAAAACTAAAAACAAATAAAAATCCTACTCCTACCGACTACATTTCCCTTAAGACGGTCGTCATCCATCCATCATAGGGAATGGTCACTAACTATGACATCGGTTCAATGGGACTATTCTCGGTAAAAGAACCGAAAACAAACTACGAGAAACCCAAAAATAAAAATCGAAAAAAATTTTGCAACACATCGATCATTTCGATAGAAACAAATTTACAAAAGATTTTGATAATTGCAAAATATGTTCGCAAAAATTTTGAAAAATATCGATCATGTCGATAGAGAAAAAAATATTTACAAAATTTACAAAATATTTACACTAGCAACCATAACTTTCAAAAACACACATCATTAACCACACAACAAATATATACACATACATCGCAAATCAGTTCGCCAAAGGGAAAGCACAAACATACATAAATATCAAGGAAAAATATACAGCAATTTAGAGCCTATGTCCCAGCACCTAACTACTCCCCACCCCACACTTAAATCGAACACTATCCCCAGTGTTCACAACAATACAAAGCATAAAATTTTGGGTGGTGGAACTCCCTGCTCAGTTGAAATATTCGACTTCCTCATCCGGTGCTGCGGCCTCGTCGCCCATATCTGAATCAGCTCCATCGTCGTCATCGGACTCCACATCGGAGTCCTCACGATGTGTCTCCTCATCAGTAGGGACATCGTCATCTGTCGTCTCCACAAAGGCTGGCCCTACCCGACATAAGGCTTTGGCGTTCTCGCCAAAGGGGTAGTCTAGCTCCAGCTGCCATAATTATTCCTCGGTGGCTGGTCTCCCACCAATCCGTAGCTGCAGCATCTGCATGCCGAACATACGGGCCATGTACTGATCGTCACGAGCATGTCGCTCGCCCAAAGTTAGCACAGGTCCGCGTGTAGTGTCGGGGGCCTTCGTCTTTGTCACATCGAGGGCCCTCCGCTCCAACTGCGGAATATAATCCAAATCTTCTTCTTCAATGTCGAGGCCTCGGAGGAAGGTGGTGATGAGTCCGCCAAACCCGTATCTGTGGCCCTGGTGCAGTCTGGCTCTCTTCATGGCGGATATTATTACCGCCCCCACATTAATGTCAAGCCCTTTCATAAGAGCATACACCAAGCAGACACGGTCCCGGGTCACATCTGTCATATGGACTCCCGGGATCAAGCACGAACATACAATCTTCAGCCAGATTCTAGCCTCCCTGTTCATCTGCGAATAAGGCAGAGTCTGGTGGTAACCCCTCTCCTTATGTCTACTCCATCGGGCCGTGGATTGAGCCCCACACAACGTCCGTCTGATGTCGGCGTACGGTGGGGTGATGTTTAGTTGGCTGAGAACGTGGGCGTCTGTGTCCCGCGCTCCAACGATGGCATTTAGCTACTGGGGTTCCAGAGTGACAATCTGCCCTCTGATTTTCACTGTGTGGCTTCTGATGGCCGGGTTCCAGTTTGCATAAAATTCCCGGACCAAGTGAAGGTTGCACTCCTTGGGCTGCTGAAAAATAAAGCTGAGCCCAGCTGCTTCAATTCACTGTACAATGCGAGGGAACTCCTGTGCAAGTGGTTCCCGAGCAATATGTTCCTCGGGGAAGTACTTGTTTTCTTTGTGTTTTGCATACCATTTCTTCCCTTTATCGGTGACCCATCGTGTTCCGTATTGGCGGCGTTGGCCGCGCGGAACAGCGGGTGCAGCTGGGACTGCAGTGCCCAGTCTCATCCTTTTCCTCCCTGTGCCTGAGGTAGAAGCACCCTTGCCTTTATCTTGTCTGCTAGCCATTGTACCTGTCAATTTACACAAACAAGCACAACGTTAAGCTAAAAACTTGTTAGCTTCGGCTAAGGTAGGGATACACAAAATTTACCCCACACTTAGTCCTTAACAATATTTACAAACTTACAGCAAGGATAGCTCTATTCACAACCCCAAACACAAACAACTATACACATATTGCTTAGTGCGTTCGTAACAAAATTTCGACAGCATAACGGTTAGCGTACTACTCAGACTTCATACAGCTAATCTCAATCCTACTATCGCCAACAATTCAACCATCGCACTTCGCAACAAAAACAACAACAAAATAAAAACAACTATAAAAACATTTTATATACAAGCTAATCTAAACAATCTAACCAATTCACACATTTTATGCATTTTCCCACAAAAGTTCGAGAATTAGTCATCTTTTAACATTTACACAATATTTACCACGACTTCTCTCAAAGAATAAACACAAACCGACATCGATTTCATCAAATTATCAAGTACCCAAGGAAAATTCAACAATCCAAGCCCTAGAATATAATTCTACAATCAATTTTTGAATTATTCACATAATCAACAAGTTCAAACGCTAACTAC
Source organism: Datura wrightii (assembly GCA_035772735.1). Classification (NCBI taxonomy): domain Eukaryota; kingdom Viridiplantae; phylum Streptophyta; class Magnoliopsida; order Solanales; family Solanaceae; genus Datura; species Datura wrightii. The sequence continues at coordinate 8,138,998 of JASDFA010000007.1, read as the reverse complement.
AACAATCCGAACATAATCAATCACAAATAATCCACATTCATGTTTAATTTCTCCCTAGGGTGATATATCTCACCTTACATGCCCAAATTTGACAAAAATGGCCAAAAAATTGAGATAGACGATGAAAACATACCTTAGAATTGAAGAACCGAAGAAACTTTTCGTTTTCCCTTGCCTAGGAACGTGGCACGGTGTTTGGGGAGGGGGAAACGGGTGTTTGGTCGCGGAGGGAAGAGGGAATGGGAAAAAATGGGGCGAAATCGGGGGTTTTAAATTAAGAAAACACGCGGGTCACCCGGAAACCCGGTGTGACCCTGCACTGAATAAGGGGCAACGTGTCACGGAGGGTAACGCGGAGCCCCTCCTTCGTGACACGGAGCCAACGCGTTGGCTTACTGGATTTTTGAAAAATCCAGATTTTGCCTTCAATGTGTCACGGAGGCCAACGCGGAGCACTGCCTCCGTGACACGGCGCCAACGCGCCAGTGCTCTGTTTCTTCAATAAATTTAATTTTTCATACCTCGCCTCATTTTCTCGATTCCATATATATTTCCTCCGTTATACCTGAAAATCACCTCACTAAACAAAAATTGGTTAAATTAATAGATTTCCCTAACTAAAAATAAAAAATACTAACTAGAATGAAAATCTAAACCTAATCAAGAAAAGGAAAAGAAAAATAAAACTTGGAAATAGAAAATAAAAACAAAAATAAAGATAAAAATTAACTACACTGTGCAAAAAAAATAAAATAAAATAAAATATTTTTCTCACGGGTTGCCTCCCGTACAGCGCCTGGTTTACCGTCGCGGCTCGACGTCCTTTAAGCTCACTTGTCTACTAGGGAGATGGACGATTTGTCCCGATCATGGTCATCCCCCCAGTAGTTCTCAACCTTATCCGGTGGCCTTCCTAGTAACTCTCGGGAATCACTCAATCCATTAGCATTCCCATGATCAATCACGTTGATCACCGAGAGATCCTTATAAACAGTCGGGAGCTTAGGTACCTTGTACACATCGAACACTTCGACCTTGTCATGTGCTCACATCGTGAGTTGATCCGCAGCTACATCAATTAGTGCCTTTCCGATTGCTAAAAAGGGTCGTCCCAAAATAAATGGGACTTCAACATCTGGTTCAAAATCCAGAACAATAAAATCGACCGGAAAAATGAGGGAGCCTACTTGCACTAAGACATCCTCAACAATGCCATCCGGCTTAGCTAAAGACCTGTCTGCTAGCTGCAAGATTACCATTGTAGGTCTAGGACTCCCTAGACCTAACTTTCTGAATACCGAAGATGGCATCAGATTTATGCTTGCCCCCAAGTCGCATAATCCATGAGCTCGGATACTTTGCCCAATAGTAAGCTGGATAGTGAAACTTCCAGGGTCTTTCAGTTTTGTGGGCAACCTATTCTGATACGGGAAGTGCATTCCTCCGTTAAAGCTACCGTGGCATACTCAGTCAAACGACTTTTGTTAGCCACGATGTCTTTAATATATTTCGCATATTTTGGCACTCCCTGCAAGACATCAACAAGAGGTAAGTTAACATGTACCTGTTTAAGTACCTCCATGAATTTCTGGAAACACGCCTCCTCCTTGTGTTTCTTGAGTCGTTGAGGGAACGGGGGTGGAGGCCTTTCTGGTTCAGCTTCTTTAGTCTTCCCCTTATCTGAAATTTGCTCTCCTTCAACATCTGCTGCTCCTGACTTTTGAGGCGGTCTTTCCGGTTCCACCTCCTTCAACTGTAAACCACTCCTCGTGGTCACTGCATTTACCTGCTTTGGATTAGGATCCGTGTCGCTAGGTAGTCCTCCTCTGGGTCTAGTATTTTGGGCACTAGCAAACTGCCCAAACTGATATTCAAGAGCCTTGGTCGCCAATTGATTGTTCTTCACTTCGGCTGCCAATTTGACATAGCCAGCCTGCAATTGTGCCTGATTAGCGATCATGGTTTTGAACATCTCCTCAATAGTCAGTGATGGTGGTGGAGGAGGGGCATTGTGATTTCTGAATTGAGCTTGATAATTTTGTTGCCCTCCTTGGTTTCTGTGCATACCCTGCCCTGAACTTTGGCCTTGTTGATTGTTGCTACCCCACGAAAAATTCGGATGGTTCCTCCAATTTGAGTTGTAGCCACTACCAAACTGCTGTTGATTTCTCTGTGCATTGCCCACAAAGTTAACAGAATCAGGATTTGCACCACAGCATTCGGCTGAATGCTCACTACTACCACACACTTCACACCACATCTGTTGAACTGCATTGACTGAAGCTGAAGGCTGGTTCAAATTTATATTGCTGAAGTGAGTGTTTAACTGATTTTGCAAAGCAGCTATCTGTGCAGCGATAGCTGTGAATCCATCCACTTCAAGCACTCCCGCTGCTTTCCTTGGTCCACCTCTTGAAGAATCTACATTCCATTCTGGATTGCCTTGTGAAATTCGGTTGAGCAAAGTGTACAGCTCCTCATAGGTCTTCTCCAGCGCTTGCCCTCCAGCTGCTAAATCTAACAGAATTTTAGTGTGGGGTTCCAAACCCTCAATAAATGTGTGTACCAACACCTCATTGGACTGATGATGGTGAGGACAGTCCCGCAACATGGATTTAAATCTTTCCCAGGCTTGATAAAGATTTTCTCCCTCCCTCTGTTTAAAACTTAGGATTTGACTCCTAAGTCTGGCTGTTTTACCAGAAGGGAAAAATCTGATCAAAAACTTCCGTGCAAGATCATCCCACGTTGATATAGAATTGGGTGGTTCAGTTTTTAACCACCTCTTGGCTTCACCAAGTAAGGAAAATGGAAATAAGGTGAGCCGAACATAATCAGGTGACACTCCAGCGGGTATATAAGTGTCACTTATCTCCAAAAAGTTTTGGAGATGTTGTTGTGGATCTTCATGAGGGAGACCGGTAAATTGCCCGCTTGTGTGCAAACGTTGCACCATATTCTGCTTTAATTCAAACCTCCCTCCAGGCTCTGGTTTGCGGATATTAGAATGTACATTGTTGGTGTGTGGGATTGCCACCTCGTGAACCGGCCTTGCTGCTGCTTCATCGGGCACTAAAACTGCCCGCACAACTGGTGGATTTTGTTGCTCCATCATAGACTATTTAAGCAACTGCAGCTTCTTTCGAAGAGCTTCTCTACGTTGACTATGAAATTCACGTTCAGGCTCTAAGTAAGATTCCACCAGCTCTTTTTCCCTTGCCAGTGTTCACAAAAACAAAATCTGCAAAATACAGGCTAAGACCAAGTTGTTAACACTTAAGAAAATAAAAATACAAATACAGTAAATTTACACTAAACACAATTTTACAAATCGCCTAGCCTCCCCGGCAACGGCGCCAAAAACTTGCTCGGCTTGCTCTGCTCGTGGTAATTTATATTAAAAATTGACACGCAAGTGCACGTGGTCAAACAAGTAATAAAGTGGCTAAGTAGCCAAGTATCGATCCAAGGAGGCTCAAGATACGTAAAATTGCCTAGTTTACTATATTCCTATTTCACTTCTAATTATGCTAACAACAATGTAACCAATAGTTACTTGAGTTTTTGGTTTCTAAACTATATATACTACAACTAATAACAACTATTTACTTGTGAATTTAGACAATGGATATGAACATGCCAAGGTTAAGAACAAGTAATGAACTTGATAATCATGATAATTTGGTTAATCTCTTCTTCATGTTGCTAGCCAAGAACATTAGCCTAGAAATTAAAACTCTCGTATTTAATTTCACTTTAGAATCATAAAACATCCGTCTACATTTCTGTGATCAAATGCTATTTATGACCTAGCACTACAATTCTGGTTCCTAAATTGACTAATACGGCTTTCAAGTATATTTCTATCAGGAAAGCACATCAAAACCCAATTTTCCCAAATCAAGTTAAGAACAATACCCTATTAATTCACAACTTTCCAATTTCTTGCTCTTTCGAGTGAAATTGGACTTTTTAGATGTACATTAATGTTGGCCAAGCACTAATGCAGTAAGAACAAGAATTAATAGAACAACATTAAAGAAGAAGAATAAAACCATATCATTTACAATCAAAATTCATTACACATGTTCAAAACCTCAGCAAGGAAGAGAATTAGCCACTCATTCTTGGATTGATCATCCTAAAATGAGTGTAAATCATACGTACAATTGATAGAAAGAAGAAAGGAAGAGAAGAATTCCCTTAGCTTTTTCGTTCTTCAACTGCTACTAATCAACGTTCCTGCTCTCCACTTCTGAACTCAGTCTAAAAACTAAAAACTAATTAAAATAAACCTAAGTGTGCTATTTATACTAGTGGGAAATTTTTCCCGAAATAACAAGCAACGTGTCACGGAGGCCAACGCGGAGCACTGCCTCCGTGACACGGCGTGGACGCGGACCTTTACTGGAATTTCCAGGGTCCGGTAAATTAGCCTCAACGTGGCACGGAGGCCATCGCGGAGGCCTCTCTCCGTGCCACGGAGCTGACGCGAAGGCACACTGGAAATTGCCATTTTAATTCATGTCCAGGCAGTGTGCTACCGCGATGGTAGCGTGGCACAGATCCATCGCGGAGCCCCTATAAAATATGCATTCCAAGGTCTTTTCCACGCTCGCATCCAAGTCCAACTCCGACATAGTTCCAACATGCATTTTATCTCCTAAAAATCACATTTACCTGTAAAACAAATGCTAATCATGTTGGTTAGTATAAATTCGCATTTTATTACTAATTACATGATATTATATACACATTGCACAACAAACAAGGTAAAAATGATACGTTTGAGTATCACTTGGGCATATAAATCTGCCGAAGATCATATACGTGCCCCCTATTGCATGTGAGGGAGAAGCTGGACAGTCATAATCAGAGAGCATGATGGCTGAGATGCTGAAAAAAGGTGAGGTCCACAAATGATCAGTTGAAGGAAATCCATGGTGATATATCAAGAATGCGTCAGAGAGTGGCATCACATGAGATGGCTATCAAGCAGATTGAACAACAGATAGGGCAGCTTTCAGCATCTATGAACCCTAGAAAAAAGCGTACATTACCTAGCAACAAAGTCAAAAATCTAAAGAATGATGGCCACTGTATGGCTGTGATGACTAGGAGTGGAAAGACCACGGTTGATTGTAGTTGAGAGGAAGAAAGAGAGAATGAATGAAGATGATGATGATGTCACTGAGAAGGAACATAACGAGGATGTTGAGTTGCCTGAGGTCCCAATTGGTGAAAAAAGGCATGAAGTTGAAAAGGAGCAATGTGAATTTTCAAGGCTATCTGTGACCACTGCCACCATTTCCCCAAAAGAATGAAGAAGAAAGTGGAGAATGGTAAGTATCAAAAATTCTTGTCAATGCTTAAACAATTATCTGCGAACATATCACTGGTTGAGGCATTGGAAAAATGCTAGGATATGCTAAGTTTATGAAGGACCTTGTGACGAAGAAGAGGTCTAGGAGCTATGAGCCCATTGATAATGTACACCATTGCAGTGCCATCGCTTCACGGGTCTTGGCCCAGAAAAGGGAAGATCCAGGTGCTTTCACTATTCCATGCATGATTGGCGATGCTAAGTTTGCAAGGGCACTCTATGATCTGGGAGCAAACATCAATCTAATGCCATTGCCTTTGTTTAAGTAGTTGGGCTTGGGAGCACCCACACCAACTACCATGTGGCTGCTGATGGCTGACAGAACTATGAAGAAGCCTGTGGGGATCCTATTTGATATGCTTGTCAAAGTTGACAAATTCATATTCCCAGCACACTTCGTGATCCTTGATTGCGAGGTTGATTATAAGGTCCCCATCATTCTGTGGTGACCATTTCTTGCAATTGGGAGGGACTTAATAAACGTGGAGGATGGTCAATTAAAGTTCAAAATAAATAAAAAAGAAGTCACCTTTAATGTGTACCGAAGAAACCAAAAGAATATAGAGTGTCTCAGTAATAGAAGATGAATCAGATTTCCTTGACGAAGTCTGAGTAGTTAAGACACTTACGTTGTGTCGCGATGTTAAGTCAGGAGCTTCTTAGGAGGCAACCCAAGTGGTGGTTTGGTGAATTCTGAGTAACCAAACCACCAACGTCATGCCACGACGTTAAATCAAGCACTTGTTAGGAGGCAACCCATGTTAATCAACTAATGTGTGTTCAAGTGTGCAGGAAAAAAAACAGGTGGCATAAAATGTGCAGAATAGGTATATACGACGGGTCTTAGTACAATATGTAATAGGGTTGTATGAACCGTAGTACGAGTCGCAGTGAGAAGCAGAGAGTATTTCAGTGCATGAATTTAGGGTACAGTTGGTCCTACGAATCGTAACTCTATTGTACGAGTCGTAGTACCTATTGTGGCTATGAACTATGCAAGGCATGGACAACAATAAATGGAAAAGACCTATGAGACATAGTACGAACCGCACTCACATAGTACAAGTCGTAAGATATACTCGTAGGTCCACATGTAAGTCTTCCAAATCCCTTTGTCTTGGGTTCAAAGGACGAGTCCTATGACTCGTGGTACGAGTCGTGACGAGTCAAAATTTTCAAAAAAACACCCGACTCGGCCTAGATTTTCAAATCATCCTGATACCCTATTTAAGCTTTAAATAAGTCGTACCCATTCTCCACACACTCATAAACTAAGTCACGAACATAACCCACGATTATCTCACACCCACAACTAGAACATCAAGGATCAATCAAGCAATTTTGTGCTCAACCAAGCCTCGTCCAACTCTAATTCCTATTTTCTAGTCGAAGTAAGTTGTTAACAAGTAAGTTTATTTCTTTGAATTTGATAAAACTTGTATGCTTGATGTAATGATGCTAAAACCCCTTGTGTGTCCTAGTTACTTCTTGAAAATTTCGAAAAAGACAATGACCAGGGGTGTGATTAAGCCATGAACAACTGGGAAAGAACTTGAAACTGACGAACTTGCACATTAAAAATGGCCAAAATGTGAGTTATGGGTAGTGAATAAAAAGGGAAGGAATGAGTAGTTATAAAATGGGTTAAAATACATGCCTAGACTTGGGGAATTCTGAGTACCCAAAACATAAAGTATAACTCCCTGTAACTAAACCAAAATTGAAGGAGGGAAAGACTTCACAAGCCTTCCTACGACTCGTGGTTTGATACTACGACTCATAGGATGTTTCGTTGGAACTGTCTTAAGACCAATTTGGAAAGAACACCAGGCATGAATCCTAGTATGGATCGTGGTTTACTGCCAAGACTCGTAACTAGCAGCTATACCTAAAACCAAAGGGCCAAGTCCACAAGTGATTGTATAATCCTTCCTGCAACTCATGGAATCGACTTATGAGTCATACCATGAGTCGTGGAAAAATGAAGAAAAGTTGTTTTTAAAGGGGAATCCTCATACAATGCGTAATATGGATTGTACCTTCATGGTATGAGTCGTACCTTAGAGTTGTAACACTAATCTGAGATAATACGGGTCTGTGTATGAGTCGTACCTCCAAGGTACGACCCGTATTGTTTACTCGTGGTAATTTATAAAGGAACTTTGTTTGATTTTTTTCTCAGACATGGAATGCTTACTCTCTTTCTCTATAGGTACAATGACGATAAAGTGTAAGGCATCTAGGGAAACTAGTCGAAGGGAATTGATTTATGAGACCTCTGAGTCTGAGCAAGCAGGTGACTCCCCTAGTGGTTCAGTTGAGGAGTACAAGGTCGACACTTCAGGTACATGTGGGACCCGATCCACTAGTGTGAAGGCTAAAGCACAAGCCTTGGCCGCCACTGCCACATAAGCAGGTGCTCCCCAGTATGAGGAGGGAACAAATAAAAAGCACAAGATGTGGGAAGCAACTCAATTGATGATGAAGGGGCCGAGAGGCCCAATCCGGAGAAGTAAGAGGTGGTGTTGAATCTGATGAGGAGGTACCAAATGCCAAGCAGGAGCAGACTCCGTTAAACGAAAATCACATTATCCAGTGGAGCTTGCTAGGAGCTCAAGAGATATATGAGAAAGGCATTGCTCTATCCACCAAAAACAAGCCTATGCGGAGCATTCAAGATGAATCACGGATCCTCACAAATTCATTGAATGAGGTAGAGGAGATGAAGTGAATATTCAGTTTCTACGGCTTCGAGTGGATGGCAAGGACTCCGGAAAAGTACACTTTATAAATTGTTCGAGAGTTCTATGCCAACCATTTGGCGACCATGGAGTAGAAGGCCAAAGAGGGGCAAAAATTGCAAGATCAGCCCAAACTGGAGAGTGTTATTGTTAGAGGCCGAGAGGTCGACATATCTGAGCATATCATTTCTCAAATACTATATGAGCCCCAATTCATACCTCCACATTCTACTCTAGAATATAAGTATCAGGTGGAAGCATTAAAATAGATCAAGTAGCTCGCCCGTGATGAGAGGAGGAGGCAGGTGCAGTGATTGTATGGTGTGATCGCTGAGGACAGAGATAAGGCAGAATGGGTCACTAGTAGCAAACAGGTCGCAAAGAATTATTTAAACTTCATAGCGAAGGTCTGCTGGACGTTAGTACGGTGCCGATTGGCACCGACAGTTAATGACAATACCCTTATTGCATATAGAGTAGCTTTAGTGGCATGTATCATGTCCAGACACCCCATCAACATTTTGAGGGTTATTACTGTGGAAATGTCGTATCGGGCTATGGAATTGGGCACTACTATCCCATTCCCGAGCCTTGTATTCAAATTGTGCATGGAGGCAGGTATCACAGTGCACAGGAGCAAAGCGAGCCACCGGCTGTAGATTTCAGTATTTAGAGGAAGCTCCCAGCACTTCTACTACACCATTACCCAGCCTACCGAGCCAGACTCCAGCAGGGTATGTCCTAGTGCCCCAGGATTTTCTCTAGAAGCTGGCCAAAAGACTAACTATGGCCGAGACAAAAATTCAAGCAATGATGGAGAATGTCAAGCCCTGTCTCAAAGCAGTGATAGACACAGTCGCATAGGCCTTGCATTCTGGGATCGATGGGTTTGAGAGTTGATTTAATAGGCACATGGCGGAGTAGACAGATACAAGTAGCCTCCATGAGGAGTTGGGGGCACTTCGAAGCCAAATGGCCGAGTTGTTATCTCGACAACTGGTAAACATACCAGCCCCCACTCTTCCTAACTTGGATGCGGATATTAAGGAGGAGCTTGATTTGGCAGCCTACTGGGAGCCCACAGTACCAAGCAAATGTAAAGGGAAGAAGAGGGTCTCCGAGGATGTTGGAAATGAGACCCCATAAAAAAGAAAGAAGAAAGAAAGAAGAGAACCCAAGCGGGAATGAGTGGAGAGCCTGCAGACTCATGACTCACACATGTCAAGGCTAGAGGAGCGAGCTAGAGGAGCGGGTAGCTCCACCATGGCTCGGCCCGAGTTTGCCAGTGGAAGAGACCCTACCGGCAAGCAACATTCAGCCCCGACCATTTCGGAGGCCATAGAGATGGCTGAGTCTACTGAGGGGGTAACCACTCCCCCTATTGTTCCACCAGTGTGTGCGCCAACCACCGCTAGCACCACGATTATGGCGGAGGTACCTCCTCCGCAGGATGAAGCGCTTAGAGCACCACAGGTATGTTCCCATCCCTCTGTTCTTATATTTTACTCTTTGGGGATGAAGCACACTTTTAAAAAAGGGGAGGGGGTGTACTTGTATTTTTGGAATTTTTGATTCGTCCGAGGGTTTTTCTTGCGTGTTTTTTTCCTCGGGCATGTTTCTAGTAGAACCTATATATTTTGGATTTTATTTTTGTGATTTTTATTTAATTTGAAAGTAAATTAGGATTACTCAGCCAATAAATTACACTAGTTTTGGATTTGTGAAAATTTGAGCTTGTTTAAGAAAAATTTTTGTTGATGAATTAGCTGTGTACTTGTGACTGCATACATGATTTCTATGGATCTTTTTATGTCATTTAAGTATATTAGCATGTGTAGTTTTTGTTAAACCATCAATAAATTGGATGAGTAGAGTGAATATAAATCATGTTCAATGAGTAAGTGAGGTCTTATGCCTAGTTCAATACTGTATAGAGGATCGAGAACTTGCCTGATTAGTCTTTGCATAGGTTTAAGGATGTTTGGTTAGGAAAGGATCATAGGCCATTTTTGTTGACCCCATTTTTAGCCTAAATAACGCTACCAAAATGATGTGATTCCTTTAATCCCAATTTTGAGCCTTAAATGAACTATTTTTTTTATTAACCGATTAACCGTACCCATTTTTATAATGAACCTATTTTTGCTATGGTATCTCCTTGGACATTGTAAACCTTAACATAGGCAAAATGCCTAAGCTGAGAGTGGCTAGAGTAGGGGTGCATAAAGATTGGGATGGTGAAAAGGGAGAGAAAAGAGAAAAAGGGTGAAAAATGAGGTGTGGTGTGAAAAAAAGAAAAAAAGATTATTCTGAAAAAGGAAATTCAAAAAGAAAATAATGCATGAAAAATTTTTAAAACACACCACACTTGTACAAGTGAATAAAAAGGGTGAAAAGGGAGAAAAAGAAGAAAAAGCAAAAAGGGTGAAATAAGTGAAGAATGGAGCCACATGTATATAAAGCCAAGGAGGGATTTTAGTCACACAAGAATTTCCATATTTACCTTACCCAGCCCAAAAGCCTACATTACAAATAGTAATCCTAACATAACCATCTGTTAGACCGAAGTATAGAAAATAAGGGCAAGTCTATGGTATCCAATATGCAGTATTTGGAATTTCTTTATGAGAGTGAGAGTCTCACTTGTTTAGTCCCATATCATATATTTTGTTATATCTGTGGGGGGGGGGGGACTTCGTTTGCTGTAAGAGTACATGATTTGTGTTTGACTTTACTAGTGGTTTGTGTGAGAAACATTGGTGATGACTTGACTACTTGTTGATAACTGGATGACATGTATTGATCCCTGTTTATCATGTTTTGTAGTCACTTGCAGTGCATGTGCTAATTTGGTTCGGGGGAAAAGGGTCAAAAGTTTTTGGAGTCAGAGTACAAATTTTGTTTGATATTGGTTGTAGTGTCTTAGGTTTATTTTCTAGTTAAACATCGTAATTAGTTTTTCTTTTTCTTTTCCTAAGGACATGCAAAAGTCTTAACTTGAGGGTGTCGATGTGCTGAGTTTCCAACACTTTCTACACTTAAAACTAAGAAAATAGCATGGACATAGGTATGTTTATATGGATATAAGGCACTTTTACTTGATTTTGAGGAAAATAAGTGTTGGACCAAAGATGTTCAAAAGAAGCTTGAAAATGTAGAAAATCAGTCAAAGTACCAGTCTCGGTATGAGTCATACCTAGATGGTATGAACTATACTGAGAACCGTGATAAAGTTTAGATGGCTGAATAGAGAAGAAGGTAACATAAAACTCTTAGTACGAGCAGTAATTGGAGCCGTGGAAAACTTCAGAGAATTTGCACAAGGCAACCTCTTGGTATGGGTGGAACCCTCAAGTCGTAGCACTTACATACGACCCGTACCATGAGTTGTGATGAGTTCCAATTACTATTCAAGACTTGGTGGAATTTTAAACACCACAGACAGTACAAGTCATGGCAAGAAGGTATGAGTCATACCACAACACTCGTGAAACATTCCAGAAGATGTCAGAATTCTCAGAACTAAGCCACGGATGCATTATACGATTCATAGAAAGGAGGTATGATATGTAGAAGCTCACAACACTTAGCCAAAGGTTCAACCAGCCAAGGACATACAAAAGGCAGTTACGACCCTTAAAATCCTGCTACGGCTCATATGACAAGTCGTGGCACAGGCGGCGCTAGTTATGGAAAATATCCTTGTTAGCTTAGGAAAAGGTTTCTGATATTTTTATAAAATACCTTTTATGTTTTATATTCATAGGAATCAGTAGAGAATCAATACAGAACGTAGAATTGAGTAGTTTTAGTGTGATTGACACTTCTTGGAAGCAATTCCTGATTTCTTTATCAATTGTTTTTGAGATTATTCTTGCACATTCAAAGAAGTTTTTCTCTCTACTATTGCTGTAAGTATTTAATTATGTGTTTGTCTATGAATTTATATCATAACCTTACAACTATGAGAGGCTAAAACCTCCACAACTAGGGGTTGTGGGAACCATGGAGGATTAACAAACTAGGGTTGCACAAAAGTGATTCAAAACCAATGCAAGAAGCTTTTATTGTATTATGTTCATGCTTAAATGTTTCTTAATGGTGTACAACATCAGGACTTGCACAAATTCTTACTTTCTTGAACCAAAAGAGGTAGAGATTAGGAAAAGAGAATTACAATAAATCCTTGATGTTATAATCATTGTATTAACTTGAGCAGTGGTCGCAAGAGAGTGAAATTTGGAAAAGTATTAATAATGGGTAGTTTGAAATCGCTAATGAGACCTGACTAGGTGATTGACTATAGTCATCCAATAGGGACGAACTAGTCTTTTGGATAAACCCTAATTTTCAGTTATACATGTAAGCATTGGGATTGATCACATGTGTATACCCGAAGTAGTTATGAACCCATGGGGAGCACATACCCTAGTTATTTGCAAAACTTGATTTAATTCACAGTTATAACTTTGTTTTATTATTATTTTCAAAACTCCCCAATTTGGAGATAACTTCTCAACAACTTCACTTACCGTCATTAGTATAGATCTTCCGTATTCCCTGTGGGTTCGACCCCAACCTCTTAGTTAGGTTCTTTATTGACAACGTCATGCTTCAGCAGGAGGTGTGATTTTAAGCGTCATCACTAGCTCTACTAAATCTACTGAGGTGACTTTTCGAAGGACTGTGACAGGGCAACTTCTATATACCCGTCAAGCTATAACTAAATCACTGACTGGAGTAAGGATCGAGAAGGGTTCTGATAGGATTTCGGGACTGACTCCAAAACTACTATCGACATAGGGTATCATAAAAGATAAAGTATCCCATGGATCTAACAATGCATATACATCAAGGTGGAATAATCATAACATACTAGTTATCTAGGGAGACCTCCTACTCCTGATGAGATGCTAAGGCATAGAATTTGTTTTGGCACTGACCAGCACCTGCACTAGTGGATGCACCCTGCTGAGCCGAGCGTGCTGGTGGGGTTAATGAGCTAGTGGCTAGGCCTCGGCCCCTATCATGGCCCTATCATGGCCCTATCTTGCTGCTGGGCAATCTCTGAGCCTATGTCCGGGCTTTCCACACCCAAAAAAAGTACCTGAACCGGCTAAACATTGTTCCGTGTTGTTCGGCCACACCTGCCACACTCTGGGAGACTGGACTCTACGGGTCTGCTCCCGTGACCTCGAGAGCCTGATGCTCGTCCCCTCTGGTCGCACCTAGATCTTGATGGCATGCTCATAGCTGACGGTGCTAGGGCTAAAGATCTCTGGTGGGACTATTGATGCTGCCCACCACTAGGTTTTTGCTGGGAGAATCCAATACTATCAGTCCTTGCCCTCTTGGCCTCTCTCTCCCGCTCAGTCACCTATACTGCCTCTATCTACTCAACATATAGGACTGTCTGAGAAAAGTCAATGTCTTGATGAAGCATCACAGTCCAGCAATCTTTGACCAAATGGTCTGCTATCCCATGCACGAACCAACTCACTCGGGCTTTGTGATCTGTCACCATATCAGGTGCATACTTGGAAAAGTGAGTAAACTCCAAAGCATACGCCTGAACCATGCCTTGCTTCTTATTCACAAACTCAGTTGCTTTAATATCCCTCATCTCACTAGTGAAGAACCGATCCAGAAATACGGTGTGGAACTCATCCCAACCAATGGGGCCTGCTCCAACTGTCCTACTATCCTTTACATTGCCTGAACCAGATGTGTGCAACACCTTTCAACTAATACGAGGCTAGATCTGCGCACTCCTCTCGAGTCACCCCCATAATCTATGTGATCTTTATAACTTCATCAATAAACTCATGTGGATCCTCGTCCACCTTTGACCCAAGGAACTCCGAAGGGTTCACCCTAAGAAAATCTCTAACTATCACAGTTGCCGCCTTCCCATTCCGAGGGACAAGCATTACCGCCTTTTGGTTGACTTGGGCAGTCAAAGCCTGAGCTAGCATCTGTATGGCAGCTGTAAACTCTACATGGGCAACCTTCTCGGGCACATGCTCCTCGGGGGCCAGTGGGGCCTGTTGGTGCCCATCCCCATTGCCATTCTCATAACCATTTCCGTTTCTATTCCTTTTTTCGTTAACTCGATGAGGAGGGATGATTCTGCAAATGTGTATAGCACTATTTAGAAGGATAGAGAGACATTTCATCGCACAACTTAGATCATGAAAGAAGGGAAGTTTTCTAAAATGTTTCATAGCCTCTTCGTCATAAGTGTGACGTGCTTCATACCCATGAAAAAGACACTACTTAACGTGGTTTTCAGACACCCTAGGACACTTCAAAACCTAGTGCTCTGATACAAAGTTTGTCACGACCCGAACATAGGCCCGGATCGAGACATGGGTCAAAGAACCCCGAGAGGCTCCAAGTCGTCCCATGGAATGAACATGACATCTAAACTCAACTTAATAAAGCAGAAGTCTAACATATATAACATAGTGGAAGTTTGAAAATCTAATAACATCGAATATATGAATACATGTCATAGGATTTTCATTCTATGTATGATTTCTCTCATATCTTCCATGTTTTTCAAGATTTCTATGATGAATATGATATATTGTCCATGATTTCACTCTCATATCTGTGATGTATTCACATGATTTGATACGTACAAGATTACCAAGGTTAAGCACCTGCTTTAGCATTGTTTTATAAAATATATTGTCCATTTTGAATATATGATTTTACTATGACCTCAGTATGCATGAATTATAGTATGATTTAATATGATTTTCTTATGATTCCAGTATGATCAGTATGTTCAGTGTTATTTAGACTATCATGACAATTTTTGAATAAAAAAATTTGACATGTCTTAGAAAACTAGTTTCTTTCATGGTTCTTTAAACTGTCATGATACTTTCAAATAAAGCAGCTCTCACTTGTCTTAGAATATCAATTTTGAGCTATTAGTATTTTCATGGTTCTTTAGACTCTTAGGACACTTTCAAATAAAGTAGTTCTGACTTAATCTTAGAATGCTAGTTTTAAGATTATTAGTATTATATTTCATTGGGAGTAGTACTTAGAACTGAGTGGGCCGGGGTTTAGCACACCCAGATTTCCAAAACTATGTGTCATCATAGGTTATTATCAATTAGTGATCACACATATTAGTCAGTAGACCCTGGCAAGGTATAGAGGGCCCTATAGATAGGGAGTAAATATCAAACTACATATGTAATACCCCGAAAGCCCTAAGTTCAGACCCAAGGGTTGAAATGGAGAAAACAAAATTTTTTTACTAGGTCACAGGATGAGTCATCCAGTGACGCAGGTGCACCATGAATCATTAGGTGACTCGTGGAGAGAAGTGAGAGTTGACTAGTTTTTGAAATTTGGGGCTGACCAAGAGACAAGCCACAATTCATGGTCAGGGTAACGAGTCGTGGAGGCACCCGTGGTCAGGAACCAACTTGAAGACGGAAACTTTTGGAAATGAAACCAGTGACTCTTCACCACGATTCTCCCCTCAGGCAACTAGTCATCTAGTCCCTCGTTGGGACTGGCAGTGTGTTTTTTCCTATGGATTTATTAAGGATTTTTCCATAATACCTAAGTTCCTAAGACCTAAACTACGTCGTGTTAAGCTCAAATAACTGTTTCTAAGAGGTTTTAGCTCATTCTAAACCTATCCCTCTCCATGCATGAAAGCCTAGAAGTTCCTAAGGGTGATCAAGAATAGAAATTCATTAAGTCTTCTCTAATTTCCTTTGGGCAGTCACAAAGGTTAAGAAATCATAAGTACCCAGGTATGTAGGGTTATGAATGGGTGTATTTATCCACTCCCATGTCCAATCCCTTCTCAAATTCATGGAAATTTTAAGTTGATGAATCTATGGGGTTTTAACCCAACTTGTGAATTCTCTAAGTATCTATTAAGGGTATAATCTATTTATGTTTCTAGTGTTGAATTATGATTAATGGGCATGTTTTATAATGTTTTTAATTACAAATCATGTTTTCAAAGTTTTACAAATAATGATGCCCAATTACAAAAATTCATAAAAAGATGAGATTATGATCATTGTTTCTAAGTATGATGAGATATTTATGATGCAAGTAGGATTTCGAATTACTCATGTCTACATTCTAGTTTTTGACTATCAAAGTCTATTTCAAGTATGTTTATGTTTGGGCAAGCCCATATGATCAAGTATGTTTCATAATTTATCTTCAGCTTGTGGTATGGTTTAAACCAAGGCTCCTCGTGTTATGTTTTCAAATTATGTACAGCATATTACAGTTCAGCTTCATCACTAGACGATGGTTCAGCTTCTTTGGAAAAAGGATAAAGAGCATATGTATGTTTTTTGGAGTAGTGTCTAGCACCGAGTAGGCTAAGGGTTAGTCAACCATGTGCTTCAATACTACGTGCAAACGTAGGAATGTTCAAATATTTGGGACCTCTCTTGTTAGCTTTCCCTGCCCCCAATGGACCTTCAGCTTGATATTGATATCATCGTAGCGTTCTTAGCCCTGGCAAGGCTTTGGATGGCTTTGCCCACTGGAGGGTAATAGTCAGAACCACGTAAGCTCTATCGTAGTAATGTCAGTTATATGACGAGTCTCCCATTATTCATCAAGATTTCAGTTATATATGTTCATCATTCATGATTTTATGTTTTCAGCAGGTGTGACCCAATATTCTGTTTTACTTATGAATAATTAGTTTCAGCTTTGGGTCATTCGATTCACTTATAATATTTAGATATGTTTAAGTCATGTTTTCAGATAATAGCATGCAAGCTCTACTCTCATAATCTTATGATGACATTTTTTATGATATGCATTATTTCTGGTCTTTACTTACTTACCTTGCATACTTAGTACATTCCACGTACTAACCGCATATACGTTGCTGTATCATTTCATAAAACAGTCTCGAATATTTAGGTTCAACTCCGCTGTTAGCCAGATCCTTAGAGTAGCACCTCCATCCAGAGTTAGTGAGTCCTCATTCTTCGAGGACCCTTTTATCAGTTGTATCCAGTATCTTCAATTTTAGTTCTAGTGAGTTAGTTGGAGTATTTTCCCATCAACTCATCAAGTATATATAGGCTTATCAAACATAGTATGTTTTTAGTTTCAGATTGTTGTTATGTGTTCATATATTTGATATTATTAGATTTTTAGACTTTCGCTATTTTATATGTTAGACATCCATATTATTATGTTGAGATTAGATGTCATGTTCATGCCATGGGTTGACTTGTAGCCTCTCAGGGTTCTTTGTCTCGTGTCTCAATTCAGGCCTATGTTCGGGTCATGACAAACTTGGTATTAGAGCATTAAGTTTTTAAGTGTCATATGATTTCTGAAAGCCGCATTAAGTAGAGTCTCTTTCATGGGTGTGAAGTGCGCCACACTCATGAAGAAGAGGCTAGGAAACGTTTTAGGAAATGTTCCCTTCTTTCATGATCTATGCCGTGTGATGAAGTGTCTCCCTATCCTTCTAACTCGTGCTATACGCATTTGTAGAACTATGCCCCCTCGTGGAGTTAATGGAAGAAAAAACTTAAATGTGTACATGAGAATGGCAATGGGGATAGTCACCAGCAGGCCCCATAGCCCCCGAGGATCATGTGCCTGAAAAGGTGGCCCATGCAGAATTCAAGGCTTCCATACAGATGTTGGCAGAGGCTTTGGCCGCCCAGGTCAAGGCAGTAGTGCATGTCCCTCAGAATGGGAATGCAACAGCAGCTAGAGTTAGAGATTTTCCAAGGATGAACCCTCTGGATTTTCTCGGGTCGAAGATGGATGAGGATCCACATGTGTTTATCGATGAGATTTAGAAAATTTCCCAAATCATGGGGGTGACAGAGGAGGAGTGTGCAGATTTATCCTCTTATCAGCTGAAGGGAGTTGCACATATCTGGTTCAGACAGTGGAAGGATGGTAGGGCAGTCGGAGCAGGCCCTATTGATTCGGGTGAGTTCCATACTGCATTTTGGATTGGTTCTTTCCCCTTGAGATGAGGGAGATCAAAGCAGCGGAATTCGTGAACTTGAGATAGAACAGCATGACGGTCCTGGAGTATGGTCTAGAGTTCACCCGCCTATTAAAATATGCCCTTGAGATTGTGGCGGACCAGAGGGCTCGAGTGAGTCAGTTCGTGCATGGGATAGCAGACTATTTGGTAAAAGATTGCCAAACCGCAATGCTTCATCAGGACATTGACTTCTCACGGATAGTTCTGTACGCCCAACAGATAGAGGCGATACAGTTTAGTGAGAGAGAGGCCAAGAGGGCCAGGATTAATAGCTTTGGATTCTCCCAGCAGAGACCTAGTGCTGGGCACCATAAGCAATCCTACCAGTGATTATCAACCCCAGCTCTATTAGCAGCAAGTGTGCCATCCAGATCTAGGCGTGACTAGAGGGGATAGGCATCAGGCACTTGAGGTCAGAGGAGCAAATCTATGGAGCCTAGTATTCTAGCTATTGATAGGTGTGGCCGGTGATACACTGATTAGTGCTTAGCAGGTATAGGTTCTTGTTTTAGGTGTGGGAGGCCCGTACATATGCTCAGAGATTGCCCAGTATCTAGATAGGGCCATGATAGAGGTCCAGCCACTAGTTCAGCAGTTTCACCATCAAGCTAAGTTTAGTAGGGAGCCTCCACTAGTGCAAGTGGTAGCCCACATCAGAACAGATTATATGCCCTCACGTCTCACCAGGAGCATAAGGTCTCTCCAGATATAGTCACTGGTATGTTACGAGTATTCAACCTTAATGTATATGCTAGATACAAGTGCTACTTTATCTTTCATGACGCCTTATGTTTCTAATAGTTTTGGAGTCACCCTTAAAATCCTATTAGAATCCTTCGCAATCTCTACTCCAGTCGGTGATTAAGTTATAGCTCAATGGGTATATAGAAATTTCCCTTTCACAGTCCTTCAGAAAGTCACTCAGCAGATTTAGTAGAGCTAGCCATGATAGACTTTGATGTTATCTTTGGCATGGATTGGCTACAGGCATGTTATGCCACAGTAAATTATAGAACCCGTGCGATAGAATTTCGATTTCCGAGTGAGCCAGTCCTAGAATGGAAGGGTAGTTCAGCTTTGCCTATAGGTCATTTCATTTCCTACCTTAAGGCTAGAAAGATGATTTTTATGAGTTGTATGTACCATCTAGTTAAGGTTAAGGATGCTACGTCTGAAACCCTTACTATCATGTCAGTTCCTATAGTGTGTGAATATCCAGAAGTGTTTCCAGATGACTTGCCGAGAAATCCTCCCGAGCGGGAGATCAATTTTGGTATTGTCCTTTTTTTTTCGATATGCAGTCTATTATCTATTCCTTCTTATAGAATGGCTCCAGCTGAGCTAAAGGAGCAGTTGAAGAATCTTTTAGGCAAGGGTTTAATCAGACCAACCAAATCCCTATGGAGTGCCCCAGTTCTCTTTGTCCGGAAGAAGGATGGTTCCCTTTGGATATGTATTGACTATCGACAATTGAACAAGGTCACAGTCAAGAACAGGTATTATCTCCCCAGAATTGATGACTTGTCTGACAACCTTGAGGGTGCCAAGTGTTTCTCAATGATAGACCTCAGATCCAAGTATCACCAGCTCAAGTTTCGAGAGAGTGACATTCCGAAGACAGCCTTTAAGACTCGGTATGGTCACTATGAGTTTCTATTTTTGTCTTTTAGACTAACAAATGGTCCTACAACTTTTATGGATCTGATGAATAGGGTATTAAATCCATATTTGGATATGTTCATGATCATGTTCATAGATGACATTCTTATATACTCTCGGAGCAAGGAGGAGCATGTCTCTCATTTGAGGGTGGTACTACAGACTTTTAAGGATCGCAAATTATATGCTAAGTTCAGCAAGTGCGACTTTTGGCTAGACTCAATAGCATTTTTGGGTCATGTGGTGTCAAGTGAGGGTGTACAGGTGGACTCTCAAAAGATAGAAGCGGTGAAGAATTAATCTAGATCAGTGATTCCTTCAGATATCAGGAGTTTCTTAGGCTTAGCTGGTTATTACCATAGATTTATTGAAGGGTTTCCATCTATTGCAGCACCATTGACTAAGTTAACCTAGAAGAAAGTGAAGTTTCAATGGTCAGAGGCCTGTGAGAAGAGTTTGTAGGAGTTGAAGACTCAACTCACCTCAGCACCAGTATTAACCCTACCTGAGGGTACCGATGGGTTTGTGGTATATTATGACGCCTTAAGAATCATCTTGGATATGTATTAATGTATCATAGTAAGTTTATAGCCTATTCTTTCATGCACTTGAAAGTCCATGAAAAGAAATACCCAACTCATGACCTTGAGTTGCTGGCGGTGGTATTCTCCTTAAAGATTTTGAGAAACTATCTGTACGGGGTCCATGTGGATGTGTTTATGGACCAAAGAAGCCTACAGTACGTGTTTACCTATAAGGATTTAAATCTACGTCCAAGAAGGTGGTTGGAGCTTCTTAAAGATTATGATATGAGTGCCCTTTATCATATGGGCAATGCTAATATTGTGGAAGACGCTCTTAGCAGGATTTCTATGGAGAGTGTGGCCCACGTAGATGAAGAGAGGAGAGTGTTAGTGAAGGATGTGGATCGTCTTGCATGGCTAGGAGTCCATCTTGTTAACTCAACAAATGGTGGTGTCATTGTTCAGAATGGATCAGAATCTTCCTTAATGATTGAGGTCAAATCTAAACAAGAAGAGGATCCTATTTGGGTAAAGTTGAATGAAGCCATTTAGAATCAGAAGGTGGAGGTATTCTCCCAAGGGGGAGATGATGTACTATGATATCAGGGTCCTTTGTGTATATCTAGTGTGGATGACTTGAGGGAGCGGATATTGCATGAGGCTCATGGTTCTAGATATTCTATACATCCAGGTGCCACCAAGCTATACCATGACCTATGGGAAGTCTATTGGTGGAATGGCATAAAGAAGGACATAGCAGAGTTTGTGGCTAAGTGTCCAAATTGTCAACAGGTGAAGATTGAGCATCAAAGACCTTGAGGTGTGCTTCAAGATTAGTATCCCTATTTAAAAGTGGAAGGAAATAAATATGGACTTCATTACGGGGATTCCTTGTACTCGCTGATAGTATGAATCTATTTGGGTGATTGTAGATAGGTTGACTAAAGTAGCTCATTTTCTACCAGTCAAAACTATGGATTCAGCGGAGGATTATGCTAAATTTTATATTTGGGTGTTAGTTCGGTTGCATGGAGTGCCCTTAGAGGTACTCAGTTTACCTCCCAATTTTGGAGATCGTTTCAAAAGGGACTTGGTACTCGGGTTAAGCTTAGTACATCTTTTCAACTGTAAATGGATGGTCAGGTTGAATGGACCATTCAAACTCTTGAGGACATGTTGAGAGCGTGCATGATTTATTTCAAGGGTAGTTGGGATGATCATTTGCCTCTCATTGAGTTTGCATATAACAACAGCTACCATTCCAGCATTCAGATGGCTCCGTTTGAGGCTCTCTATGGGCAAAGATGTAGATCGCCTTTTTGTTTGGTTTGAAGTCGGTGAAGCTGTGATGATAGGAAAAGATTCATTCCATGAGTCTACGGAGAAGGTTTAGCTTATAAAGTAAAGATTGAGAAAAGCTCAGACTCATGAACAGTCCTATGCGGATGTGAGGAGGAGAGAACTTGAGTTTGAAGTTGGTGATTGGGTGTTTCTAAAGGTATCTCCTATGAAGGGAGTGATGAGTTCGGAAAGAAAGGGAAACTCAGTCCCTATTATGTTGGCCCCTACCGGATTGTGAGAAGGGTTGGCAAGGTAGTGTATGAGTTGGAGTTGCCCCCAGATTTGGCTTCAGTGCATCTAGTGTTTCATGTGTCTCTTTTGAAGAAATTCATAGGTGATCCAACTTTGGTTGTCCAAGTGGAGAGCATGTGTGTGAAGGATAGTCTTAGCTATGAGGAAGTTCTGGTGGAAATACTTGATTGTCATGTTCAGAAGCTAAGGAACAAGGATGTAAATTCAGTGAAGGTTTAATGGAGGAATTAGCATTTTGCGGGTGCGACAGCTGAAGCATATATGATGGCTAGATTACCCGCATCGATTCCACCCAGCTCAGTTTTAGCTTGAGGTATCAGTTTTCTCCCTAGTACTCTATTCAGTTTAGATCATGTGCCCCAGTTTCTTTCATGTCAATGTATGTATGTGTAATTCATGAATTCAGTTCAATCATGTAATTCAGTTCAGAGTCAGTCACTCCGTCAGTTTTTATCTTTAAATATTCAGTATCTAGAATAATGGTTGCAATTCTCAACTTTTTAGTATGTTTACCCACATTCAAGGATGAATGTTCCCAAGTGGGAGATATTGTAGTACCTAGAAATCCCTAACATCAGACCTTAGGGTTGAAATGGAGAAAACAGAAATTTCTGCACCAGGTCATAGGACGAGTCTTCCAGTGACCCGTGAGGTGCACCACGAGTCATTAGGTGACTCGTGGAGTGAAGGGAGAGTTGGCTGGCTTTTTAAATTTGGGGCTGACCATGAGACAAGCCATGATTTTTGGTCAGGGTAATGAGTCGTGGAGTCAGCCGTGGTCAGGAGACGGCTTGAAGATAGAAACTTTGGGCAGTGAACCCATCAACCCGTGACCATGAGTCCTCCCTCCGGCAACAAGTCGTCTATTCCCTCATTGGGATTGGCAGTGTGTTTTTCCCTATGAATTTATTAAGGGCTTTTCCATAATTCCTAGGATCCTAAGAACTAAACGACGTCGTTTTAAGTTCAAATAAGTGTGTTTTAAGAGGGTTTAGCTCATTCTAAGCCTATCCCTCTCCATGCATGCAATCGTAGAATTTTCTAAGGGTGATCAAGCTTAGAAATTCATCAAGTCTTCTCTAATTTCCTTTGGGCATTCAATAAGGTTGAGAAATCAAAAGTACCCAGGTACGTAGGTTTACGAATGGGTGTATTTATCCACTCCCATGCCCAATCCCTTCTCAAATTCATGAAAATTTTAAGTTGATGAATCTATGGGGTTTTAACCCAACTTGTGAATTCTCTAAGTATCTATTAAGGGTATAATCTATTTATGTTTCTAATGTTGAATTATGATTCATGGGCATGTTTTATAATGTTTTTAATTACAAATCATGTTTTCAAAGTTTTACAAATAATGATTCCCAATTATGAAAGTTCATAAAAAGATGAGATTATGATCATTGTTTCTAAGTATGATGAGATATTTATGATGAAAGTATGATTTCAAATTAGCCATGTCTACATTCTATTTTTTGACTATCAAAGTCTATTTCAAGTATGTTTAAGTTTTGGCAAGCCCATATATTCAAGTATGTTTCATGATTTATCTTGACTCAATGTTATTAGCTTACCACATGAATTTTAGACCCACTCTCTTTAGCTTGTAGTATGGGTTGAGCCAAGGCTCCTCATGTTATGTTTTCAAATTATGTATATCATGTTATTTTTCAGCTTCATCACTAGATGATGGTACAACTTCTTTGAATAAATGATAGAGAGCATATGCATGTTTTTGGGAGTAGTGTCTAGCACCGAGTAGGCGAAGGGTTACTCAAACCTGTGCCTCAGAACTATGTTCCAACGTAGGTATGTTTAGATTATTTGGGACCTCCCTTGTGATCTTTCCCTGCCCCCAGGGGGTCTTCAGCTTGATATCGATATCATCATAGCGTTCTTAGCCCTGGCAAGACTTTGGACGGCTCTGCCCACTTGAGGCTAATAGTTGGGACCACGTGAGCGCTATCGTAGTAATATAAGTTATATGACGAGTCTCCCATTGTTCCTCAAGATTTCAGTTATGCATGTTCATAAGTCATGATTTTATGTTTTCAGCAGGTGTGTCCTAATATTCAGTTTTACTTTTGAATTATCCGTTTCAGCTTTGGGTCATTTGATTCAATTACAATATTTAGATATGTTTAAGTCATGTTTTCAGATAATAGCATTCAATATCTACTCTCATAATCTTATGATGACATGTTTTATGATATGCATGATTTCTGGTCTTTATTTACTTAGCGATTTTACTTACCTTGCATACTCAGTACATTCCACGTACTAACCGCATATACTATATTGTATCATTTCGTGAAACAGTCTCGGATATTTAGGTTCAGCCCCGCTGTTAGACAGATCCTTAGAGTAGCACCTCCCATTCAGAGTTTATAAGTACTTATTCTTCGAGGACCCTTTTATCAGTTGTATCCAGTATCTTCAATTTCAGTTCTAGTGAGTTAGTTGGGGTCTTTTCCCATCAACTCTTCAAGTATGTGGAGGTTTGTCAGATATAGTATGTCTTCAATTTTAGATTGTTGTTATTTATTCAGATATGCGATGTTATCAGATTTTCAGATTTCTGCTATTTATATGTTATACTTCCATATTATTATGTTGAGTTTTGATGTCATGCTCATGCCATGGGTTGAATTGGAGCCTCTCGAGGTTCTTTGTCCCGTGTCTCGATCCGGGCCTATGTTCGGATCGTGACACCACATTTAGCTCATGTGGTTATATGTCAATTAATAGGCTCTGTCACAATACAATTTCAGCATCACTTATAGTTACATGTTTAATTTTCAATGCATGCACGTGACCGTTAAAATCAGTTTTACTCGTATTTTGATTAATTATTTTTAGACTAGCATGTCATGTCACTATTTATGCATCTCAGATAGGGCATTGTTCTATACCTCAGCTTATGCATTAATTTATGTACTTAGTATAGATTTTCTTAGATGACTAGCACGTTTTAAACATTATATGCATATCTCATATACTCGGTACATTCAAAGTATTAAGTGCATACTTTTATTTTCTCTATTATCTCATGATATAGATCCAGTATTCAGACTCAGCCCTGTAGGTAGACACATTCCGGACTTGATCAGCTAGAAGTTGTAAGTCCTCATCTTCCATTGAATGGAGTATGTTTATTTTATTCAGTTGTGTTCATTCTTAGTTTTCAAACTTTAGAGTTAGTTGGGGGCTTGTCCGAGTAGCTCATTAATTTTAGAAGGCTTTCAGACAGAGTGTATTAGACTCATGTTGTTGTAGTACTGTTTTAAAATGTTAGTATATTATCAAATTACATCCCTTTTTGTTACTTAAAGAATGTCTTATTTACAGATTGCTTATGCTTAGAATTTCTTATAAGTTAGTCGTATTTTAGAATTTTATGCTATTCCATAGATTAGCTTGGGGTGACTTGTGACTCTAGGAAACATGTCGCGTCCAGGGTGTAAACTCTGGTTGTGAAAAACTTGGTATCAGAACATCAGATTTAGAATGTTCTAGGGTTTCGAAAAAGTCGTGTCAAGTTGAGTCTTTCGCATGGGTGTGAAGTGCACCATACTTATGGCTACAAGGCATTTTTAGGAACTTTCCCTTCTTTCATGTTCTTATTGTGCAATAGAGTGTAAACTCTAAACTTTCCCTTCTAACTCGTGCTCTATGCATTCATAGAGAATGTCTCCCGGAGAAGTGGACAGAAGGAGAAATAATAACGGAAATCAACAAGCTCCACCAACTCCAGTAGACCCCTTGAGTGAGCAAGTTACTTCCACGGAGTAAAGGGCTTCCTTTTGTAGGTTAGAATAGGCCGTGATAGCCCAGCTTAACCAGTAGGTAATTGCACCTGTGTATCATAATGGAAATTGGCAGCTACTAGGGTTCGGGACCTCACTAAGATGAACTTCTCTAAGTTCCACCTGTTCAAAGGTGGATGGGAAGTTTAAGGAAAGAGAAAAGGGGAATAAGAGATCCAGAACTAGAAACTTTGATGTTATTCAGTAGAGGACGGGTGATGGACATCATTCATAGCTCTATCATAAGACATCAGCCCCGGCGCCATCATCAATCGGTGCTCCATCAGGGACAAGGGTTCATCAGAGGGGTAGAGTATCAACCTCTAAGTCTCAAGGGGACATGTCCTGGAGGTCATACCTTCCCAATTTGCAAGAACTATGGAAAGAACCACCTTGGGGAGTGTTTGCTCGGTAGGGAAGGTTGTTTCGGGTGTGGTAGCACGTCCACTGACGTTGAAATAATCTATCATCCCTATGAGGCGCTTCATCCAGTGTCTGTGGCGGACAGCACCAAAGCTGCTTATATTCCTTGTCATCATGCTCAGAAGTAGTAGAGCTCGCTAGAAATAGTCGCAAGTATGTGATGAGCTTTGCATGTTGATACTTACATGTTACCAGGCCTAGGGACCACAGTATGAGGCATAGGATACCTTTACGAATCTTTGTATAAGTTTTATTTTGTGTATTATATTGAATGGTTAGAGGATTAGATGAATTGAAGGATGCGACAGGAAAAGTATGAAGTTATCAGTGATAGCTTTAAGGGAAAACGGAGGAGTTAGAAGCTACCTAAGAAAGATATCACAGAAAAACTCTCAGTACTTTCAGATGGGGTAGGAAAAGAAGAGTTTAGCATCCTTATGTAAAGTAGTACTTCGACCCCACATGAGCTAGTGGCTAGTCTTAGAAGGATGGATTTTGAGCTAAGGGGAGATGATAAGGTGAAGGACCAAGTCAAGTCTTGAGTTTTCAAGTATGGATGTTCAGGGAATAGTAACTATGAGATGTCGTCCCATGTTTGTTAAAATGTTTCCCTTGTGTTTCAATCAGTATGACGCTCTACTCATGACGTACATAAATATGTTATGCTCACATCCAAGTTCCAAGTACTCTATGTATATGCCCATATTCAGATTCCTAGACTGAGAGGTAATCTCTTAAGACAGTGATCCCAGTGTTACGCCATGATTCCATAAATCTCAACTTCATTCTGTGGAAATCATTATATATGTAAACTCATGTCTCAAAGTATGCTTAGCTTTATGAATTCAATCCTTTAGGTTTGTCGTAACAACTAATGAGACCAGGCTACATCATGGATAAGATCATTTTTAGATTTGCTGAATGTTTCATGCCTACGATTTCCTTACTCTAAGCCCTATGTACGTTCACCCATGACAAAAATGATGGTTGCAACGAGTATGTTCAGAATGACTTTCTATTAATGCCCTAGCTTCTTGGTATGTAGAAGTTCCTGAAGTGTAGTTGTTGGTCATGTTAGGGACACAAAGAAACTTTTGGATGGTATAAGCTATAGAGGATCCATAAGATAATTATAGTGATAGTCTTGAATGGTGTGGTGGCATTCAAGGAAGTTGGTGTAGTTAACATGGTGTTATAAAAGTTTCACCCAAGAAAGGGGTGATGAGGTGTTAGTGTGAAGGATCGCCTCTTTTATAAGGAGGTTCCAGTTTAAATCTTAGATCATCAGGTACGTAAGTTTGGAAATCAAGGGAGTGGTTTTAGTGAATTTTTTATGGAAAAATTATCTAGTGGAAGGCACTACCCAGGAAGCTAAATTCAGTTAAGTGTTACTCTCAATTAGATCAATTGTCATGTTAGCTATTTCAATATCAGAAAGTCATTTCTGGATTTATAACTCTGTCCTCACCATCTCAGATCCTGTTTGAGGAAATATTCCTCTTAGTATTCTACTCAATTTTATGTCCCTTAGTTTCTCTCATGTCTTAGTATGCATGCATTTTTCCTGAAATCAGTTTAGCTATATAACTAAGTTCCGAGTTAGTCACTCCATCAGTATTCAATGTGTATCCTTCAGTATTAGGTTGCAGCTCTTTCCCTATCTTTTCATCTTATTTAGTCTCTATTCAAATACAAATGTTCCCAAGGCGAAGAGATGTAACACCTTAAAAGTCCCTATAGTAGATCCTATATTAGGAGTTTGAACCTTCACAGAAACTGAAAATTTCCCTTAGTACAAGTCTCAATACGACTCATGAAATAAAGTTACAAGTTATTCAAAGACTCGTAGCATGAGGTCTAGAGAAATCAAAAAAAATAGCCAAGAAACCACGACAGGATCCTAGGACTCGTACTAGGATTGTACGGGTCATACTGAATGGTCATAGGAAGGGAGTTTAGAGAATTTTTCAGGGAAGTATATGTAGCTACAACACTAAATATGAGTTGTAATACAATGGTACAAATCATCATTTCAGCTGTGAGTTGAGATATTTTAATGCCTCAAACTTTTGGGCTAAGTTTGAAATGGTTCTAGGTATATGGATAGATCCAAACCTAACGAATCTTATAGAAACTAGGTTTTAAGATTAATTCTTAAGCGTGAGAAGTTCATTGGATACAAATTAAGCTCATAAGGAACCTCTAGCATGAAGTTGAGTTGAGGGCATTCCTATCGAGTGAGTCTACATATAAGTTCTCACAAGGGTCAACTTTAAAAGACTATAACTGCCATTTTACAAATTTTTTATTTTTTTATTTATCAAATCAAATTAAATTCCTTTGACTCATCTTTCCAACGCATCCGACCTTGCATCGATCGGAGTTCAGAGTTAAAAGTTATGAGTAGTTTAGTGAATCACTGTCAGGTCTAACGGATAGAGGACAAGCCCACACTCCACGAGTCATGGTACAACTCATAATAAGGATCTATACTAATATTTTTTGCAAACTTTTAAGTCATTTAAAAGCCACGTAATTATACCACGATCCGTGGTATGTCACCACAGGTCGCGTTACGACCCGTGATGATTGGCAGGCAGCTTTTAGGTGCGATTTTCTAAGAGTATTTTTGTAACTTCCTATGCTTTTAACTCCTAAGTGAGGTTATTTTGGGATTTATAAGGGGAACATTAGAGGGGTTTTCCTTGTCTAATCCCTCATTCTTCTCTCAATCGCCACATATTTCTTCTCTTCTTCTTCTTCTCTCAAGGCTCAAGAACACCTAGGATTACTCTCCAAGAGATTAAAGCTTCAAGTGCTAGTAGGGATTTCTCCAAGCCAGGTATGTGGGACTTCAACAAGGGTTTCCTTTCACCTTTGTGTCCCAATTATTTTCAGAAACCCTAGCAAGATTTTATTCTGTGGAAACGGGTTTTCATTTTATGAATGATTTCTCTCATCTTCCATGTTTTTCAAGACTTTTATGATGAATAGAATATATTGTTAATGATTTCACTCTTAATTGCATGATGTATTCCCATGATTTGATACTAATATGATTTCCAAGATTAAAAACCTGATTTATCATTATTTTATAAAATATATGGTCCGTTTTGAATACATGATTCTACCATGATCTTAGTATGCATGAATTAAAATATGATTTAAACCTATGACTTTTCTCATGATTCTGGTAGGATCAGTATGTTCAGTGTTCTTTAGACTATCATGACAATTTCAGATAAAATAACTTTGCCAAGTCTTAGAACACTAGTTTCATTCATGGTTCTTTAGACTGTCATGACACTTTCAGATAAAGCAGCTCTGACTAGTTTTATAACATTAGTTTTGAGCTATCAATATTTTCATAGTTCTTTGGACTTTTATGAAACTTTCAACTAAAGTAGTTCTACTAGGCCATAGAATGCTAGTTTTTAGATTATTTGTATTTATGTTCCATTGGGAGTAGTACTTATCACTGAGTGGACTAGGGTTTAGCGCACCAAGGTTCCTAGAACTACGTCTCATCATATGTTATTCTCAATTAGTAGTCACACACATTAGTCACTAGACTCTGGAAAGGTATAGGGGGCCCTATCGATGGCGTGTAAACATTGAACTCCAAGACTAGCTCATGTGGTTATATGTCTGTTAATAGGCTCTCCCATATTACAATTTCAGTTTCACTTAGGGTTACAGGTTCAGTTTTCAATGCATGCACATGAACCTTAAAATCACTTTTACTCATATTTTGATTAACTATTTTCGAACTAGCAAGTCATGTCAGTATTTATGCATCTCAGATATGGTCATTGTGTGATACCTTAGCTTACGCATTCAATTATGTACTTAATACAGACTTTCTCAGATGACTAGCATGTTTTAAACTTTAGATACTTATCCCATATACTCAGTACATTCAAAGCGCTGAGCATAATTTTTTTTGCTATATCATCTCATGATATAGATTTAGGTATTCAAACTGAACCTCGCGGGTAGACACGTTCCGGAGTTGATCAGCTAGAAGTGGTGAGTCCTCATCTTTCGAGGACTCGAGTTGTTTTCATTTTTAGCTTTTAGACTTTAGATAGTTGGGGGATTGTCTCAACAGCTCATAAGTTTTAGAAGGCTTTCAAGCAGAGTGTATTAGATTAAGCTTGTTTCTAGTATTGTTATAAAACATCATTAATTTATCAAATTACATCCCTTTTTATACTTACAAAATGTTCTTATAAGTTTTCTGTATTTTAGAATTTTATGTTATGCCATGGGTTAGCTTTGGGTCATTTGTAACTCTAGGCACCGTGTCGCGTCCAGGGTGTAGACTCGGGTTATGACAAACTTGGTATTAGAGAACCAGGTTTAGGGTGTCTGGAAGCTACTCCAACTAGAGTCTTGTTCATTGGTGTGAAGCGCGCCACACTTATGAGGAAGAGGCTACAAGGCATTTCAAGGAAATTTCCCTTCTTTCATGATTCTTATTGTGCGATAGAGCGTAAACTCTAAAGTTTCCCTTCCAGCTCGTGCGCTACGCATCCGCAGATAATGTCTCAAGGAGAAATGGACGGAAAGAGAAATATTAGTGGAAATCAACAAGCTCCACCAACTCTAGTAGACCCCTTGAGTGAGAAAGTTACAAGCGCGAAATTCAAGGCTGCCTTTTGTATGTTGGCACAGACTATGGCAGCTTAACTTAACTAGCAGGCAATTGCACCTACGAATCGTAATAGAAAAGCCGCAACTACTTTGGTTCGGGACCCAACTAAGATGAACCTGTCTAAGTTCAACTGTTCAATGGGGGATGAGAAGTTTAAAGAAAGAGAAAAAGGGAATAAGAAAGTTAGAACCGAAAACTTTGAGTTTCTCGACAGAGAATGGGTGGTGGATGTTCGGGGTTTGTTATACGGGTATATAACTACACGCAAGTGCACGTGGTTGAACAAGTAGTAAGTGGCTTTAGTAAGCCAAGTATCGATCCCACAGAGACTTGGATAAAGTGCAATCTGCTCAAGTGTACTATATTTTACTTCTAAAAATGCAGACAACAGTGTAACCAAGAGTTTGATAGTTTGTTTTATAATTTTTATACTAAAGCTAAAACAATTATCTACTTTGAGTCTGAACTATGAATGAGAGCATGCTGAGGTTAAACGAACATGTAATGAAATTAATTATCATCATACTTTGGTTAATCTTTTCCTCCAGTTGCTAGCCAAGAACATTTGCCAAGAGATTAAAACTCTCGTATTTAACCTCACTTAAGAATCATGAACCATCCACCTACATTTCTGTGATTAAATGCAATTCATGTTCTAGCCATACAAACCCGGTTCCTAAATTGACTAATACGACTTTCAGGTAAATTTCTATCCTGAAAGCAAATCAAGACTCAATTTTCCCAAACCAAGTAAAAAACATATCCTATTAATTCACAACTTCCCAATTTCTTGCTCTCTCGAGTGAAACCGGACTTTTTAGATATACATTAACGTAGGCCACACATTAATGCAGTAAGAACAAGAATTAATAGAACAACATGGAAGAAAATATGAAAAACCAAAGAATCAATGATCACATTTCATCACAATTGTTCATAACCTCAGCAAGAAGAGGAATTAGCCACTCATTTGTGGATTAAACATCTTTAAATGAGTGTTAATCATACAAGCAATTGAATTCAAGAAGAAAGAAAGAGAGAAAAAACCTTGATATTTTCGTCCCTCAACTGCCTGTAACCCACGTTCTTGCTCCACCAAGTCAGAATATTGAAAAATGAACCTAAGTGTTCTATTTATACTGCTGGAAATTTTTCCCGGAATAACGAGCAACGTTTCATGGAGTGCATCACGGAGTACTGCCTTCGTGACACGCTACGAACGCGGACCCTCACCGGAAATGGGGGTCTAGGAATTAAAGCTCAATGTGGCATGGCGTGCAACGCGGAGCCAAGCCACCGTGCCATAGACCAGACACGGACCCTCTCTGGAATTTGGGCGTAATTTCCCTATCCTGGCAGAAGGCCTCTGCGATGGCAGCGTGACACGGCTCCATCGCAGAGCCCCTTTAATTCATGCTGTTCAATGCTTTATCCCTTGCTCGCATCCAAGTCCAACCCCGATATCATCCAACATGCATTTAAGCTTGCCAAAATCACATTTTACCTACAAAACTATGCTAATCATGTTGGTTAGTATAAATTCACATTTTATTACCAATTACATGAGAATGTATACACATTGGTAGATAAACAAGGCTAAAATGGTACTTTTGAGTATCACTTGGGCATATAAATTTGCCCAAGATCACTTACCCCACACTTAAATCCTTGTTCGTCCTCAAACAACAATCCTACACTTCATGCAATTTACATCCCAACCTCGCTACATTGGTTCGACAATTTAGGCTACGGTCACACCTATTATTCAATACAGCAAATCATCAAGAAAACATGCATGGTCTTATCAATGCAATGACCTTCAATACATCAAGACCTCCTAGACTTTAAGAATCGACTCTCGATATTGGAAAACTCATGCAAATCAGCTAATCAAGATATCCGACACGAAAATTAATCTTTCATCAAGCATGTGCCCTCACAACACAAGAGAATCTTCCCCTTTTTGCTCATATGACTCACAAGAATTCAAGCAGGGGCATGTAAACACAATTTCGCTCTCTCTCCCAAAAGAATTCACATGCATCATGTCATGACCCATAAGCTTGCCCTTAGTGTATTACTACACTAATATAAAGAAGTGTGATGTAAGATCATGTAGGACTTTAACGGGTTGTAATGGAATCTACGGAGTTAGTAAATATTGAATTAGCCAATAATAGCCACTAGCATCCTTAAGCGCCTTTTCAACACATCCCATCAACTCATGGACATTGTTTCTTTTTTTTTTCATCATCCCATTCTTGATGTTTTTCTTTAGTATGGCCCATCATATTAAGCACACTTGACACAACAACAAAGATTATTCATGCACCTTCATTATAGTTTATTTATAGCAAGTGCACCTTCAACCTTTTCTTTTCTTCTATCACTCTTCTTTTCTTTTTCTTTTCACCATTCTCACTCTTTGACACTTCGGGAAAATGATTTTCTCATCTTAAGCGCTTAAGAGTTTTGTACAGACTTTACGGCTAATGAAAAGAAGGGATTAAGCTCGGTTTACACTTTATGACAAAAGAAAAAAAATAATAGGCTAAAGCCTCAACGGGCTGACT
This sequence comes from Datura wrightii, assembly GCA_035772735.1. Classification (NCBI taxonomy): domain Eukaryota; kingdom Viridiplantae; phylum Streptophyta; class Magnoliopsida; order Solanales; family Solanaceae; genus Datura; species Datura wrightii. Next base: position 8,105,615 of record JASDFA010000007.1, on the reverse strand, counting down.
AGGGTATACAATCAAGGTGTGTACGACAAGGAAAAATAGAAACTCTCGGTTAAAACAAAGAAATGCCTACATCCTTTCCTACACTACACCTCCTTCATTTCATTTTGTACACACACCAGGCAAGTTCTAGACACTTCACAATAGCATGGAATAACAACACCTTACTTCACACTTTTTGCACATGCTCAATTCAAGATGTATTCACAGACTCTTCAATCAGCTAATTACAGAAATTCAAACATTAAGCCTCAATCACACTGAATCGAACTCTATGGCCTAGGTATCTCAACATATTTACAAAGTTGCATGCTTTCATACGAATCGCCTTTGCATTTTAAATATCATGTACAACACGCAACCAGAATTTCGCAATCATACAGTAACTACAGGTTTTTGGGATGCAACCCACCAAAGAAAAAAACTGAAAAATAATTGAAAAAAATCTACTCCTAACGACTACATTTCCCTTAAGACGGTCTTCATCCATCCATCATAGGGAACGGTCACTACTATGACTTCGGTTCAATGGGACCATTCTCGGTAAAAGAACCGAAAACAAATGCCGAGAAACCCAAGAAGTAAAAAAATTGTTGAAAATATCGATCATTTCGATAACAAAAATATGTAAAGAATTATCTAGCAATATTCAGCAACACACATCAATTTAACATAAATTTTCAAATACAGAAGAACACTTTAACAATTCACAGAGCACAGGGAACACAAAATGTCACATGCACGACAACAGAATAGAGCATACATACAAAACATCCCAGCCCAGCACCTAACTACTCCCACCCCACACTTAGTTCGAACACTGTCCCCAGTGTTCACAAAAATTAAAATAGCACAAAATCGGGTGGTGGAACTCCCTGATCAGTCAAAGTATTCCACTTCTTCGTTGGGTGCTGCTGCTTCATCTCCCATGTCTGATTCGCCCCCGTCGTCATCATTGGACTCCACATCAGAGTCCTCCCGACGTGTCTCCTCGTCTGTGGGGACATCATCATCTGTGGGCTCTATGAAATATGGCCCCACTCGGCATAGAGCCCTGGCATTACCGCATTGTGGAAGCTAAAATGCGTGTTGGGAGAGATTGGGGTTGGACTTGGATGTTAGCAAGGGAAAAAGCATTTGAAGGCACAAATTAAAGGGGCTCCGCGATGGAGCCGTGTCACGCTGCCATCGCGGATGCCTTCTGCCTGGATAGGGATTTTTTGGCCAAAATCCAGTGAGGGTGCGCGTTGGGGCCGTGGCACATTGGCCTAGCCCCGCGTTGCACGCCGTGCCACGTTGGGCCTTATTACCTGGACACTCAATTTCCAGTAAGGGTGCGCGTCAGTGGCGTGTCACGGAGGCAGTGCTCCGCGATGCACTCCGTGACATGTTGCTTGTTATTCCGGGAAAAATTCTCACTAGTATAAATAGAACACTTAGGTTCATTTTTAATAATTCTGACTTGGTGGAGCAAGAACGTGGGTTACAGGCAGTTGAGGGGACGAAATTATCAGGGTTTTTCTCTATCTCCTTCTTCTTCTTTAATTCAATTGCTTGTATGTTTAACACTCATTTTAAGGATGTTTAATCCACAAATGAGTGGCTAATTCCTCTTCTTGCTGAGGTTAAGAACAATTGTATTGAAATGTGATTGTTGATTATTTGGTTTTTCATCTTTTCTTCCATGGTTGTTCTATTGATTCTTGTTCTTACTGCATTGATGTGTGGGCAACATTAATGTATATCTAAAAAGTCCGGTTTCACTCGAGAGAGCAAGAAATTGGAAAGTTGTGAATCAAATGGATATGATCTTTTCTTAGTTTGGGAAAATTGAGAATTGATTTACCTTCAGGATAGAAATATACCTGAAAGTCGTATTAGTCAATTAAGAAATCGATTTTGTATGGATAGAACATGAATTTCGTTTAATCACAGAAATGTAGGTGGATGGTTCATCATTCTTAAGTTGGGTTAAATACGAGAGTTTTAATCCATTGGCAATAATTCTTGACTAGCAACCGGAGGAAAGATTAACCAAACATTGTATCAATAATTAGTTTCTATACATGTTCATTTAGCCTCAGCATGCTCACATTCATAGTTCAGACTCACATTAGATATTCTTTTTAGACTTGGCATATAATTAGAAATCAAAATATCAAACTCTTCTTTGCACTGTTGTCTTCATTTTTAGAGTAAGTATAGGAACACTTAAGTATTTTATTACCTTATCCCAGTCCCTGTGGGATCGATACTTGGCTTACTTAAGCCACTTTACTACTTGTTCGACCACGTGCACTTGCGTGTAGTAATTACCCCAGAGCAGATGCGAACAACTGATACTGAGCAACCTCTATACACCCATCTAGCTATAACTAAGTCACCTACTGGAGTAGTAAATGAGAAGGGTGCTGACAAGACATCGGGACTAACTCCGAAGCTACTGGCCACATAAGGCATCACAAAAGACAAGGTAGCTCACGGATCTAGTAAAGCATAAACATCAACATGGAAGACTCATAACATACCAGTGATCACATTTGGGGAGACCTCCTTCTCCTGACGGGATGCTAACGCATAGAATTTATTTTGGCATTGACCGCCAGGTGTATTAGTAGATGCCCCCTGGTGTGCTGAGCGTAAGGGAGGGGCTGTCAAACTAGAAGCTGGGCCACGACCCCCAACCTGATCCTTTCTTGCTACTGGACAATCTCTGAGCATGTGTTCGGGCTGTCCACACCCAAAACAAGTTCCTAAACCTGCCAAGCAGTGGCCTGAGTGCCCCCGACCACATCTGAGACAAGGTGGGATGCTAGAATCTACGTGTCTGCCGCTCTGACCCCTCGAGCCTGATGCTTTCCCTCTCTGATCATGTCTAGGCCGAGATGGCACACTTAATGCTGAAGAAGCTGGGGCAGACGATCTCTGCTGCGTCTGCTGACAATGCCCACCTTCTGGCCTTGGTTGAGAAAATATTTGGTGATTAGTTCTAGCCCTATTGGCCTCTCTCTCTCTCGCGCGCGAATGTGTTGCCTCTATCTTCTGGACATACAACACCATCCGAGGGAAGTCTATGACCTGATGGAGCATAGCAATCCTGCATTCCTTGTCCAAATAGCCTGCAATCTCATGCACAAGTCTACTCACCCGCGTCCTCTGGTCAGCCACTAACTCAGGGGCATATTTCGTTAGACGAGTGAACTCAAGGGAATAGTCTTGCACTATTAAATTTATGAATGTAGCTTCCTTCAGCTCCCTCATCTCCCGAGGGAAGAACCGATTTAGGAATGCAACATGAAAATCTTCCCAAGTGATCGGACCTTCTCCAGCAACCCTGCTATCCTTCCATTGGCGAAACCAGATATGCGCGAGCCCCTTCAACTGGTAAGAGGCCAACTCTGTGCATTCAACACCATTCACCCCCATGACTTGGGTAATCTTAACCATCTCATCTATGAACTAATATGGGTCCTCATCTACCTTGGACCCAAACGGAGGCCCGGATCGTGACACGGGACAAGGAGCCTCCAGAGACCCCAAGTCGACCCATGGCATAAGAATAAATCTAACTCAATCAACAAAAAGAAGAATTAACATAATACACTTAGCGGAAGTCCAACTCATCTATAAAATAAGAATACACCATTCGAAGTTGATTACATACATAAGTCTGAAAAGCCTCTAAACATGATTAGTTGATAGGACAAGACCCCCAACTAACTCAACAATACTAAAACTGAAATACATAAGAAAAACTAAAAGTCTAGCCCTCAAAATATGAGGACTCACCAACAAGCCGACGCTACTCCGATAAGCTGACTAAGAGTGGGGCTAATCTTGAGAGTCGGGTCCTATATCATGAAATGATACATCATAGAAGTATGCGATCAGTACGTGGAATGTAACAAGTATGCAACGTAAGTAAAACCTCTAATGTAAGTAAAATCATTTAAAGAAAATACATCAATTAAGACATAACATCAGAAAACTGAGAGTAGGACTTGCATGCATTCTTTCTGAAATCAGGACCTCTTCATAACATGATATAACATGCTTCATAGCATCATAACTGAATTGATTGACACAAAGCTGAATTCTAACATTTATACGTAAAAGTTGAAGGTTGATTCAAACCTTCTTTAGAACATTCATTTACATAAATCTCATAAGTAATGAATATGTATATCTAAAATCATGAGGAACAATGGGACACTCGTCTTTTAACCAATACACCACGGTAGAGCTTACATGGTCCTAGCTATTACACTCAAGTGGGCAGAGCTGTCCAAAACCTTACTAGGGTTAAGGACACCACCATGATATTGATATCAAGATGAAGGCCCGTTCGGGAAAGGGGAAGCTCACAAGGGAGGTCCCAAGTCATATAATAGTATAAACCTATGTTGGCGCATAGTTCTGAGGCATAGGGTGATCGACTCATAGCCTACTTGGTGCAAGACAATACTCCCAAAAACATGCATGTGCTCTACATCGTATATAATGAAGCTCAACATCGTCTATTGAAGAAGCTCAATAATTAAATACATCTCAAATACGAAATCATGCATATGAGAAGCTTTAGTTCAAAATATACCACAAGCTGAAAACATACTTGAGAGCCTTTTCTCCAAACCATGTGGTAAGCTCTGCATAGGAAGACATAATTCAAAACATACCACAAGATAGAATATAAATTTGGGAGTCTTCGCTCAAAAACAATGTGGTAAGCTTAGTTCAGGAAAATCATCATTTAAACTTAACATGTGGGCATTTCCCAAAGCTTTATCATACTTAGAAAAACTTAATTCTCATCGAAAACATAACTATAAACATGGGTAGCTTCAAATCATGCTTTTCATCATAATATCTTATCATTATCAAATATATTTCACAACTCTCACTTTTCATGATAATCTCGTCAATGGGCTTCAACATTCATAAGGCTAGAAACAAAATTTTAATTGAAATCATTATAAAATTAGCCCATGCTTCACAATTTGATAATAAAATAATAATCAATTCATACTCATGTGTAGAAATAGAAGATTCATGCATTTGGATGAAAACCGCATAACTTGATCATAGGAAATTCTCATAACATAGATAGAAAATGGGCATGGGTGTGGAAGAAAACATCCACTCATAACCCTAGATACCTAAAAGAGATTGATTCTACCACTTTCCTGATTTCCCAAGAAGAATTTGAATGAAAACCTTGAAAGCTTGCTCTAGATTACCTCTCTTATTTCTCCTAGTTTGCATGCATGGAAGGAATGACTTAGAATAGGTCTTCCCCTCCTAAAACCCACCATTGTGAGCCTTAAATTACGTAGTATCGGGCCTTAGGACGTAGGAATGACGAAAATTCCCTTAATGGTGATGATCCATGTTGTACACTATCCAGGCTTAGGTCTCAGCTCAACCCACAACCATAAACGATGGGTCGCCATATCATATAACGGGTCACTTTGTCAACCATTTTCTCCCCTTGAAGAGTTGGCACTTTATCCTACAAGGAGCCTCATCACGACTTGTTACATCCACAAAGGAGTCGTGGTTTCCTTCCATCGAACCCACTGATATTTCACCACTCAATCAACGACTGCTAACCACGGTTTGTGGTAACTTATGATGGGTCATGGGATGACCCATTGCTTCCCATATGCTAAAGTCCATCTCCCACCACAACTACAAATGACGGCTCGTTGTTTCCCACAATGATTCATCACATCGGTCATTGTTTCCACTGCCCCCAAACCAGATGCTTTCCACGACTCGTCCCAATGGGTCGTTGGTTGGACCAATGATCCATAGGGTCACCTGTTCTACAACATTTTCCCAGTTTCAACAGTTTTCAACTTTTAACTCCCGAGCCTACCCGTAGGCACTTCCGGGGTATTACAATATTTTAGAGTTGGATTCTAGAAAAGAAGAGGAAAAAGTGCAAAAAAGGGGCCAAGTTCAGTCCTCAGTACAAGTCATACCTTGCAGTCGTGTTAAAATCTATAGAATATGCACAAGTGTCGGGGCCAAGTACGATTCTTGTTACGAGCTGCACTAAGGAGTCATGGAAAGAGTCAGAAGCTTGCACTTGCCTGAGTTCCTAGTATGAATGGAATGCATGAGTCGTGACAACATCATATGACCCATACCAAGGAGACGTGGTGAATTCCAGAGAGTATGACAAGTTGGCAGATCCCAGAGTACAAATAGAGACCAAAAGTCATAACAACAATGTACGTACCGTAACATGGACTCGTGATAAACTCTAGAAGATGCCAGACTTTACAAGATCAAACCATTACAGGAAAGATACAACTTGTAGCATCATTGTACTAGTCATACCTTCTCCATGGACTTAACCAATTTTTAAGACTGTAGTGCATAGTAAGGATGGAAACCACGACTCATAGCTTCAAGCTACGACTCGTAAGTTGGGTCAATGGTAGTCCCAGTTAATTAAGGAAAAGTTTTCAATTATTTGTATAGATACTTTATAGGTTATTTTCTCAAGAGGACTGATCCATTATTGTTCTAATAACGATATTTGGTTTTCCTAACATTACATGGAGATCAAATACACAAATTGCTTTGCGATTTCTTTCATTGTTCTTGACTTTATCATACTTTGATTATGAAATTATCAATTGGATTTATCTCCAATCATCATTGTAAGTAGTTAATTATGATTTATTTCATCAAATCTAATTCATTTCTTGCAATCATGAATAGCTAAAACCTCTACAAATAGGGTTATGGGAACCATGGTGAATTAACTAACTAGGGTTAATATAAAATAAATATAAATCGATATGCACACTTGTATTGTTCATCTATTCATCATAAAAATATTTTTTAATGATGCACAATGTTAGTACTTGCCTAAATTCCTTACTTGCTTGAACCTAGAGAAGTAGAGATTAGGAAAAGAGAAGAACAACAAAGCCTTGAACTTTAAGTTTAATTGAATAACTTGAGCTATGGTTGCGAGACGGTTAATTTGGAATAATGGATAATGGTTAAAGTGAAAACACTCAAAAGACCTAATTTGATTATAGTCATCCAATAGGGACGATTCAATCATTTGGATGAATCTATGTTATCAGTTTTGCAGGATAAGTATTTTGATAAATGTAATACCCCAGGGAAGCCTAAGAGTAGGCCCGGGAGTTCAATTGAAAAGTGCAAAAAAATGGCAAAACATCACAAAACGGACCACAAAATGACTCTTGGTAAAAAAACACGAGTCGTTGTATGCCGTCATTGGTTGGGGAAAGGATGGTGTCAGTGGAGACGACGAGAGATGTGACGACTCATTGTGGGAAACAACGAGTTATCGTTTGCAGTCGTAGGAAGGGGATAGGTTGTTCAGGTGACTTTCAACGAGCGTCCCAACGACCCATTAGAATAGACCACGAGTTGTTGGTTGTGGTCATGGTTTGGGTTTTAGTTGTTCTAGTGGACTCTACAGGGAATAAAAATGGTTCGTTGTTTGTTGTGACGGGTCGTGGTGTGCCCCGTTGGGAGATGTGATGCCAAGGTTCGGGAGGTTAACCACGGGCGATGTGACGAGTCGTTGGTTGAAGGTATGGGTTGTCCTGACTATCCGTTGTTTGGGTTCTGAGAATGGCCTATCGGTAGTGGTTTCAACGAGGGATGTGACGGGTCATCATTGGTTCCAACAACCCGTTACCCACTCGTGGGATCGATCTAGACAATTTCCAAGGTAGGTTCATTAAGGGTATTTTTGACTTTTTCATGATATAAGGCCCTAAACTTCATCATTTTATCTTGGGAAAAGATGGGTTTTAAGAGGATGACCTATTCTAAACTCCCATTCATGCATGCAAGGCTTTGAGAGGGGATTGAAGGGGAGATTTTAAGCTTTTCACCTCAATCCTTTCAATTTCATTCTTGGGCTTTTAAGGAGGGTTAGGAGTTAATAATTCTAGGTATGTAAGGTCTTCAATGGGTGGTTTCTTCCACACCCATTCTCCTTCTATATTGACTATCAAAAATTATTTGAAAACTCATGGGGTTTTGTATTGGATATATATAAAATTAAATGATTTAGGTATGGGTCTTGTGATTTTGAAATCTTATCTTAATCTACTGATTTAGATCATCTTTTAAGATTTAAATTGACTATAATGTTGTTGAATGTAAATTTCTAAACAATTACGCTTGATTATGCATGCCCCATAATGAATCGATTCATGATCCATTGATCCATTGGTGTTTTTGATCAGCCCAACAAGAATTATGAATTTACTTATGAATTTATTATGTTAACTATTATGAAATTATGAATTTCAAGCTATATGCATGACCTACAAGTATGTATGAATTTTATCAATCATGAATTATGTTTTTGGCCGACCCACGGGCCTCAAGTCATGGCTAGCTCTTATATGTTCAAGCATGCTCACAATTATTATGATTTAACTAGCCCCTGAACTCATATATGTATTATTATGAGCACTATATCATTTTAGGAGTAGTATTGAACACTAAGTAGGTGCGGGGCCTATGTTAAGCCTCAGATTTCATGATCTACATGCCACCGTAGGTATGTTGGGACCCTTTCATGTTTGTCCCCAGACCAAGAGGCCCTTTTCATGTGTGATCATGCCCTTCATGGTTCCTACCCTTGGCAAGGTACGAACATCCTCCCGACTAGGGTTACAAGTCGGGTTCATGTGTGCTTATATGGAGTATGTCAGTTAAGAGGATCTCCCACTGTTCCTCATGACTTATGCCTGTTTATGATTATGAATGTTGGCTCAAGTTATGATAATTAATTCTCTTTTACAATGATTATGATTATGTTTTTGTTACAAATATTTCAATAACCTTGAGCCTTATGTCATATTACGATAATTATGATATGAGCATGTCGTCCCATTCTTATGATTGCTTATGAGTTTTATACATGTTTTAAGTGTCCTTTTTACTTACCTTGCATACTCAGTACATTCCACATACTGACCGCATACTTTCTATGTCGTATCATTTCATGATACAAGACCCGACTCTCAGGCTCACCCTCCTCAGTAGCTCTTAAGAGTTCACTATCAGTTTATTTGGTGAGTCCTCATGTTCCGAGGGCCGTATGTTCAGACTCTATTGTTTTCTCTTTCAGTTTTAGTATCGTAGGGTTAGTTGGAGGTGTTGTCCCATCAACCCATCTTTCATAATTAGAGGCTCTTCAGACTGTAAGTTGTATTCAGTCATCATGTATGGATAATTTATCGTATTTTCTTTGTTATTATAACATGTTTACATTTTATTATGTTAAGTCTTCCGATTATGTGAATGAATTAGATGTATGCTCATGCCATGGGTCGACTTGGGGTCTTTCAGGGCTCCTCGTCCCGTGTCTACGACTCGGGTGCACTTCTTGGTCGTGACAAACTTGGTATTAGAGCCATAGATTTGAAATGTCGTAGGGTGTTCGGAAGCCGCATTAAGTAAAGTTTTTTCATGTGTGTAAATCATGCAACACTTATGAATAAGAGGCTATTATACATTTAGGAATGCTCTTGAACATCCTTTACTCCTCTAATTCCTGCTATTCGCGTTTGTAGAATCATTCCTCTACGCCGAGTAAATGCCAGGAGGAATGGTAACAGTGATAATCATGATGGTGCACACGATGTGTAGCACCTGCCATCTCCACCCTGTCATGAGGGGCACGTACCAGAGCTAGCCGCCCACGCTGAGTTTAGGGCGGTGATCCAAATGTTGGCACAGGCCATGACAGCTCAGGTCCAGAATTAGACTACGGTCCATTATCCGCAAAATGGAAATGCGGCAACTGCTAGGGTATGGGACTTTCTGAGGATGAGCCCTCCGGAGTTCATAGGGTCGAAGGAAGATGAGGACCCACATGTCTTTATTGAGGAAATTTTGAGGATCATCCAGGTTATGGGGGTGAATAATGGGGAATGTGTTGATTTGACCTCCTATTAGCTCAAGGGGTAGCACATATATGGATCAAGCAATATAGAGGTGCTAGGGCAGCGGGTGCGGGCCCGATAGGTTGGGATGAGTTCCATGCCACATTCATGGATCGGTTCTTCCCTCCGGAAAGGAAGGAGCTCAAGGTGGCTAAGTTTGTGAATTTGAAGCAGGGTAGCATGTCAGTCCTGGAGTATGCCTTTGAGTTCACTCGACTATCTAAATATGCTCCGGAGTTGGTGGTGGATCTACGGGCTCGGGTGAGTTGTTTTTTCATGGAATAGAAGATTACTTGGATAAGGATTGCTGGATCGCCATGCTACACCGGGATATCGACTTTCCCCATATTGTATTGCATGCCCAGCAGATGAAGTTGGTCCATAAGAGGCAGAGAGAGGCCAAGAGGACTAGGAACGACAACTAAGGGGTTGCTTAGACTAGGTTAGGAGGTAGATCATGACAGCAACCTCAGCACAGGATCACTGCTCAAGCTCCATCATCATCCAGCACACCGTCCAGGATCAGGGGAGACCAGAGGAGTAGGGCGTCAGGCTCGAAGGACCATGGTAGAATGCAGGTGGAGTGCATTTTCCAAGCGTGTGCGAGATGTGGAAAAAATCATCTTGGGAGGTGCCTGGTCGGTGTGGATGCTTGTTTTGGGTGTGGCAAACCCGGGCATAGGATTAGAGATTGTCCTGCACCCACTTCTACCGCCCCAACAACACGACCCCCTTAGAAGGGAGCTTGCACTAGTTCAGCAGGTGGTCAGTGCCAGAATAGGTTTTATGCTCTAGTACCTTGCTAGGAGCAGGAGGCTTCGCCAGATGTGGTCACGGGTATGTTGCAAGTCTTCCATATCAATGCTTATGCTTTGTTAGATCAGGAGCTACCTTGACTTTTGTGACCCCTTACATTACTAGTAGTTTTGGGGTTACTCCTAAAATTCTGTCTGAACCATTCTCCTTATCTACTCGAATTGGAGAGTCAGTGGTAGCTAGGCGGTATAAAGGTTTCCCCATTACAGTGTCGCATAAGGCTTCCTCCGCAGACTTAGTAGAATTGGCCATGACTAATTTCTACATCATTTTGGGTATGGATTGGTTGTTTGCATGTTATTCTTTGATTAATTGTAGGACCCATGTAGTGGAATTCTGATTTTTGGGGGAGGCAGTTTTGGAATGGAAGGGTAATTCAGTCATACCAGTCGGTCGGTTTATTTTCTATCTTAATGCCTGGAAGATGATCTCTAAGGGTTGCGTGTACCACCTAGTTAGGGTTAAGGATGTGGAGTCCGATACCCCAACTATTTAGGTAGTTCTGGTGGTGTGCGAATATCTGAAAGTGTTTCCTGATGATTTGCCAAGTGTTCCTCCGAAGAGGGACATTGATTTCGGTGTTGATCTACTACCCGATACGCAGCCTATATCTATTCCTCCTTATAGGATGGCTCCAGCCGAGCTAAAAGAGTTAAAGGAATAGTAGAAGGACTTGTTGGATAAGGGTTTCATTAGACCAAGCAAGTCTCTATGGGGTGCACCGATTCTATTTGTTCGAGGAAGGACGGTTCCCTTCAGATGTGTATTGATTATCGACAACTTAATAAGGTCACCGTCAAGAACAGGTACCCTATGCCTAGGATTGATGACTTATTTTACCACCTCCAGGGTTCCAGGTGTTTCTCGAAGATAGATCTCAGGTCCGTATATCACCAGCTCAGAGTTCAGGAGTGTGACATTCCAAAGACAGCTTTCAGAACCTGATATGGCCACTACGTGTTTGTAGTTATGTCTTTTGGACTAACTAGTGCTCCTGCATCTTTTATGGATCTGATGAATAGGGTCTTTAAGGCATATCTAGATATGTTCGTGATTGTGTTCATTGATGACATCCTTATATACTCGCGGAGCAAGGAGGAGCATGCCGCTCACCTAAGGGTAGTACTTTAGACCCTCAAGGATCGTCAGCTATATGCAAAGTTTAGCAAGTGTGAATTTTAGCAGGACTCAGTGGCATTTCTTGGCCATGTGGTCTCAAGTGACGGCATAAGGGTAGATTCTCAGGAAATTGAAGCTGTGAAGAATTAGCCGAGACCGGTGAATCCTTTAGAAATTCAGAGTTTCTTGGGCGTAGCAGGCTACTACCGGAGGTTTGTAGAGGGTTTCTCATCTAATGTGACACCATTGACCAAGTTGACTCATAAAAAGGTGAAGTTCCAATGGTCAGAGGATTGTGAGAAAAGCTTCCTGGAATTAAAGGCCCGACTCACTTCAGCACTAGTGTTTACTTTACCCGAGGGTACCGATGGCTTTGTTGTATATTGTGATGCTTCGAGAGTCGGACAGGGATGTATGTTGATGCGGTTTGGGAAGGTGATAGCATATGCTTCACGACAGTTAAAGGTTCATGAAAGAAATTACCCAAACCATGATTTTATGTTGGCTGCGGTAGTGTTTGCATCAAAGATATGGCGGCATTACTTGTATAGGGTTCACATGGATGTATTTATGGATCAAAGGAGCTTGCAATATGTGTTCACGTAGAAAGATCTAGATCTTCCATAAAATATGTGGTTGGAATTGCTAAAGGACTATGACATGAGTGTCCCTTACCACCCGGGAAAGGAAAATGTAGTTGCAGATGTGCTTAGTAGGCTCTCAATTGGGAGTGTGTCTCATGTGGATGTGGGGAAGAAAGAGTTGGTGAAAGATGTCCACCGACTTGCAAGACTAGGAGTTAGATTGACCGACTCGGCCAATGGAGGTGTGGTTGTACATAGCGGGTCAGAATCATCCTTGGTGGTTGATGTTAAATCCAGGCAAGATAAGGATCCCATTTTGAGGAAGCTAAAGGAGGTGGTGCAGAGTCAAAAGGTGGAGGTTTTCTCCCAAGGGGGAGATGGTGTGCCACGATACCTGGGTCATTTATGTGTCCCATATGTAGGTGATTTGAGAGTCTTGATATTGCGTGAGGCACATGGTACCAGATATTCTATTCGTCCAGGATCCACGAAGATGTATCAGGACTTGCGAGAAATCTATTGGTGGGATGGTGTAAGTAAGGATATTGCGGAGTTCGTAGCGAAATGCCCAAACTACCAGAAAGTGAAGGTAGAGCACCAAAGGCCAGGAGGCGTACTTCAGAATATCAGCATCCCCACTTGGAAGTGGGAAGAAATTAATATGGCCTTCGTTACAGGTCTACCCTATACTCGCCGACAATATGACTCCATTAGGGTGATAGTCAACAGGTTAACAAAGGTTGCACACTTCCTACCGGTCAAGACCACAGATGTAGCAGATGATTATGCCAAGTTGTATATTCGGGAGTTGGTTCTACTTCATGGGGTGCCCTTGTCTATTATTTCAGACTGAGGTACTCAACTTACCTCCCAGTTTGGCGGTCTTTTCAGAAGGGTCTTGGGACTCAGATTAAACTCAGCACAGCATTCCATTCGCAAAAAGAATGGCCAGGCAGAACGAACCATTCAGACCCTCGAGGATATGTTAAGGGCATGTGTTATGGATTTCAAAGTTAGTTGGGATGATCATTTTCCATTGATCGAGTTCGCCTATAATAACAACTGTCACTCTAATATCCAGATGGCACCGTTTGAGGCCCTCTACGAGCAGAGGTGTAGATCTCTCGTCGGATGGTTTGAAGTTGGTGAGATAGCCATGATTAGGCATGATGTGGTTCACGAGGCGATGGTGAAGTTCCAATTAATAAGGGACCAGTTAAAAACCGCTCAGAGTCATATGAAATCATATGCTGATGAAAGGAGAAGAGATTTGGAGTTTGATGTGGACGACTGGGTATTTCTAAAGGTATCTCCCATGAAGGGAGTTGTGAGATTCAGAAAGAAAGATAAACTCGTCCCTGCTATGTTGGTCCCTACCGGGTTGTGAGAATAGTTGGTAAGGTGGCGTATGAGATGGAATTTCCCTCGGAGTTGTCTCCAGTTCATCCGGTGTTTCATATATATCTTTTGAGAAAGTGTTTGGGTGATCTAGCCCTGGTAGTTCCTATAGACAGCATTGGGGTAAAAGACAGCCTCAGTTATGAAAAAATCCCCATTGAAATCCTAGATCGTCAAGTCCATAAGCTAATGAACAAAGAAGTAGCTTCAGTGAAGATGTTATGGAGGAATCAGCATGTTGAGGGAGCCACATGGGAAGCCAAAGAAGATATGATGGCTAGATATCCATATTTAATCTCTACTAGCCCAGCTTCGACTTGAGGTATCAGTTTTGCTCTATGATCCCATTTGGTTTTCACGTTTAGTTTATGTGTGCAAGTTTCTTTTATGTGTGTGAATGTGTATGTGAAGCATGAGATCAGTTAAGTTATGTGGTTATATTCGGAGGTAGTCATCCCATGAAAATTTTGGTTAAAATGATCAGTATATATACCTATGATAATTGTATATTTCTGTTTGCTGCTTGTTTCCTACATTCGAGGATGAATGTTTAAAAGGAGGAGATATTTTAATACCCAGGTGAGGCCTAAGAATAGACCCTGGAGTTAAATTGAAAAGTGCAAAAAACTGGCAAAACAACACAGAACGGACCACAGAATGAGTCGTGGTAGTCGTTGGTTGGGGAAAGGATTGTGTCAATGGAGACCACGGGAGATGTGAAGACTCATTGTGGGAAACAAAGATTCATCGTTTATAGTCGTAGGAAGGGAATAGTCTATTCAGGTGACTTTCAACGGGCATACCAACGACCCGTTAAAATAGGCCACGAGTCATTGGTTGTGGTCGTGGTTTGAGTTATAGTTATTCCAGTGAACTCTACAGGGGATAACGACGGTCTGTTGTTTGTTGTGATAGTTCGTGGTGTGACCCGTTAGGCGATGTGATGCCAAGGTTTGGGACGTTAACCACGGGCAATGTGACAAGTCATTTGTTCAAGGTACGGGTCATCCTGACTGTCCGTTGCTTAGGTTCTGAGAATGGGCTGCCAATAGTTGTTTCAATGAGGGATGTGACGGGTTATCGTTGGTTCCAACGACACGTTAGCCCCACCCGAGGGATTGATCTGGTCAGTTTTTATGGCAAGTTCATTAATGGTATTTTTTACTTTTTCACTATATAAGGCCCAAAACAACGTTGTTTTGGCTTGGGAAAAGCTGGTTTTTAAGAGGATGACCTATTCTAAACTCCCAGTCATGCATTCAAGACTTTGAGAGGGGATTCAAGGGGAGATTTCAAGCTTTTCACCTAAATCCCTTCAATTTCATTCTTGGGCTTTTAAGGAGGGTTAAGAGTTAATACTTCCAGGTACGTAAGGTCTTTAATGGGTGGTTTCTTCCACACCCATGCTCCTCGTATATTGACTATCCAAAATTATTTGAAAACTCATGGGGTTTTATATTAGATTTATATATAATTAAATGATTTAGGTATGGGTCCTGTGATTTTTAAATCTTATCTTAATCTACTGATTTTGATCATATTGTGAGATTTAATTTGACCATAATGTTATTGATTGTAAATTTCTAAGCAATTACGCTTGATTATGCATGTCCCATGATAAATCGATTCATGATCCATTGATCCATTGGTGTTTTTGATCAGCCCAACATGAATTCTGAATTTACTTATGAATTTATTATGTTAACTATTATGAACTTATGAATTTCAAGCTATATGCATGACCTAAAAGTATGTATGAATTTTATCAATCATGAATTATGTTTTTGGCCAACTCACGGGCCTCAAGTCATGGCTAGCTCTTATATGTTCAAGCATGTTCACGATTATCATGATTTAACTAGCCCGTGAACTCATGTATGTACTATTATGAGCACTATATACGTTTTGGGAGTAGCATCGAACACCGAGTAGGTTCGGGGCCCATGTTAAGCCCTATATCTCGTGAACTACGTGCCACCGTAGGTATGTTGGGACCCTTTCATGTTTGTCCTTGGCCCAAGTGTCCCTTTTAATGTGTGATCACGCCCTTCATGGTTCCTACCCTTGGCAAGGTACGAACACCCTCCCGACTAGGGATTACAAGTCGGGCTTCATGTGTGCTCAGATGGGGTATGTCGGTTAAGATAATCTCCCACTGTTCCTCATGACTTATGCATGTTTATGATTATGAATGTTGGCTCAAGTAATGATAAGTGATGCTCTCTTATAATGATTATGACTATGTTTACGTTACAAATATTTAGAAAACCTTGAGCCTTATGTCATATTACGATAATTATGATATGAGCATGTTGTCCCATTCTTATGATTGCTTATGAGTTTTATACATGTTTTGAGTGTCCATTTTACTTACCTTGCATACTCAGTACATTCCACGTACTGACCGCATACTTTCTATGTTGTTTCATTTCATGATACAAGACCCAGCTCTCAGGCTCACCCTCCTCAGTAGCTCTTAAGAGTTCCCTATCAGCTTAATTGGTGAGTCCTCATATTCAGAGGGCCATATGTTTAGACTATATTATTTTCTCTTTCAGTTTTAGTATCGTAGGGTTAGTTAGGAGTGTTGTCCCATCAACCCGTCTTTCATGATTAGAGGATCTTCAATCTGTAAGTTGTATTCAGTCTTCATGCATGGATCATGTATCGTATTTTCTCTGTTATTATGACATGTTTACATTTTCTTATGTTTAGTCTTCTGCTTATGTGAATGAATTAGATGTATGATCATGCCATGGGTCGACATGGGGTCTTTCGGGGCTCCTCGTCCCGTGTCTACAACTCCGGTGTACTTCTGGGTCGTGACAATAGATAACTAGTTTAATAACCCTAAGTTGTTATGAATCCATGGGGAACACTTCCTTAGTTAATTGCATAAACTTGATCACAACAACAATTTACCACTTTCTTACTTGATTCTTTCTTTAAAACCCCCATTATGAGATAACTATACTAAAAGCATAAATATAAGCATTATTTTATCACTTTCTTACTTGATTCTTTCTTTAAAACCCCCATTACGAGATAACTATACTAAAATCATAAATATTAGCATTATTTTATATCCTAACCATATTTCCTATGAGATCGATCACAACCTAGTTCGTTTCTTTAATGACAACGTCCGCATCATACTTTACAGGGGTATGATTTGAGTGTTCGTAAAAATGGCGTCGTTGCCAGGGAATACGGCTTAAGATTAGATTAATTTCTCGTGTTTAACTTTTAGTGTTTCTTTCCTCATTTACATTTTCTTTTGTTTTTGACGCCCATAGGTTATCAATTAGTGAATGCCATGAACTCAACAGAGCGGCAAATCTCTGTTTCCACTTGATCTTGAGCTAGAATGAACTCTGAGAAAAATGGACCATAATGAAACCTGATAACGGGCAAAAATATATGCCCGAGATACTCTTTATTACTTCAATTAGTCTTGTTTATCTAAGTTATTGTATAAATTTTCATGTAATTTTATATAATGTGGAGATATGTGCTAACCAACATGATTAGCCTTTGTTTTGTAGGTTTTGATGATGTTTGAGTAACTAATCCATGAGTTGGTGAAGTAGAAGCTTGGAAACGGAATTAACACGCGAACGTCGGCAAGGAAGAGGCACAAAACAGCCCACCGGCGCGTCGACAAGGTGCCACGGCAGGCAGGCCGCTCAAAACAGCCCACCTGCGCGTTGGCAACGTGCCACGGCAGGTGGACTCTGCGACCATGGGGCTACAACGCGCTGCCCAGGCAGCGTGACACGTTGCCAACGCGGCAAGGTACTGCCTGGGCCGATTTCGGGTGATTTTCCAGAGAGCCTCCGCGTTCGTAGCGTGTCACGGAGGCCGTGCTCCGCGATGCACTCCGTGACACGTTGCTTGTTAATCCGGGAAAGATTCCTACTAATATAAATAGCACACTTAGGTTTATTTTTCACAATTAAGACTTGGTGGAGCAAGGACGTGGGTTAGGAGGAGTTGAGGGACGAAAAAGCCAAGGGTTTTTCTCTCTTTCTTTCTTCTTTCAATCAATTGTACGTATGATTTACACTCATTTGAGGATGATCAATCCACAAATGAGTGGCTAATTCTCTTCCTTGCTAAGGTTTTGAACATGTGTATTGAATTTTGATTGTGAATTATATGGTTTTTCATCTTCTTCTTTCATGTTGTTCTATTAATTCTTGTTCTTACTGCATTAGTGTGTGGCCAACATTAATGTACATCTAAAAAGTCCAATTTCACTCGAGAGAGCAAGAAATTGGAAAGTTTTGAATTAATAGGGTATTGTTCTTAACTTGATTTGGGAAAATTGGGTTTTGATGTGCTTTCCTGATAGAAATATACTTGAAAGCCGTATTAGTCAATTTAGGAACCAGAATTGTATTGCTAGGTCATAAATTGCATTTGATCACAGAAATGTAGACGAATGGTTTATGATTCTAAAGTGAGATTAAATACGAGAGTTTTAATCTCTAGGCTAATGTTCTTGGCTAGCAACATGAAGAGAAGAATAACCGAATTATGATTACTATCGAATTCATTACTTGTTCTTAACCTTGGCATGCTCTTATCCATAGTTTCAATTCAAGTAAATATTTGTTAATAGTTTTAGTATATAGTTTATAAACAAAATTATTTAACTTTTGGTTACATTGTTGTCAACATAATTAGAAGTAAACTAGAATATAGTATACTTAAGCAATTTTACTTATCCAGAGTCTCCTTGGATCGATACTTGGCTTACTTAGCCACTTTATTACTTGTTTGACCACGTGCACTTGCGTGTCGGTTTTTAACCCCTACCAAAGGACCGAGCAAGTTTTTGGCGCCGTTGCCGGGGAGACTTGGCAATTGGTGAAATTGTTTTAAGTATAAATTTACTGTATTTTTGTTTTATTTTCTTAAGTGTTGACAACTTGGTCTAGTGTTTGTTTTAATTCTTCTTTATTTTATTTTATTTTTATCTGCTTGTTCGTGTACCCTTATTGACATGACATCGTGGAATATAAATGGTTTCAATGGTGGATACTCATATTTCAGTGAATCTTGTCTGAACTGTGGAGGACCCCACTTGTGGCAAAACTGTAATACGTGCAATATATGTGGGTGTCAATATGGCCATTGGGGTGATTGTCCAAAGGCATATTCCCCTCCCCCAAGCCCCTACTATGATCCTTTTGTTGTTTTTGCTGAATATAGGCATGTTGAAAATGAGGACTTGGGACGCCAAGTTCAAATAGAAGACATGTTGAAACAACTCTTGGAGCAATCAGAAGCAATGAAGGAGGCGGTGGCAGTATTGAGAATTCAGCAAGAAGAGAATGCAGAGGCTCTAGAAAGGATGACCATCAAATTCACGGAGATGATCGCTGAAGCTGAAGCGTGTGATAAATCACAGACAACAGTTTTAGCCGATATTCAAGAGGAACTACAAGAGGACGACAAGGGTGAATTTTTGGATGAAGCCCAACAATTCGAATCTCTTGAGTGTCCCCGTGATGGGCTCACACTTATGGAAAATCCATTCTTGGAAGAAGAGTTAGCATATCCCCCAGTCGACTTTAATGGTGAGATAGATGTCGATGTCGAGAAGGTATATACAAGTAAGGAGGTCAAGCAAAATGCAGTTTCAGAGTTGAGGTGTATTGGACCACACTCTACGCATTTTTCAACATTAAATTTGGTTGACAACATAGAAATAGAGTCTTCCAAGTTTGTAGAGAAATGTCTAGAGGAGGACCAAGCACCATATATTTTGAAATTTGCTAACTCAGAAAGACAAAATGACTTCGCTTACTTAAGGACCAATAAATGCAAAAGGCAACATCTACTGTTTGGTCCTTACAATTTTTCACCACCACCCCTGGAGCATAAGAGGAAATTAGAGAAGAAATTAGGGGTGAGATTCATATCCTCAAGGTGGAGGAAAAAGTGGTGAAACTTGGTACGTCGTGCCGCGACGTAAAATTAGGCGCTGCTTGGGAGGCAACCCAAGGGTACCATGAGTACCATTTTAATTTCTTGCATTTATGTTTATTTTATTTATTTTTCATCTTGTGTTGTTTTGGTGGAAAGTTAAGCACAGATGGAGGGGAAGTCTGAGTACCCGTGGAGGAGGAAGCTAACAAGCATGAAAAAGAAAAAGTGTGGGGTCGAACACCCACTTGTCCATAGTTGAAGAAAACCATGCTGTCAGCTAGGCCTAAAGGCCTCAGGGAGTATTTCTCACCCTTTGTAACCTTTAGTTTGATGCTATGCGGACATAGCATGATTTAAGTGTGGGGTGAGGGAAATTTCTAGGAAATTTCAAAATTTCTGTGCTTAATGATTTTTGGTGAATGTAATGCTTGTACAAAAGTTGGTGAGAAATTTGAAAATTTAAAAAATTTGAAAACTTTTTGTGAATTAAGCATGACTTCATCACCCGTTGGTTTTTCTTTTCGGTTCTTTTCCGACGGGGGGTATTTGAACCGAAGAATATTTTTTTTTTCTTTTTTCTTTTCTTTTTTCTTTCTTTCCTTGGTCTGTATATAAAGTTTTTTTAGTCATAGCTAGGGACTGTTTCCGACGATGGATGGATGACGACCGTCTTGAGAAAAATTAGTCGATAGGTTTTGGGTTTTGAAACCATAACTAATTGGTGCTGGATGTTCTTGTTATGTGCTATACATGGTTGTAAGATGCAAGTATGTTCAGTGTGAAGCATGCAAGTGTATAACTCTGTTTGAGACACTTAGGCTCTTGAATTTGACTCAATATGATGGAAGCTTAATTCTGAATTCTTGTGATTAGCTGAGTAAGAGTCTACTGATTGTGTCTTGATTTGAGCATGTGCCATGAGTGTAAGGTTTTTGAGTATTCCGTGTTATTGTCGATTGTCTAGAACTTGCCTGGTGTGTATATAAAATGAAATGAAGGATGTGAATTGTAGGAGATGATTTAGGCATTTCTTTGAATGAACCAACTTTTTATCCCTCATTATACCTACCTTGAAAAATTAATCCTAGTTAACCCCATTGAGCCTTGAGCCTATTCTTTGACAGCTGCAACATAAGCTTAATCCTTTTTCTTTCATTAGCCTTGAAATTGAACCAAAACTCCGAAGCGCTTAAAGGAAAAATCCGAAAGGGTAAAGGAGTGAGAAGAATGGAAAAGAAGGAAAAATAGCAAGTTGTAAATAGTTGAGAAAAGGAAAAAGGTGCATTTGTGTGAAAATGGTTGGTTATTAGTAGGGAGTAAGAAAAGGAATGAATGAAACATATTGCTTAAGTACTCCTTACTAATAAGCTAAAAGTGTCGAAAGAAATGGGGGAACAAAAGAGGAAAAAGAAAACTAAAAGGAGAAAAAAGGTGAAGTGAGGGAAGGGAAGTTTGTAATGAAGGCGTGATGTATTAAAAGCGCTTAGGAAAGATAGTCACTATTACTGATCATAATAGTACCTACCCGCACCTGAGTTACATTACAACCTAAAAAGTCCTACTTGATCTTACATTCACACATCGTTATATTAGTGGAATAAAACACTAAGGGCAAGCTTATGGGTCATTACATAATGCATGTGAATTCTTTTTGAGAGTGAGCGTAATTCTATTCATGTACCCACACATGTTGTGATGTAAAAAATTGTTTTTGCGTGTGATTAGGTAACTCTCTTTCCGTGAGGGGCACATGTTGAAAGAAGGATATATTTCATGTGGGATTTCTTAATCAGATGATTTGCATGAGTTTGCTAAAATTGAGAGTCGATTCTTGAGGTTAAGAAGTCTTAACATGGTTGTACTTCATTTCAATGATCAAATCAGGCATGCTCTATTTTTAGCTTGTATCTTACGTAATCATTATAGCCGTAACCTGAATTATCTTGCTAAATTAGTTATGTAGGAGTGTCCATTTGCATGATATGTAAAAGGTTGTTCGAGGACGAACAAGGCTTTAAGTGTGGGGTTGTGATAACGGGCAAAAATATATGACCGAGATACTCTTTATTACTTCAATTAGTCTTGTTTATCTAAGTTATTGTATACATTTTCATGTAATTTTATATAATGTGGAGATATGTGCTAACCAACATGATTAGCCTTTGTTTTGTAGGTTTTGATGATGTTTGAGTAACTAATCCATGAGTTGGTGAAGTAGAAGCTTGGAAACGGAATTAACACGCGAACGTCGGCAAGGAAGAGGCACAAAACAGCCCACCGGCGCGTCGACAAGAAGCCACGGCAGGCAGGCCGCTCAAAACAGCCCACCTGCGCGTTGGCAACGTGCCACGGCAGGTGGACTCTGCGACCATGGGGCTTCAACGCGCTGCCCAGGCAGCGTGACACGTTGCCAATGCGGCAAGGTGCTGCCTGGGCAGATTTCGGGTGATTTTCCAGAGAGCCTCCGCGTTTGTAGCGTGTCACGGAGGCCGTGCTCCGCGATGCACTCCGTGACACGTTGCTTGTTAATCCGGGAAAGATTCCTACTAATATAAATAGCACACTTAGGTTTATTTTTCACAATTAAGACTTGGTGGAGCAAGGACGTGGGTTAGGAGCAGTTGAGGGACGAAAAAGCCAAGGGTTTTTCTCTCTTTCTTTCTTTTTTCAATCAATTGTACGTATGATTTACACTCATTTGAGGATGATCAATCCACAAATGAGTGGCTAATTCTCTTCCTTGCTAAGGTTTTGAACATGTGTATTGAATTTTGATTGTGAATTATATGGTTTTTCATCTTCTTCTTTCATGTTGTTCTATTAATTCTTGTTCTTACTGCATTAGTGTGTGGCCAACATTAATGTACATCAAAAAAGTCCAATTTCATGCGAGAGAGCAAGAAATTGGAAAGTTGTGAATTAATAGGGTATTGTTCTTAACTTGATTTGGGAAAATTGGGTTTTGATGTGCTTTCCTGATAGAAATATACTTGAAAGCCGTATTAGTCAATTTAGGAACCGGAATTGTATTGCTAGGTCATAAATTGCATTTGATCACAGAAATGTAGACGAATGGTTTATGATTCTAAAGTGAGATTAAATACGAGAGTTTTAATCTCTAGGCTAATGTTCTTGGCTAGCAACATGAAGAGAAGAATAACCGAATTATGATTACTATCGAATTCATTACTTGTTCTTAACCTTGGCATGCTCTTATCCATAGTTTCAATTCAAGTAAATATTTGTTAATAGTTTTAGTATATAGTTTATAAACAAAATTATTTAACTTTTGGTTACATTGTTGTCAACATAATTAGAAGTAAACTAGAATATAGTATACTTAAGCAATTTTACTTATCCAGAGTCTCCTTGGATCGATACTTGGCTTACTTAGCCACTTTATTACTTGTTTGACCACGTGCACTTGCGTGTCGGTTTTTAACCCCTACCAAAGGACCGAGCAAAACCCTTGAGCAGATGCAAGCCAGATTAGCTACCAAAGCTTAACACGTGGAGTTAGCTCGACAAGCTACTCTGCATGGGGCAGAGGATGCTTATAACGAGGTAGTTAATGCTAGCCGTTAGGGAAGGGGTAACAGAGGCCATGGGCCATACCAGTTCAATAGATATGATCCTCAGTATAATGATAATGAGGATTCGAATATTGGGGAAGTTGGATCTACAGGAGAAATCGACCCAGCCGGGGGTTCCTGAGGCGTTGCCGCTGGTGCCAGCACCGGCTGAAGACCCATAGCTCATAACAACATCAATTTTAACAAAAATGAAGCAACTTTACCTCGATGATCAATGTAATCCGGAGAATGCATTGCCCACCTTTGCCTCCTAGGGCAAAGTTTAACATCACTAGCACCATGATCCAGTTGCTTAACATGAAATGGGTATTTAGTGGTAGTGCAGCTGATTATGCAAATTTGCACCTGATGAACTATGTAGAGATCTACAAGGAATACAAGTTGCCAGCGTGAGCCAAGACTCTATTAGGTTAAAGCTCATTCCATTCTATGTATCTGGGGAGGCCACTCTATAGTTGTCAGTGTTACCAAATATCTCCAGTACCAACTGGAGGGAGCTTAAATTGGCCTTTTTGGAAATGTTCTTCCGACCGTCCAAGATGTTGCATCTTAAAGATGAGATCTATAATTTTCGACAGCTTAAGACAGAGGCACTGCATGAGACATGGCTGAGATTCATGAAGAAGGTGACTATGTTCCCAAATTATAGAATTCTAGATGAGAGTTTGTTCGAACAACAACACTAAGGCTATGGTAGATACAGTGGAAGAAGGAGCATTAATGAGTCACTCGTGGGAGAAAGCAGTAACCATACTAGATCGAGTGACTAAAATAAATAGAGCCTGACACACAAGAGAGGCGGAAGCAGCTGCAGGTTCATATTCCATAAGAATGATTATGGAGAAACGCAGAGAAGAGGAGAAATGTGATTAGGAGTTGGCTCATATGAGAACATCTTTAGTCCTACTCATGAAGCATATTATGGGTTCTGGGGCTCAAAAGGTAAATGTAGTTGGAGCTTAGGGTCACGAAACAAGGCCTGTCTGATTCTGAGGAGGAGGTAAACTTCTTGTATAACTAAGTTGCGGGTTTCCAGGCCAACACCCAAGGGTATGGTCAGGACGCTTGGTGCAAAGGTTCCAAAAATTAAGGTTGGAACTAGTACAGAGACAACTACAATAGGAACAGGTACAGGGATAAGAGTAGAGGTCATGAGCGAGAAGGTGAGTGCAGAAAAATAATGGCTACCGCAATGATCGCACAGGCTTATATGTTCCTTCAAAGTCTCTAGATGATGATGCTAGACGCTTAATGTTGGAGAGCATGATGGCGGAGCTACTGAAGAAATAAAAATCCACTGATGATCAGCTAAAGGATATTCGAGAAGACATATATCAGCTAGAAAGTTGAATCACCTGCCACAGTGATCAAGCAGATTGAGCAACATCTGGGGAAGATGTCTACAACCCTAAACCAAAGTTAGAAGGGTACAATTCCTAGCAACACAGTCCAAAATTTGAAAAATGACAGTAACTGTATGGCTGTGATTACTAAGAGTGTAAAGTCCATCATTCACCTTCCCTTACCAGTTGTAGTTGAGATAGAAAAGAGATTGAGTTGGATGATGAGGAGGAGATTGTTGAACAGGTTATTGCAGGTGAGGCTAAGTTGACTAAGGCTCCAGGTGATGCAAAGGAATCTAGAGAAGACAAAGGGAAGGAAAAAGAGGCCACATAAATTCTCAAGCCTATCTCTTGGCCACCTCTAATAGATGAAAAAGAAGGCAGATGATGGGAAGTTCTAGAAGTTTTTATCAATGCTGAAGTAGTTGTCTTTGAACATCTCGCTGGTTGAGGCATTGGAATAGATGCCTGGTTATGCTAAGTTCATGAAGGACCTGGTAACTAGGAAGTGGTCTGTGAGTTATGAACCGATTGGTAACTTGCATCATTACTGTGCAATAGCCTCACGGGTCCTTGCTCAAAAGAATAAAGATCCAGGTGCCTTCACCATCCCTTGCACCATTGGAGATCTTGAGTTGTCAAGAGCACCGTGTGACTTGGGTGCTAGAATCAACTTGATGCCTTTGGCTGTGTTCAAACAGCTGGGCTTGGGAGCCCCCACACTGACTATGATGTGGCTATTGATGGTAGACCGCACAATGAAGAAGCCAGTGGGAATCCTACAAGATGTTCTAGTAAAGGTGGACAGGTTTATCTTTCGAGCTGACTTCGTGATCTTGGATTGCGAGGTGTATTTTGAGGTCCCCATCATATTGGGGCGATCATTCCTTGCCATTTGGAGAGCCCTAGTGGATGTTGAAGCATGCTATCTGAGTTTACGTTCAGCATCAGTAGGTTATCTTCAACATCAGTAGGTTAATGAAGAAACCTAATGAGTTCCGGGTGGTTTCAGCATTAAAGGATGAGTCTAGGTTTCTAGATGAATTATGAGTAGTCAAGACACTTGCATCGTGCTGCAACGTTAAATCAAGCACTTAATATGAGGTTTTTTGGTGAAGTCTTAGTAACCAAACCACCTACATCATGCCACGGTGTTAAATTAGGAGTTTCTTTGGAGGAAACCTAAGTATCTTGACTATTGGGTGTTTAGTGTGCAGGTGAAACAAAAACTAATGGGAGAAAAAACAGGACAGGTCTGGACATCGAGCCTCAGTACGAACCGTGACATGATGGTACAACTCGTGGTCCCATCCGTGGTGAAAGGCAGAGACTTGAGATTG
This sequence comes from Datura wrightii, assembly GCA_035772735.1. Taxonomy (NCBI): domain Eukaryota; kingdom Viridiplantae; phylum Streptophyta; class Magnoliopsida; order Solanales; family Solanaceae; genus Datura; species Datura wrightii. The sequence continues at coordinate 8,079,529 of JASDFA010000007.1, read as the reverse complement.
TGCAGAAGTTCATATTATGGTTGGTCATTACGAATTCTACCTTCATGGTATGATTCATAGTACTCAGCATTGTAATGAACTTCCCTGACAAGTGCGAAAGTACTGAAGTTTGGCCTATGAGTCATGGTACGGGTTGTAGCATTTTGGTATGAATCCTACCATCCTCTCGTAGATTCCACGGTAAGTTTCCTCAATTTCGTGGTACAAGTCATCACAGTCACTTTAAATGAAAAAACCCAAATGACCCGACTCATCCCGAATTTCAAAAATTTTCCCATAACCTATTTAAATAAAATTTGGACCTAAATTTCACAAACACAACCCACGATCATCTCCCCCCAATCCTTAATCATCTATAACTCATACAACATCCCGATTGAGCTTGAATCTATGCAATTAAAATTTGTACAAGCTAGTCAAATTGCTAGCCCAAATTCGAAGAAAGCAAGAATTTTTCAAAGAAACTGAATGTAGCAAGTAAGTGATAAATTATCCATTTTACTTTCGTGATATCATCATTAGTCGAACACGTACCGTGATTCCTCCACTTATGAAAATGAGGAAGAGGAATGTGATAGATGAACATGAGGAAGAGGAATGTGATCAGAGGCTAAACACGAATGCTTATTGATAGGTTTAGGAGTTAAAAATGCTTAAGGACTTAAAGTAATTTTTGGTTTGTGAGGTAATAGGTATAATGCATGGTGGGGATTGAGTAGGTAGTTAAACTTTGTGTATTGTGAGTCAATAGGGTGGGGAATTCTGAGTACCCATCCCAAAAACAAGTTTTCTTTCACATCTAGTAGAGCACAAGGAGAGGACATGCTTCACGAGTCATCCTATGATCTGTGGTATTGTACTATGACTCATAGGATGATCCGTTGGGACTGTCCGAATCATTAAAAGTTGAAAAATTATGCTACGGAACTTAGTACAATACGTGGTATCTCACTACATGTCGAACCATGTTATTGTACCAAGGAATATAGGGGCCAAATTCGAAGAGCAAAACCTCACCCTAATGAAGAGGATTCAGATGATGCCGACTCTAAGGAAGGGGAACAGGTAGATGACGATGATTAGACCCCTCCTCCAGAGTGCCGCATTATCAGGTGGAGTATGCTTGGTGCTCAGGAAATATATGAGCAGTGTCTCACTCTAACCTCCAAATAGAACCATTGGAGAAGCATTAAGGAGGAGATGCAGATCCTGACTAGTGCCTTAAATGAGATCGAGGAGATATAGTGGATATTTGATTTCTATGGGTTCAAGTGGATGGCAAGAACCCCTGACACCTACACTGCTAATATGGTCAGGGAGTTCTATGCCAACTACTTGGCGACATTAGAGCAGCGGAATCCGACTGGGAAAAAAGTGAAGGAGTAGCCCAGACTAGATAGTGTGAAGGTTGGGGGGTGCAAGGTTGATTGCACAAAGCGGGCCATTGCTTGAATGCTATATGGGCCAGCTTACAAGGCCCCAGATGCTAGATCAGAGCTTGACCATTGGTTTGATGCCCTAAAAAGGGTTAAGCAGCTAAATCAAGATGAGAGAAAGAGGTATGTGAGGTGGTTGACTTGTGTGATAGATGAGGATAAGGAGGAGGTTGAATGGGTGACCCGTAGATGGCAGGTCACCAACGCTTCAATTAACTTCATAGCGAAGGTATGCTAGACACTAGTTCTCCATATGTTGGCACTAACGGTGAATAATAACACCTTGAGCACCTATAGAGTAGCATTAGTGGCATTTATCATGTCCAGATATTCCATTGACATCCGGAGGGTGATAGTAGAGGAGATTCTGGGTAGAGCTCTAACAATGAGAACGACCATTCCATTCTTTAGTCTCATATGTATAATCTGTATAGGGTCTGGTGTATGGGTGATAGCTGAGGTTGATGCTAGAGTTGGAGGCAATCGTGCTGCTGACATCGGGCTGATCAAAGATGAAATGGACCCGGTGAGCCGGGTTTGACTACTAGTAGCACTCCCACCACCACAGCCAGCAGGGGACAGTAGGTAGATGCCCCCACCTCCGTTAAGTAGAGTGATACACTGGCCATTGAAGCTTGCCACATACCAACTGCCCCAACACGTCCTCCGCACCTCTACTAGCCATATTAGGACAGATGCCTTAAGGTTGCATTTTGGTGGCCCATGACTTCCTGCAAAAGCTGGCCAAAAGTCTAAAATTGAACTAGAAAAAGGTTAATGTGATGATGGAGCAGGTCAATCCTTAGTTCAAGCTTGAGATTGAGAAGGCTGCGAGAGGGTTGCATAGCTGATTGGATAGCTTTGAGCTTTAGCTCAATAAACGGCTTGCTGAGCAGCCAGATGTAGGGAGCATGAGAGATGATATTGGGTTTCTATGGAGTCAGGTAGCTGAGTTGTCATCTAGGCAGCCAATCATATTACCAGTCTCCACTATGTATTCATTTGAGAATGAGCTGGAGGAGGAGCTTGATCTAGGAGCATTCTAGGCTCCTATGTCGGCCAGTGGAGATGAGGGAAAGAAGAGAGTCACGGAGGTAGTTGATGAGGAGACTTCTAGGAAGAGGAAGAGAAGAGAAAGGAAGGATGACAAGTGGGTAGCAGTGATCTCGGACAAAAATAGTATGCCCGAGTGACGCTTGATAACTTAATTTAGTCTTGTTTATCTAAGTTATTTTATACATTTTCATGTTATTTTATATAGATGTGAATGTGTGTGCTAACCAACATGATTAGTCCTTGTTTTGTAGGTTTCAAGGATTTTGAGGAACTAATTCATAAGTTGGTGAAGTAGAGGAATGGAGTCGGGAGCAAATGGCGAAAGCCGGCAAAGAAGCATGCCTTGGCAAGGCTGGCCGCGCCAGGCAGCATGCCACGCTGTGCGTGTGCCGTGCCCAGCGTCGTGCCACGCCTATGCCAGGAGCACGAGAGAAGGCAGCATGCAGGCAGGCGAGCTGCGCGCCAGCGCCGTGCCACGCCAGGCCAGCTGCGCGCCAGCAGCATGCCATCGCACCGATTGAGCAGCGTGCCACGCCGGGCATCGCGACAAGGGGCTTCCTAGAGTCGATATTTGTTGATTTCCAGAGTGACTCCGCGTTACCTCCGTGTCACGGAGGCAGTGCTCCGCGATACACTCCGTGACACGGAGCCATTCCACGACAGGCTAAATTGTGCACGTTTCTCATTTATTATAAATAGGTCCCTTAGCTCCTAAATCAACTTTGTCACAATTTTATTCTTGAAAACTACCTAGGAGTGAAGGGAGAATTGGGAGAACTCATCTAGGGTTTGGCAAATTCCCTTCTCATCTACCAAATTCATGTAAGTATGTTAGTTTAGTAGTAGTTAGTTGTAGTTTTATGAACATGAATGGCAAGAACCCTTCCTCTAGGGTTGAAGCCATGAATTATGATTGTGATTTTATGAAGTTGTTTTGGAATTAAGTTATTGATTGTTGTTTTCGTCTTGCATTCAAGATTGTTGGCTGTTTTTATGATTGATCACCATGAAAACCTATATGTTAGCTTGGGCAATTGCTTGAGAAGGAATTACCTAGGTCAGGACATGAGAATGTAAGGAGCATGTTTGTATCTCATGATATAATTTCGTGTTAGGATAGAAATATACCTAACACCTTGCTTAGTTGATAAACGGGGGTTATTAAAGACCAACTAAGGATTATCACATCACCACTCGAAGAAGTAGTTGTGAGGCTAAGTTGAGTTAAATGGTTAGATGCATGAAAGTCCCTAATCATTTCCCTGTAAACCACAACATAATTAATTGCCCGCAAACTAGAAATTAGCATCCTCGCTCACACTGATGCAGTGAGTCTAGTTTGCCTTGTTTAGAGGCTCGAATGACCATGAACATGCAATTCTAATTATGTGAAACAACAATCGATAGTTTCATACTTAACCCATTGCAAATCGTAGCATCACATGATTATCTGGTTTTAACTCTATGTTGCTCCTAGAGTAAATTCAGGATATTTCTTTGACCGAAACAAACTTTATTAAATCTCCCTCGAAAACTTCTATAACCAACACTTGAGAAAGTTAAGATCACACTTGAAATGGATAGTTAGAGGAATGGGTCCAGTCCCTATGGGTTCGACATTCCGGTTCTTAAAAAAGAGCCACTATATTACTTGCACGACCCATACACTTGCGAAAGCGCGAATCGGGCATGTCAGTTTTTGGCGCCGTTGCCGGGGACTCGGCGAAGTTTTGATAATTTATCTGTTTTTGTGTGATTTTTGAAATTTCCTTAAGTGTTGAGAAACTTGGTCTTAGTCTGTTTATTGCAGGTGACAGGTTGTCCTACCGAGCTGGCTAGAAATAGAGAGCTTGTGGAACCGTTGCTAGAACCTGAACGTCAAATCCATTTGCAAAGGAGAGTAGCTCTAGAGCAAAAGCTGAAGAGACTTCAAGAAAAGGTACAACAACAACCACCCGCGGGACAAGCACAATTGTCGTCAGAAGCAATGGCAGCAAGACCAGTTCGCGAAGTGGCAATCCCATTAGCGACGAATGTGACCTCTAGCATCCGTAAATTAGAGCCTGGAGGTCACTTTGACCTTAAACAGAACATGGTGTAGCTATTACATTCTAGTGGTCAATTCACTGGGATGGCACATGAGGACCCGCAGCAGCACCTACAGAGCTTTTTAGAGATCAGTGACACATTTGTCCCCACCGGCGTGTCCACAGATTATGTCTGACTGACCCTCTTCCCATTTTCACTATTGGGAGAGGCGAAAAAGTGGATGAAGGCTGAGCCACCGAACTCCATAACTTCATGGAATGACTTGGCTAAGAAGTTCCTTATCAGATTCTTCCCTTCAGGCAAAACTGCAAAGTTGAGAAGTGAAATACTCAGTTTCAAGCAGAGGCCTGATGAGAACTTATATATGGCTTGGGAAAGATTCAAGTCATTGTTGAGAGACTGCCCCCATCACCAGCAATCAAATGAAGTGCTGGCTCATACCTTTGTAGAAAGTCTAGACCCATACACAAAAATATTACTAGACTCTGCATCGGGTGGGCAAGCCTTGGAGAAGACATATGATGAGTTGTACACTTTATTGAATAGAATTGCACAAGGAAATCCAGAGTGGCACAATGAGTCATCGAGAGGGGCAGGAAAGAGATCGGGGTTGATAGAAGTAGATGGTTTGAATGCCTTGGCAGCACAGTTAGCTTCGTTCCAACATCAAATGATGGCTCAGTTCAATAAACTAAGTATGAACCAACACCAGGGCCATGTTAATGCAGTTCAGCAAGCTCCGAGTTGGTGTGAAATTTGTGGTAATAATGGGCACAATGCAGAATCTTGTGGAGCCAATCCGGAATTAGTCAACTTTGTTGGTAATGTGCATAGGAATCAGAATTTTGAGAATAACTCCAACAGAAATTGGCAGGGCCACCCGAATTTTTCTTGGGGTGGAAACCAGAAGCAGAATTATATGCAACCTCAGCAACAACAGTATCAGCAGAATAGGAAGAATGATGGGCAATTGAGGAGCAGCATTGAGAAAACACTGCAGAAAATTATGGAGACCCAGAATTAGTTAGCGGAAAATCAGGCGAGGATGGAAACAGACTTAATGAATCAGCAAGTAGCCACCCGCATTCTTGAAAAACAAGTGGGTCAGATAGCAGCTGCTCAGAACATGAGGTCGCAGGGGGGATTACCAAGCGATGCAGATCCTAACCCCCGGCAAATCAATGCCATCAGTCTTAGAAGCGAAAAGTAATTAGCTGATGCAATGCCTAAAGAGTTGAGAAAGGAGATGCAGCCGGAGTTGGTTAGACCAGGACCATCCACCGACACGGGAGCGAATCAGAGTGCTGGGCAACAAAATGCACAACCTTCATTGCAGCCAGCACAAAGACCACCACCACCATTCCCTCAGAAATTCAGAAAGAGCAAGGAGGGGGAATGCTTTAAAAAGTTCTTTGAGAGTTTCAAAGAACTTCACATAAATTTGCCTCTTATTGATGTTTTGAAGGGAATGCCCAAGTACGCTAAATACTTGAAGGACGTGATGGCGAACAAAGTTAGATTGGTGGACGTCTAGACTGTAGCACTGACTGAGGAGTGCAGTCATAGGGTATTGAGCAAAATGCCAAGGAAGCTCAAAGACCCAGGGAGTTTTACCCTCCCCATACAAATTGGTAAAGCTGAGGTGCTACGAGCTTTGTGTGACTTAGGGGCAACAGTTAATCTAATGCCCCTATCCTTATTCAACCCTCCTGCAGTTGGGAAAACCGAGGCCGACAAGGTTGATGTTGCAGCTGGCTGACAAGTCGCGAGTGACACCTGATGGAATAATAGAGGACCTTCTCATCAAAGTGGGTAAGTTCATTATACCTGCTAATTTTATTGTCTTAGATTTTTAGGTTGATGTCCAGGTACCCCTGATCTTGGGACGGCCATTCTTGGCCACCGGAGGAGCGGTGATTGACTTGAAAGCAGGGACCCTAAAAATGAGGGTTGAGGATGAAGAAGAAATCTTCTGCGTTTACCAAGAAATGAACCCATATGCACACTACAGAAACCTTTGTCAGGTTCGTGTGTTGGCGGAGGATGAGTGTGGGGTGGAGGATTCCACAGGTGCAGGGCCAAAGGCAATGACAAGTGTTCAGCCCGAGTCTGATAAAAGGCTTCAAATTGTGAAGAAGTTGGAGAAAGAGAGGAACAGAGTGGAGGCTGTTTCCTCTAAACAACAAAATAAAAGGAGATGATTCTCGAAAGAGAACCCAGGTATGAGGATGTCTTGAAAAGGACAGTCCATGTCGTGCCACGACGTAAAATAAGGCGCTGCTTGGGAGGCAACCCAAGGGTACCTCAGGTACAATTTGTAATTTTTATTTTGTGTTGATTTTGTTATTTTCATTTTGTTTGTGTTTTTGTTGGAAAGTTAAGCACAGATGGAGGGAAGTCTGAGTACCGAGAAGGTGGAAGCTAAAGAGCATGGAATAGAAGAAGTTTGGGGTCGAACACCCACCTCTTAAAACTTGAAAGGAAAGCATGCTTTTAGCTTGGCATAGAGGCTCAGGGAGTATTTCTCATCCTTTAAATGTTAATTTAATGCTATGAGGACATAGCATGATTTAAGTGGGGGGTGAGAAAAATTTTAAAATTTTTGTGCTTAACAAGTTTTTGGTGAATGTGATGCTTGTGTGAAATTTGGGAGAAATTTGAAAATTTTTGAGAGTCAAGCATAAATTCATCACCTGTTGGTTTTTCTTTTCGGCTCTTTTCCGACAGGGGGTCTTTGAACCGAAGAATAAAAATAATTTTCTTTTTCTTTCCTTTGTCTGTATATAGTGTTTTTAGCCATAGTTAGGGACTATTTCTGACGATGGATGGATGACGACCATCTTGCGGAAAAGTTGGTCGATAGGTTTTGGGTTTTTCAAACCATAACTAATTGGTGCTTGATGTTCTTGTTATGTGCTATACGTTGTTGTAAGATGCAAGTATGTTCGGTGTGAAGCATGCAGGTGTATAACTTTGTGTGAGACGCTTAGGCTCTTGAAGTTGACTCAATATGATTGAAGCTTAATTCTGAATTCTTGTGATGAGCTGAGTAAGAGTCTACTGAATGTGTCTTGATTTAAGCATGTTCCATGAGTGTAAGGTTTTTGAGTATTCTGCGCTATTGTGGATTGTCTAGAACTTGTCTGGTGTGTGTATAAAACGAAATGAAGGATGTGAATTGTAGGAGATGATATAGGCATTTCTTTGAATGAACCAATTTTTTATCCCTCATTTTACCTACCTTGAAAAATTAATCCTAGTTAGCGCCATTGAGCCTTGAGCCTATTCTTTGATAGCTGCAACATAAGCTTAGTCGTTTTTCTTTCATTAGCCTTGAACTTGATCCAAAACTCCTAAGCGCTTAAGAGAAATATATGAACGCGTAAAGGAGTGAGAAGAAGGAAAAGAAAGGAAAAGTAGCAAGTTGTAGAAGTGGAGAAAAGGACAAAGGTGCACTTGTGTAAAAATGGTTGATTATTAGTAGGGAGTAAGAAAATAAATGAATGAAAGAAAACTTTTTTTTGCTTAAGTACTCCTTACTACTAAGTTGAGTGTGCATAAAGGAATGGGAACAAGAAGAGAAAATTCAAGATTGAAAAGAATGAGGAGGAAGTATGAAAAGAGATGTCCTTAATGAATGTTTGCTGTATTAAAAGCGCTTGGGGGAGATAGTCACTATTACTGGCCAGAATATTACATACCCGCACCTGAGTTACATTACAACCTAAAAAGTCCTACTTGATCTTACATTCATACATCCTTAAATTAGTGGAATAAAACACTAAGGGCAAGCTTATGGGTCATTACATGATGCATGTGAAATCTTTGTGAGAGTGAGCATAATTCTATTCATGTACCCACACATGTTGTGATATAAAAATTGTTTTTGCGTGTGAAATTGGGTAACTCCCTTTCCGTGAGGGCACATGTTGAATGAAGGATATAATTCATGTGGGATTTCTTAAGCAGTTGATTTGCATGAGTTTTCCAAGATTGAGAGTCGATTCTTGAGGTTAAGAAGTCTTAACATAGTTGTACTTCATTTCGATGATCAAGTCGTGCATGCTCTATTTTTAGCTTGTTATCTTACGTAATCATTATAGCCGTAGCTTGAATAATCTTGCTAAATGAGTTATGGGTGAGTCTCCATATGCATGAGATGTAAAAGTTTGTTCGAGGACGAACAAGACTTTAAGTTTGGGGTAGGTGATCTCGGGCAAAAATAGCATGCCCGAGTGACGCTTGATAACTTTATTTAGTCTTGTTTATCTAAGTTATTTTATACATTTTCATGTGATTTTATATAGATGTGAATATGTGTGCTAACCAACATGATTATTCGTTGTTTTGTAGGTTTCAAGGATTTTGAGGAACTAATTCATAAGTTGGTGAAGTAGAGGAATAGGAGTCGGGAGCAAATGGCGAAAGCCGACAAAGAAGCATGCCTTGGCAAGGCTGGCTGTGCCAGGAAGCGTGCCACACTGTGCGTGTGCCGCGCCCAGTGCCGTGCCACGCCTATGCCAGGTGCACGAGAGAAGGCAGCATGCAGGCAGGCGAGCTACGCGCCAGCGCCGTGCCACGCCAGGCCAGCTGCGCACCAACAGCATGCCATGGCGCCGATTGAGCAGCATGCCACGCCGGGCATCACAGCAAGGGGCTGCCTAGAGTCGATATTTGTTGATTTCCAGTGTGCCTCCACGTTACCTCCATGTCACGGAGGCAGTGCTCTGCGATACACTCCGTGACACGGAGCCATTCCACGACAGGCTAAATTGTGCACGTTTCTCATTTATTATAAATAGGTCCCTTAGGTCCTAAAACCACTTTGTCACGATTTTATTCTGGAAAACTACATAGGAGTGAAGGGAGAAGTGGAGAACTCATCTAGGGTTTGGAAAATTCCCTTCTCATCTACCAAATTCATGTAAGTATGTTAGTTTAGTAGTAGTTAGTTGTAGTTTTACGAACATGAATGGAAAGAACCCTTCCTCTAGGTTTGAAGCCATGAATTATGATTGTGATTTGATGAAGTTGTTTTGGAATTAAGTTATTGATTGTTGTTTTCGTCTTGCATTCTGGATTGTTGGTTGTTTTTATGATTGATCACCATGAAAACCTATACGTTAGCTTGGGCAATTGCTTGAGAAAGAATTACCTAGGTCAGGACATGAGAATGTAAGGAGCATGTTTGTATCTCATGATATAATTTCGTGTTAGGATAGAAATATACCTAACACCTTGCTTGGTTGATAAACGGGGGTTATTAAAGACCAACTTAGGATTATCACATCACCACTCGAAGAAGTAGTTGTGAGGCTAAGTTGAGTTAAATGGTTAGACGCATGAAAGTCCCTAATCGTTTCCCTGTAAACCACAACATAATTAATTGCCCGCGAACTAGAAATTAGCATCCTCACTCACATTGATGCAGTGAGGCTAGTTTGCCTTGTTTAAAGGCTCGAAAGACCATGAACATGCAATTCTAATTATGTGAAACAACAATCGATAGTTTCATGCTTAACCCATTGCAAATTGTAGCATCGCATGATTATCTGGTTTTAACTCTGTGTTGCTCCTAGAGTAAATTCAGGATATTTCGTTGACTGAAACAAACTTAATTAAATCTCCCTCAAAAACTTCTATAACCAACACTTGAGAAAGTTAAGATCACACTTGAAATGGATAGTTAGAGGAATGGGTCCAGTCCCTGTGGGTTCAACATTCCGGTTCTTAAAAAAGAGCCACTATATTACTTGCACGACCCGTACACTTGCGGACGCGCGAATCGGGCACGTCAAGCAGTAGCTAGCCTACAGACTCATGACAAGCACATGTTTTAACTACAGGAGAGAGCTAGAGGAGTCGGGAGCTCAGTTGTTGTACCTGGAGAGCTTGCGGGTGGAAATGACCCTTTGGGCTAGCCACATTCAGCCCCTGTGAATAGAGAGGTCGCTGAGGCAGCCAAAACTACTGAGAAGGCGACCACATCCCCCGACACTGCACTATTGAGTGCGTTGACCAGTGCTAGCACCATAATTGGTGTGGAGGTGTGTGTACTTTCACACCTGCCTCCACAAGATTACAAGAGTTCTTAGAGCACCACAGGTATGTTCCTCTCTCACATTTTTGTATTTCCTTACTTTGGGGACAAAACAAGCTTTTCAAAAGGGGGTGTATCTATCTTTTGGATTTTAATTCGTCCGAGGATTTTTATTATCATATTTCTTTTCCCTCGAACATGATATCTAGTAGAACCAACATGTTTAGGTTGTTTTATCTTAGTTTAACTAGAAGGAACTTTGAAGTACATTATATGTACTTTACAGCCAATAAATACACATGTGTTTGATGTTTTGAAATTGTTGGAAAAATGACTTTTTCAAAAATTTTTGTTGTATAGTTAGCTATTTTTGTTGACTGTGAAGCATGGCCGGTGTGGAGCTTTGCATGGCATTTGATAGATTAGCATGATTAATTGTAGCTTAGTTGTGCATGAACCGGATAGGTAGTGCGTGATGCGAACCTATACTATGTGAGAGTGAGGTTCTTACTTAGTCCAATGATGTGTAGGTGATCTACAACCTGCCCGAGTTGTCTTTGCTTAGGTTATAGGATAGTTAGTTACAAGATGATTATAGGCCATTTTTAAATTAGCTCACCTTTTATAGGATAGTTAGTTACAAGATGATTATAGGGCATTTTTAAATTAGCTCACTTTTAGCCTAAATTGCCCTACCAAATGAATCAGTATTCTTTTATCCAAATGTTTTAGCCTTAATTGACCATTTTTCTTTGATTAGCCTATTCACCTTCCCACGTGTTTAATATAAACCTATTTTGGCCTTGGTCCTTCCTTGGACATTGTGAACCTCAACTCAGGCCAAATACCAAAGTTGAGGGTGGCTATTGCAGGGGTGCGTAAGCTATGTGGGAAATATGGAAGGAGAAAAAAGTTAGTCAATGAAAACTGGGCGTGGTGAAAAAGAAAGAGAAAAAGAAAAAGAGAAGGAAAAAATCTTGAAAAAAAAAGAGAAATAAGAGAAAAGTGAAAAAGTAATCACACCCACTAGATGAAAAAGTAATGAAATGGAGAAAAGGGAGGAAAAAATGAATAAAAAGGGAAAAGAGTAAAAAGTGGAGCCAAAGTTGTATAGTGCTAAGGAGGGTTGGTCACTATTTTCATATCCCAACTTGAAGCCTACATTACAAGCCAATAAAAGTTTCATAGTGATCCAAGGTTAACTATCCGAAAAATCAAAGTAGAGAAAATAAGTGCAAGCCTATGTATCACTTATGCAGTGTTTTTAACTTCATTGGGAAAGTGAGAGCTTTGCTTAATAGTACCGGTCTTATATATATCATTTTGAGTGTGTTTAGGAATTCTTTTGTTGTAACGGTACATGGGTTGCATTGCCTTTTGCCAACATTCGTGTAAACAACATTAGTGATATCTTGGTTGTATGCTAATAGTTGAATGTCATCTCTAGATCCCTTTGTGTCATGATTTATAATTGCATGTGTGCATAGCTAGTGATGTGCTGCAGATTTACAGTACTTTCGACGCTCAAAACTAAGAAAATAGCATGGACTTGGGTGTATTTAAGTGGATATAAGACACTTTTCCTTTGGTTACAGCATAAATTGGTATTGGAGCTAAAAGATGCAAAAGATAGCCTGAAGTATGCAAAATAGGCTCAAATTGCAGTCCACAGTGGGAGTCGTAGGAAGGTCCTACAAGTCATACTAGTGGCTGTGATAAGTTGCAGAAGGCTAATGTTAAAGAGATGAAGTATACGAGTCTTAGTACGAGTCTTGCCAAGCTTGTATGATTCGTGGTGATGAAGTCGTGAAAAGATTCAGAAGTTTTGCATAAGAGGCTGACTTCTACTACAGAAAGGAAGTACGAACCGTGGAATGAAGGTACGACTCGTACCATGGCAGTTGTGATGAACTTCATATATATTTCAAAGTCTCAAAATCAAGCCACGGGAGCTCAGCACAGATTGTAAGATGGAGTTACGATTCATACCAGGATCCAACACTTAGCCAAAATCCATCCAGTTATGCAATGTACGAGATGATGCTACGAATTGTAGGATCTCACTACAGATCGAAGGTTGACTCGTGATGCGGGTGGAACCAAATATGGAAATTCACCCTGTTAGACTAGGAAAAGGATTTTTGTGTCTGCATAATACATTTTATGTTTTATTTTTCAGTAGATTTTGATCAGAGACATTATTGGAGACAACATTAGACAATTGAGAGAAAGAGAGAATTTAGGTTATTTGACTTGTGATCAAATTTTTCTTGAATTCTTCTTATTCATGCTATTTGTTCTTCAAGATTTTGCTGATTAGTTAAAGGAAGTGTTTTTCTCATTCATACTTGTAAGTATTGATTTATGTTTTTAATCATGAATTCAATTCACAACCTTACAACTATGAGAGGCTAAAACCTCCATAGCTAGGGTTGTGGGAACCATAGTGGATTAACAATCTAGGGTTGCACAAAGTGATTCTAAAACCAATACAAACACTTATATTGTGTTCTCTTCATGCTTAAATGTTTCTTAACAGTGTACAACATTAGGATATGCCCGAATTCTTTACTTTCTTAGGTCTAAGAGGTAGAGATTAGGAAAAGGGAATTACAATGGAGCCTTGATCTTGATGATCATTGTATTAACTTGAGTTGTGGTCACAAGATAGTTAAATATGGAACTTCGTGATAATGGATAGTTTGAAACCGCTCATGATACTTGGTCGAGTGATTGAGTATAGCCATTCAATAGGGACTAGTCTGTCGTTTGAATGAACCTAAGTTATCAGTTCTACAAGTAAAGTATTGAGATAGATCACTAATGTAAAACCCGAAGTAGTTAAGGATCCATGGGGAACACTTACCCTAGTTAATTTCATTAATTTGGAATCAACCATCAATTTCTCAACATTGTTATTTATTAATTTTACAAATTCCCCCTCTTAGGAAATAATTGACTACAAAGCTTAAGCACTATATTTCTTCTATATCCTTCCATATTCCCTGTGGGATCGAGCCCAACCTTTAGTTGGGTTCTTTATTGACAACGTCCTCTTCATACTTCAAGAGGAGCTATGGTTTGAGCATTATCAAAAAGTGGCGCCGTTGCCAGGGAATACAGCTAAGACAAGGTTATTAGCTTGTATTTGACTTGTTGGTAGTTATGTTACTTTTTATGTTTTTTCTTTTTTTTCCTTTTGTGACTCCCTCAGGCTACATCAAAGGAACAACCTTTCACTAGAACACTCAAATGGAACATGACAAGCTGCCAACACTTATGGAAGAAATAGTGACTAATGATATATTGGCAGCTGTGATAATGAATTATGAAGAAGACAGGAACCCAGAATACACAAAAATGGTTAATTCTTTAAATGGGTCAGGGTCATATAACTTCAGCCCAAAGAAGTTAGACCTGGACTTAAAGAACCGTTCAACACCGCCGGCCAAGTCATCCATGGAGGTACCACCAATCTTCGAACTGAAAGAATTACCTCTTCATCTCAAGTATGAATTCCTTGGCAAGGACCACACTTTTTCGGTCATAATTGCAGTGAAACTGTTATATGAGCAGGTGGAAGCTTTGTTTAACATCTTGAAAAGATACAAAAAGGCAATTGGCTGGACCATAGCTAATATCATCGGAATTCCACCAGGCATATGTACCCATAAGATCCAACAACCAAATTGTAAGCCAAGTATAGAGCATCAGCGCCGCCTGAACCCTCCAATGCAAGAAGTCGTAAAAAAGGAGATTATCAAGTGGTTGGATGCTGCGGTGATATATCCTATAGCAGACAACAAGTGGGTAAGTCCTGTCCAGTGCATGCCAAAGAAAGGAGGGATTACAGTGGTTCCTAATGAAAAAAATAAGCTGATACTGACACGACCAGTCACAAGATGGCGTGTGTGCATGGATTACAGGAAACTCAACCACTGTACCTAGAAAGACCATTTTCCAATGCCATTTTTGGATCAGATGCTTGATAGACTCACAGATAAAGGATGGTACCATTTCCTTGATGGATATTTAGGGTATAATTAGATCATTATTGCTCTAGAAGATCAGGAGAAGAGAACCTTCACCTGTCCATATGGAACTTTTGCCTTCAGAAGAATGCCCTTTGGATTTTGTAATGCACCAGCCACCTTTCAGCATTTTATGAAGTCTATATTCTCAGACATGGTGAAGGACACCATTGAAGTATTTATGGATGATTTTCATATTGTAGGCGATTCATTTGAATTGTTCCTTAATCATCTAGGCAGAGTACTGAAAAGATGTGAAGAAACCAATCTAGTCCTAAGCCAGGAAAAATGTCATTTCATGGTTAAAGAAGGGATAGCGTTGGGCCATAAAATCTCGGGAAAGGGGATTGAGGTGTACAAGGTAAAAATCGAGGTAATAGTAGGATTGCCACCCCCTATTTCCATAAAAGGGGTAAGAATATTTTTAGGGCAAGCAGGATTCTACTGGCTCTTTATCAAGGATTTTTCAAAAGTTATACAGCCATTGTGCAAATTACTGGAGAAAGAGTAATGTTCATGTTCGATGAGGCATGTATAAAGGCCTTTGAGTGTCTAAAAGAAAAGCTCACCACTTCTCCTATCATCATAGCTCCATATTGGTCTCTTCTCTTCGAGGTAATGTGTGACTCTAGCGGTATTGCTCTTAGTGCTGTTTTTGGACAAAGGAGAGCAAAGATCTTTCATCCAATATATTACACTAGCAAAACACTCAATACAGCCCAGAAGAATTATACAGTCACAAAGCAGGAACTACTGGAAGTGGTCTTTATTTATGAAAAATTCCAAGCATAGTTGCTTGGAACCAGGGTGATCATTCATATAGACTATGCTGTGTTGAGGAACCTGATGTTCTAAAAAGGAATCCAAGCCTAGAATGATTTGGTGGGTGCTCTTGCTCCAAGAATTTGAGTTTGAACTGAAGGATCGGAAGGGAATAGAAAATCGGGTGGCAGATCATCTATCTAGGCTTCAGTCTGAAGCGAGGGAGAGGACGGAGATTGATATCAATGATGCCTTCCCAGACGAATAGGTACTAGTTGCATCGTAGGATTTGATTCCCTGGTTTGCTGATTTTGCAAATAACTTGGTTAGCAATATGATGCTAGCAAACCTAGATCCTCAGTAAAAAAAGAAGTTCTTATTCGATGCTCGAAGATATTACTAGGATAAGCCATATTTATTCCGCATTTGTGCTAGATGTTTCCCAGAAGTTGAGATGCTAAGCATTCTTGAGGCATGTCACTCATCTTCTTTTGGGGGTCATCAAAGTGGTATCAGAACGGCACATAAGATTTTACAATGCGGATATTTCTGGCCATCTATTCACCAAGATGCGTATGACTTCGCCAAGTTATTTGATCAATGCCAAAGTCAAGGAAATATTACTCGTACACCTAATTTTCCACTAACTCCCATCTTGAAAGTAGAGTTGTTTGATGTGTGGGGGAATGATTTTATGGGCCCATTCATTTGCTCATAAGGAATGAAGTATATTCTAGTGGCTGTGGATTATGTCTCTAAATGGGTGGAGGCAATTGCCCTACCAAAAAATGAAGGCAAGAGTGTTACAACATTCCTTCGGAAACATATCTTCACTAGGTTTTGCAATCCTAGAGCTATTATCAGTGATGGTGGATCTCACTTCTGCAATTGCCTATTTAAAACCGTGTTGGAAAAATATGGTGTCAAGCATAAGGTGGCCACACCTTACCACCCTAAGTCGAGTGGACAAGTGGAAGTTTTGAACAGGGAAATCAAGACCATCCTGGCCAAGACAATTAATACTAGCTGGAAGGATTGGTCAAGGATCCTCGATGACGCATTGTGGGCTTACCGAACAACTTATAAGACTCCCATTCATTCATCTCCATACCAGCTGGTTTATGGCAAAGCGTGCCACTTACCAATTGAACTAGAGCATAGGGCATTATGGGCTTTGAAAAAGGCTGAACATGAACTGGAACGAAGCTGCCAAGATAAGACTTAAGCAGCTTAATGAGTTGGATGAATTCCGACTTAAGGCTTATGAGAGTGCAGCCATCTATAAAGAAACAATGAAGATCTACCGTGACAAAAAGATTGCAAGAAAGGAATTTAGCCCAAGTGATTTGGTCTTGCTATTTAACTCAAGACTCTGGTTACATCTTGTGAAGTTGAAATCTAGATAGATGAGACCTTACAGAGTAGTGCAAGTGTCTCCGTATGGTGCAGTGGAACTTGAGAATAAAGAAGGAAAAAGATTTAAAGTAAATGGTCAAAGAATAACAGTATATCTGGGAGATGAGGAAGAATTAAAAAGAATAGAGGAAGTTACCATGATGATTCTTGAGGAGTCACAAATGTCACGTCGTGCAGCGACGTTAAATCAGGCGCTGCATGAGAGGCAACCAATGGAAGGTGAAGTTTTAGTAACCCCTGGTATGATCTCTTCCCTATGTTCTTATAGTTTATGCTTCGGGGACGAAGCTTACTTTTCAAAAAGGGGAGGGGGTGTACTTGTAATTTTTTTAATTTTTGATTCGTCTTAGGGTTTTTCTTACCGTGCTTATTTTTCCTTATGCATGTTATCTAGTAGAACCGGCATGTGTAGGATTTTTATTTTTAACATGCATTTTTTTCAATTAGAAAGTAACTTAGGAGTACTCAGCCAATAAAAATGCACTAGTTTTGGTTTTAGAAAAAAATTGACCCTATTTAAATTTTTTTATATGCATTAGCTATGTATTTGTGACAATATGCATGTTTTCTATGGATCTTTTGATGTCATTTAGTTTATTAATAAGAGTAGTCTTGTTAATCCATGTATAAACCAGACAGGTGAGATGAAAATAGTTAATGTACCATGTGTGAGTGAGATATAATATTCAATTCAGTATTGTGTTAAAGATCTAGAACTTTCCTGGTTGGTCTTTGCATAAGCTAAGGATGGTTGGTTAGGATATGATCATAGGACATTTTTGTTTAGCTCACTTTTAGCCTATATTACCCTACCAAAGTTGCATGAATCCCTTGATCCCAAGTTTGAGCCTTAATAGACCATGTTTCTTTGATATATCGATTAACCGTACCCATTTGTTTACAATGAACTTGTTTTGGCCCTGGTCCTTCCTTGGATATTGTGAACCTCAACATAAGAAAAATGCTTAAGTTTAGGGTGGTTAAAGTAGGGGTGCGTAAATGGTGGGAACGGGAGAAAGGAAAAGAAAAGAGAAAAGAAATGGTGAAAAATGAGGTGTGGTGAGATGAAAAGAAAAGAGATGAAAATGCTGAGAATCTTGAAAAAGAAAACTCAAAAGAAAATGAAAATGCTAAAAAAGTTGAAAACTCACCACACCCATGCAAATGTGTATAAAAAAGGGTGAAAAGGGAAGAAAAAGGAATGAAAGAATAGAGGGTGAAATAGGTGAATGGTGTAGCCAATGTATGTAGTGACAAGGAAGGGATAGTCACTTAGGAAATTTTCCATCTTTATCATGTATAACCCTAAGCCTACATTACAAGCCATACCAAGTACTACAGTGATCCTAACTCGACCATCTGATAAACCAAAGCAGAGAAAATAAGGGCAAGTCTATGGTATCTGACACATAATACTTGTAACTTCTTTATGAGAGTGAGCTCCTTACTTATTTAGTCCCATGCTATGCTTGACATTTCATATATGAGTGGGGACTTCATTTGTGTGAGGCTACATGGATTATGTTTGCTTTTACCATTGGTTTGTGTGAAAAACATTGGTGATGACTTGATTGCCTATTGAAAGCTGGATAACATGTCGTGATCCCTATTTATGATGTTTTGAGGTTGCTTGTAATGCATTAGCTGATGTTGTTCCATGATAAAGGGTCAGCAGAGTTTGTATAGAAAGTGCAAGTTTTCTTTGAGTATTGGCTGTAGTATCTTAAATCTATTTTCTAGTTGAGTGCCGTGTTTAGTTTTACATTTCTTTGCCTGTGGACATGCAAAAGTATTAAGTTGAGGGTGTTGATGTGCTGCGGATTTACAACACTTTCGACGCTCAAAACTAAGAAAATAACATGGACTTAGGTATACTTATGTGGATATAAGGCACTTTCCCTTTGGTTACAGGATAAATTGGTGTTGGATCTGAAAGATGCAAAAGATAGCCTGAACTGAGCAAAACAGGCTAAAATTGCAGTCCATAATACAAGTCGTAGGAAGGTCCTACGAGTCGTACTAGTGGCTGTGAAAAGTTGCAGAAGGCTAATGTTGAAGAGATGTAGTACACGAGTCTTAGTACGACTTGTACCAAGCTTGTATGAGTCGTGGTGATGAAGTCATGAAAAGATTAAGAAGATTTGTATAAGATGCTAACTCCTCCTATGGAAAGAAAGTACGAATCGTGGAATGAAGGTACGAATCATACCATGGAGGTTGTGATGAACTTCATAAATATTTCAAAGTCTCATAGTCAAGCCACGGGAGCTCAGTACGGATCGTAAGATAGAGGTATGAGTCGTACAAGGATCCAACACTTAGCCAAAATCCACCCAGTCATGCAATGTACGAAAGGATGCTACGAACAGTAGGATCTCGCTACAGATTGTAGGTTGAATCATGATGCGGGCGGAACCAGATACGGAGATTCACGCAGTTAACATAGAAAAAGAATTCTTTTATCTATATAAATACGTTTTATGTTTTATTTTTTAGTAGATTTTGATCAGAGACATTATTGGAGACAATATTAGACAATTGGGAGAAAGAGAGAATTGAGTTGATTTGACTTGTGATCAACCTTTTCTCGAATTCTTCTTGTTCTTGCTATTTTTTCAAGATTTTACTAATTTATTAAAGGAAGTGTTTTTCTCATTCATACTTGTAACTATTAATTTATGTTTTTAATCATGAATGCAATTCACAACCTTACAACTATGAGAGGCTAAAACCTCCATAGCTAGGGTTGTGGGAACCATGGTGGATTGACAAGCTAGGGTTGCACAAAGTGATTCTAAAACCAATACAAACACTTATATTGTGTTCTCTTCACGCTTAAACATTTCTTAACGGTGCGCACCATTAGGAAATGCCCGAATTCTTTACTTTCTTAGGTCTAAGAGGTAGAGATTAGGAAAAATGAATTACAACGAAGCCTTGATCTATATGATCATTGTATTAACTTGAGCTGTGGTCGCAGGATAGTTAAATCTAGAACTAAGTGATAATGGATAGTTTTAAACCGCTCATGAGACTTGGTCGAGTGATTGAGTATAGTCAATCAGTAGAGACTGGTCGGTCATTTGAATGAACCTAAGTTACAGTTCTACAAGTAAAATATTGGGATAGATCACTAGTGTAAAACCCAAAGTAGTTAAGGATCCAAGGGGAACACTTACCCTAGTTAATTGCATTAATTTGGAAACAACCATCAATTTCTCGACATTGTTATTTATTAATTTTAAAAATTCCCCCTCTTAGGAAATAATTGACTACAAATCTTAAGCACTAGCATTCTTCTTGTTGTGACTGCGCCCAAGCGCACACACAAGTGTACGTGGTCTTACAAATAATACAGTGGCCCTTTTTAAGAGCCGGATGTCAAACCCACAGGGACTGGACCAATTCATCTAATTATCAAGTTCAAATGTGATATTAACTTTCACAAGTGTCGATTATAAAAGTTTTCGATAAATTCTATTTAAATCTAGGGGTGCTCACAGAAATACTCTAAAACAATATAAGAAGCAACTAGAGCCAAGGCCGGATAATCATGCAATGCTACCCTTTGTAATGGTTCAAGTATGAAATTATCAATTGTTGTCTCACATAGTTGAAAATGCGATGTTCATGGTCTCTCGAGCCTCTAAACAAGACAAACTAGCCTCACAACTACATCGTTGAGCGGGGATGTGACATTCTAGTTCTTGGGCAATTCAACTACACGGATGTGATTTACCGGGTTTATGCTCTTGATTATGGACTTTCGTACCTCTAATAATTTAACTCAGCTTAGATTCACAACTACTTCTACGAGTGGTGGAGTGACAATTCTAAGCCGGTGTCTCGCTATCATCCCGTTTTATTAACCAAGCAAGGCAGATTAGGTATAATTTCTATCCTAACTGCAAATTATATCGAAAGATAAGAACTTGCTCCCTACGTTCTCTTATTCTTGCCTAGGGTTGCTCTTTCGATCTTTTGCCTAAGCTTAACACATTTGTTTTCATGGTGATCAAGCATAAAAACAACCATAATGTAGAATGTAAGACAAAACAACAATTAACAACTCAAACAAAAACAAATTCATGCAATTACAATCATATCACGTAGCCTCAACCCTAGAGGAAGGGTTTAAGCCACTCATGTTCGTACAAATACTTAAAAACATAATTGAAGTGATGTACTTACAAGAATAGATAAAAGAGAAGGTAAATTTGGTGAACCCTAGGTGAGTTCTTCACTTCTCCCTTCGCTCCTTTACGGTTTTAAGAAAATATTTCGTGACAAAATGTTTTTAGAAGCTAAGGGTCCTATTTATTGTAAATAGGGAATGTACAATTTTTTCCCGTCATCAAATGGCTCCGTGGCATGGAGGTGGTCGCGATAATTTGCCTCCGTGACACGGAGGTATCGCGAAAGCACACTTGAAAGCACCTAAAAATTACATTCGGCTGAAGCTTGTCGCGATGGCTGGTGTGGCGCTCTTCCTGTGCGGCGCGATGGACTGCGTAACACGCCCTTGGGGCGCAGATGTGCCTCGCATGGCACGGTGCTAGGCGCGGCACACGCACAGCGTGGCACGCTGCCTGGCACGGCCAGCCTTGCCAAGGCATAGTTCCTTGTTGCCTTTTGAAGTTTTCTTCCCATTCCATTTCTCCACTTCACCCATCATAAATGAGTTCCTCAAATGAATTTTTAACCTACAAAAACAAGGAGTAATCATGTTGGTTAGTACATATCCAAATTTACATAAAATCACATGATAATGTAAGTGCATAAATAGACAAATAAGACTAAACTAAGTTATAAAATAGCACTTGGGCATGCAATTATGCCCAAAAACTTGTTGTGACTGCGGCAAAGCACACACGCAAACGTACGTGGTCTTACAAGTAATACAGTGGCCCTATTTAAGAGCCGGATCTAGAACTCATAGGGACTGGACCAATTCAGCTAATTATCAAGTTCAAGTGTGATATTAACTTTCACAAGTGTTGATTATAAAAGTTTCCAATAAATTCTATTTAAATCTAGGGGTGCTCACTGAAATACTCTAAAACAATATAAGAAGCAACTAGAGCCAAGGCAAGATAATCATGCAATGCTACCCTTTGTGATGGTTTAAGTATGAAATTATCAATTGTTGTCTCACATAGTTGAAAATGCGATGTTCATGGTCTCTCGAGCCTCTAAACAAGATAAACTAGCCTCAACACTACATCGTTGAGCGGGGATATGACATTCTAGTTCGTGGGCAATTCAAATATATGTATGTGATTTATGGGGTTTATGCTCTTGATTATGCACTTTTGTACCTCTAATCATTTAACTCAGCTTAGCTTCACAACTACTTCTATGAGTGGTGGAGTGAAAATTCTAAGCCAGTGTCTTGCTATCATCCTGTTTTATTAATCAATCAAGGCAGATTAGGTATAATTTCTATCCTAACTGCGAATCATATCAAAAGATAAGAACTTGCTCCCTACATTCTCTTTTTCTTTCCTAGGGTTGCTCTTTCAAGCTTTTTCCTAAGCTTAACGCAATTGTTTTCATGGTGATCAAGCATAAAAACAACGGTAATGTAGAATGTAAGACAAAACAACAATTAACAACTCAAACAAAAACAAATTGATGCAATTACAATCATATCACGTAGCCTCAACCCTAGAGGAAGGGTTTTAGCCACTCATGTTCGTACAAATACTTAAAAACATAATTAAAGTGATGTACTTACAAGAATAGATAAAAGAGAAGGTAAATTTGGTGAACCCTAGGTGAGTTCTTCACTTCTCCCTTCACTCCTTTATGGCTTTCAGAAAATATTTCGTGACAAAATAATTTTAGAAGCTAAGGGTCCTATTTATAGTAAATAGGGAATGTTCAATTTTTGCCCGTCATGGAATGGCTCCGTGGCGCGGAGGTGGTCGATCTAATTTGATTCCGTGACACCGAGGTATCGCGAAAGCACACTGGAAAGCACCTAAAAATGACATTCGGCTGAAGCTTGCTGCGATGGCCGGCGTGGCACGCTGCCTGTGCAGCGCGATGGCCTGCGTAACACACCCTTGGCGCGCAGATGTGCCTCGCGTGGCATGGCGCTGGGCGTGGCACACGCACAGCGTGGCACGCTGCCTGGCGCAGCCAGCCTTGCCAAGGCATGGTTCCTTGCCGACTTTTATAGTTTTCTTCCCAATCCATTTCTCCACTTCACCCATCATAAATTAGTTCCTCAAATGCATTTTAACCTACAAAAACAAGGAATAATCATGTTGGTTAGTACATATCCAAATTTACATAAAATCACATGATAATGTAAGTGCATAAATAGACAAACAAGACTAAACTAAGTTATAAAATAACACTTGGGCACGCAATTATGCCCAAGATCACCACCCCACACTTAAAGCCTTGTTCGTCCTCGAACAAACCTTTTACATCTCATGCACATGAAGACTCCCACATAGCTAATTGAGTAAGACAATTCAAGCTACGACTATTATAACTATTTAAGATAGCAAGTTAAAAATAGAGCATGCAAGATTTAACCATTAAAATTAAATATAAATACGTTAAGACTTCCTAACCTCAAGAATCGACTCTCAATCTTAGAAAACTCATGCAAATCAACCGATCAAGAAATCTGACATGAATTTTTATCTTTCATTAAACATGTGCCCTGACAACACAAGAGAGTTACCCATTTTCACTCATAAATTTTCAAATCACACCATGTATGGGTATATAAATGGAAATTAAGCTCGCTCTCACAAAGAATTCACATGCATCATGTAGTGACCCATAAGCTTGCCTTTAGTGTATTACTCCACTAATTTACGGATGTGTGAATGTAAGATCAAGTAGGACTTAATGGACTATAATTTAAGCTAAGGGACGGGTAGGTACCATCATGGCTAATAACAGTAGTTATCTTCCCCAAGCGCTTTTAATACATCACACCTTCATTATGGACATCTCTTCTCTTACTTCACCCTCCTGCTTTTCATTCTTAAATTTCCTATTCTTGTTCCCATTTCTTTAAGCACACTTAGCTTATTAGTAAGGAGTACTTAAGCAACTTTTTCATTCATTTATTTTCTTAATCCCTACCAATACTCAAACATTTTCAAACAAGTGCACCTTTGACCTTTCTCAACTTCCACAACTGTTATTTTTCCTTCTTTTTCCCGATTCTCACTCCTTTACTCTTTCGGATTTTTCACTTAAGCACTTAGGAGTTTAGGATCAAATTCAAGGCTAATGAAAGAAAAATGATTAAGCTTATGATGTATCTTTCAAAGAATAGGCTTAAGGCTCAATGGGGTAACTAGGATCCAACATTCAAGGTGGATAAGGCAAGGGTTAGAAATTTGGCTCATTCAAAGAAATTCCTAAATCATTTCCTACACTCTACATCCTTCATTTCATTTTGTATACACACCAGGAAAGTTTTAGACACTACACAATAGCATGGAATATTCAAAAACCTTACACTGACAGCACATGCTCAATTCAAGACAAATTCAGCAGACTCTTAACTCAGCTAATCACATGAATTCAAAATTAAGCTTTAAGCACATAGAGTCACATTCAATAGCCTAGGTGTCTCAAAACAACTTATACACTTATTACATGCTTCAACACTAACCGCACTTTCCACTTACAATCATGTATAGCACATAACAAGTACATTAAACCATCAATTAGCTACGGGTTCAAAACCAAAACCTATTGACTAATTTTCCCTCAAGATGATCGTCATCCATCCATTGTCGGAAACATTCTCTAACTATGACTAAAAACACTATATACAGACAAAGAAACTCTTTATTCTTCGGTTCAAAGACCCCCATCGGAAAAGAACCGAAAAGAAAAACCAACGGGTGGTGAAGTCATGCTCAACTCAAAAAATTTTCAATATGTATCAAGCACTACATTCACCAAAATCATTAAGCACAAAATTTTTGAAATTTCCCTCACCCCACACTTGAATCATGCTATGTCCCCAAAGCATCTAATTAAAATTCAAAAGGGTGAGAAGTACTCCCTGAGGCCTCTAGGCCTAGCTAACAACATATTTTTCTTCAAATTTGCACAAGTGGGTGATTGACCCCATACTTTTCCTCTTCCATGCTTCTTAGCTTCCTCCTCCAAGGGTACTTAGATTTCTCCTCCATCTGTGCTTAAATTTCCACCAAAAACAACAATAGTTGAAAATAAACAAAATCAACACAAACAACAATTACAAATTATGCCTGTGGTAACCTTGGGTTGCCTCCCAAGTAACGCCTAATTTTACGTTGCGGCACGATGCAAACTGTCCTTTTCAGGACATCCTCATACCTAGGTTCCCTTTAGAGAACCATCTTCTTCTCTTTTGATTATTAGAGGGAACAACCTCTACTCTGTCACTCTCTTCCTCCAACTTCTTCTCATACTGAAGCCCTTCATCAGACTCGGGATGACAACTAATCATCTCCTTTGACTGTGGACCCGTGGAATCTGCCACCCCACACTTATCCTCTGACAACACACTAACCTTACACAGGTTTCTGTAGTGTGTGGGTGGGTTAATCACTTGGTAGACTCGGAAGAGTTCTTCTTCATCCTCAACCCTCATTTTCAAGGTCCCTGCTCTCACATCGATAATGGCTCCTCCAGTGGCCAAGAATGGTCATCCCAAGATTAACGGTACCTGATCATCAACATGAAAATCCAATATGATAAAATCAGCGGATATAATGAACTTACACACTTTGAAGAGAAGGTCCTCTATAATTCCATCTGGTGCCACTCGCGACTTATCTGCCAGTTGCGGCATTAATCTTGTTGGTCTCGGTTGACCCAACCCCAAGGTGTTAAATAAAGATAGGGGCATTAGATTAACTGCTGCCCCTAGATCACACAATGCTCTTATCACCTCAGCTTTACCAATTTGTATGGGGAGGGTAAAACTTCCTGGGTCTTTGAGCTTTTTAGGTATCTTGCTCATCACCCTGTGACTGCACTCCTCAGTCAGTGCTACCGTCTGGAAATCCAGCAATCTGACTTTGTTGGTCATCACATCTTTCAAGTATTTAGCATACTTGGGCATTACCTACAAAACATCAAGCAAAGGCAAATTTATGTGAAGTTCTTTGAAAATATCCAAGAACTTTTTAAAGCATTCCTCCTCCTTGCTCTTTTTGAATCTCTGCGAAAATGGTGGTGGTGGTGTTTCTGCTGGCTGCAATGATGATTGTGCATTTTGTTGCACAAAACTCTAATTCTCTCCCTTGTCAGTGGATGGTCCTTTCCTAACCAACTCCGGCTGCACCTCATTTCTCTTCTCTTTAGGTTCCACAACAGCTAATTGCTTGCCACTCATCAGACTGATGGCATTGACCTGGCGGGGGTTAGGATCTGTGTCACTAGGTAGTCCTCCCTGTGGTCTCATGTGGTGAGCAACTGCTATTTGCCCATCTGCTTCTCCATACTGCAGGTGGCCAACTGCTGATTTTTCAAATACGATGCCATCCTCGCCCGATTCTCTACTAGTTCAGTCTGGGTTTTCTGCAATGTCCCCTCAATGTTGCTACTCAACTGGCCATCAACCTTCCTGTTTTGTTGATACTGCTGCTACTGAGGTTGCTGGTAACTTAGCCTTTGCTTTCCACCCCAAGAAAAATTTGGGTGGCTTTGCCAGTTCTTGTTGGAATTGTTCCCAAACTTTTGATTGTTTCTTTGAACATTCCCAACAAAATTGACTAATTCCGGATTGGCCCCATAGGATTTTGCATTATTCTGATTATTCCCGCAGATTTCACACCAACTCTAAGCTTGGGGAACTGCATTTACCTGACCTTGCTATTGGTTCATACTCAGTTTATTGAACTGAGTCATAATCTGATGCTGTAATGACACTAGCTGTGCCGCCAAGGCAATCATACAATCTACCTCCATAAGCCCTGCTCTCTTTCCTGCCCCTCTTGATGCCTTGATATGCCACTCTAGATTTCCTTGAGCAATTCGTTCAACAGAGTGTATAGTTCATGATAAGTCTTCTCTAAGGCTTGCCCACCCAATGCAGAGTCTAGTAAAATTTTTGTGTGTGGGTCTAGACTTTCTACAAAGGTATGGGCCAGCACTTCATTGGATTGCTTATGATGGGGATAGTCTCTCAGTAATGAGTTGAATCTCTCCAAAGCCAAATACAAGTTCTCATCCGGCCTTTGCTTGAAACTCAATATCTCACTTCTAAGTTTGGCAGTCTTGCCTGACGGGAAGAATCTGATAAGGAACTTCTTTGCCAAATTATCCCAAGAAGTTATGGAGTTCGGTGGTTAAAACTTCAACCACCTCTTTGCCTCCAACAACAATGAAAATGGGAAAAGGGTAAGTTAGACATAATCTGTGGACACTCCAGTGGGGAAAAATTTGTCACTAATCTTAAGAAAGTTTTGTAAGTGCTGCTGCGGGTCCTCATGTGCCATCCCAGTGAATTGACCACTAGAATGTAACAGTTGCACAATATCCTGCTTCAATTCAAAGTTTTCTCTAGGTTCCAATTTACGGATACTAGAGTTCACATTTGTCGCTAGTGGGATTGCCACTTCGCGAACTGGTCTGGCTGCCATGATTCCAGGTGAAAACTTTGCTTGTCCTGCTGGTGGTTGTTGTTGTACCCTCTCTTGAAGTATCTTTAGCTTATTCTCTAGAGCTTCCCTCCTGTGTAAATGAATTTGACATTGTGGTTCAAGAAACGGTTCCACTAGCTCTCTATTCCTTGCCAGCTCTGCAAGGACAACCTGTCACCTGCAATATGTCAGACTAAGACAAAGTTTCTCAACACTTAAGGAAATTTAAAAATCACACAAAAACAGAAAAATTTAGTAAACTTCGCCGAGTCCCCAGCAACGGCGCCAAAACCTTGTTGTGACTGCGCCCAAGCGCACACGCAAGAGTACGTGCATAGTATGGATGGAAACCATGAAGCTCGTAACTTCATGCTATGACTTATAGATTAGGTTGGCAGTAGTTCCCTATTAATTTAGGAAAGGTTTTCACTTATTTGTATAAATATTTTTATGTTATTTTCTTTAGAGGACTAATTCATTGTTGTTTTAATCATGATTTTTGGTTTTCCTAACAATACTTGGAGATCAAATACACGAACTACTTTCAGATTTCTTTCATTGTTCTTTACTTGATCATACTTTGATTGTGCAATTGTCAATTTGGTTTTTCTTCAATCATCATTGTAAGTTGTTAATTATATTTTGTTCCATGAAATCTAATTCTTTTCTTGCTATCATGAATAGCTAAAACCTCCATAACTAGGATTGTGGGAACCATGGTGAATTAACTACCTGGGATTAATATAAAGTAATTATAAACCAATATGCATGCTTGTATTGTTCATCTCTTCATCATAGACATTTCTTAATGATGCGCAACATTAGGACTTGCCCGAATTCCCTACTTGTTTGGACCTAGAGAAGTAGAGATTAGGAAAAGAGAAGAACAACAAAGCCTTGAACTTTAAGTTTCATTGAATAACTTAAGTTACGGTCGCAGGATAGTTAATTTAGAATAATGGATAAAAGTTAAAGTGAAAACACTCAAGAGACCAAATCCGGTAATTGAGTAGAGCCATCTAATTGGGACAAATCAGTTCTTTGGTTATATCTATGTTATCATATCTATAGGCTAAGTATTAGAATAGAGCACTAGTTTAATAACTCGAAGATTTTATGAATCCATGGGGTTCCCTGGTTAATTACATAAACTTGATCACAACAACAGCTTACCCACTTTCTTACTTGATTCTTTTTTTAAAACCCCCCACTGGGAAATAATTGTACTAAAAGCATAATACTAGCATTTTTCTACATTCTGACCATATTCCCTGTGGGATCGACCCTAACCTAATTGGGTTCTTTATTGACAACGTCCGTTTCATTCTTTTATAGGGGTGAATTTGAGCGTTAGTAACATCAGAAGAATTTTTGATCGACACCTTGGTGAATTGAGTGGGGTGGTGCACCAGAGATGTTTCAGGCTTGGGAAATTTTTTAACACTTTGGTGCATTATTGGAGTGGTGTTCCAGGTCTCAAAAGTGTAGAATTTAGACTAAAACCTTGGAGAGATGGATTGTGCAGCACGCCAGAGACTCAACTTCAGAAGAAATCAAGCCAAGTTAGGTGAGATAGATGGTGTAGCGCAGCAGGGCCTATATGAGATGGATTTTTCCAAATCCAAAGCTAAATCAGTCAAGGTAAAAAGAGTCATTTGTTACCTTTCTTATGAAGATATTGTCTAGTGTATTTTGTTTGAAATCTTTTCAAAAGATAGATCGATTGTACGCAGTCTTTTGAGGGAGAAACAAGAAGTTCATTTTCTTCTAGGTTTTTCTTCTTTACTTTTATCTTTGTTAATTTTATTGATGAACGCTTTTAGTTTTTCACTTGAACATGGGTGGCTAAACTCTTCTTTTGGGTGTTTTCCCATGGCTGATGGTTGTAGTTTGATTATTCGTTTATGCTAGACTTTCAATTCTTCTTTTAAAGATGGCTTATGCTTACTTGTTTTCATGCATATTCGTTAGACTAATCACCTTTCGAATATTATATGTTGGTTCTTTATTGAACTTGGGAGAGGGAACTAAGAGGGTTAAAGGAAGCACATAATAGGTTTTAATTATCTTGTTCAAATAGTTCAAGAGTTGATTTCATTGCTGAAGATAGGGATATACCCTGAAACCTTATTTAGTTGAGCCAAGTACCTTCAACTATCGTCTCATATTTCTCCTGCAACCATGGGGATATAGGTGTTAGGGTTCATGAGATAGTTTTTGGCTATTGGAGAGAATAGTTGAGAAGTGAGTTTGTTAATTGCAACTAGCAATCTTAGAAGAACATTGTATAGCGTATTTGAATCCTAAAACTCAACCACAAAAGTGCCAGAACCCTAGATTTCTATCATCATTTTAATTATAAACACTTTGCAAATGATTCTAGTTTCTTAGTATAAATTATATTATAAGTTTAGTAGAATAATCCCAAAACCAATTCCCCATTTTACTTGTGTTTATTTGAATAATGAAACAAAAGTTTAGACTTAAGCAATTAATCTATCAAGCCTCTATGGATACGATATGGGGACTTCATCGTACTATATTACATGACGACTACATGCATTTGTGTGCGTTTGGCAATATCAAGATTTTGGCGTCGTTGTCATTATGAACCCATTTGAATGCTACGTGCTCAGGTTATGTGCTAATTTTACCAAAGATGCAAGTATTGGTTTTGAAAGTCAAAAACATGTTGTGGAAAAATATGAATGACCTCTTTTTGAGACACCTAGACTCTTTTACTAGACTTTGTGTAATTTTACTGGATTGATATAACATTCTTTCTATTGTTTTCCTAATTGAGGGTCTACATGAATTTGTCTTGAGTTGAACATGTGTTGTGTGTGTGAGAGATAATTTGCGTAAATTCCATTATTTCATATTGATGTCTAGAACTTATCCAATGTGTGTGCGAAATGAAATTAAGGGTGTTCAATTTAGGAGATGATACAGGTGTTTTTTTGATTAGCTTACTTTTATCCTATGTATTGCCTACGCATTTGTGATACCCTTAGTTAGTCATATTGAGCCTTTAACCTATTATTTTGGTAGCCTTGTTAAAAGCTAAATCCTTTTTATTCTATTGACCTATTTTTTCTCCAAATGACTCCTAAGGCATTTTAAAAATGGAAAAACAGAATTTTTGTATGAAAGGAGCGCAAGTGAAGAAAAAGATGGGGGAAGCCAAAGTGTGGAAGTTAGAAGAAAAGGTAAAAGATGAAAGATGTAAACCAAGAAAGGCGATGTTAGTAGGGAGATGAGAGAATAGAACAACTAAGCTGAAAAGAATAAATATTGTCAAGAACTCCCTACTAGTCATCCAAGTTGCAAGAATTTCAATCTGGGGAAGGCATAAGGAGTAAAGTAAGAATATCGAAGAGTTTGTTAAAGTTGAAAAAGTTGTAAAGTATTATATTGCTTTGGAAGGTTAGTAACTATTCTGTCCAAATAATCTCTACCCGTCCTTTAACCTACATTACAACTATTTAAGTCCTACTTGATTCTAACTTTGACATTCTTATATTAGTGGAGTATTTACACTAAGGTAAAGCTTATAGTTCATCATATGAGCATGAGAATTTCTTTGTGAGAGCGAGCGTGAATTTCTTTATTTATAAGCCCACACATGTGGTTCTTTCATATTCTTGTGAGAAAAAGGTGGGAAACTCTCTTGTTTGTGAGGGCACATGGTTGACAAAGGATAGGTAAAACATTTGATCACTTAATTAGGTGACAGACATTTGTTGCCAATACTCACAGAGCTTGAGTCACTTCTTGAGGTTAGGTCATCTTAAAAGGTAGGTCATGAGCTTATTTTGAAAGTTCAGGCATATTGTGCTAGAAAGCTTGCAATGTCGATATGGTCATACTAGTCGTAGCCTCTGCAGACTTGTTCAATTGGTGTAAGTCCATATAGGGATAAGGTATAGAGCTTAAGTTGCTTTCTCTAGGATGAGCAAGGGGCTTAGTGTGGGGTTGTGATTTTGGGCATATTCTTATGCCCATTTGCTATATGTTTACACATTTTAATCATGTTTGGATATGTTTATCCTTATGAAATGCATGATTTCGTGAATGTGTGTGTTAAATGAGCTAACAAGTTCTTTTAGATGGTTTTAGCAGGTAACATATGGAAAAAGACTCTAAAATGATCCAAGGGTGAAGAAAGAAGAATTCGAGAAAATTTAGCCTGGTGAGATAGTTCGCGTGGCACGCCAGCCACATTGCTTTAGAGAAAATTGTGCTTAGGTTGTTACTATGGCTGGTGCCGCACTCTAGAGTGCAAATTGCAGAAGAATTTTTTATCAACACCTTGGTGAATTGAGTTGAGCAGTGTGCCGGAGAGGTTCCGGACTTGGGAAAATTTTCTAACACTCTGGTGCATTGCCAGAAGCGGCATGCAAGGTTTCATATTTCCAAAATTTTGAATAACACCTTTGAGAGATGGCTGATGCAGCGTACCAGAGACCTAACTTTAGAGGAAATTCAAGCCAAGTTTGGCGAGATGAGTGGTGCAACGCACCAGGGTCCACCCGGGATAGATTTTTCTAAGTCCAAAACCTGAATCACACAAGGGGAAAAGAGGCATTTGTTACCTTGATTATAAATAAATCATCTAAGGAATTATGTTAGGCATCTTTCATCAGATAGATCGATTGTATGCAGTTTTATAGGGTAGAGACAAGAAGTTCATTTTGTTCTACGATTATCTCCTTTATCTCTATCTTTATTTATTCGAATGATGAATACTTTAGTTTTACACTTGATCATGTGTGGCTAAACTACTGTTCTACAGTTTTGTCCATGACTGATGGTCGTAGTTTCACTATTCATTTATGCTAGACTTTCAATTCTTTTTTAAGATTATTTATGCTTAATTATTTTCATGCTTATTTTTTAGACTGATCACCTTTTGAATATTATCTGTTGGTTCCTGGTTGAAATCGGGAGAGAGAACAAATAGGGTTAAAAGAAAGCATAGAATAGGTTTCAATTATCTTGTTCAAATAGATCAAGAGTTGATTTCATTATTGTGGATAAGGATATTCCCTGCAATCCTATTCAGTTGAGCCAAGTAGGTTCAACCGTTGTCTCATATTTCTCCCACAACCATAGAGATATAGGTGTTAGGGTTTATGAGATAGTTTTTGTCTATTGGGGCGAAAAGTTGAGAAATATGTTCATAACTTGCAACTAGCAATCATAGACGAACATTTTCTAGCGTATTATAATCCTAAAACTCAACCAGAAAGCGTGTAATACCCCGAAAGCCCTAAGATCATACCCGGGAGTTGAAATAGAGAAAATAAGATTTTTTTCACCAGGTCACAAAATGAGTCATCTGTGACTCGTCAGTATGACCACGAGTTGTTAAGTGACTCGTGGAGAGGAGCTGGACTTAAGTTGAAATTTTTGGTTTTTGGGTCACCACGGACATGACCATGAGTCGTGGTCAGCCCCATGACTCGTTGAGTTAGTTATGGTCAGGGATGAGGTAAAGGTAGGAGAAATTAGGCAGTGCACCTAACAGGTGAGTCACCATGACTCATTGGGTACACCACGAGTCGTGGTGTGCCCCGTGGTGAGCCCCAGGTCAGATTTAGTAGTGAAGACGACGGATGGCAGGCCACGACTCGTGGAGAAGGACGACAACTCATCTAGTCCCTCATTGGGACTAGCTGTCTGTTTTTCCCTGCGAGTTTAATAAGGGCTTTTTCGTAATTTCTATGATCCTAAGGCCTAAACTATGTCATTGTAAGGCCCAGCTATCAGGTCTGTAGCCCACCCACTCAGCAGCACAGATTACCAAGAGCAAGTGGCAGTCAACCTCAGATGTAGTCCCAGGTATGTTATAAGTCTTCCTATCAAACCTTGCATGATTACTAGTTCCGAGAACTACTATACAAGGTACAAGATTTGTTGGTGCATTTTAATATGAGAATTATTTTGTGGAATATAGGGAATTATTATAAGTATGAAATCTTTAGCGATAGCTTTGGAGGTGAATGGGAAGTCCGGAGCCAGTGATGTTAGTGTAACCTTAATGAAGGATCCTAGAGCCTTAGAATGATGGACGTAAACTAAGGGGGGAGATGGTAAGTTAAGGGCCAAGTCAAGTCTTAAGTTTTCTAGTAAGGAAATTCTAGAAATAGTAATTAAGGGTAGTCAATCCATCCTCATTTAGGTGTCTCCCTTATGTTCACTCGATGCTGTGCTCAACTCGTGCCTATGTTGAGAGCCCTAAGATGATAGGTAACCCCATCAGTAAGCGATTCCAATATTACCCATTCAACTTCATATAATGACCCTTGTTATGTATGTGAACTCATATCTCTTAGCACGCTCAGCTTTATGAACTCAGTCCCTAAGATTTGCCCTATCGGCTCATAAGATCGTGCTATATAGGTATATGCCCAACTTAGATTTCTTAAACAATTCGTGCTCATGATTCCCTTACTCTAAGCCCTATGAATGTTCCCCCATGATGGAAATAGTGGTTAAAATGGATATGTTTAGGGTAACTCCCTATCCCTGCCGTTGGTGCATAGTATGTAGAAGTCTAGGAAGTGCAATTATTAACCGAGCCTGGAAGTGCAACAACCTGCATGGTCATTTTTGATTATTGATCCATTTCCCTAGGTTGAACCTTTCCATATCTTCATTTTATTATACATGACTTGCGAATGTGGATGACACCATTTCCGAGATGATCTAATAAAGATCGGGTGAGACTTTCGATTTTGGAGGGTTTGAGGTTTCAGAGGTTTGACTCGAGTCAACGTTCCAAGTTGGCGAACTAGGATTTTGATTTTGAAGGCTCTGTTGGTTCTGGATGGTAATTTATGACTTAGTTGGGAAGTTTGCTAGTATACTGAGGTGATTCGGGAGTGATTAGAACCTTTGGTCGAGTTTATGAGCTTTAGGGAGGCTAAGTTTGACCACGGTCAACTTTCGATCAACACGACCTTATATTGGTAATCTGATGATTCCAACCAGTCCGTAATGGGTTTTATGATTTAATTGCATTTTGGATTGTGACTGGGGGATTCTAGATGAGTTTCGGGTGGATTTGAACATTCTGTGTATTTGCATGATCTTAAGCATAAAAGGTGAAAACTCAGAGGTTCAGGACTTCAAAATTCCTAGCATGAATTGTAGGAGTTCTCTTATTGACTCGACATATGATGGTGTCGTTATTCAGAATAGGTCAGAATCATCTTTGGTGACTAATGTAAAAGCTAGACAAGACGAGGACCTTATTTTGGTAAAGCTAAATAAAGTTGTTCAGATCAGAAGGTAGAGGTCGTCTCCAAAGGGGGAGATGGTGTGCTTCAATATCAGGGTAGTTGGTATGTTCCTAGTGTCGATGATTCGGGATATAGGATGATGCACGAGGCTCATGGTTCCAGATATTCTATAGATCCAGGTGCCACCAAGATGTACTGTGACCTACGGAAAGCCTATAGGTGGAATGGCATGAAGAAGGACATAATTGGTGGCTAAGTGTCCGAATTGTCAATGGGTGAAGGTTGAGCATCAAATACCTCGAGGTGTGTTTCAAGACATTAGTATCCCTACTTAGAAGTGGGAGGTTATCAATATGGACTTCATCACAGGGTTGCCTCACACTCTTCGATAGTATGACTCCATTTGGGTGGTGGTGGACAGGTTGACCAAAGCCGCTCATTTTCTACCGGTCAAAACTATTGATTCAGTGGAGGATTATGCCAAACTATACATCCGAGGGCTAGTTCGTTTGCATGTATGCCCTTGTCCATCATATCAAACAAAGGTACTCAGTTTTGCATATCAATTTAAAAGGTACTTGGTACTCAAGTTAAGCTCAGTACAGCGTTTCATCCGCAAACCAATGGTCAGGTGGAGTGGACTATTCAGACTCTCGAGGACATGTTGAGAGCATGCATAATTGACTTCAATGGTAGTTGGGATGATCATTTTCCTCTCATTGAGTTTGCATATAACAATGGCTATCATATGGCTCTGTTTGAGGCTCTCTATGGGCAAAGATGTAGATTTCTTATTGGTTGGTTTGAAGTTAGTGAAGCTGTGGTGATAGGACCAGATTTAGTCCATAGGGCTATGGAGAAAGTTCATCTTATGTGGGAAAGGTTGAAAACAGCTCGACGTCACCAAAAGTCCTATACGGATGTGAGAAGGAGAGAACTCGAGTTCGAAGTTGATGATTGGGTGTTTCTGAAGGTATTTCCCATGAAGGGAGTGATGAGATTCGTAAAGAACGAAACATTCAGTCCCCATTATTTGGGCTTGTACTGAATTGTGAGACGTGTTGGCAAGGTGGCCTATGAGTTGGAGTTACCCTCAGAGATAACTTCCGTTCATCTTGTTTTCCATGTATCGCTCTTAAATAAGTGTTTGGGTGATCAAGCTTTAGTTGTTATGGTGGACAGTGTCAGTGCGAAAGACAACCTTAGTTATAAAGAGGTTCCGATAGAAATATTGGATTGGTAGGTTTGTAAGCTAAGGAACAAAGAAGTAGCATCAGTAAAAGTTTTATGGAGGAATCAACATGTTGAGGGAGCTACGAGAGAAGACGAAGTATATATGATGGCTAGATACCCACACCTTTTCACTTCCGGCTCAGTTTCATCTTAAGGTATCAGTTTCCTCCTTAATACTGTATTCAGTTTCATGTTTTGATCATGTACCTCAGTTTCTTTCATGTAAAGGGATGTATGTGTGGTTCCGGAATTCAGCTCAGTTATGTAGTTTAGTGCGGAGGTAGTCATTCCGTCAATTTTTAGCTTAAATGATCAGTATTTGAATATGAGGATTGCATTTCTCTGCTTTTCTGTATGTTTTCCAACATTCAAGGATGAATATTCCCAAGGAGGAGATATTATAATACCCCAAAAGCCCTAAGATCATACCCGAGAGTTGAAATGGAGAAAAAAGAATTTTCTGCACCAGGTCACAGAACGAGTCGTCTTGTGACCCGTCAAGATGACCACGAGCTGTTAAGTGACTCTTGGAGAGGAGTTGGACTTAGGTTGAAATTTCTGGTTTTTGGGTCACCACGGACATGACCACGACTCATGGTCAGCCCGATGACTCGTTGAGTCTGTCTTGGTCAGGGATGAGGTGAAGGTAGGAGAAATTGGGTAGTTCACCTAACAGGTGGGTCACCATGACTCATTGGGTACACCACGAGTCGTGGTGTGCCCCGTGGTGAGCCCCAGGTGAGATTTGGCAATGAAGACGACGGATGGCAGGCCACGACTCGTGGCTAGGGATGACGACACTTCCAATCCCTCGTTGGGACTGGCAGTCTGTTTTTCTCTGCGAGATGAATAAGGGTTTTTCCATAATTCCTATTATCCTAAGGCCTAAACTATGTCGTTTTAAGGTCAAAATGAATTCTTTTAAGAAGGTTTAAGTTATTCTAATATATTCCTTATTCATGCATGCAAGTTTGGAGGCTTTGGAGAGGTGATCAAATCTAGTTCTCCAAGTTCTTCATCATTCTTCACTAGGCAATCAAGGGAGTTGTAGAATCAGTCCTTCTCAGGTATGTAGGGTTATGAATGGGTGAAATTTTTCACACCCATGCCCAACTCCTCTCTAATTCATGAAATTCTATTGATAATTCTATGGGGTTTTATCCCAATTATTATAATATCATGCCCCGAGCCTACACCGTAGGCATAACACGGTACTTGAAGTCACAAGTGACCCCAAGTTAATCCCTGGTCTATCCTACACTGGTATTCTAAGCAAGACAAGCATAGCGGAAGCTTTGAAATAACAACATAGGAGCATTTAAGAAAATAAAACTAGAAGAAAACATAAAATTTATAACATCTGAAGTCTGAAATTAACTCTATGTCTGAAACCTTCTAACTGATGAGTTATTGGGACAAGCCCCCATCTATTCTAAGTCTAACTAAAATTAATAAATCAACTGAAAGAAAGTAAAACAAGGCCCTCGAATGATGAGGACTCACACTTCGGCTACAGTGGAGAAGGATCTGAATTGCAACAGCTAAAGATGCTGAGTCTGGGAACCTGCAGTTGTATCATGAAACAATAAAACATAAAAGAATGCGTCAGTAATTTTAATGTACTGAATAAGTGGGAGAAACATAACATAATATAAAGTTTGAACTGAAATGAAACGCAATGACTAACAGGTAAGCTGAACTGAAATACTAATGTAAACTGAAATGGTCAAGATGACACTGCCTGATGGTCAAAGACATACCCTAAGTCTGAGAGTTCTAAGTCTGAAATACTACACTGAACTAAGCTACCTATTCTGAAACTGGACTGGATTGACTAGTGGAAGATTCTCTAACTGACATATAACCACGTAAGCTAGACATGGAGTCCGATGTATACGCCCCACCAGTAGGACCCAATATACCTTGAAAAGGTATAAAGGCATGAACTGGGTGTTCACAAAAGTCTGGGGCCAATCAGGCCAAGTAATACTGTAACCTACGCTGCCAACGTACGTTTGGGAACCCGGGTGCGCTGCAACTCCGGCCCGCTCGCTGCTAAGTCCTACTCCCACTGAAAAACCTAAACCCAACTACTAGGTTCATAGCTTGAAACTGGGGTCCAAGACTAGTCAGGGACATATAACTAAAAGTACCCTGAGATTCATATTGGACCAGATTCTGAAACTGGGTTCTGGACTGGTCAGAGCTGCTTATCTGGAAGTGCCGTAACCATCTAAGAACAAGCTGTAAACTGAACTGGAGTCCTGGGGCTAGTCAGAGCTATATATTGTCATGATAGCCTAATGGACCAATAAACTAGATCTGAGTCTGATTCTAATAATTGAGAGGCACCACTGACACCTCGGGAAAAGACTGAAGTCAAACTGATCAGATGACAAGTTCTGAATAGTTCTGAAGAGGTTCTATATTCTAACTGAACTGATTACTAAGAAGCTAATAGAGAGCTAAACTTATTCCGACAACACGAGAATTCCATATTATGGAATAATCTTAAGAAATAAATAAATCTCATCCGACTAGGCTAAAAAATCATATTATCAATGGAATATTTGCTCATTATATATATAATAAGAACTACAATGAAATTCAGTCCAAAACATTCTTCATTCACAAGATGGAATTTAATAAGCAAAAATCATTACTCAAAAGTTAGGTCTTAAATTCACTTTGGCAAGAATGTCAACAATTCAGGTAAGAATCGATGGACATCATATCAACAATAAGACGGGATATCATTCTATATGGAATTAAGGATTAATAACATGTAATTTCTGCGTATTATAAAACTCAGGGCTAAAACTGATGGAGAAACTATGGGAGGGTTTTGGGGGACACAAGGGAAGAACAATTTCCCTTGTCAAATCCCACATTCATGAATTGAAGTTTCTGGAAGGAGAAAACTTGGACTACCGCAATGGAGGAAAACCCTGAGCCTTTTCTTGAGAATTTATTGAGAGAACTTTTGATGTTTTTTTTAGAATAAATGTGGGAATGAGGGAAAGAATCATCCAAATCCTCTAATAAGTCTGAATTTACGTCCAAAATGACATAATTTAAAGATTAGGAGAATAGGAAATTACTAAATGGCCCTTCAGAAAATCACTGGAAAAACTAACAGGTGACCCTAACGGGTGACCTAACGAGTCATGGTGACTGACCACGACTTGTGGTCAGACCCGTGGAGTACACTATCGGCATCCTCTGTAGGTCACCACGAGGGACCTAACGAGTCGTGGTCACTGGCCACGACCCATGGTCACCAGTCGTGGACCACACTGCCTCAGTTTGAAGTTTCCATACTAGGCTTGTCCAAGAGTCACACAACGAGTCATTACCTGTAATGACAACTCGTGGTGACACTTGTTAGGTGCACTGCCTAACAATTGACTGAGGATGGTAACGGGGGACATAACAAGTAATTATAGGTGACCACAACTCGTGGTCACCATCCGTCAAGTACACTGCTTCTCACCTACCAATTCTTACTCCTCCTTCTCACGACTGACCTAACGATTCGTTAGCTCCCACAACAACCCGATAAGTGAGTCATTTTGTCACAACTGCTACAGATTTCCAAATTTTCTGATTTAAGTCCTGGATTTAGTCTTTGAGTTTCCGGGGAGTTACAATATCTTCCCCTTGGAAGCATTCATCCTTAAATGTTAGAAACACACAGGAAAGCAGAGAATAACAACTAAAAATTCTAGATACTATTCATTTAACTATAAAATTGTCGGAACAATTACCTACGTTTCAAAAAACATAACTGAACTGCATTTACCTTTCATACATACATTCAAAAACATAATAGAGAACTCCTGAACTGAACCATGAAAGCTAAATTGAGTTCTAGGGTCAAAACTAATATTTCAAGTTGTGATAGAGCCGATGGAGAACAAATACGGGTATTTGGCCATCATATCTACTTTGGCCTCCCACGTAGCTCTTTCAACCTGCAGATTTCTCCATAAAACCTTGACTGAGCTATGTCCTTGTTCCTTAGCTTACAAACCTGACGGTCAAGGATCTGGACTGGTACTTCCTCATATAAGAGACTATTTTTTATTCCTACACTATCTAATGGCACAATTGAGGTTGGATCTCCGATGCACTTCTTCAAAAGTGACACATGGAAAACTGGGTATACAACTGCTAATTCTGAAGGTAATTCTAACTCATAGGCTACATTGTCGATACGCCTCAAAATTCTATACGCTTCCACGTACCTCGGACTAACCTTTCCCATCTTTCCAAACCTCATCACCCCTTTCTTGGGCGAAATTTTTAGGCAAACCCAGTCATCAACTGCAAACTCCAACTCTCTTCTTCGCACATCGGCATAAGATTTCTAATGTCTCTGATCTGTTTTCAACCTTTCTTAGATGAGCTGAACTTTCTACATTGCCTCATGAACTGAGTCTAGCCCTATCAAGGTAGCTTCACCAACCTCGAACCTCCTTATAGGAGATATGCACCTTCTCCCATATAATGCTTCATATGGGGCCATCTGAATGCTCGAGTGGTAGCTGTTGGTGTATGGAAACTCGATAAGAGGAAAATGGTCATCCCAATTACCCTTAAAATCAATCGCGCACGCTCTAAGAATATCTTCTAGGGTCTGAATATTCTCTCAGCTTTCCCATTGGTCTGCGGGTGAAAAGCTGTGCTGAGCTTGACCTGAGTGCCTAGTCCCTTTTGAAAGGATTTTCAGAAGTGTGAGGTGAACTGTGTTCCTCTGTTTGAAATTATAGATAAAGGAACCCCATGGAGTCTGACTAGAACTCGGATGTAAAGTCTGGCATAGTCTTCAGCTGAGTCTGTGGTTTTAATTAGGAGGAAGTGTGCTGACTTAGTCATCGGTCTACTACTACCCAGATTGAGTCATATTACCGACAAGTCTAGGGTAGACACGTAATGAAGTCCATATTTACTTCTTCCCACTTTCATGTGGGTATGCTAATATCTTGAGTCATGCCTCCTGGTCTTTGATGCTCCACCTTGACTTGCTGGCAGTTTGGGCACTTGGCTACGAATTCAGCAATGTCTCTCTTCATGCTGTTCCACCAGTAAATATCCCGCAGATCGCAATACCTTTTAGTAGCACCAAGGTGAATGGAGTATCTCGAGTTGTGTGCCTCAACCAGTATCTATTGTCTCAACTCACCAACATTCGGTACACACAACCTTCCCTAGTAACAGAGCACACCATCTCCCCTTTTAGAGAATGCCTCAACCTCCTTCCTGAGAACCACTTCTTTAAGTTTAAGTAGTACTGGATCTTTGTCCTGTCTGGACTTAACTTCAACTACCAAGGATGAATCTAACCCACTTTGAATTACCACACCACCTTCAGCTGAATCCACAAATGCACCCCTAACCGGGCTAGTCTGTGAACATCTTTCGCTAACTCCTTCTTGCCTTCCTCAATGTGAGCCACACTCCCCATAGACCGCCTGCTTAGGGCATCAGCAACCACATTGGCTTTACCTGGATGATATAGCACACTCATATCATAGTCCTTTAGCAACTCCAACCACCTTCTCTGACACAGATTTAGATCTTTCTAACTCTGCACGTACTGGAGACTCTTATGATCTGTAAGAACATCCACGTTAGCTCTATATGGGTAATGCCTCCATATCTTTAGCGCAAACACCACCGCTGCTAGTTCCAAGTCATGAGTTGGATAGTTCTTCTCATGAACTTTGAGCTGTCTGGAGGCGTAGGCTATCACTTTGCCCCATTGCACCAGAACTCATCCAAGTCCAACTCTGGAATCATCACAATAACCAACCAATCAATCTATTCCTTCTGGCAAGGTCAGAACTGGAGCAGTAGTGAGTCGAGTCTTCAACTCCTGAAAACTCTTCTCACACTCATCCGACCACTGAAATTTGACTTTATTCTGAGTTGACTTAGTTAGAGGAGATGCTATAGAGGAGAATACTTCCATAAACCATCGGTAATAACCAGCTAAGCCTGGGAAACTACTGATTTCAGAGGAGAGGTAGGTACGGGCCAATCTTTCACTGTTGTTATCTTGTGAGGATCTACTTGTATTCCTTCACCTGAAACCACATGACCTAAGAAAGTTACGGACTTTAACCAGAATTTGCAGTTGCGAAACTTGACGAACAACTGACAGTCCCTGAGTGTTTTTAATCCTAATCTTAGGTGATTGGCATGCTCTTCCTCATTTCTGAAGTATACTAGAATGGTTGATAAGTACAATGATGAAAATATCCAGATACTGCTTGAAGACCCTATTCATAAGATCCATGAAGGCTTCTACATCTTATCATCCTTACTACAATGCTTCAACCTTCTCATCATTACATAATTATTAGCACTCATGATGACTTTTACTTAGAAGTAAAGAAGGCTTCATCAACAAGAGCAAAAATAATGATTCTTTCACTGCATATTCCAAATATTCATTGGCTGCTATCTAATTTCAGCCACCACCGACCTTTGTTAACTTAATTAGTCCTTCACTAATTAACATGACCTTATAAATATAGAAATTATATATCACTGTAATTAATCATTGGTGCTCATAACTGAAATTTATCAGCCGAAGCAGTGGCAGAGTTTCTTAACCACCTCCTCAACCTTGCATAATTTGTTGCTTCTCCTTTTAATAACTAAATAAAATATATCTGCTAAACAGAAAAGGTAATTTAAATACCTGAACTATGATATTTCTATTGCACTTCGTTCGTGAACTCCCCAAGATTCTTCTGAGTTACGTTGTTTCCTTTCAAAATAAAGAAAGCAGTTGCCCTAATAATTATTATTTTCAGCCTTTAAAACATGGCTGACTAGAATATAAGAATGGGCTTGGCCCACCCCTTTTAATTATTTATTATTATTTGTTAATTAAAAAAACCCTTAATTTAATTTGGGTTGTTACATTCTCCCCCACTTAAAATAACGTTCATCCTCGAACGGTTCTAGAATCATACTTGTAGTGTCAAATAGATGAGGAAATCTATCTCGTATGTTTGCCTCATACTCAGGGAGTAGCCTCCTCGGTTGGATGATTTAGCCACCACACTCTAACTGAAGCAACCTTCTTGGACCTCAATTGTCTCACTTGTCTATCAAGAATAGATATCGGACCCTCCTCATAAGTCAAATTCTCATCAAGCTCCACATCCTTTAGCTAGATCTTATGACTATCATTGTGAACATATCGTCTAAGTATGGATACATGAAACACTAGATGAACAACGGACAATCTTGGAGTTAAAGCAAGTCTATATGCCACCAACTCGATCCAATCCAAAATCTCATAAGAGCTAATGTATCTAGGACTTAACTTACCTTTCCGGCCAAATCTCATAACTCTTTTCATAGGGGAAAGTTTTAAAAATACCTTTTCACCCTTAACGATCTCCATATCTCAAACTTTCTTATCTGCATATGACTTTTTCCTACTTTGTGTTGTCCTAAGTCGTTCTTGAATCAATGCAACTTTCTCCAAATCTTGTTGAACTAAATCTAGACCTAGTAATTGTGCTTCGCCAGGTTCAAACCATCCAACTGACGAACGACACTTGCGACCATATAGAGCCTCAAACGGCGCCATTTGTATACTCGATTAGTAGCTGTTATTATAAGAAAATTCTGCCAAAGGCAACTGATCATCCCAATAGACACCAAAATCGATTGCACAAGCCCTAAGCATGTCCTCCAAGATCTGAATAACCCGTTCGAACTGTCCTTCAGTTTGCAGATGAAAAGCTGTACTCAACTCGACTTGTGAACCCAATTATTTCTGAAATGACTTCCAAAACTCAGTAGTGAATTGTGCACCTCGATAAGATATTATTGAAATAGGCACACCATGAAGCTGAACTATTTCATGAAGGTAAATATATGCTAACTGCTTTACGGTATGAGTAACCTAAATTGGTATGAAATGTGCTGACTTTATGAGTCTTTCCAC
Source organism: Datura wrightii (assembly GCA_035772735.1). Lineage (NCBI taxonomy): Eukaryota > Viridiplantae > Streptophyta > Magnoliopsida > Solanales > Solanaceae > Datura > Datura wrightii. The sequence continues at coordinate 8,035,671 of JASDFA010000007.1, read as the reverse complement.
AATCACCCAAACTGAGTCGTGTTTCTTAAAAGTACTTGGTAACCCAACAAAAAAATCCATAGTAATCCTCTCCCACTTCCGATCTAGGATAATCAAGTTTTCCATTACTCCACTAGGTTATTAATGTTCATATTTTACTTGTTGACAATTTAAGCAACTAGTCACATTCTTCAAAATATTAGCCTTCATACCCTTCCACCAGTATAGTCCCTGCAAGTCATGATACATCTTAGTAGTACCTGAGTGGATGGAGTATCGCGAGCTATGAGCCTCTTCAAGAATAAGCTGCTTCACCTCACCCACAATCGGAATACACAGTCTACCCTATCGATGAAGCATGCCCTCATCATCAATAGAGAATGAATTAACACCCCCATTCTACACTCGATCTCATAGTCTGGCATAGTAGGGATCTTCATATTGATGAGTCTTAACTCTTCCAACTAAGGATGATTGCACCACCATACCTGCTAGTTACCTTCCTGGCACTATATGATCAATTCGAACTCCCTGATTGGTCAATGCCTGAATATCCATGACCATAGACCTCTTTTCAATTGTGAACCAGGCCAAAATACCCATAGACTTTCTACTCAAGGTGTCCGCCATGGCATTTGCCTTCCTGGGGTGATACAAAATGGTAAGATCATAATCTTTAAGTAGCTCTAACCACCGTCGTTGTCTTAGATTAAGATTTTTTTTTGCTTGAATATGTATTGTAGACTCTTATGATTAGTATAGATTTCACATGGCTCACCATAAAGATAGTGACGCTGGATCTTCAGTGCAAATACCACTGCGGCCTACTCCAAATCATGTGTTGGATAATTTTTCTCATGAATCTTTAGTTGTCTAGACATATAGGCCACCACTTTACCGTTATACATTAAGACACAATCCAATCCAACTAGAGATGCATCACAATAAATGCTGAAACCACCCTCCACTATAGGCCAATCTTTAACCACTTTGATCTTCTTTGGATTAACTTGAATTCCATCCCGTGAAACTACATGTCTTAGAAAGAAACTGTACCCAACCAGAACTCACATTTTGAGAACTTGGCCTAAAGCTTTAATTCCCTTAGTGTTTGTAGCACAACTCACAGGTGTTGTTCATGTTCTACCTCACTTTGGGAGTAGACCAAAATGTCATCAATGAACACAATTACAAAATAGTCTAGGTATGGCTTGAATACCCTGTTCATGAGGTCCATAAATGTTGCAGGTGCTTTATCCAACCTGAAAGACATCACCAAGAATTCAAAGTGCCCATACCTGGTCCAAAAGGTTGTCTTAGAGATATCCTCGGTCTTGATTCTCATCTGATGGTAACCCGACCTCAGGTCAATTTTGGAAAAGTGAGTAGCACCTTGTAGTTGATCAAATAAATCATCAATATAAGGCAATGAATATTTATTCTTGATTGTTGCCTTATTTAGTTGTCTGTAGTCAATGCACATCCTCATTGTATCATCTTTCTTTTTTACAGATAACACAGGTGCACTCCAAGGAGTACACTAGGCCTGATGAACCCCTTATCAAGTAGCTCTTGGAGTTGAACCTTCGGTTCTCTCAACTCAGTTGGAGCCATACAGTATGGAGGAAATAAAGATAGATTGAGTCCCTAGATCTAAATAAATGCTGAACTCAATTTGTCTCACTTGAAGTAGCCTTGGAAAATCTTCTGGGAACACATCAGAAAATTCTCTAACAACGGGAACACTGTCGAAAGTAACATTCTCTGCTCGAGTATCATGAACGGTAGCAATAAAACCCAAACACCTATGATTAATCATTCGACATGCCTTTACATAAGATATTATATTTCTTTGGGTCACAGAAGTCATGCCTTTCCACTCTTAAGGTGGTTCTCTATGTAAATCAAAACGTATAAGATTAACATAGTAATCAACTAAAACATAATATGATGACTACCAATCCATACCCATAATCATATAAAAGTCAGACATCGGTAACTCTATTAGATCAACTATGGTGTCCCTGTCCTGTAAATATATTACACAGTCTCTATAAACTCTATCCACAACCAATGTCTCCCCCACTGGAGTCATAACCATATATAGCACAATAAGAGACCATTCTAAGAACATAGAAAAAGATGGAGATACATACGATTACTTAGAACCGGTATCAGTAAGAGCATATGCCCTATGAGAGTTAAAAATGATTATACCTGTGACTACTACATTAGATGCCTCGATATCTTGTATGACGATAGGGAAGAATCTCGGCAGTCCACCTACTCCGTATGCAACCTGTGCACCCTGTCGACCCTGTCCATAAGCACCTTGTTGAGCGGCCCTAGCTAATTGAGCCTGAGTATGTGTACCTTTAGCAGTTCCCTACAACTGCGCCGTAGCCTGACTAGTACCAGAATACCCCTTGGGACAATATTTAGCAATGTTCCCCGATGCACCACAAGTAAAACAAGCCCTGTCTGGTCCAAAGCAACGACCAATATCAAATCTACCACAATTAGAACATCTTGGATGTTTTTCAAACTAAAAGGAACTATTTCCCTTCCTCTACATCTGCTTCTGACCCTGTGTAGCTAGATAACCACTCCTGGAAGACTGCCCCATCGACTCTGACTGAGTAAGTTTGGATTGCCCCCAATGGAAACTACTCTTGCCCCTAGATGGAGCACCACTAAACCCTCCTGTGTTACGCGCCTTTTTGCTTTCTCACACAAATCTTTCCATTTCTAAATAGGACTCAAAACAGAGAGCAGTGTCAATAACATCTGAATAGGTACCACCTCTCATATCTCGTACCACAGGACCACGATAATGATGTTCAAGTCCATCCATGAAATGTCTCACCTTCTCCCTCGGGTCTGCAACTAAAAATGGAACATATCTAGATAAATCAGTGAACTTAGCCTCACACTCTTTAACTGTCATAGAGCTCTGACGCAGGTTATTAAACTAACACCTCATGTCATCTTGTTTGCTCAATGGAATGAACCTGTCCTTAAACATCATGGAAAACTCTGACCAAGTAATAGGTGGTAACCTGACTTGTCTACCTCTCTGAACTGAAGTCCACCATGCTTCTATGGACCCTGAGAATAGGAAAGTAGTAAATTCCACACCATGACTCTCCTTCATTCCCAATGTAGTCAGTATCTTTTCGCAACGATCAATGAACTTCTGAGGCTCAATAGAAGTTGGTGCTACATCAAACTCTGGTGTCTTAAGATACATGAGATTCTTAAGATCTTTCAATTGCCCAGTAGTGGTAACCGAATGAACAACCATCTGAAGGGTCAATTGAGGTGTTTGTGTAGCTGCCACATTCAACTAGACTTGTGTTTGAGTTTGTGAAGTAGTCTGAGGAACTGGAAGTCCACTGTTATTAGCCACTAATGCCTCTAACACATTCAACAGTCTAATCAATGCATCTGTAGGCAAAGAAATAGTTGGCACTATCGATGGAGTATACCGTATAACCTATTCCTGCACTCTCTCTCGAGAAACAACTCGGGGCTGACCCCGATTCATAACCTCAACCTGAGGATCTACCTATGCCCTAGTCTAATCCCTAGTCTGATGGGCCCTAGCTTGACTACCACCGCAGGTAGTACCACGCACCGCACTACGTCCAACCAAATGCCTTTGATTGACTAGCAGATGAAGATGCACATTTCTTAGTTATTTGGAAAATAAATATTTCAAGATTATACTTGAATCGATTCAACGCACGAATAAAGAAATGAAAAAAGGGAAAACTTCCTAGATGTTCAGTAGCCTCAAGTTCATAAGTATGAGCGCCTACATACCCCTAAACAAGACTCTACTAAACACTGCTCCATGACCCAGGACTTAAAGCCTAATCTTTGATACCAACTTTTTCACATCACAAAATACCCCCTAGATGTAACTGGCATCCGCTAACATCACCCTCAAGGCTAAACCAATTTATCCATTTCACATGCTCATTTATATAAGCACTGAGGGAAGATATGTGCAAGTCTAAACACATTAATCATTCTTAAATAGAAATAGGTAATTCAATAGAATCCAAAATCAATCTATCAGTCTCAACAATACTCGAATATTAAGTTTCTAGCCCAAATAACTCAATGAGACCATGGAGCATCTAATAGAGTTACATGAGTTTAACTATAGGGTATGCAAACCCCAAGAAGGAAAATATATGTTGTAAAATAGATGACGCTAAAATGACGGCCTCTATGAATCGATGTGAAGGCTCACCTCAACAACAAAATCTACGGAGAACAAACTCGTTAGCCACTAGTCTCACGCTCTGCAATAGTATCGGCATGTACATGCAAGTAAGAAATGATATATATATATATATATATATAAATATAATTCTGTAAGATCCTTGACCCTCCACTTTAAATACCCCTGGAACAAGTATTGGAAAATAAATACAACCTTACCACAAGCACTTAAATACTTTGCACAACCATTAAATCATAGTATGATACCCATTTATTTTTTAAATAATTATTTATCAAAAATTTCATATATCTCAACACAATTTGCTTATATATCATAAAAGGCTTATACCATATTTAATCAATACCATGAGTCCAAAATAACATATACAATGCTCGGTACTGTCAAAATAACATTAGTAATGCTCAATACCGTCAAGAATTATACACAATGCCAGTGATATCCAGAAGCATACACAATGCCCCATCCTCATAGCTCACAGCCGTATCACTCCACAAAATAGTTCTTATAATAAAGAGCGTTTAGAACGCTTAAACATAAGATATATGCGGCTACCATCGAAGACCACCAATTGTTCGAAACACACACTCGTTCCAACACATAGACTAGGTAGACAAAATACATTTAAAAAAATATATATTTGAAAAGTAAGAATTCAATGCTTAAAGTCTCACTTACCTCGAATTTTCAACTAAAGCACACTTTCCAATAAATCAAGACTATGCTCTCCGGTCTTTAGATCAACTCAACCTATACAAATTTATTTTTAGAGTAAATTAAAATAAACCAACCACCCTCAGTCGAATTAACAAAAATTATATACCCAAATCAATGTCAAACATGATAATTTGAATAATGAAGCACATTCTGCCGAACCGGAAGCTTCAGTTATTTGCTGCTTCTCATGCTAATACTAATGGAATCACTGCCATATAGAATAATATGCTTCTACATCTTATCATCCATACTACAATGCTTCAACCTTTCTCATCACTATATAATTATTAGCACTCATGATGAATTTTACTTAGAAGTAAAGAATACTTCATCAATAGGAGTAAAAATAATTATTTTCCACCATATATTCCAAATATTCATTGGCTGCTGTCTAATTCCACCCACCATCGACTTTTTTAAACTTAATTAGTCCTTCACTAATTAACATGATCTTATAAAGATAGAAACTATATATCATGGTAATTAATCATTGGTGCTAATGGCTGAAATTTATCACCCGTAACAGTGGCCATGTGAGTTTCTTAACCACCACCTCAACCTTGCATGATTTGTTGCTTCTCCCTTTAATAACTAAATAAAAATATTCTAGATTTCCGCTAAAGAGAAAAGGTAATTTCAATAGCTGAAATATGAAATCTCTATTGAACTCTTGAAGATTCTTCTGAGTTACATTGTTTCCTTTTAAAATAAGGAAAGCAGTTTCCCTAATTATTATTATCTTTAGCCTTTAAAACGTGGATGACCAGAATATACGAATGGGCTTTACCCATCCCTTTTGATTATTTATTATTATTTGTTAAAAAAAATCTCTTAATTTAATTTGGGTTTTCACAATTCGGACCTCTCCCTAGGCGGACCAGCATCCTTGAACCTACCTCCGATAGCAGCAAGTCTCTGCCCGCGGGCTTAGCCTCATCTTCTGGCCCATCCACTATTGTGAGCTGCAGCTTCAACCGCTAGTTTCGGGGCTGCTTCTTGGACTCCTCCTGCATATGTCTTACCATCTTTGAGAGAAATAAAAAAATTATTAGATACAAATTTGGATCACTATATACCAATTGAAATCAGGTAATAGCACGAAAGAGAGAGAGAAGGGAGTTTTTCTAAAGTCCTGTAGCCTCCCAAAGATAAGTAACGGACGTCTCTGCACTGATCCACGAGACTCTACTAGACTCATCCTCGTAAAATAATATCAACAAACAAAGGGCTCTGATACCATCTTTGTCACGATTCAATTAACCATGGTTGGCATCCACACTTATCCCCCTCGGTGGGCGAACTAATGAGTCCGAACTAATTCATCCCCTTGCAATATTTCCACTATAAAATAATCATTATTAAAGAATAATGCGAAAGTTTTGGAATAAATAAAGGAAACACTATCAATATCTATCTATTATATCCCCAAAATTTGAAAGTCATTGTACGAAAGACATCTAGTTAACCATTGTTTACAAGTGGTAAAACAAAATAAGCAAAGTTCATGTCTGAATTAAAGACATCTTCTTCAAAAAGGATTTGTACCAGCCTAGAAAGGAAACAACTCAACCTCAGATAAATTGTGGCTGCTTCTATAGATGAGGTCGAGCAGAACTTTTTGGGCCGCAGTTTGCACTCAAAAAATAAGTGCAGGAGTAGCGTCAGTACGACACAATGTACTGGTAGTTATCATCTGCCGATCTTAAATAATGATGTATATATATGTAAAATAAGCAACATACAATCAAAGAAGTAGATAATCATGGTATCCCCTAAGCACATGAAAGCACATGTGGTCATCAAGTAATATAGGATAGTGAAGTGCCGATATTGATCCCTCAGAGATTTGTCAGATTAATTGCTTAAGGTTAGCAATTTATTTCACTATTCAGATTAACACAAAGGAAAATGGGTAATGGTTTGGAGATTATACTACTAAAACTTGAAAAGTAAATTAACTAATGGATTTAACGCATTTTAACAAATTTTGTAGTTTAAATGATGATGAAAATCTAGGGACTTGGCACTTTCATGTTCAGGTTGAGTTTTAGGATTTGAATATACTAGGCTAATTCTTCCTAAGATTGGTATCTGCAAGTTACTATCCTATTTCATGCCATTCTCCCAAATATCAAAGAACTATATTATGAACCCTAACGCCTATTTCCCTATGCTTGTAAGAGAAACACGAGGCAACAATTGTGGCTACTTGTATTCAACTGAATAGGGTTGAAGTTTATATTCCTATTCTCGACAATGAAATCTATCTTGAACCAATTAGAAAAGAGTTATCGAAACCTTTTCTATTCTTTCTCTTAACCTTTTTGGTTCTCTATCCCGATTTCAACCAAAAGCCAATAAATATATTTGCGAGGAAATTAATCTAATGAATAAGCAATGAAAAAAAGAAAGCATAAACAACCTATTACACCCCGTAAGTTCCTAGTGTTTAATTGACGCATTCGTGTGTATGTGGAGAGTTTTGGAGTATGAAGCATGCAGGAAAAGGATAGGGGAATGAGTATACGAGCATGGCATTGAGCGAGCAGGAGAAGGGGAATGAGTATACGAGCATGGCATTGAGCGAGCAGGAGACCGGGACCAGAGGCCAAGGGCGCACTGGGTGACTCACCATGCTGGCCAACTCAGTTCCTTAAGTGGTGTGTCGCGCCCGACTCTTGGCACTGTGGGCACCGCCCCGCGCCCCATAGCCTACTACCTCAACAATATATAGAGTGCAAGGTTAAGTTTAAGTCCAAAAACATTTGCACAGAGTATATTTCGCCCCTCCGATATTCTCTCTCAAATTTTCATCAGTTTCTAGCAAAATTACGTTGCTAAACTCCGTCCAAACACAAATTTATCTTGGATAACCAGTTCTAGGTCTACGAGGAACACCTCTGCGGAGTTATTTCTTGAAAATTTTCTTGGAGTAATGGAACCCCACCGAGTAAAGGTTGTTGAAATTACTTCAAATTGAGTCCTAAGCGGCTACAGGTAATAGGTAAGCATCTATACCTTCTAAAATCTCAAGAAATTTTGAGTTTTTGGCCGAATTAAATGAAGTTGAAGTTATAGTTAACCCTATTGAAGGATATTGCTATTCGCCGATTCCCACTATTGAAATAACCCTATTTTTTCAGCGTGAAGGCTACAGTTGAGTGGAATTACTGGCTTCAGGTTGAAAAATGTTTGGGGTGAACAAAAGTCGGCATTTGAGGTATGTTAAGGCTTATCTCTACGGCAAGTTATTCTCGTCGTATAGTGATACGACCTCTGCCTTCTAAAGTAGATAATGATCCTTTATATTGTGATTAGCTGCTGCCAGTAGATAATGAGCTTATATGTTGTAATTAGCTGCTGCTAGTAGATAAGGATCCTATATGTTGTGATAAGCGACTGTCAGTAGATTATGATTAAATATGTTGTGGTTAACTGCTAGAATATATATTGAGAGTATATTACAGTATCACTCTGTCACAACCCAAATGGAGGCCCGGATTGCAACACGGGACAAAGAGCCCTGGAGACCCCAAGTAGACCCATGGCATAAGCATACATCTAACTCAATCAATGAAACTTAGTAATCAACAATATAATCATAGCAGAAGTCAAACTTCAAAATAACATCTGAATATGATATCCGAAGCTGAATTCATACATATGTTTGAAAAGCCTCTAAATATGATGCTTTGATGGGACAAGACCCCAACAAACTCAACAAAACTTAAACTAAAATACATATAGGAAGTTTGAATAATCTAGTCCTCGGGAGCTGAGGACTCACCCATAATATGAATGCTAACTTTGATAAGCTAACTACATGAAGAGCGAACCTGAGAGCCGGGTCTTGTATCATGAAACGATGCCTTGCCAGGGCTAGGGATGATACCATGACATCGATATCAAGCTGAAGGCCCATTTGGGCAAGGGAAGCTCACAACGGAGGTCCCAAAGTAATATATATACACATAATAGTATCAACCTATGTTGGCGCGTAGTTCTGAGGCATAGGGTGATTGACCCTTAGCCTACTCAATGCTAGACACTACTCGAAAAAAAGACATGCATATGCACTACATCGTTTAGTAACGAAGCTCAACATCGTCTATTGACAAAGCTCAATAATCAAATACATCTCAAATATGAAATCATGCATATGAGAAGCTTTAACTCAAAACATACCACAAGCTGAAAATATAATCAGGAGTCTTCGCTCCAAAACCATGTGGTAAGCTTAGTTTGGTAAATCATACTTCATACTTAGACATGTGGGAATTTCTCAAAGCTTTATCATACTTAGAAATACTCAATTCTAATCGAAAACATAATTGTAAATATGGGTAGCTTTAAAACATGGTTTTCATCATAATGTCTCATCATCATCATACTTTCATCACAAATATCATCTTTCATGAACATCTCATCAATGGGCTTTTAATTCATAAGACTAGAAACATGATTTTTAATTGAAAACATTAAAAAATTGCCCATGCTTCATAATTCAATAGTAGAATCATAATAAAATTATACCTATGTATAGAAATACGAGATTCATGAATTTGGGTTAAAACCCCGTAGATTAGATATAGAATTTCATAGTTTAGAGAGGGATTGAACATGGAAGTGAAAGAAATCACCCATTCATAACCCTATATACTGGTGTAAGTCAAATCTCACCCCTCCTTGAAAGAACAATGGAAATTGATGAAGAAAAACCTTGAAGACAAGCTTGATCACCTCTTAAGTCCTTTAACTTTTCATGCATGAGAATGAATAGGCTAGAAGGGCATAACCTAACTTAATACACTCAGAAAATAACTTAAAACAGCGTAATTTAGGCCTTAGGATTTTAGGAGTTACGGAAAAACCCTTACTAAATTCGCAGAAAATAACTGCCAGGTGGTCCTAACGGGGGACCTAACGACTAGTTACCCTGGTCCATGACTCATGGCATGATCCTTCAAGAACACTACTCATATTCTCACCTAGGCTCATCATGGGCAACCTCACGACTCATTACTGGTGACCACGACTTGTGGTCACCACCCGTTATGTACATTGCCTCCATGCCAATTATTTTGTCAATCAGCTGACCACGACCCTCCCTACGAATCATGGGGACTGACCATGACTCGTGGGGTCCTTCCATCGAGTGTATTGCCTCCCTCCTTCTCTTTTCTTTTCTTACTCACCCCACGACTGACCCAACGACTCGTGGGGCCTAACCACAAGTCGTGGTCTTGCCCATGGGGTCTCATCTTTTAAAGTTCAATTTCATTCCCTGGACTTCCCCACGAGTCATGTCACGACTCATGGATTGATCTCACGAGTCTCCCCATGACTTGTTCTGTGCCTGATGCCAAATTTCAACTTTTTCCATTTCAACTCCCCGGTCTGATCTTTGGGCTCCTAGGGCATAACAATATATCCCCCTTGGGAACATTTTTCCTCAAATGTTGGAAAACACACAAAAAAGCAAAGAAATGCAATTATCATTTTTAAATACTGATCATTTAAATCAAAAACTGACGGAACGACTACCTCCGATTCAAATTACACAACTGAAATGAATTCACGAATCATGCACACATCCATATACATAAAAGAAAATTGATAACATGAACTGAACATGAATACTAAATAGAGTTTTAGGGCAAAACTGACACCTCAAGTTGGAACTGAGCCGGTAGAAAATAAATATGGGTATCTAGCCATCATATTTGCTTCGGCCTCCCTCGTAGCTCCCTCAGCATGCTGATTCCTCCATAACACTTTAATTGAAGCTACTTCCTTGTTCCTTAGCCTTCGAACCTATCCATCCAGTATTTCGACCAGAACCTCCTCATAACTGAGGTTCTCTTCCACATCAATACTGTCCACCGGAACAACTAAAGCTGGATCACCCAAACACTTATTCAAGAGTGACACATGGAATACAAGATTCACAAAAGCTAACTTTTAAGGCTACTCCAACTCATAAGCCACCTTGACAACACGTCTCACTATCCGATACGGGCCGACATAGCGGGGACTAAGTTTCCCTTTTCTTCCGAACCTCATCACTCCCTTCAAGGGAGACACCCACAAAAATACCCAGTCATCAACTTCAAATTCTAATTCTCTTCTTCTCACGTTAGCATAAGACTTTTGGCGACTCTGGGCGGTTTTCAGCCTGTCCTTTATCAATTGAACCTTCTTCATAGCCTCATGAACCGAATCTGGCTCTATCCTTGCTGCCTCACCAACCTTGAAGCATTCGATGGACGATCTATATCTCCGCCCATAGAGAGCCTCGAATGGCGCCATCTGAATATTAGAATGACATATGTTATTCTAGGAAAACTCGATTAGGGGAAGGTGATCATCCCAACCACCTTTGAAGTCAATCATTCATGTCCTCAACATGTCCTTGAGGGTTTGAATTGTCTGCTCCGCTTGACCATCTATTTGCGGGTGGAATGTTATGCTGAGTTTAACCTGTGTACCAAGCCCTTTTTGAAATCACCTAAATATTGAGAGCTTAATTGAGTACCTCGATCTGAAATGATGGATAAGGGAAGTCCATGCAATCGGACTAACTCCCGAATATATAGTTTGGCATGATCCTCCGCCGAATCCATGGTTTTAATTATTAAAAAATGAGCAGCCTTGGTCAAACAGTCTACCACAACCCATGAGTCATATTATCGGCGAGTACGAGGTAAAGCTGTGATGAAGTCTATATTAATTTCTTCCCACTTCCACGTGGGAATGCTGATATCCTGAAGTACACCTCCTAGTCTCTGATGCTCAACCTTTACTTGCTGACAGTTCGGGCACTTGGCTACGAATTCCACAAAATCCCTCTTCATACCATTCCACCAATAGATTTCCCATAAGTTGTGGTACATCTTGGTGGCACCTAGATGGATAGAATACTTGGATCCATGAGCCTCATGCAACATCCGGCACATAGGCGAACCTGGTATCAAAGCACACCATCTCCCCCTTTGGAGAAGACCTCCACCTTCTGATTCTGAATGGCTTTTTTAAACTATACCAAAATCAGGTCCTCATCTTGTCTAGTTTTCACGTCAGTCACCATGGAAGATTCTGACCCATTCTGAACAACAACACCGCCATCGGTCGAGTCAATCAACCTAACTCCCAACCTTACAAGTTGATGTACATCTTTTACCAGTCCCTTTTTCTGCTTATCCACATAGGATACACTCTCTATAAAGAGTCCAATAAGTGCGTCCGCTACCATATTAGCCTTACCCAAATGGTAAAAAACACTCATATCGTAGTCCTTGAGTAGCTCCAACCACCTCCTTTTCCCGAAGATTAAGGTCCTTTTGTGTAAACACGTATTGCAAACTCTTACCGTCTTTGAACACATCCACGTGGACCCCGTACAAGTAATGTCACCATATCTTCAAGGCGAATACCATCGCAGATAATTCAAAATCATGGGTCAGGCAATTCTTCTCATGAACCTTTAGATGTCTAGAGGCATAAGCTATGACTTTCTCGTGCTACATCAATACGCACCCGAGTCTGATCCATGAAGAATTACAATATACTACAAACCCATCGGTACCCTCAGGTAGGATCAGCACCAGTTCTAAGGTAAGTCGCATCTTTAATTCTTGGAAGCTCTTCTCACAAGACTCTGACCATTGGAATTTCACCTTCTTCTAGGTCAATTTGGTCAAGGGCGCTGCAATAGATGAAAAACCCTCAACAAACCTCCGATAGTAGCCAGCTAAAACAAAAAAACTCCGAATATCTAAAGGACTCACCGGTATCGGCCAATTCTTCACCGCCTCAATTTTATGAGAATCCACCTTTATGCCCCACTTGATACTACATGGCTCAAAAATGCTACGGAGTTCAACCAAAACTCGCACTTGCTGAATTTGGCATATAATTGACGATCCTTGAGAGTCTGGAGCACTACTCTCAAATGAGCGGCATGCTCCTCCTCGCTCCAAGATGTTGTAAGGATGTCCCTAATGAACACGATCACGAAAATGTCCAGGTATGGCTTGAACACCCTGTTCATCAGGTCCGTAAAAGATGCAGGAGCATTCGTTAGTACAAATGGCATAACTTCAAACTCATAATGGCCATACCGCATCTTGAAGGTTGTCTTCGGGATGTCACTCTCCCGTACCTTGAGTTGGTGATACCCTAGCTTGAGATCTATCTTTGAGAAGCACTTAGCACCCTGAAGCTGGTCAAATAAATTATCAATCCCGGGTAAAGGATACCTGTTCTTGACAGTGACTTTGTTCAATTTCCAATAATCAATGCATATTCGAAGGGACCCATCCTTCTTTCGGACAAATATGACTGGTTCACCCCATGGAGACTTACTCGTCGAATGAAGCCCTTATCTAACAGTTCCTTCAACTATTCCTTCCACTCTTTTGGGTCGACTGGAGCCATTGTGTAGGAATAAATAGATATAGGATGTGCGTCAGGATAGAGGTAAATACCTAAATCGATTTCTCGCTCGGGAGGGATTCTCGGTAAATCATCTGAAAAACCTCTGGATACTCACGTACTTCTGGAACTGACTGGATAGTCGGGGTCTCAAACTCAACATCCTTAACCCTAACAAGATGGTACACACAACCCTTAGAAATCATCTTTCTGGCCTTAAGGTTGGAAATAAAATGTCCTACAGGCACAGCTGAACTAATCTTCCATTCTAAGACTGGCTCACCCGGAAATCTGAACTCTATTGCCAAGGTCCTACAATTAAATAAAGCATAGCATGCAAATAGCCGATCCATGCCGAGAATAACATCAAAATCAGGCATGGAGAACTCTATCAAATCTGCTGAGGTGACTTTCTAAAGGACTGAGACCGGGAAACCTCTATACACCCGTCTAGATATAACTGAGTCACCTATTGGAGTAGAAACTGAGAAGGGTTTTGACAGGACCTTAGGACCGAAGCTACTGGCCACATAAAGTGTAACAAAAGTCAAGGTAGCCCCCGGATCTAACAGAGCATAAACATCAAGATGGAAAACTTGTAACATACTAGTGACTACATCCGGGGAGACCTCCTACTCCTAGCTGGATAATAAAGCATAGAATCTGTTCTGGTGTTGACCGTCACCTGTGCTAATAGATGCTCCCTAATGTGCTAAGCGTATGGGTGGGGCTGCAAAACTAGAAGATAGGCCTTAGGCCCCATCATGATCCTGCCTCACTGCTGGGCAATCTCTGAGCATGTTCCGGGCTTCCCACACCCGAAACAAGAACTTGTACCTGCTAGACACTGGCTCGTGTGACCTCGGTCACACCTGTGGCAAACTGGAACACCAGAATCTGCAGGTCTGCTGCTCTGAACCCTAGAACCTTATATTCGCCCCCTCTGATCGTGCCTCCATTTGGATGGCACACTCATTGCTGATGATGTTGGGGCTGATGATCTCTAGTGGGTCTGTTGTCGGTGCCCACCTCCTAAACTCGACTATGAGAATCTATGGTCATTGGTCCTGGCCGTCTTGGCCTCCCTCTCTCTCAGATGTGCCGCCTCCATCTACTATGCATACAAGACTATCCGAGGAAAATCCACATCTTGATGGAGCATAGCTGTCCTGCAATCCATGTCCAAATAGCCTACTCCTCCATGAACGAATCAACTCACTCGCGCCCTCTGATCAGCTACTAACTCGAGGGCGTACTTTTATAGGGAGTGAACTCGAGGGCATACTATTGTAGCATCATCCTCCCTTGCTTTAAATTTACAAACTCAATTGACTTCAACTCCCTTATCTCACGAGGGAAGAATTGATCCAAGAATGCAACACGAAACTCTTCCCAAGTGACAGGTTCTGCTGCGGCGACCCTGCTATCCTTCCATTGGCTAAACCAGATATGCGCGACCCCTTTCAATTGGTATGAGGCCAACTCTGTGCACTTAACCCCATTCACCCCCATTACTTGGGTGATCTTCACCATCTTAGCCGTGATTCATATGAGTCCTCATCCAGTTTTGACCCGAGGAACTCTGGCATTCATTCTCAAGAAGTCTCAAACTCGAGCCGTCAATGCATTGCCATTTTGTGGAACATGTGCAACAGCTTGCTAAATAGTGGCTCGAAACTCAACATGAGCAACTGGATCTGGTGCCTGCGGCTCCTGAACTGTTGGGGCCTGTTGGTGCCCATTATCATCACCATCCTCATGGCCTTCCCAATTCCCATTTCTCCTACCATTTATTCTTCAGGGAGCCATTATTCTACAATCGCGAATAGCACGAATTAGAAGGATAGAAAGACTTTTCTTCGCATGACATAGATAATGAATGAAAGGAACATTTCCTAAATGTCTTGTAGCCTCTTCGTCATAAGTGTAGTGCGCTTCAAACCCATGAAAAGACTCTACTTAACGCGACTTTTAGACACCCTAGGACACTTCAAACCTATTGCTCTGATAACAATTTTGTCACGACCCGAACGTAGGCCCAAATTTCAACACGAGACAAGGAGCCCCGAGAGACCCCAAGTCAACCCATGGCATAAGCATACATCTAACTCAATCAACGAAACTGAATAATCAACAATATAATCATAGAGGAATTCTAACTTCAATATAACATCCGATTACGATATCTGAAGATGAATTCATACATATGTCTGAAAAGCCTCTAAACAAGATGAGTTGATGGGAAAAGACCCCAACTAACTCAACAAAACTGAAATTGAAATACATATAAGAAATCTAAACAGTCTGGTCCTCGAGAGATGAGGACTTACCCACACTATGAATGTTAAATCTGATAAGCTGACTACGAGCGAGGTTGAACATGAGAGTCGGGTCCTATATCATGAAATGATACAGCATAGAGTATGTAGTCAGTACGTGGAATGTATCGATTATGCAGGGTAATAAAAACCGCAAAAGTAAGTAAAATCATTTAAAGATGATGCATTTAGTAAAAAATAAACATTAAGAATCTGAGAGTAAGGCTTGCATGCATTCTTTCTGAAATCATGATCTCTTCATAACCTGACATAACGTAACTTCATAGCATCATAACTGAATTGATTGACTTAAAGCTAAATTCTGACATTTATAAGTAAAGCTGAACACTGAGTTAAACCTGCTTTAGAACATGCATATATATATATATATACACACACACACAAATCTCATGAGTAATGAATATGCATATCTAAAATCATGAGGAACAATGAAAGACTCGTCTTTTAACCGACATACCATGATAGAGCTTACGTAGTCCCAACTATCACACTCAAGTGGGTAGAGCCTTCCAAAGCCTTGCTAGGGCTAGGGACGATACCATGATATCGATATCAAGCTGAAGGCCCATTCAGTTAAGGGAAGCTCACAAGGGAGGTCCCCAAGTAATATATATATAATAGTATCAACCTACATTGGTGCTTAGTTCTGAGGCATAGGGTGATCGACCCTTAGCCTACTCGGTGCTAGACATTACTCCCAAAAAAACATGCATATGATCTATATCGTTTAGTAACGATGCTCAAAATCTTCTATTGAAGAAGCTCAATAATCAAATACATCTCAAATATGAAATCATGCATATGAGAAGATTTAACTCAAAACATACCTCAAGCTAAAAATATAATCGGGAGTCTTCGCTCCAAAACCATATTGTAAGCTTAGTTTAGGGAAATCATACTTCATACATAGACATGTGGGATTGCCCCAAGCTTTATCATACTTAGAAATACTCAATTCTCATCGAAAATATAATTATAAACATGGGCAACTTTAAAACATGCTTTTCATCATAATATCTCATCATCATCATCTTTCCATCATAAATCTCTTCCTTCATGACCATCTCATCAATGGGTTTTAATTCATATGACTAGAAACATGATTTTTAGTTGAACACATTATAAAAATTTCCCATGCTTCATAATTCAAATGTAGAATCATAATCAAATCATACCCATGTATAGAAATAGGAGATTCATGCATTTAGGTTAAAATCCCATAGATTAGATATAGAATTTCATACTTTAGAGAGGTATTGGGCATGGGTGTGAAAGAAATCACCCATTCATAAACCTACACACCTGGGGAAAGTCAAATCTCACCCCTCCTTGAAAGCCTAATGGAAATTGATGAAGAAAAATCTTGAAGACAAGCTTGATAACCTCTTCAATCCTTTAACACTTCATGCATGAGAATGGATAGTCAAGAATAGCTTAACCTATCTTAATACACTCAGAAGATAACTTAAAACAACATATTGTAGGCCTTAGGATCATAGGAATTACGGAAAAGCCCTTACTAAATTCACAGAAAATAATGGCCAGATGGTCCTAACGGGGGACCTAACGACTCGTTACCCTGATCCATGACTCGTGGCATGATCCAACAATTACATTACTCATCTACTCACCTAGGCTTGTCATGAGCAACTTCACGACTCATTAATGGTGACTAGGACTAGTGGTCACCACCCATTATGTACACTGCCTTCAAGCCCGTAATTTTCTCAATCAGCTGACCATGACCCTCCCCACGAATCGTGAGGACTGACCACGACTCGTAGGGTCCTTCCGTCGAGTGAACGACCTCCCTTCTTCTCTTTTCTTTCCTTACTCACCCTACGGCTGGCCCAATGATTCATGGGGCCTGACCACGAGTTGTGGTCTTTCTGGTGGGGTCTCATCTTCTAAATTTCAATTTCATTCCCTAACCTTCCCCACGAGTCACATCAAGACTCCTGGGTTGATCTCACTAGTCTCTCCATGACTCGTTCTGTGCCTGATGCCAAATTTCTACTTTTCTCCATTTTAACTCTCGGGAAAGAGTATGTTAGTGTGACTAATGTTTTGTGGATTTACAGCCTTATCGATGCTCAAAACTAAGAAAATAGCATGGAATTAGGATTGTTTATGTGGATATAAGGCACTTTTCCTTTGGTTGAAGGATAAATTAGTGTTTAATCTGAAAATTGCAAAAGAAAGCCTGAAAGATGCAAAATATGCTCCAATTGCAGACCATAGTACGAGCCGGAGAAAGGACCTAGGAGTCGTACTGATGGTCGTGAAAAGCTGCAGAAGGCTAAGTTGAAGAGATGTAATGTACGAGTCTCAGTACGGCTCGTACTAAGCTGGTACGAGTCGTGGTGATGAAATCATGAAAAGATCCAGAAAAATTTGTGTAAGGTGCTAACTCCTACTATGGAAAGACAGTACGACCCATGGGAAAAAGTTATGAGTCATACCATGACGGTCGTGATGAATTTCAGAAGAATTACAAAGTTTCAGAATCAAACCACGGGAGCTCAGTATGGGTCGTATGATGGAGGGACGAATCGTACCAGGATCCAACACTTAGCAAACATTAAGCCAACAATGCAAGGTACGACTGGAAGCTACAGGTCGTACAAAGCTGCTACTACTCATACCATGGCCCGTGTTGACTGCGACAACAGATATGGAAATTCATCCAGTTAGCCTAGAAAAAAGGATTCTTGTTTCTGTATAAATATGTTTTAGGTTTTATTTTTCTGTAGACAATAGTAGACAAGTAAGAAATACATGAAAAGAAAAAGAGAGAAGAGATTTGTAGGGGGGATTGAGTTGATTCAACTTGTGATCAACCTTTTCTTGAATTTATCTTGTTCTTGCTACTTGTTCTTAAAGATTTTTTTGGAGTAATTAAAGGAAGTTTTTTTTCTCATTCATCCTTGTAAGTATTGATTTATGTTCTTAATTATGAAAACAATTCACAACCTTACAACTATGAGAGGCTAAAACCTCCATAGCTAGGGTTGTGGGAACCATAGTGGATTAACAAGCTAGGGTTACACAAAGTAATCTTAAAACAAATACAAATTCTTATATTGTATTTTGTTCATGCTTAAACGTTTCTTAATAGTGCGCAATGTTAGGAAGTGCCCGAATTCTTTACTTGCTTTGGTCGAAGAGGTAGAGATTAGGAAAAGAAAATTACAATGGAGACTTGATTTTTATAATCATTTTATTAACTTAAGTTGTGGTAGCAGGATAGTTAAATCTGGAACTTAGTGATAATGGATAGTTTTAAACCGCTCATGAGACTTAGTCGAGTGATTGAGTATAGTCATTCAATAGGGATTGGTCGATCGTTTGAATGAACTTAAGTTATCTGTTCTATAAGTAAGTATTGGTGATAATCACGAGTGTATACCCAAAGTAGTTATGAACCCATGGGGAAAACAAATCCTAGTTATCCTTTAATATTGACTCAACATCAGAATATTGATACTTGTTTGTATTATTGATTTCTTTTAGAATCCCCCTATTTTGAAGTAACTACCTCACCAAAGTTCAATTACCAGCTATAATCCAGTTCACACTATTCCCTGTGGGTTTGACCCTAACCTCTAGTTGGGTTCTTTATTGAAAACATCCGCTTCTCACTTTAGTAAGAGGTGTGGTTTGAGCATTATCAAAAAGTGGCGTCGTTGTTGGGGAATACGACTGAAACAAGGTTATTAGCGTGTAATTAACTTTTTGGTAGTTAATTCTTTAATTACGTTTAATTTTGTGTTTTTGATACCCACAGGCTATTCTATGGTGAATGCCAAGCACTCGGAGTAGAGGAGATCCCCTTGTTTCAATAAATCCAGAAATTGAAAGAGCACTACATCGAATGGAAAACCATGATCAAGGAGAAGCCCACATAGCTGAAGAAGCTAGGCAAGCCGAGCTAGCTCGGAAAGCTGCACTACAACATGTGGAAGATGAGAGAGATGAAGTGGTAAATGCTGGTCGACAAGGGAGGGGAAAAGAGCTCATAAATTTATGATACAAGTACTGAGAGAGAGAATGGTGAGTTGCAAGAGGCCCCAAGAGGTGAGAAGGAACCTGACATGGATCAAGGGGCAACACAAGTTCATAAAGTTATCCCACGACTACCACCACCATTTTCCCAAAGGATGACGAAGAAGGTGGAGAATGGTAAGTTCCATAAATTCATTTCAATGCTTAAGAAACTGTCTGTGAACATACCATTGGTCAAATCATTAGAGTAGATGCTAGGATATGAAAAGTTTATGAAGGACCTGGTGATGAAGAAGAGATCTGTGAGCTATGAGCCTATTGACAAGGTGCATTACTGCAGTGCCATAGCTACAAGGGTCCTAGCATAGAAAAAGGAAGACCCAGGTGCCTTCACTATACCATGTATGATTGGAAATGTTGAGTTCGCAAGGGTACTCTGTGATCTGGGAGCTAGCATAAATTTGATTCCATTGGCTGTGTTCAAGAAATTAGGATTGGAAGCCCCCACACTGACCAACGTGCGGCTACTGATGGCCAACAGAATAGTTAAGAAGCTGGTGGGCATCCTGATCAATGTTCTTGTCAAATAGATAAATTTATATTCCCAGCAAAGTTCATGATTTTGGATTGCGAGGTTGATTGTGAGGTCCCCATAATTTTAGGGCGACCATTCCTTGCGACCGTAAGAGCTCTAGAAATATAGAAGCTAGCCTATTGAAGTTTAGGTTGAATCAAGAAGAGGTCACATTCAACATCTGCAAGACAATGAAGCAACCCAAGGAATTTATTTTGATCTCAACACTGGAGGATGAGTATGAATCACTTGATGAATTCAGAGAAGTCAAGAGATTTACGTCGTGTCGCGATGTTAAATCAGGCACTTCTTGGAGGCAACCCAAGTGGTGGATTGGTGAAGTCTGAGTAACTAGGCTACCTCCGTTGTGCCGCGATGTTAAATCAAGCTCTTCTTGGGAGGCAATGTTTTTGCAGGAAAAATTAAAAAAGGAGGCTGAAACATCAGTTGTTATTGCTCTCAATATGACCCATGATGAGATCCTATAAGTCATATCAACAGTCATGGTGAGATTCAGAAAAAAATAATCCCATGCTCTGACCTACGATTCACCCTACGGACGTCCTTGATGGTACGAGTCGTAGGATGTATTCTTAGGTTGCCAGATATTTTTTCGTCAACAGGTTGCACACGAGTCCAAGGGATGAGCTGTAGGTTCTTCCCACAACTTGTGGTACAAGTCATGATGGGTTAAAATTTGCATAATACCTGACTCGGCCTAAATTTTTTAAATTTTACCTTACCTATTTAAACCCCATAAACCCCTTCTCCCACACACAAGCATCCAAACACACGACTTAACCTCCTTTCCCCTACCCGTAAGTCAACAACACCGAATGAATCAAGTAAAATTCTTGCTCGACTCAAGCTCAGAAAACCCTAGACTATCAATTACCATTGATGAAGCATCAATCAAGTAAGTGTGTTGTGTTAAACATTGTTAAGAGTCACATATTGAGATTGAAGGTATCAAAACCCCTGTGAGTCAGTCACTAGGCTTGAAATTTGATTTTTAAAATAGACAATGATCAGGGTGTTGTTACTGTGCTTCTTTAACTAAAGGGATGCTAGATTTTAGATGAATTGAGGTTTTAAAACGTAATGAGTTACGGGTAGTAGGTTAAAAAGGGGAGGATTGGGCTTGGGTTAGATTGAGTCATTGATGTGCCTAAACTTGGGGGGAAATATGAGTACCCTAAAATTTTGAAAAAGAATCCT
This sequence comes from Datura wrightii, assembly GCA_035772735.1. Lineage (NCBI taxonomy): Eukaryota > Viridiplantae > Streptophyta > Magnoliopsida > Solanales > Solanaceae > Datura > Datura wrightii. Next base: position 8,014,154 of record JASDFA010000007.1, on the reverse strand, counting down.
TGAAAACTGAGAAAAGAAATTTTGAAATGGGCTAAGGCACAGTACTGACCTCAGGTTTCCACTACGAGTCGTACTGAGCATCGTGCCACCAAACTGAACATAGTTGCATTAAAATGTCCTTTTTACGACTCGTGGAATCGACCTACGGGTCATACCATGAGTCGTGGAAAAATTCAAAAAATAGCAAGGCCGAGCTTTATCAGATGAATCATAGTACAGATTGTACCTGTATGGTACGAGTCATACCTGCGAGTCGTACTGACAAATGTTGCAACTCTGGGGCTTCTCACGACTCGTACCTTTATTGTACGACCTGTAGTGAGGATCGGTGATGAAATTCAGAATATATCCTTTCTAATTCTTCTTTTTAAAAAGCGGAATTCTAACTTCTTTCTCTACAGGTACAATGACATACAAACGCAGGGCAGACAAAACAAAATTCCAAAGGAGACTGATTAATGAACCAACTGACTTGGAATCTTAAAAGGAAGGAGACTTACCTAGTGGTTCAATTGAGGAGTATCAAGTAGATACCTCAGATACAATGGAACCAGAACCTCTAGGGCAAAAGCAAAGGCCTAAGATGAAGCAACCACGACCACATCTGCTCAAGCTCCCCAGTCTGAAGAGGGAGTTAGAGAAGAACAATGAAAGTTAGGGAGCGACTCCAATGCTGAAGAAGGGTGAGGGAAGACCCAGAGTTAAGAGGAAAGCGGCAGTGATGATTCAGAGGAAGAGGCTCCTATTGTTGCACAAGAGCAGACCCCACCCAAAGCAAACCATACAATCCTGTGGAGAGTGCCGGGAGCGAAAGAAATGAACAAGGCATCTCTCTCACCACCAAAAATAAGCCACGAAGGAGCATTAAAGAAGAACTGCGGATCCTCACAACCACATTAAATAAAGTTGAGGAGATAAAGAGGATCTTTAGCTTCTACGGTTTTGAGTGGATGACCAAGACTCCAACAGAGTACATAGAAGAGATAGTTCGGGAGTTTTATGCCAACTACTTGGCCATCATGGAGGTGAAGTCAAAAGAGGGACAAAAGATAAAAGACCAGCCTCGTCTAGAGAGTGTTATGGTTCAAGGTCAAGAAATTGATATATTCAAGTGGACCGTTGCTCGATTGTTGTATGGCCTACAGTTCATGCCTACCAGGATGATGCCAGAGTATGATTATAGGGTGGAGACAATGAATCAGATTAGATCCCTGGGTATGCTGGAGCGACAGAGGCAGCTGCAGTGGCTAGCAGGGGTGATTGCTGAGAACAAAGATGAAGCTGAATGGGTTACATGTGGAAAGCAGGTGACAAAGAATTCACTAAACTTCATTGCATAATCCTGCTGGACACTAGTGTGCCATCGGTTAGCACCTACGGTCAACGACAACACACTAAGTGCTGATAGAGCGGCTTTGGTTGGATGCCTCATGTCTCATTACCCCATCAATATTTTGAGGATCATAGCGGATCAGATACAAGACCAGGCGGTGGGAGTATGTACTACTATCCAATTCCCGAGTCTTTTTTTCAGATTATGTATGGAGGCAGAAGTTCCACGAGGTGACGAGCGGTGCATTAGAGGCTTAAGAATTGCATATATAGGCCTTATCCGGGATGAGATAAACCCGATAAGCAGATCCAGTATTCCCACAGCTAACCAAGCAACCCAACCAGAAGGGGACGCACAGGTAATGTCCCCACTACATAGGAGTAAAGCGAGACACTGGCAATAGACACCGGTCATTCAAAGTCAGCCCCCAGCACTTCAGCTACACCACTGCCCAGCATGCAATCCCAAACACCAGTAGGATATACTTTGGTACCACAGGACTTCCTCCAAAAGCTATCTAAAAGATTGACCATAGCGGACTGTAAGATTCAGGTCATGATGGATAATGTAAAGCCATGGGTCAAGTCAGAGATAGAGGCAGCAACTCAAGCACTACATGCTCGCCTAGATAGTTTTGAGAGCCGAATCAATGAGAGAATGGCGGAGCAGACAGATACCAGCAGTCTCCATGCAGAGTTGGGGGCTCGTCGAAGCCAAGTTGTCATCAGGACAACCAAAAGTTTTAGCAACCCCCACTCTTCTGAACCTAGATGCCAAGCTTGACGAGGATTTTGATTTGGCGGCATATTGGGAGCTGACCACAGCTTGTGATAAAGGCAAGAAAAGAGCTGTTGATGATGCTATTGAGGAAAGTTTGAGAAAAAGAAGAAAGAAAGAGAGAAAAAAGCACAAGAGGGCTAGATTAGAGAGCATGCGGACTCATGACACACATATGACTAAGCTGCATGAGAGATCTAGAGGAGGAGGCAACTCCACCATACCTCAACCTGAGCTTTCCCGTGGCCATGACCCTTTGGGAGAGCCACATTTAACTCCGACAATTTTAGAGGTCGTCCAAGCAGCCACAACTACTGCGGGGGGGACCACTCCTCCTATTGACACATAATTGAGGTGCCGGCCATTGCTAGGCCACTACTACAGTGGAGGTACCACCTTCGCGAGATGATAGAAGCACCTAGTGCACCATAGGTATGTTATCTTCCCTATGTTCTTTTATATGATGCTTCAGGGATGAAGCTTACTTTTCAAAAAGGGGAGGGGGCGTACTTGTGATTTTTGGGATTTTTTGGTTAATCTGAGGGTTTTCCTTGCCGAGTTTCTTTTCCCTTAGGCATGCTATCTAGTAGAACCGGCATGTGTAGGATTTTTAATATTTCTTAGTTTGTGATTTTTGTTCAATTAGAAAGTATCTTCGGAGTACTCAGGCAATAAAAATGCACTAGTTTTTGTTTTTAAAAAAAATAGACCCTGTGTAAAATTTTTTTGATGCATTAGCTATGTATTTGTGAAAACATGCATAATTGCTATAGATCTTTTAATGTCATTTAGTTTGTCAACATGAGTAGTTTTGTTAAGCCATGTATAAACAAGATAGGTGAGGTGACAATAGTTCATGTACCATGTGTGATTGAGGTATAGTAGTCAGTTCTGTATTGTGTTGAAGATCTAGAACTTGCCTGGTTGGTCTCTGCATAGGATTAGGATGGATGATTGGGATATGATCATAGGCCATTTTTTGTTTAGCTCACTTTCAGCCTAGATTACCCTACCAAAAGTTGCATGAATCCCTTGATCCCAAGTTTGAGCCTTAATAGACCATGATTTCTTTGGTTTACCGATTAACCATACCCATTTTTTGTAATGAACCTATTTTGGCCCTGGTCCTTTCTTGGATATTATGAATCTCAAGGGTGGCTGGAGTAGGGGTGTGTAAAAGGTGGGAACGGAAGAAAGGAAAATAATAGAAAAGAAAAAAAGTAATGATGAAGAATGAAGTGTGGAGAGATGATGAGAAGAAGAGATGAAAAATGCTGAAAATTTGATAAAGAAAGCCAAAGGAAATTTGGAAATGCTGAAAAAAAGTTGAAAATCACCAGACCCATGCAAATGTGTATAAAAAGGAGAGAAAGGGAAGAAAAGGGAATGAAAGAATAAAAGGGTGAAATAGGTGAATGGTGTAGCTAATGTATGTAGTTCCAAGGAAGTAATAGTCACTAATAAAATCTTTCATCTTTACCATGTCCAGCCCTAAGCCCACATTACAAGCCATATCAAGTCCTATAGTGATCGTAACCCGACCATCTGATAAACCAAAGCAGAGAAAAAAAGGGCAAGCCTATGGAATATGATACATAATACATGTAACTTCTTTCTTTGTGAGAGTGAGTGCCTTACTTGTTTAGTCCTATATTATATTTGACATATCATATCTGAGTCGGGACTTCATTTGTGACGGTACATGGATTATGTTTGCTTTTACCATTGGTCTGTGTGGAAAACATTGGTGATGACTTGATTTCCTATTCATAGATGAGTGACAAGTTTTACTCCCTGTTTATAATGTTTTGAGGTTGCTTGTAATACATTAGCAGAGGTTGTTCCATGAGAAAAGGTTAATAGAGTTTTTATAGAAAGTGCAAGTTTGTTTGAGTATTGGTTGTAGTATCTTAAATCTATTTTCTAGTTGAGCGTCATGTTTTAGTTTTTATTTTCTTTTCCTATGGACATGCAAAAGTATTAAGTTGAGGGCATTGATGTGCTATGGATTTATAGCACTATCGACGCTCAAAACTAAGGAAACAACATGGACTTAAGTGTGTTTATGTGGATATAAGGCACTTTTTCTTTGGTTGCAGGATAAATTAGTGTTGCATCTGAAAATTGAAAACGAAAGTCTGAAAGATGCAAAATATGGTCAGATTGCAGACCATAGTATGAGTCGTACTGATGGCCGTGAAAAGCTACAGAAGGCTAAGTTGAAGAGATGAAATATAAGAGTCTCAGTACGGCTCGTACCAAACTGGTACGAGTCTTGGTGATGAAATCATGACAAGATCCAAAAAAATTTGCATAAGGTGCTGACTCCTGCTACAACAAGACAGTACGACGCATGGGAAGAAGGTATGAGTCGTACCATGACGGTCGTGATGAATTTCAGAAGAATTCCAAAGTTTCAGAATCAAACCACGGGAGCTCAGTACGGGTTGTATCATGGAGGTACGAATTGTACTAGGATCCAACACTTAGGAAAAATTTAGCCAACAATGCAAGGTACAACTGGAAGCTACGGGTCGTAGGAAGCTGATATGGATCGTAACATGGCCCATGACGACTGCGACACTAGATATGGCCCGTGACGATTGCAGCACGAATTCCTTACTTGCTTTGGTCGAAGAGGTAGAGATTAGGAAAAGAGAATTACAACAGAGCCTTAATTTTGATAATCATTGTATTAACTTGAGTTGTGGTCGCAGGATAGTTAAATCTGGAACTTAGTGATAACGGATAGTTTGAAACCGCTCATGAGACTTTGTCGAGTGATTGAGTATAGTCATTCAATAGGGACTGGTCAATCATTTGAATGAACCTAAGTTATTAGTTCTACAAGTATGTATTGGTGATAATCACGAGTATATTCCCAAAGAAGTTATGAACCCATGGGGAACACAAACCCTAGTTATCCTTTAATATTGACTCAACATCAAAATTTTGATACTTGTTTTTATTATTGATTTCTTTTAGAATCACCCTACTTTGAAGTAACTACCTCACAAGTTCAATTACCGGCTATAATCCAGTTCTGCCTATTCCCTGTGGGTTCAACCCCAACCTCTAGTTGGATTCTTTATTGACAACGTCCGCTTCTCACTTCAGTAAGATGTGTGGTTTGAACGTTATCAATGACTCATGCTAGGAGCGTCATAGAAACTTTTCTGTTCTTCTATTCACTATATTAGTAGAATTCTAATGTTTTGCTGTCATGTCAAGGCCTTAGAAGTTTAAGGTTAGCCATTGGGCCTGAGTTGGTAAGTTGGATAGCATAGGGCGCCGCTGAGTGATATAACTTTTAGTTTGGCGCCTGTATTGTCAGTAAAACTCGCCCAGAGGCCATTGGCATACCTTGATGCCGCCAAGGCCAGAATTTGGATAGGATGGTCTTACCCTAGAGTTAGTGGCACCAGGGTTTCCCAATGAAATGAGTGATAGACTACAATCTAGTTAGCCACTAACAGTGACTATTAGTTGCAGTCTACTTAGTGCTTATTGTACAGGTCACCTAGGAAGTCATCCCAGTTATACAAGTTAGATAGACGATTGGGTACCCTAAGGAGGGAACCTTATTAGTTGTTGGATGTGGGGCGGACACCCTATCCTACTTGTATAGATACTTAGGTGTAGGTTGCCGCGTGTGACCAGGTCCATATAAACCTACTTACGAGGCTAGGAATTGCTCAGAGGAGACATATAAAATCCGAACAGACCAATTTAAGGTCTAAGGGACTAGAACCATTATAGTACAGTATTACCTTAAGGCTAAGAATTATAGTAAACTTCCTGGTGAAGGTTAGGGGCTGACTGCTCTGGAGCATGCCCGATTAAGTCACAACCCTACAGTTTTTCTAAGCGAAGGAACTAAATAGTTGGTCGCTCGCGACCTTACGGTTCGCTTGTGAGCTATCACTATCCTAGCATGACATTCAGAGTATCGTTTAGGCCACTCCAGATCTCGCCCTATCTTGTCTAGACCATTAGAGATTATGATCACTGCCAGGATCCTCTGAGCAGATGTAGGCACACAGGGTGTTCTTATTGGCATATGTGGACTATTCTAGGGGCGAGTAGCAATCGCATTAGGCCTTAAGAGCTAGATATTCTTTTTGAGTGGCTAGAGTGAGACTTAATTGTAGTATGTCAGTTGGGATTGACCCCACCTAGGATAGCCTTCTGTTGACCATCTTAAGGGTTGCTAACTGTATCATCGCCTAAGGGGCTATATGATGTTGCTCAGAGGATCTATATGATATTGCTAAAAGGAGCTATGTGATGTCCCAAGGGACTATATTCAAGCCTAATGGCCATATTACTGTCCATCCATGAATAAGCTTGTACTTTTATGTCGTATTGGCATCACTAACCTTCCGTTGAGCCTTGCATTCCCAGGGTGCAGTTATACGAGCCAAACGGGCTCAAACACAGTTGTAAGAGTTCAGCAGGCTCAGATGCGGACCCAGAAGCCAGGTAGGTTGTCTATAGCACCAATAGAATCATAAGAACCTAGATAGGGGTATATAGATTAAATTGTACTTGACAGGGCATATGGAGGCCCCGGTAGGTTGTTTTTGTGTTCCTTGCACCTTCCAAACTTATGGGGCCAGGTTAGGTTCTTATTTGTATACTTGCTTGTTAGCTATATCCTATGAATGTATAGTTGTACAGTTTCAGCTCATATACGTGTAGTGTTTTACTAGATGCAGGTTATGGATAGGAAAGCTTACAGGTTAACTTCTGCCCATTCTTGCTATTCACTTTCAGTTATTTATTAGCTTATATTAAGTCTTATTTACTACCTTACATATTCAGTACATATTGTACTGACGCCCGACTATGGAGCGCTTGTAATACCCCAGAAGGCCTAATATTAGACCAGGAGGTGGTAAAGGGAGATCAACAGAAAAGTCAGGGATTTTCCCTCAGACGACCCATGGTACGAGTCATTACAAGAAAAGATGGTCCATTAGATGTGGCCGTGGTGAAAGGTTGCAGAACTGGATTGGGAAATAACGGGTCGTAGAACAACCCGTTGGTGGTTGTAACGAGTCATTTGATTGGATTCGTGTGAGGCTAGACTCGATCAGGGAGGAGGCGACGGGTCTTGAGATGACTCATGGTTGGTAATAATAGGTTGTGGTATATGCCCGTTAGGAGGACTTCCAGGTTAGTGACAGTGGTGACGATGGATGGTAACTATGAGTCATTGGTGATTGGAACGACTTTTCTTGTCTGGTCATTGTAGGAGATCAGAGACCTAAATTCAAGGTGTAGAAATGGAAGGTAACAATGGACCATAGGAGCTCACAACAGATCATACTAACGTCCATTGTCAGTGGCAGTTCAGTTTTCCCAGGAAATTCATTAAGGGTATTTTCGTTATTCCTAAGCCCTAGGGTCCTAAACTACGTCATTTTAGGCTTAAAATGAAGTGTTTTATGAAGGGTAAATCTATTCTAGGCTCATTCACATCCATGCATGCAAGATTGAGGGCTTAGAAGGTGACCAAGCTTAGGTTCTCTATAAGTTCTTTCTTAATTCTCTTTAGGCTATCAAAGGAATTAGTGTAATCAAATCCTATCAGGTATGTAGGGTTATGAATGGGTGAATTCATTCACAACCATGCCCAATCCCTCTCTAAATCATGAAAATTCCTATGTTGATTCTATGGGGTTTTAACCCAATACATGAAATTCCAAATTTTCTATATGGGTATGATCTAAATATGTTTCCACTATTTAATTATGATTTATGGGAAAGTTTTACATTGTTTTAGATTGTAGTCATGTTTCAAGCTTTATAAACTAAAAATGCCCATTATGAGAAGTTCATGAAAGTTGAGATTTATGATGAATGTTCAAGTATGATGAGATGTTATTGATGAAAAGTATGTTTTCAAGTTACCCATATTTATAATCATGTTTTCAAATGAATTATGTATTTTAAAGCATGTTAAAGTATTGGGCATGCCTATATGTTCAAGTATTATTTATGATTTCACGATTAATCTTACCACATGGTTTTGGAGTTAAGACTCCCCTTTATGTTCAACTTGTAGTATGGTTTGAGCAAAAGGTCCTCATATATGATTTTCTATTTGATATGTATTTGATTATTAAGTTTCATCATTAGATGATGGTAAGCTTTGTTGAAAAATGATGGAGAGCATATGCATGCTTTTGGGAGTAGTGTCTAACACCAAGTAGGCTAAGGGTTGTGATCTTGGGCAGATTTATATGCCCAAGTGATACTCAAACGTATCATTTTTACCTTGTTTGTTGTGCAATGTGTATATAATATCATGTAATTGGTAATAAAATGCGAATTTATACTAACCAACATGATTAGCATTTGTTTTGCAGGTAAATGTGATTTTTAGGAGCTAAAATGCGTGTTCGAACTATGTCGGAGTTGGAATTGGATGCGAGCATGGAAAAAACCTTGGAATTCATATTTTAGAGGGGCTCCGCGATGGAGCCGTGCCACGCTACCATCGCGGTAGCACACTGCCTGGACACAAATTAAAATGGCAATTTCCAGTGTGCCTGCGCGTCAGCTCCGTGGCACGGAGATAGGCCTCCGCGATGGCCTCCGTGCCACGTTGAGGTTGATTTACGGGACCCTGGAAATTCCAGTGAAGGTCCACGTCCACGCCGTGTCACGGAGGCAGTGCTCCGCGTTGGCCTCCGTGACACGTTGCTTGTTATTCCGGGAAAAATTTCCCACTAGTATAAATAGCACACTTAGGTTTATTTTAATTAGTTTTTAGTTTTTAGACTGAGTTCAGAGGTGGAGAGCAGGAACGTGGGTTAGTAGCAGTTGAAGATTGAAAAAGCTAAGGGATTTCTTCTCTTCTTTTCTTCTTTCTATCAATTGTACGTATGATTTACACTCATTTTAGGATGATCAATCCAAGAATGAGTGGCTAATTCTCTTTCTTGCTGAGGTTTTGAACATGTGTAATGAATTCTGATTTTCATTGATATGGTTTATTCTTCTTCTTTAATGTTGTTCTATTAATTCTTGTTCTTTACTGCATTAGTGAATGGCCAACATTAATGTATATCTGAAAAGTCCAATTTCACTCGAAAGAGCAAGAAATTGGAAAGTTGTGAATTAATAGGGTATTGTTCTTAACTTGATTTGGGAAAATTGGGTTTTGATGTGCTTTCCTGATAAAAATATACTTGAAAGCCGTATTAGTCAATTTAGGAACCGGAATTGTAGTGCTAGGTCATAAATTGCATTTGATCACAGAAATGTAGACGGATGGTTTATGATTCTAAAGTGAAATTAAATACGAGAGTTTTAATTTCTAGGTGAATGTTCTTGGCTAGCAACATGAAGAAGAGATTAACCAAATTATCATGATTATCAAGTTCATTACTTGTTCTTAACCTTGGCATGTTCACATCCATTGTCTGAATTCAAAAGTAAATAGTTGTTATTAATTGTAGTATATAGCTTAGAAACAAAAACTCAATTAACTATTGGTTACATTGTTGTTAGCATCATTAGAAGTTAAATAGAAATATAGTAAATTAGGCAATTTTACATATCTTGAGCCTCCTTGGATCGATACTTGGCTACTTAGACACTTTATTACTTGTTTGACCACGTGCACTTGCGTGTCGATTTTTACCCGTAGCCCAAAGCACCGAGCAAGTTTTTGGCGCCGTTGCCGGGGAGGCTAGGCGATTTGTAAAATTTTGTTTAGTGTAAATTTACTGTATTTGTATTTTTATTTTCTTAAGTGTTAACAACTTTGTCTTAGCCTGTATTTTGCAGATTTTGTTTCTGTGAACACTGGCAAGGGACAAAGATCTGGTGGAATCTTACTTAGAGCCTGAGCGTGAATTTCATAGTCAACGTAGAGAAGCTCTTCGGAAGAAGCTGCAGTTGCTTAAACAGTCTATGATGGAGCAACCAAATCCACCAGTTGTGCGGGCAGTTTTAGTGCCCGATGAGGTAGCAGCAAGGCCGGTTCGTGAGGTGGCAATCCCACACGCTAATAATGTACATTCTAGCATCCGCAAACCAGAGCCTGGAGGGAGGTTTGAATTAAAGCAGAATATGGTGCAACTTTTGCACACAAGCGGCAATTTACCGGTCTCCCTCACGAAGATCCACAACAACATCTCCAGAACTTTTTGGAGATAAGTGACACTTATATACCCGCTGGAGTGTCACCTGATTATGTTCGGCTCACCTTATTTCCATTTTCCTTACTTGGTGAAGCCAAGAGGTGGTTAAAAGCTGAACCACCCAACTCTATATGAACGTAGGATGATCTTGCACGGAAGTTTCTTATCAGATTTTTCCCTTCTGGTAAAACAACCAGACTTAGGAGTCAAATCCTAAGTTTTAAACAAAGGGAAGGGGAAAATCTATATCAAGCCTGGGAAAGATTCAAATCCATGTTGCGGGACTGTCCTCACCATCATCAGTCCAATGAGGTGTTGGTACACACTTTTATTGAGGGTTTGGAACCCCACACTAAAATTCTGTTAGATTCAGCAGCTGGAGGGCAAGTGCTGGAGAAGACCTATGAGGAGCTGTACACTTTGCTCAACCGAATTTGACAAGGCAATCCAGAATGGAATGCAGATTCTTCAAGAGGTGGAGCAAGGAAAGCAGCGGGAGTGCTTGAAGTTGATGGATTCACAGCTATCGCTGCACAGATAGCTGCTTTGCAAAATCAGCTAAACACTCACTTCAGCAATATAAATTTGAACCAACCTTCAGCTTCAGTCAATGCAGTTCAACAGATATGGTGTGAAGTGTGTGGTAGTAGTGAGCATTCAGCTGAATGTTGTGGTGCAAATCCTGATTCTGTTAACTTTGTGGGCAATGCACAGAGAAATCAACAGCAGTTTGGTAGTGGCTACAACTCAAATTGGAGGAACCATCCGAATTTTTTGTGGGGTAGCAACAATCAACAAGGCCAAGGTTCAGGGCAGGGTATGCACAGAAACCAAGGAGGGAAACAAAATTATCAAGCTCAATTCAGAAATCATAATGCCCCTCCTCCACCACCATCACCGACTATTGAGGAGATGTTCAAAACCATGATCGCTAATCAGGCACAATTGCAGGCTGACTATGTCAAATTGGCAGCCGAAGTGAAGAACAATCAATTGGCGACCAAGGCTCTTGAATATCAGTTTGGGCAGTTTGCGAGTGCCCAAAATACTAGACCCAGAGGAGGACTACCTAGCGACACGGATCCAAATCCGAAGCAGGTAAATGCAGTGACCACGAGGAGTGGTTTACAGTTGAAGGAGGTGGAACCAGAAAGACCGCCTCAAAAGTCAGGAGCAGCAGATGTTGAGGGAGAGCAAATTTTAGATAAGGGGAAGACTAAAGAAGCTGAACCAGAAAGGCCTCCACCCCCGTTCCCTCAACGACTTAAGAAACACAAGGAGGAGGCGTGTTTCCAGAAATTCATGGAGGTACTTAAACAGGTACATGTTAACTTACCTCTTGTTGATGTCTTGCAGGGAGTGCCAAAATATGCGAAATATATTAAAGACATCGTGGCTAACAAAAGTCGTTCGACTGAGTATGCCACGGTAGCTTTAACGGAGGAATGCACTTCCCGTATTCAGAATAGGTTGCCCACAAAATTGAAAGACCCTGGAAGTTTCACTATCCAGCTTACTATTGGGCAAAGTATCCGAGCGCGTGGATTATGCGACTTGGGGGCAAGCATAAATCTAATGCCATCTTCGGTACTCAGAAAGTTAGGTCTAGGGAGTCCTAGACCTACAACGGTAATCTTGCAGCTAGCAGACAGGTCTTTAGCTAAGCCGGATGGCATTGTTGAGGATGTGTTAGTGCAAGTAGGCTCCCTCATTTTTCCGGTCGATTTTATTGTTCTGGACTTTGAACCAGATGCTGAAGTCCCATTTATTTTGGGACGACCCTTTTTGGCAACCGGAAAGGCATTAATTGATGTAGCTGTGGGTCAACTCACGATGCGAGCACATGACAAGGTCGAAGTGTTCGACGTGTACAAGGTACCTAAGCTCCCGACTGTTTATAAGGAACTCTCGGTGATCAACATAATTGATCATGGGAATGCTAATGGAATGAGTGATTCCCGAGAGTTACTAGGTAGGCCACCGGATAAGGTTGAGAACTACTGGGGGGATGACCATGATCGGGACAAATCGTCCATCTCCCTAGTGGACAAGTGAGCTTAAAAGACGTCGAGCCGCGACGGTAAACCAGGCACTGCACGGGAGGCAACCCGTGAAAAATATTTTCTTTCTTTCTTTTTAGTGTAAATAATTTTTATTTTTCTTTTTCTTTTCTTGATTAGGTTTAGATTTGCATTTTAGTTAGTATTTTTTTATTTTAGTAGGGAAATCTATTAATTTAACCAATTTGTGTTTAGTGAGGTGATTTTCAGGTATAACGGAGGAAATATACATGGAATCGAGAAAATGAGGCGAGGTATGAAAAATTAAATTTATTGGTGAAACAGAGCACTGACGCGTTGGCTCCGTGTCACGGAGGAGGGGCTCCGCGTTACCCTCCGTGACACGTTGCCCCTTATCTAGTGCCGGGTCACACCGGGTTTTCGGGTGACCTGCGTGTTTTCTTAATTTAAAACCCCCGATTTCGCCCCTATTTTTCCCATTCCCTCTTCCCTCCGCGACCAAACACCCATTTCCCCCTCCCCAAGCAACGTGCCACGTTATAGGCAAGGAAAAACGTCAAGTTTCTTCGGTTCTTCAATTCTAAGGTATGTTTTCATCGTCTAACTCAATTTTTTGGCGAGTTTTGTCAAATTTGGGCATGTAAGGTGAGATATATCACCCTAGGTAGAAATTAACCATGATATTAAATTATTTTGTGATTGATTATGTTCGTATTGTTGTAGTTAGTGTTTGAACTTGTCGATTATGTAAATAATTCAAAATTAATTGTCGAATTGCATTCTAGGGCTTGGGTTGTTAAATTTGACTTGGGCAACTTGATAGTTTGGTGAAATTGATGCCGGGGTGTGTTTATTATTTGAGATAAGTCGTGGTAAATATTGTGTAAATGTTCCAAGACGACTAATTCTCGAATTTTTGTGGGAAAATGCCTAAAATGTGTGAATTGGTTAGATTGTTTAGATTAGCTTGTATATAAAATGTTTTTATTGTAGTTTTTATTGTTGTTGTTGTTTTTGTTGCTTGTGCGATGGTTGAATTGTTAGAGATAGTAGGATTGGGATTAGTTGTATGAAGTCTGAGTAGTACACTAACCGTTATGCTGTCAAATTTTTGTTGTGAACGCACTAAGCATGAGTAAATAGTGTTGTCTGTAGTGTAAATAGAGCTATCCTTGCTGTAATTTTGTAAATATTGTTAAGGACTAAGTGTGGGGTAAATTTTGTGTAACCCGACCTTAGCCGAAGCTAACAGGTATTTAGCTTAACGTTGTGCTTGTTTGTATAAATTGAAAGGTACAATGGCTAGCAAACAAGATAAAGGCAAGGGTGCTTCTACCTCAGGCACCGGCAGGAAAAGGATGAGACTGGGCACTGCAGTCCCAGCTGCACCTGCTGTTCCGCGCGGCCAACACCGTCGATACGGAACACGATGGGTCACCGATGAAGGGAAGAAATGGTACGCGAAGCACAAAGAAAACAAGTACTTCCCGGAGGAACATATTGCAAGGGAACCACTCGCACAGGAGTTCCCTCGCATTGTACAGAGGATCGAAGCAGCTGGGCTCAGCTTTATTTTTCAGGAGCCCAAGGAGTGCAACCTTCACTTGGTCCGGGAATTTTATGCCAACTGGAACCCGGCCATCAGAAGCCACACTATTAAAATCAGAGGGCAGATTGTCACTCTGGAACCCCAGCAGCTGAATGCCATCGTTGGAGCGCGGGACACAGATGCCCACGTTCTCCGCCAGCTAAACATCACCCCACCGTACACCGACATCAGACGTACGTTGTGTGGGGCTCGATCCACAGCCCGATGGAGTAGACACAAAGAGAGGGATTACCACCAGACTCTGCCTTATTCGCAGATGAACAGGGAGGCCAGAATCTGGCTGAAGATTGTATGTTCGTGCTTAATCCCGGGAGTCCATATGACAGATGTGACCCGGGACCGTGTCTGCTTGGTGTATGCCCTTATGAAAGGGCTCGAGATTAATGTTGGGGCGGTCATAATATCCGCAATGAAGAGAGCCAGACTGCACCAGGTCCACAGATACGGGTTTGGCGGACTCATCACCACCTTCCTCCGAGGCCTCGACATCGAGGAAGAAGCCTTGGATTATATTCCGCAGCTAGAGTGGAGGGCCCTCGATGTGACAAAGACTAAGGCCCCCGACACTACACACGGACCTGTGCTGACTTTGGGCGAGCGACATGCTCGTGACGATCAGTACATGGCCCGTATGTTCGGCATGCAGATGCTGCAGCTACGGATTGGTGGGAGACTAGCCACCGAGGAGGAGTTATGGCAGTTGGAGCTGGACTACCCCTTTGGCGAGAACGCCAGAGCCTTATGTAAGGTGGGGCCAGCCTTCGTGGAGCCGACCGATGACGATGTCCCTACTGATGAGGAGACACGTCGTGAGGACTCTGATGTGGAGTCCGATGACGACGATGGAGCTGATTCAGACATGGGCGACGAGGCCGCAGCACCGGATGAGGAAGTCGAATATTTCGACTAAGCAGGGAGTTTCACCACCCAAATTTTGTGCTTTGTATTTTTGTGAACACTGGGGACAGTGTTCGATTTAAGTGTGGGGTGGGGAGTAGTTAGGTGCTGGGACATAGGCTCTAAACTGCTGTATATTTTTCCTTGATATTATGTATGTTGGTGCTTTCCCTGTTGTGAACTGTTTGCGATGTATGTGTATATATTTGTGGTGTGGTTAATGATATGTGTTTTTTTTTAAGTATGGTTGCCATTGTAAATATTTTGTAAATTTTGTAAATATTTTTTTTCTCTATCGACATGATCGATATTTTTCAAAATTTTTGCGAAAATATTTTGAACCTGTAAATATTTTCTTTCTATCGAAATGATCGATGTGTTGCAAAAATTTTTCCGATTTTTATTTTTTTGGGTTTCTCGGAGTTTGTTTTCGGTTCTTTTACCGAGAATAGTCCCATTGAACCGATGTCATAGTTAGTGACCGTTCCCTATGATGGATGGATGACGACCGTCTTCAGGGAAATGTAGTCGGTAGGAGTAGGATTTTTAATTGTTTTTAGTTTTTCTTTGGTGGATTGCATCAATAAACTGTAGTTGCTTATGGTTGCTAAAATTTCGTTGCGTGTTGTAATTGATGTTCAAAATGTGAAAATGATTCGTTTGAAAGCATGCAATTCTGTAAATACGTTGAGTTACCTAGGTTATAGAATTTGGTTCAGTATGATTGAGGCTTAATCTTGAATTCATGTAATTGACTAATTAAAGAGTCTGTGAATGCATCTTGATTCGAGCATGTGCATGAAGTGTGAAGTGAGGTTTTGCTATTCCATGTCATCGTGAATTGTCTAGAACTTGCCTGGTGTGTATACAACACGAAATGAAGGAGGTGTAGTGTTGGAAAGGATGTAGGCATTTCTTTGTTTTAACCGATAGTTTCCATTTTTTTTCTTGTCAAATTCTACCTTCTTTATATGTTGTATACCCTAGTCAGCCCGTTGAGCCTTTAGCCGATTTCTTTCTTTTGTCCAAAATTGTATGAACTAAGCTTTATTCCTTCTTTTCATTAGCTGTAAAGTCTATAAGAAGCTCTTAAACGCTTACAAAGAAAAGAAAATTTTTCCCAAAGTGTTAAAGAGTGAAAAGAGTGAAAAGAAAAAGAAAAGCAAAGTGAAGAAAGAAAGGATGATGTTGAAGAGGCACTTGTTGTAATTAAATGTTATTGAGGGTACTTGAAAACCCTTAGTTGGGTGTCAAGTGTGGTTGATGAAATGGGCTGTATGAAAGTAAACCAGCATGAATGGGAGAAAAAGAGAAAAGAGAGGAACAATGTCCATGAGTTGATGGGAATGTGTTGAAAAGGCGCTTAAGGATGCTAGCGACTATTATTGGCTAATCCAATATATACATACTAGATCCATAGCCCCGTTACAACCCATTAAAGTCCTACGTGATCCTATATTGCATTTCTTTATATTAGTGGAGTAATACACTAAGGGCAAGCCTATGGGTCATGACATGATGCATGTGAATTCTTTTGGGAGAGAGAGTGAAATTAATTTTTATATGCCCCTACTTGCATGTTTGTGTGTTGCATGAACATAAAGGGGGAATTTCTCTCGAGTGTGAGGGCACATGCTTGATGAAAGATTGATTTTCGTGTCGGATTTCTTGATTAGTTGATTTGCATGAGTTTGTCAATATCAAGAATCAATTCTTAAAAAGTCTAGGAAGCCTTGATGTATTAAGGGTCATGGTACTGTACGACCAAGCATGTTTTCTTGATGATTTGCAAGATTTGAATAATTGGTATGACCGTAGCGTAAATTGGGGCACCATAGTGACGAAGGTTGGGATGTAATTTGCATGATTTGTGTATGTGTTGTTCGAGGACGAACAAGGATTTAAGTGTGGGGTAAGTGATCTTGGGCAGATTTATATGCCCAAGTGATACTCAAACGTTCATTTTTACCTTGTTTGTTGTGCAATGTGTATATAATATCATGTAATTGGTAATAAAATGCGAATTTATACTAACCAACATGATTAGCATTTGTTTTGCAGGTAAATGTGATTTTTAGGAGCTAAAATGCGTGTTCAAACTATGTCGGAGTTGGACTTGGATGCGAGCGTGGAAAAGACCTTGGAATGCATATTTTAGAGGGGCTCCGCGATGGAGCCGTGCCACGCTACCATCGCGGTAGCACACTGCCTGGACACAAATTAAAATGGCAATTTCCAGTGTGCCTGCGCGTCAGCTCCGTGGCACGGAGATAGGCCTCCGCGATGGCCTCCGTGCCACGTTGAGGTTGATTTACCGGACCCTAGAAATTCCAGTGAAGGTCCGCGTCCACGCCGTGTCACGGAGGCAGTGCTCCGCGTTGGCCTCCGTGACACGTTGCTTGTTATTCCGGGAAAAATTTCCCACTAGTATAAATAGCACACTTAGGTTTATTTTAATTAGTTTTTAGTTTTTAGACTGAGTTCAGAGGTGGAGAGCAGGAACGTGGGTTAGTAGCAGTTGAAGATTGAAAAAGCCAAGGGATTTCTTCTCTTCTTTTCTTCTTTCTATCAATTGTACGTATGATTTACACTCATTTTAGGATGATCAATCCAAGAATGAGTGGCTAATTCTCTTTCTTGCTGAGGTTTTGAACATGTGTAATGAATTCTGATTTTCATTGATATGGTTTATTCTTCTTCTTTAATGTTGTTCTATTAATTCTTGTTCTTTACTGCATTAGTGAATGGCCAACATTAATGTATATCTGAAAAGTCCAATTTCACTCGAAAGAGCAAGAAATTGGAAAGTTGTGAATTAATAGGGTATTGTTCTTAACTTGATTTGGGAAAATTGGGTTTTGATGTGCTTTCCTGATAGAAATATACTTGAAAGCCGTATTAGTCAATTTAGGAACCGGAATTGTAGTGCTAGGTCATAAATTGCATTTGATCACAGAAATGTAGACGGATGGTTTATGATTCTAAAGTGAAATTAAATACGAGAGTTTTAATTTCTAGGCGAATGTTCTTGGCTAGCAACATGAAGAAGAGATTAACCAAATTATCATGA
Organism: Datura wrightii; assembly: GCA_035772735.1. NCBI lineage: Eukaryota > Viridiplantae > Streptophyta > Magnoliopsida > Solanales > Solanaceae > Datura > Datura wrightii. The sequence continues at coordinate 7,996,291 of JASDFA010000007.1, read as the reverse complement.
TTATCAAGTTCATTACTTGTTCTTAACCTTGGCATGTTCACATCCATTGTCTGAATTCAAAAGTAAATAGTTGTTATTAATTGTAGTATATAGCTTAGAAACAAAAACTCAATTAACTATTGGTTACATTGTTGTTAGCATCATTAGAAGTTAAATAGAAATATAGTAAATTAGGCAATTTTACATATCTTGAGCCTCCTTGGATCGATACTTGGATACTTAGCCACTTTATTACTTGTTTGACCACGTGCACTTGCGTGTCGGTTTTTACCCGTAGCCCAAAGCACCGAGCAGGTTGGACGACCCTCTGCCTCAGAACTACGTGCCAACGTAGGTTTATACATATCATATATACTTTGGGACCTCCCTTGTAAGCTATCCCCTACCCTGATTGAGCCTCGAGCTTGATATTGATATCATGGTATCGTCCTTATCCCTGGAAAGGCTTAGGACGTCTCTACCTACTTGGGTATGATATTTGTGTCACGACCTGAGAGGAGACCCGGATCATAGATACAGGACAAGGGACACAAAGAGACCACAAGTGAACCCATGGAATAAGAATTCACTAACTCATTCAATAAGCATGAAGGAAACATAATATAAACTCAGCGGAAGTCTAACTTAACATAACAATAGAACGAACATCTAAAGCTCAATACATGTTTAAGTCTGATAAGCCTCTAATATGGACGAGCTGATGGGACAACACCCCCAACTAGCTCAGAAATGCTGAAACTGAAAATATGCTCAATGTAATTGAAAGTCTAGTCCTCAGAAGATAAGGACTCACCAAATAAGCAGGTGCTAACTCCGATATGCGGCTGCGAACGAGGCTGAACCTGAGAAGCCGATCCTGCATCATGAAATGATGCAGCATAGAAAGTGTGCAGTCAGTATGTAGAATGTACCAAGTATGCAAGGTAAGTAAAACTGCTACAGCAATAATAGTCTTTTAAAACAAGTCATACATATATGATAGCCTTTAAGGATAATAAAAAGATCACAAGCATTCATTATGAAATCATTCTTAGTTTATACATGGTCATGCATGGCTTTAGAATGACTAAATCGAATGACTCAAGCTAAATCATAACATTTATATCAAAAGCAAAATAATGAGTCAAAACCTTGCTTTTTAAACATGAATGCATAAGATAATCATCATGAGTAATGGATAATCAAACCCGAATGATATAGACAGTGGGAGACTCATCACTTAACCGGCATACCACGATAGAGCTTACATGGTCCCGACTATTACACTCCTGTGGGTAGAGCCGTCCATAACCTTGTCAGGGCTACGAACGATACCATGATATCGATATCAAGCTCAAAAGGCCAATCAGGATGGGGATAGCTCACAAGGGAGGTCCTAATAATATAACAGAATCAACCTACGTTGGCACGTAGTTCTGGGGCATAGGGTAGTCAACCCTTAGCCTGCTCGGTGCTAGAATCTTCTCCCAAAACATGCAATGCTCTACATCATATAAATACATAGCTCAACATCGTCTAGTGATAAAGCTCAACATAAAATCATGCATAAGATCAACATCGTGTGAAATGAAGCTTAACATTGTCTATTGACAAAGCTCATTATGGCATCACGTATACACTAGACATCATATAAATATGAAGCTCAACAATGTCCTTTCGACAAAGCTTAAAACAAAATCATGCATAGACTCAACATCATGTGAAATGAAGCTTAACATTGTCCTTGACAAAGCTCGACAATAACATGCATAGCAATTAAGTATTTACGCATAGTGAAGGCTTTACTTTGAAACATACCACAAGCTCAAAGAATAGTGGAGCCTTTACTCCAAAAATCATGTGGTAAGCCTAGTTTAGAAATATCACTTCATCATTATCAACATAAGGGCCTTGCCCAAAACCTTATCGTGCTTGAACCCATTCAAATCATTTGAAAACATTATAATTTGGGAGATTTCACTCCAAAAAGAAGTAATAAAGTCAATTCAACAAAATCGTCACTTATGCTCATCATTGGGCACTACCCAAAGCTCCATAATACTTGGGTCTATTTATTATAGTTTAAAAACATTATCAAAATCATGGGTAAAGTTGGAAACAAGCTTTTCATCATCTACTCTATCATCATCACATTCTATTAGGAACTACTCACATATGGACGTTTTAATTTTATTTTTTTTTAAAAATAATTTTGGTAAAAGAAATTAAGAAGAGAATCCGTCCAAGCTCAGTAAATCACCAATATCAACTTAATTTAATCATACCCATGAGTATAAATGTAAGAATCATGCAACTAAATGAAGACCTATACTTGATCATCACAACCAAATCACAAATTGATAGGGAATGGGCATGGGTGGTGGAAGGAAGCACCCACTCATAGCCTTACATACCTGGGAATGAAGAATCTTAACTCCTCCTAATTACCCAGCTAAAATTTCCCTTTAAAACCTTGAAATTCTCCTCAGTTTCTTCCCTTCACACCTTCAACCTTGCATGCATGAAGAAATGGCCTAAGATGGGTTTTTCTCTGCTTAAAACCCTATATTACGAGCTTAAAATGATGTAGTATAGGCCCTTAGAACTTAGGAATTATGGAAAAGCCCTCACTGAAATCGCTGAAATTAACTGTCTGGGGGTCCTAACAAACGATCTGACGACTTGTTACTAGGGCACATGATCCGTTAGTTCACCCGTCAAGTGCACTGCCTCATCATTCATGAAAATTCATTTGGCTTGGTAACGGCCCTCCTAACGGGTCGTTAGGACTGACGACGACTCGTTAGGTACCATTCGTTAAGTACACTTGATAAGCTTTACCATTTTTCTCTAGGACCTCCCCACAACTGACAGGACGACTCGTGGTGAATGACCACGAGTTGTTACATCACCCATTAGGATCTCGAGTCCTTCATCATCTCAGGGCTTCCCCACGAGTCACTTGACGACTCCTTAGGCCTCCTCACGAGCCGTTAAATGACCCGTTCTGCAACTGCTACAACATTTTCTAGTTTTTCTCTTGATTCACCTTTGGGTCTGATTCTTGAGTTCTCAGGGTATAACAAGTTGGGACCACGTAATCTTTATTGTGGTATGTCGGTTATATGACGAATCCCCCCATTGTTCCTCATGATTTCAGTTATGCATATTTATCATTCATGATATCTATATATGTTCTAAAGTAGGTTTGAACCAATATTTATTTTTATTTGTGATTATTAGATTTTAGCTTTGGGTTAATCGATTCAGTTTTGATGTTATATTATGTTCAGATCATGATTTCAGAAAATGGCATGCAAACGCTACTCTCAAATTCTTATTTTGATGATGTTTTATATTATGCATGTTTTAAATGATTTTACTTATTTAATAGGTTTTACTTACCTTGCATACTTGGTACATTCCATGTATTGACAGCATACTCTATGTTGTATTGTTTCATTATATAGTCTTCAATCTTCAGACTCAGCCTTGCTACTAGCCAGCTTTTAGATTTAGCATCAATCCCTATTGGTGAGTTCTCATCTATTGAGGGCCCCTTTTTTATTCAGTTATGTTGGCGTATTTTCAGTTCAGACTTAGAGAGTTAGTTGGGGTCTTGTCCCGTCAACTTATCATACTTAGAGGCTTTTTAGACAATAGATTATATTCAACTTCAGACTCGTGTGTATTTTCGGATTATATATTACGCTTAGACTTACACTCTGTTATTATGTTAAGTCTTCCATTTTATTTGATTGAGTTAGATGTATGATCATGCCATAGGTCAACTTTGAGTCTCTAGGGCCTCTTTGTCCCATCTCTCAATCCGGGCCTATGTTTGGGTCGTGACAAACTTGGTATCAGAGTAATAGGTTTGAAGTGTCCTAGAGTTTCTGAAAGCCGCATTAAGTAGAGTCTTTTTAATGGGTGTGAAGTGTTCCACGGTTATGATGAAGAGGCTACAAGACGTTTAGGAAATGTTCCCTTCTTTCATGATCTATGTCGTGCGGTAAAATGTATCTCCATCCTTCTAACTCGTGCTAGTCGCGATTGCCGAATCTTGCCTCCCCGGGTTAATGGCCACAGGAATGGAAATGGAAATGGCCACGAGGATGGAAATAGGGACGGGCACCAACAAGCCCCACCAATCCATGAGCACCATGCACCAGAGCCAGTCGCCCAAGTTAAGTTTAGGGCAGCCATTTAGATGCTAGCGTAGGCTTTGGCCGCCCAGGTCAACCAGCAGGTAGTGGTGCATGTTTTGCAGAATGGGAATGCGGCGGCAGCATGAGTAAGAGATTTCCTAACGATGAATCCACCAGAGTTTCTTGCGTCAAAGGAGGACAAGGATCCATATGAGTTTATTGACGAGATTGTGAAGATCACCCAGGCCATGGGGGTGAGTGGAGTAGAGTGTGTTGATTTGGCCTTATCTCAGCTAAAGGGGGTCGTACACATTTGGTTTAGACAGTGGAAGGATAGTAGGGCAGCCGGAGCAGGCCCTATCAGTTGGGAGGAGTTTCACATTGCTTTTCTAGATCGGTTCTTCCCTCGAGAGATGAAGGAGTTGAAAGCAGCCGAGTTCGTGAATCTTTAGAAAGGGAAGAAGATGGTGCAGGAGTATTCCCTAGAGTTCACTCGCTATCAAAGTATGCCCCAGAGTTGTGGTTGATCAGAAGGCATGAGTGAGCAGGTTTGTCCATGGGGGTGGCAGACTATTTAGATAGGGATTGCAGGACCACTATGCTCCATCAGGATATAGATTTCCCTCGGATATTCTTATACACCCAGCAGATGGAGGTGGCGCACTTGAGGGAGAGAGAGGACAAGAAGGCCAGGATGGTCAGTTATAGGTTCTCTCAATTGAGACCAGGTGGTGGGCATCGGCAGCAGTCCCACCAGAGATCATCAACCCAAGCTTTTTCAACAGTAAATGTGCCATCCAGACCTAGGCACGACTAGCGAGGGCGAGCATCAGGTTCTAGGGGTCAGAGCAGCAGGCCCACAGATTCGAGTATCCTAGTTTGCGGCAGGTATTATCGGGGGCACATGGGTTAGTGCTTGGCGTGTACAGGTGCTTGTTTTTGGTGTGGGAAGCTCGAACATATGCTCATAGATTGTCCAGCAGCTGACAGGGCCATGATAGGGGCTGAGGCCCATCTTCCAGTTCAGCAGCTCCACTCGTACGCCCAGCCCAGCAGGGGGCATCTACTAGCACAGGTGGTGATCAGTGCCAAAACAGATTTTATGCCTTAGCATCCCACTAGGAGCAGGAGGTCTCCCCGGATGTAGTCACTGGTATGTTAGGAGTTTTCCATATTGATGTATATGCTTTGTTAGATCCATGGGATACCTTGTCTTTTATGACACCTTACGTGGCTAGTAGTTTCAGAGTCAGTCCCAAAATCTTTTTAGAACCCTTCTTAGTCTCTACTCTAGTGGATGATTCAATTGTAGCTAGACGGGTATATACAAGTTTCCTGGTCATAGTCCTTCAGAAAGTCACCTCAACATATCTAGTAGAGCTAGCCATGACCGATTTGATGTTATCCTCAGACTTGATTGGCTATTTGTATTTATGCCTCAGTTAATTATAGAACCCCGGCAGTAGAGTTCAGATTTTCGAGTGAGAAAGTCATAGAGTGGAAGGGTAGTTCACCTGTGCTTGTAGGTCATTTCATTTCCTACCTTAAACCCAGAAAGATGATCTCCAAAGGTTTTGTACACCATAAAGTTAGGGTTAAGGATGCGACATTCGAGACCCCGACTATCCAGTCAGTCCCAATAGTGTGTGAATATCCACAAGTCTTCCCAAATGATTTACCGGGAATCCCTCCCAAGCGGGAGGTTAATTTTTGTATTGACCTTCTTCTCGATACGCAGCCTATATCTATTCCTCCTTATAGAATATCCCCAATGGAGTTAAAGGAGTTGAAGGAGTAGCGGAAGGAACTTTTAGTTAAGGGTTTCATTAGACCAAGCAAATCCCCATGGGATGCACCAGTTCTCTTTGTCCGAAAGAAATATGGATCTCTATATATGTGTATTGATTATCGGCAATTGAACAAGGTCACCAGCAAGAACAGGTATCCTCTACCCAGGATTGATGTTTGTTTGACCAACTTCAGGGTGCCAAGTGCTTTTTAAAGATAGACCTCAGGTCTGGATACCATCAGCTCAAGGTTCAGGAGAGAGATATCCCGAAGACAACCTTTAGGAAGTGGTATGGTCATTATAAGTTTGTAGATATGTCTTTTAGACTAACAAATGCTCCTGTAGCTTTTGTGGACTTGATGAACTGGGTGTTCAAGCCATACATGGATATGTTTGTGATCATATTTATTAATGACATCTTGATATACTCTTGGAGCAAGGAGGATCATGTCGCTCATTTGAGGGTGGTACTACAGACTCTCAAGGATCGCCAGCTATATGCCAAATTCAACAACTGCGAGTTTTGGTTGAACTTAGTGGCGTTTTGGGCCATCTAGTACCAAGTGAGGCCATAAAGGTGGTCTCTCTGAAAATAGAAGGGTGAAGAATTGGCCTAGACTGGTGAATCCTTCAGATATGAAGAGTTTCTTGGGTTTAGCCGGGTCCTATCAGAGATTTGTTTAGGGGTTTTCATCTATTGCAGCACCATTGACCAAATTGACCCAAAAGAAAGTGAAATTCCAATGGTCGGATGGTTGTGATAGGAGCTTTCAGGAGTTAAAGACTCGACTTACCTCAACACCGGTGTTAACTCTATCGGAGGGTATCGATGGGTTTGGGGTATACTGTGATTCTTCGAGAATTGGACTTGGTTGTGTATTGATGCAGCACGACAAGGTTAGCATATGCTTCCAAACAATTGAAAGTACATGAGAAGAATTACCTGAACCATGATCTTGAATTGGCTGCAGTGGTATTCTCCTTGAAGATATGGAGACATTATTTTTATAGGGTCCATGTGGATGTGTTTATGGACCATAAGAGTCTACAATATGTGTTTACCTAGAAAGATCTAAATCTACAACAAAGGAGGTGGTTGGAGCCATTGAAGGATTATGACATGAGTGTCCTTTACCATCTGAGAAAGGCTAATGTAGTAGCAGATGCACTTAGTAGACTCTCTATGGAGAGTGTGTCCCATGTGGATGAGGGGATAAAGGAGCTGGTGAAGGATGTGCATCAACTTCCAAGGTTGGGAGTTCATCTGGTTGACTCGATTGATGGCAGTGTTATAGTTTAGAATGGATCAGAATCGTCCTTGGTAACTGATGTAAAAGATAGAATAGACGAGGATCTCATTTTGGTAAAGTTAAAGGAAGCTGACTAGAATCAGAAGGTGGATATCATATCCAAAAGGGTAAGATAGAGTGCTTCGATATCAGGGTCACTTGTGTGTCTCGGACATTGATGATTTAAGAAATTGGATGTTGCATAAGGCTCATGGTTCTAGGTATTCAATCCATCCAGGTGCCACCAAGATGTACCATGACTTACAAGAAGTCTATTGGTGGAATGGCATGAAGAAAGACAACACAAAATTTGTAGCTAAGTGTCCAAACTATCAGCAAGTGAAGGTTAAGCATCAGAGATCGGGAGATGTGCTTCAGGATATCAGTATTCCTACTTCGAAGTGGGAAGAAATCAACATGGACTTTATCACAGGGTTGCCTCGCACTCCTGGGCAATACGACTCCATTTAGGTTATTGTGGATAGGTTGACCAAAGCCACTCACTTCCTACAGGTAAAAATCACGGATTCGCTAGAGGATTATGCACAACTATACATCCAAGAGCTAGTTGGGTTGCATGGAGTTCCCTTGTCCATCATATCAGACACAGGTACCTAATTTACCTCTCAGTTTTGGAGGTCATTTCAAAAAGGACTTGGTACTCATGTTAAGCTCAGTACAACACTTCACTCGCAAATGGATAGTCAAGTGGAGTGGACAATTTAGACTCTCGAAGACATGTTGAGAGCATGTGTGATTGACTTCAAGGGTAGTTGGGATGACCATTAGGCTCTTATCAAGTTTGCATACAATAACAACTACCATTCCAGCATTCAGATGGCTTTGTTTGAGGCTCTCTATCGGCGGAGATGTAGATCGCCTATTGGTTTGTTTGAAGTTGGTGGAGCGGCAATGATAGGAACAAATTCAGTCCATGAGCCCATGGAGAAAGTTCAACTCATACGAGACAGGTTGTAAATAGCTAAAAGTCGTAAGAAGTCCTATGTCGATGTGAGAAGTGTCGTTGCTCGCAAGTGTACGGGTCGTACAAGTAATATAGTGGCCCTTTTTAAGAGCCGGATGTCGAACACACTGGGACTGGACCAATTAAGCTAACTATCTAGTTCAAGTGTGCTATTAAATGCCGCAAGTGTTGCTTATAGACATTTTCGAGAAAGGTTTAATTAAGTCTAGGGGCTATCAACGAAATACTCTGAATTAATTCAAGGAGCAACTAGAGTTAAAGCCGGAAAATCATGCGATACTACACTTTGTAATGGTTTTAGTATGAAACTATCAATTGTCGTCTCACATAATTAGAATTGCATGTTCATGGTATTTCGAGCCTCTAAACACGACAAACTAGACTCACAACTACATCGTTGAGCGGGGATGTGACATTCTAGTTCGTGGGCAATTCATTTACGTGGATGTGGTTTACGGGGATTATGCTCTTGATTAGGGACTTTCGTACCTCTAATCATTTAACCGAACTTAGCTTCACAACTACTTCTTCGAGTGGTGATGTGATAATTCTATCTTGGTGTCTAGCTCATCCCATTTTATCAACCAAGCAAGGTATTAGGTATATTTCTATCCTAACACAAATCATATCGTGAGATACAATCTTGCTCCCTACATTCTCTTGTTCTTGCCTAGGTTATCTTTCTCAAGCATGTACCTAAGCTTAACCCACTTGTTTTCATGGTGATCAGTCATAAAAACAACCATAATTCAGAATGCAAGACAAAAAAACAATCAATAACTTAAAACCAAAACAAAATCGCAAAATCACAATCATATCTTGTGGCTTCAACCCTAGAGGGAGGGTTCTAGCCACTCATGTTCGTATAATTACAAGAAAACATAATTAAAGTAACCTACTTACAAGAATTGGTAGAAGAGAAGATGAAATTAATGAACCCTAGGTGAGTTCTCCCACTTCTCCCTGACTCCTTGGCAGTTTTTCAAAAAATAAATCGTGACTAAATGATTTTAGGAGCTAAGGGACCTATTTATAATAAATGAGAATTGTACAAAATTGTGCTTGTCGTGGAATGGCTCCGTGTCATGGAGTGTATCGCGTAGCACTACCTCCGTGACACGGAGGTAACGTGGATGCACACTGGAAATCGCCCTAGGATGACAATAGGCCGAGGTTTGCCGCGATGGCCGGCGTGGCACGCTGGCAAGCGTGACACGGCACTGGCGTGCTGGTTGCCTGGCTTGGCACGGCGCTGGCGCGCAGGGTGCCCGCCTGCTTGCTACCTTCCTCTCGCGCCTGGCATTGGCGTGGCACGACGTTAGGCATGGGACACGCACAGCATGGCACGCTGCCTGACGTGGCCAGCCTTGCCAAGGCATGCTTCCTTGCCGACTTTTGTACTTCGCTTCCGACTCTATTCCTCTACTTCACCAACTCTTAGATTAGTTCCTCAAATTCATTTTAAACCTACAAAAACACGGACTAATCATGTTGGTTAGTACATATATTCACATTTATATAAAATCACATGAAAATGTATATAATTAAGTAGATAAACAAGACTAAATTGAGTTATAAAGTAGCACTTGGGGATGCAATTATGCCCAAGATCACAACCCCACACTTAAAGTCTTGTTAGTCCTCGAACAACCTTTTACATCTCATGTAAATGAAGACTCACACATAACTAATTAAGTAAGACCATTCAAGCTACGGCTATAATGACTATGTAAGAAAGCAAGTTAAAAAAATTAGAGCATGCAAGATTTAATCAATGAAATGATATACAACTCCGTTAAAACTTCCTAACCTCAAGAATCGACTCTTAATCTTAGCAAACTCATACAAATCAACCAATCAAGAAATCCAATATGAATGTTCTCTCTCATTAAACATGTGCCTTCACAACAAGAGAGTTACCCATTTTTACTCACAAATTTTCAAATCACAACATGTATGGGTATATGAATAAGATTACGCTCGCTCTATCAAAGAATTCACATGCATCATGTAGTGAACCATAAGCTTGCCCTTAGTGTTTTACTCCTCTAATTTAAGGATGTATGAACGTAAGATCAACTAGGACTTAATGGGTTGTAATGTAAGCTAAGGGAAAGGTAGGTACTATTCTAGCCAGTAATAGTGACTATCTACCCCAAGCGCTTTTAATAACTTAACCTTCATTAAGGATATCTCTTCTCTTACTTCACCCTCTTTCTTTTCAATCCTGAATTTTTTTTCTTCTTATTCCCCTTTTTTTAAGCACACTCAGCTTAGTAGTAAGGAGTACTTAAGCAGTTTTTTTCATTCATTTATTTTCTTACTCCCTACTAATAAACAACCATTTTACACAAGTGCACTTTTGTCCTTTTCTCAACTTTTACAACTTGCTACTTTTCCTCCTTTTTCCCGTTTCTCACTCCTTCACTCTTCCGGATTTTATTTTCTTACGCGCTTAGGAGTTTTGGATCAAATTCAAGGCTAATGAAATAAAAAGGATTAAGCTTATGTTGTAGGTATCAAAGAATAGGCTCAAGGCTCAATGGGGCTAACTAGGATTAAATATTCAAGGTAGGTAAAGTGAGGGATAACATTTAGGTTCATTCAAAGAAATGCCTAAATCATCTCCTACAATTCACATCCTTCATTTCGTTTTATATACACACCAGGAATGTTCTATACATTCCACAATAGCAGGGAATATTCGAAAAACTTACACTCACAGCACATGCTCAATTCAAGACGCATTCCGCAGACTCTTAACTCAGCTAATCACAAGAATTCAAAATTAAGCTTCAATTACATTGAGTCAAATTCAAGAGCCTAAGTGTCTCACACAAAGTTATACACTTCTTACATGCTTCAACACTAACCACACTTGTATCTTACAATCATGTATAGCGCATAAAAAGAACATCAAGCCATCAATTAGCTAAGGGTTCAAAAACCATAACCTATTGACTAATTTTCCTCAAGACGGTCGTCATCTATCCATCGTCAGAAATAGTCTCTATCTATGACTAAATATATTATATACAGACACAGAAAATTTTTATTCTTCGGTTCAAAGACCCCCTCGTCGGAAAAGAACCGACAAGAAAAACCAATGGGTGATGAAGTCATGCTTGACTCATGAAAATATTTCAAAAATTTTTCAAATATTTCTCACAAGAATTACATTCACCAAAATCGTTAAGCACATAAATTTTTAAATTTCGCTTGAAATTTCCCTCACCCTACACTTGAATCATGCTATGTCCTCATAGCATCAAATTAAAATTTAAAGAGGGTGAGAAATACTCCCTAAGGCCTCTAGGCCTAGCTAATAGCATGCTTTTCTTCCTTTGAACAAGTGGGTATTTGACCCCACACGTTTCCTCTTCCATGATTTTTAGCTTCCTCTTCCAAGGGTACTCAGACTTCCCCTCCATCTGTGCTTAACTTTCCACCAAAAACAACACAAGATGAAAAATAACTAAAATCAACACAAATGCAAGAAATTAAATTGGTACCTGTGGTACCCTTGGGTTGCCTCCCAAGCAGCGCCTAATTTTACGTCGCGGCACGACGTATCAAGTTTCACCACTTTTTCCTCCACCTTGAGGATATGAATCTCACCCCTAATTTCTTCTCTAATTTCCTCTTATGCTCTGGGGTAGTGGTGAAAACCTTAAAGGACCAAGCAGTAGATGTCGCCTCTTGCACTTGTTGGCCCTTAAGTAAGTGAAGTCGTTTTGTCTCTTAGATTCAGCAAATTTCAGAATATATGGGGCTTGTTCCTCCTCTAGCTGTTTCTCTACAAGCTTGGAAGACTCTATTTCTAGGTTTTCAACCAAACTCAATGTCGAAAAATGCTTCGAGTGGGGTACAATACACCTCAAATCTGAAACTGCATTTTTCTTGACTTCCTTACTTGTGTACACCTTCTCTACATCAACATCTAATTCCCCATGAATGTCAAATGGTAGGGACTCTAACTCTTCTTTCAAGAATTGATCGGCTAGACATGTGAGACAATCATGGAGACTCTCGGGAGCTTCCAATAGTTGAGCTTGTTTCAAGAACTCACTCTTTTCTTCTCCTCGTAGTCCCTCCTGAGTATTGCATAAAACCGTCACTTGCAAATCAGAGCAAGCTTCAGCTTCAACCCTCATCTCCATGAACTTGTTGCTTATCATTTCCAAGGCCTCTCCATTTTCCTCTTGCTGAATTCTAAATGCTTCCATCTCCTCCTTCATTGCTTCTGTTTGCTCAAGGATCTGTTTTAGCATGTCTTCTATTCGAGCTTTGCGTTCCAAGTCCTCACTTTCAACATGACTATATTCAGCAAAAACAACAGAAGGATCATAGTAAGGGCTTGGGGGAGGGTTGTATGCATTCGGACAACCATCCCAATGGCAATCTTGACCTCCACATATATTGCAAGCATATGCATGTGGGCAACCATTCCAATGGCCATTTTGACCACCGCATATATTAAAAGTATTACAATGTTGCCATAAGTGGGGTCCTCCACAATTCAGACAAGACTCATCAAAATAAGAGTATCCACCATTTAACCCATTTATATTCCATGATGTCATGTTAAGAAGGGTATCAGATTAAAAATTAAAAAATTGAAATAAATCTAAAACTATTAAAGAAGAAAAAAAAAATTTTATTCTCAACACTTAAGGAAATTTAAAAATCACACAAAAACAGACAAATTCACTGAACTTCACCGAGTCCCCGGCAACGACACCAAAAACTTGTTGCCCGCAAGTTTACGGGTCGTACAAGTAATATAGTGTCCCTTTTTAAGAGTCGGATGTCGAACCCACAGGGAATGGACCAATTAAGCTAAATATCTAGTTCAAGTGTGTTATTAAATGCCGCAAGTGTTGATTATAGATGTTTTTGAGAAAGGTTTAATTAAGTCTAGTTGTTGTCAACAAAATACTCTGAATTAATTCAAGGAGCAACTAGAGTTAAAGAAGGAAAATCATGCGATACTACACTTTGTAATTGTTTTAGTATGAAACTATCAATTGTCGTCTCACATAATTAGAATTGCATGTTCATGGTATTTCGAGCCTCTAACCATGACAAACTAGACTCACAACTACATCGTTGAGCGGGGATGTGACATTCTAGTTCGTGGGCAATTCATTTACGTGGATGTGGTTTACGGGGATTATGCTCTTGATTAGGGACTTTCGTACCTCTAATCATTTAACCGAACTTAGCTTCACAACTACTTCTTCGAGTGGTGATGTGATAATTATAAGTTGGTGTCTAGCTCATCCCATTTTATCAACCAAGCAAGGTATTAGGTATATTTCTATCCTAACACAAATCATATCGTGAGATACAATCTTGCTCCCTACATTCTCTTGTTCTTGCCTAGGTTATCTTTCTCAAGCATGTACCTAAGCTTAACCCACTTGTTTTCATGGTGATCAGTCATAAAAACAACCATAATTCAGAATGCAAGACAAAAAAAACAATCAATAAGTTAAAACCAAAACAAAATCGCAAAATCACAATCATAACTTGTTGATTCATCCCTAGAGGGAGGGTTCTAGCCACTCATGTTCGGCTAATTACAAGAAAACATAATTAAAGTAACCTACTTACAAGAATTAGTTGAAGAGAAGATGAAATTGATGAACCCTAGGTGAGTTCTCCCACTTCTCCCTGACTCCTTGGCAATTTTTGAAAAAATAAATTGTGACTAATTGATTTTAGGAGCTAAGGAACCTATTTATAATAAATGAGAATTGTACAAAATTGTGCTTGTCGTGGAATGGCTCCGTGTCACGGAGTGTATCGCGTAGCACTACCTCTGTGACACGGAGGTAATGCGGATGCACACTGGAAATCGCCCTAGGATGACTATAGGCTGAGGCTTGCCGCGATGGCCGGTGTGGCATGCTGCCTGTGTAGTGCGATGGCAAGTGTGACACGGCGCTGGCGCGCTGGTTGCCTGGCATAGCACGGCGCTGGCACGCAGGGTGCCTGCCTGCTTGCTGCCTTCTTCTCGCGCCTAGCATTGGCATGGCACAGCGCTGGGCGCGGCACACGCACAGCGTGGCACGCTGCCTGGCGCGGCCAACCTTGACAAGGCATGCTTCCTTGCCGACTTTTGTACTTCGCTTTCGACTCCATTCCTCTACTTCACCAACTCATAGATTAGTTCCTCAAATTCATTTTAAACCTACAAAAACACAGACTAATCATGTTGGTTAGTACATATATTCACATTTATATAAAATTACATGAAAATGTATATAATTAAGTAGATAAACAAGACTAAATTGGGTTATAAAGTAGCACTTGGGCATGCAATTATGCCCAAGATCAAGAAGGAGAGAACTAGAGTTCAAAGTTGATGATCGGGTGTTTCTAAAGGTGTCTCCCACGAAGGGAGTGATAAGTTTTTTAAAGAAAAGAAAACTCAGTCCTTGTTATGTTGCCCCCTATCGGATTGTGAAGCGGGCTGTCAAGGTGGCATATGAATTAGAGTTTCCTTCAGAATTAGCTTCTGTTCATCCTGTTTTTCATGTTTCGCTCTTAAAGAAGTGTTCGGGTGATCCAGCTCTAGTTTTCCCGATGTACAGTGTAGGTGTGGGAGACGTCCTTAGTTACAAGGAGTTTCTGGTGGAAATATTGGATCGGCAGGTTCAAAGGCTAAGAAACAATAAAGTTGCTTCAGTTAAAGTTTTATGGAGGAATTAGTATGTTGAGAGAGCTACGTGGGAAGCTGAGGCAGTTTTGATGGCTAGATACCCATGTCTATTCCCTACCGGCTCTGTTCCAACTTAAGGTATCTGTTTTCTCCCTAAAGCTCTATTCAATTTCGTGTCCAGTTCATGTACTCCGATTTCTTTTATGTATATGGACATATGTATGATTAATGAATTCAGTTCAGCTATGTAGTTCAAATCGAAGTTAGTCATTCCATCAGTTTTCAACTTGTATGATCAGTAATTGAGTACGATGATTGCATTTCCCTGTTTTCTGTATGTTTTCCCATATTCGAGGACAAATGTTCCCAAGGGGGATATATTGTAATACCCCAGAAGTTCCTAAGAATAGATCGGGAGGTGGAAAGGGAGATCAGTAGAAAAGTCTAGGATTTCCCCTCAGACAACCCGTGATATGAGTCATTAGAAGAAAGGACAGGCCGTTAGACGTGGCCGCGGTGAAAGGTTGCAGAACTGGATTGGGAAATAACGGGTCTTAGAACGACCTATTGGTGGTTGTAACAAGTCATTGGATTAGAGTCGTGTAAGGCTGGTCTCGATCAGGGAGTAAGCGACGAGTCTTGAGACAACTCGTGGTTGGTAATAACAGGTCGTGGTATGTGCCCGTTGGGAGGAATTCCAAGTTAGTGACAGTGCTGACAACGGCTGGTAACCATGAGTCATTGGTGGTCGGAATGACTCGTCCTATCCAGTCATTGTAGTAGATTAGTGACATGAATTCAGGGTGCAACAACGGAAGATAAAAACGGACCGTAGGAGCTCATAACGGATTGTACTGACGTCCGTTGTCAGTGGCATTTCAGTTTTTCTAGGAAATTCATTAAGGGTATTTTCGTCATTCCTAAGCCTAGGGTCCTAAACTACATCATTTCACGCTCAAATAAAGTATTTTATGATGGGCAAATCTATTCTAGACTCATTCAAATCCATGCATGCAAGATTGAGGGCTTAGAAGGAGATCAAGCTTAGGTTCTCTACAAGTTCTTCCTTAATTCTTTTTGGGCTATCAAGGAATTGGTGTAGTCAGATCCTATTAGGTATAAAGGGTTATGAATGGGTGAATTCATTCACACCCATGCCCAATCCCTCTCAAAAATATCAAAATTCCTATGTTGATTCTATGAGGTTTTAACTCAATGCATGAAATTCCAAATTCTCTACATGGGTATAATCTAAATATGTTTCCACTACTGAATTATGATTCATGGGCAAGTTTTACATTATTTTCAATTGTAATCATGTTTCAAGCTTTATAAACTAAAATGCCATTTTATGAGAAGTTCATGAAAGTTGAGATTTATGATGAATGTTCAAGTATGATGAGATATTATTGATGAGAAGAATGTTTTCAAGTTACCCATGTTTATAATCATGTTATCAAGTGAATTATGTATTTTCAATCATGTTAAAGTATTGGTCAATGCCCATATCTTCAAGTATGATTTATGATTTCACGATTAAGCTTACCTCATGGTTTTGGGGTTAAGACTCCCCTATATGTTCAGATTGTGGTATGGTTTGAGAAAAAGCTCCTCATATATGATTTCATATTTGATATGTATATGATTATTAAGCTTCATCATTAGATGGGAGTTGAAATAAGGAAAAAGTAGAATTTGTTGCTGCAGACTTAGGTGATTCGTAGGGAATGCTTGGGTTTCGAGAGGAGTCTTGTAGGAGTTGAGACCCTCCGGGCAAGACCATGACTCGTGGTCAGGACACACGAGTCGTTGGGTTAGTCGTGGGGAGGGAAAACAATTAGGGAAAAGAAAAGATGGGCAGTGTACCTGGCGTGAGGCCCCACAAGTCGTTGTCAGTCCTAACGATTCGTGAGGTGAGTCATTGGCAGGCTTGAAGTCAAAAGTTGAGAAGTGAGGCAGTGTACATAACGAGTGGTAACCACGAGTCATGGTCACCCCTAACGAGTCATGAAGTGACTCGTTATGAGCTAAGGAGAACAAATAAGGCAGTACACTAGACGATCAATATAACGAGTCGTGCCCTCTAGCAACAAGTCGTCTAGTCATCCATTAGGATCACCTGGAAGTTATTTTCTGCGAATTAGTAAGGGCCTTTTTCATAATTCCTAAGTTCCTAAAGCCTAAACTATGTCATTTTAGCCTATGAAAGATGGGTTTTAGAGAGGGAAACTATCCTAAGGTCTTCATTGATGCATGTAAAAGAATAGAATACTTCTAGAGAGGTGATCAAAAAGGAGATTCTAGGTTTCTTCTTCAATTTCTTCCAATTCCCTTTTGGGCATTCAAGGGAGAGTAAGATTCAGTCTCCATCAGGTATGTAAGATTATGAATGAGTGGTTTCTTCCACACCCATTCCCAATGCCTCTCTAAAAAGTATGAAACTCTATGATTTATCTATGGGGTTTTTACCCAAAGGCATGAATTATATATTTCTATGCATGGGTATGAATTTATTATGATTATCTCTATAAAAATTATGTTTCTAGCCTTATGAATGTTGAAGACCATTAATGTGAAGCATGGGCTAATTTTATAATGATTTCTAATAAAATAATGTTTCGCATTGATGAGATGATCATAAAAAGTGAGATTTGTGAAGTATATCTGATAATGATGAGATATTATGATGAAAAGCATGATTTGAAGCTACCCATATTTATAATTATGTTTTCGATGAGAATTGAGTATTTCTAAGCATGATAAAGCTTTGGGAAGTGCCCACATGTTAAGTTTAAATGATGATTTTCTCAAACTAAGCTTAACATATTGTTTTATAGCGAAGAATCCTAAATTTATATTCTAGCTTGTGGTATATTTTGAGTTAAGACTTCCTATGCATAACTTACGATATGGTTTTGGAGCAAAGGCTCCCAAGTATGTTTTCATCTTTTGGTATGTTTTGAACTAAAGCTTCTCATATGCATGATTTCATATTTGAGATGTATTTGATTATTGAGCTTCATTATATACAATGTAAAGAATATGCATGTTTTTAGGAGTATTGTCTAGCACCGAGTGGGCTATGGGTCGATCACCCTATGCCTCAAAACTACGCGCCAATGTAGGTTGATACTATTATATTATTTGAGACCTACCTTGTGAGATTCCCTTGCCCTAATGGGCATTCGTCTTGATATCGATTTCATGGTAGCGTCCTTAGCCCCGACAAGGTTTTGGACGGCTCTACCCACTTAAGTGTAATAGTCGGAACCACGTAAGCTCTAACGTCGTATATCGGTTATAAGACGAGTCTCCCATTGTTCCTCAGGATTTTAGATATGCATATTCATTACTTATGAGATTTAAGTAAATGTTGTTTCAAAGAATATTTGACTCAATGTTCAGCTTTTGCTTATAAATGTTAGAATTCAGCTTTGAGTCAATCAATTCAGCTATGATGTTATGAAGTATGTTATATCATGTATCATGATTTTAGAAAGTATGCATGCATGCCCTACTCTCAGTTTTCTAATGTTATGTTTTAATTATTGTATTGTCTTTAAATGATTTTCCTTACATTAGCCGTTTTACTTACCTTGCATACTCGGTACATTGCACGTACTGACCGCATACTTCTATGTTGTATTATTTCATGATACAGGGCCCGACTCTCAGCTTTAGCCCCGCTCTTAGTCAGCTTATCGCAGTTAGCATTGCTTTATTGATGAGTCCTCATCTTTCGAGGACTCGATTATCCACCTTTTCATTATGTATTTCAGTTTCAGCTTGTTGAGTTAGTTGGGGTCTTGTCCCATCAACTCGTCATGATCAGAGGCTATTCAGACATATGTATGTATTCAACTTTAGATTTTATATTCTGATGTTATATTCAAGTTAGACTTCCGCTATGATTGTGTGTATAATTATTCAGTTCTTGATTGAGTTAGGTGTATGCTTATGCCATGGGTCGACATGGGGTCTCTAGGGGCTCCTTGTCCTGTGTCGCAATCCGAGCCTCCATTCAGGTTGTGATAAACTTGGTATCAGAGCCATAGTTTTGAAGTGTCCCAGGGTGTCTGAAAGCGCGTTGAGTAGATTCTATTTCATAGGTGTGAAGCGCACCACACTTATGACGAAGAGGCTACGAGATGTTTAGGAAATGTTCCCTTCTTTCATGATATTTGTTGTGCAATAAAAAGTCTTTCTATCCTTCTAATTCGTGCTATGCGTGATTGCAGAATCATGGCTCCTCGAAGAATGAACGGAAAGAGGAATGGAGATGGTGAAGGCCACGAGGATGGAAATGATCATGGGCATCAGCCAGCCCCACTAGTTCAGGAGCCCTAGGAATTGGAGCTAGCAATCCATGCTGAGTTTCGGGCCGCTATTCAGACACTTGTGCTGTCCTTGATCGCTCAGGTCAATCAGCAGGCCGTTGTGCATGTTCTGCAAAATGGCAACACAGTGGCGGATCGAGTCACAGACTTTTTGAGGATGATCCCATCGGAGTTCCTTGGGTCCAAGGAATATAAGAACCCACATGAGTTTGTAGATGAGATTGTCAAGATCATACAATTCATGGGGTGAATGGGATTGAGTGCGCTGAGTTGGCCTCTTACTAGCTAAAAAGGGTCAGGCATATCTGGTTTCACGAATGGAAGGATAGCAGGGTCCAGGAGCAGGTCCAGTCACTTGGGAAGAGTTCCATGTTGCATTTTTAGACCAGTTCTTCCCTCAGGAGATGAGGGAGTTGAAGACAACTGAGTTCGTGAATTTGATGCAAGGAAGAATGACTGTACAAGAGTATGCCCTTGAGTTCACTCACCTATTAAAATATGCCCTAGAGTTGGTAGTCGATCAGAGGATGCGAGTGAGTAGATTCGTCCATGGAATAGCGGGCTACTTGGACAAGAATTGTAGGACCTCTATGCTCTATCAAGATATGAATTTCCCACGGATAGTGTTGTACGCCTAGCAGATGCAGGCGCCGCATTCGAGAGAGAGAGAGGCCAAGAGGGCTAGGATCGAGGACCACAGATTCTCTCAGCAGAGGTCTGGTGGTGGGAACCAACAACAGGCCCACCAAAGATCATCAGTACCAGCATCTTCAGCATTGAGTGTGCCATCCAGGCCTAGACATGATCAGAGAGGGCGGGCATCAGGCTCGAGGGGTCATAGTAGTAGACCCGTAGATTCCAGCATTCCATCTAGTCACAGGTGTGGTCGAGGTCACACATGCTAGTGTTTGGCAGGTTGAGGTGCTTGTTTCAGGAGTGGGCAGCCCGGACATATGCTTAGAGATTGCCCAGCTGCGAGACGGGATAAGTTTAGGGGTCGAGGCCCAGCTTCTAACTCAGCAGCCCCTTCCGTACGCTTAACACATCAACGGGAATCTACTAGCACAGGTGGCGGTCAGTGCTAGAACAGATTCTATGCATTAGCATCCCATTAGGAGCAGGATGTCTCCCCGGATGTGGTCACTGGTATGTTGCGAGTTTTCCATATCGATGTTTATGCTTTGTTAGATTCGGGGGCTACCTTGTCTTTTGTGACACCTTATGTGGCCAGTAGCTCGAAGTCAATCCTGATGTCTTTTCAGAACCCTTCTCAGTTTCCACTCTAGTAGGTGACTCAGTTATAGCTAGATAGGTGTACAGAGGTTGCCCAACGTTAGGCCTTCATAAGGTCACCTCAGCAGATTTTATAGAGTTAGCCATAACAAATTTTGATGTTATTCTCAGCATGGATTGGCTATTTGCATGCTATGCTTCAGTAAATTATAGAACCCGGGTAGTAGAGTTTAGATTTCCAGGTGAGCCAATCTTAGAATGGAAGGGTAGTTCAGTTGTGCCTATAGGTCATTTCATTTCCTACCTTAAGGCCAAGAAAATGATTTCTAAGGGTTGCATGTACCATCTAGTTAGGGTTAAGGATGTCGTGTCTGAGCCCCCAACTATCTAGTCAGTTCTAGTAGTATAAGAGTATCCAGAGGTCTTTCCTGATTATTTGTCAGGTGTTCCTCTTGAGCTGGAGATTGATTTCGGTATTGGCCTTCTTCCCGATACGCAGCCTATATCTATTCCTCCCTATAGGATGGCTCCAGCCGAGCTAAAAGAGTTGAAGGAGCAGTTGAAGGACTTGTTAGATAAGGGTTTCATTAGACCAAGAAAGTCTCCATGGGGTGCACCAGTTCTCTTTGTCCGAAAGAAGGATGGTTTTCTTAGCATGTGTATTGACTATCGACAATTGAACAAAGTCACTATCAAGAACAGGTATCCTTTACCCAAGATCGATGATTTGTTTGACCATCTTCAGGGTGCCAAGTGTTTCTCCAAGATAGATCTCAGGTTCGGATATCATTAGCTCAGAGTTCGGGTGAGTGATATCCTGAAGATAGCCTTCAGGATGTGGTATGGCGATTATAAGTTTGTAGTTATGTATTTTGAACTAACGAATGCTCCTGCAGCTTTTTTGGACTTGATGAATAGGGTGTTCTAGCAATATCTTGACATGTTCTTGATTGCGTTCATTGATGACATCCTTATATACTCTCAGAGCAAGGAGGAGCATGTCGCTCAATTGAGAGTAGTTCTTCAGACTCTCAAGGGACGCCAATTGTATGCCAAGTTCAGTAAGTGTGAGTTTTGGTTGGACTCCACAGCATTTTTGGGCCATGTGGTATCGAGTGAGGGAATAACGGTAGATTCTCAGAAAATTGAGGCGGTGAAGAATTATCCTAGACCAGTGAATCCTTTAGATATTCGATGTTTCTTAGGTTTAGCTGGTTAATATCGGAGGTTTGTTGAGGGTTTCTCATCTATTTCTGCACCGTTGACCATGTTGACTAAGAAGAAGGTGAAATTCCAATGGTCGGGGGCTTGCAAGAAGAGCTTCCAAGAGTTGAAGACTCGACTCACTTCAGCATCGGTGTTGACCCTACCGAGGGTACCGAAGGATTCGTGGTGTATTGCGATGCTTCAAGGATCGGACTTGGGTGTGTGTTGATGCAGCATGGGAAAGTGATAGCATATGCCTCAAGACAGTTGAAAGCCCATGAGAAGAATTACCCAACTCATGACCCTGAATTGGCCAGGGTGGTATTCGTCTTGAAGATATGGTGACATTATTTGTATGGGGTCCACTTGGATGTATTTATGGATCACAAGAGTTCACAATATGTATTCATGCAGAAGGATCTCAATCTTCGGCAAAGGAGGTGGTTGGAGCTACTCAAGGACGATGATATGAGTGTTCTTTATCATCCGAGGAAGGCTAATGTGGTAGCGGACGCACTTAATAGACTCTCTATGGAGAGTGCGTCCCATGTGGATGAAGGAAAGAAGGAGTTGGTGGAAGATGTACATTGACTCACAAGGTTGGGAGTTAGGTTGGTCGACTCAACCGATGGCAGTGTTGTTGTCTAGAACGGGTCACAATCATCCTTTGTGATGTTAAAGCTAGACAAGATGAGGATCCGATTTTTGTAAAGCTGAAAGAAGTCGTTCAAAGTCAGAAGGTGGAGGTCTTCTCCCAAGGGAGAGATGGTGTGCTGTTGTACCAAGGTTGCCTTTGTGTCCCGGATGTCGATGATTTGAAGAGCCTGATGTTGTATAAGGCTCATGGATCCAGGTATTTTATCCATCTGGGTACCACTAAGATGTATCATGACTTGCAGGAAATATATTGGTGGAGCGGCATGAAGAGGGATATTGTGGAATTCGTAGCCAAGTGCCCGAACTGTCAGCAAGTAAAGGTTGAGCATCAAAGGTCGGGAGGCATACTTCAGGATATTAGCATTCCCACTTGGAAGTGGGAAGAGATTAATATGGATTTCATTACAGGCCTACCTCGTACTTGTTGACACTATGATTCTATTTGGGTGGTGGTAGATCGGTTGACTAAGGCTGCACATTTTATACCGGTCAAAACCATGGACTCGGTGGAGGATTATGCCAGGCTATATATCCGGGAGTTGGTTCAATTGCATGGAGTGTCCTTTTCTATCATTTCAGATCGAGGTACTCAATTTACCTCTCAGTTTTGGTGGTCTTTTCAAAAAGGGCTTTAGACTCAGGTTAAGCTCAGCACAATGTTTCATCCGCAAACAGATGGACAAGCGGTGCAGACAATTCAAACTCTCAAAGAAATGTTTAGAGCTTATGTGATGGACTTTAATGGTGGTTGGTATAATCACATGCCTCTGATCGCGTTTGCTTACAATAACAGCTATCACTCCAGCATCTAAATGGCACCGATCGAGGCTCTCTATGGGCGGAGATGTAGATCACCCATCGGATGGTTTGAGGTTGGTGAGGCAGTTATGATAGTGCTAGATTTGCTTCATGAGGCTATGGTGAAGGTTCAATTGATAAGCGACAGGATGAAAACCTCTCAGAGTCGTCAAAAGTCATATGCTGATGTGAGGAGGAGAGATTTGGAGTTCGAGGTGGATGATTCGGTATTTCTCAAGGTACCTCCCATGAAAGGAGTCATGCAATTTGGGAATAAACGAAAACTCAATCCCCGTTATATTGGTCCCTACTGGATTATGAGAAGAGTTGGTAAGGTAGCATATGAGTTGGACTTGCCCTCAGAGTTATCTTCCGTGCATCTTGTGTTTCATGTGCCGCTTTTAAAGAAATGTTTGGGAGATCCAGCTCTAGTAGTTCCGGTGGATAGCCTTTGGTGTAAAAGACAATCTCAGCTATGAGGAGGTTCTAGTGGAAATACTGGATCGACAAGTTCAAAGGCTAAGGAACAAAGAAGTAGCTTTGGTTGAAGTGCTATAGGTGAGTCAAAATGTTCAAGGGATTTATGGGAAATCGAAGCGGATATGATGGCTAGATACCCACATTTATTCTCTACCAGCTCAATGTCAGCTTAAGGTATCAGCTTTTATCTAAAACTCTATTTAGTTTTATGTGCATTTCATGTGTACAAGTTTCTTTTATGTATGTGGATATATGTATGATTCGAGAATTCAATTCAGTTGTATATTTTAAATCGGAGGTAGTCGTTCCGTCAGTTTTCGCTTTAAATGATTGGTATTTGATTATGAAATTTCATATCTCTACTTTTCTATGTGTTTTCCAACATTCGAGGATGAATGTTCCCAAGGGGGAGATATTGTTATATCCTGGAAGCCCAAGGATCGGACCCGAGAGTTGAAACAGGAAAAAAGTGGAAATTGTTGCTGCAGACTCAGGACGAGTCGTGAGATGACTCGTTAGGGCAGCCCACGAGTCGTTAGGTGACTCGTGGGGAATGCCTGGGTTTTGAGAGGAGTCCTGGAGGAGTTGAGACCCTACAGGCCATAAAACGACTCATGGTCAAGACTCGAATCTTTGGGTCAGTCGTGGTGAGGGAAAACAATTGGGGAAAAGAAAAGATGGGTAGTGTACCTAACGGGAGGCCCCACAAGTCGTTATCAGCCCTAACGATTTGTGAGGTGAGTCATTGGCAGGCTTGAAGTCAAAACTTGAGAAGTGAGGCAGTGTACTTAACGAGTGGTGACCATGAGTCGTGGTCACCCCTAACGAGTCGTGAAGTGACCTGTTACGAGCCCAGGAGAACAAATAAGGATGTGCACTTGAGGATCGATATAACGAATCGTGCCCTCTAGCAACAAGTCGTCAGGTCGTCCGTTAGGACTTCCTGGCAGTTTTTTTCTGTGAATGAGTAAGGGCCTTTTTCGCAATTCCTAAGTTCCTAAGTTCCTAAGTTCCTAAAGCCTAAAGAACGTCGTTTTAGCCTATGAAAGGTGGGCTTTAGAGGGGGAAACTATCCTAAAGTCTACATTCATGCATGCATGTTAATATAAGAGTGATAGAGAGGTGATCAAAAGGGAGATTCAAGGTTTCTTCTTCAATTTCTTTCAATTCCTTTTTGGGCATTCAAGGGAGAGTAAGATTTAGTCTCCATCAGGATTGTAGGGTTATGAATTTGTGGTTTCTTCTACACCCATGCCTATTCCCTCTCTAAAAAGTGTGAAACTCTATGATTTATCTATGGGGTTTTTACCTAAAGGCATGAATTATATATTTCTACGCATGGATATGAATTTATTATGATTATTTCTATTAAAATTATGTTTCCAGCCTTATGAATGTTGAAGCCCATTAATGAGACGATCATGAAAAGTGAGATTTGTGAAGTATACGTGATAATGATGAGATATTATGATGCAAAGCATGATTTGAAACTACCTATGTTTATAATTATGTTATCGATGAGAATTGTGTATTTCTAAGTAGGATAAAACTTTGGGTAATACCCACATGTTAAGTTTAAATGATGATTTTCCCGAACTAAGCATACCACATTGTTTTGGAGCGAAGACTCCCAAATTTATATTCTATCCTGTGGTATGTATTGAGAGTAGATTTCCTATGCATAGCTTACCACATGGTTTTGGAGCAAAAGCTCCCAAGTATGTTTTTAGCTTGTGATATGTTTTGAACTAAAGCTTCTCATATGCATGATTTTGTATTTGAGATGTATTTGACTATTGAGCTTCGTCTCTAGACGCTGTGGAGCTTCGTTATATACGATGTAGAGCATATGCATGTTTTTGGGAGCATTGTCTAGCACCGAGTAGGGTATGGGTCGATCACCCTATGCCTAAGAACTACGCACCAACGCAGGTTGATACTATAATATAATTTGGGACCTCCGATGTGAGCTTCCCTTGCTCAAATGGGCCTTCATCTTGATATCAATATCATGGTAGCGTCCTTAGCCCTGGCAAGGTTTTGGACGGCTCTACCCACTTGAGTGTAATAGTCGGGACCATGTAAGCTCTATTGTGGTATATCGGTTAAAAGACGAGTCTCCCATTGTTCCTCATGATTTAAGATATGCATATTCATTACTTATGAGATTTATGTAAATACATGTTCCAAAGAAGGTTTGACTCAATGTTCAGGTTTTACTTATAAATGTCAAAATTCAGCTTTGAGTTAATCGATTTAGCTATGACGCTATGAAGTATGTTATATCATGTTTTGAAGAGATCATGATTTTAGAAAGTATGCATGCAAACCCTACTCTGAGTTTTCTTATGTTATGTTTTAATTAATGCATTGTCTTTAAATGATTTTGACTTACATTAGCGGTTCTACTTACCTTGCATACTCGGTACATTCCACGTACTGACCGCATACTTCTATGTTGTATCGTTTCATGATACATGCTAGAGATGGTTGAATTCTTACCCAAGTCATAGTGGTTGATATATATGGGACCTTGGATTTTGAGAAAATCCGAGGCAAAAGACACCCAAGTGGTTGAGAAACATCAAGTGTCGCATTATCCATGACTATATAGGTTCGTAAGTAATGCTTTTATTTGCTACTTAACCCCAATCCTATTAGTGCCTCGTCAATAGAACACCACTATATTCGCTCATATTGTTACTTTGAAGTTGGTTGTCTTGTTTTTTTAATTGAATTTGAATTCATAGTGTGATCTTAAAACCCCCCAATATTTACTTTCCTAGTTTTGATACAATGATTCTATTTGATTCAATTTGTTAGAAGACTTTCATTGCTATCAATCTTCATTCATTGTGAATTCGACCCTAACTCACGAGTTGCAGAGATTATATTGCGAAAACCATGTACACTATCTCCTAGTGAGGAGTGGATATGGATGTCATCAATTTTGGCACCTTTGCCAGGGAATGATATTTGATAACCGTTAATTGTTTGTTGATTTGATTTAATGGAGCATCTTGTGCAAATTTACAGTTATTCTTGTTTTCACTGTTTGTTCAGGTTGGATCTAATGAGTCATAACTCACAAGTAGGTTTCGTGGATGGACATATTGATCAAGATGAGGATGAGCCCATGTTGCCTGATGTAGTGGGTGCCATTCACCTACCACCTACAGTAGGGAATGTGGTATTTCATGTGACTAGAACGATGTTGCACTTGCTACAAATAAAAGGACTCTTCATAGGGAAACCAAGTGAAGATGCTAATAGACACCTTCACAACAATCTTCAAATATGCCAACCCTGCAGTATCACCATATTAGCCAAGAGTCAATTCAACAAAGGCTCTTCTCATTCTCATATATAGGAGAAGCCATTGTTTGTTTAGAGGAGTTTCTCCCATGGTGTATTACCTCTTTGGCAAGAGTTGATGGAGGCTTTCTTGGATAGGTTCTTTTGTCCCTCGAGGATGTTGAAGTTGAGGGTTGACATCACCAACTTTAGACAACTCCTGGGTGAACCTTTGCCTGAGGCTTGGCTCCAATTAAAAAAGAAAGTTACAAGATGTCCAAACCATGGGTTTCCTGAAGGAGTTCTTATGCCACGCTTCTATCACTCATTTGACTTAATCAACAAGTCCGTAGCTAATAATCTTGCTGGTAGGTCCTTGATGGACCAAACATGTAGGTTGGCCAAAGCTCTTTTAGACCGGATGACCAAGATAAATCGAGCATGGCACACTAGGGACACCGAGGTGCCCTCATGTGGTTCTAGTTCCAGGCTTGTGAATGCAGAGATGAGAAAATGAGATGAATAAAGGGATAAGACGTTGGCCAAAATGATGAACCATCTTGAGTTAATGACAAAACATGTGATGGGACCTGGTGCCAAGAGTGTATATTCAGTTAGAACCGAAGGCCAAATGCAATATGAAGGGGAGGCTATGGCTGGACAAGTGGGGGGTTCTCATCCAGGATATCAAGGTGCCGACCTAGGCCCTTGGTGTCCTCATGACGATAATCAAGGTTGGAGAAATCAGGAGAGTCAAGGGTGGACTGATAGGAATGAGAGATGGGGAAACGATGAACCAAACCATGAAGGGGAATGTTACCACAGAAGTTCAAACCTATATCTCCCCCTCTGAAGGTTGAGGCCTCCCAAAGGCAACCTGGAGTGAGCGATTTTGGCGACTCCAAGATAGAGGAAATTTTAACAAGAGTTCTAAAGAAGGTTGAGTCTACAGAGAATGGGGTAAAAGAGCTTAAAATGGAGGTATCTAACCTCGTCTAAATAGTGAGATCTTACTCAACTTCTATGAAGCATTTGTAAGCTCAAATGAATCACCTTTCATCTCAAATAATCCCCGAATAAAAGGCACCCTTCCTAGTTATACCGTACCAAATATGAAGAAGGATGGCTATTGCATTGCAATTGTTATTAAGAGTGGGAAAATCTTTGCTGATGCGGGTGCGAAGACCAAACTGGTGATCCAATCACAAATGATGGAGTGAAAGATGTGGTGCCAAAAGCACCAAGTGTTGTTGATAATGAAGAGGTATTTGAAGAGGAAGGAGTAGTTGTTTCTTCAAAGGATGTTGATGATGAGAAATTAGGGCAAGGCGGCCTCAAATGTACAAGGTTAGGATCCTAGAGTCCCACCTCCTTACTCTCAGGGTTTAGAGAAGAAGAAAGAGGACTATAAATTCAAGAAATTCATTGAGATGTTTAGCAAGTTGTCCATAAACATACCGCTGGTAAATGCATTTCTTCAAATGCCTGGCTATGCAAAATTCATGAAGGAATTAGTAAAAATGAAGAAAATCGTGGATGCAGGCATAGGTGAGGTGATGCACCACTGTAGTGTAGTGATGGAAAGCAATTTTGCTCCCAAGAGAGAGGACCCCGGATCTTTTACCATCTTTTGCACCATTGGATAATGCATGTGACCTCGGGGTAAGCATAAATTTAATGCCTTTTGTCATTTTAAAGAAGTTAGGTTTGGGGTATCAAAAGTATACTACAATGAGGATATTGATGGCGGACCGGTCTATCAAGAGAATTGTGGGACTATTAGAAGATATCTTGGTCCTAATGGACTAATTTATCCTTCCAATCAGCTTTGTCGTGTTGGATTGCAACATGGATATCGAGGTGTCTATCATTTTAGGGCGACCATTGCTAGCAACGGGTAAAGCACAGGTGGATGTGCAGCTAGCAGAGCTAAAGTTTAGAGTAGGAGTTGAGGAAGTCACCTTCAATGTGTGTAAACCCATAAAAACCCCGAATGAATGAAAAGTGATAGCGGTCCTCAATGAAGAGGAGGAGCAAGACAAAACTGGTGAGGCTGAAGTTTATTCGGAGGATAACCCTCTGAGAATTGATGATTGAGGAGGTATCTATCGTGCCATGATGGTAAATAAGGCACTTCTTGGGAGGAAAGCCAAGTGTTTTATTTTTTGTACTTTGATGTTTTTGTTATTTTTTAAAAATATTGATGAGGAACCAAGTGAAAGATGAACAGGGAAAGCACTGCGTGAGACTTGTGAAACGTAGGTGCTCAAGCACGAGTCACAACCTAGTTGCAAGAAGGGTCCAGAAAGCTAAAAGCAAAAGCAGGGCTACTGCGCCTCACCTACAAAATGCAGGTTTGGCATGGGCCTAAACAAGTGCACTTGGAAGAAATCTAGAAATTGGAGGGTGAACTGCGAACCACCTGCAAATCGCAAGTGCCAATCCACGAAGCATAGGTCCAGCGTAGTTCACAGGCAGAAGGATGGGCAAGAATGGGGTCACCCTGTGTTTGGAACTGCGAAATCCGGGTACCCGCCTATGGTCGTAGGTCCAGGCGCAGGTAAGTATTTCATTGAAAATATTGACCAAACCCGTTAATCGACCCAACCCATGGTCTTCCAAATCTGATACAAATTCTTTTCAACTTTCCAAAAACCCTTCTTCTTCACCTCTTCACCTTCCTCATGATCCAAGCTATCAACCATTACACACTTCCATATTTCCCTATTAACTCCCACTAAATCCTACCTTTTCAACCCAACAATCACTTTCACCCACTTCATCCTATAAAACCGCATTCATTTTCACCATTTCCTCCATTCCTTCACAAGCTCTTCTCTCACTAAAACAAAAGCAAAAGAAATTATGATTTTTGGGTTAGCCATTTTAGATCAAGAAACCAAGTTTTCAATCTCTTTGCTTTTCTTTCTCCTAACGTGGCAAGTGTACTCATTATTCTTATTTTTTTTGCTTTTTGGGAATGATAGTGAAAAAGTAATCATGCTTAGTTAATAATTTTCTTGAGCTATGTTCCCCATTACCCTTCTTGTGTTCTTAATTTTGGAATATCTTTTCTTGTTATGTGTATGGTAGGGGATTCGAAATCACAACATGTGGGTAGGATTACTGGTAATGCTCTATTTCTTATGTATGCCTCATGTTTTGATATAATAGTTGGGGATGAAGTTTGAGTAACCCCATGTAATTGAAATGGATGATTTTTTCGATGATAGATAGGTTGACGTCTTTCTTAAGGGAAAATCATCATTTTTGTTCTTTTATGCTGCTTAAACTGGGTAAATCATGATGTGTGAGCGATTTGAGTAAGGCATGAAATTGAAGTGTGATTGTTTGTTGGGTTGGGGTAATCAATTTTGAATTGCCACTTACCTGCGAGTTGCCAGTCAGGTTCTGCGAAATGAAGGTTGAGTCGCAGGTATGGGTTTGAAGCTTCAGGCCACTGCCCATCACCTACATTTCACTTGCAACTCGTAGATCAGGACTGGCCAAACATAGGTTCAGTGTAGGAGATGTCTAATTGGCCCAGTTTTCTATCACAGACCCGCGATGCACCGGCGAACTACGCGTTTCTACCTGCGAAACGCTGGTGCAGAGCAGGTGCTGCTAGTTATTAATTTTAATTCTTCGCATTATTTCTATTACACCCCCAAATTTTTTTGATGATTATTTGATGATTATATGTCATATTAAGGTAATTATGGATTGTATGTTGTCCGTAGATGAGGAGGGAAACATGTGCAATGGGAAAAGCGAAGAGTACGTGAAGTTTGTAAATAAGAATAAATTTTAAATGGTCATATCTCCAAACATATAATGATCCAGAAGTCCCATAGCGTATCAAATGAAAGGTATTTGAGTCTAGTTTACAGTGAAAAAAACCGCTCGTCAATCGGAGTTCAAAGTAAAAATTTATGCTCATTTGAAGATAGCATTGTCGGCTGGGAAAGCACCTAGGCGTGATGGCGCTGAGACAGGCAGGCAGCAGGCGCGTGAGGGCATCTCGCACGGGCGCCGCACGCAGGCGCCGCCCAGACCTTGGCCAGCCCGCCTATGTGAAGTAAAATTAATCTAGAAAGCTCATTTCTACTCCATTTTAGTTGAATTTTTATCCAGAATTCAGAGAATTCAAAGACCTATCACATGGTGAAAATATATCCCAGGTAAGAAACTTCACTCTTGTCTCTTTTGGGCTTTGAAAAGAGAACCTTGGAAGAAAGTCATGGCTTGTTGTTGTCTTGAGGTTGATTGTGGTATTGCTGTGTTTTTAGATGATTCTAGGCAGAGGAAAGATTAGGAGTTTACTCCTACTTTAGCTAATAACATCTCCAATAAAGGGTAAGTAATTCCCTTTTTTATTTCTTTATGTTTATGAGGTTATAACTTGGAGAATGTTGTAGTATTGTGTTGTTGTTTCTTTGTGTGTTTTTGTGGGATGTTCCTGCCCAATTTTTCCAGAACTTTGGTGAAGTGAAGTTGCTGCTTGTTGTGTTTTTAAATTGGACTTGGAAGGAGTCTTAAGGAGTAAGCTTAAAATAATGATTTTCAGCAAAATTAGAGTCGACGTGCCAAGATAAGTAAAGGCCTCCCTTTCATTGTTTTTCAAGCACGAAACTAAGTTATTGAAAGGATAAATATTCCTATGTTTTTAGAATCATATTGAGGCATGTATGATCCTTTCCAAATGGTTGGAAATACTTTGCATAAAGCTTGAATCGTTAAAAATGGTTGAAGCGAACAAATGTGAAGAGAAAGGTGTAATTTTTATACGATTGTTGTCGTAGTTCTAATCGAGTCTGAAGTCCCCTTGACGTGGGCACTGTGAGATGGTCCTTTGCAGTATACTGTATATGTGATGTTGAATATATGTTAAGATCTGGTCACTTAGTGAAATTGGTAGGAAATGCTAAGACGACAACATGTAATTGAACTTAAGCTAAGAAGATGCCGCTAAGCCGATTGAGGGTAAACGAGCTAATTGAAATGACATTTTAATAATATTGTTAATCCCTCCTATATGTTTATGTTTTAAAGTGCTTAAGGTAAAAAGTAGATTTTATGTTAAGCAAGCGGCACGTAGCGAATAATCTAAATCGATATATGTTAACGGGGAAAGCGTAGCTAAGTTGTCAATTAGGCAAAGAGGTAAGTGCGTATAATAAATGATGGAATAGTGAAAATGAGGGTAAAGACTTGAGTGTAGAGTGAATAATTTTTGGCAAAGAAGTTAAGACGAATAAGGAAAGTAGAGCTAAATATTGTTAAATTAGACGATACGGGTTATGATTGTGAACGAGGTAGGCAATAGTTAGGAAGATTAACCCTTTTCTAAAGACATTTAGCAAAAGAGTTATAAATTAAGTTGTTTATGTTCAATATGTGTTACGTTTATGAATAACCACTAAAGTGTTAACCTTCTAAAAAATAATTAGAGTTGAACGTCTACAAAATAGTAATTTAAGTTGAGAAGCTCTCTACTATACCCATAAACGATTATGTTAAATTACCTATTCTAAGTGTTGAAATTTTCTACCATGTCTGAAAAGGGTAATCCTAGGATCTTCTAAGTCACTTATGATTATGTAAGCTTTCTTAAGCTCCGTAGATAATTGCAAAGTTATGAAAGTCAATCCAGCATCACAGGAATTACGGCTATATATCTTTATTTGCCTATAAGGCATCACTTAGAGAGTTAATCACGAGTTCCCAAGTTATAGAGCTCCAAGTCTCAGATCCTTAAGTTATGTCTTTACGTCCCTAATTTATGTTGAAACGTGCTAGCTGATCTAAGAAGTTTTTGAGAGATCATATTTCGAGAATTATGCTAATGTCTCGGTCAAGTATCTGATGTTTTATACAAGTCTAATAACTCAAGTCTTTATATGTCTTTCCAGTAAGAAGTCTTAATGTATATGATTTTCATGTTATAACATACAGTTGAATTCTTTCAGTTATATTCAAGTCATTCATCTTTATGTTTAGCTTTTGTTGAGTTATCAGTTGAATTTGCTATATTCAGAGGAGAGATTCTCCCTTGTACCAATGTTCCTAATGTCTAAGTAAGTATAAGTGCAGGCTATGATAATGATCAGTTGAGCTCGGAACTTTGAATACTAGGAAGTCTCCTGGAGGTCACCCAGTTAACTAAATACGAGTTATACATTATAGAAAAGTCTCATACGTTGTATATCTGTAGTTCAGTTCTCAGCTCTATGTATATGACAAATAACTCTAAGTTCCTAGTTATAATTTCCATGTTTCCTGAAAATAAGTCAAATGAATTAAGAACTATGTGTGCTTATCTAGATGATAAATTTGGCAATGAAATTCCAATGTATAGTTGTCGATACAAGTAAAGGAACCACCTGGTAGGCAGTATATATTTGTAGTTCCCAGATGTTAAAAAATTGTGTAGAAATGAGCTCTATGTGTTTCTATCAAAGAAATATGTTATATTGGTAGGATTATTTGTAGGACATTGTGTGTAAGCTCACAAAAGTTCTTATGTTGTCTAAACCTCTTGAAGGTCCTTCAAGTAATTGAGTCAACATGCTCATGTATATTTTGACAGATTTATGTGATATATATGCATATTTTCTAGCTTTACATGATATGGGTGCTCACTTGCATTTATGGGCTATGAAAGAGGCCTATTCCAGCCACAAACTTAACAATTTTCATTTATATACCATACGTGTTAAATTGACTCAATATAAGCCATATCAACCCTATTTATGATTAATATTGAGAATTATTTTTATTTTACCCCGATGTGGTACATCGGTTGGAGATATTTTTATTTTACCCTAGTGTGGTACATCGGCTGGAGATATTTTTATTTTACCCCGATGTGGTACATCAGCTGGAGATATTTTTATTTCACCCTGGTGTGGTACATCGGCTGGAGATATTTTTATTTTACCCCAGTGTGGTACATCGACTGGAGATATTTTTATTTTACCCCGGTGTGATACATCGGCTGAAGATATTTTTA
This sequence comes from Datura wrightii, assembly GCA_035772735.1. NCBI lineage: Eukaryota > Viridiplantae > Streptophyta > Magnoliopsida > Solanales > Solanaceae > Datura > Datura wrightii. Next base: position 7,962,417 of record JASDFA010000007.1, on the reverse strand, counting down.
TTTTTCCCTAATATGGTACACCAGCTGGACGAATTTTATATATGGATTTATTGTTGGTTGGTTGTGGGCATTACAGTTATAGTTTGTCTTGTGCAATACTTGGTTGCATTTGCACTTCAGTATTGACTTATTGTCAGGTTTCAGTTTCCAGGATTCTAGGTTGTTACTATTCCTATTTCTGGCTCAGTTATCGTTGCTATCTTACACGTTTATAGTTTTTTTCCTTACATACCAGTACATTTCATTCGTACTGACGTCCCTTCACCTGGGGACCTGCATTCGTGCCGCAGGTGAAGGTAGAGGTTGGGATTGCCAGTTGCAGTAGCAGTTCATGAGATTAGTGGATGTGCTGGTATGCTCCTTTATTTTTGTAGCTAAGACTGGTTTTGTTTTAGTTAGAGTTTTGAGATGCAGTTATGGGTATGGTCGGAACCCTGTTCCGAGCATCAGCCAGTTTACTCGTTAGAGGCTTTGTGGACTTAGTGTGTACAATGGTATTCAGTTTGTGTCCTTTTCTACTTTTTGTTTTTTAGTTTAGCATACTCATAGGCTTGTTTGCATTTCAGTTGTTTACCCTGTATTATTAAGATATTATGGGTCCAGTTTGTGCTCCAGTTGATTGTGATAGATGGCCTGGACGACCTAAGTGTTATAGTTACATGTGTCTATATAGTCGGCTTCCCAGTCAGTTAGGTATGGGGAGCCAGTCGCGCCCTCCCCCCAGTTATGGGGCGTGACAATTTCTCATCCAAACTTTAGAATTTTGTTCCTTAGCTTAGGATAGTTATCGCTTTTAATTTTTATTTACTAAAACTAAAAAAGAAGTTTGTTTTGTTGTGGTACTAACATTATTTTGCAGAAATATGACTTCATCTAGGAAAGCCAACAAGGGAAATACACCTTCCACTTACAAGTGTAAAGGCAAAGGGAAAGAGAATCCAACCCCAACCCCTACCAATACCAGGGATGGCATTATCTACTGTGTGCCGAACATGAAGGCACATTATGTCTTATGTGAAGGGATGCCAATCACCACAGTGAAATGCTTTGATTTGGTGGGGCTAGGGAATGACTTCCAAAACAACATTGGATAGTTCAATGATAGACAATTGCACATGTTGACAAAGCCCCTCTCGAACTACTACACAAATTTGGTGCCAAAATTCTATGCATCTTTCCAGGCACGACTAGAGGCAATGAAACGCAAGGCGAAAAGTTCGAGGTGTAGAGGTTGACATCACTCCAAAGGCAATAAATGCCATATTTTGGGAGGATGAAATTGATTCGGGAATATGCAGCCAGAATTGCCACCTAAGAAGATTAGTTCAGTTAGGTAGCTCGCATCATCGCCAATGGTCAGCCCTTATGGGCCTCCATGGGTGGTGAAATCACAAGGAAGGACCTCAAATTTGAGGCAAACTTATGGCCAGAATTTGTTTGTGGCCATATCATGCCCTCTAAAAATGATCAAAGAGTGAACCTCTAGGTGGCCATACTTATTGCCTGCATCATGTCAGGGGTGCCAATTAACTTTGGGGAAATAGTGTCTACAAAAATGAAGCTTAAGGCCAAACAACAAGAAACTTCAATGCCATACATTGTCTCATTACCCAGCTATGCCTCAAAGCGTGGGTGCCACTATTCCCTGATGAATCCCGCAACTCTGCTACTGGTGTCATTGCTGTTGATAAAAACAAGGATGCAGATGCACCCAAGAGAAAAATAAAGAGGATGCAAGCATGTGAGAATACCGAAGACTCCACCTCTTATGGCATAGTGGAGACTCCCATTGCTCCTGAACTTATCATGCCAAACCCCGAGACATCGGGCCATACATCCGAAGAGGCACCATTTAGAGGGCCTTCATCTCTTCCCACATCCTTTCGCCCAAGCAAAATCCAAAAGCTCACTAAGATGACACAATCTCATGAGAACCAAGTCCAAAGGTTGGATCAGAATCTCCCAGCCATTATCATCAAGATAGTGAAGAAGGAGTTGAAGAATGTATTTTATAGATTTAACAATATATACTCTCGAGTGGATGTAGTAGAGAGAGCAGTCACATCTCTCCAAGCTGAAGTGAGAGAGTTGAAAGCCAGGCACCAATGGAGGATCAGGACATGAGCTTTACTTGATGCAATGGCTGCCCCAACTACAGCCCGGGACCCTATTGATAATTTGTTTGAGGATTTAGGTGGGGATGATGTAGCAAACTTGGGAGATGAAGGCCATGAAGAGGAAGAGGCCAATGATGATACCGAAGAGTAGCCACATCAATGAGTTCTCCCCATCCTTTATTCTTAATATTCACATTGGGGACAATGTAATACATTAGTTGGGGGTGGGATGTCTCTCATTTGTTAGTTGTTTTGGGGTCATTTGTTGCCCTTTTCAGGCTACAGTTCTTATGTTTTGAATGTTTCGCATTTTTAATTTTTGCTTGGATGGATGAATGCCCTTGTCGGGCTTGTGATGAATGAAAAATATTGCTTTTTGACTTGTTAGTGCTATTGATGGGTCCATTTTAAATTGTCAAATATTTAATGACCCATGTCTTAATAATTGTCTTTATTCAAAGTAGTTAGAAAATAAAATCCAAGGGTTTTCTTTATACCACGGGGAAATTTAACCGTAGAAGTTCATAATCATGCTTGGTAGTAATTTCATGGAAGAATTGATAGAAATATAACGATTTCCTTTTCTTTTCTTTTATTATAGAATTGAGTGATATTTTCCAATGATAGATTGAGAGGCGACTTTATAAGAAAAAATGCCAAGTTTAGAGTCTTTTTGAGTTAGTTGTTGCACGGGCTTTTGAGAGGTACCACAAAAATTTTTTAAATGGCATTGAAAATAGATTTTGAGGAAAAAGGGGCATTTGAATTTAAAAAAATTAGCACTGTTTTGTTACGAGTTGCACATTCCTTTCTTGGCTTCTTGATTCACATGCTATCTTGTCTAAAGTCATACTCTTGATGTGGTTGCAAGAATTGTGTGAATTCCTTGGAGTGTGATGCCTTGTGTGCTAAGGCTTTTAGCTTAATTTTCATGCATGAATGGTTGTCTAGAAATTGCCCTATGTATGACTCAAGGCGAAATCCTAGATGTAGCTGCACTTAGAACATGATTTTACGCTTTATTTTGATAGCTATATCACCTATATGACCTCCTTGAACATCTGTCTTTGCTAGCCAATGTTGATCCTTTAAACCTTTTCCTTGAGAATCACATTACAAGCTTATTACCCTTTTGTAATCCCTCTTTTAGCACCCATCATCCCTAGTGCTAGTTGTTAGAAAAAAAAAAAGAAAAATGAGGCTTGATTCCTAAAATTGAGGGAAAAAGGGAGAAATAATGGAAAATCCTAAGTTTAGGGGTTTGCAAAAGAAAATGGGAAAAGTATGTGAGCTCCAATTTGAGGTAGCACCAAATTATAGGAAATGAACGAATTGGTTGGTTGAGAAAAAAACCTCTAAACCTTAGAAGAAAAAGAATTGTTGAGAGGTGTTACCTCTTGCTTAGATGAGGCTAAAAGTGAAAATCAAGGAGATATAAGGGTAGCTCTTGTTTAAAAATAAATATGTTGATCAAGGAGAGATAAGGTGGGGGTAATCTAAACAAAAAAAGGAGTATGCAAAAATGTTCACAAAAAGGGCATTAGGGATGTTCTAGTTACTAGAACTAAAAAGTCATCCGACCTTGACCCCTAACCATCATTATGACCCCCAAGAACTAATTGATTTTAAATGTAGAAATTCTACATTAGTAGCGAGTTACATGAAGGGCAAGCCTATAGGTCAAGTTATGTGCATAATAATTTCTTTGTGAGAGTGAGCGTATTTGTCTTATTCTATAACCCCTTTGTGTGTGAATTGATTGAAAATAAATGGGATTCTCTCTTGATGAAAATGGCATTACTTCCTTGTGGAACATGCTTGAATGTGTTCAAAGTAAAAGATGTGATTGAGACAAGAGTGTAGTGAGCTTTATGGCAAACTTTGAATGTAAATTTTCAACGACTTAAGATGTATGAGCATGTTTTGATCAACCATGCCCTTGTTTTGAATGAAAGAAACACATGTGAATCATACCAATTGTTTTTGTTATCTCTTTAAGCATTTGCATAAATTTTTGAGTCTTTTCTTTTCATTGAGTTAGTGTGCGATTTTGGGGTTGTCTTAGTCCTAGTGGTCCCTTGTGCAGAAACACATATGGTATAACATGCTTAAAGTCAATTATTTAGCTGTAAAGAATGCCTTGCATGAGGACAAGCAATAGTTCAAGGTTGGGGGTTTGATGATGTCACACCCCACCTTGGGGGTATGACGGGCTCCTGGTGCCTGCTAGACTCTGGCTCTATTTCAAGAAACGAACTGGCTATATAGCGGCTGTAAATACAGCTCCCGGCCGATTAGTCCTATAGCCACCTGCAATGCGCAACAGCTAACCAAAACGATGACACTATAATCTGAAGCAACTGCTATTCACATTTGTGACCGACAAGGTCACTAACTATAACAAGAAGAAGGCCCCACGCGGCTAACAACAACAACTAAATACATATATATATGCACGGCCCCACACGACCGGCTCCACCACCACAGGAAACATCAAATTGCAAGCCTCTAGGAAGTAATAATAGAAGGGTCGGGACGGGGCCCCGACCTACCCAAACTGTAATAAAAAAGGAAATAGGAACAACCTCGGACTGTCTAGCTCCGGAGGATAGGAGCTGATAACTCTACTGACTGGATCACGAGGGATCGACTCCTCGTCTATGTGTACCTGCAGGCAAGCAATGCTGCGCCCCCACAGGCGTCAGTACCACAGGTACTGGGCATGTAAAGCAAACTGAAATATACAACTGAAATGGGTAAAAACAATAACATGACATATAAGCAAGAAGTAGCTGAGTCTATTTGGCTGAGGATAACTGGGGAGAGTTTACCTATTCTGTAACTAAACTGGGCATACCTAACGACGTGTCATCCTACTGTCAATCAGTATCTAATAGCACATATAGATATACATATAAATACACACAATACCTGACCGACCCCCATAAGCCGGAAGGTGCCAACCAACAGAACAATCTATTTACCCCTACCCGGGTCTAAACCAACCAAAAATAAGTCACTCCACTCATCTGATAACTGTGTGCTCCTCCTACCGGCCCCCTTGGGTACGTAGCTCAGGCCTTGGCCTTTAACAATGAACTGTGTCTGAGTCCGAAGACTTCTACCTCTGGGCGCAAGCGCTCAACGGGGTAATCTGCTGCTGTATCTGTGACTGAAACTGCCTCTGGGTGTAAACAAGCAACAGGGTAATTTTATAAAAAATCTATATCTGAAACTGCCCCGGCCACAAGTGCACACAGAGTAGTCTGCCCCTGTAAACAGGGTAATTTGGCTCTGCGCAGAGTGAACTGAACTGCCCCTATAAGCAGGGTAATCTGGACCGTATTATTATGGTGGTCAGCCATCATCGTCCTCTAGGCAGATGGCATCGCCCAGCTGATGGCGGTATCTAAATCTGGTATCGACACAGCTATAACCCAGGGGCGGTGGGGATGCTAAAGGACACCCACATGACATAACAAGTCTCAACATGCAAAACACATACACAGCAAGCATGCTCAAATGAAAAATACTAATCATATTCGCTTCTTTTATTTCAAGGTCAGTCCGTATTAAACAACTGATGCTGTATTCTGTTTTGCACTGTTTCTGATTGCTGGGCTAACTGCTACCTGGCCTTTATCTGTTTATCAGAAGCTATATCTATATCTGGAGCTATATCGGTGTCTGGAGCTATTTCTATATCTGACTACTGATCTGATTATATCTGGATATAACTCAATAACATAGAACATGCCATCTATAATTGGATAAAGCTCAATAATATAAAATGTGCCATCTATTACCGGATACAGTCTCAACAAATGTAATACATACTATCTGTAATCTTGATAATTCATTATACTACTTTTATAACTTCCATTCCGGGTATTATGTAAGAACATGCTGAGCTACTAGCGGATACCACATTACTATCTGAAATCATCTGACTATCCGTTATTCTGATTATCGCATGATACGTAATGATATACTAACATGCTTGCTGGAAATTGTAATAAAATCATTCCTGTATGTTGGGTATCTGTTAATAGCCTTTATTCTATTTATTTTCTAGACTGTACTTCCTGGCTTGCCGAAAGAATAACTTTACATACCTGGTTTCTGAGTACCCGACTGACCGATGTGATTTCCGTCGGTACTTCTGCTGTTTCTCCCAACTACATTCATACACATGTTAATTAGAACTAAATACATTAATATCCGGGAGAAATGATCACTTTTGATATATACTTATCCCAAACTTTGACCTTTCGGAAAACCGTCAAAAACTCATTATTTCTCGATAGTCTAGAAGGGATAAATGCTCACTTCAAAGCTAGGAACACATTGGTACTAATTTAAAGAAATTCTATTTAATTTACCTCTGTAGCAAGACATTTCGCCGCCCAAATTTCATGAAACCAACTCCGTAGGATTGCTCTCTGCAGCTTTATACCTCGGTATCTAAGCCGGAACGGAGTTTAGACCGCGTTTCATAGCGTAATCGGAAGGAAATTTGTATAAAAATCATGGGTTTTGCCTTAACATGGCTACCCTCTATTTTTTTTGGTTTTTATTAATAAAAACCGACTTTCTCTTTTTCTCTCTCTTTTTTTTTCTAAATTCCTTAACCAACATGCCATTAGGCTATTTATTCATTTAAAATTTACGGGGTGTAACATCCTCCCCCCCTTAAAAACATTCATCCTCGAATGACATTCTGACTTATAGAAATCTTAACTGGCTGACTTATCCCTAAAAAGATTTCGGTAGAGTTTCCCCTGTATTATGGATTATCTCAAAATTCCTGAAAAGTAGAAAAGCCCAATACAGGTACTCCACATGATATAATAATATTCATATATAACTGTCTATAATCAATCGTCTGCTTCCATAGATGAAATATAAGCATTCATAAGGAAAAACAGTTCTAACATACCTCCTGTTTGCCTATGCCTGGAATAAGTGGGGATATCTGGCTTTCATATCCTCCTCGGCTTCCCAGGTCATCTCTTCTCGGTTCTTGTTATGCCACAATACCTTGACAGATGCAATATCTTTAGTTCTCAATCTACGAATCTGTCTGTCTAAGATAGCTACTGGAACTTCTTCATATGCTAACTCTTCTGTGACCTGGACATCCTGAACTAGAACAACTGTGGAAGGGTCTCCTACAAATTTCCTCAACATAGATACATGGAACACTGGGTGAACAAACTCTAATTTTGGGGGCAAGTTCAAATCATATGCTACTCGGCCTATTCTTCGCGGAATCTGATATGGCCCAATGAACCTCGGTCTAAGCTTGCCTTTCATGCCAAATCTCATCACCCCTTTCATCGGAGACACTTTCAAATATACCCAGTCATCCACTGCAAATTCTAAATTTCTGGCCGCATATCTGTACAAGACTTCTGGTGGCTCTGAGCAGTCAGTAGGCATTCTCTGATAACCTTTACCTTCTCCTCTGACTGTCGAATGATGTCTGGCCCAATCAACGCTAATTCCCCCACTTCAAACCAGCCGACGGGTGATCTGCATTTTCGCCCATACAATGCTTCAAAGGGCGCCATTTGGATGGCTGAATGATAACTGTTATTATAGGAAAATTCAATCAACGGCAGATGCTCATCCCAGCTACCCCCAAAATCTAGTACACACGCTCGTAGCATATCTTCGAGCGTTTGGATAGTTCGTTCTGCTTGCCCATCTGTCTGAGGATGAAAGGCTGTACTTAAGTTAATCTATGTCCCCAGGCCTCTTTGGAATGATTGCCAGAATCTTGATGTAAATTGTGCTCCTATATCTGAGATAATAGACACCGGAACACCGTGCAATCTGACTATCTCTCCGATATACAGTTTAGCATAATCCTCAGCAGAGAATGTAGTTCATACTAGCAAGAAATGGGTTGATTTTGTTAATCTGTCAACGATTACCCAAATATAATCATTTTTGCGTCTGGTACGGAGTAACCCTATTACAAAATCCATATTTATCGCTTCCCATTTCCACAAAGGCACAGCTATATCCTGCGTCAGACCACCCGATTTCTGGTGTTCTGCTTTCACCTGCTGGCAGTTAGGACATTTAGATACAAATTCAGCTATTTCAGCTTTCAAACCTGGCCACCAGTAGATATCTCTGATGTCGTGGTACATTTTCGTTGCTCCTGGATGGAGGGAATAGCAAGCGTAATGTACTCATGCATGATCTGCTGGCAAAGCCCTGAAACATTCGGGACACATAGATGTCCCTTACAACGTAGCACTTCATCCTCAGTCACTTGGAAATCTGGCTCCTTACCTTTCTGAACTCTATCTCTGAGCTGGACTAAGTCAGGCTCCTCGTACTGCTGTTCTTTTACCTCTGTAACTAACGATGACACAACAGAGTTCTTAATCACCACTCTGTTATTTTCTATTTCTACTACTCGAACGGCTAAACCAGCTAGCAGATGAATTTCCTTGGCTAATTCCCGCTTCTCGGGTCGCAAATACGCCATAGTCCCTATTGACTTACGGCTCAGGGCATCTACTACTATATTAGCTCTCCCCGGGTGATAGAGAATATTTATGTCATAATCTTTTAGCAATTCTAACCAGCGACGCTGCCACAGATTTAACTCCCTCTATGTGAAAATATACTATAGGCTTTTATGATCTGTAAAAATGTCTACATGAACACCATACAGATAATGCCTCCAGATTTTCAAAGCGTGGATCACAGCGGCCAGTTCCAGGTCACGGGTCGGATAGTTCTTTTCATGCTTTCTCAGCTATCTGGAAGCATAAGCAATTACCTTTCCATGCTGCATCAGCACACAACCCAGTCCAAAGCATGAAGTGTCGCAATACACCGCATACCCATCTGTTCCCTCTAGCAATGCTAGTACTGGGGCAGAGGTCAATCTGTCTTTCAATTCTTGGAAACTCTGCTCACATGCCTCCGTCCACTGAAATTTCGCTGCTTTCTATGTCAGCTTTGTCAGAGGTGCTGCTATGGTGGAGAATCCATCAACAAATCTCCGGTAATACCCTGCTAAACCCAGGAAACTGCGGACCTCGGTCGGAGTGGTAGGTCTGGGCCATGTCTTAACCGCCTCTATTTTCTGTGTGTCCACTTGTATCCCAGCATCCGACACGATATGCCCCAAAAAGGCAACTGAGTTCAGCCAGAACTCACACTTAAAAAACTTGGCATACAGCTGACGGTCCCTAAGGATTTGGAGTACTGTTCGTAAATGGTTCTGGTGATCTGTCTCTGAACGAGAATATACCAGAATATCATTGATAAATACTATCACGAACAGATCCAAATACGGTCTGAATATGTTGTTCATTAAGTCCATAAACACTGCGGGAGCATTCGTCAACCCAAAAGACATGACTAGAAATTCAAAGTGACCATATCTGGTCCTGAAAGCAGTCTTTGGAATGTCCCTCTCACGAACCCGGACCTGGTGATATCCGGACCTCAGATCTATCTTAGAGAAACATCTGGCCCCCTACAACTGGTCAAACAAATAATCTATTCTAGGGAGCGAGTATTTGTTTTTAACCGTTACCTTATTCAGCTGCCGGTAGTCTACACACATACGGAGTGAGCCATCTTTCTTTCTTACAAACAGAACTGGCGCACCCCACGGGGAAGTACTAGGGCTGATATAGCCTTTGTCGAGAAAATCTTTTACCTGCTCTTTCAACTCTCTAAGCTCAGCTGGTTCCATGCAATACGAGGGAATGGATATAGGTTGAGTCCCTGGCAACAAGTCAATTGCAAAATCTATCTCCCTTTCGGGAGGGATACCAGGCAACTCATCTGGAAATACGTCAAGGAATACATTGACCACTGGAACAGACTGAAGAGTTGGAGGTTCCACCCGAACGTCCTGGACTGTAACTAGGTGGTAAATACATCCCTTTGCTATTAATTTTCTCACCTGAAGGTAGGAAATAAACCTACCTTTTGGCGTAGCTGTGCTCCCTTTCCATTCTCGCACTGCTTCCCCCGGAAAGTGAAATCGGACCTTCTTGGTCCAGCATTCTAAGTTGGCATAGCATGGCACTAACCAGTCCATACCCATAATAGTATCGAAGTCGCCAATCTCAAGTTCTATTAAGTCTACTGTGGTCTGACGATCGGCAACCTCTACTGTACACCCTCGGTAAACTCTTTTAGCTGTAATCGAGTCACCGACCAGTGTAAGCACTGAAAAGGGATGCTGAAGCAATTCTAGTTCGATACCCAACTTTCGGGCCACAAATGGTGTAATATATGACAAGGTAGACCCTGGATCAATCAATACATAAACAGGGTATGAGCAGATAATCAATATACCTGTGACCACGTTGGGAGATGCCTCTGAATCCTGCCTCCCTGGTAATGCATAGGTACGGCTGGGGCCTGCACCTGAGCCAGAGGCTCCTAATCTACGTCGGCCGCTATGTGTTGAACCTGAGGGTCTGCGCCCTGCTGAGGCTGCTGGAGCTCGTGGCCCCGCTGATGCTCTATCCAGACTATCCCGGCTACCCTATCCTCTGGCCGGACAATCTCTCATTAAATTCCCTTCCTGTCCACAATAATAGCACCCTGAGAAGCCTTGCCTGCAGGCTCCAGAATGGGGTCGGTGGCATATAGGACAAGGGGTAGGTGCAAATCTACTCTGCTCTGGCCTCCGCTGCTGAGGTGATGCTACTGTCCGTAAACTGCTACCAGACTCTTACTGACTTCGGCGAACAAATCTGCCTCTCTGTTGTTGTACCGGAGGTAAAGATCTGGGTGGCCTATCTGAAAACCGTGGTCTCGGCCCCCTAGGTATTTCCCCCTGAATCTCAGCGGGTCTGTTTCTACGGAGCTGCTCTGAAGTCGCCTTCCTGTCGCCCCACTGCCGCTGTCTCAGGCCCTCAATTGTCTGTGCGAAGGCCTATACCCTGGCTATGTCCATATCCTTTCTCAAAGTAGCCATCATGCACGTCTCTATGTAATCTGAATTCAGGCCCATAATAAAGCGATGGACTCTAGACGACATGGTGTCCACAAATGCTGGAGCGTAGCGGGCTAAGGAGTCGAACTGTAAAGAATGCTCACGGACGCTCCTGGCCCCCTACTCTAAGTGTAAGAACTGGTCCATCCGGGCCTGTCTGACCTCCCGAGGTAAGTAGTGGTCCAGGAAGGCCTCCGAGAAGCTGGACCAGGTCGGAGGGGCAACATCTCTCCCTCGAGACCTTTCCCAACTCTCGTACCATAATACAACTATGTCCCGCAACCGAAACACTACCAGGTCAACTGATTCTGTAGGAGTCACATGCATAACCAAAAAAATCCTCTGCATTTGATCTAGGAAATCCTGGGGGTCCATTGCTTGATCTGACCCAGTGAACTGTGGGGGTCCCAATGCCAACAATTCTCTAACCCTGAAACTAGCTGGCCCACCTAGAGATTCTACTGCTGTAGGTGGTACTGGCTGACGCTGAGTAGCTGGCATATGGGTTAACATAACCACTGCACTACGTAGCTCCTGATCAGATGAAGTGGGTGCAGGAGCTGTGGGAGGCGGTGCTGCCTCAAATGGTGTCTGGCAAGGCGGAGACTGTTGGGAGGGTCGAGATGACACCTCCGTATCGCCCTCAGACCGGGCTGAATCTGGCTGTACATGAGGCATCCTGCTGGTGCCTTCTCCCGCCGATGTATCCAATCTCCTTCCTGTAGAAGGGTCCCACTGATCTGCCATAGTATCTGTAGACAAAGAGGGTGGTAAGTTCAAAAGAACTAACCCTATACTATACTGTGCTATTGCACGACTGAGTATGAAAGAAGGGTAACCATCCTATTATGCCTCGCAGCCTCCTACCTATAGTATGTGGTGCACAACACATCCATAGAAAAGACTCTACTTAGCACGGCTTGCAGACTCCTTGGGACAAGAACTGCTCTGATACCAAGTTTGTCACACCCCACCTTGGGGGGTATGATGGGCACCTGGTGCCTGCTAGACTCTGGCTCTATTTCAAGAAACGAACTGGCTATATAGCGGCTGTAAATACAGCCCCCGACCGATTAGGCCTATAGCCACCTACAATGCACAACAGCTAACCAGAACGATGACACTATAATCTGAAGGAATTGCTATTCACATTTGTGATCGACAAGGTCACTAACTATAACAAGAAGAAGGCCCCAGACGGCCAACAACAACAACTAAATACATATATACATGCACGGTCCCACACGACCAGCTCCACCACCACAGGAAACATCAGACTGCAAGCCTCTAGGAAGTGATAATAGAATGGTCGGGACAAGGCCCCGACCAACCCAAACTGTAATCAAAAAGGAAATAGGAACAACCTCCGACTGTCTAGCTCCGGAGGATAGGAGATGATAACTCTGCTGACTAGATCACGAGGGATCAACTCCTCGTCTATGTGTACCTGCAGGCAAGCAATGCAGCGCCCCCACAAGCATCAGTACCACAAGTACTGGGCATGTAAAGCAAACTGAAATATACAACTGAAATGGGTAACAACAATACTATGACATATAAGCAGGAAGTAGCTGAGTCTATCTGGCTGAGGATAACTGGGGAGAGTTTACCTATTTTGTAACTAAACTGGACGTACCTGACGACGTGTCATCCTACTGCCTATCAGTATCTAATAGCACATATAGATATACATATAAATACACATAATACCTGACCGACCCCCATAAGCCGGAAGGTGCCAACTAATAGAACAATCTATTTACCCCTACCCGGGTCTAAACCAACCAAAAATAAGTCACTCCACTCATCTGATAATTGTGAGCTCGTCCTACCGGCCCCCTTAGGTACGTAGCTCAGGCCTTGGCCTTTGACAATGAACTGTGTCTGAGTCTGAAGACTCCAGCCTCTGTGCGCAAGCGCTCAACGGGGTAATCTGCTGTTGTATCTGTGACTGAAACTGCCCCTGGGTGTGAACACGCAACAGGGTAATTTTATAAAAAATCTGTATCCGAAACCGCCGCGGCCACAAGCGCACACAGAGTAGTTTGCCCCTGTAAACAGGGTAATCTGGCTCTGCACAGAATGAACTGAACTGCCCCTGCAAGCAGGGTAATCTGGACTGTATTATTATGGTGGTCGGCCATCATCGTCCTCTAGGTGGACGGCATCGCCCAGCTGGTGGCGGTATCTGAATCTGGTATCGACACAGTTATAACCCAGGGGCGGTGGGGATGCTAAAGGACACCCACATCCCATAACAAGTCTCAACATGAAAAACACATACACAGCAAGCATGCTCAATTGAAAAATACTAATCATATTCTCTTCTTTTATTTCAAGGCCAGTCCGTATTAAACAACTGATGCTATATTCTGTTTTGCACTGTTTCTGATTGCTGGGCTAACTGCTACCTGGCCTTTATTTGTTTATCTGAAGCTATATCTGTATCTGGAGCTATATCGGTGTCTGGAGCTATTTCTATATCTGACTACTGTTCTGATCATATCTGGATATAACTCAATAACATAGAACATGCCATCTATAACTGGATAAAGCTCAATAATATAAAATGTGCCATCTATTACCGGATACAGTCTCAACCAATGTAATACATAGTATCTATAATCTTGCTAATTCATTATACTACTTTTATAACTTCCATTCCAGGTATTATGTAACAACATGCTGAGCTACTAGCGGATACCACATTACTATATGAAATCATCTGACTATCCGTTATTCTGATTATCGCATGATACGTAATGATATACTACATGCTTGCTGGAAATTGTAATAAAATCATTCTTGTATGCTGGGTATCTGTTAATAGCCTTTATTCTATTTATTTTCTAGACTGTACTTCCTGGCTTGCTGAAAGAATAACTTTACATACCTGGTTTCTGAGTACCAGACTGACCGATGTGATTTCCGTCAGTACTTCTGCTGTTTCTCCCAACTACATTCATATACATTTCAATTAGAACTAAATACATTAATATCCGGGAGAAATTTTCACTTTTGATATATATTTATCCCAAACATCGATCTTTCAGGAAACGGTCAAAAACTCATTATTTCTCGATAGTCCAGAAGGGATAAATGCTCCCTGCAAAGCTAGGAACACATTGGTACTAATTTAAAGAAATTCTATTTACTTTACCTCGGTAGCACAAAATTTCGCCGGCCAAATTTCACGAAACCAACTCCATAGGATTGCTCTCTGCAGCTTTATACCTCGGTATCTAAGCTGGAACGTAGTTTAGACCGCGTTTCATAGCGTAATCGGAAGGAAATTTGTATAAAAATCATGGGTTTTGCCTTAACATGGCTACCCTCTGTTTGTTTTTTTGGTTTTTATTGATAAAAACCGACTTTCTCTTTTTCTCTCTTTTTTTTTCTAAATCCCTTAACCAACATGCCATTAGGCTATTTATTCATTTAAAATTTACGGGGTGTAACAGATGAGTTGTTAATTTACCAAATCATTAGGCTTTTGAAAATGATCTTTTGCTTGGTTTTCAAGTCATTTAAGAAGATTTTACGTCCTTTCTCTTTAGCTTTTGTAGGTATTCAATTTAAATATAGAAATCAAGAAGTTCAACAAAAAGCATGGTGTTGGAAGAAGAGGACATGAATTTCACAGGATGACACTTGCGAAACACAGGAGAGCACTTCTTGAATGTTGAAGGCACATGTGTGTAATGCAGGTCAGCACCTGTGAAACACAGGTGCCAATGCAGGACCATTCTTGGATTTACTGGCCCCCAACTACGATCGAGCGACGCCTCACGGATGAGCACCTACAAAATGCAGGTGCCTCACAAGTGAGGCGTTCATCAAAGGGGTAAAATCATCTAGCACAAGAAAAAAGGAGTAGCTTTACGCTATTTTTATACACCTTTTGTAAAGAATAGAACATTACATTCCATAACATTCCATAGTTAGTTTTTGTATTTTAGAGACATTAAAAGATAGAGAGAAGTGAGATATTTTTCCTTCATCTTTTTCATCTTTCTATGGTTAAAACTCCATTGAAGAACAAATTGATCTTGAAGTTTCTTATTAATGATGAATGATAGTGATTCCTTTCTTGATTTTATCTCTTGTACTTCATTTATGAGTAGCTAAACACCTTACTAGGGGTGTGTGCATGATAGGGGCTAAAATGGATTGGGTGTTGGTAGTTTAATATTAGAATTACATATTTAGCATAAATCCATTATTTTCTCTAAATTATAACTGAAATAGCTGTAATTGCAAGTATGGATTGTGTTTACTTATTCTATTATTTCTTGAAAAAGAGGAATAAATATGAGTGAGAAAACAATGGTGGCTAATATGGGTTTGATCGTGTGATGTTGGGCTAGAGATAACCAACACCCATTTTCATACACCGATTAAAGAATTGAGGCTAGAGATAGTTCAATTATTACCCAAGTCATACTAGTTGATGTGTATGGGGCCTTGGAATTTGAGAAAATCTTAGGCAAAAGACACCCAAATGGTTGAGAAACATCAAGTGTCGCCTTGTCAACAACTATACATGTTCATAAGTAATGCTTT
The DNA here is from genome assembly GCA_035772735.1 of Datura wrightii. Classification (NCBI taxonomy): domain Eukaryota; kingdom Viridiplantae; phylum Streptophyta; class Magnoliopsida; order Solanales; family Solanaceae; genus Datura; species Datura wrightii. The sequence continues at coordinate 7,946,751 of JASDFA010000007.1, read as the reverse complement.
GATTTGCTAGTTAACCCCAATCCTATTAATGCCTCGTCAATAACACACCCCTTGTATTCGCTCATATTGTTATTTCAATGTTTGTTGTCTTGTTTTGTTTATTGAATTTGAATTCATAGTGTGATCTTACAGCCCCTAGTATTTACTTTCCTAGTTTTGATACAATGATGCAATTTGATACAATTTTATCGATGGCTTTTGTTGCTATCAATCTTCATTTCCTGTGGATTCGAACCTAACTCATGAGTTGAGTAAATTATATTGAGATGACTAGATACACTTTCTCCTAGTTAGGAGTTGATTTGGATGTCATCAGGCGCACCACGCTAGCTATCTCACCAGGCCAATTTTTGTGAACTCTTCTTCCTTAACACCTTGTGCCATTTTTGAGTCCATTTTCCTTGGTTTCCTGCTTAAAACATCTAAAAATACTTGTTAATTTACAAGATACACATAACTATGAATTCTTGCATTTCATAAGGATTATGATCTCAAAATAAATCAAAATATGGGTAAAAACATGGCAAATGGGCATAAGAATATTCCTAATATCACCACCCCACACTTAAGCCATTGTTCATCTTCGAACAATTCTTACTTATGTGCATGAACATCTTTTTCACCACTTGTTACCCCTATCAATTGTTACTCAAGCAGCTAGCACAGAGCACATGCATCAGTGGTTCATCAATTCATAACAACTCATATCAAGCACATACAAAAGTTTTTGCATTCATAACTACATAACCTCTATACATCTTTTCAAAATAGGGCCAACATGATTAAGTATAAAAAATACAACACATAGTACACTGACTTTGACAATTTTATGTGTCACTTATTTAGTGATGTTCTTTCCCTCATGTTATCAATCAAAGCTTGGAACATAATAAGCAAGACACAATCACTCTCAGAAATGATGTATCGTACACATGCTACATACCATAAGTTTTCCCCTCATGTACATTTAGACTACTTAGTTGCTTCAACTATACTAAGATCATAAGGACTTTTTCTAATTGTAATGCCGGCTAAGGTATAAGTAGGAATAATTTTCTTTAGTAGTGGCTTCCAGTCTTAAGCATTTTAAGACATTTTTTAATCTTTCTTGTCCACCACTTTGTCTCACTGCTCACTTTTCTTTCACTAATCCTTTATCTTTTCTTTTCTCATGCCCCTTTTTTATAGTACTTGACTACTAGTATCTACTTATAAGTTCACAAGAATAATCAACCATTAAAATCTTTTTAGTTACGTTCTAGTAGTAAGTAGACAACATGTTTTTGTGGGCACCCCTCTTCTATTTACTCTTCTTATCATCCACACATTTTTTTCTTTTTTTCCTTTCTCTTAACTTTTTCTACCTTGGTGGACCCTCGTTCTTAATTCTTAAAGTTCGTTAGACTATCTTTGGATCAAAAATTCTGAAGATCACACAACAAAAAGGGATAGGCTTCTTTTGTTGCTAAAAAGAAAATTAAGGCTTGAATCTCAATGGGGTTAACTAAGGATATTGTTAAGGAAGGTACAACAACAATAGACAAAATGGGTATCTCAAAGAATCACTTAATCACATGTTACTTTATTGGAAACTAGCTATCGTATACAAACTTAGGCATGTTCTAGATGTTACATTATGTAGAACACAATACAAATCAAGCTCACCTCTTATGGAATCAAGATGTGAATCGGTTTCCTATGGCTACATATCCACACAATCAAGTTGAATGAAACTATCATGATTAAGCCCTAAGATTATTTTTCTTTGAGTCAAATTAAAGAACTTATGTGTCTTTCATGGATTTTTTACTTCTTATGCATTCAAGAAGACCACTTCATTGCCTCTAGCTTAGCTTCTAACTGGAATATCAAAGAGCACACAAGCGGTAGTTTTGACTCCATCCTAGAAAATGAAAAATAAATGAGACTAATTTTTCATTAGGACAGTTGTTATCTATCCATCATGCAAAAGGGTCACTAACTCTATGACGAACATAAAAAGAATTGACTATCAATTAACAAAACAAAACTAAGTAGAGATGATCACATAACAAGTAACAAGGCATCATCATTTTTCACAATCATCACCATTACTAGCTATACAATCCAAATTGATCTTGTGAAAGATCTACTACAGAATGAATACACTTATTTTTTAAATTATTCATATCGTCAAGTGCACCCATTGACATTATTTTATCAATAAAAAATAAGCTACTAATACACAAAATGAAAACTAATGCTATAGCCCACCACAAATGTAGCAAATATGGAATAAGTTGGAAATCTATTTCCTCCACGCACACTTACCCTAGTGCATACACAAACATATCAAGAGGGAGAGGAAAAGAACTTTTTGGGCCTCTAAGTTCAGTCGTCATCATCAGGATTATACTCATGATCATCATTATCATCATCATCCTCACCATTAACCTACATGGCTCTTGTGGTAGCATCGTCCTCCTCATCATTGTCTATATAATCTACACTATCAGTCAACACTGTGGCCTCATCGACATCTAGAGGCTCCTCGAAAGTCGGTCTTGATCTTGGGCAAAATAGCATGCCCGAGTGAGGCTTGATAACTTAATTTAGTCTTGTTTAGCTAAGTAATGGTATACATTTTCATGTGATTTTATATAAATGTGAATATATGTGCTAACCAACATGATTAGTCCTTGTTTTGTAGGTTTCAATGATTTTAAGGAACTAATTTATATGTTGGTGAAGTAGCAGAATGGAGTGGGGAGCAGATGCGGCAGGCAGGCAGCACCAGCACGCCAGCAACATGCCACGCCATGCCAGCTGCGCGACAAGGGTGTGCCACGCTGCCAACACGGTGACACTCGGCAGTTTCGGCTTCCAGAGGCAATTTCCAGAGAGCTTTCGAATTACCTCCGTTTCACGGAGGCAGTGCTCCGCGATACACTCCGTGACACGGAGTCGTTCCATGACAGGCTAAATTTTGCACGTTTTCCATTTACTATAAATAGGTCCCTTAGCTCCTAAATCAAATTGGGCACAATTTTATTCTGGAAAACCACCTAGGAGTGAAGGGAAAAGTGGGAGAACTCATCTAGGGTTTGTCAAATTCCCTTCTCATCTACCAAATTCTTGTAAGTATGTTAATTTAGTTGTAGTTTCTTATAGTTTTACTAACATGAATGGCTAGAACCCTTCCTCTAGGGTTGAAGCCATGAATTATGATTGTGATTCTATGAAATTGTTATGGAATTAAGTTATTGATTATTGCTTTCGTCTTGCATTTTGGATTGTTGGTTGTTTTTATGATTGATCACCATGAAAGCATATATGTTAGCTTGGGCATTGGGTTGAGAAAGCATTACCTAGGTCAAGACATGAGAATGTGAGGAGCATGTTTCTATCTCACGATATAATTTTGTATTAGGATAGAAATATACCTAATACCTTGCTTGGTTGATAAAACGGGGGTTATTAAAGACCAACTTAGGTTTATCACATCACCACTCGAAGAAGTAGTTGTGAGGCTAAGTTGAGTTAAATGGTTAGACGCATGAAAGTCATTAATCATTTCCACGTAAACCACAACATAATTAATTGCCCACGAACTAGAAATTAACATCCTCGCTCACAATGATGCAGTGAGGCTAGTTTGTCGTGTTTAGAGGATCAAAAGACCATGAACATGCAATTCTAATTATGTCAAATGACAACCGATAGTTGCAGACTTAACCCATTGCAAATTGTAGCATCACATGATTATCTGGTTTTAACTCTATGTTGCTCCTACAGTGCATTCAGAATATTTCGTTGACCAAACTTAGAATTAATTAAAAATCTCCCTCGAAAACTTCTATAACCAACATTTTCGGTATTTAAGATCACACTTGTAATGGATAGTTAGAGGAATAGGTCCAGTCCCTGTGGGTTCAACATTCCAGTTCTTAAAAAGAGCCACTATATTACTTGCATGACCCGTACACTTGCGGACGCGCGAATAACGACACATCAAGTTCTTGGCGCCGTTGCCGGGGACTCGGCGAAGTTTTGATAATTTATCTGTTTTTGTGTGATTTTTGAAATTTCCTTAAGTGTTGAGAAACTTGGTCTTAGTTTGTTTATTTGCAGGTGACAGGTTGTCCTGCCGAGCTGGCTAGAAATAGAGAGCTTGTGGAACCGTTGCTGGAACCTGAACGTCAAATCCATTTGCGAAGGAGAGTATATCTAGAGAAAAAGCTGAAGAGACTTCAAGAAAAGGTACAACAACCGCGGGGCAAGTACAATTTTCATAAGAAGCAATGGCAGCAAGACCAGTTTGCGAAGTGGCAATACCATTAGAGACGAATGTGACCTCTAGCATCTGTAAACCGGAGCCTGGAGGGCACTTTGAGCTTAAACAAAACATGGTGTTGCTGTTACATTCTAGTGGTCAATTCACTGGGATGGCACATGAGGACCCACAACAGCACCTACAGAGCTTTTTAGAGATTAGTGACACGTTTGTCCCCACCGGCGTGTCCACAAATTATGTCAGACTAACCCTCTTCCCATTTTCACTGTTGGGAGAGGGAAAAAAGTGGCTGAAGGCTGAGCCACCGAACTCCATAACTTCATGGAGTGACTTGGCTAAGAAGTTCCTTATCAGATTCTTCCCTTCAGGCAAAACTGCAAAGTTGAGAAGTGAAATACTCAGTTTCAAGCAGAGGCCTGACGAGAACTTATATATGACTTGGGAAAAATTCAAGTCATTGTTGAGAGACTTCCCCCATCACCAGCAATCAAATGAAGTGCTGGCTCATACCTTTGTAGAAAGTCTAGACCCACACACAAAAATATTACTAGACTCTGCATCGGGTGGGCAAGCCTTGGAGAAGACGTATGATGAGTTGTACACTTTGTTGAACAGAATTGCACAAGGAAATCCAGAGTGGCATAGCGAGTCATCGAGGGGGGCAGGAAAGAGATCGGGGTTGATAGAAGTAGATGGTTATGCCTTGGCAGCACAGTTAGCTTCGTTCCAACATCAAATGATGACTTAGTTCAATAAACTGAGTATGAACCAACACCAGGGCCAGGTTAATGCAGCTCAGCAAGCTCCGAGTTGGTGTGAAATTTGTGGTAATAAGGGGCACAATGCAGAATCTTGTGGAGCCAATCCGGAATCAGTCAATTTTGTTGGTAATGTGCATAGGAATTAGAATTTGGGAACAACTCCAACAAAAATTGGCAGGGCCACCCGAATTTTTCTTGGGGTGGAAACCAAAAACAGAATTATATGCAACCTCAAAAACAGCAGTATCAGCAGAATAGGCAGAATCATGGGCAATTGAGTAGCAGCATTGAGGAAACACTGTAGAAAATTATGGAGACCCAAAATCAGTTAGCGGAAAATCAGGCGAGGATGGTAACAGACTTAATGAATCAGCAAGTAGCCACCCGCAATCTTGAAAAACAAGTGGGTCAGATAGCAGCTGCTCAGAACATGAGGTCGCAGGGGGGATTACCAAGCGATGCAGATCCTAACCCCGGGCAAAATCAATGCCATCAGTCTTAGAAGCGGAAAGCAATTAGCTGATGCAGTGCCTAAAGAGTTCAGAAAGGGGGTGAAACAGGAGTTGGTTAGACCAGGACCATCCACCGACACTGGAGAGAATCAGAGTACTGGGAAACAAAATGCACAACCTGCATTGCAGCCAGCACAAAGACCACCACCACCATTCCCTCAGAAAGTCAGAAAGAGCAAGGAGGAGGAATGCTTCAAAATGTTCTTTGAAAGTTTCAAAGAACTTCACATAAATTTGCCTCTTATTGATGTCTTGCAGGGAATGCCCAAGTATGCTAAATACTTGAAGGATGCGATGGCGAACAAAGTTAGATTGGTGGATGTCCAGACTGTAGCACTGACTGAGGAGTGCAGTCACAGGGTATTAAGCAAAATGCCGAAGAAGCTTGAAGACCCAGGGAGTTTTACCCTTCCAATACAAATTGGTAAAGCTGAGGTGCTAAGAGCTTTGTGTGATCTAGGGGCGGTAGTTAATCTAATGCCGCTATCCTTATTCAACACCACGGGGTTTGGAAAACCGAGGCCGACAAGGTTGATGCTGCAGCTGGATGACAAGTCGCGAGTGACACCTGATAGAATAATAGAAGACCTTCTCATCAAAGTAGGTAAGTTTATTATGCCTGCTAATTTTATTGTTTTAGATTTTCAGGTTGATGACCAGGTACCCCTGATCTTGGGACGGCCATTCTTGGCCACCGGAGGAGCGGTGATTGACTTGAAAGCAGGGACCCTGAAAATGAGGGTTGAGGATGAAGAAGAAATCTTCCGCGTTAACCAAGTAATGAACCCATCGGCACACTACAGAAACCTTTGTTAGGTTAGTGTGTTGGCAGAGGATGAGTGTGGGGTGGAGGATTCCACAGGTGCACGGCTAAAGGCAATGTCAAGTCTTCAGCCCAAGTCTGATAGAGGGCTTCAAATTGAGAAGAAGTTGGAGAAAGAGAGGAACAGAGTGGAGACTGTTTCCTCTAAACAACAAATGAAAAGGAGATGGTTCTCGAAAGAGAACCCAGGTATGAGGATGTCCTGAAAAGGACAGTCCACATCGGGCCACAATATAAAATAAGGCGCTGCTTGGGAGGCAATCCAAGGGTACCCCAGGTACAATTTTTTAATTTTGGTTTGTGCTGATTTTGTTATTTTCATTTCGTTTGTGTTTTTGGTGGAAAGTTAAGCACAGATGGAAGGGAAGTCTGAGTACCGAGAAGGTGGAAGCTAAAGAGCATGGAATAGAAGAAGTGTGGTGTCGAACACCCATCTCTGGAACTTGAAAGGACAGCATGCTTTTAGCTTGGCATAGAGGTTCAGGGAGTATTTCTCATCCTTTAAATGTTAATTTAATGCTATGAGGACATAGCATGATTTAAGTGTGGGGTGAGAAAAATTTCAAAATTTTTGTGCTTAACAATTTTTTGGTGAATGTGATGCTTGTGTGAAATTTGGGAGAAATTTAAAAATTTTTGGGAGTCAAGCATGAATTCATCACCCGTTGGTTTTTCTTTTCGGTTCTCTTCCAACGGGGGGTCTTTGAACCGAAGAATTAAAATTTTATTTTTCTTTCCTTTGTCTGTATATAGTGTTTTTAGTCATAGTTAGGGACTATTTCCAACGATGGATGGATGACGACCGTCTTGATGAAAAATTAGTCCATAGGTTTTGGGTTTTTGAAACCATAACTAATTGATGCTTGATGTTCTTGTTAGGTGCTATACATGATTGTAAGATGCAAGTATGTTCAGGGTGAAGCATGCAAGTGTATAACTTTTTTGAGACACGTAGGCTCTTGAATTTGACTCAATATGATTAAAGCTTAATGTTTGAATTCTTGTGATTAGCTGAGTAAGAGTCTGCGGAATGTGTCTTGAATTGAGCATGTGCCATGAGTGTAAGGTTTTTGAGTATTATGTGCTATTGTGGATTGTCTAGAACTTGCCTGGTGTGTTTATAAAACGAAATGAAGGATGTGAATTGGAGGAGATGATTTAGGCATTTCTTTGAATGAACCTAATTTCTATCCCTCAGTTTACCTACCTTGAAAAATTAATCCTAGTTACCCCCATTGAGCCTGGAGCCTATTCTTTGACAGCTGCAACATAAGCTTAACCCTTTTTCTTTCATTAGCCTTGAACTTGATCCAAAACTCTTAAGCACTTAAGGGAAAAATATGAATGAGTAAAGGAGTGAGAAGAAGGAAAAGAAAGGAAAAGTAGCAAGTTGTAGAAGTGGAGAAAAGGACAAAGGTGCACTTGTGTGAAAATGGTTGATTATTAGTAAGGAGTAAGAAAATAAATTAATGAAAAATTATTTATAGAACTCCTTACTAATAAGCTAAAAATGCCTAAATAAAGGGGGGAACATAAGAGGAAGAAGAAAGCTAAAAGGAGAAAAAGGTGAAGTAATGGAAGGGAAGTTCGTAATGAGGGTGTGCTGTATTAAAAGTGCTTAGGAAATATAGTCACTATTACTGGCCATAATAGTACCTACCCGCACCTGAGTGACATTACAACCTAAAAAGTCCTACTTGATCTTACATTCATACATCCTTAAATTAGTGGAATAAAACACTAAGGGCAAGCTTATGGGTCATTACATGATGCATGTGAATTCTTTGTGAGAGTGAGCGTAATTCTAGTCATGTACCCACACATGTTGTGATTTAAAAATTATTTTTGCGTGTGAAATTGGGTAACTCTCTTTCTATGAGGGCACATGTTGAATGAAGGATGTAATTCATGTGGGATTTCTTAATTAGTTGATTTGCATGAGTTTTCGAAGATTGAGAGTCGATTCTTGAGGTTAAGAAGTCTTAACATAGTTGTACTTCATTTCGATGATCAAATCGTGCATGCTCTATTTTTAGCTTGTTATCTTACGTAATCATTATAGCTGTAGCTTGAATAATCCTGCTAAATGTGTTATGAGTGAGTCTCCATATGCATGAGATGTAAAAGGTTGTTCGAGGACGAATAAGACTTTAAGTGTGGGGTTGTGATCTCGGGCAAAATAGCATGACCGACTGACGCTTGATAACTTAATTTAGTCTTGTTTACCTAAGTAATGGTATACACTTTCATGTGATTTTATATAAATGTGAATATATGTGCTAACCAACATGATTAGTCCTTATTTTGTAGGTTTCAATGATTTTGAGGAACTAATTTATAAGTTGGTGAAGTAGCGGAATAGAGTCGGGAGCAGATGCGGCAGGCAGGCAGCACCAGCGCGCCAGCAACGTGCCACGCCATGCCAGCTATGCGACAGGGGTGTGCCAACGCACTACCCAAGCAGCGGTGACACGCTACCAACACGGTGACACTCGGCAGTTTCAGCTTCCGGAGGCAATTTCCAGAGAGCTTTCGCGTTACCTCCGTGTCACGGAGGCAGTGCTCCGCGATACACTCCGTGACACGGATCCGTTCCATGACAAGCTAAATTTTTCGCGTTTTCCATTTACTATAAATAGGTCCCTTAGCTCCTAAATCCAATTGGTCACGATTTTATTCTAGAAAACCACCTAGGAGTGAAGGGAGAAGTGGGAGAACTCATCTAGGGTTTGTCAAATTCCCTTCTCATCTACCAAATTCTTGTAAGTATGTTAATTTAGTTGTAGTTTCTTGTAGTTTTACTAACATGAGTGGCTAGAACCCTTCCTCTAGGGTTGAAGCCATGAATTATGATTGTGATTCTATGAAATTGTTATGGAATTAAGTTATTGATTGTTGCTTTCGTCTTGCATTATGGATTGTTGGTTGTTTTTATGATTGATCACCATGAAAGCATATATGTAAGCTTGGGCATTGGGTTGAGAAAGCATTACCTAGGTCAGGACATGAGAATGTGAGGAGCATGTTTGTATCTCACGATATAATTTCGTATTAGGATAGAAATATACCTAATACCTTGCTTGGTTGATAAAATGGGGGTTATTAAAGACCAACTTAGGTTTATCACATCACCACTCGAAGAAGTAGTTGTGAGGCTAAGTTGAGTTAAATGGTTAGACGCATGAAAGTCACTAATCATTTCCACGTAAACCACAGCATAATTAATTGCCCACGAACTAGAAATTAGCATCCTCGCTCACAATGATGCAGTGAGGCTAGTTTGTCGTGTTTAGAGGATCGAAAGACCATGAACATGCAATTCTAATTATGTCAAATGACAATCGATAGTTGCAGAATTAATCCATTGCAAATCGTAGCATCGCTTGATTATCTGGTTTTAACTCTGTGTTGCTCCTAGAGTGCATTCAGAATATTTCGTTGACCAAACTTAGACTTAATTAAAAATCTCCCTCGAAAACTTCTATAACCAACATTTTCGGTATTTAAGATCACACCTGTAATGGATAGTTAGAGGAATGGGTCTAGTCCCTGTGGGTTCGACATTCCGGTTCTTAAAAAGAGCCACTATATTACTTGCATGACCTGTACACTTGCGGACGCACGAATAAGGGCATGTCAGGTCCCACTCTACACATCAGCATTAAACTCTCAGTGAGTGGGTATTGCTCCACCAGTGTTGAGATCTCCTCATCAGTGGCAATTCTACCTCCAATTTTCAACTATAGCACTAGCATCCCAAACATGTGGCCTCGCCAGCTGTTATCCCGAGACTGATGCTCGGTGGAAGTGAAAAGTGGAACTGAAGAGTTGGCTGACTCCTTCACTTTTGTGACATCCATCATTTAACCTACCAAATGCCCTGCTAGGGGTAGATTAAGATCAGTCTCTTCTTATTCCACGCCAACCTCTCTCAAGAACTGGGTAAGAAGGCTGTCTTAACAATACTTCCATTTGTAGTTTTCTCGGGACCTCTCCGTGTTATCTCTGAGCACTGTGCCAAAGTTGATTGGAAGCCCTTTCATCATCATATACACCAACAAAATTCTCTCTCTAATGATCTATGTGGTGTGTCTCCTAGGTAAGAGTATGCACATACATGTTTGACCCAGATTCTTGCTTCCTTAGTCAAGTAGGAGAATGAGAGTGTAGAATGGGTGCCATTATGATCCTTTGCCCAATGAGCAGATGAATGCACACCACAAAGTGTGTGGTGAATATCACTGTACGGGGTCTTCGCTAGCAATATGAAGTACATAGACGGGTCTACCATAGGCATTCCAAGAAAAGCATTAAATAAACTATTAGCTGTGAAGAGAACCGTGTGACCCCTCCTAAGGTTCTACAAACATGAATCCTAACCCCAACTCACAGACAGTGTCATGGATGGTAGGGAACTCAAGTGCAAGGTATCCCTCATCAATCCAGTTTTTCGAAGCATACTTGGCCTCCTTTTGTGCATTAAACCATTTAAGCCTATGCTCCTCTACTGCTTTGGCTCTGAACCTCCTAGTAGGGGTTGCTTTTGCGACTAATGACTTTGACCCTTTTTTTCCCTTCCTGAGCTGCTTGAGACCTTTGTCAGCAACTACCACTTCTTTTCCTTTATTAGCATAGTAACTACTAAACAATCAACAAGAACTTTGCAGAATTAGTTCATGAATAACAAGGCTAACTAATTAGGTGTAAGATATGCAAGATGACCCTACACCTAATTCACTATCATAGTTGTGAGAATTTATAAAATAGGATACTCAGACTTCCCCCATTGTCATATAAAATCTCATCAACCCAAATTATTCACTAACTTTATAACACAAGTCATGTTCATGATTTTCCTCCCACCTTTCTAATTTATTTCTTTTCAAGAATGCTTCGCTTTAGCCACTCCCTTCACTTTCCCAAATTTTAATTCACAATTCATATAACCCACATATGGAAATAGTCACAATGAATTTAATCAACAATCAAAATGATATTTACTATTTTCCACAATGAATATATATGAATTCTTCAACAACCCAAGATTTTCACAATTCAAGAATGTTAGAACTAAGAACTTTCTCTCTCTACGAACCATACTCCTAATTTTCATGAAATCCAATCATCACCACCTTCACACCCACAACTTAAAATTATGAAATTCAACCAAAAACAAGCAACCCAAATAAGGATATAGCATTATTATGGAAGAACAAAGAGATCTCGGTTATGGAAACCAACATTGTGAAATTCAAGATTTTCACCAATAATGGTGATTTTGGGTTCTTTAACTTAGGGAAGAAGGGTATTGGGAGCATGCTTATAATATTAAATAACAAAGAGAGAAGAGAAATACGTACTTGAGCTGAGGAAGTGTGCTTCACCAAGCGTTTTGGAGAATACAACAATAAGGGAATAAGGGGAGGGGAGTTACGACCTAGTGAGGGAGGAGAGAGAATTTTATTTGCTTTTTTACTTTTGACTTTTTAAGAGAGAGGATGAATGGTGGTTTAAAATAAAGGTGTGGAGAATGGACATTTTTTTGTAATTTTAGGGTCCTTGTGTGAAACCCATGGACAAAAAAATTTTTGTCCAACACGCACTTGGTGTGGCCCGCCTCTCAGCTCGCTAGACACTTAGAGAAAAGATTTCTTCGTGAACTGGGCCTGGCGAGGCACTCCCCCAATGCACCAACCTGAAATTTTTCCTTTTATAGTTTAGCACCTAGCACCCCATGCCAGGTATTTCACCCTAGATAAAAAAAATTTCCAACATTTTTTACCCGCTCTTTCACCTCAAATGCCTTGTTCATCTTTACAAAAATAAAAAAAATTAGAAAGATGAGTTGCCTCCCATTGAGTGCCTTAGTTATAGTCATGGATGACATTCATGGGTTGCCTCCTTGCCAGCACCTGATTTAACGTTGCGGCATGATGCAAGACTTCTCTCTTTCACTCGAGTGAGATGGTTAGTATCCTGACTTGTTGAATTCCCATGAAACACATGTTGTTCAACCGCCTGCTTATACCCTCTACTATTGGTCTCATAGTGAAGTCCTCATAATGGGGCAGCAACCTTGCCACCCTAAACACATCAAACACTGCCTCTTGGCCATCCATAGTCATTAACATCTTTCCCGACTTCACCTTGATCACTGCATCCGCGGTGGCTAAGAATCCTCTTCCCAAATAAATGGAACATGCTTCATTAGCTTCATAGTCAAAGATTATAAGGTTCACTGGCAAGATAAACAGTCCTACTTTAATTAATACATCTTCAATCACACTATCAGGGTAAGAAAGGGACCTGCTGGCTAACTGTAATGTCATTGTGGTGGGGCGTGGTTCACCTAATCCTATAGTTCTGAACAAGGATACATGCATCAGACTAATTCTTGCACCCAAGTCACATAGTGCAGAACCAACTTCTCTACTCCTAATGACCACTGCAATAGTGAAGTTCCCGGGATCTTTCAGCTTTCTTGGAATCTTGTTCATGCACTCTTCCATAAAAGCTACAGTCTCAAACTTAGTGAGCCTTCTTTTGTTTGCCACGATATACTTCAGATACCTAGCATATTTTGAAACCTCCTGCAAAAACTCCACCAATAGTAGATTCACATGTACCTATTTTAAATCATCAAGAAATTTCTTACAAGTTGTATCCTCCTTCTACTTCTTGAGTCTTTGTGGGAATGGAGGAGGTGGTCTAGCTTCTACTACTTTCGGCTGTGAAGTTATTTACTTACCAAACTCAGGCTTCGACCTTACAACTTTCTCTTTCTCTTCTTTTTCATTTCTGGGTATCACTTCACCCAACTCTCTTCCTCTGTGCAAAGAGATGCGCTCAGATTCGTTTTAGGGTTTTTCTTAGTATTTCTTGGAAGTTCCCCTTGCGGTATGCTAGTCTGCTGAAGGGCCAATTGCCCATCTGCTTTTCCAACCTGTGAATGGATTTCTGCATCTCATTAACCACCCGAGTCTACTGAACCATCCACTATTTCATGGTCTCCACTAAAGAATTACCCTGCTGCTGGCCCTGCGGTCTTTGGATGTTGTTCGGGGGGGGGGGGGGGGATTTTGAAAGTTTTTATTTCCTCCACATGAGGGATTAGCTGCATGTTTGTACCCCTTATTGTAGTCATTTTTTGAAAAACATTCACCACGACCTTGTTAACCCACATAATAAATAGACTCTGGGTTTAGTGGAAAACCTAAATATGCATGGCCTTCACCACATGCCTCACATGATAGCGGTGGAGTTTGTACTTTCTGAACTTGGTTCATTTGACTTATAGTTGGTTTCATCACTAGCTTGCTGATCAAATTCACCAACTGATCGATATCTACTCGGATTGCTACTATACCATCCAACTTAAACTTCCCTGGTACTTTGGATTCTATGAAACCTCACCTTTGAGTCGTAAATATCATGACTCCCAGCTGACATGAGATTCAATAGAGATTCTATCTCATCATAGCTCTTGGAAAGATTTTTCCTTATGCTGTAGCGTTAAGAAAAATTTTCGACTCTGACTTCAGCACTTCAATGAAGTTGTGCCCAATGATCTCCTTTAGCTACATATGCTGTGGGAAATCTCTCAAGTATCTCTTATATCATTCCCAAACTTGAGTTGAGGTTTCACCATCTTTCTGCACAAAACTTGAATCTTTCTTCTCAACTCCTTTATTCTTCTCGATGAGAAAAACCTATTGATGAATTTATTGGACAGAGGCTCCCATGTAGTGGTGGAACCTACTGGCTCATTCTGAAGCCACTCCCTAGCTTCACCAATCAATGAGAAAGCGAACAATGTGAGCTTAATATTCTCATCTGACACGTTCTGATAGTGAAAGTTCACATTAAGCTCCACGAACGTCATTAAATATCTGTGGGGATCCTCGTGCAGCTTGCCCTAATATTGACAAGTGTTTTGAACAAACTGCATGGTTCCCACCTTCAACTTGAAGTTTGCAGTGATGGCTGGCGCTATCATCGCTTTAGAAGCATTCTCCTAGTTTGGCCGGGCAAAATTAAGGATTGGAATCCTCTCCTTCTTGTTTCCCTATGCCTGCTCATGGTTTTCTGCCATAAACTTGCGAAAAGTCCTCTCAATCTCTGGATCAAAATGAGCCATGGTTGGTTCCTAACTTCTCATAGATGGCATACACTGCACACAACACCTGCAAACTTCAACAATAAACAAACAAACATAAAATGCAGAATAGCGAAATAAAAATCCTAATCTACAAATAATTAATCAATCTTCAAGTCCCCGGTAACGACGCCAAAAACATGATGTCAACCAAGTGCATGAAAGAACATGTGGTCATCAAGTAATATAGGACAGTGAAGTTTCGATATCGATCACTTAGAGACTTGTCTGATTAATTGCTTAGGGTTAACACTTTATTTCACTATTCTGATAAACACATAGGAAAATGGGGAACAGTTTGGAGATTATACTACTAAAACTTGAAAAGTAAATTAACTAATGGCTTAAACGCGTTTTTACAAATGTTGTAATACAAATGATGATGAGAATCTAGGGTCTTGGCACTTACGCATTCAAGTTGCACTTACGCATTGAAGTTGATTTTTAGGTTTTAAATATGCTAGACTAATTCTTCCTAAGGTTGCTAGTTCCAAGTTACTATCCTATTTCTTTTCATTCCCCCGAACATCCAACAACTATCACATCAACCATAATGCCTATATCCCTATGGTCGCAGGAGAAATAAGAGACGATGGTTATGGCTACTTATATTCAACAGAACAGGGTTGAAGGGTATATTCCTATCCTCGACAATAAAATCCATCTTGAACCCATCAGACAAGAGTCATTGAAACATGTTCTATACTTTCTTTTATCCCTTTTGGTTCTCTCTTCGGAGTTCAAGAAAAAGAAAAAAATATATTCGTGAGGTGATCAATCCAACGAATAAGCAATGAAAATAAGAAAGCATAAACAATCTTTAATGAAGAATTAAGAACTAGAATAAACAACTGTTCAAACTTCAACCATCAACAATGGCCAAAACCCTACCAGAATAGTTTAGCCACTCATGTTTAAGAGAAAAACTAAAGAATTCATCATTCCAATTAACAAAGTAAAGAAGAAAACCTAGAAAATGAACATTTTCTCTTCTCCCAAGAACTGCGTACAAATTGATTAATATGAAAAAAAGAATTCTAACAAAATTCCCTAGAGGTTATATTTATAAGCAAGGCGTCTAGTGACTTTTCTTCCCTTGAAAAGTACAGCTTTAAAACTTGAAAATCCATCCCTGGATGGCCCTAGCGCGCCGCACCATCCAATGCACCAGTCTGTGACTTGCATTTCCTCTAAAGTTTTGCCTCTAGCGAGCCATGCCAGCGAACTCACCAAGGTGTTAGTCGATGGTGTCGCCCAAGCGCATGTAAGCGCAGGTGATCATCAAGTAATATAGGATTTTAAAGTCCAGATATCGTACCCAAGGAACTTGTCAACTTAATCATTATAAGTTTGTTACTTTGATTTTACTAATCTACAAAATAAGTAAAATGAAGATTGGTTTGAAAAATTAAACTACTAAAACTTCAAATCTAAAATTAACTAAGACAAATGCAAGCTTGATTGTATTTTGATAATGGTGAAAGACTAGGGCAATGTCACATGGTTGGTTTCGAGTTGAGTTTTCCAGATGTAATTAAACTAGCGTAATTCTTCCTATGGTTGTTAGTTGCAAGTTATTATCCCATTTCTTGCCACTATCTCTAGCATCCAAGAACTATTTTATAAACCCTAACGCCTATATCCCTGTGGTCACAGGAGAACAATGAAACGACGGTTATGCCTACTAGTATTTCAACTAAACGGGGTTGAAGGTTATATCCCTATCCTCAACAACAACTTCTATCCTATCACCAATTGTTTCAAGGGTCTTTGAATTCCTGTGCTATATTTATTTTTAACCCTTTCGATTCTCTATCCCAAGTTCAATCGAAAGCCAACAGATTACTTACAAGGTGATCAATCTTAAAAATAATAAATTAACACAAATAACTACAAACAACCATAATTGAAGAATCAAAACCAACTTTAATTAGTCTTTCAAACAATCAACCATTCACCATAGCAACAACCCTAAAATATGAGCTTAGCCACTCATAGAGAAGCGGAAAAATAAATATTTACTCATCATTATACGAAAATACGAAGTAAAGAAGAGAAACCTAGTTGTAGAAATTTTTCTTCCTTCTGAACGGCTTACAAGCTTTCGTAAATGAACTATGAAATGTAAAAATGAGTAAAGACTTCTCCAAGAAGTCCAAAACTTCTTAACAAATGACCTAAGGCCTCTATTTGTAGATGAACCTTCAATGACACGTCTACCCTTTAAGACTTGGCTAAAATCTACATTTTCTGCCCCGAAATGACCCTAGGCGCCGCCCTATGTATCTCACCATAGACATAGTCAAATTTCCAATAGTTTCAGCTCTAGACAAGGCCTGGCGCGCTGCCCCCTTTATATCGCAAAGGTGTTCATCAAATTTCTCTAAGTCTGGACATCTCTGGCGCATGGCGCCACTCATCTCGCCAAGTTTGTGAAGTGCAATTCTCTGAAGTTTTCCACGCCAGCCATTGAACCAGACTGAAGTTTTTGTTCTCTGAAGTTTGGGACGTGGTGCAGGGCGCCATCCATAGCAGCAAACCCGTCAACTTCTCAAGTCTTCATTTCTTGCATCATTTTGATCCCATTTTGTTTTGTTTTCTGCTCAAATCAACTCAATTTTTTTAGAGCATAAAACACACACATACATGAATTTAAGCATAAAATAAGGATTATGAACTCAAAACATGACCAAATATGGGTAAAATCATGGCAAATGGGCATAAAAATATGTGCAACATCACCACCCCACTTAGACCAATGTTCGTCCTCGAACAATCCTAAAACACACCTAAACTCATGTTTCACCATCACACTTGATACCTATATAAAATCATACTCAACCAACTAGCATGGATCATTCATAAAGTGGTTTATCATCATACAACAATTTTCCCACATAGAAAGATTTCACAATAAAGAAGACACAACCTCTATAAATGACTCATCTTTTCAACACAAAGGGCCAACATGATTAAGTGTGATACATGCAACAAGTAGTACACTGAATTAGACTTGTTGTGCCCCTCACTTTTAGTGATGTTCCTCTCTCAATTTCATCATTGTAAAGAGATGAAACACAATAAGTAAAGAACACTTACACTCACAAATGATATAAAGCACATATGTACTCATACCATAGGCTTGCCCTTCATGTACGTTAAGACTACCTAATTGCTTCAAGAGATTAAGATCACAAGGAATTGTCTTAGTTGAAATGTTGGATAAGGGACGGGTAGGACTGACATATCATTTTATAGTGACCACCACCCTAAGCACTTCTATGACATATTTCATTTTTCTTGTCCACCACCTTTTTCCTTGCTTGTTCACCTTTCATCTACTCACCCTTGTCTTTTCTTTTCATGCCCTATTTTCCACTACTTGACAGCTAGTTTTCTAATCATAGAATTAATAACAATTTTGTAATTAATCCTCCCTTTTTCAATTCCCTAACAGCAAGTAAACAACACAATTTTTATGGGCACCCCTTCTTTCACATTTCTTTTCTTACCACAATTTTTTTCTTTTTCCCTTAACATTATGCTTTGGTTGACCTTTACTTTCATGTCTCAAATTGCCTAAGACTACTTTGGACAAATAAGTTTGAGGTTTCACAAAAAATGGATTAAGCTACTATTAAGGCTAAGAAAAAAAGGCTTTTAGGCTAAACGAGGGTAACTAGGGAAAATGATTAGGGAGGTAAAACAACTATAGGAAAACAAATGGTTTCTTCAAAGAAATGCCTTGATCATCTCTCAACTCCCTACAAACTAGTTATCCTACATGCACTAACGCAAGTTCTAGATGCAATCATATACACATAAAAAGCAATTTGGCTCACCTCTCATGACAATAAGAATCTAATCAGCTTCTATAGCTTCACATTCACACAATCATATTGAATGATAAGTTTATTCATTATTAAGCCCTAAGGATATGTTGAGTCAAATTAAAGAGATATGTGTGTCTCTCATGGATCCTCACTCATGAAATAAATATGACCACTATATTTACTCCAGCATAGCAGCTAAGTAGTGTATCAACAAGCATACAAGTGGATGACCTATGACTCAAATCCTTAAAATAAAAGAAATGTGACAGAAATTCCCGTAAGACGGTCATCATCCATGTATCATAGGGAAACTTCATTACTCTAAGAGTACAAAGACTACTAAAAATGAAAAAATTACCTGGTTCAAAGGGCTCCCCATTGGAAAAGAACCGAGGCCATAAGAAAAACCGACAGGTGGGTGGGTGAGATATGCCAATTTTCAAAAAAATTTCAAACAAAACAAGACGGCGTATTCACCCTTAACCTCAAAATTCAGGGAGACATACCCTCATCCCACACTAAAAGCTTTGCTCTATCCTCAGAGAACCTAAAATTAAAGATCAGATTAGAGTGAGAAAATATTCCCTGAGACCCTCTAGGGCCTAGCTATCAACATGTATTTTTGGATTCACGGGTCACAAGACCCCACACTTAAGATCAGACCATGCTCCTTAGCTTTGATTTTGAGTACCCAGACTTCCTCTCTCTATAAAAGAAAGTCAACAGTTTTCATGCCCCGAGTCTACACCCTAGACGGAACACGGTACATGGAGTCACAAGCTACCCCAAGTCAACCCTTGGTCTATCATACACTGGTATTCTGAGTAAACATGCACAGTGGAACTTTGAAAAAATATCATAAAACATTTGATAAATACGAGTCTGAAAGTATAAAGTTCAAAACATTTGAATAGTACTGATAAATCTGAAAGTCATGTCTATCTGAAAGCCATCTAACTGAGGAGTTGCTGGGACAAACCCCTAGCAAACTCTACGTCTAACTGAAACTAGTAAATGATTGCAAGAAAGAAACAATGCCTCGGATGATGAGGACTCACACTTCAACTGCTGAGGTGGAGAATCTGAACTGTGGTGGCTAGCGGTGCTGAGTTTGAGAACCTGTAGCTTTATCATGAAACGATACAACATGAAAGTATGCATTAGTACTTTGAATGTACTGAGTAAGTGGGCGAAACATGAATAATATGATAACACTAGTAACTGAACTAATATGACATGAAATGACCAACTGAAATACTGTAAAACTGATACAATTGGTGTAAAACTGATATGGTCAAAAATGACCTTGGCTGATGGTCATAAACATGTCCTAAGTCTGGCATACTGAGTCTGAAATACTGCACTAAATAGATCCGGACTGAAGAATCTGAGAGTAAACTGTATTGACTAGTGGGAAAGGATATAACCGACATATAACCATATGAGCTAGACGTAGAGTCGGATGTACACACCTCATCGGTAGGACCCAATATACCTTTCCATGGTATAAAGGCATGGACTATGAAAATCACTGTCAGAGGGGGGTCATGAGGCCATGTAAATATATAACCTACGGTGGCAACGTAGTTCTGGAACCTGGGTGCGCTGGAACCCCGGCCCTTTCAGTGCTAAGTCCTGCTCCCAATAGATAATCCTATTATTACTACTACTGACAAACAGATAGCTCGATACTGGGGCCCAAGACTATACTGACCCAGGGATACTGTCAGTGAGTTCCCTGAGCGTCTTATGGGACCAGATTTGGAAATTGAGTTTTAAGACTGGTCAGAGCTGGTTATTTAGAAGTGTCGTAAACATCTAGAGAACAACTGATAATTGAACTGGGGTCTGGGGGCTGTTCAGAGCTATAACTGGAATGTCATTACCGCCTAATCGACCAAATAACTGTAATCTGAGTATGAGTCTGATAACTGAGAGGTACCACTGACACCTCGGGAAAAGACTATAGTCAAACTTATCAGCTGACATTACTATCAAACACTAAAATATTCTAGAACTGTGACTGAAACTAAACTAACAATTCTAAGGAAATATAATGTATATAGACTTTCTAGCTGAATTTGAATAACATGCATGTAAGAAAAATTTTAACACATATAATCATTATAGAAGCCCCTAACTTTGAGAGATGCAAATAATTCTCATGAATTCAAAGCTTACGCAGGAATCTAATTTCTGACTTTTCGAATGCTAGGGCTGAATTTTCTAAATATATGGAACAAGCATCATTTTAGTTACAAACTGGTGGAAAATAACTACAATTAACATAGGATACGATTCCACAAGAATTAATCAAGAACAATAATAATATCTTCAATTTTGTAAGTTCAGGGCAGGACTGAAAGTTAACAGAGAGAGAGTTTTTGGGGAACGCAAGGGGAGAACAATCTCAAATGGCTTCGACCACTTTGAGCTCAACGTTCCACCAAACAACTTTAACCTTGAATTCTATAGTAATACCAATTGCCCTGCCTGAAACTCATGAGGTTCAATGCACTTATCATGCTCTCTCGTAGTCCTCTCCTTGTACATTTTGGCATTTTCGTAAGCACTAATCCTGAACTCATCCAGCTTATGTAATTACAATATCTATTTCACTCCAACGGCTTCCAAATCCATATTAAACATATTTATGGCCCAATATGCTCTGTGCTCTATCTCAATTGGTAACTGACATGCTTTTCCAAAAACTAGCCTATATGGCGAGGTGCCAATAGGAGTTTTGAAAGTTTTCCGATAAGCCCATAATGCGTCATCCAACTTACTAGACCAATCCTTTCTATTTGTGCTCACGGTCTTATCAAGAATTCTTTTGATTTCTTAATTTGACACCTCCGCTTTTCCACTGTTCTACGGATGATAAGCGGTAGCTACCTTATGTTTCACATTGTATTTAGCCAACAGGTTATTTAATATTCGGTTACAGAAGTGTGTACCTTCAACACTAATGATGGCCCTGGGTGTGCCAAAGTGACTAAATATGTTCTTTTTCAAGAAACGGGTTACAACCTTTGCGTCATTGCTAGGAAGTGCTATAGCCTCTACCCGCTTTGATACATAGTCAACTGCCACCAAAATATACATGTTCTTGTTTGAAGAGATGTAGGGCCCCATGAAGTTAATTCCCCAACAATCCAACTCCTCTATTTCCATAATTCCTCACTGGGGCATCTCCCGCCTCTTCAAAATAATTCCCTATTTTCTGAAAACTATTACAGGATTCCGCAAATGAATATGCATCTTTGAATAGAGTGGGCCAATAAAATTCAGCTTGAAGGAATTTTGCTGCAGTCCTATCTCCACTATGATGTCCACCATATGGTGAAGAATGGCAGCTTTCCGGAACCTGGTGCACCTCTCCCTCTGGAACACATCTTCTGACCAACGGATCAAAACCTATCTTGTAAAAGAAGGGTTCATCCCATATATAGAATCAACTATCCTGCAGTCATCTTCTTTTCTCTTCTGAGTTTGCATCTGGTGGGTACACACCACTAATAAACAAATTTACCATATCCACATATCATGGCAGCTCCTGGCTATGCATAACCAATAAGTGCTCATCAGGAAAAGTCTCCACTGTGTTAGTCCCACAGTCAATATGCTCTCTATCTTCCAAGTTGGATAGGTGATCTACTACTTCATTTTCTGTGCCCTTCCTATCTTTGATCTCAATGTCGAATTTTTGCAGTAGTAATATCCACTGAATTAGTCTAGGCTTAGCATCCTTTTTTGAAAATAGATACCTGATTGGGGCATGATCAGTATAAACTACAACCTTTGTCCCCACTAGATACGCTCAAAATTTGTCAAATATATATACCACAACCAATAACTCCTATTCTGTCATAGTTTAATTTTCTAAGCTGTATTTAGGGACTTGCTTATGTAGTAAATGGGTTGAAACCTCTTTCCCTTATTCTATCCCAAGACAACTCCTATCACATAATCACTGGCATCACATATCACAATAAATGGTAAGACCAATCTGGGGCCTAATAACTGGAGCTATTGTCAACTTATCCTTCAATCTGTTGAAAGCCTGCACAGATTCCCTATTGAACTCAAACTTCACATCCTTCTCTAAGAACTTGCACATAGGAGTTGCAATTTTTGAGAAATCTTGAACGAACCTCTTATAGAACCCAGCATGTTATAAGAAACTATGTGTTCCTTTCACAGAGACCGGGGGTGGTAGTTTTTCGATAGCTTCAACTTTAGCACTGTCAACATAAATACCTGCCTTTAAACATTTATGGCCCAAGACTATCCCCTCACATACTATGAAATGGCATTTGTCCCAATTCAGTACAAGATTAGTCTCTTCACATCTGGCTAGTACAACATCCAAATGATTCAAGCAGTTATTGAGGTCACTCCCATACACTGAGAAGTCATTCATGAACACCTCCACATATTTCTCCACCATGTCTGTGAATATAGCCAACATATATCTCTGGAATGTACTTTGAGCATTACATAATCCAAATGGTATCCTTCAAAATGCAAAGGTATAGAAAGGACAGGTGAAAGTCGTCTTCTTCTCCTGATCCTCCTGTGTGATTATAATCTGATTGTAACTTTAATACCATCAAAGAAACAATAATAATCTTGCCCAGCTAACCTATGTAGCATTTGATCCAAGAAAGGCAAGGGAAAGTGATCCTTCTTGGTGAATGCATTGAGCTTTCGGTAGTCAATACAAATTCTCCACCCTATGACTATTCTTTGGGGGATCAATTCAACCCTCTCATTATGCACCATAGTCATCCCCTCTTTTTCAGAACACACTGAACTGGCTCACCCAATATTTTCCGAAATCGAATAGATGGCGCCTGCATCCATCCACTTTATGATCTCCTTCTTTACCACCTCTTTCATGATTGGGTTTAGTCATCGCTGATATTCAACACTGGGTTTGGAACCTTCTTCAAGCATTATCTTATGCATGAAAAAAGAACTACTTATTCCTTTTATGTTAGCTATTGTCCATCACAGTGCTATCACACGATGCCTTAGTACTTCCAGCAACCTGTTAACCTATTCATCATTCAACAAAGTAGATATTATCATAGTCAGTGTGTTATCACTTCCTTAATATGCCTATTTCAAATAAGTGGGGAGGGGTTTCAATTCAAGAGCTGGTGATTTCTCAATAGAGGGCTTCGATTTCACCTAATTTAGAGATTTTTCATGTATCTCCATAGGCATATCTCTTCTGACATATGAATTGGTGGCATCTAGTTCTGCTAAACATTCTGCCATATCTGACCCTTTGTCTTTTCTTCCACATATACCAACACTCTTCCTATTGGATCATCCTGCGATAGATACTAGTCTAAGGTTGTAGTGGATAATTCCAGCTCGATCGCCATAATGGTTTTCATCTCCTCGTGGTGGGGCGGCAAATTTGCTGCTCTGAACATATCAAAAATTGCTTCTTGAACATCCACTATCATGGTCACCTTGCCTGATTTCACCTTTATTACAACATCTGCGGTGGCTAAAACTTCTCTCCCCAAAATGAGGGAAAATACTACATCTGCTTCATAGTCCAGGATTATAAAGTGTACAGGCCAGATAAAATGTCCCACGTTTATCAAGACATCTTCAACGATTCCTTTCGGCTGAACAATGGACCTATCTACCAGTTGTATGGTCATTGTAGTGGACATTGGTTCGCCTAGACCCAATGTTCTAAGCAAAGACTCAAGCATCAGATTGATGCTAGCACCAAAATCAGACAAAGCTGACCCAACTTCTCTACTTCCGATGGTCACCAAAATTATGAAACTCCCAGGGTCCTCCAATTTCTTAGGAATTTTATCTTGCACCAGCGAACTACACCCCTCTAGCAATGCTACAGTTTCAAATTCCGTTAGCTGCATCTTATTTGCCATAATATCTTTCAAATATTTGGCATATTTTGGAACATCTTGTAAAAGCTCCACCAAAGGTAAGCTAGCTTGAAGTTGCTTTAAAATCTCTAGAAATCTCTGACAAGCTATGTCCTCTTTTAGCTTCTTAATTCTTCGAGAAAATAGGGGAGGTGGTCTAGCAACTGCAATTTTTTATTTTAACAGACTTGGTTTCACCAAATTCCTCTCTACCCATCATAGTCTGCTCCTCATCAGTCTTTTCCTCTATGGGGATCACTTCACCTAACTCCTTACTATTGTGCAAGGAAACAACATTTACATTTTCCTTGGGGTTCTTCTCAATTTTACCCAATGTGCCCCTTGTGGTCTGTTGTTCAGCTGTAGGGCCAATTTCCCCGTTTGTCTTTCAAGTTCATGGATGGAAATTTGCATTTCATTGACCACTTATTTCTACTGCACCATTCATTGCTTCATTTTCTCATCAAGAGAACTGTTCTGTTGCTGGCCCTATGGCCTTTGATAAGTGTTTTGGGGCCTTTGGAAGTTTTGATTCCCTCCCCATGAGGGATTTTCTCCATTCTGGTACCCCTGGTTATAGCTGTTACCTGCAAAACCTTTGCTATACCCTGTTGTCCCACAAAATATACAGACTCAGGATTAAGAGGACAACCAGAATAGGCATGGCTTTCTCCACACACCTCACATGATGGTGGTCGGATTTATACCTTTTGTACTTGCTACACTTGGCCTCCTACTGGTGTGTTCACCAACTTACTGATTTCCTGACTAATGTTTCCCTGATTGCTACTACACCATCCACCTCAAGCTTTCCGACCCCTTTGCTGTTGCAAATCCTCTGCCTGAGTCTTGATAATTCTAGTGGCCAGTTCACTGGGATGACACATGAGGACCCACAGCAGCACTTACAGAACTTTCTTGAGATTAGTGACACGTTCGTCCCCACCGGCGTGTCCACAGATTATGTCCGACTTACCCTCTTCCCATTCTCATTGTTTGGAGAGGAAAAGAGGTGGTTGAAATCTGAGCCACCGAACTCTATAACTTCGTGGGATGATTTGGCAAAGAACTTCCTTATCAGATTCATCCCTTTAGGCAAGACTGCCAAACTCAGAAGTGAGATATTAAGTTTCAAGCAGAGGCCTGATAAGAACTTGTATTTGGTGTGGGAGAGATTCAAGTCATTACTGAGAGACTGTCCCCATCACCAGCAGTCCAATGAAGTGCTAGCACACACCTTTGTAGAAAGTCTAGACCCACACACAAAAATTTTACTAGACTCTGCATCAGGTGGGCAAGCCTTAGAGAAGACATATGATGAACTGTACACTCTATTGAATGGAATTAATCAGGGAAATCCAGAGTGGCACAGCGAGGCATCAAGAGGGGCAGGAAAGAGAGAAGGGATGATAGAGGTAGATGGTATGAATGCCTCAGTGGCACAGCTAGCATTATTCCAACATCAGATTATGACTCAGTTCAGTAAATTGAGTACGAACCAACAACAGGGTCAGGTAAATGCAGTTCAGCAAGCTCCGAGTTGGTGTGAAATCTGCGAGAATAATGGGCATAATGCAGAATCATGCAGGGCCAATTCAGAATCAATCAATTTTGTTGGGAATGTTCAAAGGAATAATCAGAATTTCGGGAACAATTACAACAAGAATTGGCAAAGCCACCCAAATTTTTCTTGGGGTGGAAATCAAAGGCAAACTTACCAGCAACCTCAGCAGCAACAGTATCAGAACAATAGGTAGATTGATGGCCAGTTGAGTAGCAACATTGAGGAGATGTTGCAGAAAATTATGGAGACCCAGACTCAACTAGTAGAGAATCAGGCGAGGATGACATCGGATTTGAAAAATCAACAATTGGCACCGCAATCTAGAGAAGAAGATGGGTCAAATAGCAGCTGCTCACCACATGAGACTGCAGGGAGGACTACCCAGTGACACAGATCCTAACCCCCGCTAGGTCAATGCCATCAGTCTGAGGAGTGGCAAGCAATTAGATGATGCGATACCTAAAGAGAAGAGAAATGAGGTGTACCCGGAGTTGGTTAGGAAAGGACCATCCATTGAAAAGGGAGAGAATCAGAGTGCAACAAAGGGAGAGAATCAGAGTGCAACAAAGGGAGAGAATCAGAGTGTAAAAAAATGCATAATCATCATTGCAGCCAGCATAGGGACCACCACCACCATTTCCGCAGAGATTCAGAAAGAGCAAGGAGGAGGAATGCATCAAAAAGTTCTTCGAGATTTTCAAAGAACTTCACATTAATTTGCCTTTGCTTGATGTTTTGCAGGGAATTCCCAAGTATGCTAAATACTTGAAAGATGTGACGGCCAACAAAGTCAGACTGGTGGATGTCTAGACGGTAGCACTGACTGAGGAGTGCAGTCATAGGGTGATGAGCAAGATACCTAAAAAGCTCAAAGACCCAGGGAGTTTTACCCTCCCCATACAAATTGGTAAAGCTGAGGTGATAAGAGATTTGTGTGATCTAGGGGAAGCAGTTAATCTAATGCCCCTATCTTTATTTAACACCTTGGGGTTGGGACAACCGAGACAAACAAGATTGATGTTATAGCTAGTAGATAAGTCACGAGTGGCACCGGATGGAATTTTAGAGGACCTTCTCATCAAAGTGGTTAAGTTCATTATACCCACTGATTTTATCATATTGGATTTTCATGTTGATGATCAGGTACCCTTAATCTTGGGATGGCCATTCTTGGCCACTGGAGGAGCCATTATCGATGTGAGAGCAGGTTCCTTGAAAATGAGGGTCGAGGACGAAGAAGAACTCTTCTGAGCCTACCAAGAGATTAACCCACCCACACACTACAGAAACTTGTGTAAGGTCAGTGTGTTGTCAGAGGATAAGTATGGGGTGGCAGATTGCACAGGTCCACAGTCAAAGGAGATGATTAGTTGTCAGCCCGAGTCTGATGAAGCGCTTTAGTATGAGAAGAAGTTGGAGGAAGAGAGGGACAGAGTGGAGGTTGTTCCCTTCTAAAAATCAAAATAGTAGAAGATGGTTCTCAAAAAGGAACCTAGGTATGAGGATGTCCTGAAAAGGACAGTTCATGTCGTGCCGCGACGTAAAATTAGGCGCTACTTGGGAGGAAACCCAAGGTTACGACAGGTACAATTTGTAATTGTTGTTTGTGTTTATTTTGTTTATTTTCAACTTGTGTTGTTTTTGGTGGAAATTTAAGCACAGATGGAGGGGAAATCTGAGTACCCTTGGAGGAGGAAGCTAAAAAGCATGGAAGAGGAAAAGTGTGGGGTCGAATACCCACTTGTGCAAAAATGAATATGAACATGGTGTTAGCTAGGCATAGATGCCCAGGCAGTATTTCTCAGCCTTTTGAATTTTAATTAGATGCTTTGGGGACATAGCATGATTCAAGTGTGGGGTGAGGAAATTACAAAACAAATTTGTGCTTAATGATTTTGGTGAATGTAGTGCTTGATAAATATTGGAAAATTTTTTGAAAGCATGACTTCATAACCCGTTGGTTTTTCTTTTCGATTCTTTTCTGACGGGGGTCTTTGAACCAAAGAATAAAAAATTTCTTTGTCTGTATATAGTGTTGTTAGTCATAGTTAGAGACTATTTCTGACGATGGATGGATGACGACCGTCTTAAGGGAAAATTAGTCAATAGGTTTTGGTTTTTTAAACTGTAGCTAATTGATGGTTTGATGTTCTTGTTATGTGCTATACATGAATGTAAGATGCAAGTGCAGTTAGTGCTGAAGCATGTAAGAAGTGTATAACTTTGTTTGAGACACCTAGGCTCTTGAATGTGACTCGATGTGATTAAATCTTAATGTTTAATTCTTGTGATTAGCTGAGTTAAGAGTCTGCTGAATGTGTCTTGAATTGAGCATGTGCTGAGAGTGTTATATTCCATGCTATTATGGATGTATAGAACTTACCTGGTGTGTATACAAAATGAAATGAACGATGTAGAGTGTAGGAGATGATTTAGACATTTCTTTGAATGAGCCAATTTCTAACCCTTGCCTTACCTACCTTGAATGTTGGATCCTAGTTACCCCATTGAGCCTTAAGCCTATTCTTTGATAGCTACAATATAAGCTTAATAATTTTTCTTTCATTAGCCTTGAATTTTATCCTAAACTCCTAAGTACTTAAGTGAAAAATCCGAAAGAGTAAAGGAGTGAGAATCAGGAAAAAGAAGGAAAAATAACAGTTGTGGAAGTTGAGAAAGGTCAAAGGTGAACTTGTTTGAAAATGCTTGAGTATTCGTAGGGAGTAAGAAAATAAATGAATGCAAAAGTTGCTTAAGTACTCCTTACTAATAAGCTAAGTGTGCTTAAAGAAATGGGAACAAGAAGAGGAAATTTAAGAGTGAAAAGCAGGAGGGTGAAGTAAGAGAAGAGATGTCCATAATGAAGGTGTGATGTATTAAAAGCGTTTGGGGAAGATAACTACTGTTATTAGCCATAATGGTACCTACCCGTCCCATAGCTTACATTACAACCCAATAAGTCCTACTTGATCTTACGTTCACACACCCTTAAATTAGTGAAGTAATACACCGAAGACAAGCTTATGGGTCACTACATGATGCATGCGAATTCTTTGTGTGAGCGAGCTTAATTTCCATTTATATACCCATACATGGTGTGATTTGATAATTTATGAGTGAAAATGGGTAACTCTCTTGTGTTGTGAGGGCACATGTTTAATGAAAGATAAACTTCACGTCGGATATATTGATCGGTTGATGTGCATGAGTTTGTTGATGTTAGGATGTCTTAACTTACTTATATTTAATTTTAATGGTTAAATCTTTCATGCTCTATTTTTAACTTGCCATCTTAAGCAGTCATGGTAGTTGTAGCTTGAATTGTCTTGCTAAATCAGCTATGTCTGAGTCTTCATGTGCATAAGATGTAAAAGGTTTGTTCGAGGACGAACATTATACAGTTTATTTTGGTTACTGTTATTATCAGTTGTTTACATATATATGGAAAACCTATGTTTCAGTTGCAGTGAGACGCCTGTGTTGGACTTTTTTGTGTTTTAGGTTCTATGGATAGTCCATACTGCAGAGGAGATTCAACTGAAATTTTTCTTGAATTAGGTAAAAGAGCTGAGTCTTTTAAGCTTTAAGATTACATTCGAGGACGAATATTCCTAAAAAGGGGGGGGGGAGGATGTTACATCCCATAAGTTCCTATCATTTAATTGATGCATTCGTACGTATAGTCCAGGGTTTTAGAGTATGATCCATATGTAAAAAGCCTCTAGAAATGAACACACGAACACGACATCGAGCGAGCGGGAGGTCGGGGTCGGAGGCTAAGCGCACTGGGTGCCGCACCACGCCGGCCAGCCCGGCGCCTTGAGCGGCACGTCGCACACCCTTGGCTAGTGCTATGGCTCAGGTTCCACACACCCCTATCTAGTACAATGGGTGGCGCACCGCACCCCCTGCCCACCGCCCCAATAAGTATAAATAGTGAAGTGGGAGTTGATTATTCGCTGTAAACATTTCCCTCGGTCCCGAATAGAGAAGATGCACGACTTTCATTCAAATTTCATCAAATTACACCATCAAACGCCGTCCAAATGGAAATTAACTTTGGCTAACATGTTCTAGGCATACAGGAAGAATCTCTGTGAAGTTATTTCTTGAAACTTCGCCTGGCATACCGAAACTCCGCTGAGTAGATATTGTCGGAATTACTCCAAATTGAGTCCTAAATGGCCATAGGCAATGGGTAAGCATTTCTCTCTTCTAAACTCTCAGAAAATTGTGAGTTTTCAGCCAAGTTAAATAGAGTTGAATTATAGTTATTATTATTATCGAAAGATGTCGTTGTTGGATGAATTTAGTATTGAAAATAGCCTTATTCTCTCATTGTTAAGGCTATAGTTGAGTGGAACCACCAGTTACAGGTTGAAACTCATCAGTTAAATGAGAATTGACATTCGAGATATTTTAAGGGTTATTCCTTCGGCAAGTTATTCTCGTTGTATAGTGATGTGACCTGCGCCTCTGAAAGTAGACAATGATCCTATATATTATGATTAGTTGCTGCTAGTATATGATGATCTTATATGTTGTAATTAGTTGTGGCTAGTGGATTATGATTACATATGTTGTGGTTAGCTGCTAGAAAATCTATTAAGAGTATATTGTAGTATCCCTTGTCGGGAAAGAGTATGTTAGGTGTGACTCACGCTCGAAGCGTCATAGAAACTCTCGGTTCTTCTATTCACAGTATTAGTAGAATGCTGACATTTTTCTATCATGCCAAGGCCTTAGAAGTTTATGGTTAGCTATTGGGCCTGAATTAGTAAGTTGAAAAGCATAAGGCACAGTCAGGTGATATAACCTTCAGTTTGACGTCTATATTTTCAGTAAAGCCTGTCTAGAGGCCATTGGCATACCTTAATGTCTCTAGGGACAGAAAGTTTGATAGGATGATCATACCTTATAGTCAGCGCCACCAGGGTTGCCTAGTGAACTGAGTGATAGCCTGCCATCTAGTTAGCTACTGCTAGTAATTGTCAGTTTTAGTCGATTTAGTGCTTGTCATACTGGTTGCCTAGGAAGTTTTCCCAGTTGTATGAGTCAGATATACCAATGGGCACCCTAAAGAGGGAATATTATTAGTAGTTGAATATGGGGCCAATGTCCCAGCCTGCTCTTATAAGATACTCAGGTACAGATTAAGGTCGTGAGTGCCGTATTGAGATACCCATATGCTCACAGGGGAAATATGATGTACGAAGGGACCAGATTGAGGTCGTGAGAGCCGTATTGAGATACCCATATGCTTACAGGAGAAATATGATGTTCGAAAGGACCAGATAGAGGCCGTGAGGGTCGTATTAAGATACCCATGTTCTCGGTGGAGCAATATGATGTCCGAATGGACCATATTGAGGATATGAGGGTCGTATTGAGGTCAAGTCACCTCTAGACTCCTCTATTCCATAGTTCCATCATGATCCTCAGTCGATCCAAGACTCGGGGTCCAGTTACAGTAGCCTAGATGGCTCAGATACAGTTACAATTATACTTACTTTCAAGGCAATAGGGGTATGTAGACTGATTGGCACCTGCTGAGGCTTATGGGGGCCCAGGTAGATCATCTCTGTGTTGATTGGACCTTCCAGGCTTATGGGGGCCAGGTTAGGTTTTTGTTTGTATACTTGATTGATAGCTATAGCTTATGAATGTATAGTTGTACAACTTCAGCTCATATACATGTGGTGAGTTACTAGATGCAAGTTATGAATGAGAAAGCTTAAAGGTTATCTTTTTCCCTTTCTTGCTAGTTACTTTCAGTCATTATTAGCTTCTATTCAGCTTTTTATTATTACCTTACATATTCAGTACATATTGTATTGACGCCCAACTATGGGGCGCTGCATACTTGCCTGCACATTTAGACAGATGGGTTTCAGGATCTCCTTTAGCAGCTAATCGGAGTCAGCATATTGGTTAACTCCTCTCATTCGGAGTTGCCAGGTAGTGGGAGTTTGCTCTTTTGTTGTAAAGTTTTGGGTAGGTCGGGGCTCTATCCTGACCACTATTTCACTCCTAGAGGCTTGCAGACTATAGTATTCAGTTAGTCGATTGTTGTTGGCAATATGGGGACAATGTATGTCTTATTTTGTGCATTGGCCATGTGGGGCATAGTGTAGCTGCTTGTTTTCATTCCTGTTTCTAACTAGAAAGCATGGTGGTCTTGTCGGCCTGCATAGGATCCCTCTTATTGTTATATTGGCTGGGTTAGCAATTTTCTTTTATAGGTGCTGTGTGGCCTTATTGGCCCTGTTATACCCTTGGAGCCTAAAGATCAGACCCGAGAGTTGAAACGGAGAAAAAGTTGAAATTTGGAATTAGACTCACAACGGGTCATGAGGAGACTCGTCAGAGCAACCGATGAGTGTGATGTGAATCGTGGAGAGGCCAAGGGATTTAATGTGACACTTGACGAATGAGACCCCATGGCCATGACCACGACTCATGGTCAGGCCCCATGAGTCATTAGGTTAGTCGTGGGGAGGGTCATGGTCAGCTAAGGATAAAATAATTGGCATGGAGGCATTGTACATTACGGGTGGTGACCACGAGTTGTGGTCACCAGTAACGATTCATGAGGTTGCCTGTGACGAGCCTAGGTGATCAGATGAGCAGTGTAATAGACGGATCAAGCCTCGAGTCGTGACCCTTGACCACGAGTCGTTAGGTCCCTCATTGGGACACCTGTCAATTATTTTCTACGAATTTAGTAAGGACTTTTCCGTAATTGCTAAGCTTCTAAGGCCTAAACTAGATTGTTTTGAGTTATGAATAGTGGCTTTTAAAAGGGTTAAGTTCATTTTAGGCCTCATTCATCCATGCATGCAATGTAGAAGACTAGAGAGAGTGATCAAGCCCAGCATTCATCAATTTCTCTTCAATTTTCTATTGGGCATTCAAAGAATTGTACGAATCTACTACCAACATGAATGTAGGGTTATGAATGGGTGATTCCGTTCACACCCATGCCCAATCCCTCACTAAATCATGAATGATCTATGATTAGTCTATAGGGTTTTAATCCAATGATTGAAATTCCTAATTCTTTACATGGATATGATTTAAATACGTTTCTACTATTGAATTATGAAGCATGGGCAAGCTTTATAATATTTTCAATTAAAAATCAAGTTTCTAGCTTTATGAATGAAAAATCCCATTGATGAGAATTTCATGAAATATGAGATTTATGCTGAATGTATGAGGACGATGAGATATTATGATGAAGAGTATGTGTAAAGCTACTCATGTTTAAAAATCATGTTTTCGATATGAATTGAGTTATTTCAAGTATGATAAAGCTTTGGGCAATGCCCCATGTTCAAAGTATGATTGATGATTTCTCGAATTAATCTTACCATATGGTTTGAGCGAAGGCTCCCACTTATAGTTTCAACTTGTGGCATGTTTGAATTAAAACTTTTCATATGCATAGCTTACCACATGGTTTTGGAGAGAAGACCCCCAATTATCTTACCGCTTATGGTATGGTTTGAGTTAAAGCTTGTCTTATGCATGATTTCTTCGTTGAGATGTATTTGATTATGAGCTTCGTCAATAGACTATGTTGATCTTTGTTGAATAACGATGTAAATCATATGCATGTTTTTTTTGGGAGTAGTGTCTAGCACCAAGCAGGCTAAGGGTTGATCACCCTATGTATCAAAACTATGGGCCAACGTAGGTTAATACATTATGTCTTTGGGACCTCCCTTGTGACCTATCCCTCTCCCGATTGTGCCTTTAGCTTGATGTTGATATCATGGCATCGTCTCTATCCATGGCAAGGCTTCAGACAATTCTACCCACTTGACTGTGGTAGTTGGGACCATGTAAGCTCTATCTTGGTATGTCGGTTAAAAAATGAGTCTCCCATTATTACTCATGATTTCAGATATGCATGTTCATTACTCATGAAATTTACATATGTAAGCATGTTCTAAAGTAGGTTTAACTCAGTATTCATCTTTACTTATAAATATCATATTTTAGCTTTGAGTCAATCGATTATGTTATGATATGATATGATATGATATGTTATGATGAGATCATGATTTCAGAAAGAATACATGCAAGCCCTACTCTCAGATTCTTATTGTTTATGTTTTACATTATTCATGTTGTTAAATGATTTTACTTATTTGAGCAATTTTACATACCTTGCATACTCGGTACATTCCACGTATTGACCGCATAATCTTTGTCGTATCATTTCATGATATAGGACCCAACTCTCAAGTTCATCCTCTTTCGTAGTTAGCTTATCAGAGTTAGCCTTTGTGTTGTTGGTGAGTAATCATCTCCCGAGGACTAGACTACTCAGATTTCTTTATGTAGTTTCAGTTTCAGCTTGTTGAGTTATTTGGGGGTCTTGTCCCAACAACTCGTCATGTTTAGAGGATTCTCATACATATGTATGTAATCAACATGGGATTGTGAATTCTGATGTTAAGTTTAAGTTTAGACTTTCGCTATGATTAAATTTTTGATTATTCAGTATCAATGATCGAGTTAGATGTATGCTTATGCCATAGGTCGACTTGGAGTCTCTCGAGGCTCGTTGTCCCATGTTGCGATCCAGGCCTCCATTTGGGTCGTGGCAAACTTGGTATCAGAGTAATAGGTTTGAAGTGTCCTAGGGTACTTAAATATGTGTTAAGTAGAATTTTTTTCATGGGTGTAAAGCGCGCCACACTTATGGCGAAGAGGCTACAAAACGTTTTGGAAATGTTCCCTTCTTTCATGATCTCTATCGTGTGATAAAGTTTCTCCCTATCCTACTAATTAGTGCCATTCGTGATTGCCGAATAATGGCTTCCCAAAGAATGAATGGTAGGAGAAATGGGAATGGTGAAGGCTATGAGGATGGCAATGGAAACGGGCACCAGCAAGCCCCACCAGTTCAGGAGCCCCAGGCACCGGAGCCAGTTGCTCATGCTGTGTTCATAGGCCTTGACTGCTCAAGTCAATCAACAGGCTATTGTCCATGTTCCGAAAAATGGAAATACAGTAGCGTCTCGAGTTCGAGACTTCTTGAGAATGAAACCGCCAGAGTTCCTCGGGTCAAAAGTAGAAGAGCACCCGCATGAGTTCATAGATGAGATTGTCAAGATCACCCAAGTCATCAGGGTGAATGGAGTTGAGTGCACAGAGTTGGCCTCATATTAGTTGATAGGTGTCGCGCATATCTAGTTTCGCCAAGGGAAAGATAGCACAGTCACTAGAGCAGGCCTTATCACTTGGGATGAGTTTCATGTTGCATTCTTGGATGGGATCTTTCCTCGTGAGATAAGGGAGCTGAAGGAAGTTGAGTTCATAAATATAAAGCAAGGGAGAATGAAGATGCAGGAATATTCTCTCGAGTTCACTCTTTTTTTGATGTACGCTCTAGAGTTTGTAGCCGAACAAAGGGCGCGGGTGAGTAGGTTCGTCCATGGAGTAGCGGGCTATTTGGACAAGGATTGTAGGACCTCTATGCTCCGTAAGGATATAGATTTCCCTCTAATAGTGTTGTACGCCCAGTAGATGGAGGCGGCACATCTTAGAGAGAGGGACGCCAAGAGGGCCAAGACCGATGATCACAGGTTCTCACAGCCAAGGTCAGGAGGTGGGCACTGACAGCAGACCCACCAAAGATCGTCAGCCCCAACATCTTGAGAATTGAGTGTGCCATCTAGGCCGAGGCATGATTAGAGGGGGTGAGCATTAGGCTTTAGGGGTCAGAGCAGCAGACCCGTAGATTCTAGTGTTCCAGTTTGCCGCAGGTGTGGCCGGGGTCACATGGGTTAGTGTCTAGTGGGTACAGGTGCTTGTTTAGGGTGTGGGAAGCTCGGACACATGCTCAGAGATTGCCCAGAAGCGAGGCAGGATCATGATGGGGGATGAGGCCTAGCTTCTACTTTTGTAGCCTCTATCGCATGCTTAGCACATCAGGGAGCATCTAATAGCACAAGTGGCGGTCAGCACCAGAATAGATTTTATCCCTTAGCATCCCTCCAGGAGCAAGAAGTCTCCCCGGATGTTGTTAGTGGTATTATGAGTTTTACATATTGATGTTTATGCTTTGTTAGATTCGGGGTCTACCTTTTCTTTTGTGACACCTTATGTGGCTAGTACTTTCGGAGTCAGTCCCAAAGTCTTGTCAAAACCCTTCTTAGATTCTACTCCAGTAGGTGACTCAATTATAGCTAGACGGGTGTATAGAGGTTGCCCAATCTTAGATCTTCAGAAGGTCGCCTCAGTAGATTTGATAGAGTTATCCATGACCAATTTTGATGTTATTCTTGGCATGGATTGGTTATTTGAATGCTATGCTTCAGTTAATTGTAGAACCCAGGCAGTAAAGTTCATATTTCCAAGTGAGCCAGTCTTAGAATGGAAGGGTAGTTCATCTGTGCCTGTAGGTCGTTTCATTTCCTACCTTAAGGCCAGGAAGATGATTTCTAAGGGTTGTGTGTAAAATCTAGTTAGGGTCAAGGATGTCGAATCCGATACCCCGACTATCCAGTCAGTCCCAGTTGTACGTTGTATCTAGAGGTCTTTCCAGATGATTTACCGGGAATCTCTCCCGAGCAGGAGATTGATTTTGGTATTGACCTTCTTACCGACATGCAGCCTATATTTATTCCTCCCTACAGAATGGCTCTAGCCGAGATAAAAGAGTTGTAAGAGCAGTTGAAGGACTTGTTAGATAAGAGTTTCATTAGACCGAGCAAGACCCCATGGGGTGCACCAGTTCTCTTTCTCCGAAAGAAAGATGGTTCTCTTTGCATGTGTATTAATTATCGACAATTGAACAAAGTCACTGTCAAGAATAGGTGTCCTTTACCCAGGATTGATGATTTATTTTACCAGCTTCAGGGTGCCAAGTGTTTCTCAGATAGATCTCATGTCCGGGTATCACTAGCTTAGGGTTCAGGAGTATGACATCTCGAAGACACCCTTCAGGACGCGGTATGGTCAATAGGAGTTTGTAGTTATGTCTTTTGGACTAACGAATGCTCCTGCATCTTTTATGTACTTGATGAACATGGTGTTCAAGCCATACTAGGACATGTTTGTGATTGTGTTACATATACTCTCGAAGCGAGGAGGAACATCCTGCGTATTTGAGAATAGTGCTTCAGACTCTCAAGAATCATCACTTATATGCCAAATTTAGCGAGTGTGAGTTTTGGTTGAACTCCGTAGCATTTTTGGTCCATGTGGTATCAAGAAAAGGAATAATAGTGGATTCCCAGAAAGTCAAGGCAAAGAAGAATTGGCCTAGAGTGGTGAACCCTTTAGATATTCAGAGTTTCTTGGGTCTAACTAGCTATTATTGAAGATTTGTCGATGGTAGAATTTTCTTTCATTCCAAGGAATAACATGTATCCATGCGCTTCATATTCTCCTGGAGTTCGCTCCCAGTAATTTCTCATCTATTGCAACACCATTGACCAAATTGACTCAGAAGAAGGTGAAGCTCCAATGGTTGGAGGCTTGTGAGAAAAGCTTCCAGGTGTTGAAGGCTCGACTTACTTCAGCACCGGTGCTAACTCTACCAGAGGGTACCGATGGGTTTGTGATGTATTGTAATACTTAAAGGATCGAACTTGGATGTGTGTTGATGCAGCACGGGAAAGTTATAGCATACGCCTCTAGATAGTTGAAAGTTCATGAGAAGAATTACCTGATCCATGATCTTGAATTAGCTGCGGTGGTATTCACCTTGAAGATATGGATACATTATTTGTATGGGGTCAACGTGGATGTATTTACGGGCCATAAAAGCTTACAATATGTGTTCACGCAAAAAGATCTCAGTCTTTGGTAAAGGAGGTGGTTGGAGCTACTCAAGGACTACGATAAAAGTGTCATTTACCATCTGGGTAAGGCTACTATGGTAGAAAATGCACTTAGTAGACTCTCTATGGAGAGTGTGTCCCAGGTGGATGAAGGGAAGAAGGAGCTGGTGAGAGATGTACATCGACTCGCAAGGTTGGGAGTTAGGTTGGTCGACTCGACTGATGGCGGTGTTGTTGTGCAAAATGGATCAGAATCGTCCTTGGTGACTGATATGAAAGCTAGACAAGATGAGGACCCAATTTTGGTAAAGTTGAAGGATGTCGTTCAAGGTCAAAAGGTGGAGGTGTTCTCCCAAGGGGGAGATGGTGTGCTTCGATACTAGGATCGCCTATGTGTTCAGATGTTGATGATTTAAGGAGTCTGATGTTTCACGAGGCTCATGGATCCAGGTATTCTATCCACCGCGATGCCACCATTATATACCGTGATTTATGGGAAATCTATTGGTGGAATGGCATGAAGAAGGATATTGCAGAATTCGTAGCCAAGTGTCTGAACTATCATCAAGTAAAGGTGGAGCACCAGAGACCGGGAGGTGTACTTTGGGATGTCAGCATTCCTACTTGGAGGTGGGAAGAAATTAATATGGACTTCAACACAAGTTTACCCCATACTCTTCGACAATATGACTCCATTTGGGTTGTGTAGACAGATTGACCAAGGCTGCTCATTTTGTACCGATCAAAACAACAGATTCAGCGGAGGATTATGCCAAATTATATATCTGCGAGGTAGTCCAATTGCACGGAGTTCCCTTATCCATCATTTCAGATAGAGGTACTCAATTTTGTAAGTCGTTTAAAAAAGGATTGGGTACGCAAGTTAAGCTCAGCACAGCATTCCACCTGCAAATGAATGGTCAAGCGGAGTGGACAATCTAGACCCTCGA
Source organism: Datura wrightii (assembly GCA_035772735.1). NCBI lineage: Eukaryota > Viridiplantae > Streptophyta > Magnoliopsida > Solanales > Solanaceae > Datura > Datura wrightii. The sequence continues at coordinate 7,908,161 of JASDFA010000007.1, read as the reverse complement.
GGACATGTTGAGAGCATGCTTGATTGACTTTAGACGTAGTTGGGACATGCATTTTCCACTCATCGATTTTGCATACAATTATAGCTATCACTCTGGTATCTAGATGGCGCCGCTCAAGGCTCTCTATGGGTGGAGATGTAAATCACCCATCGGGTGGTTTGAGGTTGGTGAGGCAGTGATGATAGGGCCAGATTTGGTTCATGAGGCAATGGTGCAGGTTTAGTTGATAAGGGGTAGGTTGAAAACTACCCAGATTCGCCAAAAGTCCTATGTCGACGTGAGAAGGAGAGAATTAGAATTTGGGGTCGACGATTAGGTATTTCTTAAGGTGTATCCCATGAAGGGAGTGATGAGGTTCAGAAAGAAGGGGAAGCTTAGTTCCCGCTATGTCGGCCCATACAAAATAGTGAAACGTGTTAGTAAGGTGGCTTATGAGTTGGAGTTCCCTTCAGAATTAGCTTATGTGCCTCCTATATTCCATGTATCTCTCTTGAAGATGTGTTTGGGTGATCCAACTTCAGTTGTCCCGGCGGATAGTGTTTGTGTGAAAGGTAGCCTCAGTTATGAGGAGGTTCAAGTTGAAATACTGGATCGTTAGGTTTGAAGGTTAAGGAACAAGGAAGTAGCTTTAGTTAAATTATTATGGAGGAATCAACAGGTTAAGGGAGCTACGTGGGAAGCCAAAGCGAAGGTGATGGCTAGAGACCCACATTTATTCTCTACCGACACAATTCCAGCTTGAGGTGTCAGTTTTAACCTAAAACTCTATCTAGTTTTGATGTTCAGTTCATGTGCCCAAGTTTCTTTTATGTATATGGATGTGTGTATGGTTTGTGGAATTAGTTCAGCTATGTAGTTTGAATCGGGGATATTCATACCATCAGTTTTTCGGTTTAAATGATCAGTATGTGAATATGATAACTGCATTTCTCTACTTTTCTGTATGTTTTCCAACTTTCGGGGATGAATGTTCCCAAGGGGGAGATATTGTTATACCCAGGGAGCCCAAAGAGCAGAATCGGGAGTTGAAATGGAGAAAAAGTTAAAATTTGGCATCAGACTTGTAACGAGTCGTGAGGAACTCGTGAGAGCAGCCCATGAGTCGTGATGTGACTCGTGGGGAGGCCCATGGATTTAATGTGAAACTTGAGTAATAAGACCCCATGGGCCTGACCACAAATTAATGTGAAACTTGAGTAATAAGACCCCACGGGCATGACCACGACTCGTAGTCAGGCCCCATAAGTCGTTAGGTCAGTCGTGGGGTGGGTGAGAAGGAAAAGAGAAGGAAGAAGGGACGTGTACTCGACGGAAGGACCCCACGAGTTGTGGTCAGTCCCCACAATTTTTGGGGAGGGTCATGGTCAGCTAGGAAGAAAATAATTGCCATGGAGGCAGTGTACATAACTGGTGGTGACCACGAGTCATGGTCACTAGTAACGGGTTGTGAGGTTGCCCGTGATGAGCCCAGGTGATCATATGAGTAGTGTACTGGATGGATCAAGCCACGAGTTGTGACCCTTGACCATGAGTGGTTTGGTCCCTCATTGGGATACCTGACAGTAATTTTCTGCGAATTTAGTAAGGGATTTTCCATAATTCCTAAGATTTTAAGGCCTAAACTACGTCGTTTTGAGATATGAATAGTGGCTTTTAAAGGGGTTAAGTTCATTTTAGGCCTCATTCATCCATGCATGCAAGGTAGAAGACTAGAAATGGTGATCAAGCCTAGTATTCGTTTCTCTTCAATTTCCTATTGGAAATTTAAATAAGTGCAAGAATCAACTACCAACAGGTATGTATGGTTATGAATGTGTGATTTCTTTCACACCCATGCCCAATCCATCTCTAAATCTTGAATGATCTATGACTAGTCTATGGGGTTTTAATCCAATGAATGAAATTCCTAATTCTTTACATTTTTATGATTTAAATACATTTCTACTAGTGAATTATGAAGCATGGGAGAGCTTTATAATGTTTTCAATTAAAAATCATGTTTCCAGCTTTATGAATGAAAAAGCCCATTGATTATAAGTTCATGAAAGATGAGATTTCTGATGAATGTATTAGGATTATGAGATATTATGATGAAGAGTATGTTTTAAAGCTACCCATGTTTAAAATCATGTTTTCGATATGAATTGAGTATTTTCAAGTATGATAAAGCTTTGGTCAATGCCCCAGGTTCAAAGTATGATTGATGATTTCTCGAGTTAAGCTTACCACATGGTTCGAGCGAAGGCTCCCGCTTATATTTTCATCTTTTGGTATGTTTGAATTAAAGCTTTTCATATGCATATCTTACCACATGGTTTTGGAGTGAAGACTCCTAATTATCTTTCAGCCTGTGGTATGGTTTGAGTTAAAGCTTCTCTTATTCATGATTTCCTCTTTGAGATGTATTTGATTTATGAGCTTCGTCAATAGACGATGTTGAGCTTTGTTGAATAACGATGTAGAGCATATGCATGTTTTTTGGGGAGTAGTGTCTGGCACCGAGCAGGCTAAGGGTCGATCACCGTATGCCTTAGCACTACGCGCCAACATAGGTTTATACATTATGTCTTTGGGGCCTCCCTTGTGAGCTATCTCCTGCTCGATGGGGCCTTCAGCTTGATATCGATATCATGGTATCGTTCCTAGCCCTGGCAAGGCTTTGGATGGCTCTACCCACTTGAGTGTGATAGTTAGGACCACATAAGCTCTATCGTGGTATGTCGGTTAAAAGATCAGTCTTCCATTGTTCCTCATGATTTCAGATATGCATGTTTATTACTCATGAGATTTACATATGTAAGCATGTTTTAAAGTAGGTTTGACTCAATGTTCATCTTTACTTATAAATATCAGAATTCAGCTTTGAATCAATCGATTATGTGATGATATGATATGATATTATATGTTATGTTATGACGAATGATTATTTCATAAAGAATGCATGAAAGTTCTACTCTCAGATTCTTATTGTTTATGTTTTACATAATGCATGTTCTTAAATGATTTTACTTATTTGAGCGATTTTACTTACCTTGCATACTCGGTACATTCCACGTATTGACTGCATACTCTATGTTGTATCTTTTCATGATATAGGACCCGGCTCTCAGGTTCATTCCGGTTCGTAGCCAGCTTATCAGAGTTAGCCTTTGTGTTGTTGGTGAGTCCTCATCTCCTGAGGACTACACTACTCAAATTTTTTTATGTATTTTCATTTTCAGTTTGTTTAGTTAGTTGGGGGTCTTATCCCAAAAACTCGTCATGTTTAGAGGCTTATCAAACATATGTATGTAATCAGCTTCGGATTGTGAGTTATGATGTTATGTTTAAGTTTAGACATCCTCTATGATTATATTGTTCATTATTCAGTTTCAATGATCGAGTTAGATGTATGCTTATGCCATAGGTTGACTTGGGGTCTCTCGGGGATCCTTGTCCCGTGTTGCGATTTGGGCCTCCATTTGAGTCGTGACAAGCCCGAGTATGTGTTTACAACCGAGATATAGAAGTTATTTCCCTTGATTTTGAGTCATTGGTATGCACCAGAGGGGCATAGGCCTAGCCAGGTCAGCCCAGATTCCAGTGTGGCATTAGGTGCTAGTCATGCCTCGCAATGTGGGGCGTGACAAACTTCATACAGGCCGTATCCCAGGGAGCCTGCAAGCCGTTTCTAGTAGAGTCTTGTTTATAAATGTGTTGTGCACCACATTTTATAAGCAGGAGGCTATGAAGCATGATAGTATGGTTAACCCTCCTTCTTCTCAGATAGTCCCATAGAGCCGAGTGGTATAGGGATGAGTCCCTAAGCTTTCATTGTTATGTCTTTCTAGAGTAATGTTGATATGGGACAGACTTCAATCAGCCACAAGTCAGCTATAGCAGAAAGAGATGGTACCAGTGAGGTGCCACATTTGGGGGATAGTCAGCCTAAGGGCGGAAGCAGGCGTCTTTTAATCTCCTCATCATCCTCCCAGGGCACCAGGAACTTCATAAGGTAATAGATATGCCAGCACCATCCCTTATTCTTCCTATAGCCTCAGAGTAGTAGGTCAGAAGTATAGTACATATGTGAGTTGGCTTACTTAGTAGATGTTTAGAATTAGAGTAGGGCGTGACATCTTTGATGCTCAACCTTCACCTGTGGACAATTTGGACACTTAGCCAAAAATTCTGCTATGTCCTTCTTCATGCCATTCCACCAATAGACATCCCGTAGGTTACGGTACATCTTGGTGGCACCTGAATGTATGGAATATCTAGAACCATGAGCTTCATGTAACATTTTCTCCCTCAAGTCACCAACATTCGGAACACATAAGCGACCCTGATATTGAAGCACCCTATCTCCCCCTTTGGAGAAGACTTCTACCTTTTGATTCTGAATGACTTCCTTCATCTTTACAAAAATAGGATACTCATCTTTGTCTAGATTTAACTTGGGTCACTAAGGATGATTCCGACCCATTCTGAATAATGATGCCACCATCGGATGATTAAAGAAGAAGGACTCCTAGCCGTGCAAGCCGATGTACATTCTTCAATAACTCCTTCCTTTCCTCATATATATGGGACACACTCTCCATGGAAAGCCTGCTAAGAGCATCTGCCACCACATTAGCCTTGCCCGGATGGTAGAGGACACTCATATCATAATCTTTCAAAAGCTCCAACCACCTTTTCTGACATAGATTCAAATCCTTTTGGTTAAACACGTACTATAGGATTTTGTGGTCCGTAAACACATCTACATGGACCCCATACAAGTAGTGTCTCCAAATCGTCCAAGCAAATACTACCGCCGCCAATTCGAGATCATGAGTTGGGTAGTTCTTTTCATGAACTTTCAGCTTCCTGGAAGCATAGGCTCTAATTTTACCATGCTGCATCAATACACAACCAAGGTCAATCCTCGAAGCATCACAATATACCACAAACCCATTAGTACCCTCAGGTAGGGTCAACACTAGTGTTGTGGTGAATCGAGTTTTCAACTCTTCGAAGCTCTTCTCATAAGCCTTCAACCATTGAAATTTCACTTTCTTCTTGGCCAATTTAGTCAACGGGGCTGCAATGGATGAAAACCCCGCAGTAAACCTCCGATAGTAACCAGCTAAACCCAAGTAACTCCTGATGTCTGAAGGACTCACTGGTCTAGCCCAATTCGTCACTGCCTTTATCTTTTGAGATTCCACCTGAATACCCTTACTTGACACCAGATGACCCAAAAATGCCACTGAGTTCAACCAAAGCTCACATTTACTGAATTTAGCATATAACTGATGATGCTTCAGAGTCTGTAGCACCACCCTCAATGAGCGGCATGCTCCTCCTTTCTCCGAGAGTATATAGGGATGTCATCTATGAACAGAATCACGAACATATCCAAATATGGCATGAACACTCTGTCCCTCAAATCCATAAAAGCTGCAGGAGCATTCGTTAGTCCAAAATACATAACTATAAACTATCACAACTTAAACATAGGCCCAGATCAAGACAATGAGACAAGGAACCCTGAGAGGCTCAAAGTCAACCCATGTCATAAACATAACATTTAACTCAATCAATAAAAGAGGAAGATCAATCATAATAAACACAGTGGATGTCTAAACATAACATAACATTAGAATACAAATGGAAATCTGAAGCTCATTAGAATCTATGTCTGAAAAGCCTCTACTTCTGATGAGTTGATGGGACAAGGCCCTAACTAACTCTCTAAGTCTAAAACTAAAAATATAAAGATAACTAATAAGGAATGGTCCTCGGGAGGTGAGGACTCACCAACTGAAACTGAATGCTAACTCCAGAAAAACTGGCTAGTGACGGGGCTGAGTCTAGATATTGGAGCCTACATCATAAAAAGATACAACATAGAGGATGCAGTTAGTACGTTGAATGTACCAAGTATGCAAGGAAAGTAAAACCGCTTAAATAAGTAAAATCATTGAACATGCATAATATAAAACATAATCAAGATAAGAATCTGATAGTAGGGCTTGCATGGTATTTGTGAAATCATGATTTGAGCATAACTGAAAATCATAACTAAATCGCATTACCAAAGCTGAAATCTGATAATCATAAGTAAAACTAAACATTGGGTCAAACCTCCTGAAAACATAATATCATAACTGATGTACATGCATAACTGAAATCATGAGGAATAATGTGACACTTGTCGTAGAACCGGCATTACCACGATAGAGCTTACGTGGTCCTGACTATCACACTCAAGTGGGAAGAGCCATCGAAAGACTTGGTATGGCTAAGGACGCTACCATGATATCGATATCAAGATGAAGGCCCCTTTGGGCAGGGGGAAGCCACAAAGGATGTCCCGAGTAATCTAAACATAACTACGTTGGCTCAGACTTCTGATGTATAGGGTTGACTGACCATTAGCCTACTCAGTGCTACACATTACTCCCAAAAACATGCATATGCTCTCCATCATTTTTAAAAGAAGCTAACCATCGTGTATTGACAAAGCTGAATAATCATATATATATATATATATATATAAAATCTGAAATCATATACTAGGAGCCTTGGCTCAAAACATACCACAAGCTAAACATTATTGGGAGTCTTGACTCCAAAACCATGTGGTAAGCTAATTGACATGAAATCATAAATCATATTTGAACATATGGCCTTAATCATAAATCATATTTGAACATATGGCCTTACTCAATACTTAAACATGCTTGAAAATACTTGATTCACTTGAAAACATTATCATAGACATGGGTAACTTGAAAACATGATTTTCTCATAAAAATCTCATCATACTTGAACATACATCATAGATCTCAACTTTTATGAACTTTCATGGATGGGAATCATAAGTTATTAAACTTGAAAAACATGATTTATAATTGAAAATATTGTAAAACTTACCCATGAATCATAATTCAATGGTATAAACATGCTTAGATCATACCCATGGTAGAAACTTAGGGAATTCATGCGTTGGGTAAAAAACCCCATAGAATCAACATGTTGATTTTCATGAATTAGAGAGGGATTAAGCATGGGTGTGAAAATTTTCACCCATTCATAACCTTACATAGCTGATATAATCTAATTCTACAACTTCTCTGATTGCCCAATGAATAATTGAGGAAGGACCTTGAGAGATTGAGCTTGATCACCACTCTAGAATTCTAAACTTGCATGCATGAATTAGGGATAGCTTAGAATGAACTTACCCTCTTAAAAATCACTATTGAGAGCTTAAAACAGCGTAGTTTTGTTCTTAGAATCATAGGAATTTCGGAAAAGCCCTTACTAAACCCGCAGGAAAAAATAGACTACCAGTCCCAACGAGGGACTGGACGAGTCATTGTCCCTAGCCACGAGTCGTGGCCTACCATCTATCGTCTCCACTGGAAATTTCATCAAGTTTCCACCACGAGGAACTTAACGACCCATTACTGGTGACCATGACTCATGGTGCTCCTGAGGAGTGGCGGTGAGGACTCGTCAAGTGCACTATCTAAGCTTCCTTCGTCCTTCACCAACACTTTGCCACGGCGGACCTAACGAGTCATGGGGATTACCGCGACTCATAGTCATACTTGAAATTTCAAAATTAAGTCAAACTCCTCACCACGAGTCACTTAACAACTCGTGGTCATGCTGACGGGTCAATGGACGACTCATCCTGTGACCTGGTGCAGAAAATCCTATTTTCCCCGTTTCAACTCCCGGGTCTGCTCTTATGGCATTCGGGGTATTACAATATCTCCCCCTTGGGTACATTCATCCTAGAATGTTGAAAATCATATAGAAAAGCATAGAAATGCAATCATAATATTCAAATACTGATCATATAAGTCGAAAACTGATGGAATGACTGCTGCCGAACTGAACTACACGACTTAACTGAATTTCAGGCATCATACATACATGCTTTTACATGAAAGGAATTGAAGTACATGAGCTAAACATGAAACTGAATAGGGTATTAAGGAGGAAACTAATACCTCAAACTTAAATTGAGCCGGTAGGGAATACATGTGGATATTTAGCCATCATATTTGCTTCGGCTTTCTATGTAGCTCTATCAACATGCTGATTCCTCCATAAAATTTTAACTGAAGCTACTTCTTTGTTTCTTAGCCTTTGAACCTGACGATCCAATATTTTCGCTGGAACCTCTTCATAACTAAGGCTATCTTTCACATTGACACTATCCATTGGAATAATTAGAGTTGGATCACCCAAACACTTCTTTAAGAGAGATACATGGAAAATGGGATGAACGGAAGCTAATTCTGAGGGTAACTCCAACTCATAGGCCACCTTGCCAACACGTCTCATAATCCGGTACAGGCCAACATAACGGGGATTGAGTTTCCCCTTCTTTCTAAACCTCATCGCTCCCTTCATAGGAGACACCTTTAGAAACACCCAACCGTTGACTTCAAACTCAAGTTCTCTCCTTCTCACATACGCATAGGACTTTTCATGACTCTGAGTTGTTTTCAGCTTGTCCCTTATAAGATGAACTTTCTCCAAATCCTCGTGAACTGAATCTGGTCCTACCAATGTAGCTTCACTGACCTCACACCAACCAATAGGCGATCTACATCTCTGCCCATAGAGATCCTCAGATGGAGCCATCTAAATTCTTGAATGGTAGTTGTTGTTATACGCAAACTCAATGAGAGGCAAATGATCATACCAACTTTCCTTGAAATCAATAACACTGGCTCTCAACATATCTTCAAGAGTTTGAATAGTCCACTCCACCTGACCATCTGTCTGCGGTGAAATGTTGTGCTAAGCTTGACCTGAGTACCAAGTCCCTTTTGAAACGATCTCCAAAACTAAGAGGTAAACTGAGTACCTCTCTCTAATATGATGGACAAGAGAACTCAATGCAACTGAACTAACTCTCCAATGTACAACTTAGCATAATCCTCCGCTGAATCGGTAGTTTTGACTGGTAGGAAATAAGATGCTTTAGTCAACCTATCCACAACCACCCAAATGGAGTAATATTGCCGATGAGTGTGAGGCAAACCCGTGATGAAGTCCATATTAATCTCCTCCCATTTCCAAGTAGGAATACTGATATCTTGAAGCACACCTCCCAGTCTTTAATGCTCCATTTTCACCTATAAATAGTTTGGACACTTAGCCACAAATTCTACAATGTCCTTTTTCATGCCATTTCACCAATAGACTTCTCGTAGGTCACGGTACTTCTTGGTGGCACCTGGATGTATCAAATATCTAGAACCATGTGCTTCATGCAACATCTGCTCCATTAAATCACCGATATCCAGAACACATAGATAACCCTGATATTGAAGCACACAATCTCCCCCTTCGGAGAAGACCTCTACCTTCTAATTCTAAACAACTTCCTTTACTTTCACCAAAATGGAATCCTCGTTTTGTGTAGCTTTAACATTAGTCACCAGGGATGATTTTTACCCATTCTAAACAATAACTCCACCATTTTTCGAGTCAACCAGATGAACTCCCAAGCATGCAAGCCGATGCACATCCTTACCAACTCCTTCCTCTCCTCATCTACATGGGACACACTCTCCATAGAGAGCTTACTAGTGTGTCTGCTACTAAATTAGCCTTACCCCAAGGGTAAAGAACACTCATATCATAATCCTTTTGTAGCTTCAACCACCTTCTTTGACGAAGATTTAGATCCTTTTGAGTAAACACATACTGTAGGCTTTTGTGTTCCGTAACATATCTACATGGACCCCGTACAAATAGTGTCTCCATATCTTCAAGGCAAATACTATGCCGCCAATTTGATATCATGGGTCGGGTAACTCTTTTCATGGACCTTTAGCTGCCTGGAAGAATATGTTATAACCTTGCCATGCTACATCAATACACAACCAAGGACGATCCTTAAAGAATCACAATATACCACAAACCCATCGGTATGGATAGGGTTAACACTTGTGTTGAGGTGAGTCAAGTCTTAAATTCTTGGAAGCTCTTCTCGCAACCCTCTGACCATTGGAACTTCACATTCTTCTCGGTCAATTTAGTAAACGGGGCTGCAATGGATGAAAACCCCTGAATAAATCTCTGATAATACCCAGATAAACCTAAGAAACACCTGAGATCCGAAGGATTCATTAGTCTAGGCCAATTCTTCACAGCCTCTATCTTTTTTGAGTCTACCTGTACACCTTCACTCAACACCACATGACCCAAAAATGCCACTGAGTTTAATCAAAACTCGCACTTACTGAATTTAGCATACCACTGGCGATCCTTGAGGGTCTGTAGCAGCACCCTCAAATGAGCGACATGCTCCTTTCTTTGAGAGTATATCAAGATGCCGTCTATGAATACGATCATGAACATATCCAAGTATGGCTTGAACACCCTGTTCATTAGATCCATAAAAGTTGTAGGAGAACTCGTTAGTCCAAAAAATATAACTACGAACTCGTAATGTCCATACCGAGTCCTGAAGGCTGTCTTTGGGATGTCACTCTCCCAAACCCTGAGTTAATGGTATCTGGATCTGAGATCTATCTTCCAAAAGCACTTATCACCCTGAAGCTGATCAAACAAATTAGCAATCCTAGGGAGAGGATACATGTTCTTGTTGGTGACCTTGTTCAATTGATGATAATCGATACACATATGAAGAGAACCATCTTTCTTTTGGACAAAGAGAACTGGTGCACCCCATGGGGATTTTCTTGTCTGATGAATCCCTTGTCTAAAAGGTCCTTCAACTACTCCTTCAACTCCTTTAGCTTGGCTGGAGCCATTCTGTAAGAAGAAATAGATATAGGCTGCATATCGGGAAGAAGGTCAATATAAAAAGTAATCTCCCACTCAGGATGGATTCCTGGTAGGTCATCTGGGAAGACTTCTGGATACTCACATACTACTGGAATTGACTGGATAGTCATGGTCTCAGACGTGGCATCCTTAACCCTAACTAGATGGTACAAACAACCCTTAGAAATCATCTTTCTAGCCTTAAGGTAGGTAATGAAATGACCTACAGGCACAACTAAACTACCTTTCCACTCGAGGACTGTCTCACCCAGAAATTGAAACTGTATCGCACGGGTTCTACAGTTAACTGAGGCATAACATGCAAATAGCCAATCCATGACAAGGATAACATCAATGTCGGTCATCGCTAACTCTATTAGATCTGCCAAGGTGACTTTCTGAAGGACTGTGACAGGGCAATTTCTATGCACCCTTCAAGCTATAATTGAATCATCGGCTGGAGTAGAGATTGAGAAGGGTTCTGATAGGATTTTGGTACTGACTCCGAAGCTACAAGCAATGTAGGATGTCACAAAAGACAAAGTAGCCCCTGGATGTAAAAAAGCATAAACATCAAGATGGAATACTCATAACATACCAGTGAGTACATCCGGGGAGACCTCCTGCGCCTGACGGGATGCTAGGGCATAAAATCTATTTTGGCATTGTCTGCCACATGTGCTAGTAAATGCCCCCTGCTGAGCTGGGCGCACTAGTGGAGCTGCTGAATTGGAAGCTGGGCCTTGGTTCCTATTATGCCCCTATCTAGCTGGTGGGTGACGTGCCCGATTCGCGCGTCCGCAAGTGTATGGGTCGTGCAAGTAATATAGTGGCTCTTTTTAAGAACCGGATTGTCGAACCCACTGGGACTGGACCCATTCCTCTAACTATCCATTTCTAGTGTGATCTGAAATACCTCAAGTGTTGGTTATAGACATTTTCAATCGAGATTAATTAAGTCTAAGTTTGGGTCAACGAAGTATTCTGAAATTACTCTAGGAGCAACGTAGAGTTAAAACCAATTAATCATGCGATACTACGATTTGCAATGGGTTAAGCATGGAACTATCAATTGTTATTTCACATAATTAGAATTGCATGTTTATGGTCTTTCGAGCCTCTAAACACGACAATCTAGCCTCACTGCATCATTGTGAGCGAGGAGTTTAATTTCTAGTCGCGGGTAATCAATTATGTTGTGGTTTACGGGGAAATGATTAGGGACTTTCATGCGTCTAACCATTTAACTCAACTTAGCCTCACAATTACTTCTTCGAGTGGTGATGTGACATCCCAAGTTGGTCTTTCATAACCCCCGTGTCTCAACCAAGGACGGTGTTAGGTACATTTCTATCCTGACACAAAAATCTCTCCCGAGATACAAACGTGCTCCTCACATTCTCATGTCCTAACCTAGGTATTGCTTTCTCAAGCTATTACTCAAGCTAACAAATATGCTTTCATAGTGATCAATCATAAAAAAAACCAACAATCCAGAATGCAAGACGAAAACAACAATCAATAACTTAATTCCAAAACAATTTCATAAAATCACAATCATAATTCATGGCTTCAACCCTAGAGGAAGGGTTCTTGCCATTCATGTTCGTAAAACTACACTAACTACTACTAAACTAACATACTTACATGAATTTGGTAGATGAGAAGGGAATTTGACAAACCCTAGATGAGTTCTACCACTTCTCCCTTCACTCCTAGGTATTTTTCCAGAATAAAATCGTGACCAAATGATTTTAGGAGCTAAGGGTTCAATTTATACTATGCTGAAAAATTGCAAATTTTGGCCTGTGGTGGAACAGCAACGTGTCACGGAGCTGAACGCCCTACTTGACCTCCGTGACACATTGGTAACGTGTACCCTCACTGGAATGTGCCAAAAAATGCAATTTTTGGCCAAGTGTTGCCGCGTTGGCAGCGTGCCACGGCCCCTATCGTGCAGGGTGCCAGTTATTGCATGTTTTCTTGTTGAATTTCACGTTTTGCTCTTGATTCCATTCCTCCACTTCACCAAATCATGAATTAGTTCCTCAAATGCATTATTAACCTTCAAAAACAAGGACTAATCATGTTGGTTAGTATATATTCACATTTACATAAAATCACATGAAAATGTATAAAATAACTTAGATAAACAAGACTAAATTAAGGTATAAAGCATCACTCGGGCATGCTATTTTTATCCATGATCAGTGGGCAATCTCTGAGCATACGTTTGGGCTTCCCATACTCAAAACAAGCATCTATACCCACCAAACACTCACCCGTGTGTCTGTGGCCACACCTGTCGCAAACTGGGATACTGGAGTCTGTGGGCCTACTACTCTGGCCTTTAGAGCCTGATGCTCATCCTCTCTGATGGTGCCTAGATCTGGATGACACACTCATAGTTGATGATTTCAAGGCTGACGATCTCTTGTGGGACTGCTAACGGTGCCCACCATCTGGTCTCTGCTGATAGAACCCATAACTATCTGTCCTAGCCCTCTTGGCGTCTCTCTCTCTCTCACATGCACCACCTCCAATCTACTTGGTGTACAAGATTATCTGAGGAAAATCCATATAATGATGAAGCATGGAGGTCCTACAATCCTTGTCAAGGTTGTCCGCCACTCCATGAAGAAATATGCTCACTCGAGCTCTCTGATCAATCGCTAACTCTAGTGCATACTTGGACAGACGAGTGAACTCTAAGGCATACTCCTGCACTGTTATCTTCCCTTGTCTCAGAATCACAAATTCAGTTTCTTTAATCTCCTTCATCTCACGAGATAAGAATCGCTCCAGAAATGTTGCATGAAACTCATCCCAACCAATAGGTCCTGCTCCCACTGCCCTGATATCCTTCCACTATTTAAACCAAATGTGCGCAACCCCCTTCAACTGATATGAGGCTAAATGGGCACACTCCTCTCCCGTCACCCCTGTGACCTGAGTGATCTTTAGAATCTCATCGTTGAACTCATGTGGATCCTCGTTTACCTTTGACCCAAGAAAATCTGGAGGGTTCATCCTTTGAAAATCTCTGACCCTCGCTTCCGCTGCATTCCCATTTTGAGGGAAATGCTCTATCCCCTGTTGATTGACCTGGGCGGTTAGGGCCTGGGCTAACATGTGAATGGATGCCCTGAACTCCATGTGGGCAACTGCCTCGGGTATATGCTCCGCATGGGCTGGTGGGGCCTGTTTTGCTCGTCTCCATTGCCATCCTCATGGCCATTTATATTTCTGATTCTCCTTCCATTAACTCTACAGAGAGGTATGATTCTGCAAATATGTATAGCATGAGTTAGAAGGCAGAGGGAAATTTCATCGCATGACTTAGATCATGAAAGAAGGGAACATTTCCTAAATGTCTCATAGCCTCTTCATCATAAGTGTGGTGCGCTTCACACTAACAAAAAGGACTCTACTTAACTAGAATTTCAGACACCCTAGGACACTTCAAAACCTATGTCTCTGATACCAAGTTTGTCACGACCCGAACATAGGCTCGAATCTAGATATAGGAAAAGGAACTCGGGGAGGCTCCAAGTCGACCAATGGAATAAAAATAACATCTAATTTAATAAATAAAATCGGAAGATCAATCATAATAAACATAGTGAAAGTCTAAACATAACATAACATCAGAATACAAATGCTAATTTGAAGCTGTTTCAATCTATGTAAGAAAAGACTCTACTTCTGATAAGTTGATGGGACAAGATCCTAACTAACTCTCTATGTCTAAAACTAAAAATGTAAAGGTAACTGATAAGGAATAGTCATCAGGAGATGAGGACTCACCAATTGAGACTGAATGCTAACTATGAAAAACTGGATAGTGACGGGGCTGAGTTTGGATATCGGAGCTTCTATCATGAAATGATATGATCTTGGGCAAATTTATTTGCCCAAGTGATACTCAAAGGTGTCATTTTAGCCTTGTTTATCTATCAATGTTTATATATTCTCATGTGATTGGTAATAAAATGTGAATTTATACTAACCAACATGATTTGCATTATTCTGCAGGAAAAATGTAATTTCGGGAAGCTAAAATGCATGTTGGAAGAGATCGGGTTTGGACTCGGATGCGAGCAAGGGACAAGGCATTGGAAAGCACAAAATAAAGGGGCTCCACGATGGAGCCGTGTCACGCTGCCGTCGCGGAGGCCTTCTGCCTGGAGAGGGAATTTTCAGCCTAATTCCAGTGAGGGTACGCGATAGGTCCGTGGCACGGTAGCATGGCTCCGCGTTGCACGCCGTGCCACGTTGGGCCTTATTCCCTGGACCCCCAGTTTCCAGTGAAGGTCCGCGTCGGTAGCATGTCACGGAGGCAGTGCTTCGCGATGCACTCTGTGACACGTTGCTTGTTATTCCGGGAAAAATTCCCACCAGTATAAATAGAACACTTAGGTTCATTTTTCAATATTCTGACTTGGTGGAGCAAGAACGTGGGTTACAGGCAGTTGAGGGGATGAAATTATCAGGGTTTTTCTCTCTTTCTTTCTCATTGAATTCAATTGCTTGTATGTTTAACACTCACTTAACGATGTTTAATCCATAAATGAGTGGCTAATTCATCTTCTTGCTGAGGTTAAGAACACTTGTAATGAAATGTGATTATTGATTCTTTGGTTTTTCATCTTTTCTTCCATGGTTGTTCTATTAATTCTTATTCTAACTGCATTAATATGTGGCCTACGTTAATGTACATCTAAAAAGTCCGGTTTCACTCGAGAGAGCTAGAAATTGGAAAGTTGTGAATTAATAGGATATGATCTTTTCTTAGTTTGGGAAAATTGAGAATTGATTTACCTTTAGGATAGAAATATACCTGAAAGTCGTATTAGTCAATTTAGGAATCGGTTTTGTATGGCTAGAACATGAATTGCATTTAATCACAGAAATGTAGGTGGATGGTTCATGATTCTTAAGTGGGGTTAAATACGGGAGTTTTAATCCCTCGGCAATAATTCTTGACTAGCAACCGGAGGAAAAGGCTAACCAAATTATATCGACAATTAATTTCATTACATGTTCGTTTAACCTCAGCATGCTCACATTCATAGTTCAAACTCACATTAGATAATTGTTTCGACTTAGCATAATTATTAGAAATCAAAAATATCAAACTCTTGGTTACACTGTTGTCTGCATTGTTAGAATTGAAATATAGTACACTTGAGCAGATTGCACTTCATCCGAGTCCCTGTGGGATCGATACTTGGCTTACTTAAGCCACTTTACTACTTGTTCGACCACGTGCACTTGTGTGTAGTTATATACCCATATAACGCGAAGCCGAACAAGTTTTTGGCGCCGTTGCCGGGGATTGGCAATTGGTGAATTTGTTTTAAGTGTTAATTTACTATATTTTTATTTTCTTAGTGTTGACAACTAGGTCTTAGCCTGTATCTTGTAGATTTAATCTCTGTTGAACATTGGCAAGAGACAAGGAGCTAGTGGACTCGAATTTGGAGCCAGAAAGATTATTTCATCGACAGCGGAGAGAAGCTCTAGAAAGAAAGCTGCAGTTGCTCAGACAGACAATCATGGAGCAACAACAGAATCCACCGGTAGTACGGGCAATGTTAGTGCCCAAAGAAGTAGCAGCTCAGCCGGTTCGCGAGGTGGAAATCCCACATGCTAATAATGTCACATCTAGCATCCGCAAACCTTAGCCAGGAGGGAGGTTTGAACTTAAGCAGAACATGGTGCAATTGCTGCACACGAGCGGGCAATTTACAGGTCTCCCTCATGAAGATCCACAGCAGCATCTCCAAAATTTTTTGGAGATAAGTGACACTTATATCCCCGCTGGAGTGTCATCAGATTATGTCCGGCTTACATTGTTCCCATTCTCACTATTGGGAGAAGCCAAGAGGTGGTTGAAGGCTGAGCCACCTAATTCTATTTCTACGTGGGATGATCTTGCAAGGAAGTTCTTGATACGATTTTTTCCCTCTGGTAAAATAGCAAGACTTAGAAGTCAGATTCTACGTTTCAAACAGAGAGAGGGAGAGAATTTATATCAGGCTTGGGAGAGATTCAAGTCCATCTTGCGGGATTGTCCTCATCATCATCAATCCAATGATGTGTTGGTGCACACTTTTATAGAGGGTTTGGAACCCCATACAAAAATATTGCTAGACTCAGCAGCTGGGGGACAAGCACTGGAGAAAACTTATGAGGAGCTGTATACCTTGTTGAACCGTATTTCGCAGGGCAATCCGGAATGGAATGCTGATTCGTCAAGAGGCGGAACAAGGAAAGCAGTAGGAGTTCTAGAAGTGGATGGGTTTACAGCTATTGCTGCACAGATAGCTGCTTTGCAGAATCAACTCAACACCCACTTCAGTAACATGACAATGAACCAGCCTCAAGCCCCAGTTAATGCAGTGCAGCAGATTTGGTGTGAAGTGTGCGGAAGCAGTGAGCACTCAGCTGAGTGTTGTGGAGCAAATCCTGACTCGGTAAACTTTGTGGGAAATGTACAAAGGAACAACCACCAACAGTATGGCAACAACTACAATTCCAATTGGAGCAATCACCCGAATTTCTCCTGGGGTAGCGTCAACCATTAGGGGCAGAGTTCAAGTCAGGGTGTGCAAAGGAACCAAGGAGGGCAGCAAAATTATCAAGCACAATTCAGAAACAACAATGCACCTTCTCCACCACCATCACCCAGCATTGAGGAGATGTTCAAGACTATGATAGCTACTCAAGCTCAATTGCAGGCTGACTATGTGAAACTGGCAGCCGAGGTGAAAAACAACCAGTTAGCTACCAAGGCACTTGAATATCAATTTGGGAAATTTGCTGGAGCCCAAAATACCAGACCTAGAGGAGGACTTCCAAACGACACAGATCCCAACCCCAAGCAGGTGAATGCAGTGACCACAAGGAGTGGTTTGCAGCTGAAAGAGGTGGAACCAGAAAGACCACCTCAACAATCGGGAGCAACAGAAGTCGAGAGGGAGCAAAGTGATGAGAGGGGGAAGACTAAGGAAGAAGAATCAGAAAGACCACCACCCCCGTTCCCTCAATGATTAAAGAAATACAAGGAAAAGGCGTGTTTCAAGAAATTCATGGAGGTGCTAAAACAGGTACATATTAACTTACCTCTTGTTGATGTTTTGCAGGGAGTGCCGAAATATGCCAAGTATATAAAGGACATCGTGGCAAACAAAAGTCGGTTGACTGAGTATGCTACGGTGGCTCTCACGGAGGAGTGCACTTCCCGGATACAAAAAAAACTGCCCACAAAGCTCAAAGATCCTGGGAGCTTTACTATACAAATCACTATTGGGCAGAGTATCCGAGCTCGTGGGATATGTGATCAAGGAACGAGCATTAATTTGATGTCGTCATCGGTATTCAAAAATCTGGGTCTAGGGAGTCCTAGACCCACAACAGTAATCTTGCAATTGGCAGATCGGTCCTTAGCCAGACCTGATGGCATTGTGGAGGACGTTCTGGTGCAAGTTGGCTCCCTAATCTTCCCGGTAGATTTTGTCGTGCTGGATTTTGAACATGACGCGGAAGTCCCATTTATTTTGGGATGTCCTTTCTTGGAGACCGGGAAAGCGCTGATTGATGTAGCTGCGGGGTAGCTAACAATGCGAGCACACGACAAGGTGGAAGTATTCGATGTGTACAACGCACCCTAGCTCCCGACGGTGTACGAAGAACTCTCAGTGATCAATGTGATTGATCAAGTCGATGATGAGCAGTTTAAGGATTCACGAGAGTTATTGGGAAAACCACCGGAATGGTGTAAGCATTACTGGGGGGAGGACGGTTTTCGAGAGAAAACGTCCATCACCCTAGAAGACAACTGAGCTGAATAACATCGAGCCGAGACGGTAAACCAGGCGCTGCACGGGAGGCAACCCGTGAAAAAGTTTTTCTTTGTAAATTGTGAATAGATTTTTCTTTTTTCTTTTTCTTGTTTAACAACAAAATTTTTAGTTTTGTTTTATTTTTATTTTGAGTGAAACCTATAATTCTAACCAATTTCTTGTAGTAGAATGAATTTTCGGTCGAACTGAGGGAAATTATGCAAGGAATCGCAAAGGAAAATTCGAGGTATGAAAATCAATAAAAAGTGACACGTTGAGGAATAAATCCGAAATTTAAAAAAATTCCAGAACGCCCTCATGACAGCTCCGTGTCACGGAGGCAGTGCTCCACGATGCACTCCGTAACATGTTGCTATGTATATCGCGACGGGTCACACCGGGTCGCCGGGTGACCCGCGTGATTTTTCCACTTTTAAACCCCGAATCCCCCTCAATTTTTCCTTATTTCTCACACACTCCACGACCAAACCCCCTAATACCCCTCCCCCTTCAATGTGATACAGAATAGGCCAAGAAATTCATCGAGTTTTCTTAAATTCTTCAATCTCAAGGTATGTTCTTCGATTCCATCTCATTTCTTATCGATTTTCTTTGATATTGAGCATGTAATGTGAGCTAAGTTCGCCCTAAGTAGAAATTAAACGTAAATTCAATTGAATTATTGTTGATGAATGTTCGGAATATCATTGTGATTGCTTGAACTCGTTAATTGTAGAATTTAATCGAATTTTGTTGATACAATCATATTTAGGGCTTGTTTTTGAATTTGAAGTGGAAAAAGGTAGTGAACTTGTGAAATTCATGCCAGGTTGTACATGTTGAGTGATATGAGTCGATGTGCTAATTGTTATGATGTTAAAAGACTGACGGATTCTCGGGTTAGGGGAATATTGAAATTTGCAAGAATTGGGTGAATTGTAGAGGTTCATGTAGATAAATTCTTGTTGTTTCCATTTCTTTGTTTTTCCTTGCTAAGTGCGATGGGATAAAATGTGATTGATGGTAATGACGGTGGTTAGCTATACGAAGTCTGAGTAGTACATAGAATATATACTGTCGAATTCTTCGTATGCACTAAGCATGTTTGTATAGTTGGTTGTTTATTTGTGTAAATAAAGATGATCTTGCCGGAATGTTGTAAATTTGGCTAAGGACTAAGTGTGGGGTAGCCTAGCTTAACCCGACCTTAGTCGAAGTTAATATTCATTGGCTTAACATTGATCTTGTCTACTTGGGTTGACAGGTAAGATGGCAAGCAGGCAAGAAAAAGGGAAAGGCGCATCAACATCTGGCGCCAGAAGAAAGCGAATCAGACTGGGCACAGCAGTCCCAGCAGCACCAGCGGTTCCACGCGGCCAACGCCGCCAATACGGAACCAGGTGGGTGATAGAAGAGGGGAAGAAGTGGTATGCCAAGCACAAGGAAAACAAGTACTTCCCCGAGGAACACATAGCATGGGAACCATTAGCACAGGAGTTCCCTAGGATTGTCCACCAGATCGAGGCAGCTGGGCTCAACTTCATCTTTGAAGAGCCCAAGGAATGCAACTTGCACCTGATTTGGGAATTCTATGCCAATTGGAACCAGACTCTAAGAAGTCACACCATAAAAATCAGAGGGCAAATAGTCACATTTGAGCCCCACCACCTCAATGCCATCATAGGGGCGCGGGACACAGACGCCCGCGTGCTTCGACAGTTGAACATCACTCCACCGTATGCGAACATCAGACGCACATTGTGTGGGACCCGATCGACAGCTAGATGGAGCAGGCACAAGGAGAGGGGCTACCATCAGACTTTGCCCTATTCACAGATGAACAGGGAAGCCAGAATATGGCTTAAGATTGTCTGTTCTTGCCTAATCCCGGGGGTACATATGACAGATGTAACCAGGGATCGTGTATGCCTGGTGTACGCCCTGATGAAAGGGCTGGAGATCAACGTGGGGGCGGTGACTATCTCCGCCATGAAGAGAGCCCGGTTGCATTAGGGGCACAGATACGAATTTGGTGGGTTACTCACCACATTCTTGAGGGGCCTAGATGTTGAGGAAGAGGCCCTTGACTATATCCCGCAGATGGAGCGGCGAGCCTTAGATGTCACTAAAACTAAGGCACCCGACACCACCCACGGGCCAATGCTAACACTTGGTGAGCGACATTCTCGTGATGATCAGTATATGGCTCGCATGTATGGGATGCAAATGCTCCAGCTGAGGATAGGCAGGAGGCCGGCAGTAGAGGAGGAGCTATGGCAGCTCGAGCTAGACTACCCTTTTGGCGAAAATACCAGGGCTCTATGCCGAGTGGGGCCAGCATTTGTAGAGCCCACGGATGATGATGTCCCTACAGACGAGGAGACACGTCGGGAGGACTCCGATGTGGAGTCTGATGATGACAACGGGTGTGATTCAGACATGGGAGATGAAGCAGCAGCACCTGATGAAGAAGTGGAGTACTTTGATTGATCAGGGAGTTCCACCACCCGATTTTTATGCTATTTTAATTTTAGTGAACACTGGGGATAGTGTTCGAGCTAAGTGTGAGGTGGGAGTAGTTAGGTGCTGGTTGTGTTGTTATGTATGTATGTCCTAATCTGTTGTTGTGCCTGTGAACAAATTTTTCTGACCCTGTGATTTGTGATTGTAAGTTGTTTTTCTGTATTGCAAATATATGTGAACCTGTTGTGTGTTGCTGAATGTTGCTAGCTAATTTTGTACATATTTTTGTTATCGAATTGATCGATATTTTTGTTAATCGAAATGATCGATATTTTTAAAAAATTTTCAATTCTTGGGTTTCTCGGCGTTTATTTTCAGTTCTTTTACCGAGGATGGTCCCATTGAACCGAAGTCATAGTTAGTTACCGTTCCATATGATGGATGGATGACGATCGTCTTAAGGGAAATCTAGTCGTTAAGAGTAGATTTTTCAATTATTTTTCAGTTGTTTTTCTTTTTTTGGGCTGCATCCCAAAACCTGTAGTTACTTTATGGTTGCGGAATTATGGTTGCGTGTCATACGTGATATGTGAAATGCAAAGGTTATTCGTATGAAAGCATGCAACTTTGTAAATATGTTGAGATACCTAGGCCATAGAGTTCGATTTAGTGTGATTGAGGCTTAATTTGAATTCCTGTAATTAGCTGATCGAAGAGTCTGTGAATATATCTTGAATTGAGCATGTGCAATAAGTGTGAAGTGAGGTTTTGTTATTCCATGCTATTGTGAAGTGTCTAGAACTTGCCTGGTGTGTGTACAAAACGAAATGAAGGAGGTGTATTGTAGGAAAGGATGTAGGCATTTCTTTGTTTTTAACCGAAAGTTTCTATTTTTCATTATCATACCCACCGGGATTGTGTACTCTAGTCAGCCCGTTGAGCCTTTAGCCTATTAATATTTTCTGTCGTCAAAAAGTGTAAACTGATCTTAATCCCTTCTTTTCATTAGCCGTAAGTTTGATCCAAAACTCTTAAGCGCTTAAGAAGAGAAAATAATTTTCCCAAAGTGTCAAAGAGTGAGAATGGTGAAAAGAAAAGAAAAGCCAAGTGATGGAGGAAAAGAAAAGGTTGAAGGTGCACTTGTTATAAATAAACTATAATGAAGGTGCATGAATAATCTTTATGTTCTGTCAAGTGTGCTTAATAAGATGGGCCAAACTAAAGAAATACTTCAAGAATGGGAGGATGAAGAAAGAAACAATGTCCATGAGTTTGACGGGATGTGTTGAAAAGGCGCTTAAGGATGCTAGTGGCTATTATTGGTTAGCCCATTACTTACTAGTTCCATAGCTTCCATTACAACCCATTAAATTCCTACGTGATCTTACATCACACTTCTTTATATTAGTGAAGTAGTAAACTAAAGGCAAGCTTATGGGTCATGACATGATACATGTGAAGTCTTTTGGGAGAGAGAGCGAGATTGTGTTTACATGCCCCTGCTTGAAATTTTGTGAGTTCATATAATCAAAAAGGGGAAAATTTTCTTGTGTTGTGAGGGCACATGCTTGATGAGAGATTAACTTTCGTGTCGGACGTTTTGATCAGCTGATTTGCATGAGTTTGCCAATATCGAGAGTCGATCCTTAAGTCTAGGAGGTCTTGATGTATTGAAGGTCATTGCATTGATAAGACCATGCATGTTTTCTTGATGATTTGCTATATTGAATAATCGGTATGACCGTAACCTAAATTGTCGAACCAGAGTAGCGAGGGTGGGATGTAAATTGCATGATGTGTAAGATTATTGTTTGAGGATGAACAAGGATTTAAGTGTGGGATAAGTGATCTTGGGCAGATTTATATGCCCAAGTGATACTCAAAGGTGCCATTTTAGCCTTGTTTATCTATCAATGTTTATATATTCTCATGTGATTGGTAATAAAATGTGAATTTATACTAACCAACATGATTAGCATTGTTTTGCAGGAAAAATGTAATTTCGGGAAGCTAAAATGCATGTTGGAAGAGATCGGGTTTTGACTCGGATGCGAGCAAGGGATAAGGCATTGGAAAGCACAAAATAAAGGGGCTCCGCGATGGAACTGTTTCACGCTGCCATCGCGGAGGCCTTCTGGCTGGAGAGGGAATTTTCAGCCTAATTCCAGTGAGGGTACGTGATAGGTCCGTGGCACGGTAGTATGGCTCCGCGTTGCACGCCGTGCCACATTGGGCCTTATTCCCTGGAC
This sequence comes from Datura wrightii, assembly GCA_035772735.1. Taxonomy (NCBI): domain Eukaryota; kingdom Viridiplantae; phylum Streptophyta; class Magnoliopsida; order Solanales; family Solanaceae; genus Datura; species Datura wrightii. The sequence continues at coordinate 7,884,814 of JASDFA010000007.1, read as the reverse complement.
CCCCAGTTTCCAGTGAAGGTCCGCGTCGGTAGCGTGTCACGGAGGTAGTGCTCCGCGATGCACTCCGTGACACGTTGCTTGTTATTCTGGGAAAAATTCCCACCAGTATAAATAGAACACTTAGGTTCATTTTTCAATATTCTGATTTGGTGGAGCAAGAACGTGGGTTACAGGCAGTTGAGGGGATGAAATTAACAGGGTCATTCTCTCTTTCTTTCTCCTTGAATTCAATTGCTTGTATGTTTAGCACTCATTTAACGATGTTTAATCCACAAATGAGTGGCTAATTCATCTTCTTGCTGAGGTTAAGAACACTTGTAATGAAATGTGATTATTGATTCTTTGGTTTTTCATCTTTTCTTCCATGGTTGTTCTATTAATTCTTGTTCTTACTGCATTAATGTGTGGCCTACGTTAATGTACATCTAAAAAGTCCGGTTTCACTCGAGAGAGAAAGAAATTGGAAAGTTGTGAATTAATAGGATATGATCTTTTCTTTGGGAAAATTGAGAATTGATTTACCTTCAGGATAGAAATATACCTGAAAGTCGTATTAGTCCATTTAGGAATCGCTAGAACATGAATTGCATTTACTCACAAAAATGTAGGTGGATGGTTCATGATTCTTATGTGGGGTTAAATACGAGAGTTTTAATCCCTTGGCAATAATTCTTGACTAGCAATCGGAGGAAAAGGCTAACCAAATTATATCAACAATTAATTTCATTACATGTTCGTTTAACCTCAGCATGCTCACATTCATAGTTCAGACTCACATTAGATAATTGTTTTGACTTAGCATAATTATTAGAAATCAAAAATATCAAACTCTTGGTTATATTGTTGTCTGCATTGTTAGAATTGAAATATAGTACACTTGAGCAGATTGCACTTCATCCTAGTCCCTGTGGGATAGATACTTGGCTTACTTAAGCCACTTTACTACTTGTTCGACCACGTGCACTTGCGTGTAGTTATATACCCATATAACGCGAGCCGAACATGATACAACATAGAGTATGCAGTCAATACATTGAATATACCGAGTATGCAAGGAAAATAAAACCACTTAAGTAAGTAAAATCATTGAACATGCATAATATAAAATATAATCAAGATAAGAATCTGAGAGTATGACTTGCATGTTATTTATGAAATCATGATCTGAATAAAACTGAACATCATAACTGAATCGAATGACCCAAAGCTAAAATCTGATAATCATAAGTAAAACTGAACATTGGGTCAAACCTGCTGAAAACATAATATCACGACTAATGTACATGCATAATTGAAATCATGAGAAACAATGGGAGACTCGTCATATAACTGACATTACCATGATAGGACTTACATAGTCCCGACTATCACACTCAAGTGGGTAGAGCCGTCCAAAGCCTTGTCAGGGCTAAGGACGCTACCATGATATCGATATCAAGTTGAAGGCCCCTTGGGGTAGGAGAAAGCTCACAAAGGAGGTCCCAAATAATCTGAACATACCTACACTGGCTCGTAGTTCTAGGGAATAGGGTTGACTAACCCTTAGCCTACTCGGTGCTAGACACTACTCCCAAAATCATCTATATGCTCTCCATCATTTTTCAATGAAGCTGACCATCATCTATTGATGAAGCTGAATAATCATACACATATAAAATCTGAAATCATACATGAGGTGCCTTTGTTCAAACCATAATAGAAAATAAACATAATTGGTAATCTTGACTACTAAACCATGTGGTAAGCTAATTGACATGAAATCATAAATCATACTTGAACATTCGGGCTTGCCCAATACTTAAACATGCTTGAAAATACTTTATTCACTTGAAAACATGATCATAGAATGAATAAGTTGAAAACATTGTTTTCTCATAAATATCTCATCATTCATGAACATATATCATAGATCTCAACTTTCATAAACTTTCATGGACGGGCATCATAATTTATGACACTTGCAAAACATGATTTATAATTGAAAACATTCTAAAACTTTCCTTTTTCCCATGATTCATAATTCAACAATAGAAACATGCTTAGATCACACCCGTGGTAGAAACTTAGGAAATTCATGCATTGGGTAAAAACCCCATAGAATCAACATATAGATTTTCATGAATTAGAGAGGGATTTGGAATGGGTGTGAAGAATTTCACCCATTCATCACCTTACATACCTGAGAGAATCTTATTATTCAACTTTTCTGATTGCCCAAGGGAAAAATGAGGAAGGACCTTGAGAGATTGAGCTTGGTCACCCCTCGAGATTTCTAAACTTGCATGCATACATTAGGGATAACTTAGAATGAACTTACCCTCTTTAAAACTCACTATTCAGAGCTTAAAGAATCATAGTTTAGGCTTTAGAATCATAGGAATTACGGAAAAGCCCTTAATAAACTAGCAAGGAAGAACAGACTGCCAGTTCCAACGAGGGACTAGACGAGTCGTTGTCCCTTACCACGAGTTGTGGCCTGCAATCCATCGTCTCCACTGGAAATTTCATCAAGTTGCCACCACGAGGCACTTAATGACCGTTACTAGTGACCACGACTCATTGTCACCTTCCGTCACCCTCACTGCTGAAAAATTACCTAGGTGTCACCACAGGCAACATCACGACTCGTGGTGCTCCCGACGAGTCGTGGTGACGACGTGTCAAGTGCATTGAATAAGCTTCCTTCATCCTTCAACAGCCCTTGGCCACAGCTGACCTAACAAGTCATGGGGCTGACCACGACTTGTGGTCATGCTCGTGGTTACTCAAAACTTGAAATTTCCAACTTAAGTGAAACTCCTCAACACGAGTAACTTAATGACTCGTGGTCATGCTGACGGGTCACTGAATGACTCGTGCTGTGACCTGATGCAGAAATTTCTATTTTCTCAATTTCAACTCCTGAGTGTGATCTTAGGGCTTCTGGGGCATTACACAAACTCATAATGACCATACCGAGTCTTGAAGGCCATCTTCCGGATGTCACTCTCCCGAACCCTGAGTTGATGGTATCCGGACCTGAGGTGTATCTTCGAAAAGCACTTAGCACCCTGAAGCTGGTCAAACAAATCATCAATCCTTGGGAGAGGAAATATGCTCTCGATGGTGACCTTTTTCAATTGTAGATAATCAATGCACATACGAAGAGAACCATCCTTTTTGCAGAAAAAGAGAATTGGCGCACCCCACAAGAATTTGCTAGGTCTGATCAATCCCTTGTCTAAGAGGTTTTTCAACTACTCCATCAACTACTTTAACTCAGCTGGATCCATTTTATAAGGTGGAATGGATATAGGCTGCGTATCGGGAAGAAGGTCAACACCAAAATCAATCTCCCGCTAGGGAGGGATTCCAAGCAAATCATTTGGAAACACCTCTGGATACTCACACATTATAGGAACTAACTAGATAGTAAGGGTTTCGGAGGTAGCATCCTTAACCCTAAGTAGATAGTATATGTAACCCTTAGAAATCATCTTTCTTGCTTTAAGGTAGGAAATAAAGCGGCCTACAGGCACAGCTGAACTACCCTTCCACTCTAAGACTGGTTCACCCAAAAATACGAATTCTACTACACAGGTTCTACAATTGACTAGCGCATAACATGCAAATAACCAATCCGTGCTGAGGATAACATAAAAATCGGTAATGGCTAACTTTACTAAATCTGTTGTTGTGACTTTCTGAAGGTCTGTGATAGGGCAATTTCAATATGCCTATCTAGCTATAACTGAATTATCGATTGGAATAGAGATTGAGAAGGGTTTTGATAGGATTTCGGGACTGCCTTCGAAACTACTAGCAACATAAGGTGGTCAAAAAAGATAAAGTACCCCCTAGATCTAAAAATACATATACATCAAGGTGGAATACTCGTAACATACCAGTCATAACATCTGGGGAGACCTCCTGCTCTTGGCGAGGTGCTAAAGCATAGAATCTATTTTAACGCTGACCATCACCTACCCGGTGGAGCTGCGAAATTGGAGGTTGGGCCTCGGCCCCTATCATGGCCCTATTTGGCTGATGGGCAATCCCTAAGCATATGTCCAGGCTACCCACACCCGAAACAAGCACTTGAACCTGCTAAGCACTAACCTACGTGTCTCTGACCATATCTTCTACACTCTGGACTGCTGGTTGATCTTGGGAAAAATAGCATGCCCAAGGGATACTTTACAACTTAGTTTTCTCTTGTTTAGCTACTTAGTTATATACATTCTCATGTAATTTTATGTAAATGTGAATATATATACTAACCAACATGATTATTTCTTGTTTTTGTAGGTTTAAAATGTATTTGAGGAACTAATCCATGAGTTGGTGAAGTGGAGGCATGGAATCGGAAAGAAAACGCGAACGTCGGCAAGGAGGATGCCCGAAACAGCCCACCTGCGCATTGGCAACGTGCCATGGCAGGCAGGTTGCGCAACCAAGGGAGTGTCACAGCCCCTAACGCGCTGCACAAGCAGCGTGCCACGCTGCCATAGCGGCAAGTGGATGCCTGGCGTGTATTTTATGCAAATTCCAGAATGCCTACACGATGCCTTCGTGTCACGGAGGCAAATTGGCGTGATAACCTCCGTGACACGGAGCTATTTCATGCCGGGAATAATCATATACACCTCTTAGCTCCTAAAAACATTTTTTCACGATTTATTTCTAAACAACTGCCAAGGAGTGAAGGGAGAAGTGGGAGAACTCACCTAGGGTTCATCAATTTCATCTTCTCTTCTACCAATTCTTGTAAGTATGTTACTTTAATTATGTTTTCTTGTAATTATACGAACTTGAGTGGCTGGAACCCTTCCTCTAGGGTTGAAACCACATGTTATGATTGTGAATACGTGATTTTGTTTTGGTTTTAAGTTATTAATTGTTTTTTTTGTCTTACATTATTAATTATGGTTGTTTTTATGATTGATCACCATGAAAACACACACGTTACACCTAGATTAAAGATTGAGAAAGTAAACCTAGGCAAGAACAAAGAATGTAGGGAGCAAGTTTGTATCTTACGATATAATTTGCAGTTAGGATAAGAAATTATACCTAATTTGCCTGGCTTGGTTACTAAAATAGGATAAGCTAGACACCAACTTAGAATTATCACATCACCAAGCGTAGAAGTAGTTGTGAAGCTAAGTTCATTTAAATGATTAGAGGTACGAAAGTCCCTAATCAAGAGCATAAACCCCGTAAACCACATCCACGTAATTGAATTGCCCACGAACTACAATGTCACATCCCCGCTCAATGATGTAGTTGTGAGGCTAGTTTGTCGTGTTTAGAGGCTCAAAAGACCATGAACATGCAATTGTAATTATGTGAGACGACGATTGATAATTCCATACTTAAACAATTATGAAGCGTAGTATCGCATGATTATTCGGCGTTCGCTCTAGTTGCTTCTTGAATGTTTTCAGAGTATTTCTATGACCACCCCTAGACTTAATTAAACTTTATCGAAAAAGTCTATAACCAACACCTGTGAAAGTAATATCATACTTGAACTTAATAATTAGCTGAATTGGTCCAGTCCTTGTGGGTTCGACATCCGGCTCTTAAAAAGGGCCACTACATTACTTGTAAGACCACGTACACTTGCGTGTGCGCTTGGCCGTAGTCGTCAACAAGTTTGTGGCACCGCTGCTGCGCACTCTCAACAAGTTTTTGGCGCCGTTGCCGGGGACTCGGTGATGTTTAGTAAATTTATCTGTTTTTGTGTGATTTTTAATTTCTTTAAGTGTTGAGAAACTTGGTCTTAGTCTGACTTATTGCAGGTGACAGGTTGTCTTGCCGAGCTAGCTAGGAATATAGAGCTTGTGGAACCGTTGCTTGAACTAGAACGTCAAATTCATTTGGGAAGGAGAGTAGCTCTTGAGAAAAAGCTGAAAAGACTTCAAGAAAAGGTACAACAACAACCACCTGCAGGACAAGCACATTTGTTACCGAAAGCAATGGAACCCAGACCAATTCGCGAAGCGGCAATCCCACAAGCAATGAATGTGAACTCTAGTATCCGTAAACTGGAACCTGGAGGGAACTTCAAATTGAAAAAGAACATGGTGCAGCTGTTACATTCTAGTGGTCAATTCACTTGGATTGCACATGAGGACCCGCAGCAGCACTTACAGAACTTTCTAGAGATTAGTGACACTTTCATCCCCACCGGAGTGTCCACGGACTATGTCCGACTTACCCTCTTCCCATTTTCATTGTTGGGAGAGGCAAAAAGGTGGTTGAAAGCTAAGCCACCAAACTCCATAACTTCTTGGGATGATTTGGCGAAGAAGTTCTTGATCAGATTCTTTCCTTCAGGCAAGACTGCAAAATGGAGAAGTGAAATACTGAGTTTCAAGTAGAGGCCTGATCAGAACTTATATTTGGCTTAGGAAAGATTCAAGTAATTATTAAGGGACTGTCCCCATCTCCAAAAATTGAATGAAGTGCTGGCTAATACCTTTGTAGAAAGTCTAGCCCACATACAAAAAGTTCACTAGACTCTGCGTAGGGTTGGCAAGCCTTTGAGAAGACGTATGATGAGTTGTGGACGCTGTTGAATAGAATTGCACAGGGAAATCTAGAATGGCACAGTGAATTATCGAGAGGGGGAGGAAAGAGAGCAGGGTTGATAGAGGTAGATGGTATGAATTCCTTGGCGACACAGTTAGCTTCATTCCAGCATCATATTATGACTCAGTTCAATAAACTGAGTATGACCCAACAGCAGGGCCAGGTTAATGCAGTTCAGCATGCTCCGAGTTGGTGTGAAATTTATGGAAATAATGGGCACAATGCAGAATCTTGTGGAGCCAATCTGGAATCAGTCAATTTTGTTGGGAATGTACAGAGGAACACTCAGAATTTTGGAAACAGCTACAACAAAAATTGCCAGAGCCGCCCGAATTTTTCTTGGGGTGGAAATCAAAAGCAAAGTTATCAGCAACCTCAACAGTAGCAGTATCAGCAGAATAGGTAGAATGATGGCCAATTGAGCAGCAACATTGAGGAAATGTTGCAGAAAATCATGGAGACCCAGACTTAATTAGCAGAGAATCAGGCGAGGATGGCATCAGACTTGAAGAATCAGCAATTGGCCACCCGCAATCTAGAAAAGCAGATGGGTCGGATAGCAGCGGCTCAAAATATGAGACCGCAGGGAGGACTACCAACTGACACAGATGCTAACCCCTGTCAGGTCAACGCCATCAGTCTGAGGAGCGGCAAACAAGTAGCTAGTGCAGTGCCAAAAGAGAAAAGAAATGAGGTGCAGCCGGAGTTGGGTAGACTAGGACTATCCACCGACAAGGGACAGAATCAGAGTGCTGTGCAACAAAATGCAAAATCTTCATTGCAGCTAGCACAAAGACCACCACCACCGTTCCCTCAGAGATTCAGAAAGAGCAAGGAGGAGGAATGCTTCAAAAAGTTCTTTGAGATTTTCAAAGAACTTCACATAAATTTTCCTCTTATTGATGTTTTGCAGGGAATGGCCAAGTATGCTAAATACTTGAAGGATGTGATGGCTAACAAAGTAAGATTAGTGGATGTACAAACAGTATCACTGATGGACGAGTGCACTCACAGGGTGTTGAGCAAAATTCCGAAGAAGCTCAAAGACCCAGGGAGTTTTACCCTCCCCATACAAATTGGTAAAGCTGAGGTGATAGGATCCCTATGTGATTTAGGGGAAGCAGTTAATCTAATGCCCCTATCCTTATTTAACACCCTGGGGTTGGGAGAACCGCGACCAACAAGATTGATGCTGCAGCTGGCGGACAAGTCGCGAGTGGCACCGGATGGAATCGTAGAGGACCTTCTCATTAAAGTGGGTAAGTTTATTATACCTATTGATTTAATTATCTTAGATTATCATGTTGATGACCAGGTACCCTTAATCTTGGGACGACCATTCTTGGCCACTGGAGGAGCGGTAATTGACTTAAGAGCAGGGACCCTGAAAATGAGGGTCGAGGATGAAGAAGAACTCTTCCGAGTATACCAAGAAATGAACCCACCCACACACTACAAAAACCTTTGTAAGGTTAGTGTGTTTTCAGAGGATGAGTATGGGGTGGGTGATTCCACAGGTCTACGGCCAAAGGTAATGATAAGTGTTCAGCTCGAGTCTGATAAAGGGCTTCAGTTGGATAAGAAGTTGGAGGAAGACAGGAATAGAGTGGAGGCTGTTTCCTCTAAAAATCAAAAGAAAAAAAAATGGTTCTTGAAAGCGAACCCAGGTATAAGGACGTCCTGAAAAGGATAGTCCACGTCGTGCCGCGATGTAAAATAAGGCGCTGCTTGGAAGGCAACCCAAGGGTACCACAGGTACAATTTGTGATTGTGTTTATGTTGATTTTGGTTATTTTCAACTTGTGTAATTTTTGGTAGAAAGTTAGGCACAGATGGAGGGGAAGTCTGGGTACCCGTGGAGGAGGATGCTAACAAGCATGGAAGAGGAAAAGTGTGGGGTCGAATACCCACTTGTGCAAAAATGAATAAAAATATGTTGTTAGCTAGGCATAGAGGCCCAGGGAGTATTTCTCACACTTTTGAATTGTAATTAGATACTTTGGAGACATAGCATGATTTAAGTGTGGGGTGAGGAAAATTTAAAAATATTTTGTGCTTAATGATTTTTGGTGAATTAATGCTTTGGAGAAATACTGAAACAAAATTTTTGAATTAAGGATGACTTCATCACCCGTTGGTTTTTCTTTTCGGTTCTTTTCCAACGGGGAGGTCTTTGAACTGAAGAAGAATAAAAAAAAATTTCTTTGTCTGTATATAATGTTTTTATTCATAGTTAGAGACTATTTCTGACAATGGATGGATGATGACCATCTTGAGGAAAATTAGTCAACAGGTTGGTTTTTGAACCCGTAGCTAATTGATGGCTCGATGTTCTTGTTATGTGCTATACATGATTGTAAGATACAAGTGTGGTTAGTGTTGAAGCATGTAAGAAGTGTATAACTTTGTTTGAGACACTTAGGCTCTTGAATTTGACCGATGCGATTGAAGCTTAATTTCGAATTATAGTGATTAGCTGAGTAAGAGTCTGCTGAATGTGTCTTGAATTGAGCATGTGTTGTGAGTGAAAGGTTTTCGAATATTCCATGCTACTGTGGAGTGTCTAGAACTTTCCTGGTGTGTATATAAAATGAAATGAAGGATGTGGATTGTAGGAGATGATTTAGTCATTTCGTTGAATGAACCTAATTGTTATCCCTCACTTTACCTACCTTGAATGTTGAATCCTAGTGAGCCCCATTGAGCCTAAAGCCTATTCTTTGATAGCTACAACATAATCTTAATCCTTTTTCTTTCATTATCCTTGAATTTGATCCAAAACTCCTAAGCACTTAAGTGAAAAATTCCAAAGAGTAAATGAGTGAGAAGCGTGAAAAAGGAGGAAAAGTAGCAAAGTTGTAAGAGTTGAGAAAAGGTCAAAGGTGCACTTGTTGAAAATGCTTGATTAGTGGTAGGGATTAAGGAATAAATGAATGAAAAAGTTGCTTAAGTTCCCGTTACTAATAAGCTGAATGTGCTTAAAGAAATGGGAAGAAGAAGAGAAAATTCAAGAGTGAAAAGAATGAGGAGGAATGAAGAAAAGAGATGTCCTTAATGAAGGTTGAAGTTATTAAAAGCGCTTGGGGAAGATAGCCATTGTTCTTCTCCATAATATTACCTACCCATCCCTTAGCTACATTACAACCCATTAAGTCCTACTTGATCTTACGTTCATACATCCTTAAATTAGTGTAGTGAAACACTAAGGGAAAGCTTATGGGTCACTACATGATGCATGTGAATTCCTTGAGAGAGCGAGCGTAATTCTATTCAAATACCCATATACGCTGTGAATTGAAAATTTGTGAGTAAAAAATGGGTAACTCTCTTGTTGTGAGGGAACATGTTTAATGAGAGATAACATTCATGTCGGATTTCTTGATCGGTTGAATTGCATGAGTTTGCTAAGATTGAGAGTCGATTTCTTGAGGTTAGGAAGTCTTAATGAAGTTGTATATCATTTCATTGATTAAATAGTGCATGCTCTATTGTTAACTTGCTATCTTAAATAATCCTTATAGTCGTAGCTTGAATAATCTTGCTAAATTAGTTATGTGTGAGTCTTCATTTACATGAGATGTAAACGGGTTGTTCGAGGACGAACAAGGCTTTAAGTGTGGGGTAGGTGATCTTGGGCAAAATAGTATGCCCAAGGGATACTTTACAACTTAGTTTTGTCTTGTTTAGCTACTTAATTATATATATATTCTCATGTAATTTTATGTAAATGTGAATATATATACTAACCAACATGATTAGTTCTTGTTTTGTAGGTTTAAAATGAATTTGAGGAACTAATCCATGAGGTGGTGAAGTGGAGGCATGGAATCGGAAAGAAAACGCGAACGTCGGCAAGGATGATATGCGAAATAGCCCACCTGCGCGTTGGCAATGTGCCACGGCAGGTAGGCTGCATGACCAAGGGCGTGTCACGGCCCCTAACGCGCTGCACAAGCAGCGTGCCGCGCTGCACAAGCAGCGTGCCGCGCTGCCATCGCGGCAAGGGGCTGCCTGGCGTGTATTTTATGCAAATTCCAGAATGCTTACGCGATGCCTTCGTGTCACGAAGGCAGATTGGAGCGATAACCTCCGTGACCCGGAGCTATTTCATGCCGAGAATAATTTTATACACCTCACATTTACTACAAATAGGTCCCTTCGCTCCTAAAATCATTTTGTCATGATTTATTTCTGAAAAACTGCCAAGGAGTGAAGGGAGAAGTGGGAGAACTCACCTAGGGTTCATCAATTTCATCTTCTCTTCTACCAATTCTTGTAAGTATGTTACTTTAATTATGTTTTCTTGTAATTATACGAACTTGAGTGGCTAGAACCCTTCCTCTAGGGTTTAAACCACATGGTATGATTGTGAATACATTATATTGTTTTGGTTTTAAGTTATTAATTGTTGTTTTATCTTACATTCTTAATTATGGTTGTTTTTATGATTGATCACCATGAAAACACACACATTACACCTAAATTAAAGCTTGAGAAAGTAAACCCTAGTCAAGAACAAAGAATGTACGGAGCAAGTTTGTATCTTACGATATAATTAGCTGTTAGGATAAGAAATTATACCTAATTTTCCTTGCTTGGTTACTAAAAGGGGATGAGCTAGACACCAAGTTAGAATTATCACATCACCACGCGTAGAAGTAGTTGTGAAGCTAAGTTCGGTTAAATGATTAGAGGTACGAAAGTCCCTAATCAAGAGCATAAACCCCGTGAACCACATCCACGTAATTGAATTTCCCACGAACTACAATGTCACATCCCCGCTCAACGATGTAGTTGTGAGGCTAGTTTGTTGTGTTTAGAGGCTCGAAAGACCATGAACATGCAATTGTAATTATGTGAGACGACAATTGATAATTCCATACTTAAACCATTACGAAGCGTAGTATCGCATGATTATCCGGCATTAGCTCTAGTTTCTTCTTGAATGTTTTCAGAGTATTTCCATGACCACCCCTAGACTTAATTAAACTTTATCGAAAAAGTCTATAATCAACACTTGCGAAAGTAATATCACACTTGAACTTGATAATTAGCTGAGTTGGTCCAGTCCCAGTGGGTTCGACATTCGCTCTTAAAAAGGGCCACTATATTACTTGTAAGACCATGTACACTTGCGTGTGCGATTGGCCGAAGTCGTCAACAAGTTGGTGGCGCCACTGCTGCGCAGTCTCATCACTGGTCTGCTACCCTGGCCCTTAGAGCCCGATGCTCATTCCCTCTGATCGCGCTTGGATGTTGATGGAACATTCATAACTGATGGCGCTGGGGCTAAAATCTCTGGTGGGACTGCTGATGGTACCAACTAGGTCTCTACTGGGAGAATCCAAAGCTATTAGTCATATCCCTCTTGTCCTCTCTCTCTTGCTCACTCATCTGCACCGCTTCCATCTGCTGGGTGAATAGAACTATCCAAGAAAAGTCAATTTCCTTATAAAGCATAGCAGTCCAAAAATCCTTGACTACGTAGTCTGCAACCCCATGCACGAACCGACTCACTCGGGCTCTCTGATCCGCCACCATCTCAGGTGCATACTTGGACAAGCGAGTGAAATCCAAGTCATACTCCTGAACTGTCATCTTCCCTTGCTTTAGGTTCACAAACTCGGCTACTTTGATCTGCCTCATCTCACAAGGGAAGAACCAATCCAGAAATGCAGCATCAAACTCATCCCAACCAATAGGGCCTTCTCCAACTGCCCTACTATCCTTCCATTATTTGAAACAGATATGCACAACCCCTTTCAACTGATACGAGGCATGATCGGCACACTCCTGTCCGATCACCCCCATGATATGGGTGATTTTCAAGACCTCATCAATGAACTCGTGTAGATCCTCGTCCACCTTTGACCCAAGAAACTCCATAGGTTTCATTCTCGAAAATCTTTGACTCTCTCCTCCATCTCATTCCCATTCTAAGGGAGATGCGCTACTGCCTACTGATTGACCTGGGCGATCAAGGCCTGAGCTAACATCTATATGGCTGCCCTGAACTTAGTGTGGGAAACCGGCTTGGGTAAATGCTCCTCATGGGATGGTGAGGCCTACTGGTGCGCATCTCTATTGCCATTCTCATGGATATCTCCATTCCCATTTCTTCTTCCATTAACTCGGCAAGGAGTCATGATTCTGCAAATGCATAAAGCACGAGTTAGAAGGATAGAGAGACATTTCATCGCACAACATAGATCATGAAAGAAGGGAACATTTTCTAAACGTCTCATAGCCTCTTCTTCATAAGTGTGGCGCACTTCACACCCATGAAAAAGACTCTACTTAACATGGATTTCCGACACCCTAGGACACTTCAAAACCTAATGCTCTGATATCAAGTTTTTCATGACCCAAACATAGGACCGGATCGAGATACATGACAAAGAACCCCGAGAGGCTCCAAGTCGACCCATGGCCTGAGCATAACATCCAACTCATTCAAATAAAGTAGAAGATAAACATAATTAGCAAAATGGAAGTCTGAATATAACATAGCATCTAAATACATACATAAGTTTGAAACTGAATATATACTATGTCTGAAAAGCCTCTAACACTGATGAGTTGATGGGATAAGACCCCAACTAACTCACTAAAGTCTTAAACTAGAAATACAAAATATAACTGATAGAAACAGCCCTCAAAAGATGAGGACTCACCAACTGAGATTGAGAAATGCTAACTCCGAAAATCTAACTAGCAGCGGGACTTAGCCTGGACATCAGAGCTTGTATTATAAAATGATACAGCTTAGACTATGCGGTCAGTACGTGGAATGTACAGAGTATGCAAGGTAAGAAAAACCACTAAGTAAAATAATAACTCATGCATATTATAAAACATATTAAGATAAGCTTTTCAGAGTAGGGTTTGCATGCTATTTTCTGAAATCATGATCTGAGCATAACTGAATACATAACTGAATTGAATGACCCAAAGCTGAAAGCTGATAATCATAAGTAAAACTGAATATTGGGTCAACCTGCTGAAACATAATATCATGACTAATGAATATGCATAACTGAAATCATGAGGAATAATGGGAGACTTATCATATAACTAACATTACCACGATAGAGCTTACATGGTCCCGACTATCACACTCAAATGGGCAGAGCCATCCAAAGCTTTGCCAGGGCTAAGGACACTACTATGCTATCAATATACAGATGAAGGCCCCTTAGGGGCAGGGGAAGCTCACAAGGGAGGTACCAAAATAATCTGAACATACATACGTTGGTGCATAGTTCTAAGGCATACGGTTGACTGAGCCTTAGCCTACTCAGTGTTGGACACTACTCCCAAAAACATGCATATTCTCTCCATCATTTTTCAATGAAGCTGAACCATCATCTATTGATGAAGCTGACTCATAACATACATGCATAGATGTGAATCATAACATGAGGAGCCCTGACTCAAACAATACCACAAGCTAAAAATAGTGGGAGTCTAACCTCCAAAATCCATGTGGTAATCTAATACATGAAGTTTAGATAAATTCATGAAACATACTTGATCATATGGGCTAGCCCAATACTTAAACATACTTAACATTGACATGATTATTTTGAAAACATGAACATAGACATGGGTAATTCGAAATCATACTGTTCTTCATAAACATCTCGTCATGCTTGAATACATATTTCATAGATCTCAACTTTCATGAACTTCCATGGATGGGCATCATAATTTATAAAACATGAAAACATAATTTATAATTGAAAAGATTGTAAATTCTGCCGATTAATCATAATTCAACACTAGAAACATGCATAGATCATACCCATGATTGAAACTTAGGAAATTCACATGTTGGGTAAAACCCTATAGATTCATCAAATAGAATTTAATGAAATTGAGAGAGAATTGGGCATGGGTGTGGACAATTGCACCCATTCATAGCCTTACGTTCCTGAAGAAATTTGATTTCACAACTTCCTTGATTGCCCAATGGAAATTTGGGGAAAAACCTAGGCTTGATCACCCTATAAACCTCTAAGCTTGCATTCATGAATTTGAATAGGCTTAGAATGACTTAAGCCTTCTTAAAACACACTATCCTGGGCTTAAAACGACGTAATATAGGCCTTAGGAACTTAGAAATTACGGAAAATCCCTTAATAAATTTGCAGGGAAAAACACATTGCCAGTACCAATAAGGGACTGGATGACTCCTACCCACTGACCACAACTCGTGGTCTGCAGTCATGATCAGAACTAGGAACTTACCTTCCTTGGTCACCACAAGGACATCACGACTGGTGGTGTACCTGACGATTCGTGGTGATGACCCGTTAGGTACACTACTCATTTTCCTTCATCCTTCAAACCACCCTTAACCATGGTTCACCTAACGCAACGTGGTGCTGACCAAGACTTGTGGTCACACCCGTGGTTACCCCAATTATAAAAATTCCAATCATGGATAAACCCCTCCCCATGAGTCACTTAACGACTTGTGGTGTTCTTGACGAGACACTAGATGACTAGTCCTGTGACCTGATGTAGAAAATTCTATTTTCTCCATTTCAACTCCCGAGTCTGATCTTAGGGTTTTCAGGGTATTATATGAAGCCACTCCTTGGCTTCTCCGATTGGTGAGAAGGAAAACAAAGTTAACTTGACATATTTATCTGATTTGTTTTGGTAGTGGAAGTTTTCACTCAGCTCTACAAAGTTCATCAGATGCCTGTGGGGATCCTCGTGCGGCTTGCCCTAAAATTGGCAAGTGTCTTGGACCAACCACATAGTCACTTCTTTCAACTCAATATTCCCAGTGATGGTCGGTTTGACAATCGCTTAAGAAGCATTCTCCAAATTAGGACAAGCAAAATGCATCACCGCGCTTTCAAAATCCCGTGACTCTCAGTCATCTATCTTCTTTTTACCAGAAAATTTTGGATTGGGTAAACTTTGTCATTCTCTTCACCTGCTTGTTGCCTAATATTTTCCATAGTTAACCTTTGAAAGGTTCTCTCTATTTCAGGATCAAGAGAAGCTAAAGGTAGTCCTTGACTTCTCGTTCTTGGCATACATTGAGGCAAACAACCCTGTAAACATCAACAAAAAAAAAGAAACAAAAGTAAAATACAGACTAGCAAAACAAAATTGTAACCTACAAATGATTAAACAATATCCAAGTTCCAAAAACTTGATTTCTTCCAAGCGCACGCAAGAGCACGTGGTCATCAAGTAATATAGGATTTTGAAGTCCAGATATCGTACCCAAGGGACTTGTCAATTTAATCGTTATATGGTTGGCACTTTAATTTAACTAATCTACAAAACAAGTAAAATGAAGATTGGCTTGGAAAATAAAACTACTAAAACTACAAATATGAGATTATCTAAGACAAATACAAGCTTGATTGTATTTCGATGATGGTGAAAGACTAGGGAAATGGCACTTGGTTGGTTTCAAGTTAAGTTTTCTAGACGTAATTAAACTAGCTTAATTCTTCCTATGACTGTTAGTTGACAGTTACTATCCCATTTCTTGCCACTATCCCCTATCATCAAAGAATTATTTCATGAACCCTAACGCCTATATCCCTATGGTCGCAAGAGAACAATGAAACGAGGTTATGCCTACTTATATTTCAACTAAACTGTGTTGAAGGGTATATCACTATCCTCAACAACAACTTCTATCCTATCAGCAATGGTTTCAAGGGTCTTTGAATTCCAGTTCTGTATTTATTTTTAACCCTTTCAACTCCCTGTCCAAAGTTCAATCGAAAACCAAGAGATTACATATAAGGTGATCAATTTTATAAATAATAAATTAGCACAAATAAGTACAAATAACAATAATTGAAGAATCAAAACCAACTTTAATTAGTATCTCAAACAATCAACCATTCACCATGGACAAAACCCTAGCACATGAGTTTAGCTACTCATAGACAAGAAGAAAAAAAATATTTAGTCATCATCATACGAAAATACGAAGTAAAGAAGAGAAAACCTAGTTGTACAACTTTGTCTTCCTTCCAAACGACTTACAAGCTTTCATAAACGAACTAAGGAATGTAAAAATGAGTAAAGACTACTCCAAGAAGTCCAAAACTACTTAACAAATGACCTAAGTCCTCTATTTATAGAAAAGCCTTCAAATGACACTTCTACCCTTCAAGACTTGGCTTTAAAATCTGCATTTTCCACCTTAAAAAGACCCTGGGGAACCGCTCAATGTATCTCACCATAGACTTAGTCAAATTTCCAACAATTTTAGCTTCAGACAAGGCCTAGCGCGCTACCCCCTCTATCTTTCCAAGCTATTCATCAAAATTTCTCTAAGTCTGGAACCTCTAGCGTGGGGCGTCACTCATCTCACCAAGTTTGTGAAGTGCAATTCTCTGAACTTTAAGGGCTGGCGTGGTTCGCCAGCCATAGCACTAGATTGAAGTTTTTGTTCTCTGAGGTTTGGAACTTGGTGTGGGGCACCAACCATAGCAGCAAACCTGTCAGCTCCTCAAATCTTTATTTCTTGCATCATTTTGAGCCTATTTTGCTTAGTTTCCTGCTCAAATCAACTCAAATCGTTTGTTAGCGCATAAAATACACACATACATGAATTTAAGAATAACTTGAGGATTATGAACTCAAAACATGATCAAAATCATGGAAAATGGGCATAAAAATGTGCCCAACATCAGTCAAATTTTATGAAGTTTTGAACCTAGTGCGCTATTCCACTAAATTTACCAAAGTATTGGAAAAATTTCCTAAGTCCGTAATGCTTCTAGCACGCCATTCCATTCAACTCGCCGAGGTGTTGATCAAATTTTCCTCTAAATTTGCGCCACAACCCAATGCACCAAACTGAGCATGTTATTCTCTGAAGTTTGTGGTCTAGCGTGCCACACTAGCTATCTCACCAAGTCATTTTTTGTGAACTCTTCTTCCTTCACATCTTGGGCCATTTTTGAGTCCTTTTAACTTGGTTTCATACTCCAAACATCTAAAAACACTTGTTAGCTCACAAGAAACACATAAACATGAATTCATACATTTTATAGGGATTATGATCCCAAAACAAGGTAAAATATGGGGAAAACACGGCAAAGGAGCATAAGATTATGCCCAACATCAAATCACCAAGTGACTTGAATTATAGAATAATTCAGAGTAAGCTCTAAAGTTGGCCTACACACTAGATTAGGCCTCATTGTAGTAGTGGCTAGACCTCAACAATGGTGTCACCACAACGGTAAGGGTACCACTGTAATGGTACTACGTAGAAAGTAAGTCGACCCAACTGAGGACCTTAGATTCTTACTTAGCAATTTCTCAACAATTACTTCATGAACTCCGTACAGGTTAATGCATGGCTAAATTTCAACAATCAACTCATCAACTTATCACGTAGGAAATACAACTGAATCCTCAACAATCAATTCACCAACTCTTCACAGGTTCACACATAACCTTGTAGATATTAGGCAAGTCAAGAACAAATACATCAACTTTAAATCCATAGGTTCAAGGATTTTAGTTTCTCATGGTTCTCATATCTTCGAACCAGTCCTCACTCTTTCTACCTTTTTCAAT
Source organism: Datura wrightii (assembly GCA_035772735.1). Classification (NCBI taxonomy): domain Eukaryota; kingdom Viridiplantae; phylum Streptophyta; class Magnoliopsida; order Solanales; family Solanaceae; genus Datura; species Datura wrightii. Next base: position 7,866,664 of record JASDFA010000007.1, on the reverse strand, counting down.
ATCATACCATCAGTAATGTGTCGGGCACAAGCCTTGTCACATAACCATACACACTCAAGATTGAATATCACTGTACATACATGCCAGAAGGTTTTATTTCTGTGCTTCCAGTCATAACCTCCAAGGGACTCTAGAAATTTATGTACTATACTAGTGTGGTACCTGCTCCCACTCATCTGCTCATCCAAAGGCTCCTCTTAGACAAGAGCCAATTATAATATAATTGCTCGCTCAGATGCTCACCAAGGGCACGACCCTCTTAATTAGGATAAAACAGTTTCCCATTCTTATTTCCTTGATCTATATTCTTCAAATCAGTCCATTCACATGACCATTCAAGGTATCAATCTACCCAAACCTCTTTGGTTTTTCTCATCACCAAATAAACCATTTATGGTACAATTAAGGGGGAATCACATTGAACATTGCAAAGGAACATATATTCATACAATTGTTCCAACAAATAACACCTCAAGTTTTGAGCTGCCAATATAACAATTACATCATAATATAACAATAATTAGTGTCCAAAGACCAAGTAAGAATGTTGTAATTCCACATACACGCAATTCATTATCTAATGTCTAACTCCTTATAAAATCATAACCTACCTTGATTGTTAGAAGAAAGAATTCAGCTACTCCATAAGAGCTTTGCCCTTCTGTAATGCCTCTAAATGTTCAAAACCTAAATACAAGAAAAGAAACCACATGTAATCATCTAACACTTCATTTGGGTGCAAAATTTTGATTGTACCCCCTTTTCCCCTTATTATAGTCTAATACAATATCTCAAGGTTCATTTCATCATGTTTTATGCCCTACATAGGCAATTTCTACCTATTCCATGGAGTTTCTTCTCCTTAAACACTTTATTGGTAGTTAACAATGGCAGAACTTTAAATGTTTTCAACACCGGAGTCTCAAATTACCCCAAAATCAACATACATACTTTAACATTCCCCAGAAGTGATCATTCTCCACTTTTAAGAGGATTCAATACCTAGACATTCCCATAACCCTATTCTTAGTTTTCACAGCCCTAGGGTTTTTTTCTAGGATTCCAGCATTAGAGATTAACCCTTTTGATTCTAGGGTGTTAGGGAATCGAATAGGAAGAGAATTAGCTAGGAATCTTACCTTGGGAAGGAGAAATTAGTTTTAGTTCTAAAAATCGCCCTTCTGCTCTCAGAGTTCGTGCCTTATATTAATGGGGTGTAAAACCCCAAAATTTTTATTTAAACAATTATAATTTCTCACATCATCCACTGCAACAACCAGATTTCCACTGTAGTGGACCCGCGATAGTGGCCAGGGCCTCATCACCGTAGATCCAATGGTTAACTCTCCCTCCCCACTATAGCGGACATTCGATATTCATGATGTTCTCACTGTATGGGGCCTCCCACCGCTGCAGTGGTCTCTGTTAACTAGTAGCTTGGAAATCCCTGCACATTTCCTATCCCTCAAACACCGGTCTTAAATCCAGCTTCCCCAACACTCGCCATCATGAACCTAGGCAAAAATAGATTGTTCTAGCCTTAACTCCCCCATTACAATGGACGAGTCATTATATTAGATACTAACAAACTAATAGACGAATTTCTTAATGAAGTTGCAGCTCGAATGTTGAAACTTTTAAATAGATTTTCCTAGATTTTTCATCTTTTTTTTTCAAATCATTCGAATTCTTAAACCTTAGCAAAATAAAATTAGTATTAACTTATTAGTACTTAAAGGTATGCAAAAACCTATGAAAATAAGTACTAATATGCCGTAAGATCCTAATACATTAATTAATATCACATATTTTTGGCAAGTAGCCACATATGATTTTCTTTGAGCTCTAGTATATGAAAATTCTATGGTGATATGAGATTTTAGTTAAAAGCACGATTTATGAATTTTAGAGCTTCTTGATTTATAGAGCCTTCAAATAAGGTGTGTTATTGAATTTGAGTCTTCAGATAAGATCGAGCTTTCAAAACATAGCTTTTTCAGATAAAGGTAAGATTATAAGCCCAAAGGCTATTTCAATATCATGATTTTTACAGGGGGAAAGTGGTTAACAGAGAAGACATAAGTCTTTTAAGGCAAGTGTTGGAGGGTACCGAGTTTATAGACGCATCACCAGATTATGTTCTCCTATAGTGGATGAATATAGGAATTTTTCTATCAAGTAAATCAAGTCCTTACCTGGAAACATAGGCAGTGGCTCAATCGATCGGGTCCTTTGGATAGGACTCCATGTTTACATGGTGTACCAATGTCAGTTATGCCTTAAAATCCCATAGTATTTCCTGGTCACATCATGAATTATAGATTTTAAGGACAAATTGCATGTTTAATCATAAATTTTATGCAAAGTCTCTCTATTTCTCCGTAATCTAAGTTTTATTTTTGGCATCTTGATTATAATATGATTCAATGAGACTAATTCCCCTTTTGTCGGGGTGCTGCATTATATAAAAATGCAGCCTCAGGTATATAGATATTTGGCCAAACAATGCAGTAAGATTTCTCACCTTCAGCTTTTAGTGACCCCTATTCTCCTTTGGGGCAGTTTTCTTTTTAGTTATTGTATAGTTTTAATTAGTGGTATGTTGGGGGACTTGACTCGGTAAATCAGATACACTTGTTATAGTAGAGGCTTCATAAACTATCCATCCAGTATATACTCATGGTTTATACTTTGATTGACCATTGTGTCGCTTTTGTACAAAATGATTATTTTATGGAAAGATTTATTGTCCATACATGATTTATGTTCTTCAACTTCTTATATTTTTTTATGCTTAGATCAATGCTCTATTTTCAACACCAAGTTTAAGAGGTACTGCCAAGCCAGAAATGGTTTCAGGTGTTAGTCTCTCTTTGACCCTTGGTTGGGGTGTGACAAACTTGGTATTAGAGTCCTAGGTTCATGTGTCTAGGGAGTCTATGAAATTGTGTCTAGTAAATTCCTACTTATGGGTATGCAGTACGTCACACTACAATTGGGAGGCTACATAATATTCAAATAAATGCTGCTTTCTTTTATACTCTAGATTGTGGTATGGAGCGAGCCCTAAGAATTGAATTTAACTCATGCAATACTATGAATTTCAGCATCTTCTTTGAGAATACCTACAAAGGAAAAGATGACCGCGAACCAGAGGGCTAGTACTAGTGCTAATACAACATGAGATCCAGAAGATGTGTATATGTAGAGTCCATTCTATGAGTGTAAGCCACGAGTTAGAGCAGCAACATACGAGCCGTAGTGATAGACTCATGGTGAAATTCAAAGAGTTGGGGACTTGCTAGATTATGGGTATGATTAGGTTGTACGAGTCGTATTGGCATTGTACGAACCATGATAAGGACCCGTATGAGGAACAATAGAGATGCCAAGTTTTATAGGTTCATACCATGATAAGCTTCTATGACTTGTAGCATCATTGTAAAAAACATACCATCCTCCAGTACCTGAGAAGATAGAAGCCGCAAATTGATATTATGGAAGCCTCCTACGACTCGTAGCATCATGCAACGACTCGGAGGATGAAGCGGCAGAAGAATCCCCGTTAAATTAGCAAAGAATTTCATTAATTGTATAAATACTTTTAGGTTAATTTATTTTGAGGGGCCGATACTTTTGACTTGTATTCGTAGTTTTTGGGTTTCCAAAGTTCTTGGAGAGTAATTACTCGACTACTTTGACAGAATTCATCATTGTTCTTGGAGTTTTGACAAGTGATTGTGCAATTGAGTCTTGAGTTCTTCTTTTATTAATATTGTAGGTCTTTAAATATGTTTTCTTCCATGAAATCTGATTTCATTCTTGCAAATATGAATAGCTAAACCCTCCACAACTAGGGTTATGAGAACCATCGTGGAATAACAAACTAGGATTAACACATAGTGATTTTATTATTCCTTTGTTCATGTTTAATGTTTCTTAACGGTATGTAATGTTAGGACTAGCCCGAACTCTCTTCTTGCTTGAACCTAGAGAAGTAGAGATTAGGAAAGGGAAAGAACAACAAAGTACGAAATTGAAGTTTATTGAATAGTTTGAGCTGCGATTGCAGGAGAGTCAATTTGAAACTATTTATAAAGGTTAAAGAGAAATCGCTCATGAGACCCAACCTGATGATTGAGTAGAGTCATCTAATAGGGACGAATCAGTTATTTAAATGAGCATAATTTATCAGTTCTACAGGCTAAGTGTTGAGATAGATCACGAGTTTAATAATCTAACCTAGTTAGGAAATCATGGGTAGACTTCCCTAGTTGATTGCATAACTATTGATCACAACTCCATTTCAAAATACTGTTGCTTGATTTAAAATCCTCCTTTTTGGAAATAATTGAACTAAAAGTGTGAATACTATCATTAGTCTTTATCTTGACCATATTCATTGTTGGATCGACCCAACCTTAGTTGGGTTCATTATTGAAAACATCCGCGTTATACTTCTTCAAGTGTGTAATTTGAGCATTATCAAATAATGACGTCATTGCTGGGGAATACGACTTAGGATTAGATTAATTTCTTCTATTTAACTTTTTGTCTTTATTTCCTCATTTATGTTTTTTATTTTGTTTTTGTTCTATTCAGGCTACCGTAAAAATCTCCTAACTTGAGAGCAACCTCTGTCACCATCCATATGAAGGATAAAGGTCGCTCGTGCCTCTGGAGGAGAGGTTGAATGTTGATACACTAGCAGTCGTACTTATGAAATTTTATGGGGATGAGTCTAGGGTTATCCAGAGATGGTAAATGCACTAGATGGAATGGGTTCCTACAACTTCAGGCCAAAGAAGTTGGACCTTGATCTAAAGAATATTGCAACCCCTCCAACAAAACCTTCTGTTGATGTACCACCAGTGTTGGAGCTTAAAGCTCTACCTCCACATTTGAAATATGCATTTTGGTAGAGAACAGTACCTTGCTAGTGATTATTACTGTAGACCTTGTATAGTGGCAAGTCGAGGCCCTGGTGCCAGTGTTAAGAAGGTTCAAGAAGGCAATTGGTTGGACCATTGCTGACATCATTGGTATCCCTCCAGGCATATGCACCCAAAAATTCAGCTAGAGCCAAGTTATGTAGCAAGTATAGAGCATCAGCGACAACTGAATCGTAAGAGGTGGTGAAGAAGGATATTATCAAATGGCTAGTTACTGGTGATCTATCCATTTCTAATAGTAAGTGAGTGAGTCTGGTGCAGTGTGTACCAAACAAAGGTGGAATCACAGTGTTGCCAAATGAGAAAAATGAGCTAGTCCCGACAAGGCTGATCACAGGTTGGCATGTTTGCATGGATTATCGAAAACTCAACCATTGGACGCATAAGGACCAATTTTCGATGCCTTTCATAGAACAAATGCTTGATAGGTTGGTAGGTACTGGATGGTATTACTTTCTTGATGGTTATTCGGGGTATAATCAAATCTCAATAACCTCGGAGGACCAAGAGAAAACAACTTTTACCTGTCCTTATGAGACTTTTGCTTTCAAGAGAATGCCCTTCGGGTTGTGCAATGTAGTAGACATATTTCAGTTCTGTATGATGTCCATCTTTTAAGACATGGCAAAGGACACCATTGGAGTATTCATGGACGACTTCTCAGTAGCGAGTGATTCCTTTAAAGATTGCCTTGAGCATTTGAGTAAAGTGTTGAGTAGGTTTGAATAAACCAATCTAATACTCAACTGGGAAAAATGTCATTTCACGGTCAAAGAGGGTAGTCTGCAAGGCCATAGAATTTCGGGAAAAGTATAGTGGTGGAAAAATCTAAAATCTAGGTGATACATGGATTTCCACCAGCTATTTCTATAAGTGGTTCATCACCGAATTCTCAAACATTGCAAACACATTATGCAAGATACTTGAGAAGGAGGTGAAGTTCATTTTTGATGAGGCATGTCTGAAAGCGTTTGAATGGCTAAAGGAATGACTCACCTCATCTGTCATTATTGTAGCACCAGATTGGTCTCTTCCGTTTGAGGTGATGTGTGATGCAAGTGGAGTTGTTGTAGGTGTTGTCTTGGGACAAAGGAGAACAACAATATTTCACCCTGGCTACTATGCAAGCAAGACACTCAATGCAGCTCAAAAGAATTATACTATGACTAAACAGGAGCTACTAGCAGTAGTCTTTGCATTCAAAAAGTTTCAGGCATACTTGCTCGGGACTAAGGTGGTTGTACATACTGACCATGCATCATTGCGGTATCTAATGTGAAAGAAGGATCCTAAACCAAGGCTAATTAGGACATTGCTCCTATAAGAATTTTAGCTCAAGGTAAAAAACCAATAGGGGACCGAAAACCAGGAGGCTAATCACTTATCTAGACTAGAGGCAGAGGAAAGATTGTAAGGACAAGATTGATATCGATGATACTTTTCCAGATGAGTAGGTGTTGGCTTCATCATAGGATTTTATCTCATGGTTTGCTGACTATGCAAATTATTTGGTAAGTGATATAATTTCGGCAGACCTGACCCCACAGCAAAGGAAGAAGGTCCTATTTGATGTGAAAAGATTCTATTAGGGTGAGCGATATTTGTTCCATAATTGTTCAAATGGGCTGATTCGTAGATGTGTTCCATAGGTTGGGATGTTGAGTATACTAGAGGCCTGCCACTCATCCCCGGTTGGGGGCCATCACAATGGTATCCGAACTTCCCATAAAATTCTACAGTGTGGGTATTATTTGCCAATAATCCATTAGGATGCTTATGATTTTGCCAAGTCCTATGATCAATTTAAAAGACAAGGAGGAATCACTTTTAAATACGAGCTACTAGTTGAAATATGAATGAAATGGAGAAAGGGAGAAACGAAGAGAAAAGGGTAGAAGAGAAGCGGCCAATGAGGGTAAATCACTGTTTTCCATAGTTGCCACACCCATCCCCAAGCCTACATTACAAGCCAATGAAAGTCAATACTTAATAATGGGCATATGTGCAAATTTTGGTGTTGGCTATAGGTCTTATGTTTTACTTTCTAGTTAAGTGTCATGTTGTAAGTGCATGTGTTTGCCTAAGGACATGTAAAAGTTCTAAGTTGAGGATCTTGATGTGCCGTTGATTTATGGCACTTTCAATGCTTAAAACATAGGGAAAAAATTCTTGTACTTGGGTGTGTTTATACATATATAAGGTGCTTTTACCTTTTTTCCAGATAAATCAGGTTCGGGTGTTGGAGTGTGGGAAGGAAATGAAATAGAGCAGAAATTAACATGTTGCAGGTCTCAGTACGAGCCATACCATCCTAGTACATGTCGTACCTAGCAACCATGGCTGGACTTTAGAGAAAATAAACAAGTGCAGAGGCAGCATACGACTGACAGTATGAGCTGTACCATCCTGGTATGAGTCATACTAACTGCCTGTAACATGAGATCCAGGAGATGTATATTTGCAGAGTCCATTATACAAGTGCAAGCCACGAGTCATAGAAACAACATACAAGTCGTATTGATAGATTCGTGGTGAAATTTAGAGAGTTAAGGACTTGGGAGATTCAGGGTACTAGCAGGTTGTACGAGTTGAACCTGCACGGTACAAACCATGATAAGGACCCATATGAGGAACAACAAAGATGCCAAGTTTTAGAGATTCATACCATGACATGCTTCTATGACTGGTAGCATCATTGTACGAGTCGTAGCATCCTCCAGTACCTGAAAAGACAGAAGCTGCAGACTAGTGTAACTGAAGCCTCCTACGACTCATAGGATGAAGCGGCAGCAGAATCCTTGAAAAATTATGAAAGGATTTCATTAATTGCATAAATAATTTTAGGTTAATTTATCTTTAGGGGCCGATACTTTTGACTTGTATTCATAGATTTTGGGTTTCTTATGTTCTTGGAGAGTAATTATGATAAAATTCATCATTGTTCTTGGAGTTTTAACAAGTGATTGTTCAATTGACTCTTGGGCTCTTTTCTCATTAACATTGTCAGTCTTCTTTTATGTTTTCTTCAATGAAATCTAATTTCATTCTTGCAATTAGGAATAGCTAAATCCTCCATAACTAGGGTTGTGGGAACCATGGTGGAATAACAAATTAGGGTTAACACAGAGTGATTCTAAACCAATACAAATACCTATATTGTTCTTTTCTTCATGTTTAATGTTTTTTTAATGGTGTGCAACATTAGGACTAGCCCAAATTCTCTTCTTGCTTGAACCTAGAGTAGTAGAGATTATGAAAAGAAAAGAACAACAAAGCTTTGAAGTTGAAGTTCATTGAATAGCTTGAGTTGCGGTTACAGGAGAGTTAGTTTGGAACTACTGATAAAGATTAAAGAGAAACAGCTCATGAGATAACCTGATGATTGAGTAGATTCATGTAATAAGGAAGAATCAGTCATTTAGATGAGCATAATTTATCAGTTCAACAGGCAAAGGGTTGAGACAGATAACAAGTGTAATAATCTGACCTAGTTAGAAAGCCATGGGGAACACTTCCCTAGTTGATTACATAATTATTGGTCACAACTCCATTTCAAAATATTGTTACTTGATTTAAAATCCCCCTCTTAGGAAATAATTCAACTAAAAGTGTGAATACTAGCCTTAGTCTATAGCTTGATCATATTCCCTGTAGGACCGACCCCAACCTTACTTGGGTTCTTTATTAACAAAGTCCACGTTATACTTTTTCAGGGGTGTAATTTGAGCGTTATCAATGACTCACACTATGAGAGGTGGTGTGAGGCCATTAATTTGGGGGAGGCTTGTCCTGAGCAGCCTTAGTAAAAGTCCTGCAACTCTATAATTTTTCTACCAAGGACCACGAGTCCATGCTACGAGTCATAGTGAGAAAGGACGACTCATTAGCACAAGTTGTGGTCACCAACATAGTTAAGAACCCAAGTTAAATCTAGACACCATGAGTTAATGTCATGGGATCAAAGGAAAAATCATTCTGACTATCTTTGGTAGGAGTTCTCGCAAATGTTCAAGTCTTCTAGTGACCACGAGTTCCGACCACAAGTCATAGGTTGATAGAATGACTTGTGGCAGGAGTCATTAGGATAGAATGCTAGAATTCCAGTATGTTTTTCCATGGGTAGTTTCATAACTTCCTGTACCTGGGTATCCTATACCAAGTTGTTTTGGGTTTTGCTAGAGGGAAGTTTTGCGGTTTTAGTCGATTAACCTCCCAGCTTTTCTCCTAATATTAAATTCACAAAGAAATATTATCTCTCCCACTCTCAAGAACAACTAGGGTTCTTCTTCTCCAAACCAACAAACTCTCAAGCAATAGAAAAGAGTTCGCCAGTCCAGGTGTGTAGGATCATCATTAAAGGTTTTGTTTCACCCTTATGCCCAAAAATTAAGTCTTTTGTTATGTTTTCAGTATGGTTTTACGAATTCGTGTTTTCTAGGGCTAAAATCTCTTTGTGGAAAATATGTAGATTTTCATATGTATGTTTCTCTCATTATTTCAACATGTATTTTATAATTATATATGATTTGAACTCTTTGAAAATCCTTTATGTATCTTTATGGTCAGAACATAGCATGATTTTTCCCAAAATTGAGTATAATTTCAGAATATTTTACAACATTATGATATCATGACTTTCGAATTAGTACCACTTGTATGACTAGTTCAGTATTTTATACATTTATGTAAGAATCATGATTTTTATATTAGTCTATGCAAAACTTTTCAGATTTCAGCTATACGTATAAGCATGTATATAGTTTTCGGGAGTATTGCTAAACACCGAGCGAATGAGGGTTCAGATTACCCAAGTCCTAAAACTACATGCCACTATAGGATAAAGGCTCCTCGCCAGTTGAGAGTATCTCTCTTTCCTGAATGGGCTCATGAGTGAATTCACGTCAGTCATGGTTCAAACACTTGGCAAGGTCTGAACACCCTCCTAGCCAGGGTTACAGGTTGAGCTCTAGGATGCTCAGTTGGAGCATATCGATTATAAGAATCTTCCAAAGAAATTTTTTGGTAGAAATTGTACGCGGCCCATAGTTTTAGTTTATAAACTTACTTTATAACTTACAGTCATGTTCAACCCTATATGTATGTTTTGAATCTTGGGTCATTGTACGTCAGCTTAGGTTTTTCCCAAACATGTTATTTACTAGGAATGATTTTAGTTTTTTAGAATGTTTCCAATTTGACTTGTGCATTATTTATCTTACATACTCAGAAAATTCAAATTATTAATCGCATACTTCTTGTGCTATATCATTTATGATATAGGCTCAGGTGCTTAGACTCAGCCCCAAAGTTAGACACATTCCAGCACCTAATTAGATACATTGTTGGTCAGTCCTCATCATCTGAGGAAAACAGTTTAATCATTTTCCCTTCATTATTTAGTTTTAGTTTTTAGAGCTAGTTGGGGACCTATACCTTTAGCTTGTCAGTTTAGAGGCTTTCATAGATAGATAGTTATTTAACTTGATCAGTGTTATTTCATTTTTAGATTTAACAATTATGCTTAAATTCAAGTTATCTAGTAATGTGATTGCATATCCTTTTTGCTTCCGCTCAGTATTTCCAGTATGTTCTTAGAGTCATGCTAGTGTTATGGGTTAGCTTAGGGTCACTTGTGGTTCTAAGTACCGTATCGCATCAAGGGTATAGACTCAGCTCTTCACAAGCTTTGTATCAAAGCATCAGATTTGAAGTGTCCTATGGTGTCTAAAAGCCACATTAAGTAGAGTCCTTTTCATAGATGTGAAGTGCACCAAACTTATAAGGAAGAGGCTGCGAAACATTGTTAGGAAATACTTCCCTTCTTTCATTTTTAGTATTGTGTGATAAAGTCCAACTCCATATACCCTTCGAAATCATTCTCTACGTGCTTGTAGAAAATGCCTCCCAAAAGAGCCAATGGATGAAGGAACGAAAACTAGCCAGCACCACCAGCACCCGTAGAGCCCGTGAATGATCAGGTCACAAATGCACAATTCAAGTCTGCTTTTCTGATGTTGATGCAGGCCCTGACCGCTCAGGTTAACTAGCAGGCAGTCGCACCTGCAAACCCTAATAGAAATGTGATAGCTGCTACGGTTTGAGACTTCACCCGGATGAATCTGCTTGAGTTCCATGATTCGAAGATGGATGAGGATCCACAAGATTTTATAAAGGAGAGGTCTAGAAAATCACGAAGAACATAGGTATCACCGAGGAGGAAAGTGAAGCCTTGGCATCTTACCAATTGAAAGTGATAGCACACCTGTGGTTCAAGTAGTGGAAGGAAGGTTGATAACATCCAAAAGAACTCTCTGGTTAAGGAGGTGGGAACAGTCGTTTGCAAAACAAGTCCCCAACAAGCATCGGGGTTTAATCCAAAAGAATTAGAGGGTATATTCACCAAATATATTAAATTAGGTCACATAAGCATGCGTTATATCTAAACATAAAGTAAAATTTAGAGGAATTGGTTTGAACAAGTTTCAAATGTAAATTTAAACCAAAACGGAGGGGAAAACGATTGTTTCTAGCAAGATGAGAGTATAGGGTTGTGCATTTGATGGGGAATCAACTTGATAGGTAATAAATAAGAGCCTTAGAGTCAATTAGTGAATGGATACCCATGGCATTGGCTACAGTTTAAGTTTCTCAACCAAAAGAGTATGTCTACTTTGGGTTTTCTCAAACCCCAAAGCCAAAATCTACTAAATAACCAAACAGTGCTTGAGGAGGGGTTTAGACTATTTCTAGCTCTAGTCCTTTAATGGAGTTTGAATTGGGTGTATACTATCTCTAGCTCCAACCCATAGATTAAAAACTCCAAATCCTCACTATTGAAGTCATACCCAACTTCACTTTCCTTTCTCAAGCAAAATAAAATTTATAGAGCTCAAGTAATATTTGCAACCATTAATTTTCATATTATAACTTAAATAAATCAATAGATCCATTCATTCTAATCAAATCTAAGATAAATTATTTAATACCCAATTAAATCTAAACACCCATAATTCACACACACCCCTAGAAGACAAATTAGTTGGTCATAATTAAGGGAAGAAAAACTATACCAACAGAGAATTTTTCAAAGACAAAAAAATTAAGAAATTAAAATCACATCCAGCTTAGAATATGCAACAATGATGTTTTCTGACAAAGAAGATGAAGAAGAAAGTAAAAATTGTACTCTCTATCACTATCTCTCCTCTTTAATAATCTCTATGATGTAATGTAATGTCTATACAAATGGCAGTAAGAAATCTATATATATTACTTGCACAGATTCCCAAAATTCCCTTGGAAGCTTCTCCGACATGTTCTTTCCTTCTTGGACGACTTTTCCTTTCGGAGGAGACACAACCCACTTTTGTTGGCACCTGCGTTCCGCAGATGTCGACTTATGGCACATAGGTTCACCAACAAGCCTAGAAAGTGTTCCCTCATGGCCTCCTTCTTAGCACTTGTGGTCTGTAGGTACCAAATTGAGGCACGTAGGTTTGGTTCTAGCAATATCCAAATCTTCCTTCGTGACACTTGCTAAATGCTGGTGCGGACTTGTGGCACACATGCCACCTATTTTTTTCTTCAGCAAATTTTTTTAAGTTCAAATCCTTCATCATCTTTTGTTCAACTAAATGCCTGCACAAAAGAGGAGAAAAGTTACAAAAATCTTCTAAATAGCGTTAACATGACGCAACAACTCATGCTTAATAGCTAGATGAGTTGGTACATTACCAACTCATTAAACCATTGAGGAGGTGCAGCTCCAGTTGACTGGGATAAGTTTGTTATATCCTTCCTGAATAGGTTCTTTCCTCTCAAGTTGAGGAAAGCAAAGGCTAATGAGTTCATTAATCTGAAGCAGAACTGCATGTCAGCTAAGGAGTACACCCTTAAATTTACTCAATTGTCTAGGTATGCTCCAGAGATGGTTGCTAAGTTGAGGGATCGAATGAGTAAATTCATTTTGGGTGTTTCATACTTAGTGGTCAAAGAGTGCAGGACTGTTATGCTCATCGGTGATATGGACATCTCCCGACTTATGATCCATGCTCAGCATATTGAGAAAGGGAAGTTGAAGGAAAAAGAAAGGGAGATAAGAGGGATAGAATTGGTAACTTTGAGTTTTCATAGAAAGGGTCATAGGGAGGAAATCACTCGCAGTCCTATTAGAGGTCATTAGCTCCAGCACCTTCTTCAGCTCATGCCCCATCTCCTAGATCTAGAGGGGATCAAAGGGGTATTCTAGATCCTAAGGGAATATGTCAAGAGGTCGTACCTTTCTAGTTTGCAAGAAGTGTGGAGGGAACCATCTCGAAATTGTTTGATTGGCAAGGACGTTTGCTTTGGGTGTGGTAAGCCCAGTTATAGGCTAAACATGATGACATTAGTGTTCGTACCCAAGCCACTTCTTTAGCAACTCCAGTAGCTCACCCATCCCAGCAGGTTGCCTCATCGAGTGCAGGTACCAGACAACCTTAGAATTGGTTCTATGTGCTCTCATCATGCCAGAACCAGAAGAATTCGCCAGAAGTGGTCATGGGTATGTTATAAGTCTTTCACATTAATACTTATGTGTTGTTAGATCTAGGGGCCAGATTAGCTTTTGTGATCCTATTTGTTGCAATAAATTTTGGTTTCAGTCCCCTAATACCTCTTAGAACCCTTCTCCGTTTCTACTACTATTGGTGAGTCAGTCATAGCAAGAAGGGTATACCGAAATTGCCTTGTTTCAGTGTTTAGATAATCACCACAGTTGACTTAGTAGAATTAGAGATGACTGATTTTGATGTCATCCTTGGCATTGATTGGTTATATTCCTGTTATGCCTCAGTCAACTACGAAACTAGAGTAGTAGAGTTCCAATTTCTAGGTGAACCCGTCTTAGAATAGAAGGGTAGTTCAACAGTGCCTATAGGTCATTTTGTCTCTTACCTCAAGGACAAAAATATGATTTCCAAGGGTAGCATGTATCATCTAGTTTGGATGAGGGAATCTAAATCCAAATCCCCAACTCTCTAGTCAGTCCCAATCATTTGTGAATTCCCAGAAGTGTCGCTAGAGGATCTGCCCATAGTCCCTCGCAAGTGGGACATTGACTTTGGGATATACCTCCTTCTAGATACGCAACCAATATCCATCCCTCCCTGCAGAATGGCTCTAGCTAAGCTTAAGTAGTTGAAGGAACAGTGAAAGGACCTTTTAGAAAAGGTTTCATCAGGCCCAGTATTTTCCCATGGGGTTATCCAGTCCTTTTCATGCTTAAGAAAGATGGTTCTCTTAGAATGTATTAATTATCGTCAGTTGAAAAAAGTCACAATTATGGATAAGTATCTAATTCCAAAAATTATTGATTTGTTCGATCAACTATAGGGAGCTAGTTGTTTCTCCAAAATAGACCTCTAATCTGGCTAGCATCATCTTAGAGTCAAAGAGTGTGAAATTTCGAAAATGGCCTTTAGAACTTGATATGGTCACTATGAGTTTGCAGTTATGTCTTTTGGACTAACAAATGCCCCTACACCTTTTATAGATTTGATGAATAGGGTATTCAGGTAGTAGTTATATATGTTCATCATTGTTTTATAAATAACATCCTTATCTACTCTCGGAGTGAGCAGGAACATGCTGATCATTTAAGAATTGTGCTACAAACTCTTAAGGATCGTCAGTTATTGGCAAAGTTTAGTAAGTATGAGTTTTGGTCGATGTCAGTTGCATTCATGGACATATGGTGTCTAGTGAGGGTGTTCAAGTACTCTCGAAATATAGAGGTAGTGAAAAACTAGCCTAGACCCATCACTTCCTCCAACATCATAAGCTTTTTCGATTTAGCTGGTTTTACAAGATTTTTGTAGAAGGGTATTCATCTGTTACTTCTCCTTTCACTTGATTGACTTAGAAAAAGGTCAAGCTTCAGAAATTCGACACTTGTAAGAAGAGCTTTCAGGAGTTAAAGACTCGAGTTACTTCTACTCCAATTTTGACCCTACCAGAGGGTATAGATGGTTTTGTAATATATTATGATGCCTTCTAGAGTTGGCTCTGGGTGCGTGTTGATGTAGTACAGTAAGGTCATTGCCTATGCTTTTAGACAGCTTAAAGTCTATGAAAACAATTACTCGACTCATGACCTTGAACTAGCAGTGGTACTTCTTGCCTTAATGATTTGGAGACATTATTTATATAGTGTCCATGTTGATGTGTTAACTGACCATAAAAGTACTTAGTATGTACATAGTCGAAATGATCTAAATCTTTGACAGAGAAGATGGCTTGAACTTCTCAAAGATTATGACATGAGTGTTCTGTACCATCCAAGTAAAGCCAATGTTGTAGTTGATTCACTTAGTAGTCATACATAGGTAGTATGTCTTACATTGAATAGGGAAAGAAGGATTTGGTTAGAGACGTCCATAGCCTTGTTCATTTAGGTCTTTGCCTTGTAGACTTGGTAGATGGGGTATTACCGTTCAGAATGGTTCAAAATCTTCATTAGTGGTAGAAGTTAAGGTGAAACAAGATGATGATTCTATTTTTCTAAAGTTGAAGGAAGGCTTTCCACAATCAGAAAGTGGAGTTGTTCTTCCAAGGAGGAGATGGTGTACTTCCATATCAGGGCCGATTGTATATTTCGGATGTGGATGACTTGAGATAATGGATGTTAGGAGAGGCTCACAACTATCAGTAGACTATTCACCAAGGTGCCACCAAGATGTACCGTGATCTACGAAAAGTTTATTGGTGGAAGGGTATGAAGAGAGATGTTGTAGAATTTGTGGCTAAGTGCCCAAATTGTGAACAGGTTAACGTAGAGCATCAGAGACCTGGAGGTATGACTCATAATATCAGTATTCATACAATGAAGTGGGTGGAAAAAATATGGACATCATCATAGGGTTACCTCAGACGTATCGACAACATGATTCTATATGGTTGGAAGTGGACCGAATAACTAAGTCAGCCCACGTTTTGCCAGTCAAGACTACAAATTCAGTAGAGGACTATGCTAGACTTTACATCCATGAGTTAGTTAGGTTTCATGGAGTCCCTTTATCCATAATTTCAAATAGATGTACTCAATTCACATCTCAGTTCTGGAAGTCCTTCCAGAAGGGTCTAGGTACCAAGGTAAATCTCAACATAGCTCTCCACCTACAGATAGATGGTCAAGCAAAGAGGATCACTTAGACCCTAGAGGACATGTTGAGAGCTTGCATGATCGACTTCAAAGGTAATTGGGATGAATATTTACCTCCTATAGAGTTTGCTTACAATAATAGTTTCCATTCCATTATTCAGATGGCTCCTTTGGAGGCTCTTTACAGGTGAAGATTTAGATCACCTATAGATAGGTTGAGGTAGGTGGGGCTACCCTTATAAGAAAAGATTCAGTTCATGAGGTCTGGGAGAAGGTTTAACTAATTAGAGAGAGGTTGAAAATCTCTCATAGTCATTAGAAATCCTATGCAAATGTGAGAAGGAGAGAGCTTACGTTTTTAGTTGATGACTGGATGTTTCTGAAGGTTTCACCCATGAAAGAGGTGATGAGATTTTTAAGAAGGGGAAAATTAGTCCTCGGTAAGTTGGTTCCTACAGGATTTTGTGGTGCATTGTTATGTTTCCTATGAGTTGGAGTTGCCTACAAAATTATTATCGATGCCACTAGTGTTCCATGTGACCTTGTAGAAGAATTGCATTGGCGATCCGGCTCTTGTTGTACCTTTGGAATGTGTTGGTTTGAAGAATAGTCTCTCTTACAAAGAAGTTCCAACTAAGATTCTTGATTGTCAAGTTAGTAAGTTGAGAAACAAGGATGTTGCTTCTGTGAAGGTTTTGTGGACGAGTCAGTTGTTTGAGGGAGATACTTAGGAAGCTGAAGCAGATACGATGGCCAAGTACCTCATCTTTTTTCTTCTAGTTCAGAACGATCTTGAGTTAACACTCTTCTCTCGTAGTACTATTATTAGTTACATATCCCATTAGATGTTCTTAAAAGTCTTAGTATGCGTGCATGTCCCATAAATTTAGTTGAGTCTTACTATAAGTCAAATCAACTATCATGTCAGTAATTCAGATCCTTTATGCCTATCAGTCCAACTTCCATCTCCATTCGAGGATGAATGATCCCAAAGGGGAGATAATATAACACCCCAAAAAGTTCCTAAGCTCAGATCCTAGACATGAAGTAGAAACCAACAGAGAAGTGAGACTTTTCCCTCAGAATGACTCACACCACGAGTTGTGGTGTGATAACGTCCAAACTACACTACCTCTAACGAGAGAGCGTAGACGGTCGTTGTATCAAAATAAATATTCCCGACAAATATTGGGGTCGAATCCCACAGAAGCTAGTGAATGATTTGCGCAAGCATTGTTTAAGGAATTTGAATTAACTCGCCCCAATGAAGAAAAATAAATCAATAAAATTTTTTGGGGGAAATGAAATTAACAATATTGTGTATTTTAAAAGCTTGCCAAAATAGCAAAATAACAAAAATTGATAGACAATAATTAGAGAAGACTAGAGGTGTGCTGTAGATTGGGTTCTAAACAAATAAGGATATGCTATCTCATCAAATCATTACAAATAAGTGTAAATAACTTTGGAAGAGATGGCACCCTATGTTTTTCAACCTCGTGGATGCCTTTTTCTTAAGTCCTTTTGAACCTCAAGACACAATTCAATTATCCCAATAGAGTTTGATTTAGTAGCTGAGCTATTTCTAGACATCAACTACTAATTAGGATTATGAATATGGGTTTTGGCTATATCTAGCCCAACTCCGCGCAATCACATCCATTCCCACCATCAAATTTTTTCCCAATACTTGAATTCTTCTCTTTCAAGTTAAAATCAAGTAAGAAAAGTAAACCCACATTTGCAACTATGGATCATCAATTATAAATTGGAGAGAACTCAACAGATTTACACTAATTAAGCAACATTAAGATCAATCTAGCAATGCCCAATCTAATTAAGCACCAATCATCACAAACCTCTAGTTAATGATTTAGCTACTCGTGATTAAGAAACTAAAGTGTATGTCCACCAATAAACTCAATGATCTAGTTAATAATAGCAGGAAAAGTCAAACTCAAAATATTTCTGCAACAATGGTTATACCTTTCTAAGGGAGAAGATAAAAATAAGAAAAGCAATAATCAAGAATCTCCTCCAATGGAGTTCTTCTCTTTCTAAGAGCAAAAGAATGTTCAAAAAGCTAAAAACTATAAAAGATATGTACAAAGTACTTTCATCTAGACTATATACAAAAATAGGGCAACCAATCTCCTCTTTTTCCACCGCTGGACATAATTGCCCTTGTTCAGGCATTTTGTCACTAGCGGGGGAGCCGACGGTTCATCGATTGCATTATGCGAACTACTGTCCGTCATTTTCTGCCCTTCCAGTAATTTTCCAGGACCATTCGGTGGCACCTTTGGTGGTTCGTCAGCCTTCATCCGCAATCCACCAATTCCTTTGCTCCTCAGTCCAGCAAGTGCAAGCACCTGTAGGCGATTTAACTAGGGAGTCGCCGGTTGATGTCCACAGCCGCTATTTGCATTTTCTCCTCAAGTTAGTGGTCATTTGCGTTTGACCAGTGTTTCGCCAGTGTCCTCTGGTGGAGTGCTGATTTTCACGCAATTTCATCATTTTTACTCCATATCTTGCTCTCACTCTTCAACTCATATACCTGCACATAAAAAGGCAAAAATGGCGTAAAATTCATCTAAAATGACTTGAAAACTAAGCTAAAGCTCATGCAATAGCCTAATGAGTTGGTACAATACCAACTCATCAAACCCTCAAACTTGAACCATTGTTTTTCCTCAAGTAATGAAATTCTTATCAGTTAAGAAACATGCCACTCCACAAGAGTTTAGACTTCAATGAACACTTACTCCATGAAAACCCCAAAAATGATCACCCACTCACTGAAAAAGAGAAGCAAATTCCCCAAAGAAATCAAAGAAAATTATATGGAAATATTTTAAAAGGTCACCACAATTCAAGGGCATGATTCACAAATGATTTCATTTTGCAAAACAAAGGCATGGCTTATTCAAAGAAACACACATAGAATATCAATTCATAATCACTGCATATTCAAGCTTGCCTTAGAGCTCGCACTACTCATGTCTCAATCATATCTTTACCTTAATGCAAGTGTGTCCTCAAAAGGAATGATGTCACTCACTAAAGAGAGATTCCCTTTTCTCTATCATTAATTAATGCACACACAAGGGATTTAAAAAAAATGTTCACACTCACTCTCCCAAAAAAAATCTTTATGCACACAACTTGACCCATAGACTTGCCCTTCATGTAATTCGCCACTATGTAGAGCAACTACACTCAAAATCAATTAGGACTTGCAGGTCATGATGAAGGATAGGGGTAATGGTAAAACAATTACTTGGCTCTAGTGACTAGATCCTCCCTAATGCCTTTATGTGAACACTTCAACCCTTCCCATCTGACGTTTTATACCACTCCAACTTATTCCTCTGTTTGAAACCATTTCTCTTTTATTGTTCAAAGATATTCCTTGTAGCTCGTTTGACTATCACATTAAGCCTTGTTTAATCAAGAGGTAACACCATTTCACTTCTCTTTTGGTATCTTAAGGTTCCTTAGCTCATCATTTCATTCTTTTTCTCACAATTTGGTGCTACCTCAAATTTATGCTTCTTATATATCTCCCTTTCTTGAAAACCCCCAAACTTAGGATCTTTGCCTCTTACAGATTTCCTTATCTCTCCCTAGGCCTTTGGGTCCTCAGCCCCCATTTTTCTCATTCCTCACCACTAGAAACTAGGGAGGATAGGTGCCAACAAGAGAGGATCAAAAAAGGACATTGGCTTGTAATGCGGTTTCCAAAAGTAAACAGTTGAAAACCCTCAACATTGACTAGAAACAGAAGACATTTTTAGAGGCTATTTTGGGTAGAGTGACTAGTCAAATGAAAGCCTAAAATCATGTTCTAAGTGCAGCTACATATAGGATTTCACCTTAAGTCACACTTAGGGAAAGTTCTAGATAAGAAGATGTGCATGAGATTCACAAAGCTCCTTACAACACAAGGCATCACACCCAAGATTTCAAGAAAGTCATTATGATTAAAAGATATTGATTCAAGACATTAGAGCATGTGAATTCATAAATGAAACAAGGAATCCACAATGTATGACAAAAGAGTTCTACATTTCTCATTTCAGATGCCATTTTTTTCATTTCTCATTTTCATGCAACATTTCAAAGTTTTTTGTGGTACCTCTCAAAATAGCTCCACAGAAGACTCAAGAAAGACATGGCATTTTCCCTTAAGAGAGTTGCCTCACAATCTATTATCTAGAATAGCCAACCTAGTTTGACAACAAAATAAAAGAAAAAGAAAAATGCTCCTTGGGAAAGAACCATGGTATGAAGAAAACTCTTGGAGTTTGATTACTATTCTACTATTTACACAGGCGAACAAAAGATTTTGGGTCACAAAAAAACGTTTGACAATTCAAAGCAAGGACCCATTGTTCAGCACTAACACACTAACATCAATCATTTCATTCATTCAAAATTTTATCAACACAACCAGCCCAGCAAAGGCAATAATCAACAATACTAAAAAATGAGCCCGACAAAGGCTAACAACTCTTTATTACATAGAAAAATAAAAGCCCAACAAGGGCTATATCAAACCATCAACAAAATAAGACACAAATGACCCCCCCCCCACCCCCAGAGAAAACACTCATTCCACCCTCAACATAAAGGCTACATTTGTTACAACCCATAAATGTTAACGACAAGTAAGTGTACACGTGGATCGGTTATGAGAACGAAGTACTTGACGCGTGTGGAAAAAGCCTCAGAAGCGGGTTCAGACGGGACCAGTACGCACAGGGCTAGCGCGATGCACCAGCTAGCAGTGCACTGGCCAGCACGGGGTTGCTAGGCCTGCTGCCTCAAAGGGAGGCATGACAATCTAGGGTGGCAGCCTCAATGGGAGGCACGAGGCACACCCCTTCCCACCGGCTTCACCTATATATATATAGCCCTTTGTTTTAATTCATTTCATTTCCAAAGAAGAGCGACGGCCAGAGAATAGAGAAAGCAAGGTTTTCAATGGTTTTTCATCCGATTACGCTGCTAAACGCCATCCAAATTCAAATTAACTTCGGATATAGAAGTTTAAGGCTGTAGGGAGCATTATTACGGAGTTATTTTCTTAAAATACGCCCTGAAAATCAGAACTCCGCTGAGTGAAAGTTGTCAGAATTGCTTGAAATTGATTTCTATACGATCACAGGCTTCAAGTTAGCATTTCTCTCTTCTGAAATCTCAGAAAATTACAGGTTTTAGGCCGTGTTTTAATTGAGTTATAGTTTTTATTAGTATTGAAAGTTGCCAATTTTGCTGAGTTTAGTATTAAAATTAGATCCATTCTTTCAGTACTAAGGTTACAGTTGGTAAGAGCTGGTGAATTTAAGCTGAAACTCAGCGGTTATTCGGGAAACAGAAATTGAGGTATGTAAGGCTTAACCCTCGGCAAGTATTCCCATTGTACAGTGTTACGACTTTTGTTCTTGAATAGAAATAATGATCCCAGATGTAGAAGATTGTTGCTATCATTAGATTGTAATTAGACATGTTGTAATTAGTTATTGCTAGTATATAAAGATAAGATATGCTGTAATTAGATGCTATCAGTAGTTTGTGGTTATATATGTTCTGGTTAGCTTCTAGAAAACGTATATGGATTGTACCGCAGTAGCCCTCATCGATTAGGAACATGTTATGTATGATACGCGCTAAAAGCGTCATAGAAACTCTTCTATTCTCCAATTCATTTTATTAGTAGGATTGTATGTTCTATTTTCAGGCCTAGACCTTAGAAGTTCGTGAATGGTTATCAGGCCTCAGCTAGTAAGTTGAATAGCCCAAGCGCAGTTAGGCTGTTAAACTACCAGTTTGGTATCTGTATGGTTAGGAAAGCACGCCTAGAGGCCATTGGCGTATCCCTATGCCCCAGGGCCAAAAATTTAGATAGGAAGGCCATGTTTTAGAGTCAGCAGCCTAAGGTTGTCTAGTAAACTGAGTGACAACCTGTCACCCTATTAGTTATTACCAATGATTGTCAGTCTTAGTGGTTTTAGCAGTTATCATATAGGTCGCCCAGGAAGCCAGCCCAGTCGTCCAGGTCAAATAGACCCATGCGTGAATTGGGTACCCTAAGGGAGGGTACCTCATAAGTAGTTACAGGCTGGGCCAGCACCCCAGCCGGTTCCTATCACCCACAGGTTTCCAGGAATGGTTAGGTCTATATAAAGTTGTCTATAAGGTTAAGAATCGCCCAGAAAAGTAATATAAGATCCGATTAGACCAAGATGAGGCCTAAGGCACTAGTAAGTACTATGTTAGTATAGTACTGCCCACAGGCTAAGGATATCAGTAAACGTTCTATGGAGGATGAAGAGCTTATCTCTCAAAAGCATGTTCGGCCAGTACCAGCCTTACAGTTTTCCTAAGTAGAGGAACGGAGTAGTTAGTCATTTGTGACCCTGCAGTTATTATGAGTTGTAGATGTCCAGGCAATATATATAGAGAGTAGTATTGGACCACTCTAGATCTCGTGCTATTATGTCCAGACTATTAGAGATCATGATCACTATTAGGATTGTCTGATCAGATACAAGTGCATGGCGTGCCTGCTAGCAATTTTACAAATTATCCTAGGGGGCGAGCAGTGGTGGCATTAGGCCCAAAAGGCTAGTTACACCTTTTCAGTGGCTAGATTGGAATGTTAGTACAACACCTTGGTTGGGGTTTCCCTCACTTAGGAGCCATCCATGACCACCCTAGGGTTACTAGCTGTGTCGACGCCCGCAAGGGGCTAGATGACATCGCTTCGAGGAGCGGTATGCCATCCGCGAGGGACGAAGATGAGGTCTGAGGTCGTCATATAGTCCATTCCATGGGTAGGCTATTATATGTCGTGGTTGTCTCTACATACCCCCATCGAGCCTGCTTCCTGGGGTACATATATCAAAAGTCCATCAGACACAGACACAACTACAGTTCAGGGGCCGAGCGGGCTCAGTTGTAGACCCAGGAGACCGGTAGGTTGGCTACAGTACCAGTGGAGTCATAGAAACCTGGATAGGGGTATATAGATTGAGATGTTCTCACCAGGGTTTATGAGGGGCTGAACAAGTTATTCTGTGTTGATTGTACCTTCCGGCTTATGGAGGCAGGTGAGGTTCTTGTTTGTATTCTTGTCTACTAGTTATAGTTTATAAATGTGTAATTATACAATCTTAGCTTACGTACATGTAGTGTTGGTTAGATGCAATTACGAATTAGCAGGCGTACAGGTTAATCTTTCTTCCCTTCTTTCTATTCACTTCCAGTCTTTATCAGCTTATCCATTGCCTTACATATTCGATGCATATTGTACTGTCGCCTCCCCTGAATGTTGCATTACTTGTCGGCAGGTTTAGACAGACAGTGTTTAGGATATCCAGTAGTAGTTGTTCAGAGTCCGCAGTTGGGACAACTCCTTTCATTCGGAGTTGCCAGGTTGTAGAGATTTCTGTATTTTAGTTATATAGCATTTTGGGTAGGTCGGGGCCCTGTCCTAACCACTATTTGTACTCTTAGTGTCTTGTAGACTATAGTCATCAGTCAGTTAGTTATATGTTAGGCGTGTTAGGCCTTAAGCAGTTATGCATTGTGTGTTGGCCGTGTAGGGCCTAGTATAGTAGCTCGTCTTCATTTCTGCAATAACTAGACAACATGGTGGCCTTGTCGGCCCGCATAGGATCCCTTATGTTGCCTATTGTTTGTTAGCTGTTTTCATTGATAGGTGGCTATACGGCCTTGTCGGTCGAAGGCTGTATTTATAGACGAGATATAGCTCATTTTTTTCTTGAATTGAGTTGCAGGCTGGCTCTAGGCGCGCATAAGCCTAGCCAGGTCAGTTTGTTGCCAGTGTGGCACTAGGTGCCAGTCATGCCTCCCAAGGTGGGGCATGACAAACTTGATATCAAAGCAGTTCGTATCTAGGGAGTTTGCAAGCCGTGTCTAGTAGTGTCTTGGTTATAAATGTGTTGTGCACCACATTTTATAAGTAGGAGGCTATGAGGCATGATAGTATGGTTACCCCTGCTTCATCTCAGATCGTGCTATAGAGGAGAGTTGTATAGGGCTGAGTCCCTAAGATTTCGTTGCTATGTCTTTCTAGGATAAGGTTCGATATGAGACAGACTCTAGCCAGCTGCTAGTTAGCTGCAGCAGCAGGAAAGGGTACCGGTGTGATACCATAGTTGGGAGACGACCAGTTTGAGGATGAAGCAAAATGTCTTTTAATTTTCTCAGTATCTTCCTAGGGCACTAGGAATCTCATAAGGTAGTAGATATGCCAGCACTGTCCCCAGTCTTTTTATAACCTTAGAGTAGGAGATCAGGAGTATAGTGTATATATGATTCGACTTATCTATTTGATATATAAGATCTGGCAAGGGAGACTGTTAATTAGATTACCTGAAGGGTATGAAAAAGAGAGGGAATCGCGGGATTCTTACCTCCAAACCTTTCGAATATTGCACAGTTCCATACTTCAGTTCCATTGTGGTATGAAAAGGCTATTCCCTCCTCCTAGTTTTGTTTTTAGTGTAGAAAAGAGCATAAGAAATGAGGCGATGTTGCCCAAAGTAAATGGAAAAGGAAGGTTGGATTTGTTGACTCCAGAAAGTGTTAGGAAGTGGTGGGGACCCCTAATTTTTAAGTAAATAGGATAGAACTTCACGGTAATAAATCAGGAGAGCAAACTACCAGAACACCCAAAGTGCGTGTAAGAGTCCGTCAGTAATAAACCCCTAGTAACAGTAAAGCTCAAGTCAGAAAAAGGTTGAATCCGCTGTAACATGCTAATGACAATAGGACATGCTTGCAAGATAATGGTTATGGCCTTAGTTTGTGATATTGAAGGACAAGGAGGTCATATGAACAAAATAAGCCCGAGTGCGAGTCAAAAGAAATATAGGTCAGTAGACCTGGTCGGTAACATCCTTGACAGTATGAGGTAGGAGGCACGAACCTTAGAGCTCAGTCTAAGGGAACAAGAGGAATGGTGTAAATATCTAATGGGGGAAAACCAGAATCACCTCTAGGTTGATAGAGCATAGGATTACCACCGAATAATGAGAACTAAGCATCGGGCTAACAGTTAGAGATAGTAAGGTTGTAGCCTAGAATGTTGCGGTATCCCCCCTAGAGGAGAAGATAAGCGAGTGCTGACATAGAGACTTTAACCTAGAACAGCCTGGAAACAAGGCCTAGTAGAGAGTCATTGGCCCTCAAGGAAATAAGAGGCTAAGTAATAAGACCCAGAGGTCGACTCTATATTGCAAGGGTGGCAGAACTTCGATTAGCAGACCATACTTCTAGTATTTATCAAAAACGCAATGGGCCAAAAGGAGAGACCTATTGATGGCATGGGAAGACGGAAAATATCATTGAAGCATAGCCATAGAGCACCAGCGACAGGCCAGAAAACACAAGATAGCAAGAACCGAGTAGGCCAATAAAGGAGGTGGCCATGCCTGCAAGGGGGTGGAGAGTAATTGACATGAATATAATCAAAAGGTTATCTCATACCAAGTGTAATTTCACTTCATATGAACCAGTATAGAGAGGCTAGTGAGATTCATTTGTGTCTCTCCAGATGAAATTATGTCGCAGTTAAGACTTATGCTGAGTTAAATGTCCCGAAAGTAGTTGGAGTGTGTGGACCTCCAATTTGTGATAAACTCTGATAGAGAAGCGCAATTTGCAACAAATTTCTAGAAAAGGCGCTACAATAGATTAAGACACATGCCAACTTAAGTATAACCTCTCGTATCCAAACAAATAGCTAAGCAGAGCACACAAGTCAGATGCTAGAGACCTGTGATGGATAGAAATGTAAGTCCCCTATATGATGACTTGAAGAAGGTAAATTAAGGGTAGTTGGACCGGGGCATATGAGTTGTAATTGCCTTCATAGCTAGAATTGGACCTTCCAGCTTTCACATGTCAACGTTACGAAAGGGCAAGTTTAGCATTAGATTCATTGGCCTATATCATATCCTCTGCGAGACGGGAAAGATGGCACATGAGCTAGAATTACCTCCAGAGCTAGGACCTGCCCATTCAGTTTTCATATGTCAATGCTGAAAAAAGGAATAGGTGACCCGTACCGAGAGGTTCAAGTTAAGGACGTTTAAGTTACTGGGAAAGTAACCCACGAAGAGGTTCCAGTCATCGTATTAGATCAGAAAGTTTGCAGGCTAAGAACTACCGACGTGGTCTCTATTAAAGTATTGTATAGAAAAAACAATTAGGAAGAAGAGACCCAGGAAACTGAGGATGACATGAGACCTAGGTGTCCCCACTTGTCCCAGGATTATTATACAGTCAGATAATGTTACGACTCAGCTGCTATTTTTATTACTTATGTTATCAGTATTGTTCAGTAGACTATATTCTTGTTGTTAAACAGTTGTGATAGTGTCATATGAATTGTATGTGTTAGACTTTTCTTTATTTCAGGATTTTCAGATAGTCCATATTATAGGGGAGACTCTACCAAAACTTTTTCAAAATAATAGTCTAAAACGTTAAGCTCTTGTGAATTGAAGTAGACATTCGAGGACGAATGTTCCTAAGGGGGGGAGGATGTTACACCCCATAAATGTTAACGAAAAGCAAGCATACACGTTGATTGGTGATGCGTAAGAAGAACTTGATGTGTGTGGAAAAAGCCTCGAAAGCGGGATCGGACAGGACCAGTACGCACGGGGCCAGCGCGATGCACCAGCCAGCAGTGCACTGGCCAGCACGGGGTGCCAAGCCTGCTGCCTCAAAGGGAGGCACGGCGATCCAGGGTGGCAGCCTCAATGGGAGGCACGAGGCACACCCATTCCCACCGGCTTCACCTATATATATATAGCCCTTTGTTTTAATTCATTTCATTTCCAAAGAAGAGCCACGACCAGAGAAGAGAGAAAGCAAGGTTTTCAATGGTGTTTCATCCGATTACGCTGCCAAACGCCATCCAAATTCAAATTAACTTAGGATATAGAAGTTTAAGGCTATAGGGAGCATTATTACGGAGTTATTTTCTCAAAATACGCCCTAAAAATTAGAACTCCACCGAGTGAAAGTTGTTAGAATTGCTCGAAATTGATTTCTATACGATCACAGGCTTCAAGTAAGCATTTCTCTCTTCTGAAATCTCAGAAAATTATAGGTTTTAGGCCGTGTTTTACGTAATTGAGTTATCATATAGGTCGCCTAGGAAGCCAGCCCAGTCATCCAAGTCAAATAGACCCATGGGTGAATTGGGTACCCTAAGGGAGGGGACCTCATTAGTAGTTAGAAGCTGGGCTAGCACCCCAGCCGGTTCCTATCACCCACAGGTTCCCTGGAAAGGTTAGGTCTATATAAAGTTGTGTATAAGGTTAAGAATCGCCCAAAAAAGTAATATAATATCCGATTAGACCAAGATGAGGCCTAAGGCACTACTAAGTACTATGTTAGTACAGTACTGCCCACAGGCTAAGGATATCAGTAAACTTCCTATGGAGGATGAGGAGCCGATCGCTCAAAAGCATGTCCGGCCAGTACTAGCCTTACAGTTTTCCTAAGTAGAGGAACGGAGTAGTTAGTCATTCGTGACCCCACAGTTATCATGAGTTGTAGATGTCCGGGAAAGACATATAGAGAGTTATGTTGGACCACTCTAGATCTCGCACTATTCAGTCCAGACTATTAGAGATCATGATCACTATCAGGACCGTCTGATCAGATACAGGTGCATGGTGTGCCTGCTAGCAGTTTTACAGATTATCCTAGGGGGCGAGCAGTGGTGGCATTAGGCCCAAAGGCTAGTTACACCTTTTAAGTGGCTAGATTGGAATGTTAGTACAGCACCTTGGTTGGGGTTGCCCTCACTTAGGAGCCATCCATGACCACCCTAGGGTTACTAGTTATGTTGACGCCCGCAAGGGGATGGACGACGTCGCTCCAAGGAGCGGTATGCCTTCCGCGACGGACGACGATGAGGTCCGAGGTCCTCATATAGTCCATTCCATGGGTAGGATATTATATGTCTTGGTTGTCTTTACACACCGCCATCGAGCCTGCTGCCCGGGGTGCATATATAAAAAGTCCATCAGAAACAGACACAACTACAGTTTAGGGGCCGAGCGGGCTTAGTTGTAGACACAGGAGACCGGTAGGTTTTCTACAGTACCAGTGGAGTCATAGAAACCTAGATAGGGGTATATAGATTGAGATGTTCTCGCCAGGGCTTATGGGGTTCTGAACGAGTTATCTGTGTTGGTTGAACCTTCTAGCTTATAGGGGCCAGGTGAGGTTCTTGTTTGTGTTCTTGTCTGGTAGTCATAGTTTATAAATGTGTAATTATACTGTCTTAGCTTACGTACATGTAGTGTTACTTAGATGCAGTTTACGAATCAGCAGGCGTACAGGTTAATCTTTCTGTCCTTCTTTCTATTCACTTCCAATCTTTATCAGCTTATCTATTGCCTTACATATTCGATACATATTGTAATGACACCCTTCCCTAGGCGCTGCATTACTTTGCTGCAAGTTTAGATAGACAGGATTCAAGATCTCCAATAGCAACTGTTCAGAGTCCGCAGTTGGGACAACTCCTTTCATTCGGAGTTGCCAGGTAGTAGAGATTTCTATATTTCAGTTATATAGCATTTTGGGTAGGCCGGGGCCCTTTTCCGACCACTATTTTTACTCTTAGAGGCTTGTAAACTATAGTCATCAATCAGTTAGTTATATGTTGGCAGTGTTAGGCCTTGAGCAGTTATGCTTCGTGTGTTTGCTGTATGGGGCCTAGTATAGTAGCTCGTCTTCATTTCTTTTTTAACTACATAGAATGGTGGCCTTGTAACCCCCCATAGGATCCCTTTTGTTGCCTGTTGTTGGTTAGTTGTTTTCATTTATAGATGGCTATACGGCCTTGTCGTCCGGAGGCTGTATTTACAACCAAGATATAGCTCATTGTTTTCTTGAATTGAATCACAAGATGGCTCCAGGCGTGCATAAGCCTAGCCAGGTCAGTTTGTTGCCAGTGTTGCACCAAGTGCCAGTCATGCCTCCCAAGGTGGGGTGTGACAACATTGTCCCTAATGTATGCATGCAAAATAAAGGGGGCGAGAGACTCCTTGAGTGGGTCACTCCTCATTATCCACATCATCATCTGCACCTGCTCCTACCTCACCATCAAAGCATGCATCACCCAGATCTTCAGTGTCATCTCCTATGACCTCAAAGAAATCATTTAAAGGGCCTCAAACTGTAGAAGGGGCAGCTATTGCAGCGTCAAGAGCACTCAAATCAGGCACCTCCACGGATGTCCAACTTTTCCACTCCCTTACTTCAGTTCGTAGAGAGGTGGAAGCCCCTTCCACAGTATCTACCCGTTTGGACAATGTGGTGAGACTCTCATACATCGATTTCATATACCTTTTTACTGTTCCGGTGATGAGGGCAGGGAGGCTCCTAGCCAACTTTTAAAGCTCTCTCGTGAGAGTTGGTCATTTCCACCAGCTTGTGGAAATGGCTTGATTTGGAAGATGTTGGAGGGGGTGATGCTCCCTGAATAGGTATGTCACTGGAGGTATGGATTGAAGCTTTTGGGTGAGGAATATTCAAATTCGAGACTTGTGGAGACTACTCGGAAACATGAGACATAGAACCCTCCGGCAAATCAAAAGCCTGTATCTGCTTCCGCTTGACCTTGGGTGCCTCAACATCTCTTTTTCGATATAATGTGATTATGCCGAAGCAGGAATAAGGGTATCATCTAGAAATAATGGCACTTTGACTTGCATGAATAATTGAGAAATAAGCATGAAATATTGCATGGAGGTCCTAGCCTGTATTGCTTTCCTCTTCATTTGTAGAGCCACAATCTCACCAAAGTTTATAGGGACCTCGGTCATGATATAAGATATAAGGATAGCCGCTTCCAAGCTGACCCTTTGCTCATTCTTAGAGGGAATGATGCGGCCACAGATGAAATCTAGCAACAACTTGGATTCAAATTTCAAATCATGGCGAGAAATTTTGCCGCCCATAGTAGCCCAGAAAGGTGTGTTTGTAGCAATGATAGGAGCTAGCCATGTGAATTTGTTCTCCTTGTTAACAATCCTTGCCTTGTATTCAGACCCAGTATCAATCTCGTCCTCCCAGAGCAGATAGTTGATGGCTACTGGAGTGATGTCAACCTCTACCCCTCACATCATAAATAAAGGTAGGCAGGGGAATTCATCGACTTTACCTCTGCTATTCATGCTCTCCTACCTAGCCTGATAGGAAGCATAGAACTCCAGCACAAAGGTCGGATAGTAATCTGGGAAAGGATTGGCGAAAGTGTGCCATTGTCTGTAAACTGAGTTGTGATGTTGGGAAGGTCACACAGCCCCACCAAATCAAACCTCTTTTCAATGGTAGTTGATCGGCCATTGTAGATGGCGTAGTGCCCCTTCATGTCAAGAACACAAAACATGATGGCCTCCCAAGAGTTGGTGGGCGCTACGAATGCATTTGCCTTTTGTGGATGAGGAGGCTAGGGCTTTTCCCCTACCAGGGTTCCTGGATAAAGTCATTTTTCGTAAACACACTGTTAGCAGCATCCACAATGTATATTTTTGTATTTTTTTGATAAAATGAAATAACGAACAAATACTCTAAAATTTAAATGAGAAACAAGAGGAGGAATTAGCATCAAATTAACTGGCAGCACCGGCGAAACACCGACGAACCGCAGGAGGTTATCCGTGGATCGCGGTGGAACCGCCGGTGATAAGTAGAGAACTGGGGTAGCAAGTTTTCCACCAGTGAAAGATCAGTGAATCGTCGATCTTGATCTGTGAACCACCGATGTAACGTGCGGTCAGGGCAATGGCCTGAAGCTAATATTATCTCGAACCAGCATTTCATCGAAATTGACCGCTGAATAGCTGATGGTCATCGTCCCTAATGCTTCATGAAGAACTCCAATATCAAAATTCTCAAACACTCACTCACTTCATATCAAAGAATTACCTACACACATGGAAAGGGACAAAATGACGATTTACCCTTAAGAATGGTGTCACCCGATCTATCATAGGATAAATTGGGTCTTTTTAATCCCTTGGGGTTACTCAGACTTCACCCCACTTAACTACATAAGAACAACCATTTCTGCACAACCAATTAAGCATCAAGTGTCTATTACCCTACTAATTTCACATAGTATCAACTAACATTCTACAAATATGGTATCAATCATGAAAATGTTGGGGAGAAGGGCAGTAAAAAGAAGAGGGATGTATGTCATAACAACATCTATATGCAACAAGATTACCATTGATGAGAAAATTAGGATGTTAAGAGTACATTACCACAATCAAGAGAAAGAGTGCAGATAATAACTGTGGAAGCTGGAGTGTGCTTAACAATGGTGAAATTTCGGGACATTGCTAGTAGAGTGGGAGAGTATGAGTGTAGTGGGAGTTAGGTAGAGAGTTGGGGGGATTTTATAGGTGAGAAGGTATAATTATGGTTGGTTGAGGAGGAGGTGGATGGTTAGTGGTGCTTCAATGGTATAGGAAGTGGAAGAGAGGGAGTTTTTGGAATTTGAAAAGGTGGGATATTGGGAAAATAAAAAGGAGTGTGAGGAAGTGCTAAAAGGTGGAAAAAGGGAAGTTTAGCAGAATAAAAAGGGAATTTTGACAGATTTAGGTGGCTACAAAAAAATTTTGGGTCGGGTAGGTCCATGATTTGATCAAGTTTTTAAAACAGAGCACGTACCTTCACTGGCGGTTCGTCGCATTACCATATCAGGCTTGATTTTGTGCCCAGTTCACTGTCTTGTATCAGTAATTGACCGGCAGTTTGCAAATTAGGTTTCGTGTTCCACTGGTGCATAGTCATTTTTGCACCCTCTGTTCAGGTGTTCTAGTTTGCACCAGCATTCAAGCTATGCTTCGCAATTTCGTATCGGCGTTCTGCCGATGCCTTCGCTGGCCTGACCATTTTGTTTCCAGGTTTCTACTTTCAGTATCAAGGGTGTGGCAGTTCATGTAGCTTGATCGGCAATTCACTGGTGTTACGTAGTGTCTACCTTGTTTTGTGCTTCTTCTCCTTGCTTCTGACCTACTTGATCCTACAAAAACAAAAATAACAATGACATTAAAAACATTCAAAAGAAGAAACTTGGGTTGCCTTCCAAGAAGCGCCTTAGTTGACGTTGTTGCACGACGTATTTCTCATTTAACATTCATTCTTTGAAGGATCATCCTCCAACTCAGCCTCCTCAATATCAACACCTCCATGCTCATTCTCCTCATGCAACACTCCAATCACTTTTCATTCATCGGGAGGTTTAGCGGATTGGCACACTTTGAAGGTGACCTCTTCACCTACAACCCAAAACATGAACTCACCTATCTCCACATCTACCAAGGCTCTACGTGTGGAGAGTAATGGTATCCCTAAAAAGATTATAACTTCTACATCCATCTCACAATCAAGAACCACAAAATTAGCTAGTAGAATGAACTTATCTACCCTCACCAATACATCCTCTAAAACACCCATAGGTTTCTTGATTGAGTGATCAGCCATTAACAATCTCATTGATGTAGGTTTTGTGTTCCCAAGCCCTAAAATCTTGAAGATTATTAGAGGCATCAGATTTATACTTGCCCCAAGATCACAGAGGGCTTTCTTGAACAAACATAACCCAATAGTGCATGGGATTATAAAGACTCCTGGATCCTCCCATTTTGGGGCAAGGTTGCTCATCATCATCACACTACAATGATGTGTGGTCTCTTAGGTGCCCACATCTACAACCTTCTTCTTCTTTGGCAGCTCTTTCATGAACTTTGCATATCCGTTCATTTAAAGTAAAGCATCTACCAACGGTATATTTATGGACAATTTGCTAAACATGTCGATAAACTTACTGAACTGATCATCCTTCTTTTTCTTGGCTAACCGTTGTGGAAAAGGAGGTGGAACTCTTGGTTCTTGTTCTTTCTCGCTTGAGGCTTTCATGCTTGCCTCTTCTTCAACAGCATTTGAGTGAACTTCCTCAACATTTCCTTCATCTTCAACCTCAGCATTATCACAACAATTTGGTGCTTTTGGCACCGCCTCATATTTTTTTTCATCATTTGTCTTAGGAGAAACCAGTTCCTTGGGCTTAACATTTGCATCTCAAAGCGTTTTACTACTCCTCCTGACAATGGTCATGCATTGACTATCTTTCTTTGGGTTTGAAATTGTATCACTCGGAAATGTTCCATTCATTCGGGGATTCATTTTTGAGGATAAGTGGTTCACTTGGGTTTCCAAATGATTGATGGAAGCTGAGTGTGAACTCATGGTTTGGGAAAGGTCAGACACCTCCCCTTTCAATTCCTTGACCCCACTGTTAGTTGATTCCACTTCTTTAAGAACCTTTTCGAACATATCTTCAACGAGCTCCCTGCATCACTCACACCTGGTTGAGATTGGACGTTCTCAGGTTTAGAGCGGGGAACAAATAGACTCAAACATCGATGATATCAGTCCCCCTTATGATATTGCTCTCTATTGACCCATCTCTCATTTCTCTTGGGCCATCCCTGTGCGTCGCGGTTTCTCCAACCTTGATTGTCTTCCCGTGGGCGCTAAGGGCCTTTCCTAGCCCCTTGATACCCAGGTCGAGAACCCCGCATCTGAGTTTCCATGTATTGACACTCCTCCTCGTATCTTGGTGGTGATGATTCTCCTTCAAACTACATTGTACCTTGCATTCTACAGCATTCACAACTTTAGGCCTGACCCCCATCATATGTTTAGTCATTAACTCCAGCTAAGTCATCATTTTAGCAATATTTTCATCTCACTCTTCATCTCATTTTTGCATTTCAGTTGCTAACGCACTAGAACCCATATCATGTGACAATACATTAGTCTCCCTAGTATGCCATGCCCAATTTGTCTTTGTCATTCTATCCAAGAGAGCCTTAGCTAACCCATACGTCTGATATATAATTGACCCTCCAGCTAAATTATTGGCAACAGATCTGTTGATGGAGTCTAGGGCTCAGTTATTACTTTGAAGGAGCACTCCATCGAGGAGACCATGGTTAGGGTAAAGGGACACCTTCTTCTTGAACCTTAGCCATGCTTCATGTAAAGTCTCTCCTAGCTCTTGCCTAAAGTTTGTAATGTCATCCCTCAACTGCAATGTCACGACCCGAACATAGGCCCAGATTGAGACACAGACAAGGAACCCCGAAAGACTTCAAGTCGACCCATGGCAGGAACATGATATCTAAAACTCAATATAAATAAGCAGAAGTCTAACATACATAATATCGGAAGTCAGCATACATATCAAGCTAATACTGAATCAAATGACAAGATGATTTTGACATAATGCCTTAATAGCCTCTAACTTAACTGATATGCTGATGGGATAGTATTCCCAACTAGCTCGACAAAAGTCTGTAACTTAAAGAACATAACTACTGATAACCGAATGTACTCAAAGGATGAGGACTCACCAACACTGGCTGAGGGATGCGAACTCTTAGAACTGGCTAATGGCGGGGCTGAACCTGAGTGTCAAAGCCTATATCATGAAACGATACAGCATAGAGCATGTGGTTAGTACTTGAAATGTACTGAGTATGCAAGATAAGTAAAACGAACGGTGAAAGTACATAAGAGTTCAAAAGAGTAGGACAACATGATCATAAAGTAAATATCATAATGTAAATATAAGGGCTCAAGGTTTTCAAACCATTTGTAAACCAGTCATAATCATAATCATAAGAGAAACTTTATAAAACATAACTTGAGCCAAGGTAACATAACATAATCATGAAAAAATCATGAGGAAAAATTGGAGGATTCGTCTTAACCGACACCATCTTGATAGAGCCTTACATGATGCCCCACTATTTCGTCCAAGTGGTTGGGACAGTCCCCGGCTTGCCAGGCAGGGGGGACATCCGTGCATGGTGATATCATAGGGATCCAATAATAAAAATGTATATACCTACGGTGGCACGTACTTCTGAGACCACAAGGTTTACCTAAACGCCGAGCCTACTTAGTGATAGACACTGCTCCCAAAAACATGCGCATAAGGGCTCGTAACATAATGATAAAATAATTCATGAAGTTCATGCCCAAATAAAATAATAACATGATGGATCCCACTTGGAATACATGATTATCCGTGAATAAGGGCCCATGAATTCGTTAAGAGCCATAAATCCATAAATTATGAAAATCATGCATACTTGTAAAACATTTATATACTTGATATTCATAAATCCATGATGAGTACTTGAAGAGAAATCATAACATGAATCATAAATCATAATTTAGACTTAGTAAGATCAAAATCATAATAGAATCATAACTTGACTTTTTCTGAAACTTACATACTTGGGCATAATTTAATTAAAATTTGAAACTATAAATTAATAATCAAAATAGATATAAAATTTGCCCATAGATCATAAAATATGATTTGATACATGAAGGGAATTGACCCATATATAGTTGTGAAATTAGAAATAAACCCTAATATATCATGAAACTTGAATCTAGGATTGAAATTCATGGAATTGAGAAGAATTTAGAGCATGAGAATAAAAGAAACTCTCATTTATAGCCTCACATACCTGGGTAAATCTAATTCACACTCCTACTTGAAAGCCCAAAGGAATTTGGAGAGAATTTGGAGAAATTCTTCAAACTTGATCTTTAAGGAAAGGCTCTAAGTTACATGCATGGAGTGGAGATACTTAGAATAGGTTTAACACCCTTAAAACCCTACTAAATGAGCTTAAAACAATGTAGTTTAGAACCTTAGGGCTTAGGAATAACGAAAGTACCCTTAGTGAAAACCCTAGAAATTCTGCACTACCAGTGACAATGACCGTTACGATAGGTCGTTACGGGCTTCAACGGGTCGTTACTTCCCTCATTGCTTCATCCTGTTTTCCAGTCATAGGTCTGTTACCTCAACCAAACATGATGAGTCGTTAACAGTCCCAATGACTCATCATCACCATGCATTTTCACCACCACCCATTTTTCGTAAATCCTTCCAACTAGAGCATACAATGACCTGTTGCTCGAATTAATGAGAATGCCATGACTCGTGCCTACCTCCTTGATCATGACCAACCTCACAACGACTCCCTTTCATCAACCTGCTACATCAACCAATGGGTTATCCTTAGACCCATCGTCATAGAACTCCTCACAGAAAAACCCAACCATAACTGCTTCTCACAATTTATCAGACCTACCAATGACTCGTACCACGAGTCGTTTTGAGGGAAATTTCTGGTTTTTCTCTGCTACTTTTCATTTCATATCCTGAGTCTAGTCTTAGGCACTTTTGAGTTATTACAATATCTCCCCCTTGGGAACATTCATCGTTGAATGTGGGTAATCATACTAAAAAGGTGAGAAATGCAATTACCATGCCAAATACTGAACATTTAAGCTGAAGACTGACGGAGAAACTAACTCCATACTAGGATACATAACTGTACTGAATTCATGAATAACACATACATACATTGACATGAAAGTAACTGGGAGACATGAACTGAACATGAAACTAAATAGAACACTAAGGAGGAAACTGATACCTCAAGCTGAATCTAAGCCGGAAGGGAACAGATGCAGGTATTTAGCCATCATATGTGCTTCATCTTCCCACGTAGCCACCTCAACATGCTGATTCCTCCACCAAACCTTACTGAGGTTACTTCTTTGTTTCTTATCTTTCAATCCTGCTGATCAAGTGTTTCTGCCAGAACCTCCTCATATCTAAGGCTATCCTTCACACCAACACTGTCTACAGGGACAACTAAAGCAAGATTACCCAAGCACTTCTTTAAAAGTTTCACATGGAACACCGGATGAACTGAAGATAATTCTGAGGGCAACTCCATCTCATATGCTACCTTGCCAACCTGTTTCACAATTCAGTACGGACCAACATAAGGAGGCTGAGTTACCTTTCTTTCCGAACCTCATCACTCCCTTCATGGGAGATAGCTTCAGAAACACCCAATCATAAACTTCAAACTCAATCTCTCTCTCCTCACATATGCATAGGACTTTTGGCGACTTTGAGCTATTTTTAGCCTGTCCCTTATAAGTTGAACTTTCTCCATAGCCTCCTAGACTGAATCTGGTCCTATCATTGAAGCTTCACCAACTTCAAACCAACCAATAGGCAATCTACACCTTCGCCCATAAAGAGTCTCAAATGGAGCCATCTGAATGCAAGAGTGGTAGCAGTTCTTATATGCAAACTCAATGCGAGGCAAATGATCATTTCGACTACCCTAGAAATCAATCAAACACGCTCTCAACATATCCTCCAGAGTTTGAATGGTCTGTTTAGTCTTACCATATGTTTGTGGGTGAAAAGTTGTTGTAAGCTTGACCTAAGTACGAAGTCTCTTCTGAAATGATATCAAAAACTGCGAGGTAAACTGAGTACCTCTATCTGATATGATTGACAAGGGAACTCCATGCAACTAACATAACTCCTGAATGTATAATTTGGCATAATCCTCCATTAAATTGGTAGTTTTGGTCGGTAGAAAATGAGTTGCCTTAGTCAACCTGTCCACAATCGCCCAAATAGAGTCAT
Organism: Datura wrightii; assembly: GCA_035772735.1. NCBI lineage: Eukaryota > Viridiplantae > Streptophyta > Magnoliopsida > Solanales > Solanaceae > Datura > Datura wrightii. The sequence continues at coordinate 7,828,953 of JASDFA010000007.1, read as the reverse complement.
ACTACCGGCATGTACGAGGCAACCCCGTAATGAAGTTAATATTGATTTCCTGCCATTTCCAAGTAGGGATACCAATGTCCTGAAGCACACCTCCCTGTCTATGATGCTCGACCTTCACCTGTTGACAATTCGGACACTTAGCCACAAACTCTGCTATGTCCTTCTTTATGCCACTCCACCAATAAATTTCCCATAAGCATGGTACATCTTGGTGGCACCTGGATGGATAGAATATCTGGAACCATGAGATTCGTGCAACATTTTCTCCCTCAAGTCACTAGCATCTAGTACACACAAATGACCCTGAAATCGGAGCACACCATCACCCCCTTCAGAGAAGACCTCCACCTTCTGATTTCGAAAAGATTCCTTCAACTTCACCAAAATAGGATCCTCGTCTTGCCTAGACTTAACATCGGTCACTAAAGATGACTCTAATCCATTCTGAACAATGACTCAACCATCCGTCAAGTTAACAAGATGAACTCCTAGTCTTGCTAGTCGATACACATCCTTCGCCAACTTTTTCCTTTCCTCATCTACATGAGATACAAACTCCATAGAAAGCCTTCTAAGAGCGTCTGCCACCACATTGGCCTTGCCCGGATGATAAAGGACACTCATATCATAATCCTTAAGAAGCTCCAACTACCTTCTCTGGCATATATTTAGATCCTTCTGGATGAACATGAACTGTGGCTTTTGTGGTCCATAAACATATCCACATGGACCCCTTACAGATAGTGTCTCCAAATCTTCAAAGCAAATACTACCGCCGCCAACTCAAGGTCGTGAGTCAGATAGTTCATTTCATTGAATTTTAGCTGCCTGAAATCATAGGCTATAACTTTATCATGCTGCATTAATACACAAACAAGGCTGATCCTTGAGGCGTCATAATATACCACAAACCCATCGGTACCCTCAAGTAGGGTTAACACCGGTGCTGAGGTGAGTCGAGTCTTCAACTCTTGGAAGCTCTCCTCACAGGTCTCTAACCATTGAAACTTCACTTTCTTCTAGGTTAACTCAGTCAACCGTGCTACAATAGATGAAAACCCTTCAATGAACCTTTGATAATAACCAGCTAAACCCAAGAAACTCCTAATATCCGAAGGACTGAATGGTCTTGGCAAATTCTTCACCGCTTCTATCTTTTGAGAGTCCACCTGTACACCCTCACTTGACACCACATGGACCAAAAAGACCACTAAATTTAGCCAAAACTCACATTTACTAAACTTAGTATATAATTAGCGATCCTTAAGAGTCTATAGCACCACCCTCAACTGAGCGGCATGCTCATCTTCGCTCCGAGAGTATATGAGGATATCATCTATGAACATAATCACGAACATATACAAATATTGCTAACACCCTGTTCATCAAGTCCACAAAAGTTGCAGGAGCATTCGTTAGTCCAAAATACATAACTACAAAATCAAAGTGACCATATCTAGTCCTGAAGGCTATCTTCGGAATGTCACTCTCCCGAACCCTACTCTGATGGTATTCGAATCTGAGGTCTATTTTTGAGAAACACTTAGCACCCTAAGGCTGGTCAAAAAAATTATCAATCCTGAGGAGAGGATAACTGTTCTTGATGGTGACCTTGTTTAATTGGTGATAATCAATACACATCCGAAGGGAACCATCCTTCTTTCAAACAAAGAGCACTGGTGCAACCCACAGGGATTTGCTAGGTCTGATGAAACCCTTGTCTAAGAGATCTTTCAACTTCTCCTTCAACTTATTTAACTCAACTGGAGCCATTCTGTAAGGAGGAATTGATATACTCTACGTATCGAGAAGAAGGTCAATCTCACAATCGATCTCTTGCTCGGGAGGGATTCTCGATAAATCATCTAGGAACACTTCCGAATAGTCGCACACTAAAGGAACTGACTGGATAGTTGAGGTCTTAGATGTATCATCCTTCACCCTAAATAGATTGTACACACAACCCTTAGAGATCATCTTTCTGGCCTTAAGGTAGGAAATTAAATGACCTACAGGCACAACTTTACTACCTTTCCATTCTAAGACTGGCTCACCAAGAAATCGAAACTCTACCGCCCGGATTCTACAATTTACTAAGGCATAACATGCTTGTAGCCAATCCATGCCGAAAATAACATCAAAATCTATCATGGCTAGCTCTACTAGATCAGTTGAGATGACTTTATGAAGGACTATGATAGGGCAATTTCTATATATTCATCGAGCTACCACTGAATCACCAACTGGAGTACAAACTGAGAAGGGTTCTGATAGGATTTTGGGACTGAATCCTAAACTAATAGCAACATAGGGCATCACAAAGGGTAAAGTATCCCCTGGATCTAACAATGCATAAACATCAAGGTGAAATACTCGTAACATACTGGTGACCACATCTGGTGAAGTCTCCTGCTCCTGTTAAGATGCAAGGGCATAAAACCTACCCTGTGGTGGACGTACCCTACTAAGCTAGGTGTCCTGGTGGTGGTGCTGAGCTGGTAGCCTGAGCCCCACCTCTACCATCACCCTGTCTAGTAAACGGACACTCGCAACGCCTGTGCCCGGGTCTACCACACCCAAGATAGATATCTGACCCACTCAAGCACTCCCTATATGATTCTTGCCACACTTCCCGCAGGCCTGGAAGGTACGCTCTGTCTGCATGCTACTCTGGCCCCTCAAACCTGAGGCCTACTCCTTTGATCACCTCACGATCTGGATGGTGCACTAGACAGTGATGGCATTGGAGCTAATGACCTCTGATGAGACTGCTAGAGATGTCCGCCTCCTGATCTATGCTGGGAGAACCTATACTTTTCTATCCTGGCCCTCTTGGCCTCACTCTCTCTCAAGTGTACTGCCTCCATCTACTGGGCGTACAAAACCAATCGAGGTAAAACGATGTCCTTATAAATCATAGTGTTCCTACAATCCTTAAATAGGTAGTCCGCTACTCTATGTACAGACCTGCTCACCTGAGCTCTCTGATCAACCACTAGCTCTGGTGCATACTTGGACAAATGAGTGAACTCCAAAGCATACTCCTTGCATGTCATGTTACCCTACCATAGGTTTATAAACTCAGTTGCTTTAATCTCCCCCATCTCACGAGGGAAGAATCGATCCAGAAATATGGCACGAAACTCATCCCAACTAATGGGGCTTGCTCCAACTATCCTGTTATCCTTCCTTTGCTTGAACCAACTATGTGCAACCCCTTTAAACTGATACGAGGCTAGATCTGCGCACACCTCCCCAGTCACCCCCTTGATCTGGGTGATCTTTAGAACCTCAACAATAAACTCATGGGATACTCGTCCACCTTTGATCTATGGAACTCTAGAGGTTTCATCCTCAGAAAATCTCTAACCCTTGCCGCTGCCGCATTCACATTTTGAGGGACATGCGCTACCTCCTGTCAGTTGACTTGGGCGGTACAAGCCTGAGCTAGCATCTGAATTGCAACTGTAAACACTGCATGGGCCACCTGCTCAAGCACATGATCCTCAGCGGCTGGTGGGGCCTGCTGGTACCCACCCCCATTGACATTCTGATTTCCATTTCTGTTACAGTTTATTCTTTCATTAACTCAACAAGGAGGCATGATTCTGAAAACGTGTATAGCACGAGTTAGAATGATATACAGAGAGAGACATTTCAACACACGACATAGACCATAAAAGAAGGGAACATTTCCTAAATGTTTTGTAGCCTCTTCGTCATAAGTGTGGCGCGCTTCACACGCATGAAAAAGACTCGACTTAATGCGTCTTTCAGACACACTTGGACACTTCCAAACCTGATGCTCTGATACCAAGTTTGTCACAACCTAACATAGGCCAAGATCGAGACATGGGACTAGGAACCCCAAGAGACTCCAAGTCAAACCCATGGCATGAACATGATATCTAAAACTCAATATAAATAAGCGGAAGTCTAACATACATAATAACAGAAGTCTACATACATATAAAGCTAATCCCGAATCAAATGACAAGTTGATTTCTACGTAATGCCTGAATAGCCTCTAACATAACTGATGAGCTGATGGAACAGCATCCCCAACTGGCTCGACAAAAGTCTATAACTGAAAGAACATAACTACTGATAATTAAATGTCCTCGAAGGATGAGGACTCACCAGCACTAACCGAGGGATGCGAAATCTGAGAACCATCTAATGGTGGGTCTGAACCTGAGTGTCAGAACCTGTATCATGAAATGATACATCATAGAGTATTTGGTCAGTACTTAGAATGTACTGTACAAGGTAAGTAAAACAGACAGTTAAAATAAATAAGAGTTCATAAGAGTAGGACAACATGATAATAAAGTAAATATCGTAGTGTAAACATAAGGGCTCAAGGTTGTCAAACCATTTGTAAATCAGTCATAATCATAATCATAAGAGAAACTTTATAAAACATAACTTGAGCCAAGGTAATATAACATAACCATGCATAAATCATGAGGAACAATGGAAAGACTCGTCTTAACCGACACCATCATGATAGAGCCTTAAATGATGCTTCACTATTTCATCCAAATAGTCAGGACGGTCCTTGGCTTGCCAGGAAGGGGCACGTGTGTGCGTGGTGATATCACATGGATCCAATAATAAATATATATAAACCTATGGTGGCACATAAATTTGAGACCACGGGGTTTGCCAGAACACCAAGCCTACTCAGTGCTAGACACTGCTCCAAAAACATGCACATGAGGGCTCATACCATAATTGTGAAATCATTCATGAAGTTCATGGACAAATAAAATAATAACATGATGGATCCCACTTGAAATACATGATTAGCCATGAATAAGGGCCCATGAATTGGCCAAGAGTCATAAATTCATAAATCATGAAAATCATGTATACTTGTAAAACATTTATATACTTGATATTCATAAATTCTTGATGAGTACTTGAAGAGAAATCATAACATGAATCAAAAATTATAATTTAGACTTAGTAAGATCAAAATCATAATAGAATCATAACTTGAATTTTCATGAAACTTACATACTTGGGCATAATTTAATTAAAATTTAAAACAATAAATTAATAATCAAAATAGCTATAAAATGTACCCATAGATCATAAAACATGATTTCATACATTAAGGGAATTTACCCGTAGATATATCATAGAGAATTTCACAAAATTAGGGATAAACCCTAGTAGATTATGAAACTTGAATCTAGAACTGAAATTCATGGAATTGAGAATAATTTAGAACATGAGAGTGAAAGGAACTCCCATTCTTAGCCTCACATACCTGGGTAAATCTGCTTCACACTCCTACTTGAAAGCCCAAAGGAATTTGGTGAGAATTTGGAGAAATTCTTCGAACTTTTTCTTCAAGGAAAGGCTCTAAGTTGCATGCGTGGAGTGGAGATACTTAGAATAGGTTTAACACCCGTAAAACCCTACTAAATGAGCTTAAAACAACATAGTTTAGGACCATAGGGCTTAGGAATGACAAAAATATCCTTAATGAAAAACCTGGAAACTTTGCACTACTAGTGACAATGACCATTATGATGGGTCGGTACTGGCTCCAATGGGTCGTTACTTTCCTTGTTGCTTCACCCCATTTTCCTATCACAGTACTGCTACCATGATCGGGCACGATGAGTCACTACCAGTCCCAATGACTCGTCATCACCATTTGTTGTCACAACGACCTATTTTTCATAAATCCTTCCAACTGGAGCATACAACGACCCATTGCTCCAATTAACGAGTTGTTTCATGACTCGTGCCATCCTCCTTGATCATGACCACCCTCACAAAGACTCCCATTCAACAACCCGTTACATCAACCAATGGGTAGTCCTTACACCCGTCGTCACAGAACTTGTCGTAGCAGAACCCAGCCAAGACTGCTTCTCACGATTCTTTAGACCTACAAATTACTCGTATCATGAGTCATTCTGAGGGAAATTTCTAGTTTTTCTATACTACTTTTCATTTCAAATCTCGAGTCTAGTCTTCTGCACTTCTAGAGTATTACATGCAACATCTTTGAGGGAGGCGAAAAACAATCCAAAAATGCTTCAGTCAATTCTTGCCACGAGGTGATACAACCTGGAGGGGGGGTCCCCCAACCACATAGTCGTCTCTCCCATTAGGGATAGTGGAAAGAGCCTTAACCTGATAGATTCTTGACTAATATTTGTTATGTTAAGGGTTAGCAAATCTCTAAGAAATTTCTCAAGTGGCAGTTTGCATCCTCAGTCAGTTTACCCTCGAAGAGCCCTTTCATCTGTAACAAGTGTAACATTGTACTTGTAACATGAAACACTGCATTCCTTACCGTGGCTGCTAAGCGAATGGCTCCTGCAACTTTAGATTTAACCCAATATTCCTCTTCATGCTCCATGTGACCTTCAACCGAACTATCTCATGTTTGCGAATGTTGGCTCATATGAACTCACCCTAACAACCAACAGAAAAATCAATGTCAACAACTAGGATGCAAGATTAACTCAAAATTAACAAACAATACAATGATATCAAGCGCTAGACCACGGCAACGGAACCATTTTGGATAACGTCCAAACTACACTCCTCTTAACGAGAGAGCATACACGGTCATTGTATCAAAACTAATATTCCCGACGGATGTTGGGGTTAAATCATACAGAGACTAGTGAATGATTTGCGCAAGCACTATTTTAGGAAATTTAAATTAACCCGCACCAATTAAGAAAAATAAAACTGTAATTTTTTTGGGGGAAAATCAAGTTAACAATATTGTGGATTTTAAATTAGCTTGCCAAAATAACAAAATAACCAAAATTGATAGACAATAATGAGAGAAGACTAAAGGTGTGGTGTAGATGGGGTGCTAATTAAATAAGGATATGCTAGCTCATCAAATCATTGCGAATAAGTGTTTTTCAACCTCACGGATGCCTTTTTCTCGAGTCCTTTTGAACCTCAAGACACAGTTTAATTAGTCCAATAGAGTTTGGTTTAGTAGTTGAGCTATTTGTAGCCATCAACTACTAATTAGGATTATGAATATGGGTTTTGGCTATATCTATCCCAATTCCACACAATCACATCTATTCCCACCATCAAATTCTCTCTGAATACTTGAATTATTCTCTTTCAAGTAAAAATCCAATAAGAAAAGTAAACCCACATTTGCAACTATGGATCATCAATTATAAATTGGAGAGAACTCAACATATTACACTAATTAAGCTATATTAATATGAATCTAGCAATACCCAATCTAATCTAGCACCCATCATCACACATCTCTAGTTGATGATTTAGCTACTCATGATTAAGAAACTAAAGAGTATGTCCATCAATAAACTCAATGATTTCATTAATAAAAGCAAGCAAAATTAAACTCAAAATATATCTACAACAATGGTTATACCTTTCAAAGGAAGAAGATGAAAATAGGAAAAGCAATATTCAACAATCTCCTCCAATGGAGAACTCATCTCTTTCCAAGGCAAATGGAATATTCACAAAGCTAAAAAGTATAAAAGTCATATACAGAGTACTTTCTTCTAGACTATATACAAAAATAGGCAACCAATCTACTATTTTTCCAGTACTGGATGTAATTGCCCCTGTTAAGGGGTTCTGTCACTAGCGGAGGAGTCGGCAGTTTTGGCGGTTGCATTCCACGAACTGCTGTCCATCATATTCTTCACTTCCAGTGATTTTTTAGGAAAATACAACGACACCTTCAGCGATTCACCGACCTTCATCTGTGATCCACAGATTCCTTTAATCCTCAGTCCAGCAAGTGCAAGCACCTGTAGGAGATTTAACTAGCTAGTCACCGATTAATGTCCGCGGCTGCTGGTTGTATTTTCTCCTCAAGTCAGTGGTCATTTGCATTTGACTGGCGTTTCAATGGTGTCCTCCGGTGGAGCACTGATTTTCACCTGATTTCATCCTTTTAACTCCACTTCTTGCTCTTTCTCTTCAACTCAGACACCTGCACATAAAAAAGCAAAAAGGGCATAAAATTCATCTAAAATGACTTGAAAACTAAGCCATAGCTCATGCTAAAGAGCCAAATGAGTTGGCAAATTACCAACTCATCATGGTGTAAGGCTAGGAATTGTGGGAGGCTCATCATGAGCAGCCTGTGCAAAAGTCCCATAACTCTACAATTTTTCTCCCAAGGAATATGAGTCCAGTCCACGATTCATGGTGACAAAGGAAGACTCATGAGCACAAGTCGTGGCCACTGAAACAGTCAAGAACCCAAGTCAAACCAAGACATCACGAGTCAACGAATGACTCCTTGTATTAAAGGATGAATCGCCCTGACTATTTGTGGTAGGAGATTCCACAAGTGTTAAAGTTGCCTAGTGATATGAGTTCCAATCACGAGCCATGGGTTGATAAAACGACTCGGGGCATGAGTCATTGGGACTGAACGCCAGAATTCCAAAATGTTATTTCCAAGGGTAGTTCTGTGACTTTCTTTTTTTAACTCCTATACCAGGTCGTTTGGGTTCTGTTAGAGGGAATTTATGGGGATTTAGTCAATTAACCTCCCATCCTTTCTCATAACATCGAATTCACAAGGAAATATTAGCTCTCCCGCTCTCAAGAACAACTAGGGTTCCTTTTCTCCAAAACAATGTGTTCTCAAGCAATAGAATAGAGTTTGTCAGTCAAGATATGTAGGATGATCAATAGGGTTTCTTTCACCCTTATGCCCAAAACTCAAGTCTTTAACTATGTTTTCAGTATGGTTATCCAAATTTATGTTTTCTAGGGCTAAAATCTCTTCATCTAAAAACTGTAGATTTTCATATGTATGTTTCTCTCATGATTTAATATGTATTTTATGATTATATATGAGTTGAATTCTTTGAAAATCCTTTAGGTGGCTCATGCTTAGAACTTAGCATGATTTTTCCCAAAATTGATTATAATTTGGGAATGTCTTATAGCATTATGATATCATGACTTTTGAATAAGTACATCTTGCATGATAAGTTCAGTATTTTATACATTTATGTAAGCAACATGATTTTTATACAGTCTATGATAACTTTTAAGATTTCAGCTATACATATGAGCATGTATATAGTTTTTGAGAGTAGTACTTAACTCCGAGCGGAAGCGGGTTCAAATAACCAAGTCCCAAAATCACATGCCACTGTAGGATAAGGGATCCTTGCCAATTGAGAGTGTCTTCCTTTCCCGAATGGGCTCATGCATGAATTCATGCCAGTCATGGTTCATACTCCTGGAGAGGTATGAACACATCTTGACCAGGGTTAAAGATTGGCCTCTATGATGCTCACTTGGAGCATATTGGTTATGAGAATCTCCCACAAAAATACATTAGTATAAATTGTACATGACACATATTTCAGTTTATAAACTTACTTTATAACTTACAGACATGTTCAGCCCCATATGTATGTTTTAAATCTTAGTTCATTGTACGTCAGCTTATGTTTTTCCCAGACATATTATTTACTAAGCATGATTTCAGTTCTTTTAGCATGAATTCCTATTTCACATATGCTTTATTTATCTTACATACTCAGTACATTCAAAGTACAGCCCCATATTTAGACACGTTCTAGCACCATATTAGCTACATTGTTGGTGAATCCTTATCATCAAAGGATGAGAATTTAATCATTTTTCCCTCATCAGTCAATTTTAGTATATAGACCTAGTTGCGGACCTGTCCCTTCAGCTCATCAGTTTAGAGGCTTTCAGACATAGATAGATATTCATCTTTATCAGTGTTATTTTTTTTTAAGATTTGAACAATTACCCTTAAATTCAGAATCTAGTTGTGTGATTGCGTATCCTCTTTTCTTCCACTTAATATTTCCAATATGTGCATAGTGTCATGCTAGTGCTATGGTTCAGCTTTGCGCCATTTGTGGTTCTAAGTATCGTGTCGCGTCAAGGGTATAGACTCCAATAATGAAAAGAATCAACTCCTATCAATGCTAGTTTATAGAATCAAACCAATACTTCCCAAATCGGGTACTTCCTCAATATGAACGCACCAGTCTTCACAGGATCAAGGGTAGAAGAAGACCCCCAGAAAATCATTGATGAGTTTCACAAAATTCTTTGGTCATGCATGTTACCAAGATAGAAGGAGTTGAACTCGCTTCATACCATTTGAATGGCATTGTTAATATGTGGTATGAACAGTACTAATATATGGCATGAACAGTGGGAGATGTCCAGGGCAGAGGACGCGACTCCGGCTATATGGGAGGATTTCATGGAGGCCATTACTGATCACTTTCTACTCTTAGAACTTAGGGAAGCCAAGGCCAAGGATTTTATCACCCTTCAATAGGGTGGCATGAGTGTGAGGGAATACAACTTTAAGTTCATTCAGCTAGCTAGCTTTGCTCTGAAAAGGGACAAAATGTGCAAGTTTGTATATGGCTTGGGAACCATAGCTAGTGAATGTGTAACAGTGTTATTGCATAAAGATATGGATATAGCCAGACTAATGGTCTATGCCAGCAAATGAAGGACCACTAGCCTGCTAACTTGACATAGAACAACATTAATGTAAGAGGGCTAAGTTAGTTGGCAATGACAGTAGTCACAGGAGGAGCAGTGTAACGATCCGAAAATAGGCTCGGATTAAGACACGGACAAAGAATCCCGAGAGGTTCCAAGTCGACCCATGGCATCAACAGAAGATCAACATGAATAACATAGCAGAAGCCTGAACAAAACATAACATCTGAATACATACATCAATCTAAAGTTGAATACAAACTATGTCTGAATAAGCCTCTAATACTGACAAGTTGATGGGACAAGACCCCAACTAACTCATTATAGTCTGAAAATTGAAAAGATGAGAAAAAACTAATAAGAAGGGCCTTCGCAAGATAAGGACTCACCAACTGATATTGAGAAGTGCTAATTCAAGAAATCTGACTAGTGGCAGGATTGCGTCTAGATATCGGAGCCTATATCATAAAACAATACAACATAGAGTATGCGGTCAGTACGTGGAATGTACCGAGTATTCAAGGTAAGTAAAACTACTATGTAAGTAAAATCATTAAACATGCTTAATATAAAAACATAATCAAGATAAGATTATGAGAGTAGGGCTTGCATGCTATTTTCTGAAATCATGATCTAAACATAACTGAATATCATAACTGATCGAATGACCCAAAGCTGGAAACTAATAACCATAATTAAAACTAACCATTAGGTCAAACCTGCTTAAAACATAATATCATGACTGACGTACATGCCTAACTTAAATTATGAGGAATAATGGGAGACTCATCATGTAACCGACATTACCACGATAGAGCTTACAAGGTCCTGACTATCACACTTAAGTGGGCAGAGCTATCCAAAGCTTTGTCGAGGCTAAGGACGTTACCATAATATTTATATCAAGCTTAAGGCCCCGTGCAGGCGGGGGAAAGATCAAATGGAGGTCCCAAAATATATAAGTAAACCTACATTGGTGCATAGTTTTGAGGAACAGGGTTGAATGACCCTTAGCCTAATCGGTGCTAGACACTACTCCCAAAAACATGCAAATGCTCTCCGTTGTTTTTCAATGAAGCTGACCATCGTGTACTGACCAAGCTGAATAATAACATACATGCATAATCTGAAATCATAACATGAGGAGCCTTGGTTCAAATCATACCACAAGATAAAATTAGTGGGATTCTAGACTCCAAAACCATATGGTAAGCTAAATACATGAAATCATAAAACATACTTGATCATATGGGCTTTCCCAATAGTTAACATGCTTGAAATCAACTCAATTCACTTTGAAAACATTAGCATAGACATGGGTATTTCAAAATCATACTTTCCTCATAAATATCTCATCATACTTGAACACATATCTAATGGATCTCAACTTTCATGAACTTTCATGGATGGGCATCATAATTTAAAACTTAAAAACATAAATTGTAATTTAAAACACTTTAAAATATGACCAGTGATCATAATTCAACATTGAAAACATAATTATATCATACCCATGATAGAAACTTAGGAAATTTACGCATTCCACAGAAACCCCAAATATTCATCAATAAGGATTTCATGAAATAGAGAGGAATTGGACATGGGTGTGCACAATTACACCCATTCATAACCCTACATATCTGAAGAGATCTGGTTTTTACCACTTCCTTGATTGCCCAAAGAGAATTGAGGAAGATCTTTGAAGAAAACTAGACTTGATCACCTCTCCAACCCTTAAGCTTGCATGCATGAATTAGGATAGGCTTAGAATGACTTAACCCTTCTTAAAACACACTATTTCAAGCTTAAAATGATGTATTTTAGGACCCTAGGACTTAAGAATGATGAAAATACCCTTAATGAATTTCCTAGAAAAACTGCTCTGCTAGTGGCAACGGTGGACACAATGAACCATTACTAGCTCCCACGGTCCGTTACAACCCCTCGTCGTCTCATTCCTGATTCGGGTCTTAGATCCCATACCATGACTGGACAGGACGAGTCATTACAAGCTCAAATGACTCATTGCTACCAGTCATCATCACACTGCCCTAACTTGGGATTCCTCTCAATGGATGCTTAGAGGGGCTCGTTGTTTCCAACAATGGGTCGTACCACGACTCGTTACTTCCTCCCTGATTAAGACCCACCTCACAACGACTCTATTCAACAACTCGTTACAACATCCTACAGGTCATCCTGAGGCTCGTTACTTCGCAGTCGATTCTGCACTTTCTCACCACTAGTCGTTGGTCCCACCAATGATTCGTCCAACGAGCCGTTCTAAGTAGATTTTCAGATCTTCCTGCCAGTTTTCATTTCAACTCCCGAGTCTAGTCTTAGTCACTTCCGAGGCACTAAAATATCTCCCCCTTGGGAACATTCATCCTAGAATGTGGGAAAACATACTGAAAACAGAGAAATGAAATCATCATATTCAAACACTGAGCATACATGCTGAAAATTGACAAAGTGACTGACTCCAAATTGAACTACGTGACTGAACTAAATACCTGAATCACACATACATCCATTTATATGAAAGAAACTGGGATACATGAGCTTCACATTAAACTGAATAGACTACTGAGGAGGAAATAGATACCTCAAGCTTGAACTGAGCCGGAAGGGAATAGATGTGGTTATTTAGTCATCATATCTGCTTCGGCTTCGCATGTAGCTCCCTCATTATGTTGATTCCTCCATAAAACTTTGATTGAGGGCTATATAACGGCTGTAAATACAGCCCCCGGCCCACTGGCCTATAGCCTTCTGTACCTGTACTAACAGCTGACCAGAAACATAGTAATTCAGGGGAACCTATGCGGGCCGACAAGGCCACCATGCTGTCTAGTTATCTGCAATTCAATTGTAACATATTAAAAAGCTACGTGACCGGCAAGGTCACCACTACTGATAACTATGGCCCCACACGACCATCACAATAGAAAGAAGGAATGCTAACAACTATGCAACTGCACGGCCTCTCACGACCGGCTCATCTGACCACAGGGAATATAAACAGACTGCAAGCCTCTAAGAAGAATAATAGAAATGATCGGGACAGGGCCCCGACCTACCCGTACTGTACAACAAAAGGAGCTGAACTACACCTCTAGAAATTCAGTCTCCGGATGACAGGAGCTGAATATTCGACCGCTGATGGGGATCACGTGGTATCGCCTGCGCGTCTATGGGTACCTACAGGCAAGTAATGCAGCGCCCCACTGGGCGTCAGTACCGCTGGTACTGAGTATGTAAAGCAAACTGAATACAGCTGAATACAAGTAATATAACTAAAAATTCTGAATAGCAGGAGATAACTGAATCTGTAAGAACTGAAGGGATATCCGAAATCAATAACATAACTGTCGAAACTGGAATAAGAAGAACTAGATTAATTATCTGCTGGTGTAGATCGTACCTGTTCTTAGTCATACTGAAGGGAGTAGGAATCATACTTGGAGACGTATCATTCTACTACTAATCTGCTCGTATCTACTGTAATATAGCATAACATACATAACATAACATGGCATACACAACCTTACCCGGCCCCCATAAGCCGGGAGGTATAATCAACACAAAATCTATACCCCTACCCCGATCATCCCATCTCCTATACTGGCTGTAAGCATCCCGCCGGTCCCCTGGGTATGCACTTGGGCTCGCTGAGCCCCTGACTATAACTGCATCTGAGTCCGGAGGACTCCTGAATCTGCACCCGGGCGTATCCGCTCGACTGGGGTGCGTAAGGGCCGATCAAGGCACAAATATGGGGAAAAACTGGCATCCCATCTTCGTCCCCTGGCGGGACGGCATGCCACTCCGTAGAGTGACGTATCCTCGTCCTCTGGTGGACGAGTCGATACAGCTATTAACCCTGGGGCGGTCATGGATGCTAGGTAATCCAACCCCAAACAATACAACGGTCTCAACTGGTAATACTATCTGTGTATCTCACATGCTGAGGCTAATAGGGGTAAAGTATCATATATATTACATGCTGGGCTAATGATAGTAATGTGTACATATTTAATACGTGCTGAGGCAGGTAAAGATGTATAAATATGAATATAGTCTCCTATCGGGCTGTACTGGGCAAATGCTACATAAGATAATGTTTCTGCTAAAACTCTGCTGTTTACTAAGTTTTTGCATACACTATATGCTGGACTAGTGATAGAAATATGTACATACTTAATACATACTGAGGCTGGAAGTACTATATATGTATGTACGAACATAGTCTTTCTGCTGAACTACGCTGTATACTGACTTTCTATAGTAACATGATTTACTAATCCTGACATGCTTTCTGAACTTCATTTTAGCCTGATATTCTATTTCTGAAGTGCTTTACGGGTATTGCATTACTATACGGGGTTTCAACTGTATACAACCATATCCTGACATGGCATATCACATTACATACTGAGTATACTGGGCAATCTCTAATACTTGCGTTAGAATCTGTATCATACTGATAGGTTTCATATACATTACAACCCAATGTTTCTCACATCGTACCAATATTCATAATAACGAAATACTCTACTCCTGAACATTCTACTGGTTCGTAATTTATTACACTATACTGATATTACTTAACTTGCCGAAGGAAACTAACTTTACATACCTTCTCTTTGAATTATTCGTCCGTCGAACGAGGCTCGGCCGGTACTTCAACTATTTTCTCCCTACTGCATTCATAAATACGTCAATTAATACTAAGTACAGCTTTATTGTAAAGAACGACGTTACTTTCGATATAGTTTATAGCCTAAACTTAGGCTTATCGAAAGACGGTCAAAAACTCGCTATTTTTCAGCGGCCCAGAAGGGAGAAGTATTCACTTCTCAGCTAGGAACACATAGACATTCATTTAGAGCAATTCTACTAATTTAGTTCGGTGGCTCGCCGATTCGTCGGCCGTATTTCGCGAAACTAATTCCGTAGAAATGCTCTCTGCTGCTAAATACTCGGGTATCTTGGATTAATTTGAGTTTGGGCGGCGTTTGGCAGCGTAATCGGACGAAAATATTTAATTTTCTTCGTCTTCCTCGGCTTCACTGCGTTTCTCTGGAAATTTATAAGTGTAATATGATTTTAAACCGAAGTGGGGGATAATATACTTGGGCCTGAACTTGGGCAACGTGTCACGGAGCCATCACGGAGGCCTCACCTCCGTGACACGCTGCCATCGCGGAGGGGCTCTGCCTCGGCTCCTCCTGCGATGGTTCGACGGGTTTCTCGTCCGATCTTTTCCCGGGCCTTTCCCTAGAACGTATGGCTTTCAAATATGCTTAACCAACGTGCGAGTAGGTCATCTAAGTGCCGGGAATTCTACGAGGTATAACATTCTCCCCCCCTTAAGAACATTCGTCCTCGAATGTATACTGTCATCTAGTGGACTACTTACTTTACTTTCTTGGAAAAATTTTGGCAGAGTTTCCCCTGTAACATGGACTATCGCAAAAACCTAAAATGCATAAAAGTCCAACACAGGCACTGCACACAATATTCTAAGATTCACTGGACAACTAAATGTCACCTCTTCTTTATCATTTACAAACGCACAATCATAAGATACTGTATAAGTAATGATACGGACATACCTGTCGTTTGACTAGGCCTGAAATAGGTGAGGGTATCTGATTTTCATATCTTCTTCAGCCTCCCACGTCATTTCCTCCCGATTTCTGTTATGCCACAATACTTTGACAGATGCAACATCTTTAGTTCTCAGTCTGCGAACCTGTCTGTCTAAAATGGCTACGGGAACCTCTTCATATGCTAACTCTTCTGTGATCTGGACATCCTGAACTGGAACTACTGTAGAAGGGTCCCGTACGAACTTCCTTAGCATAGAAACATGGAATACTGGGTGAACCAATGCTAACTCTGGAGGCAAGTTTAACTCATATGCCACGCGGCCTATTCTTCATCGAATCTGATATGGCCCAGTGAATCTCGGGCTAAGCTTGCCTTTCTTGCCAAACCTCATTACCCCTTTCATCGGGGACACTTTCAGATATACCCAGTCGTTTACCGAAAATTCTAGATTTCTGCGCCGCCTATCTGCGTATGACTTCTCGCGGCTCTGAGCGGTCAGTAAACGTTCTCGGATAAGCTTTATCTTTTCCTCGGACTGTCGAACAACGTCTGGGCCAACTAATGCTGATTCTCCTATCTCAAACCAGCCCACTGGTGATCTACATTTTCGCCCGTATAATGCCTCGAAAGGCGCCATCTGAATAGCTGAATGGTAGCTGTTATTATAAGCGAATTCAATCAACGACAGATGTTCATCCCAGCTACCCCCAAAATCTAACACACACGCTCGTAGCATATCTTCGAGCGTCTGGATCGTACGTTCAGTCTGCCCGTCTGTTTGAGGATGGAATGCTGTGCTCAAATTAATCTGCTTCCCCAAACCTTTCTGAAATGACTGCCAGAATCTAGCTGTAAACTGTGCTCCCCTGTCTGAAATGATAGATACCGGCACCCCATGCAATCTAACTATTTCTCTGATATATAATTCGGCATAATCCTCAGCTGAGAAGGTAGCCCTTACTGGTAGAAAATGAGCTGATTTTGTCAACCTATCAACTATTACCCAAATGGAATCATATCTGCGTCTAGTACGGGGTAACCCTGTTACAAAATCCATGTTTATCACTTCCCATTTCCACATAGGTATCATTATCTCTTGAGTCAAACCACCCGGTTTCTGGTGCTCTGCTTTCACCTGCTGACAATTAGCATATCTAGATACAAATTCAGCTATCTCAGTTTTCATACCTGGCCACCAGTAGATGTCTCTGATGTCATGGTACATTTTCGTCGCCCCTAGGTGAAGGGAATAGCGAGCGTAGTGTACCTCATGCATGATCTGCCCACGAAGTCCTGCGACATTCGAGACACAAAGGCGGCCCTTACAATGTAGCACACCATCCTCGGTTATCTGAAAATCTGGCTCCTTACCCTTCTGAACTCTATCTCTGAGCTGGACTAAATCGGGATCCTCATACTGCCGTTCTTTTACCTCTGTAACTAACGATGACACTGCAGAATTCTGAATTACTGCTCCATTATTTTCTGTTTCTATTACTCGAACGGCTAGGCCGGCTAACTGATGAATTTCCCTGGATAACATCCGTTACTCAGGCCGTCAATATGCCAAACTCCCCATTGACTTTCGGCTTAGGGCATCTGCTACAACATTAGCTTTTCCGGGGTGGTATAGAATATTCACGTCATAATCTTTCAGCAGCTCCAACCAACGGCGTTGCCGCAGATTCAGCTCCCTCTGAGTAAAAATATACTGTAAACTCTTATGATCTGTGTATATATCAACATGGACGCCGTACAGATAGTGCCTCCACATCTTCAAGGCATGAATTACTGCGGCCAATTCCAGGTCATGGGTAGGGTAATTCTTTTCGTGTTTCCTCAGCTGTCTGGAAGCATATGCAATTACTCTACCATGCTGCATCAACACACAGCCCAGCCCGACACCTGACGCGTCGCAATAAACTGAATACCCTTCTGTGCCTTCCGGCAATGCTAATATTGGGGCGGAGGTTAATCTGTCTTTCAGTTCCTGGAAACTCTGCTCGCATGCCTCCGTCCACTGAAACTTTACTGCTTTCTGTGTCAATTTAGTTAAAGGTGCTGCAATGGTTGAGAATCCCTCAACAAACCTCCGATAATACCCTGCCAACCCCAGGAAGCTACGAACTTCAGTCGGGGTGGTAGGCCTAGGCCATGACTTAACTGCTTCTATCTTCTGCTTGTCTACCTGTATACCAGCGTCTGAGACAATATGCCCTAAAAAGGCTACTGAGTGAAGCCAGAATTCACATTTCGAAAATTTAGCATACAACTGGCGGTCCCTGAGAATCTGGAGCACTGTCCGCAAATGAGTCCGGTGATCTGCTTCAGAGCGTGAATACACCAGAATATCATCAATGAATACTATCACGAACAAGTCCAGGAAAGGTCTGAAAATACTGTTCATCAGGTCCATGAAGACTGCTGGGGCATTCGTTAGCCCGAAGGACATAACTAGAAATTCAAAATGTCCATATCGGGTCCTGAATGCTGTCTTAGGAATATCTCTGTCACGTACTCAGACCTGGTGATATCCGGACCGCAAGTCAATTTTGGAAAAGTATCTGGCTCCCTGTAGCTGATCAAATAAGTCATCAATTCTGGGAAGCGGATACTTGTTCTTTACTGTAACTTTGTTTAGCTGCCGATAATCTATGCACATTCGGAGCGAGCCATCTTTCTTTCTCACAAACAAGACTGGCGCACCCCACGGAGAAGTACTCGACCTGATAAAACTTTTATCTAACAAGTCTTTCAACTGCTCCTTTAATTCTCTGAGTTCTGCAGGAGCCATACGATAAGGAGGTATTGATATTGGCTGAGTGCCTGGTAACAAGTCGATAGCAAAGTCTATTTCCCTTTCTGGGGGAATACTAGGTAACTCATCAGGAAATACATCTGGGAATTCATTTACCACTGGGACAGACTGGAGTGTCGGAGATTCTTCTTGGACATCCTGAACTCTGACAAGATGGTAAATGCACCCCTTAGATATCAACTTTCTCGCCTGAAGGTAGGAAATAAACCTACCTTTTGGCGTCACGGTGCTACCCTTCCACTCCCGTACTGCTTCCCCCGGGAAGTGGAATCGGACCGTTTTGGTCCAACATTCAACATTGGCAAAGCATGGCACTAACCAGTCCATACCCATTATGGCATCGAAGTCTATCATTTCTAACTCGACCAGATCTACTGTGGTCTGACGGTCAACAATCTCTATTGTACACCCGCGGTAGATTCGGCTAGCTGTGATAGAGTCACCGACTGGCGTAGATACTAAGAAAGGCTGTTGTAGTGATTCTGGTACAATACTAAACTTCCGTGCCACAAATGGAGTAATATAGGACAAAGTAGACCCTGGATCAATTAACACATAAGCAGGGTGTGAGCAAATAGTTAGCATACCTGTCACGACATCAGGCGATGCTTCTGAATCTTGCCTCCCTGGTAAGGCATATGTGCGGCTTGGACCCGCACCTGTACTAGAGGCCCCTGATCTGCCCCGACCCCTGCCTGCTGAAACTGAGGGCCTGCGCCCAGCCGAAGATACTGTAGCTTGTGATCCTATTGATGCCCTATCCTATCTATCCCGTTCCTCTCGACCTCTGGCTGGGCAATCTTTCATCAAATGGCCTTCTTGGCCACAATTATAACATGCGGTGGAGCCATATCTGCATGCTCCAGGATGGCGTCGACTTCATATAGGGCAAAGTGGTAGGGTATACCTGCTCTGCTCTGCCCTCCTCTGTGATGGTGAATCTTCCATCTGCGAGCCTCTACCAGTCCCTGACTGCCCCCTGCGGCTAAATCTACCCCCCTGTGGCTGTGGCGGAGGTGGGGGCCTGGGCGGTCTGTCTGACAATAGGGGCCTGGGTCCTCCCCAGGCCTCTCTCTGTAACTCAACTGGCCTGTCCCGGCGACGCTGTTCCTGACTAACCCTTCTGACCTCTCGTTGTCGCTGTCTGATGCCCTCAATATTCTGGGCAAATGCCTGAATGCGAGCAATATTCATGTCCTCTCGTAGTGTGGCTGTAGTGCAAATCTCAACATATTCTGGATTCAACCCCGTAATAAAGTGATGCACTCTGGATGCCATAGTATCAACAAAGGCCGGTGCATATCGGGCTAAGGAATCAAACTGCAAAGAATATTCCCGAACACTCATAGCCCCCTGTTCTAGATGTAGGAACTGGTCTACCCGGGCTTGTCGAATCTCCCGCGGCAAATAATGATCCCGAAAGGCTCCTGAAAAGCTGGCCCAGGTGGGAGGGGAAACATTTCTCCCTCGGGACCTTTCCCAGCTTTCATACCATAACACCGCAATATCCCGTAACCGGAATGCTGCCAACTCAACTGACTCGGTAGACGTGGCATGCATAACCCTGAAGATCCTCTGCATTTGGTCCAGAAAATCCTGAGGGTCCTCTGTCCGGTCCGTGCCTGTAAATTCTGGAGGATTCAAAGCTAAGAACTCTCGGACCCTCGAACTACCGGGCCCTCCTGATGATTCTGCAACTGTAGATGGCATTGGCTGACGCTGAGCAGCTATCATCTGTGCTAACATAACTACAACACTCCTAACCTCCTGGTCAGAAGGAGTCAATATAGGGGCTGCTGAAGGTAGTGTCGCCCCAAGTGGCTCCTGACGTGGTGGAGACTGCTGAGGAGGCTGGGATGATGCCTCTGTAGTGCCCTCTGGTCGGGCTGTCTCCAAAGGAGGGTGAGGCATCCTGCTGGTGCCTTCCCCTGCTGCAACATCTATGTTCCGACCTGTGATAGGATGGCGCTGGTCTGACATTATCTATAACCAAAGAATATGGTAAGATTTTAGGGAATCAACCCTATATTGTACCGCTCTATAGCACGATTGAATCAGAATAAAAGACAACCATCCTATCATGCCTTGCAGCCTCCTACCCATAGTATGTGGTGCACAACACATCTATGGACAGGACTCTACTTAGCACGGCTTGCAGACTCCCTGGGATACGACCTGCTCTGATACCAAGTTTGTCACACCCCGCCCTGGGGGGTATGACTGGCACCTGGTGCCCTACTAGGACCTGACCTGCTGGACTGCTAAGCCTGGGCGCATCTGGCGCCTGGCTGGCTCTAACTCACATTTCTGGAAACAAAGGGCTATATAATGGCTGTAAATACAGCCCCCAGCCCACTGGCCTATAGCCTTTTGTACCTGTACTAACAGCTGACCAGAAACATAGTAATTCAGGGGAACCTATGTGGGCCGACAAGGCCACCATGCTGTCTAGTTATCTGCAATTCAATCGTAACATATTAAAAAGATACGTGACCGGCAAGGTCACCACTACTGATAACTATGGCCCCACACGACCATCACAATAGAAAGAAGGAATGCTAACAACTATGCAATTGCACGGCCTCTCACGACCAGCTCATCTGACCACAAGGAATATAAACAGACTGCAAGCCTCTAAGAAGAATAATAGAAATGATCGGGACAGGGCCCCGACCTACCCGTACTGTACAACAAAAGGAACTAAACTACACCTCTAGAAATTCAGTCTCCGTATGACAGGAGCTGAATATTCGACCGTTGATGGGGATCACGTGGTATCGCCTGCGCATCTATGGGTACCTACAGGCAAGTAATGCAGCGCCCCACTGGGCGTCAGTACCGCTGGTACTGAGTATGTAAAGCAAACTGAATACAGCTGAATACAAGTAATATAACTAAAAATTTTGAATAGCAGGAGATAACTGAATCTGTAAGAACTAAAGGGATATCCAAAATCAATAACATAACTGTCGAAACTGGAATAAGAAGAACTAGATTAATTATCTGCTGGTGTAGATCGTACCTGTTCTTAGTCATACTGAAGGGAGTAGGAATCATACCTGGAGACGTATCATTCTACTACTAATCTGCTCGTATCTACTGTAATATAGCATAACATACATAACATAACATGGCATACACAACCTTACCCGGGCCCCATAAGCCGGGAGGTACAATCAACACAGAATCTATACCCCTACCCCGGTCATCCCATCTCCTATACTGGCTGTAAGCATCCCGCCGGTCCCCTGGGTATGCACTTAGGCTCGCTGAGCCCCTGACTATAACTGCATCTGAGTCCGGAGGACTCCTGAATCTGCACCCGGGCGTATCCGCTCGACTGGGGTGTGTAAGGGCCGATCAAGGAACAAATATGGGGAAAAACTGGCATCCCATCTTCGTCCCCTGGCGGGACGGCATGCCACTCCGTAGAGTGACGTATCCTCGTCCTCTGGTGGATGAGTCGATACAGCTATTAACCCTGGGGCGGTCATGGATGCTAGGTAATCCAACCCCAAACAATACAACGGTCTCAACTGGTAATACTGTCTGTGTATCTCACATGCTGAGGCTAATAGGGGTAAAGTATCATATATATTACATGCTGGGCTAATGATAGTAATCTGTACGTATTTAATACGTGCTGAGGCAGGTAAAGATGTATAAATATGAATATAGTCTCCTATCGGGCTGTACTGGGCAAATGCTACATAAGATAATGTTTCTGCTAAAACTCTGCTGTTTACTAAGTTTCTGCATACACTATATGCTGGACTAGTGATAGAAATATGTACATACTTAATACATACTGAGGCTGGAAGTACTATATATGTATGTACGAACATAGTCTTTCTGCTGAACTACGCTGTATACTGACTTTCTATAATAACATGATTTACTAATCCTGACATGCTTTCTGAACTTCATTTTAGCCTGATATTCTATTTCTGAAGTGCTTTACGGGTATTGCATTACTATACGGGGTTTCAACTGAATACAACCATATCCTTACATGGCATATCACATTACATACTAAGTATACTGGGCAATCTCTAATACTTGCGTTAGAATCCGTATCATACTGATAGGTTTCATATACATTACAACCCAATGTTTCTCACATCGTACCAATATTCATAATAACGCAATACTCAACTCCTGAACATTCTACTGGTCCGTAATTTATTACACTATACTGATATTACTTAACTTGCTGAAGGAAACTAACTTTACATACCTTCTCTTTGAATTATTCGTCCGTCGAACGAGGCTCGGCCGGTACTTCAACTATTTTCTCCCTACTGCATTCATAAATACGTCAATTAATACTAAGTACAGCTTTATTGTAAAGAACGACGTTACTTTCGATATAGTTTATAGCCTAAACTTAGGCTTATCGAAAGACGGTCAAAAACTCGCTATTTTTCAGCGGCCCAAAAGGGAGAAGTATTCACTTCTCAGCTAGGAACACATAGACATTAATTTAGAGCAATTCTACTTACTTTAGTTCGGTGGCTCGCCGATTCGTCGGCCGTATTTTGCGAAACTAATTCCGTAGAAATGCTCTCTACTGCTAAATACTCGGGTATCTGGGATTAATTTGAGTTTGGGCGGCATTTGGCAGCGTAATCGGACGAAAATATTTAATTTTCTTCGTCTTCCTCGGCTTCACTGCGTTTCTCTGGAAATTTATAAGTGTAATATGATTTTAAACCGAAGTGGGGGCTTATATACTTGGGCCTGAACTTGGGCAACGTGTCACGGAGCCATCGCGGAGGCCTCACCTCCGTGACACGCTGCCATCGCGGAGGGGCTCTGCCTCGGCTGCTCTCGTGATGGTTCGACGGGTTTCTCGTCCGATCTTTTCCCGGGCCTTTCCCTAGCACGTATGGCTTTCAAATATGCTTAACCAACGTGCGAGTAGGTCATCTAAGTGCCGGGAATTCTACGGGGTATAACATTCTCCCCCCCTTAAGAACATTCGTCCTCGAATGTATACTGTCATCTAGAGGACTACTTACTTTACTTTCTTGGAAAAATTTTGGCAGAGTTTCCCCTGTAACATGGACTATCACAAAAACCTTAAATGCAGAAAAGTCCAACACAGGCACTGCACACAATATTCTAAGATTCACTGGACAACTAAATGTCACCTCTTCTTTATCATTTACAAATGCACAATCATAAGATACTGTATAAGTAATGATACGGACATATCTGTCGTTTGACTAGGCCTAAAATAGGTGAGGGTATCTGATTTTCATATTTTCTTCAGCCTCCCACGTCATTTCCTCCCGATTTCTGTTACGCCACAATACTTTGACAGATGCAACATCTTTAGTTCTCAGTCTGCGAACCTGTCTGTCTAAAATGGCTACGGGAACCTCTTCATATGCTAACTCTTCTGTGATCTGGACATCCTGAACTGGTACTACTGTAGAAGGGTCCCCTACGAACTTCCTTAGCATAGAAACATGGAATACTGGGTGAACCAACGCTAACTCTGGAGGCAAGTTTAACTCGTATGCCACGCGGCCTATTCTTCGCCGAATCTGATATGGCCCAGTGAATCTCGGGATAAGCTTGCCTTTCTTGCCAAACCTCATTACCCCTTTCATCGGGGACACTTTCAAATATACCCAGTCGTTTACCGAAAATTCTAGATTTCTGCGCCGCCTATCTGCGTATGACTTCTGGCGGCTCTGAGTGGACAGTAAACGTTCTCGGATAAGCTTTATCTTTTCCTCGGACTGCCGAACAATGTCTGGGCCAACTAATGCTGATTCTCCTATCTCAAACCAGCCCACCGGCGATCTACATTTTCGCCCGTATAATGCCTCGAAAGGCGCCATCTGAATAGCTGAATGGTAGCTGTTATTATAAGCGAATTCAATCAACGACAGATGTTCATCCCAGCTACCCCCAAAATCTAACACACACGCTCGTAGCGTATCTTCGAGCGTCTGGATCGTACGTTCAGTCTGCCCGTCTATCTGAGGATGGAATGTTGTGCTCAAATTAATCTGCTTCCCCAAACCTTTCTGAAACGACTGCCAGAATCTAGCTGTAAATTGTGCTCCTCTGTCTGAAATGATAGATACCGGCACCCCATGCAATCTAACTATTTCTCTGATATATAATTCGGCATAATCCTCAGCTGAGAAGGTAGCCCTTACTGGTAGAAAATGAGCTGATTTTGTTAGCCTATCAACTATTACCCAAATGGAATCATATCTGCGTCTATTACGGGGTAACCCTGTTACAAAATCCATGTTTATCACTTCCCATTTCCACATAGGTATCATTATCTCTTGAGTCAAACCACCCGGTTTCTGGTGCTCCGCTTTCACCTGCTGACAATTAACACATCTAGATACAAATTCAGCTATCTCAGTTTTCATACCTGGCCACCAGTAGATGTCTCTGATGTCGTGGTACATTTTCGTCGCCCCTGGGTGAAGGGAATAGCGACCGTAGTGTACCTCATGCATGATCTGCCCACGAAGTCCTGCGACATTCGGGACACAAAGGCGGCCCTTACAATGTAGCACACCATCCTCGGTTATCTGAAAACCTGGCTCCTTACCCTTCTGAACTCTATCTCTGAGCTGGACTAAATTGGGATCCTCATACTGCCGTTCTTTTACCTCTGTAACTAACGATGACACTGCAGAATTCTGAATTACTGCTCCATTATTTTCTATTTCTATTACTCGAACGGCTAGGCCAGCTAACTGATGAATTTCCCTGGCTAACTTCCGTTTCTCAGGCCGTAAATATGCCAAACTCCCCATTGACTTTCGGCTCAGGGCATCTGCTACAACATTAGCTTTTCCGGGGTGGTATAGAATATTCACGTCATAATCTTTCAGCAGCTCCAACCAGCGGCGTTGCCGCAGATTCAGCTCCCTCTGAGTAAAAATATACTGTAAACTCTTATGATGTGTGTATATATCAACATGGATGCCGTACAGATAGTGCCTCCACATCTTCAAGGCATGAATTACTGCGGCCAATTCCAGGTCATGGGTAGGGTAATTCTTTTCGTGTTTCCTCAGCTGTCTGGAAGCATATGCAATTACTCTACCATGCTGCATCAACACACAGCCCAGCCCGACACCTGACGCATTGCAATAAACTGAATACCCTTCTGTGCCTTCCGGCAATGCTAATACTGGGGCGGAGGTTAATCTGTCTTTCAGTTCCTGGAAACTCTGCTCGCATGCCTCCGTCCACTGAAACTTTACTACTTTCTGTGTCAATTTAGTTAAAGGTGCTGCAATGGTTGAGAATCCCTCAACAAACCTCCGATAATACCCTGCCAACCCCAGGAAGCTACGAACTTAAGTCGGGGTGGTAGGCCTAGGCCATGACTTAACTGTTTCTATCTTCTGCTTGTCTACCTGTATACCAGCGTCTGAGACAATATGCCCTAAAAAGGCTACTGAGTTAAGCCAGAATTCACATTTCAAAAATTTAGCATACAACTGGCAGTCCCTGAGAATCTGGAGCACTGTCCGCAAATGAGTCCGGTGATCTGCTTCAGAGCGTGAATACACCAGAATATCATCAATGAATACTATCACGAACAAGTCCAGGAAAGGTCTGAAAATACTGTTCATCAGGTCCATGAAGACTGCTGGGGCATTCGTTAGCCCGAAGGACATAACTAGAAATTCAAAATGTCCATATCGGGTCCTGAATGCTGTCTTAGGAATATCTCTATCACGTACTCAGACCTGGTGATATCCGGACCACAAGTCAATTTTGGAAAAGTATTTGGCTCCCTGTAGCTGATCAAATAAGTCATCAATTCTGGGAAGTGGATACTTGTTCTTTACTGTAACTTTGTTTAGCTGCCGATAATCTATGCACATTCGGAGCGAGCCATCTTTCTTTCTCACAAACAAGACTGGCGCACCCCACGGATAAATACTCGGCCTGATAAAACCTTTATCTAACAAGTCTTTCAACTGCTCCTTTAATTCTCTGAGTTCTGCAGGAGCCATACGATAAGGAGGTATTGATATTGGCTGAGTGCCTGGTAACAAGTCGATAGCAAAGTCTATTTCCCTTTCTGGGGGAATACTAGGTAACTCATCAGGAAATACATCTGGGAATTCATTTACCACTGGGACATACTGGAGTGTCGGAGATTCTGCTTGGACATCCTGAACTCTGACAAGATGGTAAATGCACCCCTTAGATATCAACTTTCTCGCCTGAAGGTAGGAAATAAACCTACCTTTTGGCGTCATGGTGCTGCCCTTCCACTCCCGTACTGCTTCCCCCGGGAAGTGGAATCGGACCGTTTTGGTCCAACATTCAACATTGGCAAAGCATGGCACTAACCAGTCCATACCCATTATGGCATCGAAGTCTATCATTTCTAACTCGACCAGATCTACTGTGGTCTGACGGTCAACAATCTCTACTGTACACCCGCGGTAGATTCGGCTAGCTGTGATAGAGTCACCGACGGGCGTAGATACTAAGAAAGGCTGTTGTAGTGATTCTGGTACAATACTAAACTTCCGTGCCACAAATGGAGTAATATAGGACAAAGTAGACCCTGGATCAATTAACACATAAGCAGGGTGTGAGCAAATAGTTAGCATACATGTCACGACATCAGGCGATGCTTCTGAATCTTGCCTCCCTGGTAAGGCATATGTGCGGCTTGGACCCACACCTGTACTGGAGGCCCCTAATCTGACCCGACCCCTGCCTGCTGAAACTGAGGGCCTGCGCCCAGCCGAAGATACTGTAGCTCGTGATCCTATTGATGCCCTATCCTGTCTATCCCAGTCCTCTCGACCTCTGGCTGGGCAATCTTTCATCAAATGGCCTTCTTGTCCACAATTATAACATGCGGTGGAGCCATATCTGCATGCTCCAGGATGGCATCGACTTCATATAGGGCAAAGTGGTAGGGTATACCTGCTCTGCTCTGCCCTCCTCTGTGATGGTGAATCTGCCATCTGCGAGCTTCTACCAGTCCCTGACTGCCCCCTGCGGCTAAATCTACCCCCCTGTGGCTGTGGCGGAGGTGGGGGCCTGGGCGGTCTGTCTGACAATCGGGGCTTGGGTCCTCCCCGGGCCTCTCTCTGTAACTCAACTGGCCTGTCCCGGCGACGCTGTTCCTGACTAACCCTTCTGACCTCTCGTTGTCGCTGTCTGATGCCCTCAATATTCTGGGCAAATGCTTGAATGCGAGCAATATCCATGTCCTCTCGCAGTGTGGCTGTAGTGCAATTCTACTTACTTTAGTTCGGTGGCTCGCCGATTCGTCGGCTGTATTTCGCGAAACTAATTTCGTAGAAATGCTCTCTGCTGCTAAATACTCGGGTATCTGGGATTAATTTGAGTTTGGGCGGCGTTTGGCAGCGTAATCGGATGAAAATATTTAATTATCTTCGTCTTCCTCAGCTTCACTGCGTTTCTCTGGAAATTTATAAGTGTAATATGATTTTAAACCGAAGTGGGGGCTTATATACTTGGGCCTGAACTTGGGCAACGTGTCACGGAGCCATCGCGGAGGCCTCACCTTCGTGACACGCTGCCATCGCGGAGGGGCTCTGCCTCGGCTCCTCCCGCGATGGTTCGACGTGTTTCTCGTCCGATCTTTTCCCGGGCCTTTCCCTAGCACGTATGGCTTTCAAATATGCTTAACCAACGTGTGAGTAGGTCATCTAAGTGCCAGGAATTCTACGGGGTATAACAGGCTTGAACACCCTGCTCATCAGATCCATAAAAGATGCAGGAGCATTTGTTAGTCCAAAATACATAACTACAAACTCATAATGACCATACCGAGTCCTAAAGGCTATCTTCAGGATGTCACTCTCCCGAACCCTGAGCTGATGGTATCTGGATCTGAGATATATCTTTGAAAAGCACTTAGCAGCCTTAAACTAGTTAAGAAAATCATCAATCCTGAAGAGGAGATACCTATTCTTGATGGTGACCTTGTTCAATTGTCAAGATTCAATGCACATACGAACAGAATCATCTTTGTTGCGGACAAAGAGAACTAGTGCACCCCATAGGGATTTGCTCGATCTGATGAAACCCTTGTTTAAAAGGTCTTTCAACTGCTCCTTTAAATCCTTTAGCTCAGCTGGAGCCATTCTGTAAGGAGGAATAGATATAGACTACGTATCGGGAAGAAGTTCAATACCAAAATCAATTCCTGCTCAGGAGAGATTCCCGGTAGATCATCCGGGAACACTTCTTGTAACTCACATACTACGGGAACTGACTGGATAGTAGGGGCCTAAAAAGTAGCATCCTTAACCCTAACTAGATGGTACACACAACCCTTGGAAATAATCTTTCTGTCCTTAAGGTAGGAAATGAAATGACCTACAGGCACAGCTAAACTACCCTTCCACTCTAGAACTTGCTCACCCGAAAATATGAACTCTACTGCACTGGTTCTACAATTGACTGAGGCATAGCACACAAATAACCAATCCATGCAGAGGATAACATCAAAATCGGTCATGGCTAATTCTACTAAATCTGCTGAGGTGACTTTCTGAAGGACTATGACAGGGCAATTTTTATACCCGTCTAGCTATAACTGAATACCCAATTGGAGTATAGACTGAAAAGGGTTCTGATAAGATTTCGGGGTTGACTTTGAAACTACTAGCAATATAGGGTATCACAAAAGATAAAGTAGCTCCTGGATCTAATAATGCATATACATCAAGGTGGAACACTCATAACATACCAGTGACTACATTTAGGGAAACCTCCTGATGCTGACGGGATGCTAGGGCATAGAATCTATTTTGGTGTTGTCTGCCACCCGTACTAGAAGATACCCCCTGTTGAGCTGGGTGTGCTGGTGGAGTTGCTGAACTGGAAGCTGGGTCTCGACCCCTATCATGACCCTACCTAGCTGTTGGGCAATCCCTAAGCATGTGTCCAGGCTTCCCGCACCCAAAGCAAGAACCTATACCCGCCAAACACTAACTTGTGTGTCTCCAGCCACATCTGCTACACTCAGGAGGGCTGGTGTTTGCGGGTCTGCTACTCTAGCCTCTTGAGCCCGATGCTCATCCCCTCTAATCGTGTCTGGGTCAGGATGGGACACTAGCTAATGATGGTACTGGGGATAATGACCTTTTATGGATCTGAGGGCGATGACCACCACAAGATCTCTACTGAGTGAACCGAACACTATCCATCCTAACCCTCTTAGCCTCTCTCTCAGATGCACCGCCTCCATCTACTGGGCGTGCAAGACTATCAAGGGAAAATAAATATACTGATAAAGCATGGAAATCCTACAATCCTAGTCCAGGTAATCCATCACTCCATGTACAAACCTGCTCACCCGAGCTCTTTGATTGGCCACTAGCTCTGGTGCGTACTTAGACAAATGAGTGAACTCCAAGGCGTACTCCTGAACTGTCATCTTCCCTTGCCACAGATTCAAAAATTTAGCTGCTTTAATCTTCCTCATCTCACAAGGGAAGAACCGCTCCAAAAATGCAGCATGAAACTTATCCAAACCAATAGGGCCTACTCCCTACAATCTTTCCACTGCTTAAACCAAATGTGCGCAATCCCCTTCAACTGATATAAGGCTAGGTGATCTTTAGAATCTCATTAATAAACTCATATGGATACTCGACCACCTTTGATCCAAGGAACTCAGGAGGGTTCATCCTCAAAAAGTCTCTAATTCTTGCCGCCGTCGCATTCTCGTTCTAAG
Source organism: Datura wrightii (assembly GCA_035772735.1). Taxonomy (NCBI): domain Eukaryota; kingdom Viridiplantae; phylum Streptophyta; class Magnoliopsida; order Solanales; family Solanaceae; genus Datura; species Datura wrightii. The sequence continues at coordinate 7,798,291 of JASDFA010000007.1, read as the reverse complement.
GGACATGCACTACCGCCTGCTGATTGATCTGGGCAGTCAAGGCCTGGGCTAACATCAGAATGGCTACCCTGAACTCTGCGTGGGCAACTAACTCGGTTATGTTCCCCTCAAGGTCTGGTGAGGCCTGCTAGTGCCCGTCTCCATTACCATTCTCATGGACATTTTTGTCTCAATTTCTCCTTCCATTAACTCTGCAAGGAGGCATATTCTGCAAATGCGTACAACACGAGTTAGAAGGATAGAGAGACATTTGACCACATGACATAGATCATGAAAGAAGGGAACATTTCCTAAATGCCTCGTAGCCTCTTCATCATAAGTGTGGCGCGCTTCACACCCATGAAAAAGACTCTACTTAACGTGGCTTTCGGACACACTAGGACACTTCAAAACCTAATGCTATAATACCAAGTTTGTCATGACTCGAATAGGCTTGGATCGAGACACGGGACAAAGAACCTCCAAAGGATCCAAGTCGACCCATGGCATGAACATAACATCTAACTCATTCATTAAAGCAGAAGATCAACATGAATAACATAATGAAAGTCTTAAGAAAACATAACATCTGAATACATACATCAATCTAAAGATGAATACAAACTATGTCCAAATAAGCCTCTAATACTGGCGAGTTGATGAGACAAGACCCAAACTAACTCATTATAGTCTGAGAACTAAAAAGACGAAATACAACTGATATGAAGGGCTCTCACAAAATGTGGACTCACCAACTGATACTGAGAAGGGCTAACTTCGGAAGTCTGACTAGCGGTAGGACTGAGTCTGGATATCGGAGCCTATATCATAAAATGATGCAACATAGAGTATGTGGTAAGTACATGGAATGTACCGGCTATGCAAGGTAAGTAAAACTGCTAAGTTTGTAAAATCATTAAACATGCATAATATAAAATATAATCAAGATAAGATTTTGAGCGTAGAGCTTGCATTCTATTTTCTAAAATCTTGATTTGAACATAACTGAATATCATAATTGAATCGAATGACCCAAGGCAAAAAACTGATAGTCGTAATTAAAACTGAACTTTCGGCCAAACCTACTGAAAACATAATATCATGACTGATATACATGCATAACTCAAATCATGATGAACAATGGGAGACTCATCATGTAACCGATATTACCACGATAGAGCTTATGTGGTCCCGACTATCACACTCAAGTGGGCAGATCCTTCCAAAGCTTTGTCAGGGCTAAGGACGCTAACATGATATCGATATCAAGCTCAAGTCCCCTTGCAATAGGGGAAAGATCCAAGGGAGGTCCCAAAATATATAAGTAAACCTACGTTGGTGCATAGTTCTAAGGCACAGGGTTGATTGACCCCTAGCCTACTCGGTGCTAGACATTACTCCCAAAAACATGCATATGCTCTCAATCATTTTTCAATGAAGCTGACCAACATCTAGTGATGAAGCTGAATAATAGCATATATGCATAATCTGAAATCATAACATGAAGATCCTTGGCTCAAACCATATCACAAGCTGAAAATAGTGAGAGTCTAGACTCCAAAACCATGCATATGCTCTCAATCATTTTTCAATGAAGCTGACCAACATCTAGTGATGAAGCTAAATAATAGCATATATGCATAATCTGAAATCATAACATGAAGATCCTTGGCTCAAACCATATCACAAGCTGAAAATAGTGAGAGTCTAGACTCCAAAACCATGTGATAAGATAGATACATGAAATCATAAAATATACTTGATCATATGGGCTTTCCCAATACTTAACATGCATGAAATCAGCTCGATTCAATTTGAAAACATGAGCATATACATGGGTATTTCAATATCATACTTTCCTCATAAACATCTTATCATACTTGAACACATATCTCATGGATCTCAACTTTCATAGATGGGCATTATAATTTAGAAAACTTCAAAACATAAATTATAATTTAAAATATTTTAAAATCTGGCCATTGATCATAATTCAACATTCAAAACATAATTAGACTATACCCATGATAAAAACCTAGAAAATTCACACATTCGGTAGAAACCCCATAGATTCATCAATTAAGGATTTCATTAAATAAAGAGGAATTAGGCATGGGTGTAGAAAATTACACCCATTCATAACCCTACACACTTGAAGAGATCTGATCTTTACCACTTCCTTTATTGCCCAAAGAGAATTGAGGAAGAACTTTGAAGAAAACTAGACTTGATCACCTCTCCAACCCTTAAGCTTGCCTGCTTGACTTAACCGTTCTTAAAAGAGACTATTTCAAGCTTAAAATGACATAGTTTAGGACCCTAGGGCTTAGGAATGATGAAAATACCCTTAATAAATATCCTAGAAAAACTGCTCTGCCAGTGGCAATGGTAGACACAACGGACCGTTGCTAGCTCCCATGGTCCGTTACAACCCCTCATCGTCTAATTCCCGATTCCGATCTCAGAACCCCTACCACGACTGGACAGGACGAGTCATTAGAGGCTCAAATGACTCGTTGCTGCCAGTCATCATCACCACGACCCTAACTTGGGTATTCCTCTCAATGGATGCTGACAATGGCTCGTTGTTTCCAGCAATGGGTTGTACCACGACTCGTTACTTCCTCCCTGATCAAGACCCAACTTACAATGACTTCATTCAATGACTCATTGCAACATCCTATGGGTCGTCCTGAGGCCCGTTACTTCCCAGCCGATTCTACAGCTTCTCACCAGGGGAACCTTCCAGGGTCGTTGGTCCCACCAACGATCCGTTCAATGAGTCATTCTGAGTAGATTTTTAGATATTTCTTCCGGTTTTCATTTCAACTCTCGGCTCTAGTCTTAGAAACTTTCGGGGCATTAGAAGCAGTAGCCAATCTCTATTCCATTATAGGTCATTAGGACCTTCTCTATCTGCAATCAATGCGCTACCTCAACAATCCAGGAATGAACAATGAGGGTAGAGTAATCAAGGTCATAGTCAAAAGGTGTCAGACTCCTAGACTTGGGTGAGTCTTACCTAGAGCGCCCTATGATACCTTTCCTGCAAAAATTGTGGTAAGAGGCACCCGGGAGAATATCTCTTAGGGATGGGTCAATGCTTCATATGTGGATGCCAAGGACATTTCCAGAGGGACTTCCCTAATATAGGACAGAGGATTGGGGGTAATGAAGCCAGATCTCATGACACCGCCCATGCTTTTTTAGCTCCTTTTTGAGCCCCTTCCTTCAGGCAAGGGTGAACACAGGAGGTGTGCAGAACCGCTTGGATGCTATACCCAGTCGTCAGGATCAAAAGACATCTCCAGATATTTCCACAGGTATGATAACAATATTCACCCTTAATGAATATGCCCTTATGGATCCTATCAACTTTATCATATGTGGCACCTTATATTGCCCAATAGTTTGGGTTAGAACCCAAATAACTTCACGAACTGTCCTCAGTGTCTAACCCAATTGCGAGTCAATGATTGCAGAGTGAGTATATAGAAATTGCATAGTTACAATGTGTCTCGGAGATACCAGGGTCGATCTTATAGAACTGAATGCTTGATTTCAAAGTCATTTTGGGCATAGGTTAGTTGTCCCCATGTTATACAACACTGAATTATTGCACCAAAGTAATCAAATTTAAGTTCTCCAATTAGCTAATTAGAATAGAAGGGAAATGTTATGGTGCCAAAGGATAGGTTTATTTTCTATCTTAAGGCAAGGAAGTTGATTTTCAAAATGTATTTATATCACCTAGTGAGAGTAATGAACACCAATGCTGAGGCAGTGGATTTTCAATCAGTGCTAGTTGTTAACAAGTTTCCTAAGGTGCGCCTAGATGAACTTTCCGAGATCCTTCTCGAGAAGGAGATTAATTTTGGGATTGATGTTATTCCCACCATGAAGCCTATTTCTATTCCCCTATATAGAATGGCCCCAACAGAGTTGACGGAATTGAAGGAGTACATAAAGGACCTACTTCACAAAGGATTTATTTAATCGAGCGTCTCACCATGGAGTGCATCAGTCTTATTTCTCCGAAAGAAAGACGGGTCCATATGGATGTGTATTGACTATCATCAACCGAACAAGGTCACCACAAAGAACAAGTATCCACTCCCAAGAATCGGTGATTTGTTTGGCCAGCTCCAAAGCACCAAGTGTTTTTCCAAAATTAAGCTTAGGTCAGGGTATCACTAGTTGAGTGTAGGGGTAGGCATAAATATCGAAAAATTAAAAGATTAGATAGAATCGAACTAATTCAGTTTTTAAATTTTGGTTCTATTTTTTATAAAATTTCAATATTCGGTTTGGTGTTTTAATTTTAGGATATTGATTTTTTGGTTTTTCGGTTCAACCAAAATTTTATATTTTCTTTTAAAAAAATAAAATTATAACTTAAATTCAAGGAAACAAAATTACTACACTTAACCCAATCTCAAACCCCATTTAAACAATTATTTATATAATTGGCATAATTGATTAAGTTTTTCATAAATAGAAAGTTTTATAACAGTTTTATCATGCTAAGAAAATTCCTACGATTACTAACGTACTTTGAAATAGAAAAACAATAAATAATATTTATTTAACAAGAAATCAGGAACCATAGATTATTAAAATTTTTAAAGCCGCTTAATTTTTTATTGGGTCAATTATAAGGATATTAATCAGATAAGAAAATTTATTATGAAATATTAACCTACTAGTAAATGTAAATCAACTAATCACTCTAAGAATCTGCAAATAAAAATTAAATTGTTTCCTAGTAATATTTTATTTACTTGAAATATAGCTTAGTTTGAATTAAATTTTGGAACACAAAACTTAAAATAATTTATTTTGAATTAAAAAAATAAAATAACTCATTTTTAATTTATAGAGTAACTTATTTTACAAGAATAAAAATAGCCCATTATTTAGGCCCATACTGAAAAAATCAAATTAGAAAAACCAAATCAAACTTGAAAAAAATTTGAACTGAACTAAATTAGATTGATTCGATGTTTTGTAAACACTAACGAAAAGCTACAAATCGAAAAACCAAACCTAAATTTTAAAAATAACTCAAAAAAGGAATGCCCATCCCTAGTTGAGGGTTAGGAAGAATATATCTTGAAAATTGCCTTTAGGACTCAAAATGGACACTATGAGTTTCTGGCGATGTCTGTCAAGCTGACAAATGCATTAGAAACTTTTATGGATCTAATTAACAGGGTATTCAAGTCATATCTCAACCTATTTATGATCGTGTTCATTAATGACATATTGGTGTATTCAAGAAATGAGGGCAAACATGCTGGTCAAGTTAGGATAGTGTTGTAGACAATCAAAGATCACTAACTATATGCTAATTTCTCTATGTGAGAGTTTTTGTGTCACGTGAATGCATCAAGGTAGATCCTCAAAAGATTGAGGCAGCGAAGAGTTGGTCGAGACCTTCGACTCTCACTAAGATTAGGAGTTTTCTGAGTTTGGCAACTTACTACAAAAATTTTGTGGAGGGATTTTCTTCTATATTTGCTCCACTAGACAAGATGACTCAGAATAAGACTAAGTTTCAATGGATAGAATCCTATGAGAAGAGTTTTCAGGAACTAAAGACAAGGTTGACTACCGCTTTAGTTTTAACTTTACTGGAAGGAACCAAAAGACTTGTAGTTTAAATTCATGCTTTAGGGACAGGTCTTCAGTGTGTATTAATGAAGAACGGAAAAGTAATATCCTATGCTTTCGGAAAGCTAAAAGTTCACGAGAGGAAATATCCGATACATGATCTAGAATTGGTTGCAATTCGCTAATGATTTGGTGCCATTACTTGTATAGAGTATGATCACATTCAAATCCACTCCTCATGAGGAGGAAGTGTAAATGATCGCCGTAATATAAATACCCAACTAAGAGTTCGGGCCGAATCAATAGGGAATAGAGATTGAATAACCAAAAGTTGTTTATTAACTTGAACTAAAATTGCATCCATGCATCAGAAATAAAAGAAAACAAATATTGGGAGAAAAAGTGAGATCACAATTTGAATTAAAATCGACTATCAAGAGAATAAGGCAACCAAATTAAATGAACAATTATGAGCAAGGGCAAGGGGTGTGTTATCGATATTTTTAAATTAATTTTTTTAAATTCTTGGGTTTCTCGGTGTTTGTTTTCGGTTCTTTTACCGAGAATGGTCCCATTGAACTGAAGTCCTGGTTAGTGGCCATTCCCTGTGATGGATGGATGACGACCGTGTTAGGGGAAATGTAGTCGTTAGGAGTAGCTTTCTTCACTTATTTTTCAGTTGTTTTCTTTTGTGGGTTGCATCCCAAAACCTGTAGTTACTTTATGGTTGCGGAATCCTGGTTGCGTGTCGTATATGATATTCGAAATGCAAAGGTGATTCATATGAAAGCATGCCACTTTGTAAATATGTTGAGATACCTAGGCCATAGAGTCGATTTAGTGTGATTGAGGCTTAATATTTGAATTCTTGTAATTCGCTGATTGAAGAGTCTGTGAACACGTCTTGATTTGAGCATGTGCAATAAGTGTGAAGTGAGGTTTTGTTTATTCCATGCTATTTTGAAGTGTCTAGAACTTGCCTGGTGTGTGTGCCAAACGAAATGAAGGAGGTGTATTCTAGGAAAGGATGTAGGCATTTCTTTGTGTTAACCGAAAGTTTCTCTGTTTCATTATTGCACCCACCTTGAATGTACACCCTAGTTATCCCGTTGAGCCTTTAGCCTATTATTTTTTTCTTGTGTCGAAAATGTGTAAACCGAGCTTTACCCCTTCTTTTCATTAGCCGTAAATTGATCCAAAAACTCTTAAGCGCTTAAGAAGAGAAAATAATTTTCCCAAAGTGTCAAAGAGTGAGAATGGTGAAAAGAAACGAAAAACAGAGTGACTAAAGAAAAGAAAAGGTTGAAGGTGCACTTGTTATAAATAAAATATAATGAAGGTGTCTGAATAATCTTTGTTATCGAGTCAAGTGTTCTTAATGAGATATGGGCCAAACTAAAGACAGACTTCAAGAATGGGAGGATGAAGGAAGAAACAATGCCCATGAGTTTGATGGGATGTATTGAAAAGGCGCTTAAGGATGCTAGTGGCTATTATTGGTTAGCCCAATATTTACTAGTTCCGTAGCTTACATTAAAACCCGTTAAAGTCCTATGTAATCCTACATCACATTTCCTTATATTAGTGGAGTAATACACTAAGGGCAAGCCTATGGTTCATGACATGATGCATGTGAATTCTTTTGGGAGAGAGAGTGATATTGTGTCTATATGCCCCTGCATGTAACCGTTAGAGTTCATGTGATTAAAAAGGGAAAATTCTCGTGCATTGTGAGGGCACATGCTTGATGAGAGATTAATTTTCGTGTCGGATATCTTGATCAGCTGATTTGCATGAGTTTGCCAATATCGAGAGTCGATTCTTAAGTCTAGGAGGTCTTCATGTGTTGAAGGTCATTGCATTGACAAGACCATGTGTGTTTTGTTGAAGGTCATTACATTGACAAGACCATGTGTGTTTTCTTGATGATTTGTTGTATTGAATAATCGGGATGATCGTAGCCTGAATTGTCGAACCAAAGTAGCCAGGAGGGGGTGTAAATTGCATGAGGTGTAAGAGTGTTGTTCGGGGACGAACAAGGATTTAAGTGTGGGGTAAGTGATCTTGGGCAAATTTATCTGCCCAAGTGATACTCAAATGTGTCATTTTAACCTTGTTTATCTATCAGTGATTATACATTCTCATGTGATTTATAATAAAATGTGAATTTATACTAACCAACATGATTAGCGTTATTTTGCAGGTGAAATGCAATTTTGTGAAGCTAAAATGCATGTTGGGAAAGATCGGGGATGGACTCGGATGATTAGCAAAGGACAGCAAGAATTAAAGGGGCTCCGCGATGGAGCCGTGTCACGCTGCCATCGCGGAGGCCTTCTGCCTGGCTAGGGAATTTTTGGCCAAATTCCAGTGTGGGTGCGTGTTGGGGCCCTGGCACGTTGGCCTAGCCCCGCGTTGCACGCCGTGCCACGTTGGGCTTTATTACCTGGACAGTCCATTTTCAGTGAGCCTCCGCGTCTGTGGCGTGTCACGGAGTGCATCGCGGAGCACTGCCTTCCGTGACACGTTGCTTGTTATTCCAGGAAAAATTCCGACTAGTATAAATAGAACACTTAGGTTCATTTTTCAATATTCTGACTTGGTGGAGCAAGAACATGGGTTACAGGCAGTTGAGGGGACGAAATTACCAGGGTTTTTCTCTATCTCTTTCTTCTTTAATTCAATTGCTTGTCTGTTTAACACTCATTTAACAATGTTTAATCCACAAATGAGTGGCTAATTCCTCTTCTTGCTGAGGTTAAGAACAATTGTATTGAAATGTGATTGTTGATCAAGTTGGTTTTTAATCTTTTCTTCCATGGTTGTTCTATTGATTCTTGTTCTTAACTGCATTAATGTGTGGCCTATATTAATGTACATCTAAAAAGTCCGGTTTCACTCGAGAGAGAAAAAAATTGGAAAGTTGTGAATCAATAGGATATGATCTTTTCTTGGTTTGGGAAAATTGAGAATTGATTTACCTTCAGGATGGAAATATACCTGAAGGTCGTATTAGTCAATTAAGGAACCGATTTTGTAGGGCTAGAACATGAATTTTGTTTAATCACAGAAATGTAGGTGGACGGTTCACGATTCTTAAGTTGGGTTAAATACGAGAGTTTTAATCCATTGGCAATAGTTCTTGACTAGCAACCGGAGGAAAAGTTAACCAAATTATATCGATAATTTATTTCCTTACATGTTCGTTTAACCTCAGCATTCTCACATTCATAGTTCAGACTCAAATTATATAATCTTTGCAGACTTAGGATAAAATTAGAAATCAAAATATATCAAACTCTTCGTTGCACTGTTGTCTTCATTTTTAGAATCAATACAGTAACACTTAAGTAATTTGTTACCTTATCCCAGTCCATGTGGGATCGATACTTGTCTTACTTGAGCCACTTTACTACTTGTTCGACCACGTGCACTTGCGTGTAGTTATACACCCATATAACAAACAGGCGAACACTAACCCAATATATTCTATTTTAGGGCAGACTAACCCAATTATCTATTTTTAGGGTGGACTGACTCAATTTGTCCATTTTAGGGCGGACGAACCCAAAATATCCTATTTTAGGGATGATTGCCCAAATTGTCCATTTTTAGGGCGGACGAACCCAAAATGTCCTATTTTAGGGTAGACTGACCCAATTCTCAGTAGCATAATTTCAGTGGCTCAGCTTATAGTAGCTCAATTCACTGTAGTATGGTAAGTAGCATGATAGTAGCTCGAATAATATAATAACAGCTTGAAGTAAAATAGTGGCCCCAGAGTAGCATAGTAGTAACTCAAAAGTAGCATAACAGTAGCACAACCGCATCTTGAAGTAGCACAATAATAATGGTAGCTCGAAGTAATACAATAATAATAACAATGTGGTAGCTCAAAAGAAGCACAACGATAACTTGAAGTAGCACGATAATAATACCAGCATAACTGTAGCTTGATAGGAGCAAATATATAGCTTGAAGATTGTGAAATAGTGGATCGAAGGTAGCATATTAGTGACAAAATAATAGCTTGAATAGTATCATAACGGGCCTGATGAATAACACAACAATAGCATGGCATAATTGAAGATTAGGTAGAAAGTAGCATATACATGCTCGATTTAATATAGTAGCATGATAACCACTTAGCAATGGCAGCTTGACTTGTGGAACAATATCTTGAATCCAAAGGCACAGTAATATCTCGACAATAGGAAATTGGGGTCACGATAAAGTTTGAATCTAGAGGCGTAATGATAACTTGAAAGTAGCACAACAGATGCCAAATAACAAATGATCCAAGAGTAGAATAGTCCAGTCTTTGTCTGAGAGAGAAAGGCATAGATCCTTCTCAACCACAAAAATATTTCTTTTTGGGGTGTGCCTATACTTAAAGAAAAATTGTGAGTTTTAAAGGTAAGGTTAATGTGTACCTTTGTATGTCCTTTGTTCCTTGACATTGTTTTGATCCTCTATAGACTTTGCATTTTGGTGAAATTTTTGAGGAATTCTCAAAAATTCTGCCCCAATTTGACTTAATGACTTTGTATTCCTGCTTCACTTAAACAAAATTATCAGTTCAAAAGGAATGGTTGTCTTATAATTGAACATCGAGATTCAGTTTTGAACCCACATTTGACGTTTAAGGGTCAAATGAAATTGCCATGGATTTTATATTTGGGTGTGAGCAACATATTTGATTTTGCTATGAAAAGAAAGAAATTTTTATTTGATTGGGACCGAACCCAAAAGTGGGCTGCCTACATATCCAAAAGGAATCAGGTCAGACGTAGTTCAGATTACAAAGAAATGAATAAAGATGGAAAAGCTAAAAAGAGAGAGTGGCGATTAAAGGCATTTTGCTTATGACGGTCTCGTCCTTGTTAGTTCCTTTTACGCTTTCTTGCCAAATGTCTCAGAACTATCTTTGTAGGATATCCTCGGACTATGATTTCTCCAGGAGTGTTGCACTTGTAGTTCATTGGTCCTTGATGCACTATTATCTTTCCCTTCTCAACCAAATCTTGAACCTTGTATCTCAATGCCGCACATTCTTCGGTATCATGGCCTTGAATGTTTGAATGGTACACGCATCTCTTAGATGGATCAAAATTCGAGGATGGATGTTTGGGAATCCATCCTTCTCTTGGTTTCAAAACTCCTTGGGCTCCCAACCTTTCAAATATGCTTGTCAAAGATTCAGTTATAGGGGTAAATATGTGGGACCTCACTTCTTTTGGTCGACCAAATTTGGATTGTACAGGATGAGCTTGGTAGTAAGAATCATGTTGGTTGAAATCAAGTGGTGTCTGATAAACTTGGTGTTGAGAACTCCATGCATTTCAAGAGTCAAAGATGGATGTACTTGTTGTGTATCTTGATGATGTTGTGGTGAAGGTATAGTGGTTGAGATATCCTTTTTCCTTTTATTCGGAGGACTTTCTTGTTCTTGAGAACTTGTGGTGATATCAATAATTTTTCCTGTTCGAATGCCATATTCCAATTCTTTCACAATACGAATCAGACTTGCAAAGTTATGAATGATTGCAAAATATAAGTATCTACTGTATATACCGTCTAGTGACTTGATAAAATATTGGACTAATTCTTCTTCAGATAGGGAGTGACGTATCTTAGAAGCCTCTCCCCTCCATCATCTCACATATTCTTCAAAAGATTCGTGAGCCATTTTTCTTAACTCAAGCAAATCTAGAAATGTCGGGTCGTCCTTGGTATTAAACTTGTACTGTTATACAAATCTCGAGCCATATCTACCCAAGTATGTCATTTGTTAAAATCTTGTTTGACATACCAAATGAATGCCACTCCTGACAGACTCTGAATAAATAATCTCATTAAGAGAGTTTCATCATGTCCAATTTCGACTAATCTGCTGCAATCTTCCTTCAGATGTTCGATTGGGTCTTCGTGCCCATCAAAGATGTTGAATTTTTGGATCTTATATCCCGGCGGCAACTTAACATCTGGGTGCAGGCACAACTTTTCATATCTTAGATCTAAAATATTTCTCGAGCATAGTTTCTCATCCACGATCTTTTCCAAGTAATTGAACTCTTTTCGTAGTGTCATGATCTCGCCTTTAGATGTTGTCATGTCTTGAAAAGTGCCAAGATGGGCGTGCGATGAAGGAATTTGTGGAGGGAGTGTAAGAGACTGAGTTGGATGGAAAGGTACCATCGAGAAAATACTTTGTGTCGAGCGAGGACCAAAGTTTGGGTTAATAAAAGGGCTAGAATTGTTTGGAATATCAGACATTTTGTCAAATTGCAAATTCTCAACTGAATTGATGCTCAAGTACCTGACAACCTTTAGGCAAAATCAAATGCAAACATTAGTAGCATATAAGATATTAATAATAACATCAAAACAACGAATTTGTTAAAGATTTTCAAGATGGATAAATAAATTTAAACTCAAACGTAATGCAAAATCTGGAGGTATGAATGGGGTGATAATGATGAAACTTGTGATGTGACACTTGATGAATACTAGAAGGCTGTGATATGAACGAGTAGATATTGATGGTGCTAAATAATTTAGCAAGTCAATGGAATAAGCGAAACCGACTTATATTAAATATCATAACTTTGATTTTGAAGGAAAAGGGATATGTATTGCTAAATAGTGGATCGAAGTTACGATATTTTTGTGAAAAGAGAAACCTTAATGGCAAGACGATAGACTGAGACAGAGTTTGAACTTAATTTGAACAAATAAAGAAAGGATGTGTCTTTTAAAAAAGTCATATACTAAAGAGAATACTTTTAAAGACATATAATCAATAATTTGATGGAAGGAAAATAATTTAGATTAGGATCCTAGATCATATGATTTGAGCCTAAAAGTAAGATATAAAGAATATAAGATTAAGAGAGTGTAATCACGAAATGATTGTACAATTTTCTAAAAATTAGAGCCCGAAGAAAAAAATAAGAAACAATTATATAAGTAAGATAATTCGCGCATCCTACTGTGACCTCTTTTGTGCCAAAGGTAGGCCTAGCAAATCTTAAGAGACGAATATGCCACAATGTATCATTCTATTTGCTCTCCTTGAAAATCAACATAAATAAATAATTAATTTTTTTTCTTTTACATAATGAAATATTTAAAAAACGGAAAAAAAATAAAAGCTAAAATATAGTCGAACGAAACGTTCCTTCTTTTTTTGGTTTCTTCAAAGCTTACATGACATGATTTAATAACCTACATCACAAAGTGTTAGTTTACCCGAAAGAGCAAATAGTCTACATTTTTAGAAATATTCATCTCTCAATAAAAATGCAAATAAGTATGATAATATCCCTTTTAAGGGCCATAAACCCTTTTGGGACATTGAGAAAGTCAAACTATCGATCTTAATACACGAAAAGTACCAAAACCTCCTAGGACTAATGCATGCATGATATGACCTAGACTTCTAAGAATTGGGTAGGCGAACTGAAAGATTCTTATGCGAGAAGGCATGTGGCCACATGGTAGTAAAACTATCCACTCACCCCACGTATATGCCGACTCCCTAAATGAGTGTTTAAAAGAAATTCGGAGAAGTACAAAGCACAACTCGCGTGTACAATGTGTGATAGTGAGAAGTTCCCAAGTCGGGAAGTATGAATGGAATGACAGTTATAACAATTAGAAGCAATGAAAAGTAATCTACAATTAAAAATATGAAATAATAGGGAATAAGGGAGTGAGAACTATATATTAAAACAAAGAAATTCATTAATATTTGCAATAAGGAAAGGAATCAAGAAAAATTATTTAAATATAACAACAAATAAGGAGAATAAGGAAAATGATTAAGCATGTAAGGGAAAAGTAATCTAAATATGTCAACAAATAAAGAGAAATAAAAACAAGTACACACAAATAAATAGGTATGAAGAGGGAGTTTAAATGACATGGTTCCCTCAAGCAGACAACTTGAGAGTGGAAAGCTCATGGCTGTCGAAGCACCGCTGACCGACCAATCCACAAGACATTTTTTGATATGAGTGTTTAGAAATGAATGTAGGTGTGACCACACAACCCTTCCAAAAGAAAACAAAAAGAGGTTCAAAATGGAGGAGAACATGAATTGGATAACAAAATAACACGTAAAAGCAATAACACAACGAGTTATATATATATATCAAGTAAGAAAATAGTGGGAATAAGGGAAAAGGAATATTCCTGAAACTAATTTGTAAAACAACAAAACGTAGACACAAGAAAAAAGGTTGGTTTTAGACAAGGTTTCCTCAAGTGGACAACTTGAGAGTGAGAAATCTCAAGACCGTCGACGCATCGCTGATCGACCAATTCAAGAGACATTCGTCGACAAGGGAGTAAAAAGTGAACGACCGATAAACCACACAACCGTTATCAAGTGTGTGAGTGAGATGATTAGAAAGGAAAATAACATTTGATATGTAAGGATATATTAGGAAGAAAATAAAACACAAAATCATATGTTGAAAGAAAATAAACAAATAAGCAAAAAGGATTCCACATTAAATGTACATAAAAAATGAAATGAAAAAATAGAAATATGGTAAGAATATAATAAAAATCATATTTTTTTAAACAAATATGATATGAAAACGGGAAAGGGATTCTCATAGAACAGAAATAATTAAATGTAACAAACCCCACATAACAAATGAAACCGTTATGGTTAAAAGACCTAAAATCCCCAGCAGAGTCACCATGCAGTCGCGCCCCATTTTTCTCGCGAAAAGCGAAGCTAGACATGTGACAACTCTTAAAGGATTATTTGAATGAGAAGAGTCACCACCTAACGGATTTTGGTGCATTAAGGCACCTGATTAAACTAATTACACAGAAAATTCTATTTAATTAGTCTATGTCACTAGAAATTAGGTAAGGGCTCAAGTTACCTCAAAAGGAAGGTATTAAGCACCTTTCGAGGTCCACAACTGTGGGTTCTGGCTGAATTCATTAATTATGTGGGGAATTACTAAGTAATCAAATGGTCTAATAATTATTAAGCTTAAAACGTCTCTAAATTACTTAAATAAAAGATCATGCAAATAAACTAATCGCTCCTATTAAAATTGAAAAATCCCAAAATTAGTATAAGAAAAAGAAGAGAAACCTAATAAAGAAAGAATCTTGGGATAATTAATGCAACAATTAGATAATTTCAAAGAAAAATAATAATCCATAAAATAAATAAATAGAAATATTAAGGATTGGACCGAACCTCAATGAGACACCTATGTATCCCCGAAAGGAATCAGGTCAGACGTAGTTCTGCAATTAAAGGAGCGGTTATTTTAACCTAATGGGATCATCCCGTGCAAATAAAATAATACTTCACAACCATTTAGATTGCTTGTATTATTCAGTGAGCACAGACTATCACATCCCAACTACCCACCTAATTGATTAGTTATTAGCCTTAAATCGCTCTAGATGAAGAAGACTAACGCCGTAACATTTACCTGCCCATCCCAAACTTAATGTCCAAGAGGCATTTTGGACTACTATTTTGGATTTTGGGTCTAGAGTTATTAGGGCTGTTAAAGGTGAATTAACTCTAAACAAACAAATCAAAACAAATTGCAAATATGGGATTCAATAAGCCTCAATCTTATAAGCATGATTTCTAAATATGATAATAAATCCTACGAGCGTGGTTTCTAATGAAATATCAAATTTAAGTGCACATAACATTCTCCTATTAGTCAGGATATCTACATGAATTCATCATTGAATAAACATACAACAGACATATCTTCATAAAACATAGGCCATCCTTACGCCAAATAAGTGGCTAGATATGAAAAGAAATATTTAAGCATTATATTTAATTAATTGTGAGCTGTTTTATAATGCAAAAAACTTACGATTTTAATTTGTGACTAACCTTATTATGAAATACTATCTACAGACGGACTCTTTAACAAGGCGTCATCAGATTCACATGCTTCCCAAAATAATATGCTTATTATAGAATGTTATAACAACCAATTAATGACTGTTTGAAACCTCATAATTTATGATGATCTTATTGTTGAGATATAAGTTGTATAGACATGTTTTCTAAGAATGCACAAGCAAGATAATTATATTGCAAATCCTATAGATATGATCTCTATGGTCTTGAAAATGCTATGCTTAAAATCAACTTGTTTTAGTTCCTATGATTTCTAGCATAAATGATTTATATATGTATTAGTCCCATCAGCATGCTTTCTATATGAGATTACCTAATTAGTAGTCAAGAAACAAAAAAACAGTAAAGAACATACAAAACCGCACCCCTATGAGCCCCTTTTTACTATTATGAGAGTTTATTATTACAAGTATTACAGATCAAGAAAGATAAATAATATGAAAAATAGATGACATTGAATTAACAAATTTTCAAAGCCCTCTCCGATCCCAGCTACTCTTCACAGTAGAAAACCTGCTAAAATTGTTAGAACGACAATAGACACATAACAATAATTTCATATTCATTACTATTACTATATTAAACACAATTAAGATAAAAGAACAAATGCAAAAACCAAATAACAAGATTTAAGATAAGAAATATCTTGCGAAACTAACGGATTAATCAGTAAAGGAATAAAACAACGATCAGCAATTTCGAAAAGAAGCTTTTCAAATAATTGACAACCGAACCTCAACACATCAACATCACAAGAATCTCGTGGATCCCGAGCAGTTCTTGTATTGAGGCGGGATAGAGTTACAAGAAGACATTTAGAATAAAGTGTTTTCCGGATTTTCCGGACAGAAATTCAAATGATTTCAAAGACAAGACTTAGGCCTCCTTTTATAGTCAATCAGTAAGGAATTTAAAAGGGGACAAAAGCATTTTAAAATCAATTAATGGAAATCTTCTTCCTTTGTTAACGCCATTGAGTCAATTGGAGAGTGAATGGAAAAGGAAAAATAGGGAAAGTTTGTTAAGAAAATATGTTTGTTAAGAAAATATTTTCTTAAGTAGACAATCAAATCAATTAAATCAAGGCATTACATAATTACCTTATTCAGACATAAATTGGACCAGAAAAGAATAATAAAAATTTACCATAAATACACACCTAACGTTAAAGAGCAGAATGGGAATGGAATAACTAATCGTAGGGACTTTCCTTAATTAATCATGATTGAATAAATTAAATGCAAGAATAAAAATTTGACTTAAATAAGAATATATCAAAGATGTCAAATACTCAATTATAGCAGACAAGAGGAAATATAAATTAATGGAGATTTTCAATTGCACGTAACAGTTGAATTTTTCCAAATATAAGTAAGTACAAAATGGTCTTATAAATATGAATTCATATAATCAATACTAATTGCAGTAACTTGTAGAACAGTTTGAAGAAAACTTGCACAATCAATAGCAATTTGAAAATTAAGCAGAGGGCATAGAAGGCATATAATAATAGTGCTCATATATATATACACTTATACGTATGCATAGATACATAAAAATACAAGACCCAACAAGCGAGTTTTTAACAAGAACAACGATGCTCATATATACCAAAACACGGAGAACATATAACAATTATTTTCTCAAAAATATTTTGCTATATTAGAGCATAATATTTAGGATTATGTAATTCCAGAGGCAAACACAAATAACAAATGAAAGAATTTCAGGCAAACATGTTACAGGAAAATATAATTAGCTTCTAGATTTGGTTAGGCCAAGTAAGAACAAAGAGGAGAAAAGACTTTAAAATATCAATGAACCAACCATGGACAGATCTACGAGGATCCGTCCAGAGACCAAAAGAGGTCAAATAAGCTGCTTCATCCGGTGGTCGTTCTGGCTAGAGGCGGTAAGGTTGGTTGGAAAAGGCGAAAGGTGATGGGGGCTATTTGGTGATGGAGATCTGGTGGTGGTGTTCCGGAGATGGAAGCGATGACGGAAAGTGGTGGCTCTGGTGGTTTGGCGCCGGAAATAATGGTGAGATGGGAAGAAAAAGAGAGAGAGCAGCTGGTTTCTCGAAGAAGAGAGTGGAGGCGTCGGGTTGTTCACGGCGTGGTTGTTCGTCGGAGAAAAATATAGGAGAGGAAAGAATAGGGAGAGAAGCTGAGGGGAGGAAGCCGAGGCGGCTTTGCTAGTGGTGGTCGGCGTGGAGCAGTGGAGGTGCAAGCAGAGAGGGAAATGAGGGGTAGGTGAGGGTGTGCAGATCTGATGATTTTCTGGCCTACTGTGGCCGAAATCAATGGTGGTTCAGGTGAGAGGGAGAATAAAGGAAGAGAGGCGAGTGGTTTCGGCTAGTTTGGCCAGAGAAAAGAAAGTTAAGGCAGTAGTGGTGCTAGTCCGGTGGCTGTGTTGTTCGGCGATGCGGCTGTTTGGTTGGTTTTGGAGAGAAGAGAGGGGTAGAGGAAGAAGAGAGAGAGGCGGCTGGGTGAGGTTAATGAGAACTGAAGGTAGATTTTGGGGTGGGTGAACTGGTAAATAAAGAAATAATGGGGTTTTAATCATGATCGTAGGATTAGATTAAAGAATGGTTGAGATGAAAAGTTAAGAAATGGGTTAGATCTGGGTGAGTTAGATGGGTCGTGGACGGGTTGAGGATTATTAAATGGACAAAATTTGATTTTTATTTAAATAGTAGACAAAAAAAATTAAAAGAGGCTAGAAATGACATACATTTGAAAGAAAGTAACCAAATTTTAAATAAATTGAATGAAATTGAATAGAAAGTGGCTAGAATTTAAATGGATTCAAGGAAAATTGAATTAGCTGCTATTAAATTAATGAAAACACTACACTTGTAAAAAAAATTAATAAATAGTTTAATTTACTACACTTGTAAAATAAATTAATAAATAGATAATATAATAGTTTAGTTTACGATAAAATAATATATTATTATTATTACAAAATTAAATATAAATAAATTATATACTAAGTAAATTATATTTTGTAAATAAACATTGTTTAATTGAAAATATGTATGTATGTATATTATTAAGTAATTTATTATATTTGACGTAATTACATATAATATTGTAAAATTAAAAACTTTGAAATTAATATAATAAAATATTTTAGAAGTGTAATTTAAAATAATTGTGTAAAAATATTCAAATATGTAGGCTAATGAATGCTAGAATGTTACGAATGCGAATTAAATAATTTCTTTAAAAAGGTAATTAATAAAATATGCATACATATATTAATACGCACCTTAGACGGGGCATAAGAATGTTAAAATTGGGTGTCACTAGCCATTACAATTATTGACTCAAAAAGAACTTTAAACTCGGCATTTTCCCTTAAGAAAGTTGCCTCCCAATCCATCATTAGAAAATGCCACCTGGTTCGACAATAAAAGAAAAGAAAAGAATCTCTCTTTGGGAAAGAACTGTGGCATAAACAAAACCCTTGGAATTTATTCACTAATTACTATAATAAAAGGCAAAAATTGAAACATGGGTCAATAACATTTTTGAATTTAAAACAACCCATCATTGACACTAACAATTCAATGAAAGATTTTCATTTATTTCCAAAACTCAACAAGGTAGAACAAGCCAATCAAGACAAAAAACACCCCACCCCCAATTAACATATTACATTGTCCTCAATGTACAAATTTAGAACAAGCAAGGGAAAGAAGATTCCCTGAAGGATCTAGCGAGGGGAACGAGGGATCCATGAGTAGGTGACCTCATCAAAATGCCATAAAACAGTCCCGAATGCGGAGGGCATCATCTAGTTAGGTGGAAGTATGAGTGGCTTACTCGTTGAGGATACTTCCTAGTGGCCTATACGGGATCTATTCTCATGATAGGAAGTCCCATCCACCCCAAGGTCGCCAAGATGGATCCACTACATAGATAGTGCACATCCTAGGGCCGGGTGGTCTGCTGTGGTATATTTTCTCATCCGACATCACATTAGACAGGCTTCATAGCCCACACACCAATCATTTAGTGGACTTCTGCTACTTACTGGTTGAGCCTCTTCAAGAGTCGATATATTCATTCAATACTTTTTAAGGATAGCATCTCCTTACAGGTATTAATTTATTTCTTTATGGATACCACTTGATTTTCCAACACATCAACTCTTGCACATAGGCCCCCCTAATATTTCAATTACAGGTCTCATTGCTCTTCTGATGGCTTGTTGAATCATCGAGGGAATTGACTTGTCCAATTTCAAAAATTGAACATCATGGGCCTGGGCCTTATGTACCATCTTCAGAATGCCCTTTTCTAGTGGTGAGGGAGCCCTATTTGTTGTTGGTGAACCCCCTGCATATTCATGACATCTTGAGGGTGAAGGAGTTGTTGGTTCCATAGTCAACATGGGATTCTTTGAACTTGGGGCATCCTTTTCTATATTGGTAGCCAAAGTAATCACTCCCTCAACCCTCACTGTTTTGTCCAATGGCTTGAATAGGGGACAGTTGGCACGAAGCCAAAGCAACCTGATGAGAACAGGATAGGGCATAGAAGTTGCTTGTTGCTTGGCCTTCCTCTTGAATTTCTTAGCAATAATCTCCCCCACATTTACATGCCTACGATCTATGATGCAATCGACTAGGATTACGGTCTTAATGGGAACATGAGTTGTGTTTTTGGAGGAAATGATACAGGCACATAGCAAATCAAGCCACATCATGCTTCAAATTTGAGGTCATGCCCGTGAATCGCGCCCTTTCCTACAGCCCAATGCGGTTGACCCACAACAATTATCTTGACCACCTACTTAAATTGATCATCTTTGTTATCCAGTTTTCTTTTGAAATCTCAAATTGGACACACTAGGTCATCTAAATAAATAGAGTTGATTTCATCTGGGGTGATGGGAACTTCTTGGCCCCGTATCAACACAAATGATAAATATGGCATCGTATTAACTCTACCTTTTTGCTTCAAGATGTCCTGTCATTCCCTAATAAGAGGGATAAAACTCCCTCACCAACTCGGGAAAAAATAAGGATCCAAGGGCATTGTGAAAGGCTCCCAATTTTGAATTTTAAATTGATCATAAATGTCTGGAAAGTCATCCTTAAAGGAGTCAACCTCAAATCGAGCTTCTATAGTGATAGACCCTTTCTCCTTAAACTGAAAGTAATAATTCTTTATCTTCTTGAGCCCAAATCGGAGTTGATCAATCCTCTTTTCCTCATCAGACTCTGCTTCGGAAGTTGTGGCATAAGTTATTGGTGTTTTCCCTTTGCCACATTGTCAAGAAATGGACATGATACTACAAAGAAATGTTAGTGCCACATGCTGCTGTTTTTGGGTTTTGAATAATATGAAAGTAAAACATATAAACTAATCTAGAAATAAAAATTTCAGAATTGGATGAGAACAAGTTGCAACATCAAAAACAAGTGCTGGCGGTACCGGTGGTATAACGGTGAAATGCAGGTGGAGACCCGATGAGCCACTGCTGAGCCGCCGGTTCATCACAGAAAATTGGGTGAAATTTCTCTCTCCTAGTTCCACATTGGCATTTCGCTAGTCTCGACCCACGACACGCAGGTAAAACGAGGGTTCTGGGCAGTGTCCTGAAGCCTTACACCCAGTTCTGCATTTCAGCTGGCGTTTTGCCAAGCATTATTGGCGGGCGCTGCTAAGTACTTTTCACCCCCTACTCAGCTAAATAGAATCCCATCAAATTCATGACTCACTCGCTCAATTCACATTATGATTTATTCACTCAAGAAATAAAATAAAAATAAAAATTATGATTTTTCCTTAAGAAAGACGTCACCCTATCTATGGGAAGCATTAAACAATGAATAAGCAGAATATGCGAAATGGGGGACATAGGTATAGGAAGATTTTAATATAGAATGCTTCATTTTTGACTCACGATCTCAAACAATAAAATAAGATAAGAGCTCACGAACACATAACAATTTGAGAAGTGAGAAGAAGTGAAGAGATTGAAGCTTTATGCTTGACCGACAATGGTATCTTCACAATGAGAAATTCTTTTTCTTTTCTTTTCTTAGTAAGAGATGTAGGAGGTAAGGTGAAATGAAAAGAATGAAAGAGAGAGAGGGTGATTGGGTGGTGAGAAGGTGGTTTAATAGTAGGGAGTTAGGAAGGTGGAAAAGTAGGAAAATGGATTTGAGAAAGTGAAAGGGTTGTAGGTTAGGTGAAAAGGTGGAGAGAGGGAGTATTGGGAAGGTAAAAGGGTTGTTTTGACCAGATTTGTTCTTTTTTTAAAGTGGTACGTGTTAGATTGGTCAACCGGTCGATCAATATTTAACAAAAAATTACATACCTCCACCCATACTAGACCTGCGATTGCCGGTGAGTATCTGTGTAATATCCAAACAGTTCCTAAGAAATAAATAGGACTATTAGAAATGAGTTCTGTAGAAAAATATGAATTTTGAACCAAAACGGCTCGTCGTATGAGTCTTGATAGAAAGTGATGGGTCGAGCTCTCAGTCGTGGTGGAATTCTGAAGTTGGTGTCTAGACCATACGTCACACCATGAGCCGTGAGGGTTAGGTACGACTCATGGTTATGAGTCGTGATGAGTTCCCTTGTGGTGCTAGGGTAGTATGTCACGGATCAGGGTACTACTCATAGTAAGTAACAACGAGTCGTGATGCAAGTCGTGGTTAGGAATTTGCAGGTGAAGGGGATGATGTCACGACTGACAGTACGACTCGTGATAGGACACCACGAGTCGTGATATGCACTCATAGTATGATTTGGAGATGCTTTAGGGAGGAGCAGTGGTGACCACGAGAGGTAACCATGAGTTGTTACTTCATTGTACGACTCGTGGTGAGAGTCGAGATGACTAGCAGTCCCTATTTACTAGATTTTTTTATTAAGGGAATTTTCATAATTTCTAAGCTCCTAATTCCTAAAATACGTCATTTAAGCTCTATTAGAAGGATTTTAAGAGGGTTTAGCCTATCCTAATTCATTCAACTCCCATGCATGCAAGAGTAGAGGTTTCTCCTTGAAGATCAAGCTTGAAACCCGCCAATTCTCCTCCAATTCTTTTGGGCTTTCCAAGAAGAGTGTGGAATAAGATTTTCTATGTATATAGGGCTATAAATGAGAGTTACTTTCACTCTTATACTCTTCTACCTCTAGGACAGATAATTTTGGGTCCTCATAGCAGAGGTCGAGTGGTGGATATCCTCAGCAGTCCCACCAGAGGTCATTGGCCCCAGCGCCATGATCAGCCAGTGTTCTATCCAGGTCTTGGGGTGATCAGAATAGCAGAGCATCACGTTCGAGGAAATAAAGGAACATGCTGGCAGAGCACACCTTTCCAGTTTGTGAAAAATGTGGTAAGAACCACATAGGAGAGTGCTTGGTCAGATTAGATATTTTCTTCGGGTGCGGGAACCCCGGCAAAATGCGCCGAGAGTGTCCTTTGGCAAGGTAGGGAAATGGAAGGGGTTGTACTCAGGCTACCAGTTTAGTAGCGACTCCAGTAGCACAGCTTTCTTGGCAGGGTGCATCCACTAGTGCAGCTGGTGGTCAGTGCCAGAACAGGTTTTATGCCCTAGCGTCTAATCAGGAGTAGGAGGTCTCCCCACATGTAGTCACTGGTAAGTTACGAGTATTTCATCTTGATGTTTATGCATTGTTAGATCCAGGGGACACTTTATCATTTTTTATTCCCTATGTTTCTAGTAGTTTCAAAGTCAGTCCCAAAATCCTATCAGTACCTTTCTCAGTCTCTACTCTAGTCGCTGATTCAGTTATAGCTCAACGGGTATACAGAAATTGCCCTTTCACAGTTCTTCAGAAAGTCACTTCAGCAGATTTGGTAGAGTTAAACATGACTAATTTTGATGCTATTTTTGGCAAGGATTGGTTGCATGGGTATTATGGCTCCATGAATTATAGAACCCGTGCGATAGAGTTTTAGTTTTTGGGTGAGCCATTCCTAGAGTGGAAGAATAGTTCAATTCTGCCTGTAGGTTGCTTTATTTCCTACGTTAAGGCCAAAAAGATGATCTCTAAGGGTTGTATGTACCATCTAGTTCAGGTTAAGGATGCTACGTTTGAGACCCCGACTCTCCAGTCAGTTCATGTAGTGTCTGAGTACCCGAAGGTGTTCCCAGATGATTTACTCGGAGTCCCTCCCGAGAGGGAGATCGACTTTGATATTGACCTTCTTCCCTATATGTAGCCTATATCTATTCCTCCTTATAGAATGGCTCCAGCTAAGCTAAAGGAGTTGAAAGAGAAGCTGAAGGATCTCCTAGATAGGGGTTTCATCAGACCTAGAAAATCCCCATAGGGTGCACCTACTCTCTTTGTTCAAAAGAATGATGGTTCTCTTTGTATGTGTATTGACTATCGACTGTTGAACAAGGTTGCCATCAAGAATGAGTATCCTCTTCCTAGAATTAATGATTTGTTTGACCAACTTCACAGTTCTAAGTGTTTCTCAAAGATAGATCTCAGGTCCGGTTAGCACCAGCTCAGGGTTAGGGAGAGTGACATCCCAAAGACAGCCTTCAGGACTCGATATGGTCACTATGAGTTTGGAGTTATGTCTGTTAGAATAATGAATGCTCCTGCAGCTTTTATGGATTTGATGAATAGGGTGTCAAGACATATTTAGACATGTTCGTGATTGTGTTCATAGATGACATTCTCATATACTCTCGGAGTGAGGAGGAGCATGCTGCTCATTTGAGGATTATGCTACAGACTCAAGCATCGCCAACTGTTTGCTAAATTCAGCAAGTGCGAGTTTTGGTTGAACAATAGCATTTTTGGGTCATGTGCTTTCGAGTGAGGGTGTCTAGGTGAACTCTCCAAAGATAGAAACGGTGAAGAATTAGCCTAGACCAGTTAGTCCTTCAGACATCAGGAGTTTTTTGGGTTTGGCTGGTTATACAGAAGGTTTGTTAAGGGATTTTCATCCATTGTGGCACCATTGACTAAGTTGACCTAGAAGAAAGTCTAATTTTAGTGGTCGGATACATGTGAGGAGGAGTTTTCAAGAGTTAAAGATTCGACTCACTTCAGCCCCAGTATTGACCCTACCTGAGGTCACAGATGGATTTGTGGTGTATTGTGGTGCCTCTAGGGTTGGACATTGTTGTGTGTTGATGCAACATGGAAAAAGTCATTGTGTATGCCTCTAGACAGCTCAAGACTCATAAGAAGAATTACCCAATGCATGACCTGGAATTGGCAGCGGTGGTGTTCGCATTGAAGATTTGGAGGCACTATTTGTATGGGGTCCATGTGGATGTGTTTATGGATAACAAAAGTCTTCAGTACGTGTTTACCCAAAAGGATCTGAATTTGCCACAAAGGAAGTGGTTAAAGCTTCTCAGGGACTATGAAATCTGTGTCCTTTATCATCTGGGTAAGGCCAATGTAGTGGTGGATGCTCTTAGCATGTTATCCATAGACAATGTGTCTCATGTGGAGGAGGAAAGGAAAGAGTTGGTATAGGATGTACATCGGCTTTCATGGTAAGGAGTTCGTTTTAATGATCCGATAGATAGTGAAGTCATTGTTTAGAATGGTTCAGAATCCTCTTTGGTGACTGGAGTCAAGTCTAGACAAGATGATGATCTGATCTTGGTAAAGTTGAAGGAAGCGGTTCAGAATCAAAAGGTAGAGGTCTTCTCCCAAGGGGGAGATGGTGTGCTTCGATATCATGGTCGTTTTTGTGTCCTAAATGTTGATGAATTGAGAGATCTAATGTTGCATGAGGCTCATGGTTCCTGTTATTCTATACATCCAAGTGCCACCAAGATGTACCATGACCTACGGGAAGTCTATTGGTTGACCGACATGAAGAAGGGTATTGCAGAGTTTGTGGCTAAGCGTCTAAATTGTCAGGAAGTGAAAGTCGAGTATTGAAGATTTGGAGGTGTGCTTCAGGAAATTAGTATCTCTACCTGGAATTGGGAGGAAATCAATATGCAATTCATCACTGTATTGCCTCTATGTCCATAGTATGACTCGGTTTGGGTGACTGTGGATAGTTGACTAAAGCATCTCATTTTCAACCGGTCAAAACTACAGA
Organism: Datura wrightii; assembly: GCA_035772735.1. Lineage (NCBI taxonomy): Eukaryota > Viridiplantae > Streptophyta > Magnoliopsida > Solanales > Solanaceae > Datura > Datura wrightii. The sequence goes on along the minus strand of JASDFA010000007.1, from coordinate 7,772,691 downwards.
TTAAGTAGAGGATTATGCCAAATTATACATTCCAGAATTGGTTCGGTTGCATGGGGTTCCCTTGTCTATCATCTCAGATAGAGATACTTAGTTCACCTCCCAGTTTTGGAAGTTGTTTGAGAAGGGACTTGGTACTCAGGTCAAGCTTAGCTTATCTTTTCACCGACAAACAGATGGCCAAGCTGAGCAGACCATTCAGACTCTTGAGTATATGTTGAGAGCATGTGGGATTGACTTCAAAGGTAGTTGGGATAATCATTTACCTCTTATCGAGTTTACATAAAACAACAGCCATCATTCCAGCATTCAGATGGCTCCGTTTGAGGCTTTTTATTGGTGGAGGTGTCAATTGCCTATTGGTTGGTTTGACGTAGGTGAAGCTACGTTGATAGGGCCAGATTCAGTTCATGAGGCTATGAAGAAAGTTCAACTTATAAGGGAGAGGCTGAAAATAGCTTAGAGTCATCAAAAATCCTATGTGGATGTGAGGAGGAGAGAACTTGAGTTTGAAGTTGATGATTGGGTGTTTCTAAAGGTGTCCCCCATGAAGGGAGTAATGAGGTTTGGAAAGAAAGGGAAGCTTAGTCCTCGATATATCGGCCCGTACAAGATTGTGAGACGTGTTGGCAAGGTAGCCTATGAGTTGGAGTTGCCCTCAGAGTTGGCTTCAGTACATCCAGTTTTCCATGTTTCTCTCTTAAAGAAGTAAATTGCTGACCCAACTTTGGTTATTCCAGCAGAGAGCGTAGGTGTGAAGGATAGCCTTAGTATAAGGAGGTACCAGTTGAAATTATTGATTGTTAGGTTTGGAAGTTGAGGAACAAGAAGGCAGCTTTAGTAAAGGTTTTGTGGAGGAATCAACATATTGAGGAAGCTACTTGGGAAGCCAACGCAGATATGATGGCTAAATATCTGCATCTTTTTTCTTCCGGTTCAATTTCAGCTTGAGGTTCCACTTTCCTCCTTGGTACTTTATTTAGTTTCATGTCTAGCACATGCCTCTCGGTTTCCTGTATGTTAATGCATATATATATGATTCATGAATTTAGTTCCGTCAAGTGTTTCAATCAAGAGTCAGTTACTCCGTCAGCTTTCATCTTTAGGTGTTCAGTATTGGAGATGGAAGGTCCTTTCCTAGTTAATCAATGTTCCCAAGGGGGAGATATTGTAATACCACAAAAGTTTCTAAGAAATAGATGGGAGGATTAGAAATGAGCTCTGCAGAAAATTCTGAATTTTTGCACCGGAATGACTCGTGGTACAAGTCATGATAGGAAGTGACGGGTCGTGGTCTCAATCGTGGTGGAATTCTGAAGTTGATGTCTAGACCATAAGTCACACCACGATTCGTGAGGTGTAGGTATGACTTGTGGTTAGGAGTCATGATGAGTTCCCTTGTGGTTCCAGGGTAGGATGTCACAGATCAAGGTACGACTCATAGTAACAATGAGTCATGATAGAAGTTGTGGTTAGGAATTTGCAGGTGAAGGGGGTGATGTCACGATTGATAGTATGACTCTTAGTAGGACACCATGAGTTATAATATACACTAGTAGTATGATTCAGAGATGCTGCAGGGAGGAGAGTGGTGACCATGAGTCGTTACTTCATGGTACGACTCATGGTGAGAGTCGTGATGATAGGCAGTCCCCGTTTTCCAGATTTTTTTATCAAGGGAATTTTCGTAATTCGTAAGGTCCTAACTCCTAAACTATATAGTTTTAAGCTCTGTTAGGAGGATTTTAAGAGGGCTTAGTCTATCCTAATTCATTCAACTCCCATGCATGCAAGAGTAAAGGTTTCTCTTTGAAGATCAAGCTTGAAACCCTCCAATTCACCTCCAATTCTTTTGGGCTATCAAGGAAGAGTGTGGAATCAGATTTTACAGGTATGTAGAGCTATGAATAAAAGTTATTTTTACTCTGATGCTCAAAATTCTCTTTAATTCCATGAATTTAAATTCTAGGCCAAGTTCATGATCTTATGGGGCTTATTCCTAATTTTAAGACATTCTCTATGATTTATTTACGGGTCAATTCCCTTCATGTATCAAATCATATTTTAATATCTATAGGAAAACTTTTTACCTATTTTGATTATTAATTCATAGTTTAAAATTTTAATCAATTTATGCTCAATTATGCAAATTTCATGAAAAGTCAAGTTTATGATTCTATTAGGATTTTGATCTTCCTAAGCCCTAAATTATGATTTATGATATGATTTCCTTCAAGTACTCTTCATGAATTTATGAATTTCAGGTATAATGATTTTCTCAAGCATGTAAGCTAGTTGGGGTATTGTTCTCGTCAGTATGTAATGGCTTATTTGACATATTTTGGTATTCAGTTTCGAATTATGTGTTATGTATTTCTGTTGTTCAAATGTTTAATATTTAGACTTCCGCTATTTCAGAATTCAGTTTCTTTCCTCCTTGATTATGTTGAGTTAGTGATCATGATTCATGCCATGGGTCGACTCGGAGCCATTTATGCTTCTAGGTTCCACGTCTTGATCCGGGCCTATGTTCGGCTTATGACAATCGGTGTTTCACCAATTCAAGCGTAGGTGACTTCCTTTTCTGCCTAGTTCACTATTTTCGAGCTGTGATCAACCGTCATTTCGCGGATCGTCATTTGCGTTCCGTTGGTGAGTCACAACTTACCCTTTTATTTTCAGATTTCCTCCAGGTGTACTGGTTCTCACCCGCGCCAGACCGACATACCACAGAATGCCACCAATGTTTTGCCGATGAGATCCCATCTTCCTATCCTTTTTTTATCCAACTTGTACTTCTCGCGTGCGTCAGGGCAGTGACTCACGCTTGAGCACCGACATTTCGCCGATCTCATGTAGTGGCTACCCTGTTTTCCTTCCCCTTGCTTCTCATCCAATCTACCTATAAAACAAAAATCAACAAAACATCGAAGTATCAAGCATAATAACACTTTGATTGCCGCCCAAGAAGCTCCTTATTTAACATTGTGGCACGACAATGGTGTTATTGCTGCTACATCTCATCAAAGCATGCAATTTCCACCATGTTGATTTCTGCTAACACACCTAAGTACTTTTTCACTCGTTGACCATTCACTTTGAATCTTAGCCCATCATATCTTTCAAGTTCGATGGCTCCACTCTCAAAAACATGGGACACCTTAAAGGGTCCTTGATTTAAGCTTCCCGAGAAACAACCTCAATCTAGAGTTGAAGAGTAACACCTAATCTCTTGGAGTAAATTCCCTTTGCAACATTTTCTAATCATGGTAGCGTTTCATTCAAGCTTTGTATATTGCTGCTTTTTCCTAAGACCTCATCATAAACTCATCCAACTCATTGAGATTCTCTATTCGCCCATGTACGGATTTCCGCCAATCAATGTTTAAACTCTTCAAGGCCTACATGGATTTATGCCCCAGTTCCACCGGTAGGTGGCAAGATTTTCCAAGTACGATTTGTGGTGACATTCCAATCATTGTTTTATATACGGTCCGATAGGCCCAAAGAGCATCATCTATCTTCCTTGCCCAATCTGTCCTATTCACATTGACTGTATTAGTCAAAATAGACTTAAATTCCCGATTGGATATGTCCTCTTGGCCATTGGTCTGAGGGTGATAGGGGGTAGCAACTTTGTTCTTCACGCCATACTTTGCACGAAAAGCACTGAACAATCAATTGCAAAAGTGTGAACCTCCATTGCTAATGATAGCTCTCGGTGTGCCAAAACATGAGAATATATGCTTTTCCGAAAAGGCTGTCACACTCCTTGTTGTTCGTGCCTGCTTTGGGGTATTTAACTACACGCAAGTGCACGTGGTCGAACAAGTAGTAAAGTGGCTTAAGTAAGCCAAGTATCGATCCCACTGGGACTGGGATAGGGTAACAAACTACTTAAGTGTTACTATACTTACTCTAAAAATGAAGACAACAGTGCAAAGAAGAGTTTGATATTTTGATTTCTAATTGAATGCTAAGTCTAAAACGAATATCTAATGTGAGTCTGAACTATGAATGTGAGCATGCTGAGGCTAAATGTACATGTATAGAAACTAATTATCGATACAATTTTTGGTTAATCTTTCCTCCGGTTGCTAGTCAAGAATTATTGCCAATGGATTAAAACTCTAGCCATACAAAACCGATTTCTTAATTGACTAATACGACTTTCAGGTATATTTCTATCCTGAAGGTAAATCAATTCTCAATTTTCCCAAACTAAGAAAAGATCATATCCTATTGATTCACAACTTTCCAATTTCTTGCTCTCTCGAGTGAAACCGGACTTTTTAGATATACATTAACATTGGCCACACATTAATGCAGTAAGAACAAGAATCAATAGAACAACCATGAAAGAAAAGATGAAAAACCCAATTGATCAATAACTATATTTCAATACAATTGTTCTTAACCTCAGCAAGAAGAGGAATTAGCCACTCATTTGTGGATTAAACATCGTTAAATGAGCGTTAAACATACAAGCAATTGAATTAAAGAAGAAGGAGATAGAGAAAAACCCTGATAATTTTGTCCCCTCAATTGCTTGTAACCCACGTTCTTGCTCCACCAAGTCAGAATAATTAAAAATGAACCTAAGTGTTTTATTTATACTAGTGGGAATTTTTCCCACAATAACAAGCAACGTGTCACGGAGTGCATTGCGGAGCACTGCCTCCGTGACACGCCACTGACGCGGACCCTTACTGGAAATTGATTGTCCAGGTAATAAGGCCCAACGTGGCACGACGTGCAACGCGGGTCTAGGCCAACATGCCACGGCCCCAACGCGCACCCTCACTGGATTTTGGCAAAAAATCCCTATCCAGGCAGAAGACATTCGCGATGGCAGCGTGACACGGCTCCATCGCGAAGCCCCTTTAATTTGTGCCTTCAAATGCTTTTTTCCCCTGCTAACATCCGAGTCCAACCCCAATCTCTCCCAACATGCATTTTAGCTTCCAAAAATTATATCACCTGCAAAACAATGCTAATCGTGTTGGTTAGTATAAATTCACATTTTATTATCAATCACATGAGAATGTATAAACATTGATAGATAAACAAGGCTAAAATGACACCTTTGAGTATCACTTGGGCATATCAATTTGCCCAATATCACTTACCCCACACTTAAATCCTTGTTCGTCCCCGAACAACAATCTTACACCTCATGCACTTTACACCCCATTCTGGCTACTTTGGTTCGACAATTCAGGTTACGGTCATACCAATTATTTAATACAGCAAATCATCAAGAAAACACGCATGGTCCTATCAATGCAATGACCTTCAACACATCAAGACCTCCAAGACTTAAGAATCGACTCTCGATATTGGCAAACTCATGCCAATCAGCTGATCAAGATATCCGACACGAAATTTAATCTCTCATCAAGCATGTACCCTCACAACACAAGAGAATTTTCCCCTTTTTATTCACATGAACTCAAACGATTACATGCAGGGGCATATAGAAACAATTTCTCTCTCTCTCCCAAAAGAATTCACATGCATCATGCCACGAATCATAAGCTTGCCTTTAGTGTATTACTCCACTAATATAAAGAAGTGTGATGTAAGATCACGTAGGACTTTAACGGGTTGTAATGTAAGCTACGGAACTAGTAAATATTGGGCTAGCCAATAATAGCCACTAGCATCCTTACGCGCTTTTTCAATACATCCCATCAAGCTCATGGGCATTGTTTCTTCCTTCATCCCCCCATTCTTGAAGTCTGTGTTTATTTTGATCCATCTCATTAAGCACAGTTGACTCAATAACGAAGATTATTCATACACCTTCATTATATTTTATTTATAACAAGTGCACCTTCAACCTTTTCTTTCCTTTCATCACTCTGCTTTTCTTTTCTTTTCACCATTCTCACTCTTTGACACTTTGGGAACATTATTTTCTCTTCTTAAGCACTTAAGAGTTTTGGATCAAATTTACGGCTAATGAAAAGAAAGGGGTTAAAAGCTCGGTTTACACATTTTTGACAAAAGAAAAAAAATTTATAGGCTAAAGGCTTAACGGGCTAACTAGGGTGTACAATCAAGGTGGGTACAATAATGAAAAAGAGAAACTTTCGGTTGAAAATAAAGAAATGCCTACATCCTTTCCTACAATACACGTCCTTCATTTCGTTTCGTACACACACCAGGCAAGTTCTAGACATTTCATAATAGCATGTAATAAACAAAAACTCACCCCACACTTATTGCACATGCTCAATTAAAGATGTATTCACAGACTCTTCAATCAGCTAATAATAAGAATTCAAACATTAAGCCTCAATTATACTGGATCGACTCTATGGCCTAGGTATCTCAAAATATTTACAAAGTTGCATGCTTTCATACGAATCACCTTTGCATTTCAAATATCATGTACAACACGCAACCAGAATTCCGCAACCATAAAGTAACTACAGGTTTTGGGATGCAACCCACAAAAGAAAACAACTGAAAAATAAATGAAAAAAATCTACTCCTAACGACTACACTTCCCTTAAGACGGTCGTCATCCATCCATCATAGGGAACGGTCACTAACTAAGACTTCGGTTCAATGGGACCATTATGGGTAAAAGAACCGAAAACAAACGTCGAGAAACCTAAGAATTGAAAAAAAATTTCGATCATTTCGATAAAACAAAAATATGTACAAAATCAGCTAGCAACATTCAGCAGCACTACAAAATCAGCTAGCAACATTTAGCAGCACACAACAACTTCACATTAATTACAATACCGAACAGAAACATCACAATCATAGGGTCACAAAATTTTTCCACAGGCAAGACAATAGAACAGAAACATAAACAACAACACAACCAGCACCTAACTACTCCCACCCCACACTTATATCGAACACTGTCCCCAGTGTTCACAAAAATTAACATAGCACAAAAAGTGGGTGGCGGAACTCCCTGATCAATCAAAATACTCCACTTCTTCATCAGGTGCTGCTGCCTCGTCTCCCATATCTGAATCACCCCCATCGTCATCATCGGACTCCACATCGGAGTCCTCACGATGTGTCTCCTCATATGTGGGGACATCATTATCTGTGGGCTCTACAAAAGCTGGCCCCACACTGCATAGAGCCCTGGCATTTTTGCCAAAAGGGTAGTCTAGCTCGAGCTGCCACAGCTACTCTTCTGTTGCTGGCCTCCCGCCTATTCGCAGCTGGAGCATCTGCATCCCGTACATGTGAGCCATGTACTAATCATCCCGAGCATGTCGCTCGGCTAGTGTAAGAACTGGCCCGTGGGTGGTGTCGGGTGCCTTAGTTTTAGTGACCTCTAAGGCCCGCCGCTCCATCTGCGGGATGTAGTCAAGGGCCTCTTCCTCAATATCCAGGCCCCTCAGGAACGTGATGAGTAGTCCACCAAATCCGTATCTGTGCCCTTGATGCAAACGGGCTCTTTTCATGGTGGAGATAATCACCGCCCCCACATTGATCTCCAGCCCTTTCATCAGGGCGTACACCAAGCATACACGATCCCGGGTTACATCCGTCATATGCACCCCCAGGATTAGGCAGGAACAAACAATCTTCAGCCATATCTTGGCTTCCCTGTTCATCTGTGAGTAAGGCAAGGTCTGATGGTAGCCCCTCTCCTTATGTCTGCTCCATCGAGCAGTTGATCGGGTTCCACACAAAGTGCGTCTGATGTCCGCATATGGTGGAGTGATATTCAGCTGTCAAAGCACATGGGCTTCTGTGTCCCGCGCCCCTAGGATAGCATTGAGGTAGTGGGGCTCAAAAGTGACTATTTGCCCCCTTATTTTGATGGTGTGACTTCTAAGAGTCGGGTTCCAATTGGCATAGAATTCTCGAATAAAGTGCAAGTTGCATTCCTTGGGCTCTTCAAAGATGAAGTTCAGCCCAGCTGCCTCGATCCTATGGACAATCCTAGGGAACTCCTGTGCCAACGGTTCCCTTTCTATGTGTTCCTCGAGGAAGTACTTGCTCTCCTTATGCTTTGCGTACCATTTCTTCCCCTCCTCTGTCACCCACCTGGTTCCGTATTGACGGCGTTGGCCGCGTGGAACCGCTGGTGCTGCTGGGACTGCTGTGCCCAGTCTGATTCTTTTTCTTCCGACGCCAGATGTTGATGCGCCTTTTCCCTTGTCTTGCCTGCTTGCCATTGTTCCTATCAAACCAAACAAACAATTTCAATGTTAAGCCAATTAAAATTAGCTTCGACTAAGGTTGGGTTAAGCTAGGCTACCCCACACTTAGTCCTTAGCCAAAATTACAACATTAAGGCAAGATCGTACTTATTTACACAAACAAACAACAAAACATAACAAATATGCTTAGTGCGTTTGGAGAATTCGACGGTATATATTCCATGTACTACTCAGACTTCGTACAGCTAACCACAATCCTTACCTATCAATAACATTTTATCCCATAGCACTTAGCAAGGAGAACAAAAGAAAATTTTAACTACATGATCCTATACAATTCACCCATTTCTTGTAATTTCCAATATTTCCTTAACCCGAGAATCCGTCGGTCTTTTAGCATAGTAACAGTTAGCACAATCGACTCATCTCACCCCACATGTACAACCCAGCATGAATTTCACTAGTTCAACTCAATTTTTCGATTTCAAACTCAAAGTCAAGCCCTAGCTATGATTTTATCAAAAATTTGATTAAGCCATGTAATTATCGAGTTCAAGCAATCACACCGTCACTCCGAACATCAATCAACAATAATTCAATTGAATTTAAGCTTAATTTCTACTTAGGGCAAGATTTGCTCATATCACATGTTCAACATCAAAAAACTTCGACAAGAATTGAGATAGAGTTGAAGAACATACCTTGTATTCGAAGAAATGACGAAAACTTGATGAAATTATGGGCCTAAGTCCGTGTCACGTTGAGGGGGGAGGGGTTTTTGGGATGTTGGTCATGGAGGGTATGAAAAATGAGGAAAAATGAGGGGGAATCGGGGTTAAAAAGTGGGAATATTCGCGCGGGTCACCCGGCGACCCGGTGTGACCCGTCGTGATATACACCTCAACGTGTCACGGAGGGTAACGCGGAGCATGCCCTCCGTGACACGGAGCCATCGTGTAGGTGTTTTGGAATTTGTAAAAATTCCAGAATTACCTTCAACGTGTCACGGAGGGTAACGCGGAGGCCCTCCTCCGTGACACAGAGCCATCGCCCTGGCTAACTGTTTTGCTACTTTTTATTATTTTTCATACCTTGTATTTTCCTTTGCGATTCCTTGCATGTTTACCCTCCGTTCAACCTGAAATTCATCTTACGATAAGAAATTGGTTAGAATTATAGGATTCACTCAAAATAAAAACTAAAAATGTTGTTGTTAATAAAAAAAAAAGAAATCTATTCACATTTTACAAAGAAAAATTTAATGGGTTGCCTCCCGTGCAGCGCCTGGTTTACTGTCGCGGCTCGACGTCATTCAGCTCAGTCATCTTCTAGGGTGACTGACGTTTTCTATCGACCACCATCCTCACCCAAGTAGTGCTTACATCGCTCCGGTGGTTTTCCCATTAACTCTCGTGATTCAACTATCTGAGCATCATCAGCTCGATCAATCACGTTGGTCACCGAGAGTTCCTTGTACACAGTCAGGAGCTTGGTGGCCTTGTATACATCAAACACTTCCACCTTGTCATGTGCTCTCATGGTTAGCTGCCCTGCAGCTACATCAATCAGCGCTTTCCCAGTCGCCAAGAAGGGACGTCCCAAAATAAATGGGACTTCCGCGTGTGGCTCAAAATCCAGCACGACGAAGTCTACCGGGAAGATAAGGGAGCCCACTTGTACCAGCACATCCTCCACAATGACATCAGGTCTGGCTAAGGACCGATCCGCTAGTTGCAAGATCACTGTTGTTGGTCTAGGACTCCCTAGACCCAACTTCTTGAATACCGATGACGACATCAAATTAATGCTCGCTCCCAAATCACATAATCCGCGAGCTCGGATACTCTGCCCAATTGTAATTTGTATAGTAAAGCTCCCAGGGTCTTTGAGCTTTGTGGGAAATCGGTTCTGTATCCGTGAAGTGCACTCCTCCGTGAGAGCCACCGTAGCATACTCAGTCAACTGACTTTTGTTCGCCACGATGTCCTTAATGTACTTTGCATACTTCGGCACTCCCTGCAAAACATCAACAAGAGGTAAGTTAATATGTACCTGTTTCAGCACCACCATGAATTTCTTGAAACACGCCTCCTCCTTGTGTTTCTTTAATTTTTGAGGGAACGGGGGTGGTGGTCTTTCTGATTCAGCTTCCTATTTCTTCCCCCTCTCATCACTTTGCTCCCTCTGAACTTCTGCTGCTCCCGATTGTTGAGGTGGACTTTCTGGTTCCACCTCTTTAAGCTGCAAACCACTCCTTGTGGTCACCGCATTCACCTGCTTGGGGTTGGGATCTGTGTCGCTCGGAAGTCCTTCTCTAGGCCTGGTGTTTTGGGCTCCAGCAAATTGCCTAAATTGATATTCAAGTGCCTTAGTAGCTAAATGGTTGTTCTTCACCTCGGCTGCCAATTTCACATAGTCAGCCTGCAATTGAGCTTTGTTAGCTATCATTGTCTTGAACATCTCCTCAATGCTGGGTGATGGTGGGGGAGGAGGTGCATTGTTGTTTCTATATTGTGCCTGATAGTTCTGCTGCCCTCCTTGATTCCTCTGCTCCCCCTGACTCGAACTTTGCCCTTGATGGTTGTTGCTACCCCAAGAGAAATTTGGGTTATTCCTCTAGTTGGAATTGTAGTTATTGCCATACTGTTGATGGTTGTTCCTCTGTACATTTCCCACAAAGTTCACCGAGTCAGGATTTGCTCCACAACACTCAGCTGAGTGCTCACTACTCCCGCACACTTCACACCAGATCTTCTGCACTACATTCACTGGGGCTTGAGTCTGGTTCATTGTCATGTTACTGAAGTGGGTGTTGAGTTGATTCTGTAAAGCAGTTATCTGTGCAGCAATAGCTGTAAAACCATCCACTTCTAGAACTCCTGCTGCTTTCCTTGTTCCATCTCTTGACGAATCAGCATTCCACTCCGGATTTCCCTGCGAAATACGATTTAAAAAGGTATACAGCTCCTCATAAGTTTTCTCCAATGCTTGTCCCCCAGCTGCTGAGTCTAGCAAGATTTTTGTGTGGGGTTCCAAACCCTCTATAAAAGTGTGCACCAGCACATCATTGGATTGATGATGATGTCGACAATCCCGCAACATGGACTTGAATCTCTCCCAAGCCTGATATAGATTCTCTCCCTCTCTCTGTTTAAAACTTAGAATTTGACTTCTAAGTCTTGCTGTTTTACAGGATGGAAAAAATCGTATCAAGAATTTCCTTGCAAGATCATCCCACGTAGTAATAGAATTAGGTGGCTCAACTTTCAACCACCTCTTGGCTTCTCCCAATAGTGAAAATGGGAATAATGTAAGCCTGACATAATCTGATGACACTCCAGCGGGGATGTAAGTGTCACTTATCTCCAAAAAATTTTGCAGATGCTGCTGTGGATCCTCATGAGGGAGACCTATGAACTGCCCGCTGGTGTGCAGCAATTGCACCATGTTTTGTTTGAGCTCGAACCTCCCTCCTGGCTCAGGTTTGCGGATGCTAGATGTGACATTGTTAGTATGTGGGATTGCCACCTCGCGAACCAGCCTAGCTGCCATTTCCTCGGGCACTAACATTGCCCTTACTACTGGTGGATTCTGTTGTTGCTCCATGATTGTTTGTCTAAGCATCTGCAACTGTTTCTCTAGAGCTTCTCTCCGCTGACGATAAAATTGTCTTTCAGCCTTGTCTCTTGCCAGTGTTCAACAGAGATTATATCTACGAAATACAGTCTAAGACCAAGTTGTCAACACTAAGAAAAAATATAGTAAATTTACACTTAAGAAAAATTCACCAATTGCCAGTCCCCGGCAATGGCGCCAAAAACTTGTTCCCGTCTGCGTTGGGGTATTTAACTACACGCATGTGCACGTGGTCGAACAAGTAGTAAAGTGGATTAAGTAAGCCAAGTATCGATCCTACAGGGACTGGGATAAGGTAACAAACTACTTAAGTGTTACTATACTTACTCTAAAAATGAAGACAACAGTGCAAAGAAGAGTTTGATATTTTGATTTCTAATTGTATGATAAGTCTAAAACGAATATCTAATGTGAGTCTGAACTATGAATGTGAGCATGCTTAGGCTAAATGAACATGTATAGAAACTAATTATCGATACAATTTTTGGTTAATCTTTCCTTCAGTTGCTAGTCAAGAATTATTGCCAATGGATTAAAACTCTCGTATTTAACCCAACTTAAGAATCATGAACCGTCCACCTACATTTCTGTGATTAAACGAAATTCATGTTCTGGCCATACAAAATCGATTTCTTAATTGACTAATACGACTTTCAGGTATATTTCTATCCTGAAGGTAAATCAATTCTCAATTTTCCCAAACTAAGAAAAGATCATATCCTATTGTTTCACAACTTTCCAATTTCTTGCTCTCTCGAGTGAAACCAGACTTTTTAGATATATATTAACATTGGCCACACATTAATGCAGTAAGAACAAGAATCAATAGAACAACCATGGAAGAAAAGATGAAAAACCCAATTGATCAATAACTACATTTCAATACAATTGTTCTTAACCTCAGGAAGAAGAGGAATTAGCCACTCATTTGTGGATTAAACATCGTTAAATGAGTGTTAAACATACAAGCAATTGAATTAAAGAAGAAGGAGATAGAGAAAAACCCTGATAATTTCGTCCCCTCAACTGCCTGTAACCCACGTTCTTGCTCCACCAAGTCAGAATAATTAAAAATGAACCTAAGTGTTCTATTTATACTAGTGGGAATTTTTCCCAGAATAACAAGCAACGTGTCACGGAGTGCATCGCGGAGCACTGCCTCCGTGACACGCCACTAATGCAGACCCTTACTGGAAATTGATTGTCCAGGTAATAAGGCCCAACGTGGCATGGCGTGCAACGTGGGGCTAGGACAACGTGCCACGGCCCCAACGCGCACCCTCACTGGATTTTGGCAAAAAATCCCTATCCAGGCAGAAGGCATCCACGATGGCAGCGTGACACGGCTCCATCGCGGAGCCCCTTTAATTTGTGCCTTCAAATGCTTTTTTCCCTTGCTAACATCTGAGTCCAACCCCAATCTCTCCCAACACGCATTTTAGCTTCCCAAAATTATATTTCACCTGCAAAACAATGCTAATCGTGTTGGTTAGTATAAATTCACATTTTATTATCAATCACATGAGAATGTATAAACATTGATAGATAAACAAGGCTAAAATGACACCTTTGAGTATCACTTGGGCATATAAATTTTCCCAAGATCACTTGCCTAATTGTTGGGCAACGCCACAACATTAACCCACTTCGTAACATAGTCTACCACCACCAGAATGTAAGTATTTCTATACGAGCTAATGAATAGCCCCATGAAATTGATCCCCCACACGTCAAATAATTTCACCTGAAGAATTGGTGTCAAAGGAAGCTCATGCTTCCTAGAGATGCTTCTGATTTGTTGACATTGATCACATTGCTTAACAAAGTCATGGATATCATGATAGAGAGTGGGCCAATAAAACCCGCATTGTAACACTTTTGTAGCTATCCTCACACTCCCATAAGAGCCTCCCACCAGCAATGAATGACAGGATTTGAGGATTGGAATCATTTCTACCTTTGGGATACACCTGTGAATCATGCCATCCGCACAAATACATAAGAGATATGGATCATCCCAGTATAACTTTTGGACATCATACATAAACTTCTTCTTTTGATGGAAGTTTAATCCTTCGGGGGTGATGTTGCTTGCCAATTAGTTAGTGAAATCTGCAAACCACGTTATTAAATCATGGGATGCAGCCAAAATGTTCTCTAAAAGAGTCATCACCAATCTCCTTACTTTCCTCTGACTTACCTTTAGTTTCTAGACGAAAGAGATGGTCAGCCAGCTGATTCTTGCATCCCTTCCTATACTTCACAAAAAAATAATTCTTGGAGAAAAAGGACCCATCTGATCAGCCTTGGTTTAGCATCTTTTTTAGTCATCAAGTATCTAAGTGCGGTATGGTCTATGTGTACCACTACCTTGGTCCCTAGCAAGTATGCCTAGAATATTTCAACCGCAAAAACTACTAAAAACAACTCTTGTTCTGTCACTGTGTAATTTTGTTGTGCATTATTCAGTGCTTTGCTGGTGTAGTAAATGGGGTGAAATATATTTTCCTTCCGCTGTCCAAGAACATCCCCTAATGCTACACCACTAGCATCAGACATAAATTCGAAAGGCTTCGACCAATCTGGTGCGGTGCTAATTGCATGGGATACAAGCTTCTCTTTCAAATCAATTAATACCCACATACAAGCCTCGTCAAACTGGAATTTTGCATCTTTTTCTAGCAATCGGAACAACGGATGTGCTACCCTAGAAAAGTCTTTGATAAAACAGCAGTAAAACCCCGCATGTCCTAGAAAACTCTAAATGCCCCTCACTATCTTTGGCGGGGGTGGGTGAGCAATGGCATCAATTTTTTCTTGATCTACCTCAATCCCTTTCTCGGAGATATTGTGCCCTAGAACAATACCTTCTTTAACCATAAATGGCACATTTCCCAATTAATCACCAAGTTGTTTCCTCACATCTTTTCAATAATTCTTCTAACTGAGCCAAACAGTCTTCAAATGAATTTTCCACAACCGAGAAGTCACCCACGAAGACTTCCATAGTCTCCTCTACCATGTCTGAAAAGATTAACATCATACACCTCTAGAAAGTAGTTGGGACATTTCAAAGCCCAAAGAGAATCCTTTTAAATGAAAAAGGTCCATAAGGACATGTGAATGTGGTTTTCTCTTGATCTTCTGGGGCAATAGAAATCTGATTGTAGCCTGAGTAACCATCCAAGAAATAGTAATACTCTTTCCCTTCCAAGTGATATAGCATTTGATCAATGAAAGGGACTGGAAAGTGATCTTTTTTGGTCCATGAGTTCAACTTGTGGTAATCCATACACACCCTCCATCCGGTGACTGGACGTGTTGTAATCAATTCATCTTTCTCATTTGGCACCACCGTGATTCTGCTTTTCCTAGGCACACATGGGACTGCGTTTGTGTAACTACTATTAGCTATTTGGTATACAACTCCCGCATCTAACCATTTGATGATTTCTTTATTGACTACCTCTTGCATCGGTAGGTTTAAACGCCTATGATTCATAACTAATGGGCTACAATCTTCCTGGAGGTTGTCTTATGAGTGCAATTTCCCGGTGGTATTGCAATGACATTGGCTATAGACCACCCTATTGCTTGGATGTGCTTCCTCAAGATCGGTAAAAGTGCTTCCACTTGTTGTTTATTTAGTTTAGCTGAGATGATCACCAGGAGCTTCTCATTTTCCCCTAGATATGCATACTTCAAATAGGCAGGTAAAGGTTTGATCTCTAAGACCGATGGTGAAATGATGGACGGTTGCAATGGTGGAGTTGTCCAATTCTTGAGGTCAAGATCAAGTTTTTTCGGTTCAAAGGATTAGGTTCCTAACCCTTTGCTAACATGACACACCTCTTCCAACCCTTCACTACTTAAGAGAATGCCTTCAAACATTTTTTTCAAAATTTCTTCTTCCATTCCCCCTTCTATGTCTTCATCATCCGCATTGTTTGGGGATGATAGGGCATCTTCCTTTATCGCCTTTTGGGTTTTCATTTATGATGCTAACAATTTCATTTTGTCTTCTAGCTGTCGAATTTCATGGCCCTTCACCTTTTGTGTGAGGTCTAAGAGATCACTTCGCAGCTATTGAATCCTTGAATCATTTGAAACAACTCACTCAAGCATAGATCTAGCATTCTTCTTTGATGCGTGATGAGGAGGACTTTTCACTCTCCTGACTACCTGTTTCAGCTGTATAATCAGAGTTCCGACCTTGAATTTCATCATAAGGATACCAATAGCCCTGGTTGGCTTGTTCATACCTCATATGAAAACCCATCATACAACTTGCTAACAACTTAATTTTCTTCATTACTACCATCAACATAATGTCTTTTCTCTCCTCCCTTCTCCATATTTCATCTATTAATCGAAGAGATTCAATGTAAGATGACCCTTCGGGATTCTAAATTTACCTTTCAAAAGGGGTCATTTTCATATCAGCAATTGTAAAAAAACACAAAATGCTAAATTAATTCAAATCAACAATCAACTAGGGGCTATTTAATTCCCTGACAACAACACCAAAATTGATGACGTCCAAATCCATTCCTTACGAGGAGAAAGTATAAATGATCGTTAGAATATAAATACCCAACTAAGAGTCGGGGTTGAATCCACAGGGAATAGCGATTGAATAATGAAAAAGTTGTTTATTGATTTGAACTAAAATCACATTCGTGCATCGAAAATAAAAGAAAATAAATGTTGGGGGAAAATGCGAGATCACAATTTAAATTAAAATCGACTATCAAGAGAACAAGGCAACCAAATTAAATGAAAAATTATGAACAAGGGCCAGGGTTAAGCTATTGATGGGGTTCGATTGGATTGGGATTAACTAGAAAATTAAATTATTACTCATAAGCATAAATAACCGTGGATAAAGTGACACCTGATATTTTTCAACCATTTGGGTGCTCTTTTCCTTGAGTTTTCTCAAACCCCAAGGCGTCAATTAATTAATCTACTATAGCTTAGGAAAGATTTGAGATATCTCTAGCCTCAAATCTCTAATGGGTGTATTACTATGGGTTTTGGTTAGCTCTAGCCCAACCCCACACATTCAAGACACAATTGCCTACCATTGCTTTCTCACCCATATTAAATTTTCCTTTTTCAAGCAAAAATGAAATAAGTAGACATAACCCACATTTGCAACTATAGGTTCAATTATAATTTGGGAGAAAACAACATATTTATACTAAATGATTAATTACAAGATTAATACAACCATACCTAATCCAATCTATCCCCAATCATGCATACAGCCCTAGCAAAATATCTAGCTACTCATAGATGAATAATACAAAAGCATATTGACAAATAAATTCAGAAAATTCATCATTAAGAGTAAATAACAAGCTCAAAATGGTCTTGTATGGTGGTTTGTACCTTAAGGAAGAAGAAGAAGAAAAGCTATTCAATATTTCTCTCTCTAACTCTACAAATCCGGAATAGAATTTAGTACTTTCTATAGAATGTAAACAAATAGGTTAAAAAATTCTCCTCAAATCCCATGCTGGATGATTTTCCGCTTCTAAAAACGACCTCACTCGTTTGTACCTTGTGGAAGAAGAAGAAGAAAATCTATTTAATATTTCTCTCTCTACCTTTAAAAATCTGGAATAGAATATTCAATCTAGAGAATGTACAGAAATAGGTTCAAAAATTCTCCTCAAATCCCATGCTGGATGATTTTTGCTCTCCTAAAAACGGCCTCATTTGCGAGTCATCGGTATTTCACCGGTGCCCATCCACGGGGCGCCGCTTTGTCACAATTGGGGATAGTAACTTTGGGACCTAGATAGCAATTGAACTGGCATTTCGTAGGTGCTGACCCATGTTCCATCAATTCCCCTTCCACTTCTCACCAGTATTGTCCTACGTCGGCCGACATTTCGCCGGTCTCATCTGGTGGAGCTCTGATCCTCTTCTCTAATTTCATGCTTTTATCCAATTCCTTGCCTTCTTTCTTTAAGTTGAATGCCTGGAAAAACAAAAGAGAAATAGCATAAAATCCTCCCAAATGACTTGAAAACCAAGAAAAAGCTCATTTTTAAAAGTCTAATGAGTTGGTAAATTACTAGCTCATTAGAGTTCATTTGGACATTTTCACCGACCATAAGAGTTTCTAGTATGTCTTCAAGTAGAAGGAGTTGAATCTCATATAGAAAAGGTGGCCTGAACTACTCAAGTATTATGATATTGATATTTAGTACCATCCAGGGAAGGCTAATGTGGTAGCCGACACTACATGAGGAGTTTGGCTCATGTAGCAGAAAGTAAGAAATAATTAGCTAGAGATATTCTTAGATTGGCAAGCCTAGGGGTTCGATCATTAGACGTCGAGGATGGAGGTGCAGTGGTGTTGTAGGGCAGAATATTCCCTAGTTCCTAAAGTAAAAGGGAAACAATATGATGCTCCCATCTTGCTCCAGTTGGAGGGAGTTCTCAAACTCCAAACTATTTCTTTTGAGAAAGGGGGAGATGGTACTCTTAGATACTAAGGTAGGTTATGTGTCCTGAATATGGATGGACTTCTAATACTAGACATATTTTTTATGCCCATTTTCCATTTTTTTACCCATATTTAGCTTATTTTGAATTCATAATCCCTATGAAATGCATAAAATTCATTTCTTCATGTGTTTTGTAAGCTAATAAATGATTTTAGATCTTTTGAGCAGGAAATCAAGGAAAAAGGACTCAAATTGACTCAAGGTGTGAAGAAAGAAGAGTTCGTAAAAGTTGGCCTAGGGCGATGGCTGGCGTGGGGCACAAACCCCAGAACTTCAGAGAAATATGCACCAAATTTGGTGTTATGGATGACGTGGGGTGCCAGGTCTTGATCTTTAGGGATGAGAATTTGACTAATGAATTGGCAAGATGAGAGGCGTGGAGCCCCAGAAGCATTCCTGACTTGGGTTATTTTCCCAACATTCTGGTGCTATGGATAGAGTGGGGCACCAGAATGGTCCTAAATCTCAAAAATTCAACTAACACTGTGGTGCTATGAATGGAGTGGGGCACCAGAGGTGTTTAGAAGTGCAGAAATTTGGTTAACATCTTGGTGCTATGGCTGGAGTGGGGCGCCCAGAACTAAACTCCAGAGGAAAATTGAGCCAAACTTGGGCTGCGGAGGGCGCAATGCACCAGACCTTGTCCTAGATGGATTTTTATAATTTTGAAGCTATTTACTTGAGTGTAAAAGCGTCATTTGAGGGCTCACCTATAAATATAACATTTAGGTCATTTCTTAGCTAGCTTACATCATTTTGTTTGATCATAGAAAGATTGTAACACAGATTTTGGAGGAGAGACAAGTTCCTACTTAGGTTTCTTCTTTTCATTATCGTTTTACTTTTAATGATGATGATTTCTATGTTTCTCCGCTTGGAAATTAGTGGCTAAATGCCCATTCTAGGGTTTTGGCCAGTGTTGATGGTTAAAGTTTGATATACTGATTTATGCTAGTTTTGATTCTTCATTAAAGGTTGTTTATATTTACTTGTTTTAATTGCTTATTCGCCAAACGGATCACCTTGTGAATAAATTTGTTGGCTTTTGGTTGAACTTAGGAGAAGAAACTAAAAGGGTTAAACGTAAATGTAAAATAGGAATTCGAAGGTCCTTTGGCACATTGGTTGAAGGTTAGAAGTTGTTGATGAGGATAGGAATATAACATTTAATCCTATTTAGTTGAAATAAAAGTAGGCATAACCATCATTTCATGTTTCTCCTGCGACCATAGGGATATAGGCATTAGGGTTCATAAGATAGTTTTTGGATGCTTCGGAGAGTGGCAAGAGATGGGATAGTAACTTGCAACTAGAAACCTTAGGAAGAATTAAACAAGCATAATCACATCTTGAAAACTCAACCTAAAGCGAAAGTGCCATTTCCCTAGATTTTCATCATCATTTGAAGTACAAACAAGTTAGCAACAATCTTAGTTCTTTAGTTAATTTTACATTTTAAGTTTTTAGTAGTTTAATTCTTCAAATTATTCCCCATTTTATCTATTTTTTGTTAGAATAGGGAATAAAGAAGTAACCCTAAATGATTGCTCTGAAAAGTCTCTGAGGGATCGATAATTGGGATTTCATTGTCCTATATTACTTGACGACCACGTGTGCTTGCATGTGCTTGGGCGACATCAACTTCAGCAAAGAATTATGATAGAAGTGCACAGCCCCAAGTACTCTATCCACCTAGGTTCTACCAAAATGTATCATGACCTAAAGAAAATTTAATTGTGGCCTGACATGAAGAAGAATGTAATAGACTACGAGGCTAGATGTTCGAATATTGAGTAGGTTAAAATGAAGCACCAAAGGGCCAGAGGCCTAGCCCAGAATATAAAACTCCCTGGTGGAAGTGGAACTTGATTTATATGGACTTTGTGACAGGTCTACCCATGCTCATCGCACAAACATATTTCAATTTGGTAACTGTGAACCAACTTATCAAGTCAACATATTTCCCACCTATCAAGATGACAAACCCAGTAAAGTATTATGCAAAAATGAACCTGCAGGAGATTGTCTGACTGTATGGGATGCTGATATCTATCATCTCAAATAAAGGAACACAAAAACAACAAGTCAGATTTGGAATTCCTTTCAAAAAGGATTGGGTACTCACAATAATCTGAGTATAGTTTTCCACCTGCAGAAAAATGGTTAGGCCAAGTGCATAATTTAGATGATCAAGGATATATTGAGATCTTACGTCCTGGATTTCAAAGGTAATAGGGATAGGGTAGATTTTATAAGTGATATAACCATTAGGTAGCCAAATTAATTTGAGAACAATTGTTGTGTATACTATAATGTTATGGTATTGATTTAGGTGGAGCTTACCTAACATTATCCACGTCTTTCTCAAGTTCTATGAGCTGTTACACCACTTCAATAACTCAAACACGATGAAAACCTTTGAAACCAACATCACCATAGAGCTTTCAAAATGAGAAATACTCTCCAAGCTTGAATTATGATGGAATTAGGCTTAAATATTTGATCTCTTACCTTGGATATTGATACACAATGAATAAGGGATTGGCATAACCTAAATTCTGGATAAATGAAGTGGAAACGGAGTTTGGCCAAAAAGCAACTTAGGATTATTCCTAATAACTATAAAGGATTTTGAAAATCTGAGGCTTGTGGTAAATCTAAAACCACTAAAAGGCCTTATTTTCAAGTTGAAAGAAAAATTGGTTTGTTAGAATTAGTTAAAACATATATTTGAAGACTTTGTATAAGTATTATTCTTCCTTAAGACCTTGTACAAGAATAGTGATTTTATAAAAAGCTCTATCTCAGTTGCATGATTTATCTCAATTATAAGATTATATAATTCATGTTCTATCTTGATTAGATATTTCTCACAGTTTCATGCCAGTTAAGTAGTACACACGGGCAAGAAATGGTGTCGGGTTCCGATGTTGCTGATAAGTTGGTAATTCACCAACTCATTAGACTTTTAAGCATGAGCTTTTTCTTTGTTTTCACATCAATTAGGAAGGTTTTATTATGCCTTTTCACTTTGAATTTTCAAGTATTGAATTAGATAAGGAAAATAGAGGAATTAAACAAAAAGCACTCTACTGGAGGTGAGGAACATGCGTTCCGTATAATGGAACTTGCAAAACGCTAATGCAAATGCAAGATACACTGGGAAGATGGTGAAGTGAACCTGTGAAGCACAGGTTGGCCCCTGCGAAATGCAAGCGCAAATATAGGATACACTATAATAGAGCTACCCCGACCTACAAAGCAGTTACGGCTCACGGATGGGCACCTGCGTTTCACAGGTGCCTCACAAGTGACCAAAATGCTGAAAAGGGAAAAATCGTCTAGCTGAGGCACAAGTACACTAGAGAAGCTTCCAAGGGAAAATTTGGAAAGATGAGCCCAAGGGAATGTGCAGAATTTACCCCAATTGTACACACCTGTGTCACAACATATCATAACTTAGCATTGAATTGTAGAGTGAGGTAGAGAGAGATAGAGAGTACAATTTCCTTTTATTCATCTTCTTCAATTACTTTGTAAAATAACAACGTTCTAGCAGATTGTTGAAAGCTTGAATTCTATTCAATAGGATAAATTCTAATTAGTTACCCATGGGTATCTTCTTTTTAACTCTATCAATGAGTATCTTATTTAGTTGTTGGGATGTGTGCATGATAGGGGTTTAGAATGGAGTGGGTATTGTTGATTTAGTCTTAAATTCAACTATTGTGCATGAATGTAGTGTTTCCTCCAAGTCTAAATGCTAAAATTAATGGTTGCAAACATTGATGTACTTTTCTTATCTTACTTTTGCTTAAAAGAGAAAAGTAAGATGCGGGTGAGGAAGCATTAATAAGGACTTGGATGGTGGATATATGGGGTTAAGCTAGAGATAGTGAAAATCTATTTTCTTAATCCGTTAAAGGATTGAGGCTAGAGATAGATCAGCTCTTCCTAAAGTTTTTGGTGGCTGATTTATTGCTGTGACCTTGGAGTTTTAGAAAATCCAAGGAAAATTCACCCAAGTGGTTGAGAAACATCCAGTGTAGTCTTACCCATTATTATTCATGCTGTAATTGATTTTTTAGACTGGTTAATTAACGCCAAGCCAATTGATGCTCCATCAGAAGCACATTCCTAGTTCATTCTCATTACTTGCAACAATGAAATTTGCCTTATTTTGTTTTGAAATTAGAATCTTATAATTCACTCCTTTTCCCCCAGTTTTCCCTTTTTACATGATAAACAATGATGCATTCTAAATTGATCTACTTTACAAGTCTTGGTTAATCTATCTCAATTTCTTATTGGATTCGACCCCGACACTCGTTAGGTATCTTATTTTTGACAACGACCGCTGCCATTTCCCCTAACTGGGGGAGATATATTGAGCGTTATCAAAAATTGACACCTTTGCCAGAGACTTGAGTGTGATTTCCATTAGTTGTTTAGTAATTGAACTTCTTTTTGCATCTTCTGTTGTGTTTACATTGTGGTTGTGTTTTTTGCTATTTGTTTAGGTGTGTGAAAATGAGCCACGCTAGCAGTGCAAGTAGCATGGGTTTTTTAATGGAAGGAGAGGATGATCCCGTGATTAATGATGTATCTGGTGTCATTTACCTACCAACCACAGTAGGAAATGCAGTCTTTCACATCATAAGCACCATGTTGCATTCATTGCAAATGAAGGGGCTATTCGGGGGGCAAGCTAGTGAGGATGCTAATCGACACCTCTGGCACTTTATTGAAATATGCCAACTATTCAACATTACTAACATCATTCAGGAATTCATCCAATTGAGATTATTCCAATTCTCATTGATGGGAGAGGCCACAATTTGATTGGAGGAGTTGCCTTCTCGGTCCATTGCATCATGGAATGAACTAATTGAAGCATACCTTGATTGATTCTTTCCACCTTCACGGATGCTCCAATTGAGGAATGAGATTACAAATTTTAGGAAACTTCTAGGAGTGTCAATTCCTAAACTGTGGCTCTAATTCAAAAAGAAGGTCGCCATTTTCCCCAACCATGGACTGCCTGATTGGGTGTTGCTCCAAATTTTCTATAGGTCTCTTGACTCTATCAACAAATCAATGGTCAACAATCTTGCATGGGGTTCAATCATGGACCAAACATTTGGCATGGGTAAGGCACTTCTTGATAGGACGACCAAAATGAATAGAGATCGGCACACGAGGGACACCGAGGTGTCCGCAAGTGGTAAATCTTCTATCCATCTAGCAGCAGAGTTGAGGAGGCGTGATGAAAAGAGAGATGAAACTTTAGCTAAGATAATGACCCAGGTGGAGTTTATGGATAAACATATATTGGGATCTGGAAGCAAAGGCGTCAACACTGTTGGGACATAAAGTCATAATCTATATGAGGAAGATGTCTCACAGCCTAAATATGACTAGGAGTGGCAGTTCATGACAAGACAGATGATGGGTTCTCATCAAGGATATCAAGGTGCCAATAAAGGCCCTTGGCATCTTCGTGATGGGAATCAAGTTTGGAAAGATCGAGAAAACTAAGGATAGAGTGATAGAGATAACAGGTGGAGTAACTGAGAGCCCAAACGAGATGGGGATAGATTCCATAAAATTTGAAACCTATATAGTCCCCCTCTTAAAGATGATGTGGCACCGATGCAGCTGGGTGTAAGTGATGCGGGTTTTTCCAAGATTGAGGATATTCTTTTGAGAGTACTGAAGATAGTGGAGTCCACAGTGGTGTTAAAAAATTAAAAGGGGAGGTTTCAAATCTTTCCCAAATGGTAAGTTCCCATTCAGTCTCAATCAAGCTTTTGAAAGCCCAAATGAATCACCTTTCTACCAAAATAAACCCGAGAATGAAAGGAACCCTTCCTAGTGACACAATGGCAAATCCAAATAAAGATAATCATTGCATGACTATTGTCAAGTGGAGTGGGAAAGTTGTTACTAATGCGGGTGATAAGCCCAAAATGGTTGTGGATTCCAAATCAAGTGAAGATGAAGCGAATGAGGAGATGTCAAAAGCACCTATTTGTACTGATAATGAAGTGATGTTCGAAAAGGGAGGAGTTGATGCTCCTTCTCAAACAGAGAATGTTGATGAAGAGGGTGAGGAGGCCCCCAATGCTAAAGGCCAAGTGCCTAGTGTCCCACCTTCTTATCCTCAATAGTTAGTAAAGAAGAAAGAGGATAATCAATTTAGAAAGTTTATTGACATGTTCATCAAGTTGTCCGTCAACATCCCGTTGGTTGATTCCTTTCTCCAAATACCCGAATATGCAAAGTTCATGAAGGAGCTTCTAAAAAATGAAAGAGTAGTTGATGTGGGCACAGTGGAGGTGTCACACATTGTAGTGTTGTAATGGCAAGTAACCTTACTCCAAAATGGGAGGACCCTGGTGCATTCACTATTTCAGGCACAATTGAAATTATATGTTCAATAAAGCTCTCTGCGATCTCGGAGCGAGCATAAACTTGATGCCTCTCATGATTTTCAAGAATTTAGGTTTCAAGAAGTCCTAAGCCTACAACAATGAGGTTTCTAGTGGTGGATCGTTCGATAAAACACCCAATGGGAATTATTGTAGATGTGTTTATCAAGGTTGACAAATTTATCCTTCCAACCAACTTTGTCGTATTGGATTGTGATGTTCATATCGAGGTACCCATTATCTTGGGGTGACAACTCTTGTCCACAGGGCGTGCTTTAGTGGACGAGGAGCTTTGAGAGATGAAGTTTTGGGTTGGTGGTGACGAAGTAACATTGAATGTATGTCAACTAACGGAACCACCTGATAAATGCAAGGTGGTAGCGGTGATGAATGACAAAGATGAGGAGGGTAATGATCTTGAGGCGGAGCACAAACCTCCAGATGAATGATGAAGCTATGAGGAGAAACTATCATTCCATGACATTAAATCAAGCCCTTCTTGGGAGGCAACCCAAGTATCTTTTTGATTTATTTTTAGTTCACATTTTTGTTGTCTTTGGTGTGTAGGATGATTTGATTGAAAACAAAGTGGAAGAAAATAGGGAAGAGCACCTGCGTGAGACCTACGAAATGTAGGTATCAATGCGCAAAGCATAGTCTAGGCACAACCTTGATCCAGAAAGCTTGGCAAATTAAAGGAGGTCTGTGCCTTTCCTATGAAATATAGGCCAAGATCCACTGAACGCAGGTCAGTCGCAGGTCATAACCAACACACCTTTGAATAAATCATTAAAAAATGGAGGACACCTGTATCTCACCTGCGAAATGCAGGTGGAGATCTGTAAGACATAGGTAGGCCGCAAAGTTAAAATAATAAACTAGGCTACATGAGGGCCACCTGCACCAGAACTGCGGTTCGCATCTTCAAACCTATGGTCTTAGGTCTGTCGCACGCACAGGTATGACTGGTATTTTAAGATATTGATCAACTCAACCTAAATCCGACCCATGTCTTTTAAACTTCTCCCCATTTCCCAAAACCCCCATTTTCTGTATCACTTTTCCTTTTTCATAACTCTTCAACCACCATTTCATATTCCCACTTTCCACTATTAAACCCACCATCAATCACACCAATCCTTTCACCTTCTTCCTTCTATAAAACCCAACACTTCTTATATTTTCCACCATCGCTCACTCTCTCACTCACCAAAAAAAACACCAAGAGCTAGGTCGTCCATCTTTGAGTAGAAGTTTTAAGTTTTAATTTCATTCCTCTTCTCAACGACTTTGGTATGTCTCTTGATTTTAATCCTAGTTTATTTGAGCTGAGTGAAATGTGTAGCACAAAAAATATAAATACATTTTTTTCATTTTCCTGGACCCATGTTTTTCCCTATTTCCCATTAAGTGTTCTCCATGTTTGTGGTAAAATCACTTATTGTAGGTATTTGGGGGATTAAAAATTGCAAAACTATGTGGATAGAAATTCTTATTTCATAATGCTAGATCCATTGGGTGTGCTACCTTTCTTTGAATTTTAGTTGGGAGTGAAATCTGAGTAACCCCTTTGCTAAAAATGCATGATTTTCTTGATGATATATAGATTGGCAGCTTTCTTAAGGGAAAATCATCATTTCTTCTTGTGTGCTTGCTATGGCAGCCGAAAATGTGATAATTTAGGGAGACTTTTGAAATGTTGAACCTGATTTATGATTGGGGTTAGCTTGTTCGTGTGATGTTTCGCAATGATAAACGGGGTAACATCCTTCTTAAGAGAAGTCGTTGTGTGGTCATAATGATCTTGAGTGTTGTTAGTTGTTGGTGGATCTTTCGGGAATTCTGAGTACCTATTAGACTTTGATTTTGTTCATACATGTGAAAATGGTGAAATGATGAGGATTAGGCACTGTAGAGCACCTACAAATTGCAGACGTTAACCTGTGGAATGCAGGTTGTAACACAGGCATCAGGCTTGGATTTAGGTTGACTGCCCGCCCC
The DNA here is from genome assembly GCA_035772735.1 of Datura wrightii. Lineage (NCBI taxonomy): Eukaryota > Viridiplantae > Streptophyta > Magnoliopsida > Solanales > Solanaceae > Datura > Datura wrightii. The sequence goes on along the minus strand of JASDFA010000007.1, from coordinate 7,745,958 downwards.
CATGTTACACTTGCAGACCGTGGATTAGCGTTCGCAAAATATAGATGAACCGCAGATGCAGAAAATTTTTTGCAAGGTTTCGTCCTTGTACCTGCGACTCACCTGTGGGCTGCAAGTTCCGACCTGCAAAATGCAGGTAGGACGCAGGTGGGGCTAGTAGCTTGAAATTGTTGTTTCATTTATTTGATATCCAATCTCCCATTGTTCCTTTCAATAGTCTAGTATAGTTGTTGTCTTTTAATTTCAATAATAAAAAAGTACAAAAAGATTTCATTTGGTTATGGTACTCACATGATCTTGCAGGAACATGACTTCATCTAGGCAATACGAAAAGGGGAAGACCTCAGCGTCTTCCAAAAGCAAAGGGAAGGGCAAGGAAAAGGCAGCTCCAACCTCTACTAATAGCAAAGATGCCATTCAGTTTTGTGTGGACGGCATGGAGGCATATTATATCACCTATTAGGATTGGCCAATGACCTTAGATATGCGATTCAATCTAGAGAGGCTGGGGAAAGACTTCTCCAACATCAACAAGCAGTTTGCCGAGCAACAATGGCACTCGTTCGTGGACGCTCTACCTAGTTACTACCCCAACCTGGTGGTAGAGTTCTATGCCTCTTATCAAGGGAGGAAAGACTCAATGAAGCACACTGGGAAAGTTGAAAAGTTACAAAATCTTCCATTAGTCAGAGTTCAGGGAGTAGAGGTGGACATCACTCTTAATGTGATTAACTCTATTTATTGGGGTTAGGAAATTGAACCAGGGACTGAGTTCGCAAAGAAGATAGCAACCAAAGCTGATTAGCATCCTTGTGTGGCTCAGACTATCATAGATGGGAAATCTTTATGGCCCCCATGAGTGGAGATAGTTGAAGACAAGACCTCCAATTCTAAGCCAAACTATGTCTTGAGTTGGTGTGTAGTCATCTCATGCCCTCCAAGAATGTCTAGAGGGTGAAAATTGAGGCCGCCATTCTGATTGCATGCATCTTGATTGGGGTGCATGTCAACTTTGGTGAGATAATGGCCACTCAATTCAAAAGAAATACTAGGCAACAAAGTTTCTCCATGCCCTTCCCCATCCTTATCAGTTAGTACCTGCTAGAGTAGCGGTTTCCTATTTTCTTAAAAAAAGACCTAGCTTTGCTACGGAGGTGATTATTGTTGAGAAAAGGAGAGATGTGAATATCCCCAAAAGTAAGAGAAAGTGACTAAAAACATGCGATACCCCAGAAGACTCCATAGCGCATGATGTTGATGAGGAGACTCCTGACCCTAATGTTCTTACTCCCGAGCTATCGGTACATGCTTCAGCAGAAATACCACAACAAGGGTCTGCACTACTACCTTTATCTTCTAGGACAAGTGGGCTTTAAAAGCTGGCTGATATGACCCACTTTCATGAAAACCAACTGAAGAAATTAGCCATGAGTCTGCCAACCCTCATCCAAAAGTCCATGAAGAATGCCATGAAGGAGGTTTTTGACAGCATAAATAAGTTGTTCTCCCGAGTTTATGTGAGAGAATTGAAGAATAGGGAACCTATAATCGATCCTGATATGAGCTTCTTAGATACAACCATGTTTTCCCCACACACAGCCCAAGGCCCATTGATGACTTGCTTACAGACCTAGGGGAGGATGATGTGTTTGAGCATTAGGAAGATGCTGGTGATGATGACGATGGCGAGGAGTATGTAGTTCAAGGAGTTCTTACCCCTTCTTGTTTTTTATTTGTACATTGGTGACAATGTAAAATTTTTAGTTGGGAGTGCGGAGAGCTCTTTTTTGTTGTTGGTTATTTTTTATTGTCATGTGAGTGTTGACGCTTCTCGCCCTTGTCGGGCTGTTTTTCTTTTAATGTTGTAAGTATTTAGTTTAGTTGCTTAGTTGAATTAATTCCCTTGTTGGGCTTGTTTTAAATTATTGATAATTTTTGGGTTGTTTTTCATGCTTTGATAATGTGAAGTGCCATTGAAAGGTTGGTCTTACATTCAAATTAATTCTTAACCCATGCCTTGCAATTGCCTCTGTGGATAGTAGATGGTAATAAACTCCAAGGGTTGTTTTCTACTACAGTTCTTTTCCAAGGAGCAAAATATTTTTTGAGAGGTGACATTTTCCTACGATAGATTGAGAGGTAACTTTCTTAAGGGAAACTATCATGTCTTTGAGTCATTGTTGCACTTACTTTGATTGACACTACCTAATTTGTTTTAGGCATAGAATAATTGATTCTGAAGTTGAAATAGGACTTGAATTTGAGCACTCTCTTGTCATGGGTTGTACATTCTTTATTTGGCTTTTTTATTTGCAAAGCAAGTATGCAAAACTTGAAAATAGCTTGTCTAAATTCATACCTTTGAAATGATTGCAAAAAATAGCTAAATTCCTTGGAAGATGATGCGTTGTGCGGTGAGATGTTTAGTTTAATACTTGTGTATGCATATTGTCTAGAACTTGCCCTAAATGTAACTCAAGGAGAAATCCTAGAGGTAGAAGCACTTCAAAATGACATTAGGCTTTTATTTTTGTTAGTCACTTCACCACCAAATGACCTCCTTGAAAATCAACCCTTGTTAACCCTTGTTTGAGCCTTGATCCTTTTTCTTGGCAACCACATTACAAGCCTTATACTCTTTTTAATCCTCTTCTTTGGCACCTATTCCTCCCTCACTGCTACTGATGAAAGAGAAGAAAATGGGGCTTGCAGCCCAAGAGTTGAGGGTGGAAAAATGAAATGTGATGTAGGCAAAAGCCTATGTTTGGGGGTATGCAAAAAGGGAAAAAGAGGAATGAACTTCTATGTGAGTTAGCACCTATAGCTTTTTGAAAAGAAAAACAAAATTATGGGTTGAAAAACCTGTGATCAAAAGAAAAAAAAAAGAGAAAAGTTGAGGGGTGTTATATCTTATTCAGATAAGGCTTAATGTAGAATCCAAGGTGTTAAAATTGTGTTTCTTGATGTAAAATATGAATGGTGAATAAAGAGAGATAAGGTGGAGTAGACTCGCTAGTGTAGCAAGATGTTTGAATTTTTTTACAAAAGGCATTAGAGAGGTTACAATCACTAAAGATAAAAGTTGTCCTATCCTTACCCCTGACCTTCATTATGACCTGCAAGTCCTTAGTAATTCCAAATGTAGTAACTTTACATTAGTGGTGAGTTACATGAAGGGCAAGCCCATAGGTCAATGTGTATTCACTTGAATTTCTTGAGAGAGTGAGAATCTTAGAATTATTTCATAATACCTATGTCTGAATTGCATCGATGTGAATGGGATTATCTCTTCTAGTGAGCGACATCATTTCCTTGGAACAAATTCTAAAATTTTTGTTTTTCATTGAAAGGTATGAGTGTGGCAAGTTGTGTAGTGAACTTTGAGGCAAACCTTGAATGTTGATTGTAAATGACTAGAGATGATTATTGATTTTGATTTATTGGAATATGCCCCTAATTTGAATTGAAAAGTCTGAATGTGAGATATGCGAAATGTTTGTGGTTATCAATTGAGTTTGTGCAACATGTTTTGAGTCTTTTTATTTTTCTTGAGTCAATGTGAGATTTTGGGTTTGTCTTAAGTTAGTAGTCCCTTATGCTACTTCTATGATGTGATGCTTAATTTAATTCTTAGTTGTAAGAGAATGTCTTGCTTGAGGACAAGCAATTGTTCAAGTTTGGGGGTTTGATGAGTTGGTAATTCACCAACTCATTAGGCTTTTAAGTATGGTCTTTTGGTTTGTTTCCACATCAATTAGGAAGGGTTTATTACTTTTATCTTTTATTTTGCATGTATTGAACGTAGATAAGGAAAACAGAGGAATTGAATAAAAAGCAGTCTTCTAGAGGTGAGGAACATCGTTCTGCAGAAGGGCACTTGCGAAATGCAGGTGCAAACACAGGACACACCGATAAGATGGTGATGTGAACCTGTAAAGTGTACGTGCAAATGCAGGACACTAAAATATAGCTGCCTCGACCTGCGAAGCAGTTGCGGCTTACGGATGGGTACCTGCGAAACGTGGGTGCCTCACAAGTGACCAAAATTCTGAAAAGGATAAAATAATCTAGTTGAGGCACAAGTACATTAGAAAACCTTCCAAGGGAAAATTTTAAAAGCTGAGCCTAAGGGAATGTGCAGAATTTACCCCAATTGTACACACCCATGTCACAACACATCATAGTTTAGCATTGAATTGTAGAGAGAAGTAGAGAAATATAGAGAGTACACTTTCCTTTTTCGTTATCTTCTTCAATTACTTTGGAAAAATACACCATTGTAGCAGATACTTTAAAGCTTGAATTCCTATTCAATATGATGAATAGTAATGAGTTACCCATAGGTATCTTCTCTTTAACTCCATCTATGAGTGGCTGATTTAGTTGCTAGGATGTGTGCATGATAGGGGTTTAGAATGTTATTGAGTGTTGTTGATTTAGTCTTAAATTCAATTATAGTGCATGAATATAGTGTTTCCTCCAAGTTTGAATGTTAAAATTAATGGCTACAAATATTAATGTACTTTTCTTATCTTACTTTTTCTTGAAAGAGAGAAGAAAGATCTGGGTGAGGAAGCATTAGTAAGGACTTGGATGTTGGATATGTGGGGTTAAACTAGAGATAGTCAAAATTCATTTCCACAATCCATTAAAGGACTGAGTCTAGAGATAGTTCAACTCTTCCTCAAATTTTTTGTGGGTGATTTATTGTTATGACCTTGGGGTTTGAGAAAACCTAAGAAAAAATCACCCAATTGATTGAGAAATATCTGGTGTAGTCTTAGCCATTGCTATTCATGCTGTAATTAATGTTTGAGGCTGGTTAATTAACTCCAACCCAATCGACGCGCCATCAAAAGCACATCCTTATTTTATTTTCATTACTTGCAACAACCAAACTTGCCTTGTTTTGTTTTGAAATTAGAATCTTATAATTCACTCCTATTCCCCCAATTTTCCCTTTTTACATGATAAACCATGATGCATGTTAAGTTGATCTTCTTTACAACTCTTGGTTTATTTATCTCAATTCCTTGTGGGATTCGACCCCAACACCCGTTGGATATTTTATTTTTGACAAAAACTGCTATCACCTCCTTTAATAGGGAGAGATGTATTGAACGTTACCACTCTTCGAGGCCCTAGGATTGGGCATAGGAATGGCAATTTTTGGGGGCCTAATAGTACTATCCACTTCAGGGGCTTAAATCATACTTTGAATGTAAAATAAATAGGCCAAACAAGGCATATAATAATCAAACTAATTAGTCGTTCTTGATTTACCTTTTCTTATCTTTTTAAGTGTATAAAACATGTAGTTCTAAGCTTGTTATACTACAAAATAATTCATTAAGCTTGTTCTATTATAATCTCCTTACTAACTAAATCGAAACATCTTTAAGTGAGGGAAACATATAGCAATTCAATCCAACTCTAAGGATAACTCAATCGAAGCTTATAAGATTTTTCTACATAACTTTAACTATTTATTTAAGAACAGGGCAGCAAACTACTCATTGTCACATGTAACATCTAAAGAATCTTAACTCATCTAATCTAAGCTCTAATATACTCATATGGGAGAAACATATTATATGGGATTGTCCCTCAACGGTGAAAGATGATTTAGCCTTATATATCTCACTTTCAGGTTCCGACAAATGTAGGACAAGTCAATCCTTCATTTGGACTTTAATCTACATAGGTAAGGTGTGATGAGTCTAATATTATCAGGTAATAACAATGGAAATGTCTACAGGAATCAACTTAATAAGTAATGGGCATCATGCCTGTATAACACCTAAATACGTGGTGTATCGCCACACCTTTTCTTTTTCGACTTCAAAACAACTCCTTGTTCCTATATTTAAACTACCTTATTTTCACAATCTATAATAATATATAAACAACCCCTAAGAATTCCATAATTCCCTCAATATTACAACACTGGCATTGAACTCACAACTTTTGATCACTGTCTCATGAATTCTTAACAAAACTAATCTAGAATTCTTTCTCAAAACTTATACACAAATAGAAGTGAGAATGGAAAGAACCTTATCTTAATTGTATATAATTTTTTATTATTTTTCTTGTAGTACTTTTAGGATCTTGAACTTCTCCTTCAATTATATCAACTATATCAAAGAGCATTGAAAAATCACTTAACTTGTAAGAGTAAAATTGGGTAGTTAGGTAGGAAAAAAGGGAATGATTACTGTCCCAAATTAATCAATATAACAGTTTAACTTCATATGAAAGAATTTAGAAACTTTACTTACTTAAACTTGGAGGAAACTTGAAGAACTTTAAGAACCTTAAATAGGGAGAGAGGGGCAGCAATAAGAGAGGAGAAAGGGAGAGAGTTTGGTGAGCTGAAAATTTCTTGAAAATGCTAGATATCTAAGTGATAATATATCTCATATATATCCCTTTAATGTGGCCCCTTTGGCTGCAACTTTTGGACCAATTTTGGGCCAATTTAGGTCAACTTTTTTGGCCAAATTTTTGTCTAATTTGTGGGCTATTTTGAGCTAAATTTTAGCCTATATTTGATCCATATTTTGGACTTATTTTTTGCTTATTTTGGGAAATCATATTTTAAAGTACGTTATGAACCTACTAATCCCCTTAAGAACCTCAAATGTCTAAGTAGGTGATGCACCTACTTGACTTAAACATGGGCTCCTTTTGGGCTTTAATTCAATTGAACTTTTGGGGCAGATTTGATGCTACTTTATTTGACCAACTTTAAGCTTTATTTGAGCAACAATTAGGTCCATTTATACATGTAGGTATTGTGCCTACTTGACCCTCTGAACTTGGTCCATTCCGATTAAGTAGATGGTGCATTGACTTTTCGTTATAAGCTAACTAAGTTGACAAGCACCGAACTTTCCTTACTCTATTTTTCCATATCTTAGTCTCTTTTCTTAACTAGTTCTTGCAGACTCTTGTATTTCCCAAACTATAGATTCAAATACCACCTTGTCATCCTGAGTTTAAGTACTTTCATCAACATTAGATTAGTTGTACACGCATTAAAAAGTAAGGGGAATTACACTACGGCTCCTTAACAATATGTATAACCATAACAAGTCTAACCAAAACAACCACATTCGTTATCAACATCAAAATAGTCCCATAAAACCTTAATTCAAGGTCACCACATAAACTCATGGCTTGTAACACTATCCCATGAGTCCTAACCATAGAATATCCCTGAGGTATAGAAAATAATACCCAAGCAAGAGTTTTGGAAGACTACATAACTTAAAGGAGGAAGAGAAAGCTCACAACTCAAGTCTTGAACTTATAGAGATATTTTGACCTTGCTAGAGGAGAGAGAAAGATATAATGCCAAAATCTTGAAAATATTGTGGGTTTTGAGTTGCAATATGATGGAAGATTCTTAACCAAGCTAGGAAGGTTTTAGGGAGCACTGTTGTTGGGGTCGAGATGGATGGAAAAAAAGAGGGAAAGAATCCAAATTAACATTTTAAAAAATGTCAAAAATTGCATTCTGCGGCTAAAAATTGTTATATATGCACTGCAGATTTCACTTGTACGATGCAGAACAACACCGTATGTTTCCCCCACTGCTAAAAAAGTCACTGTTTAGTGACTTACAATCAAAATCTACCAGTTATAGGCTACAAAATTATTTTGCTGTCTCGTAGAACTTATTTATGGTCCGTATGTCTCCAGTCGCAACTACTTGACAATGCCACAGTAAAATACCCATAACCTTTTACTATGAACTTCATGATACACCCCGTAAGTTTCAATCATTTATTCGGCATATTCATACGTAAGTCAAGATTTTTAGAGTACGACGCGTGCGAGAAAGGGCCCGGGGAAAGGACGTTTGAGCGTGAAATCAAGGTGGCGAGGGAGAAGGCCGGAGCAGGCTGAAACAGGGGCAGCGTGTCACGGACTCCCTCCCTCCGCATTGGGCATCGTGACATGGCCGTTAATCGACGTGTTGGGGGCCGTGACACGAACCTCCCTGTCCACCGCCCAATGTTATATAAATTCAATAGATTCATTTGGATTAATATCAAATAAGAGACTTTCGTCCAGAGAGAGAGAAATACGATATTTTCACACAAATTTCCTTTGGTTACGCAGCTAAATGTGGTCCAAACTTAAATTAACTTCAGGTATCGAGTTCCAAGTCTGCAGGGAGCATTACTACAGAGTTAGTTTCTTGAAATACACCCGGCGCATTGGAACTCCACCGAGTAGAAGTTTTCAAAATTATTCGAAATTGATTAAATAGTCATAGGAATTAGGTAAGCATTTCTCCTTTCTGAACTCTCGGGAAATTATGGGTTTTCGGTCGTATTCTGTGAAGTTGAAGTATTAGTATTATTAGCATTAAAAGCTATCTTTTTAAGCCAAATTTGGTATTGAAATTACTCTCTTTCTCCAAGTATTATGGTTATAGTTGGGAAAAGCTGTAGAATACAAATTGAAACTCGTTAGATAATCGGGAATCAACACTTAAGGTATGTTAAGGAAAATTCCGGCAAGTCAGTTCTATAGCATTGTAATACAGTTTGAATCCCAGTAAAGGAGCCAGAAGTATTGTTATTGTGATTAGCAGTTGCTATAAGCTGAGACAAGTACTCTATGTTTAGTTTGGATTGACTTTGCCCTGTATAGCCTTCCCTGACAAACCCTAGGGTTATTAAGTATGTCATTGCCAGCTAGGGGCTATATAACATCGCTCCAAGGAGCGATATGACATCCCAAGGGATGATGGTGAGGCCCAAGTGCCTTATACAGTCCATTCCATGACTGGACTACCAGTTCTATGCCGTATCAACATCACGCCCTCATGAACCCTGGTGCCTGGAGTGCAGTTATCAGCAGTCCACTAGTCTCAGACACAGCTACTGTTCAGGCGCTGAGAGGGCTCAATTGTAGACCCAGGGGACCGGTAGGTTGGCTATAGTTACTAGTTGACTCATTTTGACCTTGTTAGGGGTATATAGATTGAAGTATGCTCGCCAGGGCTTATAGGGGTCCCGAGTGGGTTATTCTGTGTTGTTTGTACCTTCCGGCTTATAGGGGCTAGGTAAGGTTCTTCTTTGCACTATTTACTGATAGATTAGGTAGTATAAAGTTAAGTTATTCAGGTTATACCCCTATCCCTTCTACTCAGTTACTTTCAGTTTCATTTCAAGTTTATTCATTTATTTTCTATTATTGCCTTACATATTCAGTACATATTGTACTGACGCTCATCCTTGAGGCATCACATTACTTGACTGCAGGTGCAGATAGACTTGGGTCAGGACCTTCCTAGCATCCAGTCAGAATTAGAAGTACATTTGGCTTCTTTCCTTAAGAGCTAATAGTTTGAAGGTTTACACTTTTGATTATACAGTTTATGGGTAGGTCGAAGCCCTGTCTCGACCATTATTCCACTCTTAGAGGCTTGCAGATTTACAATTTTCCTGTGGTTAGTTTTTTGTTGGCCGTATGAGGCCCATGTATTCTTTACTTTATGTGATGGCCGTGTGGGGCCTTGTTTAGCCGTTAGTTAGTGGCCTTGTTGGCCACAACATAGTTTAGTGTCTGATTTCCATCCTTCTAAAACTAGACATAATGGTGGTCTTTTCGTCTTCATTGGATTCCCTTTTTATTTCTTGTTGTTTGTTAGCTGTTCTCTTTTACAGGTGGCTATACGACTTGCTGGCCGGACGCTGTGTTTACAGCCGAGATATAGCTCGTTATTTTCTTGAGTTGAGTTTCAGGCTTGCACCTAACGTGTATAGGCCCAACCAGATCAGTCAGATCCCAATATGGTACTAGGTGCTAGTCATGCCTCGCAAGGAGGGGCGTGACACTTCAAATTGATGAATGATTAGAAGAGTTGAAAACTTGCATCTTAGGGATCCAATTTATGGGTATTTCTGAAAGTTTCACCAATGAAGGGCGTAATACGGTTTTATAAAAAGGGAAAGATTATCCCTAGGTTTATTGGGACATATAAGATCCTTTAGAGAATAGGCCGAGTAGCGTACTGTTACACCCCGTAAATTCTCGACATGTAGATGGCCTATTCGCATGTTGGTTAAGAGGTTTTTAATGCCATACATGCTAGGAAAAGACCCGGGGAACGATCGGATAAGTGACACGTCGAACCATCGCAAGAGAAGGCTGGCAGACCTCCTCCGCGATGGCTAGAGTGTCACGAAGGCTCACCTCCGCGATACACAGCGTGTCACAGAGGCTAGGCTCCGTGATACACAGTGTGTCACGGAGGTGAGGTGCAGCCCCAAGTATAAAAGTTTCCAAACTTCGGTTTTTGCTTCATTTAACTTAAATTTCCAGAAAATAACAGAGAAACAGAGGGCACGAAGGATTCTTTGAAATTTCCTTCCGTTTACACTATTAGATGCGGTCCAAACTCAAATTAACTCCAGATACCGAGGTATTAAGCAGCAAGGAGCATTCCTACGGATTTAGTTTCGTGAAATTTGGCCGGTGAATCATCGTGCTATCGAGTTAAGGTAAGTAGAATTGCTCTAAATTAGTGTCAATATAGTCCTAGCCTTAAAGTGAGTATTTCTCCCTTCTGGACTTTTGAGAAATAGCAAGTTTTCGACCGTTTTTTGATAAGCCAAAGTTTGGGCTATATATATATTGAAAGTGATATTTTCTTCTAGAATATTAGCGTATTTTGTGCTAATTGACATATATATGAATGCAGTTGGGAGAAATAGCAGAAGTACTGACTGAGCTACGCCAGTTAGTCGGGAAATCCGAAGCGAAGGTATATAAAGCTAGTTCCTTCGGCAAGTTAGTAATCCTAGTATAGCAAATAGCGTGAATTCTAGAAGAAAGAATACTGAAGTCGAGTATTGAGTCCAATATGAATCCAACAAGCATGTTTTATGTTATATGCTATATTCAAAATAAAAGTCAGTAAATCAGTATTAGACAGCCAGGAATTATTTCAGATACAATTAGCTTAGTAACATAATCAGTTTAATGCAGAAAACAAATTCAGAATAGAATATCAAAACATGGATAGTATTTTTAGATTGAACATGCTTGCTATACATGATTATTGTTTGTTGAGACCTGTTTATGCTATGAGGGCACCCTTAGAGCGTCCTCGCCGCCCCTGGGTTAATAGCTGTGTCGACTCGCCCACCAGAGGGTGAGGATACGTCACTCCAAGGAGTGGCATGCCGTCCGCAGTAGGACGAAGATGGGATGCAGCATTCCCCATATCAGGCTGATCAGCATAGTAGTATAGCTTACCCTGTCGAGCGCTTGCGCCTAGGGGGCAGATTACAGATATAGATACAAATTACACTTTACAGTTACAGGAGTCCTCCGGACTCAGACACAATTATAGTCAAAGGCCATAGCCCGAGTTGCAGACCCAAGGGGGCCGGTAGAGGTGCTCGTAGTTAGTAGGCGAGTGGAGTGATTTATTTTTAGATGGTTTTGACCCGGGTAGGGGTATATAGATTATGTGTTGGTTCGCACCTTCCGCCTTATGGGGGCTTGTATAGGTCCTTGTATGTTATATATATGTATATACATGATATCTATTAGTTGATAGACAGTAGGTCGCCATGACGACAGGTACGATTCTACCTTACCTTCAGTACAGATAAGCCTATTCCTGATCCTGCTAGTTCAGACAGTTTCAAATACTTCCTGCTATTCAGAATTTACTAGCATTGTTGTTTATATTCAGTTATGTTTAGTTTGCCTTACATACTCAGTACCAGTGGTACTGACCCCCTTTTGGGGCACTGCATTACTTGCCTGCAGGTACCTATAGACGAGGAGTCAATCCCTCGTGATCCTAGCCAGCGCAGAGTCATCAGCTCCTGTCATTCGGAGCTTGATATTTAGAGGTTTATATCATTTTTTTGTTGTACAGTACGGTTAAGGTCCCGACCATCTTATCAGTATTGCTAGAGGCTTGCAGTCTGTATATATTCCCCTGTGGTTAGTTGTGCCGGTCGTGTGGGGTCGTGCGTATGTTTAGTTGTTTATGTTGGCCATGTGAGGCCTTATCTAGTCAATAGTGGTGACCTTGCCGGTCACGTAGTTGTTCAGCATTTGTTATATTGATTTAGAGTTAACTAGAAAACACGGTGGCCTTGTCAGCCCGCATAGGTTCCCCTATAAGAATGTGATTCTGGTTAGCTAATGTTATAGTACAGGTGGCTATAGGCCTAGTCGGCCGGAGGCTGTATTTATAGCCGTTATATAGCTCGTTGTTTCCGTGAATTAGAATTAGAGTCAGCCAGGCACCAGATGTGCTTAGGCTTAGTAGTCTAGTAGTTCAGATCCTAATAGGGCACCTGGTGCAAGTTATACCCCCCAAGGCGGGGCGTGACAAACTTGGTATCAGAGTAGGTCGTGTCCCAGGGAGTCTGCAAGCCATGCTAAGAAGAGTATTGTCTATGGATGTGTTGTGCACCATATACTATAGGCAGGAGGCTGCAAGGCAATATAGGATGGTTACTCTTTCTTCATATTCAGTCATGCCATAGAGCAGTACAGTATAGTGTCGAGTTCTTAAAACTTATCATACTCTTTGTTTACAGATTAAAATGGCAGACCAGTGACACCCTGCCACAAGCAGAAGGCCGGATACCGCAGCAGGAGAAGGCACCAGCAGGATGCCTCAGCTTCATTTAGAATCAGCCCGATCTGAGGGCGATATAGAGGCATCATCACAGCCTTCTCAGCAGTCCCCATCTCATCAGGAGCCATTCGAAACGACACTGCCTCTGATAGCTCCTGTACCTATACCGTCCGACCAGGAAGTTTGCAGTGTAGTTGTTATGTTGGCACAAATGATGGCCACTCAGCGCTAGTCAGTGCCACCTGTAACAGCAGAGCCATCAGGTGGATCTGGCAGTTCGAGGGTCAGGGAATTTTTGGCATTGGGTCCCCCACAGTTCACAGGGTCAGATCAGGCAGAGGACCCCCAAGATTTCCTAAATCAGATGCAAAGAATCTTTCGGGTCATGCATGTGACACCTACAGAATTAGTTGAGTTAGCAGTATTCCGGTTGCGAGACGTAGCTGTATTACGGTACGAGAGCTGGGAAAGGTCTCGAGGGAGAGATGTTGCCCCTCCGACCTGGTCGTGCTTCTCGGAGGCTTTCCTGGATCGTTATTTGCTACGAGAGATCCGGCAGGCCCGGATGGACCAGTTCTTGCACTTGGAGCAGGGGGCGAGGAGCGTACGAGAATATGACCTACAGTTTGAATCCTTAGCCCGCTATGCTCCAGCTTTTGTGGACACCATGCCATCTAGAGTCCACCAGTTTATTATGGGTATGAACCTAGAATACATTGAGGCATGCATGACAGCTACATTACGGGAAGATATGGATGTTGCCCGGGTGCAGGCCTTTGCCCAAACTATTAAGGGCCTTAGACAACGGCAACAACACAGTAGACAAACAAATCAGGAGCAGCGCCGTAGGGATAGCTTCGGTTGCTAGTCAAGAATTAATGCCTATGGATTAAAACTCTCGTACTTAACCCAACTTAAGAATCATGAACCTTCCACCTACATTTCTGTGATAAGAAGAAATTCATGTTCTAGCCGTACGAAACCGATTCATTAGTTGACTAATACGACTTTTAGATATATTTCTATTCTGAAGGTAAATCAATTCTCAATTTCCCTAACCAAGAAGAGATCATATCCTACCAATTCACAACTTTCCAATTTCTTTCTCTTTCGAGCGCAAACCGGATTTTTAGATATACATTAATATTGGCCAAACATTAATGCAGTAAGAACAAGAATTGATAGAACAACCATGGAAGAAAAGATGAAAAAACAAGATGATCAATAATTACATTCCACTACAAATGTTCTTAACCTCAGCAAGAAGTGAATTTAGCCACTCATTTGTGGATGAAACATCGTTAAATGAGTGTTAATCATACAAACAATTGAAATAAAGAAGAAAGAGATAGAGAAGAACCCTAAGACTTTTGTCCCCTCAACTGCTTGTAACCCACGTTCTTGCTCAACCAAGTCAGAATAATTAAAAATAAACCTAAGTGTGCTATTTATACTAGTGGGAATGTTTTCCGGAATAACAAGAAATGTGTCACGGAGTGCATCGCGGAGGACTGCCTCCGTGACACGCCACAAATGCGGACCCTCACTGGAATCCGGTCCTCCAGGTAATTATGCCTAACATGCCATGATGTGCAATGCGGGGCTTGGCCAATGTGCCACGGCCCCAACGCGGACCTTCACAGTAACTTGGCATATTTTTATCATCTAGGGCAGAATGCATCCGCGATGGCAGCGTGACACGGCTCTATCGCGGAGCCCCTTAATTTTCTGCATAACCTGGGCCTTTTCCACTGCTCGATTCCGAGTCTATTCCCGATTTCTCCCAACATGCATCTTAGCTTCCTAAAATTCCATTTTTCCTGCAAAAAAACACTAATCATGTTGGTTAGTATAAATTCACATTTTAACTACAAATCACATGAGAATGTACAATTATCAATGTATAAACAAGACGAAATGAAACATTTGAGTATCACTTGGGCATACAATTCTGCCCAAGATCACTTACCCCACACTTAAAACTTTGTTCGTCCTCGAACAATAATCTCACATCTCATGCAATTGATACCCAATCATAGCTACATTTGCTCGACAATTCAAGCTACGGTTATACCAATTATTTACATAGAAAATCATCAAGAAAACATGCAAAGTCTCATCAATACAATGACATTCAACACAGTAAGACCTCCTAGACTCATGAGTTGACTCTCGATCTCGGAAAACTCAAGCAAATCAGCTGATCAAGACATCCGACACAAAATTAAATCTCTCGTCAAGCATGTGCCGTCACAACACAAGAGAATTTCCCCCTTTACAATCATATCATCTCAAAAGCATTATATGCAGGGGCATATGAATACAATTTCGCTCTCTCTCCCAAAGAATTCACATGCATCAAGTCATGACCCATAAGCTTGCGTCTAGTGTATTACTCCACTAATATAAGGAAGAGTGATGTAAGATCACGTAGGACTTGATGGGTTGTAATATAAGCTAAGGAACTAGTACATACTGGACTAACCAATAATAACAACTAGCACCCTTAAGCGCTTTTCCATACATCCCACCACATTATGGGCATTGTTTCTTCCTTCATCCTCCCATTCATGAAGTCTTTATTTATTTTTTTATTCCCATATCTTTAAGCACACTCGACTTAATAACAAAGATTAGTTATACATCTTCCTTTTATTAAATTCGGCAAGTGTACCCTTGACCTTTTCTTTACTTTCACCACTTCCGCTTTTCCTTTCTTTTCACAATTACCACTCCTTGACACTGTGGGAAAATTACTTTTCTTGAGCGCTTAAGAGTTTTGGATCAAATTCACGTATAATGACAAGAAGGGGTTAAGCTCGGTTTGTATCTTTTTGACAAAAGAATAAAATAGGCTAAAGGCTCAATGGGCTAACTAGGATGTACATTCAAGGTAGGTACGATAATGAAAAAAAAACTTTCGGTTAAAGCAAAGAAATGCCTACATCCTTTCCTACTATACACATCCTTCATTTCGTTTCGTACACACACCAAGCAAGTTCTTGACATTTCACAATAGCATGGAAGAAACGAAACCTCACCACACACTCATTGCACATGCTCAACTCAAGACATATTCACAGACTCTTCAATCAGCCAATTACAAGAATTCAAACATTAAGCCTCAATCACACCGAATCGAATTCTATGGTCTAGGTATCTCAACATGTTCACAAAGTTGCATGCTTTCATACAAATCACCTTTGCATTCTAAATATCATGTACAACACACAACCTGAATTCCAAACCATAAAGTAATGACACATTTGGGATTCAAACAAACAAAAGAAAAAAAATTAAAAAGAACAAAAGAAATCTACTCCTATCGACTACATTTCCCTTAAGACGGTCGTCATCCATCCATCATTGGGAACGGTCACTATTTACGACTTCAGTTCAATTGGACTATTCTCGATAAAAGCACCAAAAACAAACGCCGAGAAACCCAATCAAAAAAAAATATTCACGAATTTTTTTTAAAAAATATCGATAATTTCGATAAAGCAACAATATTTACACAACCAGATAAAAACAACTCCATACGGCACACAATAGCTTCACATTAATTACAATACAAAACATAAAGATCAAAATCACAGGTTCACAATTTTTCACAGGCACAACAACAAAACAGAAACATAAATAACAACAAAACAACCAACACCTAACTACTCCCACCCCACACTTAAATCGAACACTGTCCCCAGTGTTCACAAAATTCAGCATAGCACAAGAGTAGGTGGTGAAACTCCCTGATCAATCAAAGTATTCCACTTCTTCGTCAGGTGCGGTTGCCTCGTCCCCCATATCCGAATCACCCCTGCTATCCTCATATGACTCAACATCTGAGTCATCGCGGCGCATCTCCTCATCTCTGGGGACATCATCATCAGTGGGCTCTACAAAGGCCGGCCCCACTCGGCATAGAGCCATGGCGTTTTCGCCGAAGGGGTAGTCCAACTCTAGCTGCCACAGCTCATCTTCTGTTGTTGGCCTCCCGCCTATGCGCAACTGTAGCATCTGCATCCCGAATATACGGGCCATATACTGATCATCCCGAGCATGTTGCTTGGCTAATGTGAGAACTGGCCCGTAAGTGGTGTCGGGTGCCTTAGTTTTGGTGACATCTAAGGCACGCCTCTCCATCTGCGTGATGTAGTTAAGGGCCTCCTCCTCAACATCTAGGCCCCTCAGGAAAGTGGTCAGTAAGCCACCAAACCCGTACCTGTGCCCTTGATGCAAACGGGCTCTCTTCATGGCGGAGATGATCACCGCCCCAACATTAATCTCTAGCCCTTTCATCAGGGCGTATACCAATAAGCCAAAGTTTGGGCTATATATATTTGAAAGTGATATTTTCTTCCAGAATTAGTGTATTTAGTTCTAATTGACATATATATGAATGCAGTTGGGAGAAATAGCAGAAGTATTGACCGAGCTACGCCAGTTACTTGGGAAATCCGAAGCGAAGGTATGTAAAGCTAGTTACTTCGGTAAGTTAGTAATCCTAGTATAGAAAATAGCGTGAATTCTAGAAGAAAGAATACTGAAGTCAAATATTGAGTCCAATATGAATCCAGCAAGCATGTTTTATGTTGTTATGCTATATTCAGAATAAAAGTCAATAAATCAGTATCTGACAGCCAAGAAGTATTTCAGATACAGTTAGCTCAATAACAGAATCAGTTTAATTTAGAAAAGAGATTCAGAATAGAATATCAAAACATGGATAGTATTTTCAGATTGAACATGCCTGCTATACGTGATTATTATTTGTTGAGACCTGTTTGTGCTATGAGGGAACCCTTAGAGCGTTCTCGCCGCCCCTGGGTTAATAGCTGTGTTGACTCGCCCTCCAGATGGTAAGGATACGTCACTCCAAGGAGTGGCATGCCGTCCGCAGTAGGATGAAGATGGGATGCAGCATTCCCTATATCAGGTTGATCAGCATAGCAGTATAGCTTACCCTGTCGAGCGCTTGCGCCCAGGGGGCAGATTACAGATACAGATACAGATTATAGTTTACAGTTACAGGAGTCCTCCAGACACAGACACAGTTATAGTCAGAGGCCATAGCCTGAGTTGTAGACCCAAGGGGGCGGGTAGAGGTGCTCGTAGTTAGTAGGCGAGTGGAGTGATTTATTTTTGGATGGTTTTGATCCGGGTAGGGGTATATAGATTTTGTGTTGGTTCGCACCTTCCGGCTTATGGGCGCTGGTATAGGTCCTTGTATGTTATATATATGTATAAACATGATATCTATAAGTTGATAGACAGCAGGTCGCCATGACGACAGGTATGATTCTACCTTACCTTCAGTATAGATAAGCCTATTCAGAATCCCGCTAGTTTAGATAGTTTCAGATACTTCCTGCTATTCAGAATTTACTAGAATTGTTGTTTATATTCAGTTATGTTTAGTTTGCCTTACATACTCAGTACCAGTGGTACTGACGCCCGTTTGGGGCACTGCATTACTTGCCTGCAGGTACCTATAAACGAGGAGTCAATCCCTCGTGATCCTAGCCAGAGCGGAGTCATCAGCTCCTGTCATTCGTAGCTTGATATTCAGAGGTTTATATCATTTTCTTTTGTTGTACAGTACGGGTAGGTCGGGGCCCTGTCCCGACCATCTTATCAGTAATCCTAGAGGCTTGCAGTCTGTATATATTTCCCTGTGGTTAGTTGTGCCGGTCGTGTGGGGCCGTGCGTATGTTTAGTTGTTTATGTTGGCCGTGTGAGGCCTTATCCAGTCAGTAGTGGTGACCTTGCCGGTCACGTAGCTGTTCAACATTTGTTATATTGATTTAGAGTTAACTAGGCAGCATGGTGGCCTTGTCGGCCCGCATAGGTTCCCCTATATGAATGTGATTCTGGTTAGCTGATGTTATAGTACAGGTGGCTATAGGCCTAGAAGGCCGGAGGTTGTATTTACAGCCGTTATATAGCCCGTTGTTTCTGTGAATTAGAGTTAGAGCCAGCCAGGCACCAGATGTTCTTAGGCTTAGTAGTCTAGCAGTTCAGATCCTAATAGGGCACCTGGTGCAAGTCATACCCCCCAAGGAGGGGCGTGACAAACTTGGTATCAAAGAAAGTCATGTCCTAGGGAGTCTGCAAGACATGCTAAGCAGAGTCTTGTTTATGGATGTGTTGTGCACCACATACTATAGACAGGAGGCTGCAAGGCATAATAGGATGGTTACTCTTTCTTCATATTCAGTCATGCCATAGAGCAGTACAATATAGGGTCGAGTTCTTAAAACTTATCATACTCTTTGTTTAAAGATTAAAATGGCGGACCAGCGACACCCTGCCATAGGCATAAGGCGGGATACCGCAGCAGGAGAAGGCACCAGCAGGATGCCTCAGTTTCATTTAGAATCAGCCTGATCTGAGGGCGATATAGAGGAATCATCATAGCCTTCTCAGCAGTCCCCATCTCATCAGGAGCCATTCGAAATGACACTGCCTCTGATAGCTCCTGTACCTATACCGTCCGACCAGGAAGTTTGCAGTGCAGTTGTTATGTTGGCACAAATGATGGCCACTCAGCGCCAGTCAGTGCCACCTATAACAGTAGAGCCATCAGCTGGATCTGGCAGTTCTAGGGTCAGGGAATTTTTGGCATTGGGTCCCCCACAGTTCACAGGGTCAGATCCAGCCGAGGACCCCTAGGATTTCCTAGATCAGATGCAAAGAATCTTCCGGGTCATGCATGTGACACCTACAGAATCAGTTGAGTTAGCAGTATTCCGGTTGCGAGACGTAGCTGTATTATGGTACAAGAGCTGGGAAAGGTCTCGAGGGAGAGATCTTGCCCCTCCGACCTGGTCCAACTTCTCGGAGGCCTTCTTGGATCGTTATTTACCATGGGAGATCCAGCAGGCCCGGATTGACCAGTTCTTGCACTTGGAGTAGGGGGCGAGGAGCGAACGAGAATATGCCCTATAGTTTGAATCCTTAGCCCGCTATGCTCCAGATTTTGTGGACACCATGACATCTAGACTCCATTAGTTTATTATGGGCCTGAACCCAGAATACATTGAGGCATGCATGACAGCTACATTACGGGAAGATATGGACATTGCCCGGGTGCAGGCCTTTGCCCAGACTATTGAGGGCCTTAGACAGGGGCAACAGCATAGTAGACAGACAAATCAGGAGCAGCGTCGTAGGGATAGATCAGATGAAATACAGAAGGAGATTCAGCAAGGATCCAGTCCCTGGTTGTCAGACAGGCCCCTATACCCCCACCTCCATCACAACAACAGAGGGGTAGATTTATTCGTCGAGGGCAGTCAGAGTCTTGTGGCAGTTCTCGAACGGTGGATTCACCTCCGCAGAGGAGGGTAGAGCAGAGGAGATACACACGCCCACGCTGCCCTATTTGTAGTCGACCTCACATCAGAGCTTCTAGATATGGCTCCACAGGGTGTTATATATGCGGGCAGGAGGGGCACATGATGAGAGATTGTCCGGCCAGGGGGCAAGGTAGCCGAGACAGCCAGGACAGGGCATTAGCAGGGCCACGAGCTCCAGCAGCCTTGGTAGGGTGTAGGCCCTCAGGTTCAGCAGGTAAAGGCCGAGGTAGATTAGGAGCCTCTAGTTCAGGTGCAGGCTTAAGCCGTACCTATGCATTACCAGGGAGACTGGACTCAGAGGCGTCTCCAGATGTGGTAACAGGTATGATGACTATTTTCTCATACCCAACTTATGTATTGATTGATCCAGGGTCCACTTTGTCCTATGTTACCCCATTTGTGGCTCAAAAGTTATTGTTGCACTAGAATTGCTACAGCAGCCCTTCTCAGTATCTACACCCATCGGTGACTCCATTATAGCTAGTAGAATTTATCGAGGGTGTATAGTAGAGGTTGCTGATCGTCAGACTACAGTAGATCTGGTAGAACTAGAGATGATTGATTTCAATGCCATTATGGGTATGGATTGGTTGGTGCCATGCTGTGCCAACGTACAATGTTGGACCAAGACTGTCCGATTCCACTTTCCTGAGGAGGTAGTGCGAGAGTGGAAGGGTAGCACAGCTACGCCAAAAGGTAGGTTTATTTCCTACTTTCAGAGGAAGTTGATAGCTATGAGATGTATTTACCACCTAGTCAGGGTTCAGGATGTTCGGGTAGACTCTCCGACACTCCAGTCTGTTCCAGTGGTGAATGAATTCCCTGATCTATTTCCAGATGAGTTACCTGGTATTCCCCCAGAAAGGGAAATAGATTTTCCAATCGACTTACTACCAGGCACTCAGCCTATATCAATTCCTCTATATAACATGGCTCCTACTGAACTCAGGGAATTAAAAGAGTAGCTGCAGGACCTATTAGATAAGGGCTTTATTAGGCCGAGTACTTCACCGTGGGGTGCGCCAGTCCTATTTGTGAGAAAGAAGGATGGTTCGCTCCGCATGTGTATAGATCATCGGTAGTTGAATAAGGTTACAGCTAAGAATAAGTATCCGCTTCCCAGAATAGATGACTTGTTTGATTAGTTATAGGGGGCCAGATATTTCTCCAAGATTGACATACGGTCTGAATATCATCAGGTTTGAGTTCGTAAAAGAAACATTCTCAAAACAGTCTTCAGGACCCGATATGGCCACTTTGAAATCCTAGTCATGTCCTTTGGGTTGACGAATGCCCCAGCAGTATTTATGGACCTGATGAATAGTACCTTCTGACCATACCTGACCTGTTCGTGATAGTGTTTATCGATGATATTCTGGTGTATTCTCGCTCAGAGGCAGACCTCCAGGCTCATTTACGGACGGTGCTCCAGATTCTCTGGGACCGTCAGTTATATGCCAAGTTCTCCAAATATGAATTCTGGATGAACTCAGTAGCTTTCTTGGGGCATATTGGGTCGGATGCTGGTATACAAGTTGACACGTAGAAAATAAAAGCAGTTAAAACATGGCCTAGACCTACCACTCCGACCGAAGTCCGCAGTTTTCTAGGATTGGAAGGATACTACAGAAGATTTGTTGAGGGATTCTCTACTATAGAGGCACCTCTGACTAAGCTGACGCAAAAAGTAGTAAAGTTTCAGTGGACAAAGGCATGTGAGCAGAGTTTCCAAGAATTAAAAGACAGATTAACCTCCGCTCTAGTGTTAGCATTATCGGAAGGTACAGAGGGTTATACAGTGTATTGTGACGCATCAGGTATTGGGTTGGGATGTGTGTTGATGCAGCACGGTAAAGTGATTGCGTATGCTTCTAGACAGTTGAGGAAACACGAAAAGAATTATCCTACTCACGACCTGGAGTTAGCCGCAGTGATCCACGCCTTAAAGATATGGAGACATTACTTGTATGGCGTCCATGTGGATATTTTCACAGATCATAAAAGCCTACAGTATATCTTCACTCAGAGGGAGTTGAATTTGTGATGGCGTCGCTGGTTGGAGTTATTGAAAGATTATGATGTGGACATTCTGTATCATTCGGGGAAAGCCAATGTAGTAGAAGATGCTCTCAGCCGTAAATCGATGGGGAGTTTGGCGTATTTGCAGCCCGAGCAGCGGGATTTGGTCAGAGAAATATATCATTTAGCCAGACTAGCCGTTCATGTAGCAGAGACAGAGGACAACAGAGCGGTAATTCAGAACGCCGCAGTGTCGTCATTAGTTGAGGAGGTAAAAGAACGGCAGTATGAAGATCCTGACCCGGTCCATCTTAAGGACATAATTCAGCAAGGGAAAACGCCAGATTTTCAGGTAACTGAGGATGAAGGTCTGAGATGTAAGGGCCGTCTCTGTGTTCCAGATGTTTCAGGGCTCCGCCAGCAGATTATGAGTGAGGTACATTACGCCCACTATTCTCTCCACCCAGGTGCGATGAAAATGTACCACGATATCAAGGAGATCTACTGGTGGCCGGGTATGAAAAGGGAAATAGCAGAACTTGTAGCCCAGTATCCTAACTGCCAACAAGTAAAAGCAGAACACCAGAAACCATGCGGATTTATTCAGGACATAGCTGTGCCTCTCTGGAAATGGGAATCAGTGAACATGGATTTTGTAGCAGGATCACCATGTACCAGGCATAGACATGATTCCATTTGGGTAATTGTTGACAGACTGACGAAATCAGCCCATTTCCTGCCAGTAAAAGCTACTTTCTCTGCCGAAGATTACGCAGAATTGTTTATAAGAGAAATAGTTAGATTACATGGTGTTCCAGTATCTATTATCTCTTATAGAGGAGCACAGTTTACAGCTATATTTTGGCAGTCATTTCAGAGAGGTCTGGGAATGCAGATTAATTTGAGCACAGCATTCCACCCTCAGATAGATGGACAGGTTGAACGCACTATTCAGACGCTTGAGGATATGCTACGGGTGTGTGTGCTAGACTTTGGAGGTAGCTGAGACGAGCTTTTGCCACTAATTTAGTTTGCTTATAATAATAGTTATCACTTAGCTATCTAGATGACGCCCTTTGAGGCACTGTATGGGTGAAAATGTAGATCGCTAGTTGGCTGGTTTGAAGTGGGAGAGTCAGCGCTGATTAGGCCAGATATTATTCATCAGTCAGAGGAGAAGGTAAAGCTTATCAGAGAACACCTAGTGACTGCACAGAGCCGCCAGAAATCATATGCCGATGTGCAGCACAGGGACCTGGAATTTGATGTGAATGATTGGGTATTTCTGAAAGTATCTCCAATGAAGGGGTGATGAGATTTGGCAAGAAAGGTAAGCTCAGTCCGAGATTCGTTGGGCCTTATCAGATCCGGCGGAGAGTAGGCTGAGTGGCATATGAATTGAACTTGCCTCCAGAATTAGAATTCGTTCATCCAGTTTTCCACGTATCTATGCTAAGAAAGTACATAGGAGACCCATCTAGAGTAGTCCCAGTCCAGGATGTCCAGGTTACGGAGGAGCTGGCCTATGAAGAGGTTCCAGTAGCTATCTTAGACAGACAGATTCGTAGATTGAGAAGTAAAGATATTGCGTCTGTCAAGGCATTGTGGCATAACTGGAACCGAGAGCAGATGACTTGGGAGGTAGAGGAAGATATGAAAATCATATATCCTCACTTTTTTCAAGCCTGGTCAGTCCAGAGGTACGTTAGTATTGTTATTTTATGCAGTGCCTTATAGTATATGTATAAATGAGATAATCGACTCCAATCATTTATCTAATGAATGCTATAGTATAGCGTGGAGTACCTGTATTGGACTTCTCTGCATTTCAAGTTTTCGAGATAGTCCATATTACAGGGGAAACTCTGCCAAAATTTTTCTAAAATAAGTTGAGTAAGGTGAGAATTCCTATAAATAGAGGTTTACATTCGAGAACGAATGTTCTTAAGGGGGGGAGGATGTTACACCCTGTAAATTCTCGACATGTAGATGGCCTATTCGCATGTTGGTTAAGAGTTTTTGAATGCCATACATGATAGAAAAAGGCCCAGGGAAAGACCGGATAAGTGATACGTCGAACCATCGCAAGAGAAGGCTGGCAGACCTCCTTCGCGATGGCCAGAGTGTCACGGAGGCTCACCTCCGTGATACACAGTGTGACACGGAGGTTAGGCTCCGCGATACACAGTGTGTCACGGAGGTGAGGTGCAGTCCCAAGTATAAAAGTCTCCAAACTTCGGTTTTTGCTTCATTTAACTTAAATTTCCAGAAAATAACAGAGAAACAGAGGGCACGAAGGATTCATTGAAATTTCCTTCTATTTAGACTATTAGACGCGGTCCAAACTCAATTTAACTCCAGATACCATGGTATTAAGCAATAAGGAGCATTCCTACGGATTTAGTTTTGTGAAATTTGGCCGGCGAATCGTCGTGCTATCGAGTTAAGGTAAGTGGAATTGCTCCAAATTAGTGTCAATATACTCCTAGCCTTAAAGTGAGTATTTCTCCCTTCTGGACTTTCGAGAAATAGCGAGTTTTCGATCATTTTTCGATAAGCGAAAGTTTGGGCTATATATATATTGAAAGTGATATTTTCTTCATGAATATTAGCGTATTTAGTTCTAATTCACATATATATGAATGTAGTTGGGAGAAATAGCAGAAGTACTGACCGAGCTACGCCAGTTAGTTGGGGAATCCGAAGCAAAGTACTGTAAAGCTAGTTCCTTCGGCAAGTTAGTAATCCTAGTACATCAAATAGCGTGAATTCTAGAAGAAAGAATACTGAAGTCGAGTATTGAGTCCAATATGAATCCAGTAAGCATGTTTTATATTATTATGCTATATTCAGAATAAATGTCAATAAATCAGTATCAGAAAGCCAGGAATTATTTCAGATATAGTTAGCTTAGTAACATAATCAGTTTAATGCAGAAAAGAGATTCAGAAAAGAATATCAAAACATGGATAGTATTTTCAGATTGAACATACTTGCTATACGTGATTATTGTTTGTTGAGACCTGTTTGTGCTATGAGGGCACCCTTAGAGCTTGCTCGCCGCCCCTGGGTTAATAGCTGTGTCGACTCGCCCGCCAGAGGGTGAGGATACTAACCGGTGCTTTGGTTAGGGGTTAAAAACCGACACGCAAGTGCACGTGGTCAAACAAGTAGTAAGTGGCTTAAGTAAGCCAAGTATCGAACCAAGGAGACTCTGGATAAGTAAAAATTGCTCAAGTATACTATATTCTATCTTACTTCTATATATGCTGACAACAAAGTAACCAAAAGTTAAATAATTTGTTTATAAATTATATACTAAAACTATTAACAAATATCTACTTTGAATTGAAACTATGGATATGAGCATGCCAAGGTTAAGAACATCTAATGAACTTGATTATAATCATAATTTGGTTAATCTTCTCTTCCTGTTGCTAGCCAAGAACATTGGCCTAGAGATTAAAACTCTCGTATTTATCTCACTTAAGAATCATAAACCATCCGTCTACATTTCTGTGATCAAATGCAATTTATGACCTAGCAATACAATTCCGGTTCCTAAATTGACTAATACGGCTTTCAAGTATATTTCTATCAGGAAAGCACATCAAAACTCAATTTTCCCAAATCAAGTTAAGAACAATACCCTATTAATTCACAACTTTCCAATTTCGTGCTCTCTCGAGTGAAATCGGACTTTTTAGATGTACATTAATGTCGGCCACACACCAATGCAGTAGAAACAAGAATTAATAGAACAACATGGAAGAAGAAGATGAAAAACCATATAATTCAATAATCAAAATTCATCACCATTGTTCATAACCTCAGCAAGGAAGAGAATTAGCCACTCATTTGTGGATTAATCATCCTAAAACAAGTGTTAATCATACAAACAATTGATTGAAAGAAGAAAGAAAGAGAGAAAAACCCTTAGCTTTCTCGTCCCTCAACTGCCTCTAACCCACGTCCTTGCTCCACCAAGTCTGAATTAATTAAAAATAAGCCTAAGTGTTCTATTTATACTAGTGGGAATTTTTCCCGGAATAACAAGCAACGTGTCACGGAGGGTAACGCGGAGCACTGCCTCCGTGACACGGCGTGGACGCGGACCCTTTCTGGAAATTTAGGGTCCAGGAATAAAGCTTCAACGTGGCACGACAGGCAACGCGGTGGCTTGCCTCCGTGCCACGGAGCTGTCGCGAGGCTCCACTGGAATTTGGCAAATTATTCACCCTCCAGGCAGAGTGCCTCCGCGATGGTAGCGTGACACGGCTCCATCGCGGAGCCCCTTTATATTGTGCAGTCCAATGCCTTTTTCGTGCTCGAATCCAAGTCCAACTCCGATATTGTTCCAACATGCATTTTAGCTCCTCAAAATCCTCTTTTACCTATAAAACAATGCTAATCATGTTGGTTAGTATAAATTCACATTTTATTACCAATTGCATGAAAATGTATACACATTGCACAATAAACAAGGCGAAAATGATATGTTTGAGTATCACTTGGGCATATAAATCTGCCCAAGATCACTTACCCCACACTTAAATCCTTGTTTGTCCTCGAACAACAAATACACAATTCATGCAAATTACATCCCAACCTTCGCCACTATGGTGCGACAATTTACGCTACGGTCATACCGATCATTCAATATTGTAAATCATCAAGAAAACATGGATGGTCTTACAATGCAATGACCTTTAATACATCAAGACTTCCTAGACTTTAAGAATCGACCCTTGATATCGGCAAACTCATGCAAATCAGCTAATCAAGATATCCGACACGAAAATCAATTTTTCATCAAGCATGTGCCCTCACATCTCAAGAAAATCTTCCCCTTTTTGTTCATGTGACACACAAACATTCAAGTAGGGGCATGTAAAAATTAATTTCACTCTCTCTCCCAAAAGAATTCACATGCATCATGTCATGACCCATAGGCTTGCCCTTAGTGTATTACTCCACTAATATAAAGAAATGCAATGTAAGATCACGTAGGACTTTAATGGGTTGTAATGGAAGCTATGGAACTAGTATATATTGGATTAGCCAATAATAGTCACTAGCATCCTTAAGCGCCTTTTCAACACATTCCCATCAACTCATGGACATTGTTTCTCTCTTTTCTTTTTTCATCATCCCATTCATGCTGGTTTACTTTCGTATGGCCCATTTCATCAAACACACTTGACACAAAAACAAAGGTTTTTCATGCACCTTCGTTATCATTTAATTATAGCAAGTGCACCTTCACCCTTCTCTTTTCTTTCCTCACTCTGCTTTTCTTTTTCTTTTCACCATTCTCACTCTTTGACACTTTTGGAAAAATTTTTGTTCTTCTTAAGCGCTTAAGAGTTTTGTATAGACTTTATGGCTAATGAAAAGAAAGAATTAAGCTTAGTTTATACATTTTTGGACAAAATAAAGAAATAATCGGCTAAAGGCTCAACGGGCTGACTAGGGTATACAATCACATAAAAAGGAGAGTATGACAAGAAAAAAAAATAGAAACTCTCAGTAAATAACAAAGAAATGCCTACATCCTTTCCAACACTAGACCTCCTTCATTTCGTTTTGTACACACACCAGGCAAGTTCTAGACACTTCACAATAGCATGGAATAACAATACCTCACTTCACACTTTATGTACATGCTCGATTCAAGATGCATTCACAGACTCTTTAATTAGCCAATTACATGAATTCAAAATTTAAGCCTCAATCACACTGAATCAAATTCTACAGCCAAGGTAACTCAACATATTTACAAAATTGCATGCTTTCATCTGAATCACTTTTACATTTTGAATATCAGTTACAACACGTAACCAACATTTCACAACCATATAGTAACTACAGGTTCCGTGGTGCAATCCACCCAAAAAACTGAAAATAAATTAAAATCACTACTCCTACCGACTACATTTCCCTTAAGACGGTCGTCATCCATCCATCATAGGGAACGGTCACTAACTATGACTTCGGTTCAATGGGACTATTCTCGGTAAAAGAACCGAAAACAAACTCCGAGAAACCCAAAAATAAAAATTGAAAAATTTTGCAAAACATCGATCATTTCGATGGAAAAATATTTACAAAGTATTTCAATATGTACAAAATATTTTCGCAAAATTTAAAAATATCGATCATTTCGATAGAGACAAAAAAATAAATTAAATGAAGAAAATATTTACAAAATTTTTTACAGAGACTTAGCTGGCAACCACAACATTTCACAACACACATCATCAATTACCACAAATATGTACAAATACAGAGCAATTTGCACTTTGCACTTCACAAACACAGGGCAACATAAACATACAAAACAAACAGAGGAAAAACATACAGCAAACCAGCCTAGCCCTAGCACCTAACTACTTCCCACCCCACACTTAAATCGAACACTGTCCCCAGTGTTCACAAAAATTAAAAGCACAAAATTTTGGGTGGTGGAACTCCCTGATCAGTCAAAATATTCGACTTCTTCATCCGGTGCTGCTGCCTCATCGCCCATGTCCGAGTCACCTCCATCGTCGTCATCGGACTCCACATCGGAGTCCTCCCGACGTGTCTCCTCATCCGTGGGGACATCATCGTCAGTGGGCTCTACAAAGGCTGGCCCCACTCGGCATAGAGCCCGGGCGTTTTCGCCAAACGGGTAATCCAGCTCGAGCTGCCATAATTCCTCCTCTGTGGCTGGTCTCCTACCAATCCGAAGCTGGAGCATTTGCATACCAAACATCTGTGCCATGTACTGGTCGTCACGAGCATGTCGCTCGCCAAGCGTCAGCACTGGTCCGTGTGTGGTGTCGGGGGCCTTTAGTTTTGGTCACGTCAAGGGCCCGCCGCTCCAACTGCGGGATGTAGTCCAAAGCCTCTTCCTCGACGTCGAGGCCCCGGAGAAAGGTGGTGATAAGTCCTCTGAACCCATACCTGTGGCCCTGGTGTAGTCGGGCTCTCTTCATGGCGGATATGATGACCACCCCAACATTAATCTCTAGCCCTTTCATCAGAGCATACACCAGGCAGACACAGTCCCGGGTCACATCAGTCATGTGCACCCCTGGAATTACGCACGAACAGACTATCTTCAGCCAGATTCTAGCCTCCCTGTTCATTTTAGAATACAGCAGAGTCTGGTGGTAACCCCTCTCCTTATGTCTTCTCCATCTGGTTGTGGATCGAGCCCCACACAATGTGCGTCTGATATCAGCATATGGTGGGGTGATGTTCAGCTGGTGGAGAACGTGGGCGTCTATGTCCCGCGCTCCAATGATGGCATTTAATTGCTGGGGTTCCAGAGTGACAATCTGCTCTCTGATCTTGATTGTGTGGCTTCTGATTGCCGGGTTCCAATTTGCATAGAACTCCCGGACTAGATGTAGGTTGCATTCCTTGGGCTCCTGAAATATGAAGCTGAGCCCAGCTGCCTCGATCCTTTGCACTATGCGGGGGAACTCCTGTGCTAGTGGTTCCCGTGCAATGTGCTCCTCGGGGAAGTATTTATTTTCCTTGTGTTTGGCATACCACTTCTTCCCCTCATCGGTTACCCACCTCGTTCCGTATTGGCGGCGTTGGCCGCGCAGAACTGCTGGTGCAGCTGGGACTGCTGTGCCCAGTCTAAGTCATTTCCTCCCAGTTCCTGAAGTAGATGCACCCTTACCCTTATCCTGCCTACTTGCCATTGTACCTGTCAGCACAGATAAACAAGCGCAATGTCAAGATAAATGCATGTTAGCTTCGGCTAAGGTCGGGTTAAGCTAAGTTTACCCCACACTTAGTCCTTAGCTACGGTTACGATACTACGGCAAGGATCACTTTATTTACACCAAAAACAAACAACTATACAATTCATGCTTAGTGCGTTCGCGAAGAAAATTTTGACGGTATACTTTAGCGTACTACTCAGACTTCATACAGCTAATCCCAATCACTACCATCTTAAGCAATTCAACCATCGCACTTAGCAAAGAAAACAACAAAACAAAAACAACAACAAAAATTCTATTTACATATGAACCGATATAATCAACCCAATTTGAACAATTTTCAACATTTTCCCAAAGTCCTCAAGAATTCGTCGTCTATTACATTCAAACAATATTTACAACGACTTATCTCAATTCACAAGCATACCCCGGCATATAATTCACCAATTTACCAAGTTACCCATTTCGATTTCAACAACCAAGCCCTAGAATTAAATTTCACAATCAAATTCGAATCATTCACGCAATCGACAAGTTCAAACACGCATTACAACATTCCAAACATTTATCAATCAAGGAATAACTCAATTTCATGCTAAATTTCGACTTAGGGTGATTTAGTTCACCTCCCATGCTTAAATTCGAATGAAATCAACAAAAACTTGAGAGAGAATCGGAAAACATACCTCGTAGTTGAATAATCGAAGAAAACTTGATAATTCTTTGCTTAATACCGTGGCACGTTGATGGGGGAGGGAAATTTGGGTGTTTGGTCGCGGAGAAGTGAGAAAATGAGGGAAAAGGGAATAAAATCGGGGTTTAAAATGAAGAAAAACACGCAGGTCACCCGGCAACCCGGTGTGACCCGTCACAAATTATAGGGCAACGTGTCACGGAGTGCATCGCGGTGCACTGCCTCCATGACACGGAGCCATCGCGACAGTCCTCTAGAATTTTTAAAAATTCCAGATTAAACCTCAACGTGTCACGGAGTGCATCGCGGAGCACTGCCTCCGTGACACGGAGCTATCGCCCCAGCTCACTGTCTTTGCATTTTATTCATTTTTTCATACCTCGCCTTTTCCTTCACGATTCCATGCACATTTTTCTCCGGTTGACCTGAAACTCATTTCACTAAACAAACTTGGTTAGATTAATAGATTTCAAAAACTAAAAATAAAAAAAATACTCCTAAAATGAAAAATTTGTACTAAATCAAGAAAAAAAAGAAAATTAAAAAATAAAATCTATTTACACTTTACAAAATAAAAGAAAAGATATATTTTTCACGGGTTGCCTCCCGTGCAGCGCCTGGTTTACCGTCGCGGCTCGACGTCCTTTATGCTCAATTGTCCACTAGGGTGATGGATGATTTCTCACGATCATTGTCCTCCCCCCAGTAGTGCTCACCCTTATCTGGTGGTCTTCCCATCAACTCTCGGGAATCATTCATTTGTTTAGCATTCCCATGATCAATTACATTGATCACCGAGAGTTCTTCATTCACCATCGGGAGCTTGGGTGCTTTGTACACATCGAACACCTCTACCTTGTCATGTGCTCGCATTGTAAGTTGACCCGCAGCCACATCGATTAATGCTTTCCCGGTTGCCAAGAAAGGTCGTCCCAAAATAAATGGGACTTCCGAGTCTGGTTCAAAATCCAGAACAATAAAATCTACAGGGAAAATTAGGGAGCCTACTTGCACAAGCACATCCTCAACAATGCCATTCGACCTAGCTAAGGATCTGTCTGCCAACTGCAAGATTACGGTTGTAGGTCTAGGACTCCCTAGACCTAACTTTCTGAATACCGAAGATGACATCAGATTTATGCTCGCCCCCAAGTAACACAATCCACGAGCTCGGATACTCTGCCCAGTAGTAAGCTAGATAGTAAAACTTCCAGGGTTTTTTAACTTCGTAGGTAGTCTATTTTGGATCCGGGAAGTGCATTCCTCCGTCAAAGCTACCGTGGCATACTCAGTCAAATGACTTTTGTTGGCCACGATGTCTTTAATATATTTGGCATATTTTGGCACTCCCTGCAAGACATCAACAAGAGGTAAATTAACATGTACCTATTTAAGCACCTCCATAAATTTCTTGAAACACGCCTCCTCTTTGTGTTTCTTGAGTCGTTGAGGGAACGGGGGTGGAGGCCTTTCTGATTCAGCTTCTTTGGGCTTCCCCCTATCCGAAGTTTGCTCTCCCTCAACATCTGCTGCTCCTGACATTTGAGGTGGTCTCTCCGGTTCCACCTCCTTCAGCTACAAACCACTCCTTGTGGTCACTGCATTTACCTGCTTTGAATTAGGATCCGTGTCGCTAGGCAGTCCTCCTCTAGGCCTTGTGTTTTGGGCACTAGGAAATTGCCCAAATTGATACTCAAGAGCCTTGGTCGCTAACTGATTATTTTTCACTTCGACTGCCAATTTAACATAGTCAGCCTGCAATTGCGCCTGATTAGCGATCATGGTCTTGAACATCTCCTCAATGCTAGGTGATGGTGGTGGAGGAGGGGCATTGTAATTTCTAAATTGAGATTGGTAGTTCTGTTGCCCTCCTTCATTTCTTGGCATCCCCTGACCCGAACTTTGGCCTTGTTGGTTGTTGCTACCCCACGAAAAATTTGGATGGTTCCTCCAATTTGAGTTGTAGCCGCTACCAAACTGCTGCTGATTTCTTTGTGCATTGCCCACAAAGTTAACAGAATCTGGGTTTGCTCCACAGCACTCAGCTGAGTGCTCACTGCTGCCACACACCTCACACCACATTTGCTGGACCGCATTGACTGAAGCTGAAGGCTGGTTCAAATTCATGTTGCTGAAGTGGTTGTTCAATTGATTCTGCAAGGCAGCTATCTGTGCAGCGATAGCTGTAAATCCATCCCCTTCAAGCACTCCTGTTGCTTTCCTTGCTCCACCTCGTGATGAATCAGCATTCCATTCTGGATTGCCCTGTGAAATCCCATTTAGCAAAGTGTACAGCTCCTCATAAGTCTTTTCCAGCGCTTGCCCTCCAGCTGCTGAGTCTAACAAAATTATAGGGTTCCAAACCCTCAATAAATGTGTGTACCAACACCTCATTGGACTGATGATGATGAGGACAGTCCCGCAACATGGATTTAACTCTTTCCCAGGCTTGATATAAATTTTCTCCCTCCCTCTGTTTGAAACTTAGAATTTGACTTCTAAGTCTGGCTATTTTACCAGAGGGAAAAAATCTTATCAAGAACTTTCGTGCTAGATCATCCCACATTGAGATAGAATTTGGTGGCTCAGCTTTTAACCACCTCTTGGCTTCACCAAGTAATGAGAACGGAAATAGTGTGAGCCGAACATAATCAGGTGACACTCCAGCGGGTATATAAGTGTCACTT
The DNA here is from genome assembly GCA_035772735.1 of Datura wrightii. Lineage (NCBI taxonomy): Eukaryota > Viridiplantae > Streptophyta > Magnoliopsida > Solanales > Solanaceae > Datura > Datura wrightii. The sequence goes on along the minus strand of JASDFA010000007.1, from coordinate 7,712,845 downwards.
ATCTCCAAAAAGTTCTGGAGATGTTGTTATGGGTCTGCATGAGGGAGACTGGTAAATTGCCCGCTTGTGTGAAACAGTTGCACCATGTTCTGCTTGAGTTCAAATCTCCCTCCAGGCCTGGTTTGCGAATACTTGAATGTACATTGTTGGCATGTGGGATTGCCACCTCGCGAACCGGCCTTGCTGCTGCTTCGTCGGGCACTAACACTGCCCTCACAACCGGTGGATTTTGTTGCTCCATAATAGTCTGTCTGAGCAACTGCAGCTTATTTTGTAGAGCTTCTCTGCGTTTACTATGAAATTCACGTTCAGGCTCTATATAAGATTCCACCAGCTCCTTGTCCTTTGCCAGTGTTCACAGAAATCAAGTCTGCAAAATACAGGCTAAGACCAAGTTGTCAACACTTAAGAAAATAAAATAAAAATAAGTAAATTTACACTTAACACAATTTCACCAATTGCCTAGTCTCCCCCGCAACGGCGCCAAAAACTTGTTCGGTGCTTTGGTTAGGGGTTAAAAACCGACACGCAAGTGCACGTGGTTAAACAAGTAGTAAGTGGCTTAAGTAAGCCAAGTATCGAACCAAGGAGACTCTGGATAAGTAAAAATTGCTCAAGTATACTATATTCTATCTTACTTCTATATATGCTGACAACAAAGTAACCAAAAGTTAAATAATTTGTTTATAAATTATATACTAAAACTATTAACAAATATCTACTTTGAATTGAAACTATGGATATGAGCATGCCAAGGTTAAGAACATGTAATGAACTTGATTATAATCATAATTTGGTTAATCTTCTCTTCCTGTTGCTAGCCAAGAACATTGGCCTAGAGATTAAAACTCTCGTATTTAATCTCACTTAAGAATCATAAACCATCCGTCTACATTTCTGTGATCAAATGCAATTTATGACCTAGCAATACAATTCCGGTTCCTAAATTGACTAATACGGCTTTCAAGTATATTTCTATCAGGAAAGCACATCAAAACTCAATTTTCCCAAATCAAGTTAAGAACAATACCCTATTAATTCACAACTTTACAATTTCGTGCTCTCTCGAGTGAAATCGGACTTTTTAGATGTACATTAATGTCGGCCACACACCAATGCAGTAGAAACAAGAATTAATAGAACAACATGGAAGAAGAAGATGAAAAACCATATAATTCAATAATCAAAATTCATCACCATTGTTCATAACCTCAGCAAGGAAGAGATTTAGCCACTCATTTGTGGATTAATCATCCTAAAACAAGTGTTAATCATACAAACAATTGATTGAAAGAAGAAAGAAAGAGAGAAAAACCCTTAGCTTTTTCGTCCCTCAACTGCCTGTAACCCACGTCCTTGCTCCACCAAGTCTGAATTAATTAAAAATAAGCCTAAGTGTTCTATTTATACTAGTGGGAATTTTTCCCGGAATAACAAGCAACGTGTCACGGAGGGTAACGCGGAGCACTGCCTCCGTGACACGGCGTGGACGCGGACCCTTTCTGGAAATTTAGGGTCCAGGAATAAAGCTTCAACGTGGCACGACAGGCAACGCGGAGGCTTGCCTCCGTGCCACGGAGCTGTCGCGAGGCTCCACTGGAATTTGGCAAATTATTCACCCTCCAGGCAGAGTGCCTCCGCGATGCTAGCGTGACACGGCTCCATCGCGGAGCCCATTTATATTGTGCAGTCCAATGCCTTTTTCGTGCTCGAATCCAAGTCCAACTCCGATATTGTTCCAACATGCATTTTAGCTCCTCAAAATCCCCTTTTACCTACAAAACAATGCTAATCATGTTGGTTAGTATAAATTCACATTTTATTACCAATTGCATGAAAATGTATACACATTGCACAATAAACAAGGCGAAAATGATACGTTTGAGTATCACTTGGGCATATAAATCTGCCCAAGATCAGATACGTCACTCCAAGGAGTGGCATGCCGTCCGCAGTAGGACGAAGGTGGGATGCAGCATTCCCCATATCAGGCTGATCAGCATAGCAGTATAGCTTACCCTGTCGAGCGCTTGCGCCCAGGGGGCAGATTACAGATACAGATACAGATTACAGTTTACAGTTACAGGAGTCCTCCGGACTTAGACACAGTTATAGTCAGAGGCCATAGCCCGAGCTGCAGACCCAAGGGGGCCGGTAGAGGTGCTCGTAGTTAGTAGGCGAGTGGAGTGATTTATTTTTGGATGGTTTTGACCCAGGTAGGGGTATATAGATTGTGTGTTGGTTGGCACCTTCCGGCTTATGGGAGCTGGTATAGGTCCTTTTATGTTATATATATGTATATACATGATATCTATTAGTTGATAGACAGCAGGTCGCCATGACGATAGGTATAATTCTACCTTACCTTCAGTACATATAAGCCTATTCCAGATCCTGCTAGTTCAGACAGTTTCAGATACTTCCTACTATTCAGAATTTACTAGCATTGTTGTTTATATTCAGTTATGTTCAGTTTGCCTTACATACTCGGTACCAGTGGTACTGACGCCCGTTTGGGGCGCTGCATTACTTTCCTGCAGGTACCTATAGACGAGGAGTCGATCCCTCGTGATCCTAGCCAGCGCAGAGTCATCAGCTCCTGTCATTCATAGCTTGATATTCAGAGGTTTATATCATTTTCTTTTGTTATACAGTACGGGTAGGTCGGGGCCCTGTCCTGACCATCTTATCAGTATTCCTAGAGGCTTGCAGTCTGTATATATTTCCCTGTGGTTAGTTGTGCCGATCGTGTGGGGCCGTGCATATGTTTAGTTATTTATGTTGGCCGTGTGAGGCCTTATCCAGTCAGTAGTGGTGACCTTGCTGGTGAAGTAGTTGTTCAGCATGTGTTATATTGATTTAGAGTTAACTAGACAACATGCTGGCCTTGTTGGCTCACATAGGTTCCCCTATATGAATCTAATTCTGGTTAGCTGATGTTATAGTACAGGTAGCTATAGGCCTAGTCGGCCGGAGGTTGTATTTACAGCCGTTATATAGCCCGTTGTTTCCGTGAATTAGAGTTAGAGTCAGTCAGGCACCAGATGTGCTTAGGCTCAGTAGTCTAGCAGTTCAGATCCTAATAGGGCACCAGGTGCCAGTCATACCCCCCAAGGCAGGGCATGACACGTACAAACTAGAGTTGCCTTCTAAGTTAGAATCTGTTCACTCGGTCTATCATGTGTCAATGTTGCGGAAGTGTATAGAGGATTCATCCCGAGTTGTGCTAGTTGACGACGTTTAAGTTACCAAGGAGTTAGCCTACGAAGAGATTCCAGTTTCCACATTAGATCGGCAAGTTCCCAGGTTAAAGACTAAAGATGTCGCCTTTGTTAAGGTATTGTGGAAAATTGGAATAAGGACTATATGGCTTGGGAAGGTGAGGACAACATGAGATCCAGATATCCTCATTTGTTCCAAGATTAATCCAGATTATGTAGTTAAGGTAAAGTTGTTATTCAACTATTATTTTACGATTCATGTTATCTATACTATTCGGTGGACCATCACTTTGTTGTGAAATAGTTGCTATAGTTCCCTGTAGGATACCTGTATTGGACTTTTCTATGTTTTAGGTATTTTTAGATAGTCCACATTACAAGGGAGACTCTGCCGAAATTCTTTTCCAGAACACTAGTTAAAAGAGTTAACTCCTATAAATTGAAGTTGACATTCGAGGATGAATGTTTCTAAGGGGGGGAGGATGTTACACCCCGTATGTTTCTATCGTTTAGTCGGCATATTAGTACATAAGTTGATAGTATTAGAGTACAATGCATATGATAAAGGGCCCAGGGAAAGGACGTTCGAGTATGAAATCAAGGTAGCGAGGGAGAAGGCCAGAGTAGGCTGCAGCAGGGGCAGCGTGTCACAGACCCCCTCCCTCTGCGTTGTGCGTCGTGCCACACCCATAAATCGGTGCGTTGAAGGTTGTGTGACAGAAATCTCTGTCCACCGCCCAATGTTATGTAAATTTAATAGATCCATTTGGTTTAATATAAAAATAAGAGACCTTCGTCCATAGATAGAACAATATGATATTTTAACACAAATTTCCTTCGGTTAAGCTGCTAAACGCGGTCCAAACTCAAATTAACTTTAGGTATCGAGTTTTAAGCCTTCAGGGAGAACTATTATGGAGTTAGTTTCTTGAAATATGCCAGGCGAACCGGAACTCCACCGAGTAGAAGTTATCAAAATTACTCCAAATTTATTCCTAAACAGTCACAAGTATCATGTAAGCATTTCTCCCTTCTGAACTCTCGTTAAATTATGGGTTTTTGGCTGTATTCTACGAAGTTGAAGTATTATCATTAGTAGCACTAAAATCTATCATTTTAATCCGGATTTGGTATTGAAATTAGTCTCTTTCTCCCAATATTATGATTACAGTTGGGAAAAGCTATTGAATACAAATTGAAACTCGTCAGATAATCGAGAATCAACAGCTAAGGTATGTTAAGGCGAATTCCCCCGGCAAGTTAGTTCTGTAGAATTTTAATACAGTTTGAATCCCAGTAAAGGAGCCAGAAGAGTTGTTATTGTGATTAGTTGTTTCTATTAGCTGAGACTAGTACTCTATGTTTAGTTTAGGATTGACTTTGCCCTGTATAGCCTTCCATGACCAACCCCAGGGTTATTAGCTGTGTCTTTTCCTGCCAGGGGCTCTATGACGTTGCTCTAAGGAGAGATATGCCATCCCAAGGGATGATGATGAGGCCCAAGAGAGGCTCAATTGTAGACGTAGGGGACCGGTAGGTTGGCTATAGTTACTAGTTGACTCATTTTAACCTTGTTTTGGGTATGTAGATTGAAGTGTGCTTGCCAGGGCTTATAGGGGCCCCGAGTGGTTTATTCTGTGCTGTTTGTACCTTCCAGCTTATGGGGGCCAGGTAAGGTTCTTTTTTGCACTATTTACTAACAGATCAGGTAGCAGAAAGTTAAGTTATTCAGGTTATGTCCATATACCTTCTACTTAACTACTTTTAGTTTCATTTCAAGTTTATTTAGTTATTTTCTGTTACTTCCTTACATATTCGGTACATATTGTACTGACGCCCATCCTTGGGGCACTGCATTACTTTCCTGTAGGTGCGGATAGACGCAGATCAGGACCTTCCTAGCATCTCGCTAGAATTAGTTGTACAGTTTGCTCCCTTCCTTCAAAGCTAATAGTTTGAAGCTTTACTCTTTTTATTATACAATTTATGGGTAGGTTAGGGCCCTGTCTCGACCATATTCCACTCCTAGAGGCTTGCAGATTTATAGTTTCCCTGTGGTTAGTTCTTTTTTGGCCGTGTGAGGCTCATGTATGCTTTACTTTATGTGATGGTTGTGTAGGGACTTGTTTAGCCGTTAGTTAGTGGCCTTGTCGGCCACAGCATAGTTTAGCGCCTGATTTCCATCCTGCTAAAACTAGACATAATGGTAGTCTTGTCTCCCACATAGGATTCTCTTTTTATTGCCTATTGTTGGTTAACTGTTCTGTTTTTCAAATGGCTATACGGCCTTGCCGGCCGGACGTTGTGTTTACAGCCGAGATATAGCTCGTTGTTTTCTTGAGTTGAGTTGCAGGCTTGCAGTAGACGTGGATGGGCCTAGCCAGGTCAATGAGATTACAGTGTGGCACTAGGTTCTAGTCATGCCTCCCAAGGTGGGGCGTGACAAACTTGGTATCAGAGTAGGTTGTATCCCCAGGAGTGTGCAAGTTGTGTCAAGTAGAGTTTTGTCTATGGATGTGTTGTGCACCACATTCTACAAACAAGAGGTTGTGAGGCATGTTAGGGTGGTTACTCTTCTTTCCCTTCGAGTTGTTCCATAGAGTTGTGCTGTAATGGGTTGAGTCCCTAAGCTTATTATATTTTGTTTGTCTATAGTGAAATGTCGGACACGCGGCAGACCACGAATTGCAGGAAGTTAGACGTCGTAGCAGGAGAGGGCACTAGCAGGGTGCCCCAACTGGAGCCAGCACGATCTGAGGGCGATATGGAGACTTCATCTCGATCTCCCCATCACTCACTGCCACGCCAAGAGCCATCCGGAGCAGCAGATATGTCGGAACCACCTCCAGCAGTTCCTATACCGACACCATCAGATTAGGAGGTTAGGAGCGCTATCTTCATGTTAGTTCAGATGATGGTTGTGCAGCGTCAGCCAGTGGCACCCGTGGTTACTGAATCTTTGGGCGGGCCTGGCAGTTCGAGGGTTCGATAGTTTCTCGTGCTGAGTCCCCCGCAGTTCATAGGGACGGACCGAGATGAGGACCCTCAGGACTTCTTGGATCAACTGCAGCGGATCTTTAGGGTAATGCATGCCACGCCTGCGGAGTCAATTGAGTTAGCTGTATTTTGATTGTGGGACACAACAATGTTATGGTATGAGAGTTGGGAGAGGTACCGAGGTAGAGATGTTCCCCCTCCGACTTAGTCCAGCTCTTCAGAGGCCTTCTTTGGATACTATTTTCCATGAGAAATCCAACAGGCCTGGGTAGATAATTTTCTACATCTAGAGTAAGGTTCGATGAGCGTTCGGGAGTATGCTAAGAAATTTGACTCCTTGGCCCGATATGCACCAGCTTTCGTAGACAGTATGCCAACCAGGGTGCAACAGTTCATTATGGGGCTAGTTCTAGAGTACGCGGATCCTTGTGTTACAACTACTCTGCTCGAGGACTTGTGTTACAACTACTTTGCTCAAAATATTGAGGGGATCAGGCAATGGCAACGGGAAACAGAGAGGGCAAATCAAGAACAGTGCCACAGGGCTAGACCTAGTGACACTCAGGGAGAGTCTTAGGGCGGACCTAGGCCACGACTATCAGGCAGACCATCCATACCCCCACCTCCAAAGCAGCAGCAGGGTGGTAGATCAGGACGTCAGGACCAGTCAGGACCCGGCGAGAGCTCATGGCCATCGGGTTCGTGCAGAGAGGGTTAGAGTAGAGTAGATTCACTATTCCACCTTTCCCATCGGCAGTCGATTTTATCTTGGCGCATGTAGGTATGGTTCTACTGCATGTTTTACCTATGGACAAGAGGGTCAAATGATGAGAGACTATCCAGTTAGGGGTCAGAGTGATCGAGACCGACATGACAGATCTCTAGCAGGGTCACGTGCCCCAGCATCTCTAGCAGAGTGTAGGCCCTCAGCTCCAGCGGGCAGAGGCCAAGGCAGGTCAGGGGCATCGAGTTCAGGGACCGGCCCGAATTGCACTTATACTTTACCAGGGCGATTAGATTCAGAGTCATCACCGTATATTGTAATAGGTATGCATGACATTTGTTTTCATTTTGTGTATGTTTTGATAGACCTAGGTTCCACTTTGTCTTATGTTACACCATTAGTGCCCCAGAAGTTCGGTATAAGGCCAGAATTGCTTTAGCGACCCTTTTTAGTATCCACGCCCGTCAGTGATTCTATTATAGCTAAAAAGATCTACCGGTGTTGTACAGTAGAGGTTGTTGGTTGCCAGACTTCTAGCAGATTTAGTAGAGCTAGAAATAATCGATTTTGATGCAATTATAGGTATGGATTGGATAGCACCATGTTATGCCAATATAGAATGTTGGACCAAGACTGTCCGGTTTCACTTTCCATGGGAAGTAGTGCGAGAGTGGATAGGTAATGCAACTACACAAAAAGGTAGGTGTCACGACCCGAATGTAGACCCGGATCATAATATGGTACAAGGAGCCCCGAGAGACTCCAAGTCGACCCATGTCATGAATATTCATCTAACTTTATTTCACTTAAAGCAGAATAATAAACATGCGACATAGCGGAAACATAAATGTAACATAGCATATCATAACAATTGGGAAGTACTAGACATACATATCAGCTAAGTACTACGCATGGTTTGAAAGCCTCTATCATGTAAGATGGGTTGATGGGATAACATCCCTAACTAACCTAGCAAAATGGAAACAAAAGAACATCATCAATGTCTAGACATATGGCCCTTGGAACATGAGGATTCACCAACAAAGCTGGTAGCTAACTCAGAGATGGACTAATTATGGAGATGAGCCTGAGAACCGGGTCCTGTATCATGAAACTATACAACATAGAGAGTATGCGTCCAATACGTGCAATGTACCGAGTATGTAAGGTAAGTAAAACGGACATTTAAAATATTTAAAACTCATAAATGAACATAAGAGTAGGACAACATGCTTATAACATAAATATCGTAATATAACATACGGCTCAAGGTTTTCAAAACATTCATAATACAATCGTAATCATAATCATAAGAGAAAAGATTTTTTAACATGTCTTGAGCCTATATTCATAATCATAAACATGTATAAATCATGAGGAACAGTGGGAGACTCTCTTAACCGACATACCCCATATGAGCACACATGAAGTCTGACTTGTAACCCTACAGGAGGCCATCCGTACCTTGCCAAGGTTAGAACCATGAAAGTGTGATATCACCATGAAAAGGGCCATTTGGACCAGAGACAGACACAAGGAGGTCCCAACATACCTATGGTGGCACGTAGTTTATGACATCCGGGGAAGAACCTAGGCCCCAAACCTACTCAGTGTCCGATACTACTCCCAAAACATATATAGTAGTCATAGTATAACATGAATGAATTCATGGTCTAGTTAAATCATGATAATCATAAACATAATTGTACATACGTGAACTAGCCATGACATAAGGCCCGTGAGTCAGCCAAAACATAATTCATGTATCGTAGGTTTCATGCATAGTTGAAGATCATACATATAACTTGAAAATCATCAAATTTTTATGGGTAATTGAATAAGTCCATATTTAAATCATAATTCATGCTAGTATTGTAAATATCATCAATCGAAGTGGAGATCATAAATCGATTCATCGTAGATCATATTTAGATATGCTTAATTTAATAGAAATCGAAATCAATAATTATATAAACGAAATAGTCATAAAATCTTCTCAAAATTCATTAAATATAATTTAAATCACAATTTAAAACAACTCATTTGTAAATCATTAGATTTTCATAAAATTGAATTAAAGCCCTATGAGATTTTTGGTAGATTTTCATAAATTAATAGGGAATAGGCATGGGTGTGAACAGAAACACCCATTTGTAACCCTACATACCTGGGTTGATGATCCCTTGAATTCTTTTGAAGATCCAAGATGAATTGAGAAGTTGGAGGTGATGAGCCCTAGCTTCTTCTTGAGAGAAATATCAATCTATGGATGTTTGAAGAGGGTGAGGATTTAGGCTAGGCTAATCCATTTAATCTGACCTTAAGGAAGCCCAAAAAGACGTCATTTAGGAGTTAGAAGCGTAGGAGTTTACCAAAACTCACCCAAACTGCCAAAAAAAGACCTGGAACCGGAAGTTCCAATGACCAACAAGAAGGGTCATTGGTTGATACAACGGCCCGTTCTGAGGTCCGTTGTTACCTTCTATTGCTGAACTAAACTGCTCATAACCTTTTTCTCCGAACTCCGATTGATGCAAAGTCGGATGAGTTGGAAATAGGACTTCAAGGGATTGAATATGAGGTGCTAAATCATCCAAAAAAATTTCCTAAACTGATAGATATGGTCATTTGAAGTTGACCCTTGTGAGAACTTATACCAACACTCAATCGGTAAAGGGGCTCTCAACTCAACTTTGTGCTAGAGATTCCTTATAACCATAATTTGCATGTAATTACCTTCTTATACTTAGAAATTGATCTTAAAACCTTGCTTCCATAAATTCACTAGCTCGGGTCTATCATATACCTAGAACGTTTTCAAACTTAGTACGAGATTTTCAACAAACTAGAAGAACAAATGACCCATCCAACGGGTTGTGGTAACAAACAACTAACTGTTGGTCCGTCTATTGGTTTCCCCCATTCTTCCTTCAAAATTATCTTAATCTACTTCAATGATTACAAATAATGATCGGTTCAATAAAGCCACGGTCCGAACAATCCCCTCGTGGGTTCTGGGAAAATTTCTAATAGATTTCTGGTAATGAAACAACGAGCACTTCCAATGACCCATTTTACCCCACAACGAACCGTACTGAGGTTCGTTGTATGGTTTTGGTGTTGTTTTCTTGTTGTTTTCTATTGTAAGCCTCAGGTCTAACCTAGGGAACATTTGCGGTGTTACAGTAGGTTTATATCCTATCTTCCGGTGAGAAAGTTGATAGCAAAGGGTTGCATTTATCATATTGTCAGGGTTCAGGATGTCCAAGCAGAATCCCCGATTCTCCAGTATATTCCTGTGATTAATGAATTTCCAAACGTGTTTCCAGATGAACTCCCTAGCATCTCTCCGGAAAGGAAAATCGATTTTTCTATTGACTTGCTACCAAGAACCCAACCTATATCTATCCCTCCATACCGAATGGCTCCTCCTGAGCTTTGAGAGTTGAAAGAACATTTGAAAGATCTATTAGATTAGGGCTTTATCAGGCTGAGTACTTCACTATGGGGTGCGCCAGTTCCGTTTGTGAGAAAGAAAGATGGATCCCTCCGAATGTGTATGGATTATGGACAGCTAAATAAAGTCACTATCAAGAATAATACCCTATTCCCAGGATAGATGAGGTGTTTGATCATCTATAAGGGGCGAAGTATTTCTCTAAGATCGACTTAAGGTCTGGTTATCATTAGGTGTAGATTCGGGAGAGAGATATCCCAAAAATGGCTTTCAGGACCAGGTATGGACATTTTGAATTCCTACTCATGTCCTTCGGGTTAACGAGTGCTCCTGCAGTGTTCATGGATCTGATGAACAACATCTTTAGGCCGTATCTATATTTTTTGTGATAATATTCATTGATGACATTCTGGTGTATTCCAGCTCAGAAGCAGAACGTCGAGATCATTTGCGAATAGTGCTTCTGATTCTCAAGGATCGCCAGTTGTATGCTAAATTTTCTAAATGTGAGTTCTGGCTGAATTCGGTACCCCTTTTGAGTCATATTGTGTCGGATGCTGGTGTTCAGGTAGATTCACAGAAGATTGAGGCAATAAAGACATGGCCTATACCTACAACTCCAACTGAAGTACGCAGTTTCCTGGGATTAGCTGGGTATTATAGAAGATCTGTAGAAGGGTTTTCTACCTTATCAACGCTTCTGACCAAGTTAACTCAACAAGCAGCTAAATTTCACTGTACTAAAGCGTGTGAATAGAGTTTTCAGAAAAATAGGTTGGCATCCTCTTCCTCATATTCATATATGGGGATTTAGTGATTTGTGCCTTGGGTCATCGAGTTTTCGAAGGAGACTTTGATTAGTATTAGCTTTGCCAGAAGGTTCAGAGGGTTAAGCAGTATATTGGGATGCTTCAGGCATTGGATTAGGGTGTGTTCTGATGCAACACTGAAAGGTAGTTGCTGATGCTTTGAGCCAGCTGAGGAAACATGAAAAGAAATGCCCCACCCACTATCTGGAGTTAGCTGCAGTGGTTCATGACTTAAAAATATCTATATGGCATCCATGTAGATGTTTTTACCGATCATAAGAGTCTCCAGTATATATTCACTCAGAAAGAGTTGAATCTGCGGCAAGGACTACGATGTGAATATTTTATATCATCCAGGAAAGGCTAATATCATAGCAGATGCCCATAGTTGTAGATCGATGGGGAGTTTAGCACATTTGAGGCCAAAATAGTGGGAGTTGGCCCGAGAATTGCATCAGTTAGCTAGCTTAGCCATTCGAATAATAGACTCAGAAAATCGTGGGGCTGTGATTCAGAATACCACAGTATCATCCTTGGTTATAGAAGTAAAAGAGCGGTAGTATGAAGATCCTTACTTACCACGGCTCATAGATAAGGTACAACAGGGAGAAGTATCAGCTTTCGAGGTAACTAAAGACGAGGTTCTAAGACTCAGTGGTTGCCTTTGCGTTCCAGATGTAGCAGGGCTCCGCCAGCAGATTATGGCTGAGGTACACTACTCTCATTACTCTTTTCATCCGGGTTCGATGAAAATGTACCATGATATAAAAGAGATTTATTGGTGGCCTGGAATGAAAAAGAGTGTCATAGAATTTGTAGCACAATGACCTAACTGCTAGCAGGTAAATGCCAAACAAAAAAAACCTAGTGAATTGACACAGGAGATAGCGGTGCCTATGGGGAAATGGGAGGTAGTCAACATGGATTTTGTGACAGGATTACCCCGTACCAGGCATATATTTAATACTATCTGGGTGATTTTTGACAGATTGACGAAGTCAACTCATTTTCATCTCGTCAGGACCACTTTCTAAGCCGAGGACTATACTGAGTTATATATTAGGGAGATAGTTAGACTATATGGTGTTCCAGCATCCATTATTTCTGACAGATGGGCACAATTACACAACTAGATTCTGGCGGTCATTTTAGAAAGGCTTGGCAACAAAGGTTAATTTGAGTATAGCCTTCCATCCTCAAACAGAGGGGCAGACAGAATGTACAATTCAGACACTTGAGCATATGTTGTGAGCATACATGTTAGACTTCGGGGGTAGTTGGGATGAGCATTTACCCCTCATTAAATTTTCTTACAACAACAGTTATCATTTGGCAATTCAGATGGCACCATATGAGGCCTTATATGGGCAGAAATGCAATTCCCAGTTGGTTGGTTTAAAGTTGGAGAATCAAAGTTAATTGGACTAGAAATAATCCACCAATCAGAGGAAAAAGTAAAGCTTATCATAAAGCGCTATCTGACAGCTCAGAGTCACCAAAAATCTTACTCTGATGTGCGGCGTAGAGATCTGGAATTCATGTTGATGATTGCGTATTTCTAAATGTTTCGCCAATGCAGGGCTCAATGCGGTTTGATAAAAAGAGAAAGCTTATGAATCTGTTCACTCGGTCTATCATGTGTCAATGCTGCAGAAGTGTATAGGGGATCCATCCCGAGTTGTGCTAGTTGAGGATGTTCAGGTTACCGAGGGGTTAGCCTACAAAGAGATTCCAGTTGCAATATTAGATTGACAAGTTCACAGGTTAAGGACTAAAGATGTCGCCTCTATTAAGGTATTGTGGAGAAATAGGAATAAGGAAGAGATGGCCTGGGAAGCTGAGGATGACATAGGATCTTGATATCCTCATTCGTTCCAAGATTATCCAGATTATGTAGTTAAGGTATAGTTGTTGTTCACCTGTTATTTTACGATTCATGCTATCTATACTGTTCGGTGGACCACCATTTTGTTGTGAAATAGTTGCTATAGTGCCCTGTAAGATACCTGTATTGGACTTTTCTACGTTACAGGTATTTTCAGATAGTCAATATTAGAAGGGAGACTCTGCCAAAATTTTTTTCCAGAACACTAGTTAAAAGAGTTAACTCCTATAAGTTGAAGTTGACATTTGAGGATGAATGTTTCTAGGGAGGAGGATGTTACACCCCGTAAGTTCCTATCATTTAGTCGGCATATTCGAACATAATTCGAGAGTTTTAGAGTATGACGCATACAAGAAAGAGCCTAAGGAAAGGACGTTCGAGCGTTAAATCAAGGTAGCGAGGGAGAAGGCCGGAGCAAGCTGTAGCAGGGGCAGCGTGTCATGGACCCCCTCCCTCCGTGTTGGGCACCGTGACACGCCCATAAATGGGTGCGTTGGGGGCTGTGACATGGACCTCCATTTCCACCACCCAATGTTATGTAAATTCAATAGATTCATTTGGTTTAATATCAAAATAAGAGACCTTCATCTAGAGAGAGAGCAATAGGACATTTTCATGAAAATTTGTTTCGGTTACGCTGCTAAATGCGGTCCAAACTCAAAATTAACTTCAAGTATCGAGTTCTAAGCCTGCAGGGAGCATTAATACAGAATTAGTTTCTTGAAATACGCCCGGTGAACCAGAATTCCACTAAGAAGAAGTTATCAAAATTACTCCAAATTGATTCCTAAACAGTCACAGGCATCAGTAAAGCATTTCTCCATTTTGAACTCTGGGGAAACTATGGCATTTTTTCCATATTCTTTGAAGTTGAAGTATTATTATTATTAGCATTAACATCTATCATTTTAAGCCGAATTTGGTATTGAAATTAGTCTCTTTCTACCAGTATTACGATTATAGTTTGGAAGAGCTATTGAATACAAATTGAAACTCGTTAGATAATTGAGAATCAGCAGCTATGGTATGTTAAGGTGAATTCCTCTGGAAAGTTAGTTCTATAGCATTTTAATATAGTTTGAATCCAAGTAAAGGAGCCAGAAGAATTTTTATTGTGATTAGCTTTGGCTATTAGCTGAGACCAATACTCTATGTTTAATTTGGGATTGACATTGCCCTGTATAGCCTTCCATGACCAACCCCAGGTTATTAGCTGTGTCGTTTCCTTCCAGAGGCTATATGACGTTGCTCCAAGGAGCCATATGCCGTTCCAAGGGATGATGATGAGGCCCAAGGGCCTTGTACAGCCCATTCCATGGCTGGACAACCAGTTCTATGCCGTATCGGCATCACATCCCATTGAGCCTGGTGCCCAGGGTTCAGTTATCAGGAGTCCACTGGACTCATACACAGCTATAGTTCAGGGGCTGAGTGGGCTCAGTTGTAGACCTAGGGGACCGGTAGGTTGGCAATAGTTACAAGTTGACTCATTTTAACCTTATTAGGGGTATGTATATTTAAGTGTGCTTACCAGGGCTTATAGGGGCCCCGAGTAGGTTATTTGTGCTGTTTGTACCTTCAAGCTTATGGGGTCAGGTAAAGTTCCTTTTTGAACTATTTATTGACAGATTAGGTAGTAGAAAGTTAAGTTATTCAGGTTATAACCCTATCCCTTTTACTCAGTTACTTTAGTTTCATTTCAAGTTTATTCAGTTATTTTTTGTTACTGCCTTACAATTCCGTACATATTGTACTGGCGCCCATCCTTGGGGCACTGCATTACTTTCCTACAGGTGCGGATGGACGCGGATAAGGACCTTACTAGCATCCATCTATAATTAGTAGTACAGTTTGTTCCTTTCCTTCAGAGCTAATAGTTTTAAGGTTTACTCTTTTTATTATACAGTTTATGGGTAGGTCGGGGCTCTATCTCGACCATTATTCCACTTCTAGAGGCTTGCAGATTTACACTTTCCCTGTGGTTAGTTTGTTGTTGGCCATGTGAGGTCTTATTTAGCTGTTAGGTAGTATCCTTGTCAGCCACAACATAGTTTAGTGCCTGATTTTAATCCTGCTAAAACTAGACATCATGGTGGTCTTGTCGGCCCACATAGGATCCTCTTTTTATTTCCTGTTGTTGGTTAGCTGTTCTCTTTTAAAAGTGGTTATACGGCCTTGTCAGTCGGAGGCTGTGTTTACAGCTGAGATATAGCTCATTGTTTTCTTGAGTTGAGTTGCAGGCTTACACCAGACGTGTATAGGCCCAGCCAGATAAGTCAGATCACAGTATGGTATTGGGTTCCAGTCATGCCTCCCAAGGTGGGGCATGACACTTCGATTGATTAATCATTAGATGAGTTGAAAGCTTGCTTCTTAGGGATTCAATTTACGGGTAGAACACCCGAAAATACTTTGTATACTGAAAGATATGATCGTCTAAAGTAGACCCTTTCCAATTCTACGCACTTTCTCTTCATACATGCTTCTCTTCTCACATACGGCCATCATATGGACCGTACTTCCTATGTACGCTCCATGTGCTTCTTCCTAATAAGGAACTAGTGACTCCTTTATCTTCCCATCCACTTATTATCCTTTGGGAGGTCGTAGATTAATTCTACCTCCTACTTTTACCCATTCTTGGCGAAAATCACTAAAATCAATCCTTTTAATTTGTAACCAAATCCAAACTCTCTTAACATATTATAACTCATGATTTACTCCACCAAATGCTTAAGATTTATTAAAAGAATTCAAGGTCAATTTTACCCACATACATAGAGCATTTCAAATTTTAGCAGGACGGCACGAGGTGTTATAATATCTCTCTATAAATTCATCCTCGAATGCTGGTAATGAGCGTAAATGAATCTAATTTTGGGATTTTCCAAAATTTTTGATAGATCTTCCTTTGTAAATAGAGCTATCCCAAATTCTTAAATCTGTGTTATTCATTATTATGTGGCTACCGTTTCGCTAGCTGTTTACCAAGGAGAAGTTCGGTTCATTTTATTTCTGCTGGATGCATACACTATTAAGATATGTGATTTTTTAAAAGTTGCTGCTATTCAAATTAACTTATTGAAAACACTATTTATTTTTGAGGTTATTTGGATAATTCATGGTTGTTTATGTTTGGTTTGGGGGCTATTCATTTGGTTTCTGGTTTCCTATTTTCTCTGCATGTCATACTGGTTAGTCATTTAGATAAGGCATTTAAATTTTGTGTGTGGTAGTCATATGTAAAATAGTATCCATTGACCAGGTTTACTTAGAAAAAGGTAAAGTTCCAATGGTCGGAGACATGTGAGAAAAGCTTCCAAGAGTTGAAGACTCGACTTATTTCAGCACCAGTGTAGACCCTACCCGAGGGTACCGATGGTTTTTTAGTATATTGTGATTCTTCGAGAATCAGACTTGGGTGTGTGTTGATGCAGCATGGGAAAGTGATAGCGTATGCCTCAAGACAATTGAAAATCCATGAGAAGAATTACCCGACCCATGATCTTGAGTTTGCTTCAGTGGTGTTTGCATTGAAGATATGGTGACATTACTTGTATGGAGTCCACTTGAATGTATTTACGGACCACAAGAGCTTGCAATAGGTATTTACATAGAAAGATCTCAATCCTCAACAAAGGAGGTGGTTGTAGCTACTTAAGGACTACGATATGAGTGTTCTTTACCACCCAGGTAAGGCTAATGTTGTAGCGGACACACTTAGTAGGCTCTCTATGGAGAGTGTGTCCCACTAGGATGAGGGAAAGAAAGAGTTGGTGAAAGATGTCCATCGACTTGCAAGGTTGGGATTTAGATTGGTTGACTCGACCGATGGCGGTGTTGTTGTGCAAAACGAATCCGAATCATCCTTTGTGACTGATGTGAAGGCTAGACAAGATGAGAATTGGATGTTGGTAAAGCTTAAAGAAGCCGTCCGGAGTCATAAGGTGGAGGTTCTCTTCCAAGGGGGAGATGGTGTGTTGCGGTACCAGGGTTGTCTGTGTGTTCTAGACGTAGATGATTTGAGGGACCGAATATTGCATGAGGCACATGGATCCATGTACTCTATCCATCCGGGTGCCACCTAGATGAATCATGATTTGTGGGAAATATATTGGTGGAACGGCATGAAGAGGGATATTGTAGAATCTGTAGCCAAGTACCCGAACAGTCAGCAAGTGAAGGTCGAGCACCAAAGAACGGGAGGCGTACATCAGGATATTAGCATTCCTACATGGAAGTGGGAAGAAATAAATCTGGACTTCATAACTGGGTTGCCCCGTACACGCCATCAATATGACTCCCTTTGGGTGGTGGTTGACAGGTTGACCAAGGCGGCACATTTCCTGCCAGTGAAAATCACAAATTCAACGGATGAATATGCCAAATTGTATATTCGGGAGTTGGTTCAATTTTATAGAGTGCCCTTGTCTATTATTTCAGACCGAGGTACTCAGTTTACCTCCTAGTTCTGGCGGTCTTTTCAGAAAGGGCTTGGGATTCAAGTTAAACTCAACACAGCCTTTCATCCGCAAACGGATGGCCAAGCCGAAAGAACAATCCATACTCTCGAGGACAAGTTGAGAGTATGTGTGATGGATTTCAAAGGTAGCTGGGATGATCATTTTCCCTTGATCGAGTTTTCTTATAACAACAGTTATCACTCTAGCATCTAGATGGCGCCAGT
Organism: Datura wrightii; assembly: GCA_035772735.1. Classification (NCBI taxonomy): domain Eukaryota; kingdom Viridiplantae; phylum Streptophyta; class Magnoliopsida; order Solanales; family Solanaceae; genus Datura; species Datura wrightii. The sequence goes on along the minus strand of JASDFA010000007.1, from coordinate 7,695,065 downwards.
CGAGATTCTTTATGGACGAAGGTGTAGATCATCCATTGGATGGTTTGAGGTTGGTGAGGCAACTATGATAGGGCCTGATTCGGTTCATGAGGCTACGGTAAAGGTTCAGTTGATAAGGGACCTGTTGAAAACCAATCAGAGTCGTCAAAAGTCATATGTGGATGTGAGAAGAAGAGATTTGGAGTTTCAGGTAGACTATTGGGTATTATAAAGGTATCTCCCATGAAGGGAGTCATACGGTTTGAGAAGAAAGGAAACCTCAGTCCCCGCTATGTTGGTCCCTAGCGGATCACGAGAAGAGTTGGTAAGGTAGCGTATGAGTTGGACCTGCCCTCAGAGTTATCTTCTGTACATCCCATGTTTCATGTGTCACTTTTGAAGAAATGTTTGGGGGATCCAGCCCTAGTAGTTCCGGGGTTAGACGCTCCAACAGCTCTAGGAGTTCTCGTTCTCTCTTTTCTTGATTTTCCCCAGCGTCGGTGTCAAGGACAGCCTCAGTTATGAAGAAGTTCCTATGGAAATATTAGACCCTCAAGTTCGGAGACTAAGGAACATAGAAGTAGCATCAGTTAAGGTCCTATAGAGAAATCAGCATTTTAAAGGAGCTACGCGGGAAGACAAAGCGAATATAATGGCTAGATACCCGCATATATTCTCTACCGGGTCAGTTTCGACTTGAGGTATCAGTTGTGCTCTATGACTCTATTTAGTTTTCCTATTCAGTTCATGTCTTCAAGTTTCCTTTATATGTATGAATGTGTATGTGAAGCATGAGATCAGTTCAGCTATGTGATATGAATCAGAGGTAGTCATTCTAAAAAATTTCCATTAAAATGATTAGTATTTGAATATGATAATTGGATGTCCTTTTTTCTGCTTGTTCCTACGTTTGAGGAAGAATCTTCCCAAGGGGGAGATACTGTAATACCCCGAAAGTGCATAAGAATAGACCCAGAAGTTAAAAGTTGAAAACTGCAGAAATTAGGAAAAATTGCACAAGATAGGTGACCTAACGTCTCGTGGTACCAAATCAAGGGTCATTGTTTGCAGCCGCTGGTTAAGGAAGGCTGGGTGGCAGTAGAGACAATGTATGACACAATGACTCGTTGTTGGGAACAACGAGTCATTGTTAGCAGGTGTTGGATGACGTTGGGTTCAGTAGGTGGCATACAACGGTCCTTCCGACGACTCGTTGTGGGTTGTAATGCGTCGTTGTTATCGGTCATTATTTTGGTGCAATAATTTCCAGTGTAGATGACGGATCAATACCAAAACTTGTTGGAATGAACCACGAGTCGTGGTGAGGCCCGTGGTAAGCAGGTTCAAATTTTGTGATGAGCAAACAACAAACGATGTAACGGATCATTGTTTCAAAGGATGAGTCATCCTATCCGCCCATTGGTCAGTTCCGAAAGTAAGCTACAACTGTGCAAACCACGAGCAACAGAATGGGTCTTCGTTAGCTCTAATGATTCATTAGTTCCTTCCATTAGTTCAACTCGGCCAGTTTTTAGGGAAGATTCAGTAAGGGCATTTTCGACTTTTCCACACTATGAGACCCTAAAATACGTCATTTAACTTATGGAAGGTGGGTTTTCAGGGGGGATAATTTATCCTAAGTCCCATTCATGCATGCAAGAGTATAGGGAGGTAATCAAGGGTTATTCAAGGCTCTTCTCTTCAATTCTTCCAATTCCCTTCTTAGGCATTCAAGGGAAGTTAAGAACCAGTTATTCTCAAGTATGGAAGGCTATCAATGGGTGTTTCGTTACTCACCCATACCTATTCCCTACAATTTTATGAAAATTCTATCAAAAGCTTATATGGTTTTGAATTAGATTTACATGAAAATCTAATGATTTCTATTAGGCTTGGTGATTTTTTAATATTATCATATTCTAATGGGTTTTGATCAACTTTATGATTTAAATTATCTATATTAATATTGATTTCTTGATTTCTATTGAAGTTAGCCTAATTATGCATGAGCTATGATAAATCAATTTATGATCTACTATTTCCATTGATGATATTTACAAGTCTAGCATAAATTATGATTCAAATTATGGATTTATGATATTAGCGATCATGATTTTATAAATTTCAAGCTATATGCATGATTTAAAAGTACATATGAACTTTTGAATCACGAATCATGTTTTGGCCAACTCACGGGCCTTATTTCATGGATAGTTCACATATGTACAATAATGTTTATGATTATCATGATTTAAATAGCCCGTGAACTCATGCAAGTTATACTATGAGCACTATATATGTTTTGGGAGTAGTATCAAACACCGAGTTGATTCGGGGCCAAGGTTCTGCTCTGGACCTCATAAACTACGTGCCACCATAGGTATGTTGGGACCTCCTATGTGACTGTCCCCAGACCAAATGGCCCTTTTCATGGAGATATCACACTTTCGTGGTTCTACCCTTGGCAAGGTACGGACACCCTTCCGCTAGGGTTACAAGTCGGGCTTCATATGTGCTCATATGGGGTATGTCGGTTAAGAGAATCTCCCACTATTCCTCATGATTTATGCATGTTATGATTATGTATTTTGGCACAAGGCATGTTAAGTAAAGCTCTCTCCTTATGATTATGATCATATTTATATTATGAATGTTTAGAAAACCTTGGGCCTTATGTTATGCTACGATGATTATGATATGAGCATGATGTCCTACTCTCATGATCATTTATGAGTTTTATATTTTTTAAATGTTCGTTTGACTTACCTTGCATACTCATTACATTCCACGTACTGACCGCATGCTTTCTATGTTGTATCTTTTATGCTACAGGACTCTGCTCTCAGGCTCACCCTCCTTAGTAGCTCCTCAGAGTTTGCTATCACCTTACTTGGAGAGTCCTCATGTTTCGAAGGCCATATGTTCAGACTCTATTATTTGTCTTTCAGTTTCAGTATCATAGGGTTAGTTGGGGTTTGTCCCATCAACCCGTCTTTCATGATTAGAGGTTTTTCAGCCTATAAGTTGTACTTAGTCGTCATGTATGGATCATGTATTGTCTTCTCTCCATTCTTATGACATGTTTATGTTTTATTATGTTAAGTCTTCCGCTTATGTGAATGAATTAGATGTATGCTCATGCCATGGGTCGAATTGAGGTCTTTTGGGGCTCCATGTCCCATGTCTACGATTCAGGTGTACGTGCAGGTCATGAAAAAATTCAACATTTTCTGCCATAGAATGATCTTGGTCCGTTTCCCCACCTATCTCGCCATAGACTTAGTTAAATTTCCATCAATTTCATCTTCGGATAGTCTCTGGCGTGTTGCCCCCTTCATCTCGCCAAGGTGTTCGTCAAATTTTTCTATGTCTGGATACCTTTGGTGCGGGGCGCTACTCATCTCGCCAAATTTTTAGAGTCTAATTTCTCTTATGTTTCAGGGCTGGCGTGGTGCACCAGACTGAAGTTTTTGTTCACTGAAGTTTGGGACTTGGTGCAGGGCGGCAGCCATAGCACCAAACCCGTCAGCTCCTCAAATCTTCATTTCTTGCATCATTTTGAGACCATTTTGCTTAGTTTCTTGATCAAATCAACTCGAATAGTTTGTTAGTACATAAAACACACACAATCATGAATTTGTGCATAAATTAAGGATTATGAACTCTAAACATGATCAAATATGGGTAAAAACATGGAAAATAGGCATAAAAATATGCCCAACATCTCTAGGGTTGAGCATACCTCTAAAACACCCTTTCCCAAGCTTAAATGATGTAGTTTAGGACTTAGGAGCTTAGGAATTACGAAAATGACCTTAATGATTTCCCAGGAAAAAATATGCTGCCAGCTACCACGACTCGTACCACGAGTACCGTCAAACTATGACTCGTGGTATCCTCCCGTTGCCAGAACGACCCTATTTCCCCACACTCTAATTCTTACCACAAATGCCTACTATGACCTATAGTTACCTTCTAGGGGTCGTACAAGAACTTGTATAACCAGCACTTGGAAGTCAAATATCATGCTATGAATCTTGACTACTAGTCGTACCTTCTCACCACGACTCGTGGTGTGGACTCATGGTTGGAAGGATGAGCCTCTGAACCTTCCCAACCACAAAAACCATGAGTCGTACCTTGAGACGATGGGTCATTGAACCTATTCGTTGCTTCTGCATCCAACTTCCAACTTCCCAGCTTCTAACCATGGGTGCAAACCACGAACCATTGTTTCCTACAACGAGTCATACCATGTTTCCTACTATCAATATTTAGCATATTAGAATCATACCACAACTGATATAATGATCCATTACATCGACCTACTAGTCGTACCATGCCTCGTTGGTCCAATAGCTGTCATGTCATGACCCGAGCATAGGCCCGGATCGAGATACGGGACAAGACAACCCGAGAGACTCCAAGTGGCCATGGATGAACATAGAAGCTAAGAGCGTACAACAAGTGAAACATGATAAAATATAACAATGCTTAAGTGGAAGACTGCATACATATCAATCTAAAACAGAGTCAACAATGACAAGCTAATTTCTACATAATGTCTAAAAAAGCCTCTAACATAACTGATGAGTTGATGGGACAATATTCCCAACTAGATCAACAAAGTCTGTAACTGAAAGAATGTAACATTAGATAACTGAATGTCCTCGAAGGATGAGGACTCACCAACACTAGCTGGAAATGCCTGAGGGGAAAGCAAGACTAGTGATGTGGCTGAGACTGATCCCTCAAACCCGTATCATGAAACGATACAACATAGAGTATGCAGTAAGTACTTGGAATGTATAAGTAAAAATAGACAGTTAAAATACATAAGAGTTCATAAGAGTAAGACAGCATGATCATAAAGTAAATATCATAATGTAAATATAAGGGCTCAAGGTTTTCAAACCATTCATAATCCAATCATAATCATAGTCATAAGAGAAAACTTTATAAAACATAACTTGAGCCAAAGAAACACAAACATAACCATGAATAATTCATGAGGAACAATGGCAGGACTCGTCTTAACCGACACCATCATGATAAAGCCTTATATGATCCACACCATTTCGCCAAAGTGGTCAGGACCTCCCCCGGCTTGCTAGGAAAGGGGACGTGCGTGCCTGGTGATATCGTAGGGATCCAGTAATAAATATATATATATCTACTATGGCACGTAGTTCTGAGACCACGGGGTTTACCTGAATGCCGGGTCTACTTGGTGCTAGACATTGCTCCCAAAAATATGCATGTGAGGGCTCGTATAATAATCGTAAAAGCATTCATGAAGTTCATGGTCAAATAAAATAATAATATGATGGATCCCACTTGAAGAGTGATTAGCCATGAATAGGATCCCATGAATTGTCCAAGAGTCATAAATCCATAAATAGAGATAAACCCCAATAGATCATGAACTTGAATCTAGAAATGAAATACATGGAATTGAGAAGAATTTAGAGCATGAGAGTGAAAGAAACTCTCATACATAGTCTCACATACTTTGGTAAATCTAATTTACACTTCCTCTTGAAAGCCCAAAGGAAATTGGAGAGAAATTGGGGAATTCTTAAAACTTGATCTCCAAGAAAGAACTCTCATTTGTATGCATGGAATAGTAAGGCTTAGAATAGGTTTAACCCTATTAAAACTGTTACACTCCATAAATTCTTGACATTTAGATGGCTTATTCACATGTTGGTTAAGAGTTTTAGAATGCCATACATGCTAGAAAAAGGCCTGGGGAAAGACCGGACAAGTGCCACGTCGAACTATCGCAAGAGGAGGCTGGCAAGGCCCCCTCCGCGATGGCCAACATGTCACGGAGGGCTCACCTCCGCGATGGCCAACATGTCACGGAGGGCTCACCTCCGCGATGGCCAACATGCCAAGGAGGTGAGGTTCAGCCTCAAGTATATAAAGCCCCCACTTCGTTTTTTGGTGATAATTATCAGATAAATTCTAGTGAGCAAATAGAAAACAGAGAGGACGAAGGGTTTGATATAAATCCCTTCAGTTTACGCTATTAAATGCGGTCCAAACTCGAATTAATCTTGGGTAGTGAAGTATTAAGCTGTAGGGAGCATTCCTACAGAGTTAGTTTCGTGAAATTCGGCCTGCGAATCAGCGCCTACCTAGCTAAGGTAAGTGGAATTGCTCCAAATTATTGTCAATATACTCCTAGCCCTAAAGTGAGTATTTCTCCCTTCCAGACATTCGAGAAATAGCAAGTTTTCAGCTGATTTTCGATGAGTCAAAGTTTGGGCTATATATATATCCAAAGTAGTATTTTCTTCAAAAATATTGATGAATTTAGTTCTATTTCTATGAATATGAATGCAGTTGGAAGAAATAGCTGAAAATTAGCTGAGTTACGTTAGATACTCAGAAAGTTAACGGACAAGGTATGTGAAACTAGTTTCTTATGGCAAGTTAGTAATTCCAGTAGAGCAAATTAGTATAAATTCTAGTAGAAAGTTTCCAAAACAGTACAACATGCCCACTATGTAATTTAGTAAAGTACGTCAGGATATATTATTTGCGTGTTCAACCGAAACATAGTAGAGCAATATAAGATCCGTTAAAGTATTTAAGAAATGGAATAGTAGCTTAATATGAATTTTGGAAAGCATGTTAGAGATACTAAATCATGTTTACCATGAAACTTTTTTATACAGCATGATTCATAATAGAAGTACTATATCTTGTCTCCAGTATCAGATTCAGCACAGTATGACAGAGATTATACATATACCGTTATCAGTTTCAGCATGTATTATATATACACACATTAATATCATTAGCTTCAGCATGTATCGTATGCAGTTAGTATTATGAGTTGAGACTTGATTGTATTGTTTTGGGTTGGATTATCTAGCATTCATGACTGCCCCAGGGTTAATAGCTGTATCGACTCATCCGCCAGAGGGAGAGGATACGTCGCTCTATAGAGTGGCATGCCGTCCCCTAGGGGACGAAGATGGGAAGCCAGTTTCCCCATATTTTGCCTTGGTCGGCTTTTATACACCCCCGTCGAGCGGGTACGCCCGTGGTGTTGATTCAGGAGTCCTCTGGACTCAGGTACGGTTATAGTCAGGGGCTCAGCGGGCCCATGTGCGTACCCAGGAGACCGACAGGATGCTTGTAGTTACTATGGGAGATGGGATGACCGGGGTAGGGGTATAGATTTCGTGTTGGTTGTACCTTCCAGCATATGGGGGCCAGGTAAGGTTTAGGTGTGCTATGTTATGTTATGTTATGCTATATTGTTCCATGCTATGTTAGTTATAAATAGATAGATAGTAGAATGCTACGTTACCAGGTATGACTCCTACTCCATTCAGCATAGTTGAGGATACTCTTCAACTCGTACTTTCAGTCTGTTACAGTCTATTTCTTTCTACTTCAGTTTTATCAGTTATATTTCTTGTCTTCAGTTATTTTCCAGTTGTTGCTTGCATACTCAGTACCAGCGGTACTAATGCCCATTTGGGGCGCTGCATTACTTTCCTGTAGGTACTCATAGACGAGGAGCCGATGCCTCATGATTCTAGCTGGCAAACAGACTCATCAGCTCCTGTCATCCGGAGCTAGAAAGCTAGAGGTTTATTCCTTTTCTTTATTGTACAGTATGGGTAGGCCGGGGCCCTATCTCGACCATCTTATCAGTATTCTTAGAGACTTGCAGATTGTACATTCCCTATGGTTAGTTGTACCAGTCGTGTGAGGCGGTGTGTATGTTTTAGTTATGATGGCCGTGTAGGGCCTTATTAAGTCGGTAGTGGTGACCTTGCTTGCCACGTAGAAGTTTAGCACTTGTTTTCTTGATTCAGAAATAACTAGACAGCATGGTGGCCTTGTTGGCCCGCATAGGTTCCCTATTAATTCAGTTGTTCTGGGTAGCTGTTGTTTGCTTACAGGTGGCTATAGGCCTAGTCGGCCGGAGGCTGTATTTACAGCCGTTATATAGCCCGTCATTTTCTTGAATAAAGAGTTAGGGCCAGCCTGGCACCAGAAGTTCTTAAGCTCAGCTAGCCTAGTAGTCTAGGTCCTAGTAGGGTACCAGGTTCCAGTCATGCCTCCCAAGGCGGGGCATGACAAACTTGGTATCCGAGCAGGTCGTATCCCAGGGAGTATGCAAGCCATGCTAAGTAGAGTCTTGCCTATGGATGTATTGTGCACCACATACTATAGGCAGGAGGCTGCAAGGCATGATAAGATGGTTGCTTTTTATTCTTATTCAATTGTGTTGTAGAGCGGTACATTATAGGGTTGAGTCCCTAGAGCTTACTATATTCTTTGGTTACAGATAAAATGTCAGACTAGCGACATCCTATCACACGCCGAAGATTGGACACTGTAGTAGGTGAAGGAACCAGCAGGATGCCTCACCCTCGTTTAGAATCAGACCGATCAGAGGGTAATACAGAGGCATCGTCCCAACCTTCGCAGCAGTCTCCACCACATCAGGAGCCACTTGGGGCAAAACCACCTCCAGCAGTCCATATACCGATACCTTCTGATCAGGAGGTCAGGAGTGCGGTAGTCATGTTAGCACAAATGATGGCTGCTCAGCGTCAGCCGATGCCGTCTGCAGTTGCAGAGTCGTCAGGAGGGCCCGGTAGTTTGAGGGTCCGGGAATTTTTGGCTTTGAATTGGCAGCATTCCAGTTATGGGACATTGCCGTGTTGTGGTATGAAAGCTGGGAAAGGTCCCGAGGGAGAGATGTTTCCCCTCCGACCTGGTCCAGCTTCTCAGGAGCTTTTCTGGTCACTATTTACCAGAGGAGATTGGACAGGCCCGGGTGGACCAGTTTTAACATTTAGAGCAGGAGACCATGAGTGTTCGAGAATACGCCTTGCGGTTTGATTCTTTGGCCTGATATGCACCAGCCTTTGTTGATACCATGGCATCCAGAGTACACCGCTTCATCATGGGGTTGAATCCAGAGTATGTTGAGACTTGTATTACGGCTACTCTATGGGAGGACATGGATATTGCCCGAGTTCAGGCATTTGCCCAAAATGTTGAGGGCATTAGGCAGCGGCAGCGGGAGATCAGGAGGACCAGTCAGGAACAGCGCCGCTGGGATAGGCCGATTGAGTTACAGAGGGAGGTCCGGGGAGGACCCAATCCACGATTGTCAGACAGGCCGCCCAGGCCTCCGCCTCCACCATAGCTGCAGAGGGGCAGATTTAGTCGCAGGGATTCATGCATTTAGGTTAAAACCCCATAGATTAGACATAGAATTTCATACGTTTATAGAGGGATTAGGCATGGGTGTGAAAGGAATCACCCATTCATAACCCTACATACCTTTTGGTAGCTGATTCTAACACTTCTTTAGATGCCCAATAGGAAATTAAAAAGAAATTGATGAATGCTAATCTTGATCACCCTATCAAGTCTTCTACCTTGGATGCATGAATGAATGAGGCCTAAAATGAACTTAACCCCTTTAAAAGCCAATATTCATAACTCAAAATGACGTAGTTTAGACCTTAGGAACTTAGGAATTATGGAAAAGCCCTTACTAAATTTGTAGAAAATAACTATCAGGTGGTCCAAACAAGGGACCTAACAACTCGTGGTCACAGGTCACGACTCGTGGCTTAGCTCGTAAGGTTCACTCTCAATAGGTCTTCTGGGCTCTTATCGGGCAACCTCACGACTCGTTACTGGTGACCACAACATGTGGTCACCACCCGTTATGTACACTGCCTCTACTCTTCTCTTCTACTTCTAACTACGTTATGGTTGGGTATATTTGAAAATTTCACCTATGAAAAGGGTGATGAGGTTTGAGAAGAAAGGAAAACTCAGTCACCACTATGTTGGACCTTACAAAATCGTAAGGCACATTAGTAATGTGTCCTATGAGTGTGAGCAGTCTGTAGAGTTAGAATCGGTGTATCTAGTCTTTCATGTGACCCTATTAACAAAGTGAATAGGTGATCCTACCTCAATTTTGCCTTTAGAGAGTGTTGTTGTAAAGGATAGTCTCTCTGATGAAGAGGTTCCCGTTTATATTATGGACCATCAGGTTCTGAAGTTGAGGAATAAGGAGGTCACTTAAGTAAAGCTTTTATGGAGAAATCAGCTAGTTGAAGAAGCTACATGGGAGGTCGAAGCTGATATGATGGCTAGATACCCTTACCTTTTCCCCTCCAGCTCAACTTTAGCATTAGGTACTAAATTCCTCCTCAGTACTCTTTTCAGTTCATGTTGATCAATTCTATTCATGACATAGTGTGCTCTCTTGTTATATGAATTCTGTTAGTATGTCTATCTCATTTTGGAGTCTGTTACTCCTTCAGTATTTAGTTTATAATTTTCAATCCGGGATTGCAGTTCTTTCCCTCTCCTTCAAACTTATTTAGTCTTCATTCGAGGATGAATTTTCCCAAGGGGGAGATATTGTAACACCCCAAAAGTTCATAAGACTAGACCTGAAACTTGGAATACAAATAGCAGGGAACCAGAAAACTTTTCTCAGAGCGACTCGTCAGATGAGTCGTTATCAGAACCAAAAACCCATTAGAAGAGCCATTATCAGCCTCTACAATTTTCATCCCCTAGAATTAACGATACATAGAATGACTTATTGGATGAAGTAATGAGACGTCATGTCGCTCGTTATGACCAAGTCCAGAAACTTGACAAATCCTTCCCCGAAACAACAAACCCTGCGATGAGTTGTTGGTCGATATAGTGACTAATCCTACTAGCCATTAGATGAAATTCAAAAAGTGATCAAGTTCACTTTAGTGACCACGGGTGGAAACAAAGACTCGTTATATCATATAAGGGTCGTTCTATCTTTCCATCGGGAGATGTTTAGAATTGTTCAAATTTTTCCAGAAACCATGACTGAATTTGATGACCCATCATTTCCTTTAAAGGGCTGTCCTTTTAATCCATTGGTCGATGTTCAAAAACTAGTTCTTTGGACCCAAGACGAATGAATGGTCCTAACGAGTCATGTCACAACCAACAACTTGTTGTGTGACCCACTGGATCCTGATAGCAGTTTTTCAAACACTTTCTCCAGGTGCATTTTCATAAATTTTCACTATATTTTAATTCCTAAACTATGTCATTTTGGGATATTGTAGGGGGAATGTAAATGGTGTTAGTTGACACTCTCCTCACATTCTTAGAACCCCGTAAGAACTCAAATAGACTTCTCAAGTGAAAAGCTAGGGCTTCTGCTTCTTCTCGGAATTTTGAGCTTCTTCATCATAGATTTCTTCTACAAGTATGTGGGACTTCAACACAAGTTTTCTTTCACCCTTGTGTCCCAAGATTTCAGTAACCCTAGCCTTGATATGTTAGAAACCATGACTTAGGGTTTTTCCTTCTAATTGTTGAAATTCCCTACTTTTTGCGATGGCAAACTTTCATGTTTAAAAAGACTATAATTCATGTTAGTATTTTCAGCTATACAACATGTCTCCTATGATCTTTAACTTGACATGATTTCCTCATGAAATTTGCAATTATTCTTTATAGTATATTTATCAGTACCAACATACTCAATAACAGTAATATTATTCAAAATTAGTATTTGTCAGTTATGAATATATCCAGTACCCTTAGGTATCAGGTCTTTTAGGATCTTAGGACACTCCTAGATAAGTAGTTCTGACCTAGCCTTAAGACACTATTTTGAGCTATCAATACAATTTAGTTATTTTTTGTATATATATATATATATGTTATGTGTCATTAGTTGGGAGTAGTACTTAGCACCGAGCATGCCGGGGTTCAGTGCACCCAGGTTCCCAAAACTATGTGCCACCATAGGATTTAATCCAAATGGGTTTTACAGTCAATGATCGCACACTCCGGTCATTGTACGATGGCAAGGTACAGTGGGCCATATCAATGAGAAGTAAACATCGAACTCCACGTCTAGCTCACGTGGTTATATATAAGTTAACAAGCACTCCACGGTATAGCACAGTCATAGTCCATAGTCCAGTCTTAAAAATCTCAAATATGCTTATAACTTTAATTTCATATTCTTATTTCTTATAGTATTTTCTCCGATTTCCATACTATTTCAGTACTTATGATTTAGACATGGTTGTTGTATGTCATATCCATCCAGTTTATGCATTATCTGTACTTTTGTGTTTTATCTAATATCTCTCATACGTAGTACATTCCAAGTACTAACGCATACATTCTATGTTATATATCATTTCATAATTAGGCTCACATATCTAGCCTCAGCATCGCATTTATCTTCCCCGACGATATTCAGCAGTGTACTATTAGTGAGTCCTCATCTTTTGAGGACTTGAGATGTTTATTCTATTTTAGTAGTACAATTTAAGTTTTCCAAACTTATAGTTAGCTGGGGTCTTGTCACAGCAATTCATCTGTTAGTAGAGGCTTTCAGATAGTGTAGTATTAGTTTCAGCTTATATTTATCAGTTTTGTTTAAAACATCAAGTATTTACTATATTTTATCTTTTCTCATAAAAGATTGTTATTTTATGATTTAGTAGCTTCTGCTCAATTTTCTATCTCCATTCTAGTATGTCAATAATATGCTAAACCATGGGTTAGCTTGGGGTCACTTGTGACTCAAGTACCATGTCGCGACCAGGGTGTAGAGTCGGGTCGTGATATAAAACCATGATTGTTCCTTAGACCATGAAACATGTCCCTTTATTAATGGTGTCACACCCGAAAAGCCCCTAAGATTAGATCACATATTTTTCCAGCAGAAAAATCAACATATTGTCACAGAATGGGGTATGGTATGAACCCGTTACATGATACCACGCGTCGTGGTGGCCAGTAGTGAAATTTTATGTCCCAGATGTAATGACTCATGTGACGAGTCATGATGACAAGTGATGGGTCGTGGTATGGAGTCGTTGTATGAAGTTCATAAAATAGTGTATGATGGATTTCCTGACCACGAGTCATAGGATGTCTTGTGATAAGGAACGACGGGTCGTGATGAGTGTCAGTTGTATGAAGATCAAAGAAGTAAAAATCAGGCCCAGCTTGTAATGACTAGTCACCATGAGTCTTGGTGATAACCAATTACTCATGGTGTGAGTCGTGATGACAAGCAAGCAGATTTTATGTGTGAGGATATTTTTATAACTTTATGTGTTTTTAACTCCTAAACCAAGTTATTTTGGATTTCCTAAGAGGTGTATTTAAGGGTTAAACCTAGCATAAAGTCTCATTCCTTTCCTTACACCGTATATTGAAGATCAAAAGATCTCAAAGGAAAGCTAGGGCTCCTCTTCTCAATTTCTCTTGGGTCTAAGGCTAGTGACAAGACTCTTTAAGCCAGGTACGTGGGTTCATGAATGAGGGATTTGTTCCACCCTTATGTCCAATCTCAAAATCTAATTTCATGAATTCAATTCCTTCAAGTCTCAAATTATGATTTTCATTAATTTATAGTGTTAGACCCTTTTTATGTAAATTCCATGATAACTTATGGAATTTATTCGCGCATGATTCTACTTATGATTTTTGAATTTGATTACATGATTTCTACGGAAAGCTCTCATGATTCTTTTTTTTCAAGTTAGCATGATTTACTCAAGTATGTATGAATTTCATGAATATCAAGCTTATGTATCATAGATATATCTTCAGCATCATTTTCATGGCTAGTTCACATATGTCAAGAAGTTTATGAATCTATCATGTCTTTAAACTAGTCCATGCAAAACCCATGTTTCATATGTTATTTTGAGCACTATGTATGGTTTTGTGTCACGACCCAAGCTTGGACCCCAGACCACAACACGAGACCTAAAACCACAAATAGCTCAAAGCTAACCCATAACACATCAATAGCATGAATAAGAGAATTATTAAGACGAAACAAAGCATGAAATGATATAAGAGGAAGTCTGCAAAGCATAACAATAGGAACATAAATTCGAACCAACATTGCTGGATATCTATATATAGCTATCTGAAAAGCCTCTAAACATCTGATGAGCTGATGGGACAACACCCCCAACTAGCTCGCTAAGTATGAAACTAAAAGACATGCTCAGAAGATATATAACCAAAACTGATAACCTCAAATCATGAGGACTCACCAAAAATTGAATAAAGTTAGACTGAGTGGGAGTGAGCTAACGACGGCATTGAGACGAATCACTTGAACCTGTATCATGAGATGATACAACATAGAATATGCGGTTTGTAATTTCAATGTACTAGATATGTAGAGGAAGTAAAACATGCTAGTAAATGATAGTATGAAATCATGAGTATAAATCAACATAAATCATGAGAGTAAAAGAAAAATGCTAAAAGCCATATCTCTAAAGTATATATAATCATAAGTTATTCATCGTAATCTAAACATAATGCCCCAGGGTTTAGAAATAGAAATCATATAGCGTGTCATACTTGAAAACATAAGTGAATACTCATAAACTAATGAATAAGTCAAATATTCTATATGATAACGTCCAAAATATACCCCTCATGCAAAAAGTATACACGGTCACTGTATTAGAACAAGTAACCCGACAAATGTCGGGGTCGAATCCCACAAGGACTAGTGAGTGATAATTGCAAGTGTTAGTTGAGAAATTGAATTTAGCTTGAACCACTTAGAAATAAAATAGAAATAAACAAATTTTGGGGATATTGGAATTTGTAATAGAGTATAATTTCTAATTTGTTTAACTACGATAGCAAAATTTACTAAGGTTGTTGACAAGAATGTGAAAGACTAGAGGTGTGGTATAGATGATATACTAACTAGATAGGGTCATGCTAGGTCATCTCATAAGTTCAATTAGTGTAAATAATCTTAGGAAAAATGGGTATTCACTGCTTTTCAGCTTTATAAATACATCTTGCTAGAGTTTATCAAACCTCTAGCCACCATTCGCTTAACCCCCATAAGATTTTGAATAATAGATGCACTAATTTCTAGCTATTAGCTACTAATTAGGAGTGAGAATGTAATTTTGGCTATTCCTAACCCAATTTCACAATCTCTCATCCATATCCACCATTAAATTCTCTTCCAACACTTAAATATTCTTTTGCAAGAAACAATCAAGTAAGAACAATTCGACCCACGTCATAATCGATGGATCTTCCATTATAGATTGAAGAGAATCTAATAGATTTACAATTAGTTAAACACTATTGAGACTACTCTAGCAATACCTATTCCAATTAACCATTCATCATCACACACCTCCAGTTAATGATTTATGTACACATAATTAAGAAATTCAAAAGCACATTTAATAATAAACTCCATGAATTGAATAACAAGAGTAGTAAAATCAAGTTCACAAGTAGTCTTCACAATGGCAGTACCTTGCTATCAAGAAGAAGAAGAAGAAGAAAAAGAAAAAGAGAATAGTACTTTTCAAATTCTACCAATCAAATTCTCCTCTTCTTTGCCAAGGGAATGTTCTAAAGCTAGGAATGAAAAAATATTGATATGATGATAAGTACACAGTACTTTTCCTAGAATATATATCAAAGAAAATAGGGTATATTCTCTCTCTTTTTTTGTGCTGGATAATTTTTCCCCTGAGCAGCGTTATGGAATCGATGGAAGTACTAGTGGTTCTCTAGTTACAATCTACGGACCGTCGGTTACACTATCTGGGCCTTTAATAGATTCTAGTAACTATCGGCTATTCATTCGGCATTTCATCGATCTCCATACGGGATTAGGCTTGTTATGTGGTTTCCAAGAAAGGGTTCAAGGCTCAAACATTGGCTATCAAAGATTAATTCTCAAGGAGGCCATTTTGGGTGAAGCAACTACCAAAAGGAGGCCTAAGATCATGTTCTAAGTGTAACTACATCTAGGATTTCGCCTTGAGTCACACTTGGGGAAAGTTTTAGACAAGAAGAGGTGCATGGGATTCACAAAAGTCCTAACCACACAAGGAATCACTCCTTAAGAGACCACAAAAATCATTATCTATACAAAATCTTGGTCTTAGACATCAACACATGCAAATTCATAAGTCAAGAAAGGAATCTACAAAGTATGACAAAGAGTACTATGTTCTTGATTCAAGCATCTGCTCATTATCATTTTCATCTTCCTGCCCCGTTTTTTTAAAAAGAAACATTTCAAAAATTTTTGGTGGTGCCTCTGAAAACAGCTTCATAAAATACTCAAAACCAATATGTAATTTTCACTTAAGAAATTCTCCACTCCATCTATCATCGATAAATGCCAACCCGCTTTTACAAAGAAAAGAAAAAGAAAAACAAATGAATGCTCCTCGAGAATGAACTGTGGTATAAAAAAAATCCATGGGTTTATTTATTATTCTACTATTTACAAAGGCGAATAAGCAAAGGACTTGGGTCCTGAGGGAGTAAACAATTCAAGACAAGGACCACATTATCATTCTTAGCACACAAAAACTTTTGCAAATTGCACGACATACGTATCCCCTACTTAAAATTAGAAATTGCTCCCAATGTAGAAAAAATGACAGACAATAAGGTGAAGGAGGCTTCCAGATTAAATTAGTGGTTCGGACGAGGCCTCTAAGGTTGTGAGGTTGCATCGAATTTCCAAGAAGACATTTCTTCAACAGTCGATCGCAGTGGATCAGGTAGGAGTTCCATTGGTTTCTTGCGTCCTCACATCACCCATATGTCTAGTAGAGTACGAAGCTCATAATAAGAAGTTGTTGCCACTCTTCTAGGTGTCCAGGATGGATCTACACCATACATTGAGAGCATTGGAGAAGGTGGTGACCGGCTATGATATAACTCCTCATCTAACACCATTTCTGACGTGCTGTCATAACCCACTCACCAATAGTCAGGTGGACTTCTAGAAGCCTCGGGCTACACAGGCACCGCTGTAGGTTCAGGAGGGTTTAGGGTGCTAGTAGATGGAGGTTCACCGAGTGCAGCCACCTCTTTTCTCAAAGAAATCACATCTCTCTCAAGGACCTCAACAGTGGAGCCTAGGCTCTTCAACTTATCTTTAGCAGGTTGCATGGCTTTATTGATGGCAAGAAGTATCACAGATGGGATTTCCATAGCTAGCTTCACAAGTTGGCTCTCATGTGCTTGGACCCTTTGTGCTATTTAGATCAAATTCGGAGGTGTTGGGGTGGGGACTAAAGCTGTATGGAACTAGGCGGTCGATGTGTTAGAAGATGCTGATGGTGGTGGTGGAGTCCTACACTTTGTACATTTTTTTTGCTTTATAGTTGGAGCATCTTTGTCAGCTTTAGTAGCCAATGTAATCACACTAACGGCCTGCACAGTCCTATCCAATTGTCGGAACAAAAGGAATGCTTCCTGCACACATAACATCTCATAAGGCTTGAAAATGGCAACGTCGTGGCCTGCTGCTTGTCTCTTCATTTGAATTTATCGGAAATGAGCTCCCCAACATTGATTTGTACATGATCCATGATGCATGTTACAAGAATGGCAACTTCATTGGGTCTTCTATTGTATTCTGAGAAGGAATTAACCGTGAACGAACCAACTATAACCACATGCGGCTTCAAACTTCAAGTCATGATGATGAACCAAACCCCTGGAGATGGCCCATTGTGGTTGGCTAATTGAAATCATGTTGGCTACCCATTGGAACTGATTAACTTTATCTTCCACCTTCTTGCGAAATGTCGAGTGTGATTGGATTGGCTCAACCAAATAAAGAAAATTGATTTCCTCTAGAGTTATAGGCACATCTAGCCCGCACACCCACACTGACGGTAAGCATGGCAATGTATCTGTGCGTCCCTTGTGCTTTTGAGTATCCATTTCCCTTCCCTGTATAAAGCATAGAATTTCCATATCAACTCTGGAATATATGGGTCAACAGGTATAGTGAATGGACCCAAGCCGCATATCCTAATCTAGTCGTAAATATCTGGGAAGGTATTTTTGAAAGTGTCCACTTCAAATTGGGCTTCTGCATGGATTGATCACTTCTTCTTGAAAGCCACACAATACTCCTCCATTCTTTCCAGCCCAAACCAAACTTGAGTGTTGGTGTGTGTTAATGCTTGGCCTTGGTGAGATTGCGGGGAAACAGACATGATACTGCATACTAAGGTTAGAATGGTGCATATATTTTGAAGCCCAGATCAAAGAAAAAGGAAAGAATTCAGGTTCAATTATTATAGCCTTCATGTGACATCAGCGAATCATCGGCAGAATGCTGATGAAGATTTGCGAAGCGTCGATGAATTAACGATGTGAGGCAGTGACCTGGGAGAACATCATATGTATCGGTGCCACACCAACAAAATGCCGATCTGGATCCACGAATCGCTGGTACTCTGCAGAGTGATGTTAGTATGCAATATAGGGCAAGTCAATTAGTGAGATAACCAGAGATTACCAAAGCATAACAGGCGGTCCGTCAGTGGCCAACCTATAGGTAATAAACCCACAGGCCACCCCCAGATAGATGTACACCAATCTTAATCTAAACCAATAAAAATTACAAGTAACCCTTAAGAAAGGTGTCAATCTATCTATCATTGGGAAACTTGAGAGGGTGTCCCACTCATACTACACCCGAACACCATGTGACACCCATGTGAAAACAAAATAAAATCCACGCACAAATAACAAGGACAAGCATAAGAAAAACACCTAAGAAACAAAATATCACCAATAGCTCGGAACCATAAAGAGTGAGTGACAAAGACCTTACCAATTAGGTGAACAACCATAATCGATAACCGCTGCTTACCATTGGTATGTTGAGATTATAATGGAGTGAAAGGGATGGGTGAGTGAAAGTGGTTGGGGGTATTTAAATTAGGAAGGAGAGGAATTTTATTGGGTGGATAGATGGTGGTTATTAATGGAGGATAGGTGGGAAGGTGGGTTGTTTAGAAGAATGAAAAATGGTGGGAAAGAGATGAATGAAAAATGGGGAAGTGGGAAAATCAGTCAAACTTTAGAAAAAGAGAGATTATTTAAACTAGGGGTGTACTAGTGATCGCCAAAGAGGACCGACGATTTGCCGATGTGACTGCCACTAGAATTACCATTTCAAGCTCTTGGAAACCAGATCGGTGGCATACAGCATGTCACAGAATGGATCTAACATTTCGCCAATTTAGAAAATGATGACAGGGCTACTTCCAAGCACACTAGTTGATCTCAGTAACTAACCGGTGGTTGCGCCTTGAAGTGGCGCTTCACCGGATGGTTCGCCAACTAGCCTTGAATCCTTCAGTGTATTGGACAAGGTCGACAACCCATTGGCAGTTTGCGGAATCCTGCCTGCATTTCGCCGATCTAGCGCCAGCCAGTCCTGTCCTAGTTCTTCTTGAAGTTCACCAACCTAACCTAGAAAAATAAACAAAAATACATATAAGAAGAGTTAGAAAAATAAAAATTCTTGGGTTGCCTCCCAAGAAGCGCCTTAGTTAATTGCATGGCACGGCGAAGGTTTCTCAGGACCTATGGTTCATCTAGATACATAACCTCTGTTCGGCCAAGTTCTTCCAACACGCCCAGATATCTTTTAACTGGTTAGTCATTCACTTTGAACTTGATCCCATTCTCTCCATGGAGTTTTGTGGCACCGTTCCCATACACCTGAGATGCCTTAAAAGGACTTGACCATTTAGATTTTTATTTCCCGGGGAATAGCCGTAGTCGTGAATTGAACAACAACATCCAGTCCCCTAGAGCAGAACTACGCTGCAACACATTTTGGTCATGATAATATTTCATTTTGGCTATTTAAATAGTTGCATACTCATATGCCCTCATTTTGAATTCATCCAACTCATGTAGATTATGAACTCGTCCTTGGACAGCTCTTCCCCATTCAAGATTTAAGCTTTTCAATGCCCACAAGGATTTGTGTTCTAACCCAATAGGGAGGTGACATGATTTGCCAAACACCAGTTGATATGCAGAAATCCCTACCGCCATTTTAAATGCATTCCGATATGCCCATAAGGCATCATCTAACTTCCGCTCCTAATCGGTTCTGTTAACATTTACTAATTTAGTCAAGATGGATTTTATTTCCCGATTTGAAACTTTCACTTGTTCGCTGTTTTGCGGGTGATAAGGGGTGGACACTTTGTGTTTCACACCATATTTAGCTAGCAATGTACCGAAGACTCAAATGCAAAAATGGGATCCTCCATCGCTAATGATGGCTTTGGGATTACCGAATCATGAGAAAATATGTTTCTTCAAAAAGTTTGTTATGCTCTTCCCTTCATTATTGGGTAGTGCAACAGCTTCCACCCATTTGGGGACATAATCAACCGCTACCATGATGTATTTGTTTCCATAAGAGCTCACAAAAGGGCCCATGAAGTCCATCTACCATACATCAAACAACTCAACCTCTAATATCGTGTTAGCGGAAGTTCATGCCGCCTTAAAATACTCCCTATCCTTTGACATCGATCACAGTGCTTCAAAAAGTGATAGGCATCCTGATGTAGTGTAGGCCAATAAAACCCACATTGTAACACCTTAGCTACTGTCTGCACACTCCCATAATGACCCCCAATAGCTGAAGAATGACAAGCCTCTAGAATTGGGACCATCTCTACTTCTAGAACACACTATCATATTAAACCATCCATGCAACTCCGAAAGAGGTAAGGTTCATCCCAGTAAATTTTCTGACATCATGCATGAATTTCTTGTTTTGTTGAAAGTTCAAGCCTTCGGGTATGATGTTGCTGGTCAGGTAAGTGTTAGATCATGGGTTGCAGCCAGAATATGCTCATCCGGAAAGGCATCATTGATCTCCTCATGTGCTCCTAGCTGCCCAATTGTTTCTAGGCGCGATAGATGGTCGGCCACTTGATTCTCACATCCCTTATGATCCTTCACCTCATAGTTGAATTACTGCAACAATAGAACCCACTTGATCAGTCTCGGTTTAACATCTTTATTGGCCATTAAATACCTAAAAGCTGCATGATTCGTCTGCACCACCACTTTTGTTCCTAGCAAATATGCTCGAAACTTTTCAAACGCAAGCACAATAGTAAGTAACTCCTGCTCCATTACTGTGTAGTTTTATTGCACATAGTTCAGGGCCTTTCTAGCATAGTAGATTGGGTGAAATATCTTGTCTCTTCACTATCTAGGGACTGCTCCTAATGCAACCCCACTAGCATCACATTAAGCTCAAAGGGTTTTGACCAATCAGGTGCTATAATGATTGGAGAAACAATCAACCTTTGCTTCAACTCTACAAAGGCCTTCAGGCACTCCTCATCAAACTTGAACTTTGCTTCTTTCTCCAGTAGCTGAAATAGAGGATGAGCTATATTATAGAAGTCTTTAATAAATCTGCGGTAGAAACTCGCATGTCCGAGGAAACTCCTAACGCCCTTCACTGTGCACGGTGGAGGCAACTAAGCAATGGCGTCAACTTCGGCTTGGTCCACCTCAATCCCTTTTTAAAATCTTGTGTCCCAACACAATCCCTTCTTTTACCACAAAATGACATTTTTCCCAATTAAGGACAAAACTTTTTCTGTACATCTCTTTAATACCTCCTCTAAATGTGTCAAAAGGTCATCAAATGAGTCCCCCACAACTGAAAAGTCATCCACGAAGACTTCTATAGAATCTCCACCATATCTAAAAAAGATGTACATCATGCATCTTTGGAAAGTGGTGGGGGCATTGCAAAGACCAAAATGTATCCTCTTGAATGCGAAAGTGCCATAGGGACATGTAAATGTTGTTTTTTCTTGATCCTCTGGTGCAATTAAAATTTTATTGTATCCCGAGTATCCATCCAAGAAACAATAGTACTCCTTACAGGCCAACCAGTCTAACATTTGGTCAATGAAGGGAATTGGTAAAATTATCCCTCCTTGTCCAAGAGTTTAACTTATGGTAATCCATGCAAACTCTTCATCTAGTGACTGCATGAGTGGCTATTAATTCATTCTTTTCATTTTGGGAGAACCGTGATGCCTCCTTTCTTTAGCCCACACTGCATAGGGCTTACCCAACTGTTGTCTGTGATAGGATATACCACACCTCCATCTAGCCATTTAATAATCTCGTTTTTGAACACCGCTTGCATTGGTAGGTTAAAATGCCTTTGATTCTCAACTGATGGGCTACAATTTTCTTGAAGACTAATCTTGTGAGTGCAAATCCCCGGAGGAATACCGATGATATCAGCTATTGACCACCCTTCAGCTTGAATGTGCTTCTTCAATACCACAATGAGTTTTTCTACCTGAGAAGGGGAGAGCTTTGCTGAAATGATGACCGGGAGCGTTGCATTCTCCCCCAAATATGCATATTGCAGGTGAGTGGGCAAGGGTCTGAGCTCCAGGTTCAGTGGCGCCATTATAGATGGTCGTGACGGAAGAGTTGTACAATTTTTAAATCGAGGTCAAGCTTCCTTGGTGGGAAAGTATAATTTCTTATCTCCTTATGCACTTGATGGACCTCCTTGAGTGCTTCACCTTTCAAAAAGACAGACAATTAGTTCTCCTACAACCTCTTCCACTATTTTCCACTTGAATATATCATCGTCCATGATGGCCTGGGTTGAGGACGTGCTGGTTTCTATTGTTTGAGCTGCCACCTAAGATTCTAACTCATTCATCCTACCCTCCAATTGTTGAATTATTATGTCATGACTCTTCACAGTGGTTGTAAGGTCCAATAGTTTTGTCACACCCCACCTTGGGAGGCATGACTGACACCTGGTGCCATACTGGAAACTAACTTACTTGGCTAGGCTTATGCATGTCTAGTTCTAGCCTATGACTCAATTCAAGAAAGCAACGGGCTATATCTCGGCTGTAAATGCAGTCTCCGACCAACAAGGTCGTATAGCCACCTGTAAACAAAAATAGCTACAAAACAACAGGCAATAGAAGGGACCCTATGTGGGCCAACAAGGCCACCATACTGTCTAGTAATAACAGAAATAAAGACGAGATACTATACTAGGCCCCACAAGGCCAACACACAAAGCATAATTGATTAAGGCCCCACACGGCCAACATACCACTAACTGACTGGCGACTTTAGTCTACAAGCCTCTAAGAATACAAATAGTGGTCAGGATAGGGCCCCAGCCTACCCAAAATGCTATATAACTTAAATACAGAAATCTCTACAACTTGGAAACTCCGAATGAAAGGAGTTGTCCCAATTATGGACTCTGAACAGATCCTACTAGAGATCCTTAACTCTGTCTGCCTAAACCTGTAGGCAAGTAATGTAGTGCCCAGGTGAGGGTGTCAATACAATATCCACCGATTATGTAAGGAAATAGATAAGATGATAAAGACTGAAAGTAAATAGAAAGAAGGCCAGAAAGATTAACCTATATGCCTACTGATCCGTAATCTGCATTTAACCAATAGTACATGTATATAACTAAGACAGTATAATTACACATTTATAAACTATAGCTAGAAGAGAAGAATACAAACAAGAACCTCACCTGGCCCCCATAAGCCGGAAGGTACAATCAACACAGAATAACTCATTGGGGCCCCCATAAGCCCTTCCGAGCATATCTCAATCTATCTACCCCTATCCAGCTTTCTATGACTTTGATTGTACTTAGCTAACCTACCAGTCCCCTGGGTCTACAACTGAGCCTGCTTGGCCCCTAAACTGTAGTTGTGTCTGAGTCCAGTGGACTCCTGCTGTCTGTACCCTAGGTACCAAACTCGACGGGGTGTGCCGATAAGGCATAAGAGTAGTTCAACCATGAAATGGACTGTATGAGGACCTCGTACCTCATCTTCATCCCTCACAGATGGCATACCGCTCCTCGGATCTACGTCATCTAGCCCTTCGCGGGCGTCAACATAGCTAGTAACCCTAAGGTGGTCAAGGATCGCTCCTAAGTAAGGGCAAACCCAACCAAGGTGCTGTACTAACATCTCAATCTAGACACTCAAAAGGCATAACTGGCCTTCTAGGCCTAACGCCACTACTGCTCGGCTCCCTAGGATACTCTTTAAGGATTCTAGAAGGTACACTGTGCACCTATACCTGATCAGAGGATCCTGATAGTGATCACGAACTTTAATAGTCTAGACTGAATAGGGAAAGATCTGGAGCGGTCCAACACAACTCTCTATATGTCCTACCAAGAAATATATATCTCATAATAACTGTGGGGTCGCGAATGACTAACTACTCAGTTCCTCTACTTAAGAAAACTGTAGGGTTGGTACTGGCCAAACATACTTTTGAGCGATCGACCCCTAATCCTCCATAGGAAGTTTACTGACATCCTTATCCTGCGGGTAGTACATTACTAATGTAGTACTACTAGTCCCTTAGACCTTATCTTGGTCTTCTCGAATCTTATATTACTTTTCTGGGCGATTCTTAACCTTATAGACAACTTCATATAGACCTAACCTGTCAATTCCTGGCAACCTGCGGATGTAGGTACCGGCGGGGGTACTGGCCCGACCTCTAACTACTGATAAGGTCCCCTTCCTTAGGGTATCCATGGTTCTATTTAACTTGGACTACTGGGCTGGCTTCCTGGGCGACTTATATGATAACTGCTAAGCCCACTAAGACTGACAATCACTGGTAATAACTAATAGGGTGACAGGCTGTCACTCAGTTCACTAGACAACCTAAGGCTGCTGACTCTAAAACATGGCCTTCCTATCTAAATTTCTGGCCCTGGGGCGTAGAGATACGCCAATGGCCTCTAGGCATGCTTTTCTGACAATACAGACACCAAACTGGTAGTTAAACTGCCTAGCTGCGCCTATGCTACTCAACTTACTAGCTTAGGCTCGATAACTCTCACGAGCTCCTAAGATCTAGGTTTGGAAACAAACATAGAATTCTACTAACACAATGAACTATAGAATAGAAAAGTTTCTATAACGCTTCTAGTGCGTGTCACACTTAACATGCTCTTGTTCAACAAGGAATACTTCTATAAAATCAATATGCATTTTCTAGAAGCTAACTAAAACTTATGTAACTGTAATCTATGGATAGCAGCTAATCACAACGTATTTGATCTCTATATACCCGCAACAACTAATTATGACATGTCTAATTACAATCTAATAGTAGCAGCTATCTACAACATATGAAATCGTCATTTGTTCTGGAATATAAGTCGTAACACTATATGATGAGTATACTTGCCGAGGGTTAAGCCTTACATACCTCAATTGTCTTTTTCTGAATAACTGTTGGGTTTCCACTTGTATTCGCACACTCTCTTCAGTTGTAACCGTTATACTGGGAGAAAGAGACGAATTTCAATACCAAAATTCGGCGTAAAACCATAACTTTTAATACCAATATTGACTACACTTCAACTTAACAAAACACGGCCAAAAACATATTATTTCCCAAGACTCCAGAAGGGAGATATGCTTACTTAAAGCCTGTGATTGTATAGAAATCAGTTTGAAGAAATTCGGATAATTTTGGCTCGGTGGGGTTACGATTCCCCGGGAGAATTTCATGAAAATAACTCTGTAGTAATGTTCCCTTCGGGATTAAACTTTGATACTCGAAGTTAATTTGAATTTGGATGTCATTTGGTAGCGTAATCGGACAAAAACTGTTGAAATCCTCATTTATTACTCTCTCTAGTCGAAAGCAAATGTGGAAAATGAATTACAATTGAAGAGGGGCTATATATATAAGTGAGATCGGTGGTAGGGTGTGCCTCGCACCTCCTGTTGAGGATGCCACCCTGGAGCGCCGCACCTTCCAATGATGCAGTAATCCTAGCGCCCCGCGCCTCTCATTAAGGCAGCAGACATGGCACCCCGTGCCTCTCAAAGCGTCAATAGGCCTGGCGCCCCACGCTGGCTGGCGCGTCACGCTGGCCCTGTGCGCACTGGTCCCGTCTGATCCCACTTCTGAGGCTTTTTCCACACGCATCAAGATCTTCTTAATTATCACCAATCCACATGTACACTTACTAATCATTCACATTTATGGGGTGTAACATCCTCCCCCCCTTAGGAACATTCGTCCTTGAATGTCTAGTTCAATTCACATGAGCTTAACTTTTGGACTATTATTCTGGAAAACGTTCGGCAAGGTATCCCCCATAATATAAACTATCTGAAAATCCTGAAATGCAGAAAAGTCCAACAAACGCATTTCATATGACACTATCACAACTATTTTACAACAAGATTGTAGTCGACTGAATAATACTGATAACATAAGTAATAAAATAGTAGCTGAGTGGTAACATTATCTGAACTATATAATAATCCTGGGACAAGTGGGGATACCTAGATCTCATGTCATCCTCAGTTTCCCAGGTCATTTCTTCCTTATTGTTGTTTCTCTACAATACTTTAATAGAGACCATATCGGTAGTCCTTAGCCTGCGAACTTGCCGATCTAATATGGTGACTAGAACCTTTTCGTGGGTTAATTCCCCAGTAACTTGAACGTCCTCAACTGGAACATCTCAAAATGGGTCATCTAGGCCCTTTCACAACATCAACATATGAAAGTTGAAAGGACTGGTTCGATCTTTGGAGGCAACTCCAATTGATATGCCACTTGGCCTATTCTTTAGAGGATAGGATACGACTGATGAATCTACAACTAAGCTTTGAAAATCACATAACACCTTGTGCTGATGAACTTTTAGGATATCCAACCACTTCTTCAATTCTTAACTGCCTATGCCATACGTTAGGGTAAAACTTTTGACGACCCTGGCTATCGGTACCCTTTTTCCTGATAAGTTTGGCTTTTTTTGTCTGCCCATTTTAACATGCCTAGGTTTCCCTACCTCCGATTTATCTACTTTAAGTCATCATTCAGGGGGCTTCCACTCCCATTTATAGTGGACCTCTACAGTCTGAGTTGTATATTCTGCTTGGCCACCTGTTTGGGTACGAGGAACTGTGCTTGAGTTGACATGTGTCACCATATGTTCTAACGCCTTTTCCTAGAAATTAGTCATAAATAGCTTCTTACTGTCAGAGTTTATCAAACACTGGGGCTACACGCAATCCAACTATTTTTGGGATATTTAAGTTGGCATAAGTCTTAACCGCGACATAATTTCATCTGGCGATACATGAATGAATCTCACTAGCCTCTCTATACTGGTTTAAATAAAGTCAAATTGCACTTGGTATAAGATAACCTTGTGACTGTATTCATGTCAATTACTCTCCACTCCCTTGCAGACACGACCATCTCCTATATTGGACTACTCAATTCCTCTTGTTTTATCTTTTCTAGCGTGTCACTGGAGCTCTACTGCTATGGTTCAATGATATCTTCTATCTTTCCATGCCATCAGTAGGTTTCTCTTTTTGGTCTGTTGTGTATTCATTAAATTCTAGGACTAACGAACACGTGCACCTTAGCTATGGTCTGCTATTTGAAATTCTACTACCCTTGGAATGTAGAGTCGACCTTTTGGTCTTATAACTCTGCCCCTTATTTTCTTGAGGGCCAATGACTTCCTACTGGTCCTTGTTTCCAGGCTATTCTAGGTTAAAGTCTCTGTGTCGGTACACCTTTACCTTCTCAACTGGCGGGGGTATTGCAGCATTCTAGGTTACAACCTTGCATCTCTTAACAATTAGCCGGATGCTTAGTTCTCAATATTCGGTGGTAATCCTATGTTCTATCAACCTGGAGGTGATCTGGTTTTCCCCCATTAGATACTTATGTCGTTCCTCGTGCTCCCTTGGACTGAGTTCTGAGGTTTGCGCTCCCTACCTCATACTGTCAAGGATGTTACCGGCCAAGTCTACTGACCTGTATCCCTCTTGACTCGCACTCGGGTTTATCTTGTTCATATGATCTCCCTGTCCTTCGATATCACCAGCTAGGGTCATATCCATTATCTTACAGGTAGGCCCTACCGTCATTAGCATGCTATGGCGAAATTAGCTCCCTTTTTTTGACTTGAGCTTTACTATTACTGGGGACTTATCGCTGTTGGACTCTATCATACACACTCAAGTGTTATTGACACCCTTATCCCCCTTCTTGGCTTACTACTTTAAGGGTCTAGATAACTTGTAAATACTAAGGGTCTTAACCACTCTCTAATCCTCCTCCTTGACAACAATTCTAGCCCTATTTTACTATTCATTTTTGGAACCATAGCACTAATACTTACACTATTTGTTAGATTGAGGTATGGTACCTTAAAATATCCAAAGAGTTAGAGGTAGGAATCCTTCAATTGACCCTTTCTTCGCACCTTTCAGATAATTCAACATTAATTTTTGCCCCAGGATAATTCTAAATATCTAGTAGGTAAACCATCTCATATGTACATATATACTATACTCCTAACCCCCTATTTGAGGTTGTAGGGAGAAATGGGAATGGAACTGGCATATCTATCTCATTATGAGGTTCTTGGTACCTCGGGAGGGAGATGGGGAAATGTAAAAGACGTCTACTTCTGCCCTTGGGCTAACTGCCTCCCAAATGTAGCACTTCACAAGGTACCTCCTCCTGTTGTTGTAGTTCTCTTGCAACTGGCTGGAGTCTTTCTTATATCAAACATTGTCCTAGAAAGATATAACAAGGAAAGTTTAGGGACTCAACCCTATATAACTCTGCTTTATAGCATGATCTGAGAAAAAAGAGGGGTAACCATACTATCATGCCTCGTACCCTCCTGCTTATAAAATGTGGTGCACAACACATTTATAAACAAGACTCTACTAGACACATCTTGCAGACTCTCTAAGGTACAAACTGCTCTGATACCAAGTTTGTCACGCCCCACCTTGGGAGGCATGACTGGCACCTGGTTCCACACTGGCAACTAACTGACCTGGCTAGGCTTATGCACGTCTGGTGCCGGCCTGCAACTAAATTGAAGAAAGCAATGGGCTATATCTCGACTATAAATGCAGCCTCCGGCCGATAAGGCCGTATAGCCACCTGTAAACAAAAACAGCTAACCACAACAGGCAACAAAAGGGATACTATGCGGGCCGACAAGGCCACCATGCTTTTTAGTTATAACAGAAATGAAGACGAGATACTATACTAGGCCCCACACGGCCAACACACGAACCATAACTAATTAAGGCCCCACACTGCCAACATACCATTAAATGACCGACAACTGTAGTCTTCAAGCCTATAAGAATACAAATACTGGTCAGGACAGGGCCCCGGCCTACCCAAAATGCTATATAACTAAAATAAAGAAATCTCTACAATCTGGCAACTCCGAATGAAAAGAGTTATCCCAACTTCGGACTCTGAACAGCTGCTACTGGAGATCCTGAACTGCGGGCACACTGTGCACCTATACCTGATCAGGGGATCCTAATAATGATCATGATCTCTAATAGTCTGGATTGAATAGGGAGAGATCTGGAGTGTTCCAACACAACTCTCTATATGTCCTGCCCAGACATCTATAGCTCATAATAACTGCGGGGTCATGAACGACTAACTACTCAGTTCCTCTACTTAGGACAACTGTAGGGTTGGTACTGGAAGAACATGCTTTTGAGCGATTGGCCCCTAATCCTCCATAGGAAGTTTACTAACATCCTTATCCTGCGGGTAGTACATTACTAATGTGGTACAACTAGTCCCTTAGACCTTATCTTTGTCTACTCGGATCTTATATTACTTTTCTAGGCGATTCTTAACCTTATAGAAAACATTATATAGACCTAACCTGTTAATTCCTGGCAACCTGTGGGTGATAGGTACCGGCTGGGGTACTATCCCGGCATCTAACTACTGATAAGGTCCCCTTCCTTAGGGTATGCACGGGTCTATTTGACCTAGACGACTGGGCTGGCTTCCTGGGCAACTTATATGATAACTGCTAAGCCCAGTAAGACTGACATTCACTGGTAATAACTAATAGGGTGACATGTTGTCACTTAGTTCAGTAGAAAACCTTAGGCTGCTGACTCCAAAACATGGCCTTCCTATCTAAATTTCCGGCCCTGGGGCGTAGAGATACGCCAATGGCCTCTAGGCGTGCTTTCCTGACAATACAGACACCAAACTGGTAGTTAAACCGCCTAGCTGCGCCCATGCTACTCAACTTATTAGCTCAGGATCGATAATTCACACGAGCTCCTAAGATCTAGGCCTGGAAACAAACATAGAATTCTACTAACACAATGAACTAGAGAATAGAAAAGATTCTATGACGCTTCTACCGCGTGTCACACTTAACATGCTCCTGTTCAAAAAGGAATACTGCTATAAAATCCATATGAGTTTTGTAGAAGCTAACCAAAACTTATGTAATCGTGATCTACGGATAGCAGCTAATCACAGTGTATCTAATCTCTATATACCCGCAATAGCTAATTATGACATGTCTAATCACAATCTAATGCTAGCAACTATCTACAACATATGAAATCATCATTTCTGTTCTGGAACATAAGTTATAACAATGTATGATGAGTATACTTGCCAAGGGATAAGACTTACATACCTCGATTGTTGTTTCCTGAATAACCACCGGGTTTCCACTTGTATTCGCCCGCTCTCTTCAGCCGTAACCGTATACTGGGAGAAAGAGATGAATTTCAATACCAAAATTCGGCTTAAAATGATAACTTTTAATACCAATATTGACTATACTTCAACTTAACGAAACACAGCCAAAAATGTATTATTTCTAGAGAGTCCAAAAGGGAGAAATGCTTACTTGAAGCCTGTGATCATACAGAAATCAGTTTGAAGCAATTGGAATAACTTTGGCTCTGTGGGGTTACGATTCTCCGGACGAATTTTACAAAAATAACTCTGTAGTAATATTCCCCACGAGCTTAAAATTCGATACTAGAATTTAATTTGAATTTGAATTTTGGTAGCTTAATCGGACGAAAAACCATTGAAAACCTCGTTTGTTACTCTCTCTAGCCAAATGCAAAGTGGAAAATGAATTACAATTGAAGAAGGGCTATATATATATAAGTAAGGTCGGTGGTAGGGGTGTGCCTCATGCCTTCTATTGAGGCTGCCACACTAGCGCGCCACGCCTCTAATTGAGGCAGCAGGCCTGGTGCCCCGCGCCTCTCAAAGGGCCAACAGGCCTGGCGGCCACGTTGGCTAGTGCACTATTGGCTGGTGCGTCACCCTGGCCCTGTGCGCATTGGTGTCGTACGATCCCGCTTTCGAGGCTTTTTATACATGATTCAATATCTTCTTACTCGCCACCAATCCACGTGTACGCTTACTACTTGTTAACATTTACGGGGTGTAACAAGTTTTCTCTAGAATTCCTGAATTTCCTCTTTAGTTAAAGGGACCTTTTCAAGAACCACTTCGAGAGTACTTTCCATGTGGGGTGGGACTGACTCATCGCTCTCTTGGATACTATATCAACTGACCAAACACTGTACCGACCTTGATTTCCATGATAAGCATACTCATAGCCATGGTTGTCTTGGTGGTATCTTGCATGGAAACCCTTCATATAGTTTGTCAACAACTCCATCTGCTTCATCATGACCAGTAACATTGCGTCTTTCTTCCCCTCTCTACGCCACATATTGTCTACTAGCTTGATATTCTCCACACAAGGCACCCCCTCGGGTCTCGTGGCCACCCTCCGAAGATGATAATGGGCCACACAATGATAGATTAGTACAATAACTATGGTATGAAACTAATTCAAATTAACAATCAACACAAAGATATCAAGCACAAGTCCCCAGCAATGACGCCATTTTTTATAACGTCCAAAATATACTCCGCATGCAAATAGTATACACGGTCCATGTATCAAAAAAAGTAACCTGACGGATGTTAGGGACGAATCCCACAAGGACTAGTGAGTGATAATTACAAGTGACAGTTGAGAAATTGAATTAAGCTTGCACCACTTAGAAATAACATAGAAATAAACAAGGTGGGGGAGATTGGAATTTGTAATAGAGTATAATTGCTAATTTGTTTAACTACGATAAAAAAAATTTACCAAGTTTGGTGACAAGAATGTGAAAGACTAGAGGTGTGTTGTAGATGATATACTAACTAGATAGGTCATGCTAGGTCATATCATAAGTTAAATTAGTGTAAATAATCTTGGGAAAAATGGGTATTTACTGCTTTTCAGCTTTATAAATACCTCTTGCTTGAGTTTTATCAAACATATAGCCACCATTAGCTCAACCTGATCACATTTGGATTAATAGCTGCACTAATTTCTAGCTATAGCTATTAATTAGGAGTGAGAATGTAATTTTGGCTATTTCTAACCCAATTTCGCAATCTATCATTCATACCCACCACTAAATTTTCTTCCAATACTTAATTATTCTATTGCAAGAAACAATCAAGTAAGAACAATTAGACCCACATCATAATCACTGGAACTTTCATTATAGTTTGAAGAGAATGTAACAGATTTACATTTAGTTAAACACTATTGAGATGACTCTAGCAATACCCACTCTAATTAAGCATTCATCATCACACACCTCCAGTTAATGATTTAGCTACTCATAATTAAGAAATTCAAAAGCAAATTTAAAAATAAACTCATTGAATTCAATAACAAGAGTAGTAAAATCAAGTTCACAAGTAGTCTTCACAACGGTACTACCTTGCTATCAAGAAGAAGAAGAAGAAGAAGAAAAAGAGAATAGTACTTTTCAAATTCTTCCAATCTAATTCTCCTCTTCTTTATCAAGGGAATGTTCTAAAGCTTTGAAGGAAAAGATATTGATATGATGATGAGTACACAGTACTTCTCCTAGAATATATATCCAAGAAAATAGGGTATATTCTATCTCTTTTTCCATGCTGGACAATTTTACCCCTAAGCATCATTATGGAATCGGTGGAACTACGGGCGATTCGCTGGTTACAATCTGCGGACTGCCAGTTACACTATCTGGGCCTTTAACAGATTCCAGTAACCATCGGCTATTCATTCAGCGTTTCGCCGATCTCGATCTGTGCACCGCCGATGCTTTGCTCTTCAATCCATCAAGTCAGGTGTCATTCGGTGGCAGAACCGGCGATTCATCGTTGGCAACTCGCATTTCGCTGGTGGCTTTTTTTCCCGGAGGAAGTGGTGATCAACTTTTGAACATCGTTTTGCCTGTCATTTTTAGTGGAACGTTGAATTTCCTCCACTTCCTTCTTTTTGCTTCATTTCTTTCTATTTTCCTCAATTTAAGCATCTGCACACAACAAAGGCAAAAAGGGCATAAAATCCACAAAAACAACTTAAAAACTAAACAAAAATTTCAGGCTTAAGCGCCTAATGGGTTGGTGATTACAAACTCATCACTATAAAACAGAATATTATAAGACATAAACATGAGTATCTTAAATTATGAGGAATAATGGGAGGCTTCGTCTTAACCGAAACCTTCATGATAGAGATTACATGATGCCCCAACTATCTCTCTAAAGTGGGCAGAGCCGTCCCAAGCTTGCCAAGGCTAGGAACGATTAAAGGGTGATATCACTTATGAGTCCCCATAGGGTTTGAACATGAATATATACCTACGGTGCAACATGGGTCTGAGACTCGGGGTTTTCCTGAACCTCTAACCTACTCAGTGCTAGACACTATTCCCAAAAACATGCACATGGCTCATAATCATTATTGTGAAAACATACTTTAACATGCATGGGCTAGTCCAAACATTAAATCATAATCATACTTGACATGCGTAAAATATTCGTGAAAAGATGCTATAAAATTAGGCATGATACTTGAACTTGAATTTTATGAAAAATAATACATGCTTGATTCAAACCTCATAACTTCGAAATCATGGAATCATAAGTTAACAATTCATAAATATTCATGCATACTTGATAATTTTTCATACTTGAAATCATGGGCTCATAAGTTTCAAATTCATAAATCATGCATAATAGGGCATAATCTAACTTGAAATCACGTATTAGGAAGTAAATTGAGGGTTAAATCTTCCCTAATAGCCATAAAACATCAATTGAAAACATGAGAGGATTAAACCCATAGAGATGGTATTGAAGATTTCATGAAAATTGGGTAGAACCTTTTTGACGTGAAAAAGGGGCATGAGGGTGGAAGATTTCCCCCCATTCATAACCCGACATACTTGGGCTTTAAGAATATTTAACTTTATTGGAGACCCAAAGGGAATTAAGGAGAAGATTTGATAAAGAACCCTAGCTGTTGTTGAGGGTATTTGATCTTCACTTAGGGGTGTTAGGAGTAGAATGAGGGCTTAGGATATCTAAAACCCTTTAAAACACCCTTGAGATGGTTTAAAATGACAGTTTAGGAGTTACGAATTTTGGAATTACAAACACACTCTTAATGATCCGATAGGAAAAATACATACCGCTAGACCCAACGAGTGACTGGAAGACCTATTGGGAGACTTGATGGGTCTTCCCCTGACCCGTTCCCACTGGCAGATTCTTCTCAAATTTTCTGATCTTCACTTGATTCCTCACTTGACAATTTGTCGTGTCACTTAATGGGTCACTTTACCAATCATCAAGACTATTTGAAACTCCTCTTTTTCACCAACTTGCACACTTAATGGGTCACACCATGATGCATTGAATAGCTTGACAAGTCACACCACGACTTGTTCTATGACCTGGTGCAGATTTTTCTATTTTCTCTATTTTAGTCCTCGGGTCTAATGTAGGGACTTTTGGGGTGTTACATTATCTCTTCCTTGGGAACATTTATCCTTAAATATAGGTTAAGTATATTGAAAGGCTAGAGATGGAACTGCAATCCCAAAACTGAACAATAATAGCTGAAAACTAATGGAGCGATTGACTTCGGACTGAAAAAAATGACTTATTGACTTCGGACTGAAAAAAATGACTGAACTGAATTCATGAGACATACATGCATGCTATAAAATGAAAGGGACTTGGAGACATGAACTTGACATAAAACTGAATGGAGTACGAAGGAGGAAACTAATACCTCATGCTGGAACTTAGCCAAAAGGGAAAACATGTGGGTATTTAGCAACCATATGTTCTTTGGCTTCCCATGAGCTTCCCTAACAAGCTGATTTTTCCACAAAAACTTCACTAAAGCTACTTTCTTGTTCCTCAGCTTCTGAGCATGACAATCGAGGATCTCAACTGAAACCTTCTCATAGGCAAGGCTATCCTTCAACCCATTGTTTTCTATCGAAACAACTAAAGCTAGGTCGCCAACACACTTTTTCAACAAAGATACATGGAACTCCAGATGCATCGAAGCTAACTCCTCTAGTAGCTACAACTCATATGCAACCTTGCCAACTCACCTCAGAATCCTATAGGGACAGACATATCAGGGACTAATCTTCTCTTTCTTACGGAACCTCATAACTCCCTTCATAGGATACACCTTCAGAAACACCTAATCGACTTCAAACTCAAGCTCTCTCCTCCTAACATCCGCATAATATTTATGACGACTCTGAGTTGTTTTCAGCCTCTCTCAAATAAGCTGAAATTTCTCCATAGCCTCATGAACCTCCGCCCGTAAAGAGCCTCAAACGGATCCATCTAAATGCCATAGTGGTAATAGTTATTGTAGGAAAACTCTATAAGAGGCAAGTGATCATCCCAACTACCCTTGAAATCAATCACGCATGCTCTCAACATGTTCTCAAGAGTCTGAGTCTACTTGGCCTGACCGTTTATCTGCAGGTGAAATGTTACACTAAGCTTCACTTGAGTACCAAGTCCCTTTTTAACAACCTCCAAAATCGAGAAGTGAACTGAGTACCCCTATCTGAGATGATGGAAAAAGGAACTCAATAAAATCGAACCAACTCCCGAATGTTGAGCCTAGAATAATCCTTTGTCGAATCCGTAGTTTTGACTTGTAGGAAATGGGTTGATTTGGTCAACTTGTTCACAATCACCCATATAGAGTTATACTGTCAGCGTGTATAAGGAAAACTTGTAATGAAGTCCATATTGATCTCTTCCGAATTCCAAGTGGGGATGCTATTATCCTGAAGTATATTTCCAAGTTTTTGATGCTCAACCTTTACCTATTGGCATGCCTGACACTTAGCCACAAATTCCGCTATGTCCTTCTTCATGCCATTCCACCAATAGACTTCCTGTGGGTCACGGTATATCTTGGTGGCATCTGGACGGACAGAGTACCTAGATCCATGACCCTCGCTCAACTTCATCTCTATCAAGTCATTTACAACCGGAACACATAATCGGCCCTGTATCAGAGTACACCATCTCCCCGATGGGAGAATACCTCTACTTTATGATTTTGGATGGCTTCCTTTAACTTTACTAGAATAGGATCCTCATCTTGCCTCGCTTTAACCTCTATGACCAATGAAAATTCTGCCCTATTTTGAACGATCACACTGCCATCTGTCGAACTTGTAAGGTGAACTCCAAAACGAGAAAGCCTATGTACATCATTCACCAACTCCTTTCTCCCATCCTCGATATGGGACACATTCTGCATAGACAGCCTACTAAGAGCATCTTCCACTACATTGGCCTTGCTCAGATGATAAAGGACACTCATGTCATAATCCTTGAGAAGCTCTATCTATCTCCTTTGCCGCAAATTCAGGACCTTCTAAGTAAACACGTACTAAAGGCTCTTGTGGTCCGTGAACACATCCATATGCACCCCATATGAATAGTGACTCCAAATCTTCAAGGCAAATACCACCACTACTAACTCTAGGTCATGCATCGGATAATTCTTCTCATGAGTCTTAAGCAATATAAAGGCATACGTAATGACCTTACCATGTTGCATCAACACACAACCAAGACAAACCCTATAAGCATCACAATACATAACAACGCTATATGTGCCCTCCGATAAGGTCACTGGGGCTAATGTGAGTGGAGCCTTTATTTCCTAAAAGCTCTTCTCACAAGCATCGAACCATCAGAATTTGACCTTTTTCTGGGTCAACTTAGTCAATGGTGCTGCAATGGATAAAAATCCCTTTATGAACCTCCTACAGTAGTCAGCTTAACCCAAAAAGCTCCTAATATTTGTGGGACTGACACGTCTATGCCAATTCTTCACCTAATCTATATATTGAGAGTCCACCTGTACACCATCACTTGACACCACGTGACCCAAGAATGTTACTGAGTTTAGCCAAAATTCACACTTGCTGAATTTAGCAAGCAACTGGTGATCCTTGAGGTTCTGTAACAAAATCCCCAATGGGCGGCATGCTTCTCCTCGCTCTAAGAATATATGAGAATATCTTCTTTGATACAATCACAAATGCATCCAAATACTGCTTGAACACGTTGTTCATCAAGTCCATAAAAGCTGCAGGAGCATTCGTTAGTCCAAAAGACATAACTACAAACTCATAGTGACCATACAGAGTCGTTAAAGATATCTTCGAAATGTCCCTTTCCCTAACTCTGAGCTAGTAATAGTCAGATCTGAGGTCTATCTTTGAGAATCACTTATCACCCTAAAGCTAGTCAAATAGGTCATCAATCCTAGGGAGGGGATACTTAATCTTGGTAATGACCTTGTTCAACTGCCGATAATCTTTACACATGCTAAAGGAACCATCCTTCTTTTGTACAAAGAGAACTGGGGCACCCCATAGGGACTTAGTAGGCCTGATGAAATCCTTATCTAAGAGATCCTTCAACTGCTCTTTAAAATCCTTTAGCTTAGTTGGAGCCATTGTCATGACCTGAGTCTGCACCCTGGACGCGACACGGTACAAAGGATCACAAGTGACCCCAAGCAAATCCACGACATAACATAATTCTATAAGACTTAACTACTATAAAAGACTATTGAGTGGAAACTATTTAAAAATAATAACCAAATAATTTTATAACTAAAGAACATCTGGTAAGATACTAAAATTTAATCAACACTAGAACTCAAGCTGAAACTAATATACACTATCTGAAAGCCTTCTAAAAGAACTAATGAGTTGCTGAAAGAAACCCCCAGCTAACACTAATGTCTGAAACTGAAACTGAAAATAACAATAACTCAAGTCAAGACTCCGGCCTTCAGAAGATGAGGACTCACCACTGTCAAATTGATGGAAATCGCCAGGAGAAACTAGTTGCAATGTTAGGGCTGGGTACTTGAGCCTCTATTATAACATGTTATAGCACATCGAGAGCATGTGATTAGTACTCGAAATATACTGAGTATGTAAGATGTAAATAAAACATAAGTATACAAATAATTTATAAGTTGAACTGAAATAACTTGCCAAAGACTTTATCAGAAATCATGAATACAACCATTGATTTGACATATCGGAGAGTACTATATGAACTGATAAACTGAGTTAGAGCCATAAGAATATCCTAAAATTTTATAGACTACACTAGACTAAGGACTCTAAAAGTACTGTACTGTAGGAGTGTCTATTAACCGACATGTAACCACATGAGAAAGATGTGGAATTAGATGTTTACTCCTCATCGATAGGGCCCACTGTAACTTTAAAGGGTACAGTGACTAGCTATGTGATCACTGAATGTAAAACCTATTCGGGTCAAATCCTACGGTGGCATGTAGTTTTGGGATCCAGGGTGTGCTGAACCCCGGGCCACTCGGTGCTAAATACAACTCCCAACTAGAGACACATACATGAAAAAAGTTGTATAAAACTATACTAGACTAATAACTCATAACTAAAGTCCTATGACTAAGTCAAGAATACTTATCTGGAACTGCCCAGAAAGTCTAAAGAACCTGACAAACTAAATGATACTGAAAAAATCTAGTAATACTGATAACATATAAGTGATATTTCTAAAAATACTGAGCATACTCACAAGTTGGAAGTATTAGATCTTTTAAAGAACTTATGTTAGAATTCATACTAAAGTGATGATATAACGATGATACAACCTTCTTGATCAGCTTTTAAATCAAGAAGTATTCAACCCAAAATCATGCTAACATTAGGGATAAAAATGAATATGTAAAAATGAAGTCAAATCATGAATTTCACGTATTAATTAGGGAAACTGGAAGAACTAATAAAATGCAAGGAAAATCAAAATCTGTCGGGAACCCTAACTCATGAATTTTATAGGGTAAAAATTTATGAAAGATTCTAGAAATACTTGGGAATAAGGGTGAAACGAATACCCTTTCTAAAATCGCACATACCCGGAGAAGAATTTCCCTTAGAAGAGATCTTGAAATTTGAAACACTTTGAATTGAACCATCGCATAGACTTGAGAAGGCTTTTTTTCTTATACGTACTATTCCTATAAGTTTGGTAGAGAATGAGAGAAGAATGTTTTAATTTCCTAAATTCCCCTCTAAACGCATCCCAAAGCAACGTAGGTTAGAACTTAGGAGCTTAGAATTTTACAAAATTGGTCCTGGGCAACCATTTCAAAATCTGACTGTCCAGATCCAACAGGCCTCACAATGAGTCATTGGTTTGACCATGACTCATTGGTGCCAGTCATCGTTTATGAACTGGAAATTTTCCTTCTTTAGAGTTCTCACAATGGATGACACGATGACTCATTGGTGGGTACAACGGGTCATAAATTCTAATCGTTACCATTAGGGGAAGTTTGAACAGTTTCTAGACTCCTCCCAACGGACAGATAAAATGACCTATTAGATGAAATAATGGGTCATTGTTTTCATCCATCATCATTGGAAAGATTTCTAACCCTTCTTGGATTTCCACTGACATCTCCCTAGGACGATTCATTATCTCAAGCAATGACTCATTATCTGGCTAATTATTTCGGAGAAGAATTTTTATCACATTCTAGACTTGACAGAACGGGAAACACAATGACTCATTACCACTAATGACGGGTCATCGTACCGCTCGTTGAATCTGGGGGAGGAATCTGCTGGACAACTAACAACCGACTTAACGGGTTGTTGTGTTTGACAACAACTTGTCTGACGAGTCATTCTGAGAAAAAATTTCTGGTTTCTTTCTAGTTTTTCATTCCAAATATGTGGTTTAACCTAAGGAACTTGTGGGATGTTACAACCATTCTATAAGGAGGAATGGTTATGGACTACATATCAGGGAGAAGGTCAATATCAAAGTTAATCTCCCGCTCGGGAGGAACTCCTGCTAGATCATCTGAAAGCACCTCCAGATATTCACACACGATAGAAACTAACTAAATAGTTAGGGTCTCGAACGTAGAATCCTTGACCTGAACTAGGTGGTACACACAACCTTTACAGATCATCTTCCTGGCCTTGAGATAGGAAACAAAGCGACCTACAGCCATAACTGAACTACCCTTCTGAAATGACTTCTAGAAGTGTAAGGTGAACTGAGTACTCCTATCAAAATGATGGACAAGGGAAATCTATATAGTATGACTAACTCCAAGATGTATAGTCTAGCATAATCCTCTACTGAGTTTGAGGTCTTAACTGGTAAAAAATATGTTCACTTAGTCATCTGGTCTACAATCACCCAAATTGAGTCATAGTGTCGGCGCATACAAGGTAGAGCTATAATGAAATCCAAGTTCACTTCTTCC
Organism: Datura wrightii; assembly: GCA_035772735.1. Lineage (NCBI taxonomy): Eukaryota > Viridiplantae > Streptophyta > Magnoliopsida > Solanales > Solanaceae > Datura > Datura wrightii. The sequence continues at coordinate 7,654,651 of JASDFA010000007.1, read as the reverse complement.
CATTTCCAAGAAATAATGCTAATATCTAGAGTCATACCCCTAGGTCTCTGATGTTAAACCTTGACCTGCTAGCAGTTCAGACCCTTAGCCACAAATTCTACAATGTCCTTCCTCATGCCATTCTACCTATAGACTTCCCATTGATCACGGTGTATCTTGGTGGCACCTGGGTGGATAAAGTACCTGGTGTTGTGAGCTTCCATTAGTATCCGCTATTCAAATCAACTATATTGGGAACACACAACCTGCCCTGATAATGAAGCACAACATCTCCCCCTATAGAGAATGCTTCCACCTCTTTCTTTAGAACCGCATCCTTTAACTTGAGTAGAATTGGGTCTTCATCCTTCTTTGACTTAACCTCCACCACCAGGGAGGATTCTAACCCATTCTGGACTATGACTCCACCTTCTACTTAATCAACCAACTGGACCCCTAACCGAGCCATTCTATGAATATCCTTTGCCAGCTCCTTTTTATCCTCCTCTACATAATCAACACTCCCCTTAGACATTCTACTGAGGGAATCAACCACTACATTGGTCTTGCCTGGGTGATATAAGATGTTCATATCGTAGTCTTTTAACAATTCCAACCACGTTCTTTAATGTAGATTCAGGTCCTTCTGACTAAACACGCACTGAAGGCTCGTTTGGTCAGTAAAAACATCCACATGAACTCCATAAAGGTAGTGCCTCCAAATCTTAAAGGCAAATACTACCGCTGCCAGCTCAAGATCATGAGTTGGATAGTTTTTCTCGTGAACCTTTAGTTGTTTGAAAGCATAAGCTATTACTTTATCATGTTGCATCATAACACAACCAACGCCAACTCTGGAGTCATCAAAATATATCATAAACACATCTAACCCTTCTGGCAGAGTCAAAACTGGGGCTATAGGGAGTCGAATCTTCAACTCCTAAAAACTCTTCTCACATGCATTGGACTACTGGAACTTCACCTTCTTTTATGTTAGTCTGGTCAAAGGAGAGGCAATGAGGAGAACCCTTCTACAAACCGTTTGTAATAATTGGCTACGCCTAAGAAACTCCTGATTTCAGATGAAGAGGTGGGCCTTGTTCTGTCCTTGACTACCGCTATCTTTTGATCCACCTAAATACCCTCACTAGAGACCACATGACCGAGGAATTCCACTGATTTTAGCTAGAATTCACACTTGATAATTTTAGCGAATAACTGGCGGTCCCTAAGAGTCTGTAAAATTATTCCTAGGTGGTGTATATGCTCCTCCTCTATTCTAGAGTAAACCAGAATATTGTTTATCAAGACAATAGAAAACATGTCCAGGTACGGCTTGAATACCTTGTTCATCAGATCCATAAAAGTTGTAGGAGCATTGGTTAGTCTAAAAGACATAGCTACGAATTTTTAGTGTCCATATTAAGTTCTGAAGGCTATTTTCGAAATGTCACACTCTATGACCCTGAGCTGATAATATTCTCACTTGAGATCCACCTTGGAAAACAACTAGCTCCCTAAAGTTGGTTGAACAAGTCATTAATCCCGGGTAGAGGATACCTATTCTTAACTGTGACCCTGTTCAACTGATGGTAGTTGATGCATGTGTACCATCTTTCTTCTGCACGAATAGGACTAGGGCACCCCATAGAGCGATGCTGGGTCTGATAAATCCCTTATGTAAAGGACTTTTAGTTGTTCCTTTAATTCTTTAAGCTCAGCTAGAAACATTCTATAGGGTGGAATTGAGATAGGTTTGGTATCTGGGAGAAGTTCTATGCCGAAGTGTATTTCCTGCTCAGGAGGGACTACAGGAAGTTCTTCGGGGAACTCATTTACAACTAGAATTGACAGTCATGTTGGGGTATCGAAAATAGAATCCTTAACCCTAACTAAGTGATAGATGTACCTTTTCGAGATCATTTTCCTAGCCTTAAGGTATGAGATGAATCGACCTTTAGGCGTTGAAGTACTACTCTTCCACTCTTGGACTGGTTCGGTAGGAAACAAGACCTAACGACCCTAGTTCTGCAGTCAATTTAGGATCAACAAGAATGTAACTAGGCCATGCTAAGAATGAGGTAAAAATCAATCATATCTAACTCTACTAGATCAGCTGAGGTGACTTTATGAAACATTGTGACTGGATAATTTCTATATAATCGACTAGCTCTAACTGACTCACCAATCGGAGTAGAGACTGAAAATGACTCTAAGGGAATTTTTGAACTAATATCAAACTGGACGGTCATAGCTCAGTTTAGCCTCGGCTTTTACTTTTCAGTTATAACTAGATATCATGGTGGATTTGTCGGCCTGCATAGGACTCCCTATAATTGTAATTAAAATGGAAAGAGAGTATTGATTTTGAAGCAATAATATTCACAGGGGAGTTGAGTGACTTGTGAAGGACATCCATTTGTTAGTTAATTGATCGTTTATTGTAAGGAGTCACGAAAGAAAGTGTGGCTCCTGAATTTAGTAAAGCATAAACATATATCAGAAAGAGACATAACATACTAGTGACTACATCAAGTGAATCCTCCTAGTTTTGATGGGAGGATAAGGCATAGAAGCAGTTCTAGCTCTAACCACCACCTATACTGGAGGTAGTACCCTACTGCGCTGAGTGGCCTAGCGGAGCTACTGATGTAGTGGACTAGGCCTTCCCCCATCCTAGTATGGGCAATCTCTCAACTTGTGACCCAGCTGACCATAATCAAAACAATTCTCCTTTCCCAGACAGCACTCACCCCGATGGTTCTTACCACATCTAGGAAAAATTTGAAAAGTTTTGCTGCTGAAGACATGAGTTCAACCCCTCCAATCTTTGCGAAACCCGAAAGAAGGAGGACTGGCTGATGAGGGTTCTAGAGGTCTATATTGTTGCTACGGGCGACTACTATAGCCCGACCTCTTCTTAGTAAACTCAAATTGACCTGTCCTTGCCTGCTTTCTCTCCCTCTCTATCTCCATCAGTTTCTCCATCCCTATCCATTGTGCATGGATAATAATCCTGGAGATGTCCATCTCATTGATAATCATGGCAGTGTGGCACTCCTTGACTACCAAGACTGAGACTCCATTCATGAACTTGAGCATGCGAGCCCTCGGCTCCGCTACCATTTTTGGAGCATACTTCAATAGTTGAGTGAACTTTAACGCATACTCCTGCACTGTCATGTCGTTCTACCATAAGTTAACAAACTCAGCAGCCTTAGCTTCCATTAACTCCCAGGGAAAGAATCTGTCCAGGAATGTAGTTACAAACTCGTCCCACTCGACCAGACCTGCAGCATTCCGCCTTCCCTCTTTCCACTACTTATACATATCTGAGCCACCCTTTCACTGATAAATAGCTAAATCTGCACTTTCAATAGAAGTAACACCCATGATATAGGTTATCTTCTGAACCTTGTCATTGAAGTCCTGTGGGTCCTCATCTACCTTAGACCGATAAAATGCTTGGGAATTCATCCAAGTAAAATTTCAAACCCTAGCAGTAGCTATAAACCCAATAGGATTAGCAGGTATGACGACTTGCTATTGACCTAGTTTGTCATCGCTTGAGCCAGCATTTGAATAGCAGCCTAGAATGCATGTGACACCTGATCGTCCTGAGGGGCTGTTGGAGCTAGCGGGGCTGGCTGGTTAGCATTATTGTTCCTCCTTCCATTTCCTCTTTTAGGAGGTATTGACAACTGAAAAGGGTAGAGCATGAGTTAGGAGGACATTTAAGAGATAAAACTCTATGCACGATAAGAATCATAAAGAAAGGGAATTTTTCCTAAAACGCCTCGTACCCTCCCCCCTTATAACTATGGCGCACTTCATACCCATGAAAAGGACACTACTTGACGCGACTTTTAGATATCCTAGGACAATCTAAACCTATTGCTCTGATACTAAGTTTTTCACGACTCGAGTCTGCACCCTGGACACGACACGGTACTTAGAATCACAGGTGACGCCAAGCAAACCCATGACATGCATAATTCTATAATGACTGAACTACTGCAAAATACTATTGAGCAGAAGCTGTTTAAAATAATAACAAAATACTTTTATAACTAAAAAACATATGGTAAGATGTTGAAATTTAATCAACACTGGACCTCAAGCTAACACTAATATACCCTGTATGAATGCCTTCTATAAGAACTGATGAGTTGCTGGGACAAACCCCCAACTAACTCTAATGTCTGAAACTGAAAATAACAATTACTGAAGTCAAGACTCTAGACCTCAGAAGATGAGGAATCACCATTGTCAAGATGCTTGAAATTGCCGGGAGAAACAAGTTGCGATGCAGAGGCTGTGTACCTGAACCTATATCATAAAACAATATAGCACATGGAGAGCATGTGATAAGTACCAGGAATGTACTGAGTATGTGAGACGTAAATAAAGAATATATATACTGATAATTCGTAAACTGAACTGAAATAACATGCCAAAGACTCTATCTGAAATCATGAATACAATAATTAATCTGACATATCTGAGAATACTATATGAACTGATAAACTGAGTTAGAGTCATAGGCATATCCTGAAATTTTATAGACTGGAATGGACTAAGAAATTAACTGTATCGTACAGTGGGAGTGTCTATAAATCGATATGTATTCACATAATCTAGATGTGGAGTTTTATGTTTACTCCCCGTTGATAGGGACCACCATACCTTGCCAGGGTATAGTTACTGAAAGTGTTATCACTAACTATAAAACTAATTGGGTCAAATCCTATGGTGGCTCATAGTTTTGGAAGCCTGGGTGCGCTGAATCTCGGTCCACTTGGTGCTAAGTACAACTCCCATTGGAGACACATACATGAAAATTGGTGTATGAATCTATACTAGACTAACAACTCAGAACTGATGTCCTATGACTAAGTCAGGGCTACTTATCTAGAAGTGCCCAGAAAGTCTAAAGGACAGATAACTGATAAGTGATATTTATGAAATATTGAGCATACTCACAAGATGAAAGTATTGGTTTTTTTAAAGCACATATGTTAGAATTCATACTTAAATGATAATAGAATGCTGATATAACCTTCTTGATTAGCTTTTAAATTATGCAGTATTAAACCGAAAATCATGCTAACATTAGGGATAGAAATGATTATGTAAAAATAAAGTCAAATCACTAATTTCACATTGTATTAATTAGGGTAACTTGGAGAACTAATAAAATGCAAGGAAAATTAGAATCTTTCGGGAACCCCACCTCATGAGTTTTGTAGGGTAAAAATTTATGAAAGATTATTGAAATACTTGGGCACAAGAGTAAAAGGAATGCCCTTGCTAAAACCCCACATACCTAGAGAAGAATTTCTCTAAGAAGAGATCTTGAAATTTGCAACACTTTGAATGGAACCCAAGCTTAGACCTGAGAAGGTTTTCTATCTTCTACATATGGTTGCTGTAAGTTTAGAGAGAATGAGAGGAGAATCTCAATTAATTCCCTAAATTCCCCTCTAAAAGCACCCCAAAACAACCTAGTTTAGGAGTAAGGATCTTAGAATTTTACAAAATTGCCCCTGGGTAACCATTTAAAAATTTGACTGTCCAGATCCAACGGCCCTCACAATAAGTCATTGGTTGTGACCATTACTATTAGTGCCAGTCGTTGTTTCCAAACTAGAAATTTCCCTCCTCTAGAGTTCTTACAATGGATGAAACAATGACTAATTGGTGGGTACAACGGGCTGTTGTTTCTAATTGTTACCACTAGGGGAAGTTTGAATAGTTTCTGGGCTTCTTCCAATCGATGACAGAACAGCCTGTTAGCTTAAACAACGGGTTGTTATTTCTAGCCGTCGTTACTAGAAAGATTTCTAAGCCTCTCTGGATTTCTTCTAAAGGCTCCCTAGGATGAGAATTTATATCAAACAATGACTTGTCATCTGGCTCATTATTTGGGTGAAGATTCTTTATCATATTCTTTACTTGATAGAACTGCAACACAACGACTCATTACCACTAATGACGGGTCGTTATACCACTCATTGAATCTGAGAGAGGACTCTGTTGGACAACTAATGATCGACTTAACGGCTCCTTGTCTCTGACAATAACTCCTCTGACGAGTCGTTGTGAGAAAAAATTTCTGGTTTCTTTCTAGTTTTTCATTCCAAGTCTGGGGTTTGGTCTAAGGAACTTGTGAGGTGTTACATCCATTCTTTAAGGAGGTAATGGATATGGGATGTGTATCAGGGAGAAGGTCAATTCCAAAGTAAATCTCCTACTTGGGAGGGACTCTTGGTAGATCATCTGGAAACACCTCCGGATACTCACACACAATAGGAACTAACTAAATACTCGGTGTCTCGAACGTAGAATCCTTGACCTGAAATAGATGGTACACAAAACCTTTGGAGATCATCTTCCTGGCCTTGATATAGAAAATAAAGCAACCTACAAGCATAGCTGAACTACGCTTACACTCTAGAACTTTTTCACTCATTAAACGGAACTCTACCGTATGGGTTCTACAATGGATTGAGGCATAACATTCTTGTAACCAATCCATACAAAAGATAACATCAAAGCCTGTCATATGTAACTCCACTAGGTTGGCTGAGGTGGCTTTCTGAAGGATCGTGATAGGGTAAATTCTATATACACGTCAAGCTAGAATTGGCTAACCGACATAAGTAGAGACTTAGAAGTGTGCTGATAGGATTTAAGACTAAAACCTAAACTAACAGCAATATAAGGAGTCATGAAAGATAATGTAGCCCCTGGATCTAACAATGCATGCCCATTAAGATGGAATATTTATAACATACTAGTAACCACATTAGATGAGACCTCTGATAATGTTCAAACTACACCTTTCTCTATGAAAGAGCATAAACGATCATTGTATCAAAATAAATAACCCGACGGATGTCGTGGTAAAATCTCACAAGGAATGTAAAATGATCACGCAATAGTTGTATATTAACTTGAATTAATTTGCATCAATGTACAAGACAGGTAAATGAAAATTCTGGGAGAGTAAATTGAATCTAAACTCAGCTAAACAAGAGAGCAAGATAACCAAAATCGAGAAACAATAATGAGCAAAGGCCAGTGGTGTGATGTAGATTGGATGCCAATCAAATTGGGATTTACTAAACAATTGAGTTATTACTAATATGTGTCAATAACCTTGGAAAAGATTGTGCTCGATGTTTTTCAACCACTTGACACTTCTTCCTTAAGTTCTTTTAAACCTCAAGGTGCAATTCAACTATTTCAATATGGTTTGGGTTAGGGGTTGAGCTATTTATAGCCATTAATTTTTAATGGGATTATGACCATGGGGTTTGGCTATTTCTTGCCAACTCCACATAATCAACTCCCATCCCACTATTAAGTTCTCCCCCATTACTTAATTCTGCTTTTTCAAGCAAAAATTAAGTAAGCAAACAATACCCATATTTGCAACTATGAGTAATCAACTATAATTTGAGGAGAAACCAATAAATTTATACTAATTAAGTAATAACAAGATAAATCTAGCAGTACCCAATTAAATTAAACACCTATCATCACACACCTCTAGCTATAGATTTAGCTACTCATAATTGAGAAATACAGGAGCTTATTTATAAACAGACTCAACAATTTCATAATTAAAAGTAAACACAATCAAGCTCAAAATGTCTCTACATGGTGGATATACCATGCTGAAGAAGATAAACATGAAAAACAAAATATTCAAAACTCTATTTTTTATGCAAATATCTCTTCCAAAAATGATGTAGAACAAGAATGTGTTTGTTCATAGTACTTTTCTAGAATATGTACAAAAGTAGATAATAACATTATCCTCTTTTTTAGGGTTGGACGTTTTTTCACTTTTTCAGGAATCTCTCACTCGTGAGTCACCAACGGTTCACCGGGTGTCCATCTGCAGGCCGCTGGTTTATCTCCTCTGTTGTCCAGTAAATTCCAGAGCAAACTAGCGATGACACCGGCAGTTTGCTGACTGCTATTCTGCGAGTCGCTGGTTACAATTGTTGCTCATTCCAGTGAGTGCCTGCAGTCAGCTGGCGTATTGCCGATGTCCTCTAGTGGAGCTCCTGTTTCCACATGGAATCTCATCCTTTTACTCAATTTGATTCTCCTTATCTTCAAGTTAGGTACTTGCAACATCCAAAGGAAAAAGGGCATAAAATCCAACTAAAAGGCTTAAAAACTAAGCTAAAGCTAATGATTAAAAGCCTAATGAGCTGGTAAATTACCAACTCATCAAACCTCCCAAAACTTGAGCCATTGCTTGTCCTCAAGTAATGCAGTTCTTTTCAATTAAGCAAATAGACAGCATGTCAAATATGAATTTATGCACCAAGGCCCACAAAACCTAAGAGGACCCGAAAATGCTCACCAACTCAAGGAAAAAAAGAATACCCCCCCCCCTAAAAATGTGGAAAAGTTTCAAAAGGTAACCACAATGCATAGGCATGATTCACAACTGCTTTCATTTTGCAAAACAAGGGAATGATTTATCCAATCAAACATACATAGTATCTCAAAACATAATCACTTCACATTCAAAGTTTTCCTTGGAGCTCACATTGCTCATGCCTCAATCACACCTTTACATTAATGCAAGTATGTCCTCAAAAAGGAGTGATGACACTCACTACAAGAGAGAATCCCCTTTCTTTATTATAAACAAATTCACACATAAGGGATTATAGAATAGGATTATCACGCACACTTCACAAAAGAAATCTCCATGCACACAACTTGACCCACAGGCTTGCCCTTCGTGCAACTCAGCACTAATGTAGGAAACTACACTCAAAATCAATTAGGACTCGTGGGTCATGATGAAGGACTAGGGGTAAGGGTAGAACAAATATTTAGCTAGTGACTAGAACCTCCCTAATGCCTTTTTGTGATCCCTTTTATCCTCCCCATCATACTCTTTAGATCACTCCATCTTATTCTTCCACTTTCATCACCTTCAATTTTTTTAATTTCTCAAAAGCCCTCCTTGTAGCTCATTTGGCTCTCACATTAAGCCTTGTCTAAGCAAGAGGTAACACCACTTCACTATTCGTTTTATGTTTTGGTGATTCATGGTTTCTCAACCCATCATTTCATTAATTTTGATCACAATTCGGTGCTGCCTCACATTTAAGCTCATCACATTTCTCCCTTTATTGTAAACAACCAAACATAGGCTTTTTTGCCTCTTTTTCATTGATTTTCTTATCTCTCCCTATGTATTGGGTTTCAAGACCCCATTATTTCCATTCATTCATCACTAGAAATTAGTGAGGATGGGTTCCAAACAAGAGGATTACAAAAGGGACATTGGCTTGTAATGTGGTTTCTAAGAATAAACAATCCAAAGTCTCAACATTGGCTAGCAAGGGAAAACTGTTTCGAAGGTCATTTTGGGTGAACTGACTAATCAAACAAAAGACTAAAATCATGTTCTAAATGCAACTACATCTAGGATTTCGCCTTGAGTAATACTTAGGGCAAGTTCTAGACAAGAAGAGATGCATGGGATTCATTCAAATAACCTTACCACACAAGGCATCACACCCGAAGAGTTCACACAAGTCCTTATTATCACAGGATTTTGATTCAAGGTATGAGAGCATGCAAACCCACAAGCCAAACAGGGAATATAATGTATGACAAGTGAGTGCTACATTTCCTATTTCAAAAGCCTATTTTTTTCTTTCATCTTCATTTTTCATGCCATACAAGAAGTTTTGGTGGTACCTCTTAAAAATGTTTCCACAAAAGTCTCAAAAAAAAAGACATGGTATTTTTCCCTTAAGAGAGTCTCTTTACAATCTATTATCAGGAAATGTCGACCTGGTTCGACAACAAAAAGAAAATAAGAAGAAAATGCTCCTCAGAAAAGAACCATGGTGTGAAGAAAACTCTTGGAGTTTAACTACTATCTACTATTTACAAAGGCAAAAATCAAACTTGGATCACAACTTGAGGCAATAATAACAAAGACCCAATCGTTGGCACTAACAACAAAAACAACCATTTTCACTTCATTCGTTCACACTTTTAACAAAACAAACAACCTGTCAAGGCAAACATCAATCACAACTAAAATGACCCCAACAAAGGCTCACAATTCCTCACAAGTCAAAAGCAAAAGCCCTGTAAGGGCCACAAATTCATCTAAGACCACAAAACTCAACTCAACCCTAACTAAAATATTTACATTGTCCCCAATGTATGCATGAAAAGTAAAAAGGGGAAAGGACTTCCTATTTTGGTCACTCCTCACCGGCCTAATCATAATCACCATTACTTTCCGCTTCATCCCCAACTTGGCCAACATCATCCACATCATCCTCATTGTCACCTAAGTCGTCGAACAAATCGTCGATAGGGCCACGAGTTGTGGAAGGGGCAGCCATAGCTGCATCAAGAGCACTCATGTCGGATACTGCCATAGGCATCCGACTCATTCATTCATGAAACTCAACCCAAAGAGAGCTGGTGGCTCCCTCCACCGCATCTACATGAGTACACAACTTGCTCAAGCTATCTTTGATCGACCTCAGCTCGTTCTTAATTGTTTTCACGGTAAGGTCAGGGAGGCGCTTAGATAGTCGTTGGAGTTGGCCTTCATATGAGTGGGTCATCTCTACAAGCTTCTAAAGATCACTTGGGTGTGAGGAGGAAAGGAACCTCGAATTGATGCACCTCCAGAAGCCTGACCCGATGCCTCAGGATATGGCATGTAGAGATTGGGGGAAAAGGGGGCTGTCTCTGACCCATGGGTGATAGTCTTATCCGGAACCTCAAACGCTTGCATTCGCTGCCTCAAGTTCTTGGGAGCATCACTGTCCATTTTGTTAGCAATGGAGATAACACTAAAGGCAGAGCTAGGGGTCTCATCCGAGAAAAAGTGTACTCCTACTCTCAGGAAAAGCTGTGATATAAGCACAGCGTATGGCATTGAAATTCTGGCTTGCCTTGCCTTTCTCCGCATTTGATTGGCCACTATCTCCCCAAAGTTTATGGGGACCCCTATCAGCAATAAATAACGATATCCACTTCAAAATTCACCCTCTATTCACTGTTGGAGGGCATGATTTGGCCAAAAATGAAGCAGACCCACAACTTGGCCTTGAAATGTAGGTCATGGCGAGATATCTCACCACCTATAGATGCCCATGGGGGTGTACCGGTTGCAATGACAAGAGCAATGACACTGAATCGGTCCTGTTTTTTGGCTAGGACCGAATACTTAGTGCCCTCATCAATTTCTTCCTCCCAAAACAGAGAATTTATGGTTGCCAGTGTGATGTCAACCTCAACACCTCTCACGAACATTGAAGGTAGGTAGGGAAAGTTCTTAAATTTACCTCTGTGTTTCATGTTCTCCTACCTGGCCTAGTAAGAAGCGTAGAACTCAAGTACAAAGCTCCTGTAGAAATATGGGACAAGGTTAGAAAAGACATGCCACTGGCGATCGGTGAATTAGGTAGTGATGTTATGAAAGTCGCCCCTTAGCCCCGCCAAGTCAAATGCTTCTCTATGGTGATTGAGAGGCCCTCACAAATAACATAGTGCTCTTTCAAGTTGGGTAAATAAAAGATAATAGCTTCTCTAGTATTGGAGGGGATTTGTGGATCCCTTGCTTTCCTTTTGCCCTTTGCTTTGGATGTGGCGATGGCCTTCCCTTTACTTGGGTTCCTAGATGAAGACATGATTCTGCAAAATTGATGTTAGTGCCATGGAAAGATTGTTCTTTTTGTATTTTTCTAATTATAAAAAAATCAAACAATGACTATTCCAAAGATTGGATGAGAAACAAAAGGAAGGGATATCATGGAAAAAGATAATAATACCGGCGGAACTTCGGCGAGACACAGGTGGTGACCCGCGGAATGCCGATGTACCGCCAATGCTTGGCAAACCATCAGGCTTTGTACTTTCAATTGGAAACTCATCTTTGAGTCACCGGTCATGATCTCCGAAGCGCTGATGGAATGAAGAATCTAGGAAGTGGTCTGAAGCTAGTTTTCCCGAATCGGTGTTCCATCCGGCGTTTTGCCGAACTTGACCGGTGATTTAGCCAATGGACGTCGTCCCCATTGTGCCTCAAAATAACAATTCAACATCTCACTCTCATATGCACTTACTCACACCATATTTAAGCATTGACTACACAAGAAATCTTAGTAAAAGATACAAAATGATCATTTGTCCTTAAGAACAATGTTACCTGATCTATCATCGGGAAAATCGGTTCCTTTTGTAGCCCTTGGGGTTATTCAGGCTTCACCCCAAACTCGTGTTTATAGCACATCATGGGACGCCCCACTTCACAAGAGCAAAAACCTTCCCAATAACATTTAAATCTATGACCCCTACCCCCAATAAAAAGGTGATGTATCCAGTTAGGGGCAGTTTAAAAGTTATCTGAGTTAGGCCAGTCAATGGGTTGGTCAAATTATTAATCAAAGAACGTACCTGTATCGGCGCCTCATCAGCAGCCGCTGATAGGAAGTGGCGATTCACCGCCTTAACAATACTGACCTTCATTTTATACCCAGTCTTCCGCTTAATATCCGGTGGTTGATCGGCAGTTCATGGATTAGACTCTGCATTCTACCAGTGAGCCGTTGTTTGTGCCTCAAATCGCAGGCATTCTAACCTGAGCCGACGTTCACTCGACAGTTCACTAACTGGTGTCGGCATTCCGTCAGTGGATCACTGGTTTTACCTTTTTGTTCCTAGTTTTCTGCCTTTCTTACTCAAGGCATCGGAGGTTCATGCATATGGACCGACGGTTCTTTTATCTAGTGCGGTGCCTTCCCTGTTTTATACTCTTCCTTCCTGCTTCACATCCAAGCTACCTATAAAATCAAAAACAGCAAAACATCAAAATGCTCATGATAAAAATGCTTGGGTTGCCTCCCAAGAAGCTCCTTCGTTAACGTCCTGACACAACGGATACCTTCTCGATTTTCAACATTCCAGAGGGTCACTCTCCACTTCACTCTCATCGTCTAAAGAATCATAATGCTCTTCTTCCCCATCAGCACTGCCATGACCTTACACTCATCCGGAGGCTTGATAGGTTGACATACATTGAAGGTTACCTCGTCACCTCCTACCCATAACTTCAACTCCCTAAGCTCCACATTAATTAAAGTCCTTGCCATTGCTAGTAGAGGTCGCCCCGAAATGATTGGCACCTCAATGTTCATTTCACAATCCAACCCAACAAAATCAGTTGGGAATATGAATTTATCCACCTTCACAAGAACATCGATTAGCAGTCCAATGAGTCACTTGATTGACCTATCCTCCATCAACAGCCTCATAGAGATAGGTTTGGGACTTCCGAACCCGAGTTTCTTGAATATAATGATAGGCATGAAATTGGTACTAGCATCGAGGGCACTGATGTGCCGTTATTTTATGGCACTTTTGAACTTAAAAAAAAGAAACTACGCACATTTCGGGTGTGTTTATGTAGGGATGATGTGTTTTATGTTTAATGTTGCAGGAAAACAGGTTCGAAAGTGAAATAGGCAAATTAATTCATAAAAAAACTGAATAGGTGACTTCCATGCACTTCACGAGTCATTGGCACTTGACACGACACGTTGCTGAAGTCGTGTGCAAAGGTTGAGTTTTGAAGATACAAGAAATAGTTTACCTAACAGGTTGAGGGAACGACACGTTACACCTGGTAACTAGTGGTGAAGCCAATCGTGAAGACTGGGAGAGGAATTATTGAAGAGTTAGCCAATGAAGTTGACGGACGATGTAACGAGTCGTTGTCTGACCAAATGACTCGTTGGGAGACCATGGGAGCCACTCATAGGATGCACTGGAGATTTGAGGAGGTTGGACCACGAGAGGCCTAATGACTCGTGTCTAGGCACAACGAGTCGTTTGGTGACCTGTCGCCACAACTGGGTTCGATGCTGAGGACGACTGATTTTAGCAAGGAACGACTAGTCAAAGGTCCTAACGAATCGTTACCTAGCCCTTTACCATTGACAACATGGTTTGCAGTTTTAGTTAGGAAAAGTTTTTCTTGGAACTATAAATACACTGTGTAGGTTTATTTTCGAGAGACAGATTATTTTCACTACTTTTTCACATAGATTTTGGTGTTGTACGATTATTCTTGGTTCAACAAGCAAGGTTTACAATTTTGTTCTTGAATTTGAGGATCAAAAGTAACATTGGAATTTATTCATCAAGTTTGGAGTTTTATTCAACTTACTTGGTTTTCTTCTACGATAATTTGTAAGTTGCAATTATGATTTATTCAATATTTTGTGATTGTGATCAGTCAAGCATGAGTATCTAAACCCATAACTAGGGTTGTTGGAAACAAGATGAATTAACGCACATAGTGAAAAACTTAGTGATTCTTTAATGGGGTTTAATGCATGTATAGTTTTTCCCTTCATTTTAATTGATTCTTGACGGTTGCAAATGTTAGGACTTGCCTTATTCTTAATTACCGGACCAAGGAGGTAGTGAATGGAAAAAGGGATTAACAACGGAGATTTGAGGCTATCAACCCTCATCTAATAGCTTGAACTTGTATGGGGATAGCTAATCCGATATTAAGGGTAAGGGTTAATTAAACATACACCCGTATACGGACCAAGTTGCGTGGTTATAATTATCTAGATAGGGGACCAACCATTTAGGTGAACCTAACTTACTGATATTGCATGTTAAACACCAGAATAAATCACTAGTGTAAAAGCCTTGTGGTTATGAAGTCTTGGGGAACACAATCCTAGTAAAGTCGTTAATTGAATACAAACTGAATTTGACTTAAGCATTTAGTAGTTTTTACTCATATTTAGTAGTTTATTTCTTTCCTCCTTAGGAAATAAGTAACCTGATAGTAACAGCTATTCGCATTAACTCAAGTACTTTTCATATTACCTGTGGGATCGACCTCAACCTCTTGTTTGGTTCTGTATTTTATATTGACCGCTTTATATCTCAATTACGAGGTGTAATTTGGGTGACATCAAATTTTGGCGCCGTTGGTGGGGAATACGGCTAAGGCTTTTGTTAATTGGGTTTGCTTTACTATTGGTTCTTATTTCCCTTTTTATTTTTCTTTTGTTGTTTTTTCTTGCTTAACAGGTCTTAGGTTCGTGCATGCTCAATACTAGGATCCAAGGAAATCCCCTAGTTCCAATTGATCACAAACTTGAGCAAACGCTAAGGACTCTAAGAAGAATGGCCAACATAAAACAACAGGAGATAGTGGACCAAGCCACAACAAGAATGTTGGCTGAGGAGCAAGCTCAGGCTAGTGATCGTGAGTTAGCTAGAGTTGCTGAAGAGCAACATCTAGCTGCAGAAGTAGAACGAGCTAGATGACACAGAGATCCAGACAACCAAAGACACCGGTATTTTGATGATGATGATGAAGCTGATATAGACGAAGTCGGTTCCACTGGAGCTATAGTCCCTCCTCCTTTTCCTGTTGGGGCAAAGATTGATATTACCAGTGCAATGATCCAACTACTCAACATGAAGGGAATATATGCGGATCATGCATCTGATGATGCTCACGCTCACTTGAAAAATTTCGTGGGTATATGTAAGGCATACAAACAATTGGGAGTGAGACAGGATGCAATCAGACTGAGCTTATTTCCCTTCTCACTAGGGAGTGAGGCAACGATGTAGTTGGCTAAGCTGTCGAATGATTCCATCACTACTTGGGGGTAACTTAAGAGAGATATTCTTGAAAGGTTCTTCCCACCTTTCAAAGCATTGCAGTTGAAAGATAAAATATATAACTTCAGACAATTGAATTCAGAGGCACTTCACAAGACATGGTTGCATTTCAACAAGAAGCACAAAAAGGTGCCAAATCACAGGATTCCAGATGATACATTGTTGGAGATCTTCTATAGGTCTCTAAATGCTAACACCAAGGCAGTGGCTGACACCATCTCTGGCGGAACCTTTATGAGCCACATTTATGCAGAGGCTACTGAGCTACTTGATAGGATCACCAAAACCAACCGCGCTTGGCACACTAGAGAGTCGGAGATTCCATCTAGTTCTTACGTGGTTGGTATGTCTGCAGAATAGAGGAGAATAGATGAAGAGCGTGACCAAGATATTGCAGAGATCAAAACAACCATGGGGTTGCTTGCTAAGCATCTGATGGAAGCTGGAGCAAAGAAAGTTAATGTTGTGGGTTCTCAGGGCAAGGCCCCGAGAAATGATGGATGTGAATCTAAGTCTAAGGAGGAAGCTAACTATTTAAATGATCAGAGGGGGGATTTCTAAACCAACACCCAAGGGTCTAACCAGGACTCGTGGAGTCAAGGTCAAGGGAACCAAGGTCGGAACTTTTACAAGGATAACAATTACAACCGAGGCCAGTATAGAGATAACGAAGATTGGAAGAAGCGCGAGGAGTACAAAAATGATAGATGCGGTCTGTATGTTCCTCCAAGAAACCGTGAGCCAGATTTCAGTTGTTCAAGGGTTGAAGACATGTTTTCCAATGTACATAAGAAGATGGAGACAATAGATAGTCACTATCAGGATCTCCATGCGGATATTTCTGGTTTGAATCAGAAGGTGAAGTCACATGTCGTGGCCATTAAGCAGATTGAGCAGCAAATGAGTCAGATGTCTGTTGCAATGAATCAGAGGAAGAAAGACACCACTTCCCATCAACACAGTGTAAAATCCAAAAAAAATGACAGTCATTGCATGGCGGTCACTACTAGGAGTGGGAAGGGGACAATTGATCCTCCTAGGTCGGTTGTAATTAAGGAGTCAAAAAAGCCCATCTAAATGATTGATGACCGTGTAGTAGATTTCGAAAACCCAACTTTGGTTGGAGATTCAGATGTGAAAACTGATCCAAGTAATGCAAAGGAGCAAGGAGCTTCCATGAGAAGGAGAAGGAGGCACAACAAAAGTTTACATCGATCCCTAGACCTCCTTCTCTTTATCCACAGTGTTTGAAAAAGAAGGCCGAAGGTAGGAAGTATCACAAATTTATTTCTATGCTTAAGCAATTGTCGGTGAACATCCCATTAATTGAGGCACTTGAGTAGATGCCGGATATGCAAAATTTATGAAGGACCTTTTAACTAGGAAAAGGACTGTAAGCTTTAAACATGCCGATAATCTGCACCACTGTGGGGCCATAACTACACGGGTCCTGGCTTAGAATAAGGAAGACCTAGGTGCTTTTACCATACCTTGCACCATAAGGGAGGTCGAGTTTGCAAGGTCTCTTTTTGACCAGGGAGCTAGCATAAATTTGATGTCGCTAGCAGTATTTAAAAAGTTAGGCTTGGGAGCCCCCACACCGACCACTATGTGGGTACTGCTGGCCAATAGAACCATTAAGAAGCCGGTGGGGATCCTTTTTGATATGCTTGTAAGGTGGAAAAATTTATATTCCCAGCAGATTTTGTGATTCTGGACTGCGAAGTCGATTCTGAGGTCCCAATCATTTTGGGGCGACCATCCCTGCAACAGTTAGGGCCATAGTAGATGTAGAGGCAGGCTAGTTAAAATTCAGGTTAAACAAAGAAGAGATCACCTTTAACATTTGCCAGACCATGAAGCAACCAAGGGAATTTAGCAGGGTCTCAGAACTGGAGGATGGATACGAATTACTTGACGAATTCTGAGTAGTAAAGAGACTTGCGTCGTGTCGCGATGTTAAATCAGGCGCTGCATGGGAGGCAACCCATAGAGGTGTCTTGGTGAAGTCTGAATAGCCAAAATACCTACGTCGTTCCGCGACGTTAAATCAAATGCTTCCTGGGAGTCAACCCAAGTTGTAATTGTAAGAAAAATATAATGTTTACATTTGTTAATAGGTGCATGTGATTAAGATGGAAAATTTGAAGTTGGAACCAATATCTGGAACTTCATTTCTGGTGCAAAATGTCACAGAACGAGTCGTCATTTGACCTAACAACTCGTTCAGTCCAATCGTGAAGACAATCGCAAAAAATAGGGGAGCAACGGTTGACTTAATGACTGATCTCTTTTGGAAGCGAATCGTGAGGTCCTTCATCATGTACATTGGATCAAATGAAAAATTAAATGGATAAGGTTGATAATGACTCACTCAAAGAATCATTGGGAAACCAAACGAGTCGTTAAGTGACCCGTCATATATCTAGAATAGTTCAAGGACCATGACTCAGTCCATGACTTGTTGGGTGACACCACGAGTCGTTGCTTTACTCGTTAGGTCCTAGGTAAGGTTTCTTCAGAACGAGTACTTAAAAGTTCAAAATGAGTCTTTTTGCTCCCTCACGATCCGTTACGTGGGTCGTGGTGAAGTTAAATGAGTCGACACCTACAACCCGACTTAACTCAAGCATAAAAGAGGCAAATCGTTTTTTTTTTAAAAAAAACCCATCACCAACAAAAACCTAGATACCACTCCAACTAACAACTTCTTCTCATCTTTTCATCACAATCAATCACTGAGGATCATTCTAAAAAGAATTTACAATTCAACCTCATCAAATATCCTCACATTGCACTCACAACAGGCTCACACACACACGATCGCATCCACTTGTTCAAGGTGTCACAAGATTGCAAAAGTTCTACGTGTCCTACTCTAACTCGAAATTACTGTGAGTGATCGCTTGGGTCTTGTTTTCTCCATTAGTTTTCACATGTAATGAGTTTAAATTTTACCTGATCTTGTAAATTTCATGGAAAATTAGGTGTAAGTCATTAAACAAATTCTTTTTCAAAACCCTGGATTGACTGAACACTTAAAGCGCGATTGAACTTGCATTTGTTTTTTGAAAGTTTTTATTCTGTGTTTGTGGAGTTAAAACAATGGTAGTGGATGAAGATGACTGCATAGGTGAACTAAAACTCTTGTGCACGAGCTAAATCACGAGTCCTTAGATCATCAAGCGACTCGTTATGTAGCCCTTCCTGAGTGGAAAATAAGCTCAAGAGACCAGTGTACCTAATGACTGACTTAACAACTCGTCCCCTCAAGTAAAGACTCGTTGGGACCAGTCGTTAAGTACATTAACCCAACATGAAGCAAAGGATGGTTTGAGACAACGAGGGACCTCACGAGTCATTGCCATTGGCAACAACTCATTTAGTAACTCGTTAGGACCACTGAGCAGTAGTTGAAAAGTGTTTTAGTGTCATCTCATCTGGTATACTACAGTGTTTCCACAGGTACAATGGCTCTGAGGGGTACACCAACGAAAGGTTCGACAAAGAAACAAGTGCAAGAAAGAAGTCAACCATCATACTGCAGACTTTGGAATGAGTCGTCCTCCTCTGAAGAGTCAAGTGGCTCGAAGGAGGAATATGAAGTGTCCAAAGAACAGTTGGTGCGGAGATCAACTAGGGTTAGGGCTCCACGAAATGCAAATTCGACGGCCCTAATTGAAGCTCCTACTCCACTGGCATGGGATCTGCCCATTCGTAAAGATGAGAATGCTAGGGCGGCAACTGCAATTGCTCCTGAGTGCACCACAGTTGGGCAAAAAGCATAGGTAGCTGATAAGTCACATGCTCAGTGAGGGGACTCTGATGATGAATTGACCAAGACCTCGAACACATCAAACAATCAACCAAGGAACATGAGAAGATGTTGTGTTCATGGTATGAGGGCCATATATAATAGAGATATTGCTCCTAATGAAAAAGGACATCTGAAGAGGAGCATATCTGAGGAGCCGAGGCTGATCACCATGGGACTTAAGGACCTTCCAATGTTGCAAGCGTTGTTCGACAAGTACAGGTTCGGGTTGTTGACCGAGCCATCAGGAAGCTACAGCCCATGCTTTGTCAGAGAATTCTATACAACCTATGCAGCCACACTACAGTCTTTGTCTTTAGGGAGTCAAGATTAGAAGAAGAGGCCTACCTTAACTTAGGTGTTGGTTCAAGAGACTCCAGTGGATATATCTGAGAGGACGATCTCTAGGCTACGGTATGGGCCAAACTATCATGCAATGATGAACACAATTGAGTTCGACCACAAGTTATACGAGCTAAAGAAAGTTAAGACTAAGAAGCTGAATAGTGAGGAGCGTATCAGACAATACACCTGGCTATCTCGGGTCATCGCCACAAGAAGTCCGTTGGTTGAATGGTTGCACGGCACTGAGTCTTATATCAAAAAGGCCACACTTAATTTTCAAGATAAGTTTTGGTGGACACTGGTGCGACACAGGCTGGTTTCAACCAGCAATGATAACATTCACATCCCTGACAAAGCAACATTAGTAGCTAGCATTAGGGAGGGATATGCCATAAATTTCCCACGGTACATTGCTGAAGAAATTAGAGAGTGGGCCATCAATAACAATACTATGATTCCTTTCCCATGATTGATTGATAGACTCTATCAAGAGTCAAAAGTGCCAGAATTGCCATCAATTGAATAGAGGATAGTGGTTCAGAAGATTACGGATATTGGGTTGATCAGAGATGAGACAAGCCAGTCTCGATGGCGAGGAGTCAGTCCGCCACATCCGCTGGAGCGACCATACTAGCAGAGGCATTTGGCAGTGCTATGTAGACCGATGCTGCACAGTTCATTGATTTGGCAGCTAAGCCTATTGAGGGTACATAGACGGGTAGCCAGCCTGAGGCTACAGATGCAGTGGACACCTCTGCACCTGCTGATGTTCCGGAGTCATCATCCACCGCAGCAGCACCTAGACGACCAGTTGCTCCTCCACGAGCCACTACAACAGGCCTGACAATGATTTCTCAGGAATTTTTGGTTGATATAGTTAGGCGGCTAGCTAAAGCCAAAAGGTAGCAGGCACACACGACTCTACAGGTTAAAGTTTTGATGGAGTAGGTAAAGCCTTAGGTGTAAAAGGAGTTGGAGGCACTATCCAGTTCTGTGCATGGCCGATTGGATGCTTTCGAGAGATGAAAGGATGAGCTCATTGCGCCATTACAGGCAACTAAATTAGCAAAATGGTATGCAGAGCTAGGAGTGGTCAGAGATGAGGTGCGGGATTTGTCCTCACGACAGGTAGCTACAGTACTTCCACTAGTGATTCCTGTGATAGATGATGAATTTGAAGAAGAGCTACAACTGGTTTTTGATTTTATTACTGAGGAGCTGTTGGCACATGATAAAGGAAAAAGGCCTTGTGAGGAGGCTATCTTTGAAGAAGCTGCTTCGCTGATCCACCAGCAAAAACGAGAGCGGAGTGAGATGGAGAGAGTTCTGCATGTATCAAGAGAGGAGGCTCGACAGAGCACCGAGACTAAGGCAGCGAGAGCTCGTGGAGAAGGAATGAGCTCCTTTGGATCTGAAAATGCACCGGGTCAAGCTGATAATGTTGGAGATAATATTGGAGGCATATCTATACCCTCCACTGACCAGGTAGTTAACACCTAGGTCGCACAGGTATGTTCCCTATTTCTCTAGTTTTGTCTAATATATATGCGTCGAGGATGACACATGATTTTCTTGGTGGGGGTGGGGAGGGATACCTGGGAATTTCTTTTGTTGAACATAACCCGAGGATTTTTCTTACCGGATATCTTTTCCCTCGGGTGTTCCTTATCTAGTAGAACCAACATATTTAGGGTTTTACATTTTTTGTGTTTGTTTGTGTCACTCAGAAGAAAGTTAGGTGATCTTAAAGCATTCTAGAGCTTAAATTGTTGATTTTTGTTGAACTGAGAATTTGATACCCCTCCTAATTTTTTTTTTATGTGTATGCTAAATTTGACAAGTATGATCTTTGTGAATCTTTGCATAGCATGAAACTTTGAACATGTTTACCATTGTATGGCTATACCTGAACTAGCAGTTAGTAGAAGTGATGATGTTGACCTGTGCTATGTGTGAGTGAGGTTTAATAGCTAAATTCGGCTGTGTGTGTCAATCTAGAACTTGCATGGTTAGTCATACCGAGATAGAGAATAGGAAACTAGGAAAGGATCATAGGCCATTTTTGATTTATGAGCCCACTTTATCCTTAAAAGACCTACTAAAAAAGAATAAATATCCCTTGATCGAAATGTTTGAGCTTAAATCGACCTTTTTTTTGTTTACACAAATTCAATTTCCTTATTTTATTAAGAATGAACCCGTTTTGGCCCTGGTCCCTCCTTGGACACTGTGAACCTTAATTTAGGCAAATTGCCTAAGTTGAGGATTGCTATTATAGGGGTGATTAAAAAGAGTAGGGTGGAATGAAAATTTGGGTAATGAAAAGGAAAGAGTGGGTGCGGTATGCATAAAAAGAAAGAAAAGAAAAGAAAGAAAAAAGGTTGTTGTCAAAGTGCAAGAAAAGTAAAGAAAAGAAAAATGTGACATCAATGAATGCTTGAATAAAGAGAAACAACATCCGTAGTTGTAAATGCAAATAAAAGAAGAAGCAAGTAAAGGAAAAAGGGGAGAAAATAGAAAAAAGGTTAAAAGTGGAGTCAAGAAGTGTGGAGTGCTGAGGAGGGTTAAGCTACTAATTTCATATGTACCATACCTGAACCTGAGTCTATATTACAATCCAAGAAAGTCCTATAGTAATCCTAGTTACTTATCTGGAAATCGAGGTATTGAAAGTAAAGGCAAGCCTATGGTATTTGATCTTGGGCAGATTTATATGCCCAAGTGATACTCAAAAGTATCATTTTCTCCTTGTTTATCTATCAATGTGTATACATTTTCATGTAATTGGCAATAAAATGTGAATTTATACTAACCAACATGATTAGCATTGTTTTGCAGGTAAAATGTGATTTCGGGAAGCTAAAATGCATGTTGGATGATATCGGAGTTGGACTTGGATGCGAACAAGGGAAAAGGCATTGGACAGCATGAATTAATGGGGCTCCGCGATGGAGCCGTGTCACGCTGCCATCGCGGAGGCATTCTGCCTGGATGGGGAAAATTCACCCAATTTCCAGTGAAGGTCCGCGTCTGCTCTGTGGCACGGAGCCAGTGCTCCGCGATGCACGCCGTGCCACGTTGAGCTTGAATTCCCGGACCCCCAGTTCCAGCGAGGGTCTGCGTTCATGGCGTGTCACGGAGGCAGTGCTTCGCGATGCACTCCGTGACACGTTGCTCATTATTCTGGGAAAAATTCCCAGCAGTATAAATAGAACACTTAAGTTCATTTTTCATAATTCAGACTTGGTGGAGCAAGCACGTGGGTTACAGGCAGTTGAGGGACGAAAAGTTCAGGGTTTTTTCTCTCTTTCTTTCTTCTTTAATTCAATTGCTTGTATGATTAACACTCATTTTATGATGATTAATCCACAAATGAGTGGCTAATTCCTCTCCTTGCTGAGGTTATGAACAATTGTGATGAAATTTGATTATTGATTATCTGGTTTTTCATCTTTTCTTCCATGTTGTTCTATTAATTCTTGTTCTTACTGCATTGGTGTGTGGCCTACATTAATGTACATCTAAAAAGTCCGGTTTCACTCGAGAGAGCACGAAATTGGAAAGTTGTGAATTAATAGGATATTGTTCTTTGCTTGGTTTGGGAAAATTGAGTTTTGATTAGCTTTCAGGATAGAAATATACCTGAAAGTCGTATTAGTCAATTTAGGAACCGGAATTGTGTGGCTAGAACATGAATTGCATTTTATCACAAAAATGTAGACGAATGGTTCATGATTCTTAAGTGAGATTAAATACGAGAGTTTTAATCCTTGGCAAATGTTCTTGGCTAGGAACAGGAAGAAAAGATTAACCAATTTATGATGATAATCAATTTCATTACATGTTCGTTTAACCTCAGCATGCTCTTATCCATAGTTCAGATTCAAAGTAGATAATTGTTCTTAGTTTTAGTATAAAATTTATCAAACAAACTATCAACTTTTTGGTTACGTTGTTGTCAGCATATTTAGAAGTAAAATATAGTATACTTGAGCAAATTGCACTTAACCCAAGTCTCTGTGGGATCAATACTTGGCTTACTAAAGCCACTTACCACTTTTTCGACCACGTGCACTTGCGTGTTGTTTTATATACCCATATAACACAACGAACAAGTTTTTGGCGCCGTTTACGGTGACTTGGCAATTGGTGAATTTGTTTTAAGTGTTAATTTACTGTATTTTTATTTTTCTTAAGTGTTGACAACTTGGTCTTAGCCTGTACTTTGCAGACTTAATTGCTGTGAACACTGGTAAGAGACAAGGAGCTGGTGGAATCTTATATAGAGCCAGAACGTATATTTCACGGTAAACGGAGAGAAGCTCTACAAAGAAAGCTGCAGTTGCTCAGACAGATGATTATGGAGCAACAACAAAATCCACCAGTAGTAAGGGTAGTGTTAGTGCCCGAAGAAGCAGCAGCACGGCCGGTTCGCGAGGTGGCAATCCCACATGCCAATAATGTTACATCAAGTATCCGCAAACTAGAGCCTGGAGGGAGATTTGAACTTAAACAAAATATGGTGCAGTTGTTGCACACAAGCGGGCAATTTACCGGTCTCCCTCATGAAGATCCACAACAGCATCTCCAAAATTTTTTGGAGATAAGTGACACTTACATACCCGCTGGAGTGTCACCAGACTATGTTCGGCTTACATTATTTTCGTTCTCATTACTAGGAGAAGCCAAGAGGTGGTTGAAAGCTGAGCCTCCAAATTCTATCTCAACGTGGGATGATCTTGCACGGAAGTTCTTGATAAGGTTTTTTCCCTCTGGTAAAACAGCAAGACTTAGAAGTCAAATTCTAAGTTTCAAACAGAGGGAGGGAGAAAATTTATATCAAGCCTGGGAGAGATTTAAATCCATGTTGCGGGACTGTCCTCATCATCATCAGTCCAATGAGGTGTTGGTGCACACATTTATTGAGGGTTTGGAACCCCACACCAAAATATTGCTAGATTCAGCAACTGGAGGGCAAGCGTTGGAATAGACTTATGAGGAGTTGTATACCTTGTTGAACCAGATTTCACAGGGCAATCCAGAATGGAATGCTGATTCATCAAGAGGTGGGACAAGGAAAGCAGCAGGAGTGCTTGAAGTGGATGAGTTTACAGCTATCGCTGCACAGATAGCTGCATTGCAAAATCAATTGAACAACCACGTCAGCAACATGACTTTGAACCAGCCTCAAGCTCCAGTTAATGCAGTCCAACAATTGTGGTGTGAAGTGTGTGGAAGCAGTGAGCACTCAGCTGAGTGTTGTGGAGCCAATCCTGACTCGGTAAACTTTATGGGTAATGCACAAAGAAATCACCAGCAGTATGGTAGTAGCTACAATTCAAATTGGAGGAATCATCCTAATTTCTCATGGGGTAGCAACAACCATCAAGGCCAAAGCTCGGGTCAGGGTGTGCAAAGGAATCAAGGAGGGCAACAGAATTACCAAGCTCAATTAAGAAACAACAATGCACCTCCTCCACCACCATCACCTATCATTGAGGAGATGTTCAAGACCATCATAGCTAACCAAGCTCAATTGCAGGCTGATTATGTGAAATTGGCAGCCAAAGTGAAAAACAATCAATTAGCTACCAAGGCTCTTGAGTATCAAATTGGGCAATTTGCTAGTGCCCAAAATACAAGGCCTAGAGGAGGACTGCCAAGCGACACGGATCCGAATCCAAAGCAGGTAAATGCAGTGACCACAAGGAGTGGTGTGCAGCTGAAGGAGGTGGAACCAGAAAGACCACCTCAACATTCGGGAGCAGCAGAAGTTGAGGGGGAGCAAAGTTCTGAAAAGGGGAAGACCAAAGAAGCTGAATCAGAAAGACCTCCACCCCCGTTCCCTCAACGACTCAAGAAACACAAAGAGGAGGCGTGTTTCAAGAAATTCATTGAGGTGCTTAAACAGGTACATGTTAATTTACCTCTTGTTGATGTCTTGAAGGGAGTGCCTAAATATGCCAAGTACATAAAGGACATCGTGGCCAACAAAAGTCGGTTGACTGAGTATGCTACAGTGGCTCTAACGGAGGAGTGCGCTTCCCGGATCCAAAACAGACTGCCCACAAAGTTAAAAGACCCTGGGAGTTTTACTATCCAACTTACTATTGGGCAGAGCATCCGAGCTCGTGAATTGTGTGACTTGGGGGCGAGCATAAATTTGATGCCTTCATCGGTATTCAGAAAGTTGGGTCTAGGGAGTCCTAGACCCACAACGGTAATCTTGCAGTTGGCGAATCGATCCTTAGATAGGTCGGATGGCATTGTTGAGGATGTTCTGGTGCAAGTTGGCTCCCTAATATTCCCGGTAGATTTTGTCATTCTGGACTTTGAACCAGACGCGGAAGTCCCATTTATTTTGGGACGTCCCTTCCTGGCAACCGGGAAAGCACTAATTGACGTAGCTGCGGGGCAACTTACAATGCGAGCACATGACAAGGTAGAGGTGTTCGATGTGTACAAAGCACCCAAGCTCCCGACGGTGCATGAAGAACTCTCGGTGATCAATGTGATTGATCATGGTGATGACAAGCAGATAAAGGATTTCCGAGAGTTAACGGGAAGACCACCGGATAGGTGTAAGCACTACTGGGGGGAGGACTGTGATCGAGAGAAATCGTCCATCACCCTAGCGGACAATAGAGCTTAAATGACGTCGAGCCGCGACGGTAAACCAGGCACTGCATGGGAGGCAACCCATGAAAATAATTTTTTCTTTTTTTTTGTAAAGTGTAAATAGATTTTTTTTTCTTTTTCTTAATTTCCTACAAAATTTTTCGTTTTAGTTAGTGTTTTTATTTTTAATTAGGTGGAACCTATAATTCTAACCAATTTTGTTTAGTGAGATGATTTTCAGGTCAAACGGAGGAAAATGTGCACGGAATCGCGAAGGAAAAGTCGAGGTATGAAAAATTAATAAAAAGTAGAAAACAGTGAGCTGGGGTGTTAGCTCCGTGTCACGGAGGAGGACCTCCGCGTTACCCTCCGTGACACGTTGAGGTATAACCCGGAAATTTTAAAATTTCCAGAATGCTATCGCGATGGCTTCGTGTCACGGAGGCAGTGCACCGCGATGCACTCCGTGACACGTTGCCGTGTATATCAGGACGGGTCACACCGGTTCGCCGGGTGACCCGCGTATTTTTCTACCTTTTTAACCCCGAAACCTCCCATTTTCCCCTCATTTTCTAATTCCTCCGCAATCAAACCCCCCAAAAATCATCCCCCATCAACGTGCCACGGCGTAAGGCAACAAATTACCGAGTTTTCTTCGATTCTTCAACTTTAAGGTTTGGTTTCCAATTCCCTCTCAAGTTCTTGTCGATTTTCTTCGAAATTAAGCATGGGAGGTGAGCTAAATCGCCCTATATAGTAATTAAGCATGAATTCGAGTTATTTGTTGATTGATAAATGTTCGGAATGTCATTATGATTGTTTGAACTTGTCGATTGTATAAATTATTCGAATTTGATTGATAAAATCAATTCTAGGGCTTGTTGTTGAATTTGAAGTTGAAAATGAATTAAACTCGTGAATTTTATGCCGGGGTGTATGTGTTGAATGAGATGAGTCGATGTACACATTGTTAGGATGTTAATAGACGACAAATTCTTGGGTTGGGGGAAATGTTGAAATTTGTTCGAATTTGGTTGGTTGGATAGGTTCATGTATATAAATTTTTGTTGTTATTTTTGTTTCTTTGTTTTTCTTGGCTAAGTGCGATAGTTAAAATGCTAGCGATGGTAGTGATTGTGATTAGCTGTACGAAGTCTGAGTAGTACGTAGAAGTTATACCGTCGAATTTTTCGAACGCACTAAGCATGATTGTATAGTTGGTTGTTTTGTGTAAATAAAGATATTCTTGCCGTAGTGTTGGAACTGTAGCTAAGGACTAAGTGTGGGGTAACATAGTGTAACCCGACCTTAGCTGAAGTTAATATTTATTTAGCTTAACATTGAGCTTGTTTACTTGGGTTGACAGGTAAAATGGCAAGCCGGCAAGAAAAAGGGAAAGGTGCATCAACTTTAGGCACCGGAAGGAAGCGACTCAGACTGGGCACAGCAGTCCCAGCTGCACCAGCAGTTCCACGCGGCCAGCGCCGCCAATACAGAACAAGATGGGTGACCGACGAGGGGAAAAAGTGGTACGCCAAGCACAAAGAAAATAAATATTTCCCCGAGGAGCATATAGCACGGGAGCCATTGGCACAGGAGTTCCCCAGGATGGTTCACCGGATCGAGGCAGCGGGGCTCAAGTTCATCTTTGAAGAGCCCAAGGAATGCAATCTGCACTTGGTTCGGGAGTTCTATGCCAATTGGAACCCGTCAATCAGAAGCCACACCATTAAGATCAGAGGGCAAATAGTCACTCTGGAGCCCCACCATCTTAATACCATCATAGGAGTGGGGGAAACAGACGCCCATGTCCTCCGACAGCTGAACATTACCCCACCGTATGCGGACATCAGACGCACACTGTGTGGGACCCGATCAACAGCTGGATGGAGCAAACACAAATAGAGGGGCTACCACCAGACTCTTCCCTATTCACAGATGAACAGAGAAGCCCAAATCTGGCTGAAGATAGTCTGCTCATGCCTCATCCCGGGAGTACATATGACTGATGTAACCCGGGATCGTGTTTGCCTGGTGTACGCCCTGATGAAAGGGCTGGAGATCAATGTCGGGGCGGTTATCATATCCTCCATGAAGAGAGCCCGGTTGCACCAGGGGCACAGGTATGGTTTTGGTGGACTACTCACCACCTTTCTCAGGGGCCTCGATGTTGAGGAGGAGGCCCTCGATTATATCCCGCAGTTGGAGCGGCGGGCCTTAGATGTTACAAAAACTAAGGCTCCCGACACCACCCACGGGCCAGTGCTTACACTTGGCAAGCGACATGCTCGTGATGACTAGTACATGGCTCGGATGTATGGGATGCAGATGCTCCAGCTGAGGATAGGTGGGAGGCCAGCGACGGAGGAGGAGCTATGGCAGCTCAAGCTAGATTACCCCTTTGGCGAAAACGCCAGGGCTCTATGCCGAGTAGGGCCAGTATTTGTAGAGCCCATAGATGATGACGTCCCCACAGACGAGGAGACACATCGGGAGGACTCCGATGTGGAGTCCGATGATGACGACGGAGGCGACTCGGATATGGGAGATGAAGTAGCAGCACCCGACGAAAAAGTGGAATACTTTGACTGATCAGGGAGTTCCACCACCCAAATTTGTGCTATTTTGAATTTTTGTGAATACTGGGGACAGTGTTCAGACTAAGTGTGGGGTGGGAGTAGTTAGGTGCTGGGCTGGGTTGTTTTGCTTGTATGTTCTCCTCTGTTATTGTGTATGTTGTTTGTCCCTATGATTTGTGAATTGTTTAAGAATTGCTCTGTATTTGTAAATATTTGTGAAATTGCTGTGTGTTGTTAAATGGTTGCTAGCTGATTCTGATTCTGTAAATAATTTTTCTATCGAAATTATCTATATTTTCGTTATTTTTATTTTGGGTTTCTCGGCGTTTGTTTTCGGTTCTTTTACCGAGATTAGTCCCATTGAACCGAAGTCATAGCTAGTGACTGTTCCCTATGATGGATGGATGACGACCGTCTAAAGGGAAATGTAGTTGTTAGGAGTAGATTTTTTTTTCTCTTTCAATTAATTTTCAGTTTTTTTCTTTGGTGGATTGCATCCTGAAACCTGTAGTTACTCTATGGTTGCGAAATTTTGGTTGCGTGTTGTACATGATAATCAAAATGCAAAGGTGATTCATATGAAAGCATGCAATTTTGTAAATATGTTGAGATACCTATGCTGTAGAGTTCGATTCAGTGTGATTGAGGCTTAATGTTTGAATTCATGCAATTAGCTGATTGAAGAGTCTGTGAATACATCTTGAATCGAGCATGTGCAAAAAAGTGTGAAGTGAGGTGTTGATATTCCATGCTATTGTGAAGTGTCTAGAACTTGCCTGGTGTGTGTACAAAACGAAATGAAGGAGGTGTATTGTAGGAAAGGATGTAGGCATTTCTTTGTTTTAACCGAGAGTTTCTATTTTTTTCCTTGTCATACCCCCCTTTTCTGTGATTGTATACCCTAGTCAGCCCTTTGAGCCTTTAGCCGATTATTTCTTTCTTTTGTCCAAAAAGTGTAAACCGAGCTTAGTTTCTTCTTTTCATTAGCCGTAAAGTCTATACAAAACTCTTAAGCGCTTAAGAAGAGAAAATCATTTCCCAAAGTGTCAAAGAGTGAGAAAGGTGAAAAGAAAAAGAAAAACAGAGTGAGGGAAGAAAAGAAAAGGTTGAAGGTGCACTTGCTATAAATAAACGATAATGAAGGTGCATGAATAACCTTTCTTGTTCTGTCAAGTGTGCTTAATGAAATGGGCCATACTAAAGTAAAATCATCAAGAATGGGATGATGGAAAAAAAAGGCAAACAATGTCCATGAGTGATGGGATGTTTGAAAAGGCGCTTAAGGATGCTAGTGGCTATTATGGGCTAATCCAATATTTACTAGTTCCATAGCTTCCATTACAACCCATTAAAGTCCTACGTGATCTTACATTGCATTTCTTTATATTAGTGGAGTAGTACACTAAGGGCAAGCTTATGGGTCATGACATGATGCATGTGGATTCTTTTGGGAGAGAGAGTGAAATTGTGTGTACATGCCCCTGTTTGAATGTTTTTGAGTCATATGAGAAAAAAAGGGAAGATTCTCTTGTGTTGTGAGGGCACATGCTTGATGAAATATTAATTTTCGTGTCGGATATCTTGATCAGCTGATTTGCATGAGTTTGCCGATATCGAGAGTCGATTCTTAAAGTCTAGGAGGTCTTAATGTATTGAAGGTCATTGCATTGTTAAGACCATGCATGTTTTCTTGATGATTTGCAGTATTGAGTGACCGGTATGACCGTAGCTAAATTATTGAACCATAGTAGCGAGGTTGGGATGTAAATTGCATAAATTGTATGTTTGTTGTTCGAGGACGAACAAGGATTTAAGTGTGGGGTAAGTGATCTTGGTCAGATTTATATGCCCAAGTGATACTCAAAAGTATCATTTTCGCCTTGTTTATCTATCAATGTGTATACATTTTCATGTAATTGGCAATAAAATGTGAATTTATACTAACCAACATGATTAGCATTGTTTTGCAGGTAAAATGTGATTTCGGGAAGCTAAAATGCATGTTGGATGATATCAGAGTTGGACTTGGATGCGAGCAAGGGAAATGGCATTGGACAGCATGACTTAAAGGGGCTCCGCGATGGAGCCGTGTCACGCTGCCATTGGGAAGGCATTCTGCCTGGATGGGGAAAATTCACCCAATTTCCAGTGAAGTCCGCGTCTGCTCCGTGGCACGGAGCCAGTGCTCCACGATGCACGTTGTGCCACGTTGAGCTTGAATTCCCGGACCCCCAGTTCTAGTGAGGGTCCGCGTTCATGGCGTGTCATGGAGGCAGTGCTCCGCGATGCACTCCGTCACACGTTGCTCATTATTCCGGGAAAAATTCCCAGCAGTATAAATAGAACACTTAAGTTCATTTTTCATAATTCAGACTTGGTGGAGCAAGGACGTGGGTTACAGGCAGTTGAGGGACGAAAAGTTCAGGGTTTTTTCTCTCTTTCTTTCTTCTTTAATTCAATTGCTTGTATGATTAACACTCATTTTATGATGATTAATCCACAAATGAGTGGCTAATTCCTCTCCTTGCTGAGGTTATGAATAATTGTGATGAAATTTGATTATTGATTATCTGGTTTTTCATCTTTTCTTCCATGTTGTTCTATTAATTCTGGTTCTTACTGCATTGGTGTGTGGCCTACATTAATGTACATCTAAAAAGTCCGGTTTCACTCGAGAGAGCACGAAATTGGAAAGTTGTGAATTAATAGGATATTGTTCTTTGCTTGGTTTGGGAAAATTGAGTTTTGATTAGCTTTCAGGATAGAAATATACCTGAAAGTCGTATTAGTCAATTTAGGAACCGGAATTGTGTGGCTAGAACATGAATTGCATTTTATCACAAAAATGTAGACGAATGGTTCATGATTCTTAAGTGAGATTAAATACGAGAGTTTTAATCCTTGGCAAATGTTCTTGGCTAGGAACAGGAAGAAAAGATTAACCAATTTATGATGATAATCAATTTCATTACATGTTCGTTTAACCTCAGCATGCTCTTATCCATAGTTCAGATTCAAAGTAGATAATTGTTCTTAGTTTTAGTATAAAATTTATCAAACAAACTATCAACTTTTTGGTTACGTTGTTGTCAGCATATTTAGAAGTAAAATATAGTATACTTGAGCAAATTGCACTTAACCCAAGTCTCTATGGGATCGATACTTGGCTTACTAAAGCCACTTACTACTTGTTCGACCACGTGCACTTGCGTGTTGTTTTATATACCCATATAACACACCGAACAGTATTGCATGCACACAGTTAGTATTTCTTTGTGAGAGCGAGTGAATCATCCCTAGTCCCAAGAGAAATATATCGAAATAATCATACACACATGTGATTATTGGACTTCTTTGAGGTGAGAGCATTTGGTCAACAAAAGCGTCTTCAAATTGTCTGGGTTAGTGTTATAGATTTATGTGCATGGTTGCAAGTGTTAGTGTTTTTCCATGTTTTGATTCCTCTACGCCATAGTTGAAAATTTTGCATATGCATTGTGATTTGAGTTGATATGATGATGGAGGGGTTAGAAAATTTTGATTTGATGAATAAATGTGACTGTCGTAAGTTTCCTAGAGTTCTTTTGATTGAAGCATTGAAGTAGTTTAGTGTATTTTATATTTTTTTTGTTTTTGCCTGAGGACATTCAAAAGTTCTAAGTTAAGGGTGTTGATGTGCCATGATTTTACGGCACTTTCGACGCTTAAAACCAAGAAACTGTACACATTTCGGGTGTGTTTATGTAGGTATGATGCATTTTGTATTTAATGTTGCAGGAAAATAGGTTCGGAAGTGAAATGAGCAAATTAATGCTTAAAACAACTGAATAGGTGACCGACAGGAACTTCATGAGTCGTTGGCACTTAGCACGACATTTTGCTGAAGTCGTGCGCAAAGGTTGAGTTTTGAAGATGCAAGAAATAGTGTACCTAACGGGTTGAGGGAACGACTCATTACACCTGGTAACGAGTCATGAAGCTAGTTGTGAAGACTAGGAGAGGAATTATTGAAGAGTTAGCCAGTGAAGTTGACGGACGATGTAATGAGTTTTCGTCTGACCAAATGACTCATTGGGAGACCAGGGAGCCACTCGTAGGGTGCACTGGAGATTTGAGGAGGTTGGACCACGAGAAGCCTAACGACTCGTGCCCAGGCACAATGAGTCGTTAGGTGACCCGTTTCCACAACTGGGTGCGATACTGAGGACAATTGATTTAAGCAAGGCACGACTCATCAAAGGTCCTAACGAATCATTACAAAGCTCGTGACCACTAACGACCTGATTTCCAATTTTAGTTAGGAAAAGGTTTTCTTGGAACAATAAATACACTTTTAGGTCTATTTTCGGGAGACAGATTATTTTCACTACTTTTTCAAATAGATTTTGGTGTTGTGCGATTATTCTTGGTTCAACAAGCAAGGTTTAGAATTTTGTTCTTGAATTTGAGGATCAAAAGTAACATCGAAATTTATTCATCAAGTTTGAAGTTTTATTCAATTTACTTGGTTTTCTTCTACGATAATTTGTAAGTTGCAATTATGATTTATTCAATAATTTGTGATTGTGATCATTCAAGCATGAGTATCTAAATCCATAACTAAGATTTAGGGAACTAAGATGAATGAACACACATAGGTGAAAAACTTAGTGATTCTTGAATAGGGTTTAATGCATGTATTGTTTTTCCCTTCATTTTAATTGATTCTTGACAGTTGCCAACGTTAGGACTTGCCTTATTCTTACTTACCGGACCAAGGAGGTAGTGAATGAGAAAAGGGATTAACAACAGAGATTTGAGGCTAACAACCCTCATCTAATAGCTTGAACTTGTCCGGGGATAGCAAATCTCATATTAAGGGTAAGGGTTAATTAAACATACAGCCGTATACAGACCAAGTTGCGTGGTGATAATCATCTAGTTATGGAACCAACCATTTAGGTGAACCTAAATTACCGAAATTGCTTGTTAAACACCGGAATAGATCACTAGTGTAAAAGCCTTATGGTTATGAAGTCTTGGGGACCACAATCCTAGTCAAGTCATTAATTAAGTACAAACTGAATTTGACTTAAGCATTTAGTAGTTTTTACTCATATTTAGTAGTTTATTTCTTTCCCCCATAGGAAATAAGTAACCCAATAGTAACAACTATTTGCGTTAACTCAAGTACTTTCCATATTCCCTGTGGGATTGACCCCAACCTCTAGTTGGGTTCTATATTTGACATTGACTACTTTATATCTCAATTGCGAGGTGTAATTTGGGCAACATCAGTCGCACAAAGCCTTATTGAACATGCACAAGCCATTTGTGCAAGAAATAGTGAATGCCCCAGGGACTTTATGTTTTGGAGCAAGGTTGCTAGTCATAATGGTGCTGCAATAAAGGGTCACTCATCGGTGCCCGTATCCACCACCTTCTTTTTCTTCAAGAGTTCCTTCATAAATTTTGCATATCCTGGCATTTGAATCGAAGTATCCACCAGTGGTATGTTGATAGATAATTTGCTAAACATATCTTTGAATTTCTGAAACTGATTATCTTCCTTCTTCTTGGTCAACCATTGTGGATATGGCGAGGGAACTCTCACTCCATGATGCTTGTCACTTGGGGCCTTCTTTCCAGCATTCACATAAACATTGTCCGAGGGAGTTACATCAACATCTCCCTCATCCTGTCCTTCTTCATTATCAATTGCCTTCGAGGCATCAACATCCTTGGGTTTCACCCCGACATCCTTCAAGACATTACAACTCCTAGTCATTATTTCCATGCAATGGCCATCTTTCTTCGGGTTTGGCACGGTATCACTAGGAAGTGCACCGTTCATGCAGGGGTTCATTTTCGAAGACAGATGGTTCATTTGTGCTTTGAGGTATTTGATTGAAGCTGAGTGTGAGCTCATGATATGGGCGAGGTTAGACACCTCCTCTTTCAACTCTCGAACCCCGCTGTCAGTGGATTCCACTTTCTTTAACAATCGGGGCAACGTATCCTCGATCTTTGAGCTTCCTATATCACTCACCCCAGGTATTCCTTGAGTTGTTTCTTCTTTTGGATGAGGTAACATAAGGGTTGGAACTTCAGTGATATCGCTCTCCTTCATGATTTTTCTCTCTATTTCCCCATTGATCATTTCTTACCCCCCATCCAAGATTGCCACAGTTTCTCCAACCTTGATTCTTCCCTTTGGACTCTAAGGGCCTTTGTTGGCACCTTGATACCTAGAGCGAGAACCTCCCAATTGGCCTGAAATGTATTGACACTCCTCATATCTCGGAGGTGAAGTATCATCATCAAATTGAACTCGAGCAGCTACAACATTCACATTCTTTGTACGAGCTCCCATCACATGCTTTGTCATCAACTCTAGTTGAGTTATCATTTTGGCAAGAGTTTCATCTCTAGCCTCATCTCTCTTCCTTAATTCCGCACTCACAAGATTTGAAGCAACACCACTAGAAGCTACCTCTGCTTGTCTAGTGTTCCATGCTCGGTTTGTTTTCGTGATTCTATTAAGTAATACCTTGGCTACTCCATAGGCTGATCCATGATTGATCCCCCAGCCAAATTATTTGCCACCGACTTATTAATAGAATCCAATGATTGGTAGAAGCTTTGAAGTAAAACCACATCGGGTAAGCCATGGTTCGGAAAAATGGCCACTTTTTTGTTAAACCTCAGCCAAGCTTCATGGAGTTGTTCCCCCACAAGTTGTCGAAAATAGTAATATCATCCCTCAACTGCAACATTCTTGAGGGCGGAAAGAACCTATCCAAAAATGCCTCCTTTAGTTCATTCAAAGAGGTAATTGACCTAGGAGGCAGCTCCTCCAACCACACAATTACCTCCCCGGTGAGTAACAATGGAAAAGGCCTCAATTTGATTGACTTTTGAGTGATATTTATAACATTGAAGGGTTGAAAAATCTCCAAGAAATTGCGGAGATGTCTGATTGCATCCTCATTAGGCATCCCTCCAAAAATTCCCTTTTTCACACTGCGCCTTAGGGGTTATGACTGGCAACTAGTGCCCTACTAAGACCTGAACTGCTAGACTGCTGAGCCTAAGCACTCTTGGTGCCTGGCCGGCTCTAACTCTGATTTATGAAATCAAAGGGCTATATAACAGCTATAATACATCCCTCGGCCGACTAGGCCTATAGCCACCTGTACAACGACAACAACTAACCAGAATTTCATCAATATAAGGGAACCTATGTGGGCTGACAAGGCCACCATGCTGACTAGTTTTCATTGAGAACTGAATCAGAAGCTAAACTACTCTGTGACTAGCAAGGTCACCAACTACTAACTGGATAAGGCCCCACATGGCCAACGTAAACAACTAAAACATACGCACGACCTCACACGACCAACACAACTAACCACAGGTAAATTACAGTTTGCAAACCTCTAAGAATACTGATAAGATGGTCGGGACAGGGCCCCCGCCTACCCGTACTGTATAATAGAAGAAAATAGAGTAGACCTCTGACTATCAAGCTCCGAATGACAGGAGTTAATGACTCTATGCTGGCTGGAATCATGAGGGGTCAGCTCCTCATCTATGGGTACCTACAAGCAAGTAATGTAACGCCCCAAATAGGCGTCAGTACCACCGTTACCGAGTACGTAAAGCAAACTGAACATAACTGAATATAAGCAATAATACGGGTAGTTCTGAATAGTAGAAAATAGCTAAGAATGTCGGGGATGGCGAAATCTGGAATGAGCTTACCTGTACTGAAAAGCAGATGAAAGTCATACCTGTCGCTGCGGCGTCATGCTATCTATTAATTTAATAAGTAATATATATACACATATATAGCATACAAGAACCTATAGAAGCCCCCATAAGCCGGAAGGTGCCAACCAACACACAATGTATACACCCCTACCCGGGTCAAAACCATCCAAAAGTAAATCACTCCACTCACCCACTAACTACGAGCACCTCTACCAGCCCCCTTGGGTCTGCAGCTCGGGATATGGCCTCTGACTATAACTGTGTCTAAGTTCGGAGGACTCCTGTAACTGTAAACTATAATTTGTATCTGCAATTTCCCCCCTAGGCGCAAGTGCTCGACAGGGTAAGCTATAATGTTATGCTGATCAGCCTGTTATGAGGAATACTGCATCCCATCTTCGTCCTACTGTGGACGGCATGCCACTCCTTGGAGTGATGAATCCTCACCCTCTGGCGGGCGAGTCGACACAACTATTAACCCAGGGGCGGCGAGGACGCTCTAAGGGTGCCCTCATAGCACAAATAGGTCTCAACAAACAATATTCACATATAAAAAGCATGTTCGATCTGAAAATACTATCCATGTTTTGATATTCTATTTTGAATCTCTTTTCTACATTAAACGGATTTTGTTACTGAGCTAACTATATCTAAAATAATATCTGGCTGTCTGATACTGATTTACTAACTTTTATTCTAAGTATAGCATAATAACATAAAACATGCTTACTGGATTCATACTGGACTCAATACTCGACTTCTGGATTCTTTCTTCTAGAATTCACACTATTTTCTATGCTAGGATTACTAACTTGCAGAAGGAATAGGCTTTACATACCTCGATCTCTGACTTCTTGGCTAACTGGCATAACTTGGCCAGTATCCAGCTCTTTCTCCCAACTGCATTCATAATTATAACATTTAGAACTCAATTCATCAATATCTTGGAAGAAAACATCATTTTTAATATATGTTTATCCCAAACTTTGGCTTATCGAAAAACAGTCGGGAACTCGCTATTTTTTGAAAGTCCGGATGGGAGAAATACTCACTTTAGGACTAGGAGTATATTGACACTAATTTGGAGCAATTCCACTTATCTTAGTTCGGTAGGACGATGGTTCGCCAATCGAATTTCACGAAACTAACTCCGTATGAATGCTCTCTGCAGCTTTATACTTCAGTATCTAGGGTTAGTTTGAGTTTGGGCTGCGTTTGACGGCGTAATCGAAAGGAAATTATAGTATACCCTTCGCACCCTCTGTTTCTTGGTTACTCTCTCTGTGAGTTTCTGGAAATTTTATGAAATTTAACATTTAAATCGAAGTTTGGAGGCTTTTATACTTGGGGCTGCACCTCACCTCCATGGCACGTTGGCCATTGCGGATGTGAGCCTCAGTGGTATGTTGGCCATCGCGGAGGGGGTCTGCCAGCCTCCTCTTGCGATGGTTCGACGTGTTGCTTATCCGGTCTTTCCCCCGGGCCCTTCCCCAGCATGTATGGCATTCAAAATCTATTAACCAACATGCGAATACGCCATCTAAATGTCAGTAATTTATGGGGTGTAACATCCTCCCCCCCTTAAGAACATTCGTCCTTGAATGCAGACTTTTACTTACAGGAATCTCAACTTACTCGACTTACTTTTAGAAAACTTTCGACAGAGTTTTACCTGTAATATGGACTATCTCAAAACCCTGAAATGCAGAAAAGTCCAACACAGGCACTCCACACAATACTACAGTATCCATCAGGCAAAAGACTAGAGTCGACTATCTCATTTATACATTTAATGTAAGGCATTTCATAAGATAACAATACTAACATACCTCTTGGCTGCCTAGGCTTGGAATAAGTGAGGATATTTGACTTTCATGTCTTCCTCTGCTTCCCATGTCATCTCCTCTCAATTCCTGTTGTGCCATAATACCTTGATAGAAGCAATATCTTTCGTTCTCAGTCTGCGAATTTGCTTGTCTAATATGGCTACTGGAACCTCTTCATAGGCCAGCTCTTCCGTAACCTGGACATCCTGAACTGGGATAATTCTGGAGAGGTCTCCTATGAACTTCCTTAACATAGACATGTGGAACACTGGATGAACAGATTCCAATTCTGGGGGCAAGTTCAACTCGTAGACCACTTGGCCTATTCTTCGCCGAATCTGATAAGGTCCAAAAAATCTCGGGCTGAGCTTACCCTTTATACCGAATCTCATCACCCCTTACATTGGAGATACCTTAAACAATACCCAGTCATTCATATTAAATTTTAGGTTTCTGCGCCGCACATCAGCATATAATTTTTGGCGGCTCTGAGCAGTTAGTAGGCGTTCTCTCAGAAACTTTACCTTCTTTTTTCTGACTGATGAATAATGTCTGGCCCAATCAGTGCTGACTCTCCTACTTCAAACCAGCCAACTGGGATCAACACTTCTGCCCATACAAAGCCTCGTAGGGCGCCATCTGGATAGCTGAATGGTAATTATTTTTATAAGCAAACTCAATAAGTGGTAAGTGCTCATCCCAGCTACCTCCAAAGTCCAACACACACGCTCGTAGCATATCCACGAGCGTCTGAATAGTGTGTTCTGCCTGCCCATCTATCTGAGGGTGGAATGTTGTGCTCAGATTAATCTGTGTTTCCAGGACACTCTGAAATGATTGCCAAAATCTAGCTGTAAATTGCGCCCCTGTGTCAGAGATAATGGATACTGGAACACCGTGTAGTCTGACTATTTCTCTAATATACAACTCAGCATAATTTTCGACATAAAAGGTAGCCCTTACTTGCAGGAAATGGGCCGATTTTGTCAGTTTGTCAACAATTACCCAAATCGAGTCATTTCTATGCCTGGTACAGGGTAACCCTACTAGAAAATCCATATTTACTACTTCCCACTTCCAAAGAGGCACAACTATGTCCTGAGTCAATCCCCCTGGTTTCTGGTGTTCCGCTTTTACTTGCTAGCAGTTAGGGCACTGGGCTACAAATTCTGCTATCCCCTTTTTCATTCCTAGCCGCCAGTAGATCTCTTTCACATCATGGTACATCTTTGTCGAACCGGGATGAAGAGAATAATGGGCATAGTGTACATCACCCAATCTACTGGCGAAGCCCTATAACACCTAGAACACAAAGGTGGCCTCTACATCGCAACACTTCATCCTCAGTTACTTGGAAATCTGGCACTTTTCCTTACTGAACTCTGTCTTTAAGTTGAACCAGGTTAAGATCCTTATACTGCCGTTCCTTTACTTCCATAACTAATGACGACACTACGGTGTTCGGAATTACCACTCTGTTGTCCTCTGTTTCTTCTACACGAACGGCTAAACTGGCTAGCTGGTGCAATTCTCGAGCCAATTCCCGCGGTTCGGCTACAAGTACGCCAAACTCCCCATAGATTTATGGCTAAGGGTGTTTGCTACTACATTGGCCCTTCTTGATTGATACAAAATATTCACATTTAGAGAACTCAACATATGATTGACGATCATACTAGTTTATTATACTGGAGAAACCGACAAGTAATCTATCTGTATAGCTCGAGCTTATCTGGCCTTCTAGGCCGCATGCTAATGCTACTTGCTGCTGGGATAATCTATATGACTGTCCGCACACCATGTGCACATACCTAATTAGAGGATCCTCATAGTGATCATGATCTCTAATAATCTGGCTGAATAACTGTGAATAACCGAATAGCTGGGTTAAATGACCCGAATGCTGCAGTAGTCTAACAATGTTGTAAATGTCCTACTCGGACATCTGTAGCTCATGCATAACTGCGGAGTTGTGGATAGCTAACTGCTTTCTTCTTCTAATTGAACAATTGTAGAGCTAGGCTTAGTCGGGCTTACTCTCAGGCGATCAGTCCCCGAATCTTCATAGGGAACCTACCGATTTCCTTGTCTTATTAAACACTATGCTAGCATAATACTACCAATTCCTTATGTCTGGTTCGTATCCACTCGGATCTATACTGCTGTTCTGGGAAATTCTTGGTCTTATAAGCAATTCTGTAAAGACAGGCCTCTCCTAGGACTCTGTATCCGAATATCTTACGAGAACCAGCTGAGGTACTAGTCCATTACTGACTACTGATGTGGACTCCTCTTTGGGGTACCCATGGGTTTGTCTTACTGGGACGGCTGGCTGACTTGCAGGGTGTTCTCCATGATAACTTCTAGGTTGACTAAGGCTGAGTCTCACCTACAAGGCTGGGAAAGCAATGTACGACTACTTAACATGTTGGAGAATCCTGGTGTTACCAACCTCTGAAATATGCTTAGTCGGTTTCTATCCCTGGTTTTGGCATATGCGATCACATTAATGATCTTTAAGGATTCTCCCCCGCTAATACAAGCGCTAGCTGGTCATTAGACCGTCTAAATGTGCCCGTATAATCTAACTACCTAATTCATACTACTAACTCTTGTGAGCTTCTGAAATCTAGATCTGGCAACAAGCATGGAAGTCCATTAACTCAATAAACTGGGAATTGAGAAAGTTTCTATGGCTTCATACGTGAATCACACTTACCTGTCTCCTTCTTGGCGACGGGTCCTGCAGTACGATCTACCTGTGTGACTGTAACCCCTATTGGCAGCTACTCACAGCATATCTGGCATGTGTATATAAACATATCAACAACTAGGTACCATACATACTGGATTTTTGTAGTAATACATAATCTCTGACATGTTTTACTAAATTTCATACTGCATATGATATACTGCTTCTACAGTCTAATAATATCTCCTGCCCTCTCGTACCATTTCATGGGATTTTTCGTCCCATTCTGGAAGCAACAACCACACGCACTTTAACTATGATCTGCTATTCGAAATTTCGCCACACTTACAACATGGGGTCAACATCTGAACCTTATGGCCTTACTTGGTATTATATTAAGGGCCCATGACTATCTGCTGGGCCTGATCTCCAGGCCGTACTGGATTAGAGTCTCTGTATCGGTAGTCTCTTAACTTCCCCCTAGGCAGACATATCGTAACATTCTGGACTATAAGCTTACTGTATCTTAGCTGTCAGTCCAAGGCTTAGTCCTTAATACACGATGTTCTCTAAATCTAGAGGTGATTCTAATTTCCCCTCAAAATCTAGTATTCCTGCTTCTTCCCCTTATCTTGCTTAAGCTGAGCTCTGGGGTTCAAGGTATCTTCCCTACATTGTCAATAAGGTTACTGGTCAAGTCTCAGCCTATACTTCTTCTGGATTGCAGTTGGACCCATCTAATTCATATGACCTCCCTACCTTTCGGTATCACAACTGAAATCATAACTATTATCTTGCAGGTATATCCTGCCGTTATTAGCGTGTTATGGCGGACTCAGCCTTTTTCTGACTCGGACCTAACTATTACTAGGAGTTTGTCACTGAAAGGTCTTCTACACCCACTTTCGATAAGCAAATAGTCTTGCTCGCTCTTTTAACTTATTACCATGAGGGTCTGCACAACTTACGTAATCATAGGGGCTCCTTACTCCTTCTAACACCTTCTGAAATCATCCAATCCACCTTCACTTACTGCTTACTTTGGGCAAGATCGCCTCAATCCTTATTCCCTTTGCTATACTGGAATCAAAACTAAGAGGTAGGAACTTACTGCAGCGAAACAAAACATGGAACTGTACCACATCTGAAAGGATGGAGGTGGGAATCCTACATTTCCCTCTCTTTCTCACACCTATCTGATAATCTAATATTTTCAATCATCTTAATCAGATCTTATATATTTAACAAATAAAATTAACTCATTTATACGCTATGCTTCTGACTTCCCACTCTGAAGTAATCGACATATACTGGGGATGGTACCGATAAAGGTATCACATCGAGAGGTCCCTGATACCTCCTCCTGCTGCTGTAGTTACCTTGTAACTGGCTGGTGCCTCTCCTGTTGCTATATCTGATCTTCTGCCTGTGATAGGATATCGCTGATCTGACTTTGTATCTATATCCAAAGAGTATGATAAGTTTTAGGAACTCAACCCCATACTGTACCGCTCTATAGCACGACTGAATGAGAAGAAATAGTAACTACACTATCATGTCTTGCAGCCTCCTGCCTATAGTATATGGTGCACAACACATCCATAGACAAGACTCTACTTAGCACGACTTGTAGACTCCCTCGGATATGACCTGCTCTGATACCAAGTTTGTCACGCCTCGCCTTGGGGGGTATGACTGGCAACTGGTGCCCTACTAGGACCTGAACTGCTAGACTGCTGAGTTTAAGCACTCCTGTTGCCTGGCTGGCTCTAACTCTGATTTATGAAATCAACGGGCTATATAACGGCTGTAAATACAGCCCCCGGCCAACTAGGCCTATAGCCACCTATACAACGACAACAGCTAACAAGAATTTCATCAATATAAGGGAACCTATGCGGGCTGACAAGGCCACCATGCTGACTAGTTTTCACTGAGAACTGAATCAGAAGCTAAACTACTCTGTGACCGGCAAGGTCACTAACTACTAACTGGATAAGGCCCCACACGGCTAACATAAACAACTAAAACATACGCACGGCCTCACACGACCGGCACAACTAACCACAGGGAAATATACATTTTGCAAGCCTCTAAGAATACTAATAAGATGGTCGGGACAGGGCCCAGGCCTACCCGTACTACATAATAGAAGAAAATAGAGTAGACCTCTGACTATCGAGCTCTGGATGACAGGAGCTGATGACTCTGTGCTGGCTGGAATCACGAGGGGTCGGCTCCTCATCTGTGAGTACATGCAGGCAAGTAATGCAGCTCCCCAAACAAGCGTCAGTACCACTGGTACCGAGTACATAAAGAAAACTGAACATAACTGAATATAAGCAATAATACGGGTAGTTCTGAATAGTAGAAAATAGCTAATACTGTCGGGGATGGAGAAATCTGGAATGAGCTTACCTATACCGAAAAGCAGATGGAAGTCATACCTGTCGCTGCGGCGTCATGCTATCTATCAATTTAATAAGTAATATATATACACATATATAGCATACAAGAACCTATACCAGCCCCTATAAGCCTGAAGGTGCCAACCAACACACAATCTATATACCCCTACCTGAGTCAAAACCATCCAAAAGTAAATCACTCCACTCGCCTACTAACTACGAGCACCTCTACCGGCCCCCTTGGGTTTGCAGCTCGGGCTACGACCTCTGACTATAACTGTGTCTGAGTCCAGAGGATCCTGTAACTGTAAACTATAAACTGTATCTGCAATCTGCCCCCTGGGCGCAAGCGCTCGATAGGGTAAGCTATAATGCTATGCTTATCAGCCTGTTATGGGGAATATTGCATCCCATCTTCGTTCTACTGCGGACGGCATGCCACTCCTTGGAGTGACGAATCCTTACCCTCTAGCGGGCGAGTCGACACAGCTATTAATCCAAGTGCGGCGAGGACGCTCTAAGGGTTCCCTCATAGCACAAACAGGTCTCAACAAACAATATTCACATATAGTAAGCATGTTCGATCTGATAATACTATCCATGTTTTGATATTCTATTCTGAATCTCTTTTCTACATTAAACTTACTTTGTTACTGAGCTAACTGTATCTAAAATAATATCTGGCTGTCTGATACTGATTTACTGACTTTTATTCTTAGTATAGCATAATAACATAAAACATGGTTGCTGGATTCATACTGGACTCAATACTCTACTTCTGGATTCTTTCTTCTAAAATTCACACTATTTTCTATGCTAGGATTACTAACTTGCCGAAGGAATAGACTTTACATATCTCGATCTCTGACTTCTTGGCTAACTGGTGTAACATGGCCAGTATCCAGTTATTTCTCCCAACTGCATTCATAATTATAATAAATAGAACTCAATTCATCAATATCTTGGAAGAAAACGTCACTTTTAATATATGTTTATCCCAAACTTTGGCTTATCGAAAAACAGCTGGAAACTCGCTATTTTCAAAAGTCCAGAAGGGAGAAATACTCACTTTAGGACTAGGAGTATATTGACACTAATTTGGAGCAATT
The DNA here is from genome assembly GCA_035772735.1 of Datura wrightii. NCBI lineage: Eukaryota > Viridiplantae > Streptophyta > Magnoliopsida > Solanales > Solanaceae > Datura > Datura wrightii. Next base: position 7,609,800 of record JASDFA010000007.1, on the reverse strand, counting down.
CCACTTACGTTAGTTAGGTAGGACGACGGTTCGCCAGCCGAATTTCACGAAACTAACACCGAATGCTCTCTGCAGCTTTATACTTCGGTATCTGGGGTTAATTTGAGTTTGGGCTGCGTTTGACGGCGTAATCGGAAGGAAATTATAGTATACCCTTCGCACCCTCTGTTTCTTGGTTACTCTCTCTGTGAGTTTTTGGAAATTTTATGAAATTTAACATTTAAACCGAAGTTTGGAGGCTTTTATACTTGGGGCTGCACCTCACATCCATGGCACGTTGGCCATCATGGAGGTGAGCCTTCGTGGCACGTTGGCCATCGCGGAGGGGGTCTACCAGCCTCCTCTTGTGATGGTTCGACGTTTCGCTTATCCAGTCTTTCCCCCGGGCCCTTCTCCAGCATATATGGCATTCAAAAACGCTTAACCAACACGCGAATAGGCCATCTAAATGTCAAGAATTTATGGGGTGTAACACCCTTCATTTGAAGTAAGTGCAGAATTGTGCTTGTCATATGGAAAATGGCATTCCCTACCATAGGAGGTAGGCAAATTGCCCCTGCTACATTAGCCATCACGAGGTCATCATCCTCAGGATCCATATGCCTATCCACCGAACCTTCTCCATCTAGTGAATGCTGGCTCATATCAACTTTAACCTAGAAGACACCAAATAAAATTGTAACATTAAATTATTTAGGATGCAAGATTAATTCAAGATAACAACAACTAAATTCTACAAACTACATTCCCCGGCAACAGCTCTATTTTTGATAACGTCCAAACTACACGCTTCTCTATGAAAGAGCATAAATAGTTGTATCAGAATATGTAACCCGATGGATGTTGGGGTCGAATCCCAAAAGGAATGTAAAATGATCACACAATAGTTGTATATTAACTTGAATTAATTTACATCAATGTACAAGACAAGTAAATGAAATTTTTGGGGGAGTAAATTGAATCTAAACTCAGCTAAACAAGAGAGCAAGATAACCAAAATTGAGAAACAATAATGAGCAAAAACTAGAGGTGTGATGTAGATGGGATGCCAATCAAATTGGGATTTCCTAGACAATAGAGTTATTACTAATATGTGTAAATAACCTTGGAAAAGATGGTGCCCGCTGTTTTTCAACCACTTGGCACTTATTCCTCAAGGTGCAATTCAACTATTCCAATATGGTTTGGGTTAGGGGTTGAGATATTTCTAGCCCTCAAACTTTAATGGGATTATGACCATGGGTTTTTGCTATTGCTAGCCCAACTCCACATAATCAAATCCCAACCCACTATTAAGTTCTCCCCAATTAATTAATTCCTCTTTTTCAAGACAAAATTAAGTAAGCAAACAATACACATATTTGCAACTATGAGTAATCAACTGTAATTCTAGGAGAAATCAACAGATTTACACTAATTAAGTAATAACAAGATAAATCTAGCAGTATCCAATTAAAACAAACACCCATTATCACACACCTCTAGGAATAGATTTGGCTACTCATAATTGAAAAATACAAGATCTTATTTATCAATAGACTCAACAATTTCATAGTTAAGATTAAACACAATCAAGCTCAAAATGTCTCTAAAATGGTGGATATACTTTGCTGAGAAGATGAAGATGAAAAAGAAAATATTCAAAACTCTATTTTCAATGCAAATCTCTCTTCCAAAAGTGATGGAGAATAAGAATGTGCTTGTTTAGAGTAATTTTCTAGAATATGTACAAAAGTATGTTATAACATTCTCCTCTTTTTTAAGGTTGGACGTTTTTGCCATTTTTAAAGCGTCTTTCACTTGCGAGTCACCGACGGTTGGCCAGTGTCCATCCATGGCCGCCAGTTGATCTCCTCTATTGTCTAGTGAATTCCAAAGAAAACCGGTGATGGCATCAGCAGTTCACTGGCTGCTGTTCCATGAGCTACCAGTTGCAATTGTTCCACATTCCAGTGAGTGCCCGCGGTCAGCCAGTATTTCACTAGTGTTCTCCGGTGAAACACCGGTTTCCTCCTAAATCTCATCCTTCTTACTCTATTTCATGCTCCTTTTCTTCAAGTTAGGTACCTTTAACATTCAAAGGAAAAAGGGCATAAAATCCAACTAAAAGACTTCAAAATTAAGCTAAAGCTCATGCTTAAAAGCCTAATGAGTTCGTAATTTTACCAACTCATCAACCTCCTACTCCTACCGAGATGAAAGTGCATAAAACCTATTCTACCATTATTCTCCACCCGCACTAGAAGAGGTGTCCTGCTTAGATGGGCAAGGTGCTAGAGCTATTGAAGTAGTGACTAGGGCACGACTTCTACTATCGCCCTGCCTAGCAAAAGGATAATCCAGTGCATGTGTTCATGCTTCCCACAACAAAAACAAACATCTAAGCCTACCAAGCACTCTCTTGGGTGGTTCTTACCACATTTCCTACAGATTGGGAAAGTGCACTCTACAGTTGTGCTCCTCTGGCCCCTAGAACCTGACACCTTGCTCCTTTGATCACCTCGAGGTATGGATGGAATGCTAGCTGATGATGGGGCTGGGGCTGACGACCTATATTGGAACTGAGGGTGATGTCCACCACCAGTCTCTGCTGGAACTACCCATAGCTCCCTGTCCTGGACCGCTTGGCCTATCTCTCCTTCTCCTTCATCTGCTCTGCCTCTATTTGCTGGCCATATATGATCAATCAGTAGATATCTATGTCATTAATCAGCATGGTGCTCCTTCATTCCTTGACCAAGGAATCTGCCACCCAATTCACGAACCTGCTCATTCGAGACCACGGATTGGCCACCATCTTCGGTGCATACATGGAAAATTAGGTAGACTCTAAGGCATACTCCTGGACAATCATGTTGTTCTACTTCAAATTGACAAACTCGGCTGGATTTCCTCCCTTAACTCTCGAGGAAAGAATCTATCTAAGAAAGCATTAACAAACTTATCCTAACTAACGGGAACCACACCAACTCCCCTACTCTCGTTCCACTGTCGGAACCATATATGAGCAACCCCCTTCAGTTGATAGGAGGCTAAGTCTGCATGTCCTCCTCAACCCCATAATATGGTTGATCATTTGAACCTACTCTATGAAATCTTGTGGGTCCTCATCTACCTTTGGCCCAAGAAACCCAGGTGGGTTCATCCTGAGGAAGTCTCGCACTCTCACCGCTGCCGCATTCCTATTCTGGTAGACATAGGCTGATCTTGGGCAGATTTATATGCCCAAGTGATACTAAAACGTATTATTTTTGCCTTGTTTGTGTGCAATATGTATATATTCTCATGTAATTGGTAAAAAAATGTGAATTTATACTAACCAACATGATTAGCATTTGTTTTGCAGGAAAATATGATTTTTAGGAGCTAAAATGCATGTTGGAACTATATTGGAGTTGGACTTGGATAGGAGCGTGGAAAAGACATTGGAATGCACAAATTATAGGGGCTCCGCGATGGAGCCGTGCCACGCTACCATCGCGGAGGCACACTGCCTGGAGAGGGAATTAAATGGCAAATTCTAGTGAGGCCTCGCGACAGCTCCGTGGCACGGAGATAGGCCTCCGCGTTGGCCTCCGTGCCACGTTGAGGCTAATTTACCGGACCCTGGATTTCCAGTGAAGGTCCGCGTCCACGCTGTGTCACGGAGGCAGTGTTCTGCGTTGACCTCCGTGACACGTTGCTTGTTATTCCGGGAAAAATTTCCCTCTAGTATAAATAGCACACTTAGGTTTATTTTAATTAGTGCAGTTTTAGTTCAGACTTTGTGGAGCTAGGACGTGGGTTAGCAGCAGTTGAGGGACGAAAAAGCTAAGAGATTTGTTCTCTTCCTTTCTTCTTTCAATCAATTGTATGTATGATTTACACTTGTTTTAGGATGATCAATCCACAAATGAGTGGCTAATTCTCTTCCTTGCTAAGGTTTTGAACATGTGTAGTGAATTTTGATTGTAAAGGATATGGTTTTCTTCTTCTTCTTTCATGTTGTTCTATTAATTCTTGTTCTTACTGCATTAGTGCTTGGCCGACATTAATGTACATCTAAAAAGTCCAATTTCACTCGAGAGAGCAAGAAATTGGAAAGTTGTGAATTAATAGGGTATTGTTCTTAACTTGATTTGGGAAAATTGGGTTTTGATGTGCTTTCCTGATAGAAATATACTTGAAAGCCGTATTAGTGAATTTAGGAGCCGGAATTGTATTGCTAGGTCGTAAATTGCATTTGATCACAGAAATGTAGACGAATGGTTTATGATTCTTAAGTGAAATTAAATACGAGAGTTTTAATTTCTAGGCTAATGTTCTTGGCTAGCAACATGAAGAAGAGATTAACCGAATTATTATTACAATCGAATTCATTACTTGTTCTTAACCTTGGCATGCTCATATCCATAGTTTAAATTCATAGTAAATAATTGTTAATAGTTTTAGTATATATTTTATAAACAAAAACTCAATTAACTGTTGGTTACGTTGTTGTTAGCATAGTTAGAAGTAAAATAAGAATATAGTATACTTAGGCAATTTTTACATACCCTGAGCCTCCTTGGATCGATACTTGGCATACTTAGCCACTTTATTACTTGTTTGACCACGTGCACTTGCGTGTCGGTTTTTAACCCCTATAGCAAACACCCGAACAAGTTTTTGGCGCCGCTGCCGGGGAGGCTAGGCAAATTTGTGAAATTGTGTTTAGTGTACATTTACTATATTTTTATTTTTATTTTCTTGAGTGTTAACAACTTGGTCTTAGCCTGTATTTTGCAGATTTTGTTTCTGTGAACACTGGCAAGGGACAAGAAGCTGGTGGAATCTTACTTAGAGCCTGAACGTGAATTTCATAGTCAACGTAGAGAAGCTCTACAAAAGAAGCTGCAGTTGTTCCGACAATCTATTATGGAGAAACAAAATCCACCAGTTGTGAGGGTAGTGTTAGTGCCCGATGAAGTAGCAGCAAGGCCGGTTCGCTAGGTGGCAATCCCACACGCTAATAATGTACATTCTAGCATCCGCAAACCAGAGCCTGGAGGGAGGTTTGAATTAAAGCAGAATATGGTGCAACTCTTGCACACAAGCGGGCAATTTACCGGTCTCCCTCATGAAGATCCACAACAACATCTCCAAAACTTTTTGGAGATAAGTGACACTTATATACCCGCTGGAGTGTCACCTGATTATGTTCGGCTCACCTTATTTCCGTTTTCCTTACTTGGTGAAGCCAAGAGGTCGTTAAAAGCTGAACCACCCAATTCTATATCAACGTGGGATGATCTTGCACGGAAGTTTTTGATTAGATTTTTCCCTTCTGGTAAAACAGCCAGACTTAGAAGTCAAATTCTAAGTTTTAAACAGAGGGAGGGAGAAAATTTATATCAAGCCTGGGAAAGATCTAAATCCATGTTGCGGGACTGTCCTCATCATCATCAGTCCAATGAGGTGTTGGTACACACATTTATTGAGGGTTTGGAACCCCACACTAAAATTCTGTTAGATTCAGCAGCTGGAGGGCAAGCGCTGGAAAAGACCTATGAGGAGTTGTACACTTTGCTCAACCGAATTTCATAGGGCAATCCAGAATGGAATGCAGATTCATCAAGAGGTGGAGCAAGGAAAGCAGCGGGAGTGCTTGAAGTGGATGGATTTACAGCTATCACTGCACAGATAGCTGCCTTGCAAAATCAGCTAAACAATCACTTCAGCAATATGAATTTGAACCAGCCTTCAGCTTCAGTCAATGCGGTCCAAAAGATGTGGTGTGAAGTGTGTGGTAGTAGTGAGCATTCAGCTGAATGCTGTGGTGCAAATCCTGATTCTGTTAACTTTGTGGGCAATGCACAGAGAAATCAGCAGCAGTTTGGTAGTGGCTACAACTCGAATTGGAGGAACCATCCAAATTTTTCGTGGGGAAGCAACAACCAACAAGGACAAGGTTCTGGTCAGGGTATGCAGAGAAATCAAGGAGGGCAACAAAACTATCAAGCTCAATTCAGAAATCACAATGCCCCTCCTCCACCACCATCACCTACCATTGAGGAGATGTTCAAAACCATGATCGCTAATCAGGCACAATTGCAGGCTGACTATGTTAAATTGGCAGCCGAAGTGAAGAACAATCAGTTGGAGACCAAGGCTCTTGAATATCAGTTTGGGCAATTTGCTAGGGCCCAAAATACACGACCCAGAGGAGGACTACCTAGCGACACGGATCCTAATCCGAAGTAGGTTAATGCGGTGACCACGAGGAGTGGTTTACAGTTGAAGGAGGTGGAGCCGGAAAGACCGCCTCAAAAGTCAGGAGCAGCAGAAGTTGAGGAGGAACAAAGTTCTGATAGGGGGAAGACTAAAGAAGCAGAATCAGAAAGGCCTCCACCCCCGTTCCCTCAACGACTTAAGAAACACAAGGAGGAGGCGTGTTTCAAGAAATTTATGGAGGTGCTTAAACAGGTACATGTTAACTTACCTCTTGTTGATGTCTTGCAGGGAGTGCCAAAGTATGCAAAATATATTAAAGACATCGTGGCTAACAAAAGTCGTTTGACTGAGTATGCCACGGTGGCTTTAACGGAGGAATGCACTTCCCGGATTCAGAATAGACTGCCCACAAAACTAAAAGACCCTGGAAGTTTTACTATCCAGCTGACTATTGGGCAAAGTATCCGAGCTCGTGGATTATGCGACTTGGGGGCAAGTATAAATCTGATGCCATCTTCGGTATTCAAAAAGTTAGTTCTAGGGAGTCCTAGACCTACAACAGTAATCTTGCAGCTAGCGGACAGGTCCTTAGCTAAACCGGATGGTATTGTTGAGGATGTGTTAGTGCAAGTGGGCTCCCTCATTTCTCCGGTCGATTTTATTGTTCTAGACTTTGAACCAGATGCTGAAGTCCCATTTATTTTGGGACGATCCTTTTTGGCAACCGGAAAAGCATTAATTGATGTAGCTACGGGTCAACTTACAATGCGGGCACATGACAAGATAGAAGTATTTGACGTGTACAAAGCACCCAAGCTCCCGATTGTAAATGAGGAACTCTCGGTGATCAATGTGATTCATCATGGGAATGCTAATATAATGAATGATTCCCGAGAGTTAACAGGAAGGCCACCAGATGAGTTTGAGCACTACTGGGGGGAGGACAAGGATCGTGAAAAATCGTCCCTCACCCTAGTAGATAATTGAGCATAATGGACGTCGAGCCGCGACGGTAAACCAGGCGCTGCACGGGAGGCAACCCGTGAAAAGAAAAATATTCTATTTTTCTTCTTTTAGTATAGTGTACATAATTTGTATTTTTTATTTTTCATTTTTCTTTTTTCTTGATTTCGTACAAATTTTTCGTTTTAGTTAGTATTTCTTTTCATGGTAGTTAGGAAAATCTATTAATCTAACCAATTTCGTTTAGTGAGGTGATTTTCAGGTCTAACGGAGAAAAATATGCATGGAAGCGGGAAAAATAAGGCAAGGTATGAAAATAATTTTTATTGAAGAAACAGTGCACTGGGGCGTTGGCTCCGTGTCACGGAGGAGTGGCTCCGCGTTACCCTCCATGACACGTTAAAGGCAAAATCAGATTTTTTTAAAATTTCCAGAGAGCCAACGCGTTGGCTCCGTGTCACGGAGGAGGGGCTCCGCGTTACCCTCCGTGACACGTTGCCCTTTATTCAGTGCCGGGTCACACCGGGTTGCCGGGTGACCCGCATGTTTTTCTTTAAATTAACCCTAATTTTTCCCTTTTTTTCCCATTTCTCTCCTCCTCCGCGACCAAAACACCCAATTCCCCCTCCCCAACCAACGTGCCACGCTAATAGGCAAAGAAAACATCAAATTTCTTCAGTTCTTCAACTAAAAGGTATGTTTTCATCGTTTCTCTCAAGTTTTTGGCGATTTTAGTCGAATTTGAGCATGTGAGGTGAAATATATCACCCCAAGTAGCAATTAAACGTGATGTTGAATTATTTTGTGATTGATTATGTTCGGATTGTTGTAATTAGCGTTTGAACTTGTCGATTATGTGAATAATTCGAATTTGGTTGAAATATTGCATTCTAGGGCTTGAGTTATTGAAATTGAATGGGGGAACTTGATAGTTTGATGAATTAGATGTCGGGGTGTGGTTGTAAATTGAGATAAGTCGATGTAAATATTGTATGAATGTTAAGAGAAGACGAATTCTCGAATTGTTGGGGAAACTGTGAAAATTTTGTAAATTGGTTTGATTATTTAGATTTGTATGTAAATAGAATTTTCGTTGTTGTTTTTGTTTTTTTTTTTGTTTTGTTGCTAAGTGCGATGATTGGATTGCTATCGATAGTAGGATTGGGAGTAGCTGTATGAAGTCTGAGTAGTACGCTAACCGTTATGCTGTGGAAATTTTTTGTGAACGCACTAAGCCATATACCTTATAGTTGCTTGTGTTTGGGGTTGTAAATAGAGTAATCCTTGCCGAAGTATTGTAAATATAGTTAAGGACTAAGTGTGGGGTAAACTTAGTTTAACCCGACCTTAGCCTAAGTTAACTTGTATTTAGCTTAACTTTGTGCTTGTTTATGTATATTGACAGGTACAATGGCAAGTCGACAGGACAAGGGCAAGGGTGCTTCTACCTCAGGCACCGGACGGAAAAGATTGAGGTTGGGCACTGCAGTCCCAGCTGCACCAGCTGTTCCGCGCGGCCAACGCCGCCAATACGGAACAAGATGGGTAACCAATGAAGGGAAGAAGTGGTACGCGAAACATAAAGAAAACAAGTACTTCCCCGAGGAACATATTGCACGGAAACCACTTGCACAGGAGTTCCCACGTATTGTGCAGAGAATCGAGGCAGCTGGGCTCAGCTTTATATTTCAGAAGCCCAAGGAGCGCAACCTACATTTGGTCCGGGAATTCTATGCAAACTGGAACCCGGCCATCAGAAGCCACACAATAAAAATCAGAGGGCAGATTGTCACTCTGGAACCCCACCAATTTAATGCCATCGTTGGAGCGCGGGACACAGACGCTCACGTTCTTCGCCAGCTAAACATCACCCCATTGTACGCCGACATCAGACGTACATTGTGTGGGGCGCGATCCACAGCCCAATGGAGTAGACATAAGGAGAGGGGTTACCACCAGACTCTGCCTTATTCGCAGATGAACAAGGAGGCCAGAATATGGCTGAAGATTGTGTGTTCGTGCTTGATCCCGGGAGTTCACATGACGGATGTGACCCGGGACCGTGTCTGCTTGGTGTATGCCCTTAAGAAAGGGCTTGAGATTAATGTTGGGGCGGTCATTATATCCGCCATGAAGAGAGCCAAACTGCACCAGGGCCACAGATACGGGTTTGGCGGACTCATCACCACCTTTCTCCGAGGCCTCGACATTGAGGAAGAGGCTTTGGACTATATTCCGCAGTTGGAGCGGAGGGCCCTCGATGTGACAAAAACTAAGGCCCCCGACACCACACATGAGCCAGTGCTGACTTTGGGCGAGCGACATGCTCGTGACGATCAATTCATGGCACGTATGTTCGGCATGCAGATGCTTCAGATACGGATTGGTGGGAGACCAGCCACCGAGGAAGAATTATGGCAGCTGGAGCTGGATTACCCATTTGGCGAAAATGCCAGAGCCTTATGCCTAGTGGGACCAGCCTTCGTGGAGCCGATGGATGACGATGTCCCTACTGATGAGGAGACACGTCGTGAGGACTCCGATGTGGAGTCCGATGACGACGATGGAGCTGACTCAGATATGGGCGACGAGGCAGCAGCACCAGATGAAGAAGTTGAATATTTCGACTGAACAGGGAGTTCCACCACCCGAAATTGTGTTTTGTAATTTTTGTGAACACTGGGGACAGTGTTCGATTTAAGTGTGGGGTGGGGAGTAGCTGGGTGCTGGGACTTGGGCTCTAATTTGCTGTATGTTTTTCCTTGGTTTGTATGTATGTTTGTGCTTTCCCTGTTATGAACTGATTTGTGGTGTATGTGTATATATTTGTTTGTGTGGTTAATGATGTGTGGTATGAAAAGTTATGGTTGCCAGTGTAAATATTGTGTAAATATTTTTTTTCTATCGAGATGATCGATATTTTTCAAAAAGTTTCGAGAATATTTTGCACTTGTAAATATTTCCTTTCTATCAAAATGATCGATGTGTTGCAAAAAATTTCGGTTTTTATTTTTTTGGGTTTCTCAAAGTTTGTTTTCGGTTCTTTTACCGAGAATAGTCCCATTGAACAGATGTCATAGTTAGTGACCGTTCCCTATGATGGATGGATGACGACCGTCTTAAGGGAAATGTAGTCGGTAGGAGTAGGATTTTAAATTTTTTTTAGTTTTTCTTTAGTGGATTGCATCAATGAACTGTAGTTGCTTTATGGTTGCAAATATTTCGTTGCATGTTGTAACTGATGTTCAAAATGTGAAAATGATTCGTTTGAAAGCATGCAATTTGGTAAATATGTTGAGTTACCTAGGCTATAGAATTTTATTCAGTATGATTGAGGCTTAATTTGAATTCATGTGATTGGCTAATTAGAGAGTCTGTGAATGCATCTTGATTCGAGCATGTGCATGAAGTGTGAAGTGAGGCATTGCTATTCCATGCTATTGTGAATTGTCTAGAACTTGCCTGGTGTGTATACAAAACGAAATGAAGGAGGTGTAGTGTTGGAAAGGATGTAGGCATTTCTTTGTTTTTAACCGATAGTTTCCATATTTTTTCTTGTCAAATTCTACCTTTTTATATGTTGTATACCCTAGTCAGCCCGTTGAGCCTTTAGCCGATTTCTTCCTTTCTTTTGTCCAAAATTGTATAAACTAAGCTTTATTCCTTCTTTTCATTAGCCTTAAAGTCTATACGAAACTCTTAAGCGCTTACAAAGAAAAGAAAATGTTTCCCAAAGTGTTAAAGAGTGAAAAGAGTGAAAAGAAAAAGAAAAGCAGAGTGAGGAAAGAAAAGATGATGTTGAAGAGGCACTTGTTGTAATTAAATGATATTGAGGGTACATGAAAACCCTTTATTTTGTGTCAAGAGTGTTTGATGAAATGGGCAGTACGAAAGTAAACCAGCATGAATGGGAGAAAAAGAGAAAAGAGAGGAACAATGTCCATGAGTCGATGGGAATGTGTTGAAAAGGCGCTTAAGGATGCTAGCGACTATTATTGGCTAATCCAATATATATACTAGATCCATAGCCCCGTTACAACCCATTAAAGTCCTACGTGATCCTATATTGCATTTCTTTATATTAGTGGAGTAATACACTAAGGGCAAGCCTATGGGTCATGACATGATGCATGTTAATTCTTTTGGGAGAGTGAGTGAAATTAATTTTTATATGCCCCTACTTGAATGTTTGTGTGTTGCATGAACAAAAAGGGGAAGATTCTCTTGATTTGTGAGGGCACATGCTTGATAAAAGATTGATTTTCGTGTCGGATTTCTTGATTAGCTGATTTGCATGAGTTTGCCGATATCAAGAATCAATTCTTAAAGTCTAGGAAGCCTTGATGTATTAAAGGTCATTGTATTGTAAGACCAAGCATGTTTTCGTGATGATTTGCAAAAATTGAATAATCGGTATGACCGTAGCGTAAATGGTCGCACCATGGTGACGAAGGTTGGGATGTAATTTGCATGAGTTGTGTACGTGTTATTCGAGGACGAACAAGGATTTAAGTGTGGGATAAGTGATCTTGGGCAGATTTATATGCCCAGGTGATACTCAAACGTATTATTTCCGCCTTGTTTGTGTGCAATATGTATATATATTCTCATGTAATTGGTAATAAAATGTGAATTTATACTAACCAACATGATTAGCATTTGTTTTGCAGGAAAATATGATTTTCAGGAGCTAAAATGCATGTTGGAACTATATCGGAGTTGGACTTGGATACGAGCGTGGAAAAGACATTGGAATGCACAAATTATAGGGGCTCCGCGATGGAGCCGTGCCACGCTGCCATCGCGGAGGCACACTGCCTGGAGAGGGAATTAAATGGCAAATTCCAGTGAGGCCTCGCGACAGCTCCGTGGTACGGAGATAGGCCTCCGCGTTGGCCTCCGTGCCACGTTGAGGCTAATTTACCGGACCCTGGATTTCCAGTGAAGGTCCGCGTCCACGCCGTGTCACGGAGGCAGTGCTCCGCGTTGACCTCCGTGACACGTTGCTAGTTATTCCGGGAAAAATTTCCCTCTAGTATAAATAGCACACTTAGGTTTATTTTAATTAGTGCAATTTTAGTTCAGACTTTGTGGAGCTAGGACGTGGGTTAGCAACAGTTGAGGGACGAAAAAGCTAAGAGATTTCTTCTCTTCCTTTCTTCTTTCAATCAATTGTATGTATGATTTACACTTGTTTTAGGATGATCAATCCACAAATGAGTGGCTAATTCTCTTCCTAGCTAAGGTTTTGAACATGTGTAGTGAATTTTGATTGTAAATGATATGGTTTTCTTCTTCTTCTTTCATGTTGTTCTATTAATTCTTGTTCTTACTGCATTAGTGCTTGGCCGACATTAATGTACATCTAAAAAGTCCAATTTCACTCGAGAGAGCAAGAAATTGGAAAGTTGTGAATTAATAGGGTATTGTTCTTAACTTGATTTGGGAAAATTGGGTTTTGATGTGCTTTCCTGATAGAAATATACTTGAAAGTCGTATTAGTCAATTTAGGAACCGGAATTGTATTGCTAGGACATAAATTGCATTTGATCACAGAAATGTAGACGAATGGTTTATGATTCTTAAGTGAAATTAAATATGAGAGTTTTAATTTCTAGGCTAATGTTCTTGGCTAGCAACATGAAGAAGAGATTAACCAAATTATTATTACAATCGAATTCATTACTTGTTCTTAACCTTGGCATGCTCATATCCATAGTTTAAATTCATAGTAAATAATTGTTAATAGTTTTAGTATATATTTTATAAACAAAAACCCAATTAACTGTTGGTTACGTTGTTGTTAGCATAGTTAGAAGTAAAATAAGAATATAGTATACTTAGGCAATTTTTACATACCCTGAGCCTCCTTGGATCGATACTTGGCTTACTTAGCCACTTTATTACTTGTTTGACCACGTGCACTTGCGTATCGGTTTTTAACCCCTATAGCAAACACCCGAACATAGGCCACTACCTCTGGTTGGCCTAGGATATCATAGCCTAAGCCAATATCTAAAAAGTGGCCTAAACTTATCATGAGTAACCTGCTCGGGTAAGGGATCCGCTGGAGATGCTGGGGATAGCTAATGCCCATCTCCATTGCTAGTACCACTTCTTCTTTTTCTGACTTGGCGTGGAGGTATATTTCTGCAAACGCATATAGCACGAGTTAGAGGAGTAGGAGAGTTTATCGCACATCATAGATCACGAAAGAAGGGAATGTTCCTAAAATGTCTTATAGCCTCTTCCCCATAAGTGTGGTGCACTTCACACCCATGGAAAAGACTCTTCTTAATGTGGCTTTCATAGACCTTAGGAAACACCTAAAACTTTTCTCTGATACCAATTTTTCACAGCCCGATCTAGGACACCAGACTACAAAACGGGACCTAGAATCACGAATAGATCCAAGCTAACCCATAGCACATACATAGTATGAATAAAAGCATTACTAAGTGGAAATAAAGCAGGAACAAGATATAAGCAAAAGTATGCATAGCATAACAACATGAATGTAAATGCGGACCAACATCGCTGACTATCTGTACATAGCTGTCTGAAAAGCCTCTAAACATCTAATGAGCTGATGAGACAACACCCTCAACTAGCTCTCTAGGTCTGAAACTAAAAGACATGCCCAAAAGAGATATAGCCAAAACTGACGTCCTCGGATCATGAGGACTCACCAAAACAAGAATAAAGATGGACTGAGTTGGAGCGAGCTAGTGACAGGACTGGGACAGATCACCCGAACCTATATCATGAGATGATATAGCACGGAGTATGTGGTTAGTACTTTGACTGTACTGAGTATGTAGAGGAAGTAAAACATGATAGTAAACGATAGTATGATATCTTGAGTACAAATGAAGATAGATCATGCGAGTAAAGGCAACATGCTAAAAGCCATATCTCTGAAGTATTCATATTCATAAGTTATTCATCATAATCTAAATATAACAACCCATTTAGAAATAGAAATCATATAGCGTGTCATACTTGAACACATAAGTGAAGAATCATAAATTGATCAATGGGTCAAATATGCTATAAAACATAACATCATAAGACATGAACATGAGTATCTTAATACATGAGGAACAATGAGAGGCTTCGTCTTAACCGACACCATCAGGAAAGAGCTTACATGATGCCCCAACTATCTCGCTCAAGTGGGCATAGTCATCCCAAGCTTGCCAAGTCTAGGATGATTAAGGCACGATATCACTTGTGAGTCCCCGTAGGGTTTGAACATGAATATATACCTATGGTGGCACGCAGTTCTAAGACCGGGGGTTTTCCTAAACCTCTTTCCTACCTGGCAGTAGAAACTACTCTCAAAAACATGCACATGGATCATAATTAGTATCGTGAAAACATACTTGAACTTGCATGGGCTAGCCGAAACATGAAATCATAATCAAAATTTACATGCGTGAAATATTCGTGAAAAGGTGACATAAAATTGGCCATGATACTTGAACTTGAATTTCATGAGCTTGAATCAAACCTCATAGCTTTGAAATCATGGAATCATAAGTTAAGGATTCATAAATATTCATGCATACTTGATAGTTCGTTATACTTGAAATCATGGGCTCATAAACTTGAAATTCATAAATCATGCATAATAGGCCATAATCTTCATGAACATAAAATCATATAATAGGAGTAAATTAAGGGCTAAATCTTCCCTAATAGACATAAAACATCGATTGATAACATGATAGGATTAAACCCATAGAGATAGCATGGTAGATTTCGTGAAAATTGGGTAGAACCCTAGAATTTCACAATTTAGAATTTGAGAAGTAGAAATCATGAATTTGGACTTGAAAGGGGCATGAGGGAGGAGTATTTTCCCCCATTCATAACCGTAAATACCTGGTCTTGAAGAATCTTCAACTTGATCAGAGACCCAAAGGGAATTCAGGAGAAGATTTGATAAAGAACCCTAGCTTCTCTTGAGGGGATTTAATATTTACTTAGGGTTGTTAGGAGTAGAATGAGGGTTTAGGATAACTAAAATCCTTAAAAACACCCGTTAGAAGGCTTAAAATGACTTAGTTTAGGAGTTAGGAACTTAAGAATTATGAAAACACCCTCAGTGATCCGACAGGAAAAATATACACTGGTAGACCTAACAGTGACTAGACAACCCATTGGGAGACTTGACAGGTCGTCCCCTGGCCTTTTTCCACTCGCATATTCTTCTAAAATTTTTTAATCTTCTTATGACGCCTCACTTGATGATTCATCATGTCACTTAATGGGTTATTTAACCAGTCATCGAGACTCTCTAAAATGCACCTTTTTCACCAACTTACATACTTAACGGTTCACACCATGACCTGTCGAGTCACTTGATGAGCCACACCATTAATCATTATGACCTAATGTAGATATTCCTATTTTCTCTGTTTTAGTCCTCATACCTAATCATAGGGACATTTAGGGTGTTACATTTTGAGAGTAGTATCTAACATTGAGTAGGCTGGGGTTTAGTACACCCAGGTCTTAAAACTACGTGCTACCATAGGATAAAGGGTCCTCTCTATTACAGTGTTCCTCCCTTGCCCCTAGCCTATGTGGACGTCGCTTGTTTAGAGTGTCTCCCTAATGCTACTAGGCTCATGAGTGATATCACAGCTTCATGGTTCTTACCATTGGCAAGGTACGAACACCCTCGTAACTAGGGGTACTGGTCAGGCTCCATGATACTCATTTAGAGTATGTCGGTTATGAGAATCTCACACTGTTCCTCATGTCTTTCACTATTCATCATGTTTATGCTTAATGATGTTATGACTTATGGTATGTTTGACTCATTGATCCTGATTTCAAACATGATGAGCTTTATGACTTCGTTTTCAAAACCTTGGGTCATTGTACTTAATATTATGATGAACATCTCATATTTTAGGACTATATCATGATTATGGTTTTTTGCATGTTGTCCTTACTCTCATGTTTTACTTGTCCTCCATACTCAGAACATTAAATGTACTGATTGCATAATTTTCTTCTATATCATCTATTCATATAGGTTCATGTTATCAGTCTTAGCCCCACTGCTAGATTTGCTCTTGCTCCAAATTTAGCTCAGTGTTCGTGAGTCCTCGTTATCTGAGGATGTCAGTTTTGGTTTATGCCCTTTTTATGTTATTTCAGTTATAGAATTAAAACAGAGCTAGTTGGGGGCTTGTCCCATCAGCTCATCTTATGTTAGAGGGTTTTTAGACTACGATGTATGGATGCTCGACAATTTTGACTTGTTATCTCCATTTAAGTTTTTCTCATATATTAGACTTTCTCTTATACCATATGTGATGATTGTATCCACTTAGTATACATTATGCTTATGTTATGCATGTGTCATGGTTAGCTTTGTAACACCTCATACCTTAAAATAGCTTTTTAAAGGAAAACAACTGAAATTCCAGGTCTGGTGCAGGGAGTGACGGTGAGGCTGACGGACCGTCATGTCCCTAACAGTGCAAGTGATGGTCACCACAAAGGAAATGGACTATAATTGGTGATGTCCAGGTCCCACGACGTGGCTGACGACCCGTCATGGCCCTGACAGTAATGGTGGCGGCCATCAGACCATCGACGGACCATCATTTGGACCATCATTGGGTGATCGTGGGTGTTACACCCCGTAAGTTTCTAACATTTAGTCGTCCTATTTGTATGTTGATTGAGAGTTTTAGAGTGCCATATGTACGAGGAAAGGGCCCAGGAAAAGGCCGAACGGGTGCCAAGTCGGGATTTCGTGGGAGGAGGCCGAACCAAGTTGCCCGGAAGGGAAAAGTGGCACGGTGCAGCTCCTCCGCGTTAGCCAATGTGGCACGGAGCAGAATGAGTGTGATGAGCAGAGTGCCACATTGCCTTTTCTGTTACCTCAAGTATATAAAGGCCTCACACTTAGAAGTTAGAATATTTTCCATATAACTTCGGCCAGAACAGGGGGAAACTGAGGAAAACATTTAATAATCGTTGGATTACACTGCTAAATATTGTCCAAATCCAAATTAACTTCGGGTATTGAAGTATAAAGCTGCAGGGAGCATCGCTGCGGAGTTATTTTCGTAAAATACGCTTGGCAAATTGTTGTCCCGCCGAGCCTAAGTTGATGGAATTATTTCAAACTACTGTCAATATGATCACGTGCCTAAAGTAAGTATTTCTCCCTTCTAGATTCCCGAAAAATTACGAGTTTTCAATCATTTTTCGATAGGTTGAAATATAGTTACTATATATATATATATATATAAAGTTATTGTGTTCTTGAAATTCAGTAACGAAGTTGGCCCTATTCTTCCATTAATATGATTATAGTTGAGAAGGGCAGTTGAATACGAGTTGATACTCATTAGTTAGTCAGAAAACGGCGAACAAGGTATGTAAGGTTTTAGTCTCAGCAAGTATCCTTGTCGTATAGTGTTACGACTTATGTTCTCAAATAGAAATAACGATCTCAGACGCTGCAGACGGTTGCTTCCATTAGATTGTAATTCGATATGTTGTAATTAGCTGTTTCTTATATACATATATAAATATCAGATATGTTGCGAGTAGCTGCTAATAGGGAATATAGTTACATAAATTTTGGTTAGCTGCTAGAAAACATATACAGATCTTACTGCAGGACCACTCGCTAAAAAGGAGCAGGTTAAATGTGATTCGCGTTATGAACATTATAGAAAGTCTTTTAGTTATCAGTTTATTGTGATGGTAGGCTAATATGTTTGTTGCCAAGCCTAGAATTCAGAAGCTTGTAAGAGTTATTGGCCTGAATCAGTTGGTTAACCAATATGGGCACAGTTAGGTGGTCTAACGACCAGTTGGCGCATGTATTGAAAGGAAAGCATCCTAAGAGGTCATTGACGTTGTCGCATGTTCCAGAACTAGAAATAGAGACAAAATAGACATATTATAGAGTTAGCGACACCAAGGTTGTCCAGTGTATTTTTGACTTAATAGTTATCACATAGGAAGCCCAGCAAGGCATCCCAGTCGTTCGAGTCAGATAAACCCATCGGTACCCCAAGGAGGGGTCCATATCAGCAGTTAGTGACGGGCCAGCACCCTAGCCGGTTCTTGTAAGGTATTCAGGTACAGAGTGCCAGGAGAGGGCCAGTCTATATAGAATTGCCTATAAGATTGAGAACTTCCCAGAACAGTAATATAGATCCGAGTGGATTCAAACAAGGCCTAGGAGTCAGTAGTACTCTGCTAGTACAGTGTTTACCACAACTTAAGGAGATCGGTAAGCTCCCCGTGGAGGACCAGGGACCGATCTCGTAGAAGCAAGTTCGACCAAGCCCATCCCTATAGTTGTTTAATTAGAAGAACAAAGTACTTAGCTATCCAGAACCCCACAGTTATTCATGAGTTATAGATGTCCGAGTAGGACATTAAGAGTATTGTTAGGCCACTTCGGACCTCTCTCTATTTAGCCGAGACTATTAGAGATCATGATCACAATCAGGATCCTCTGATTAAATACGGGTGCATGGCGTGCCTACAGACAACCATACAGATTATCCCAGAAGTGAGTAGAATTAGCGTTAGGCCTAGAAGACCAGATATGCTCTCTTTTTTATAGATAGAATGATGTGTCAGTATAGCACCTGGGTTGGGGTTGCCCTCAGTTAGAAGCCTTCCATGACCGCCCCAGGGTTAATAGCTGCGTTGCTCGCCCGCCAGGGGCGAGGATACATTACTCTACGGAGCGGCATGCCATCCGCAAGAAACGAAGATGGGGATCTAGATCCTCGTATTGCCGTGGTTTGCCTTATACACACCCCCGCCGAGTGTTTACGCCCGGGGTGTGGAGATCAGGAGTCCTCTGGACTCAGACACAGCTATAGCTCAGGGGCCAAGCGGGCCCAGTTGTATACCCAGGGGACCAGTAGGTTGTCTACAGTAGCAGTAGAGTTGTAGACACCTGAATAGGGGTATATAGATTGAGATGTGCTCGCCAGGACTTATGGGGGCCTGAACGAGTTATTCTGTGTTGATTGTACCTCCCGGCTTATGGGGGCCAGGTGGGGTTCTTGAATGAATTCTTGTCTGCTAGCTGTAGTGTATAAATGTGTAAGTATACTGTCTTAGCTTATGTACATGTAGTGTCAGTTAGCTGCAGATTACGAATCAGTAGGCGTATAGGTTTACCTTTTGGCTCTTCTTTTTATTTACTTCTAGTCCTATTCAGCTTATCTATTGCCTTACATATTTGGTACATATTGTACTGACGCCCTTCCCGGGGTGCAGCATTACATGCCTGCAGGTATAGATAGACGAGGAGCAGGTCCCTCGTAGTTCCAGTTAGCCGTACAGAACCGTCAGCTCCCTTCTTCCGGGGCTTGTGTGATAGAGGTTTATTCCTTTTGTTTGTACATATGGGTAGGTCGGGGCCCTGTCCCGACAATCTTATTACTCCTAGAGGCTTGCAAATTGTGTTACTTCCCTGTGGTTAGATGATATCAAACATGTGGGCCCATATGTGTTTAGACTACGTGTGTTGGCCGTGTGGGGCCCTATTTAGCTGTTGATTGGAGGCCTTGTCGGCCCGCGTAGAACTCCCTATGATTGTTTTTCTTTGGTTAGCTATTTACTTTCACAGGTGGCTATAGGCCTTGTCGGTCGAGGGTAGTATTTACAGCCGCTATATAGCACATTATATTTCTTGAATCTAGAGATAGAGTAAGTCCTGCACCAGAGGTGCTTAGGATCAGTCAGCTCAGCAATTCAGATCCTAGTAGGGCACCAAGTGTCAGTCATGCCTCCCAATGTGGGGCGTGACAAACTTGGTATCAGAACAGGTCGTATTGCAGGGAGTCTTCAAGCCGTGTTAAGTAGAGTCTTGTCTATGGATGTGTTGTACACCATATACTATAGGCAGGAGGCTGCAAGGCATGATAGGATGGTTACTCTTTCTTCTTCTCAGATCGTGCTATAGAGCAAAGTTGTATAGGGTTAAGTCCCTAAGTTTTCTTTGTTATGTCTATCTAGGGTAATGTTTAATATAAGACAGACACCAGCCAGAGTCAAGCTAACAACAGCGGCAGGAGGAGCTATCATTAAGATGCCACAGTTGGGAGATAGTCAGCCTAAGGACGGGAGTGGACGTCCTTGATCTCCCTAATACTCGCCTGATGTACCTGGAACCTCAACACTGTGATACATCTACCAATGTTTCCCGGGTTAAATAGTAAGCGAAGGTTGGATTTGTTGACTCCGAAAAGTGTTAGGAAAGAGTAGGGATCCCCAATGTGTATGTAAGTTGTCCAGACCTTCACAGTAATAAGTCAGAAGAGCGAGTAAGACTACCAGCTTACTTGAAGTGTGTGTAAGAAATCCATCAGTGATAAACTCCCAGTAATAGTCAAGTTCAAGTCAGAAAAAGGCTGAATCCGCCATAGCATGCTAATGACGGCAGGATATGCCTGCAAGATAATGGTTATGATCTCAATTTGTGATATCGAAAGATAGGGAGGTCATATGAATAAAATGGGTTTGACTGCAACCCAGAAGAAGTGTAGAATGAGACCTGGCCGGTAACTTTATTGATTGTGTAAGGCAAGTACCATGAACCCCGGAGCTCCTAAAGGAAGGTAAGGGGAAAAGCACGAATACCATACTTTGGGGGAAATCAGAATCACCTCCAGGATGATAGAACATCGCATATTGAGGACTAAGCCTCGGTCTAACAGTTAAGAGATAGTAAGGTTGTAGCCTAGAATGTGGCGGTACGCCCGCCTAAGGGGAAGGTAAGAGAGTGCCAACACGGAGACTCTAATCTAGTGCAAACTGGAAACAAGGCCCAGCCGTCAGTTATGGGCCTTCAATATAACAACAAGCAAGGTCACAAGGTCCATATGTTGACCTCACATTCCAATGGTGGCGGAACATCAAATAGCAGACCATAACTAAGGTGTATGTGTTCGTTTCTCCCAGAATTTAATGAAAATGCAATGGGATGGTACGAGAGGACAGGAGATATCATTAAATCATAGAAGAACAGCCCCAGTGATAGGCCAGAAAAGGTGAAATAGTTGGAACCGAGTTATCCAACATAAGAGATGGTCGTGTCTGCAAGGGAGTGGAGAGTAATTAATATGAATACAGTCACAGGGTTAACTCACACCAGGTGTAGCCTGACCTTATGTGAGTCAGTATAATAAGACCAATGAGGTCAATTCGTGCCTCGCCAAATGAAATTATGTCACCACTAAGACTTATGCCAGGTTAAATACCCCAGAAGTAGATGGAGTGCGTGGAGCCCCAGTGTCTGATAACTCCGACAGAGGGGCACAATCTACGACTAAATTTTAGGAAAGGATGTTAGAATAGACGGTGACATATGTTAACTTAAGCACGGTTCCTCTTAGCCCAATTAGTGGCTGAGTAGAATATACAACTCAGACTCTCGAGGCCCACTATAAATGGAAGTGAAAGCCTTTGGGATGATAACTTCAGACAGATAGAGCAAACCTGGGCATGTTAAAATGGGCAGAAGGAAAAGGTAAAGTTTATCATGGAACGTCTGCTAACCGCTCAGAGCCGCTAGAAATCTATGATGATATGCGGCGGAGAAACCTAGAGTTTAATGTGGGTGACTGGGTATTCCTGAAGGTTTCACCGATGAAGGGCGTGATGAGATTTGGTAAAAAAAAAGCAAGCTCAACCCGACATTTATTAGGCCTTATCAGATTCTCTGAAGGATAGGCCAAGTGGCTTATGAATTGGATTTACCTCCAGAATTAGAATTTGTTCACCCAATTTTTTTCATGTATCAATTCTGAGGAAGTGCATAGGAGATCCCTTCCGGATTGTCCCAGTCAAAGATGTCCAAATCACTGAGGATTAGCTTATGAAGAAGCTCTCGTAGCCATCTTAGATCGGCAGATCCGCAGACTAAGAACTAAAGATGTTGCTTCCATTAAAGTATTATGGCAAAATAAGAACCGAGAGGAGATGACCTGGGAGGCAGAGGACGATATGAAAGCCAAATATCCTCAGTTATTTCAAACATAGTCAGATTGTGCAGCTAGAGGTATGCTGTTGTTGTTGTTTCATAAGTTGCATTATATACATGTATATGTGAAATAATTGACTTCAGTCTATTGTGAAATGAACGCTATAGTATTATGTGGAGTACTTATATTGGACTTTTCTGCGTTTTAGGGTTTTTGGATAATCCAAATTACAGGGGAGACTCTGCCGAAATATTTTCAGAATAAGTAATTGCAAAGTTAAGTTTCTTGCAAGCAGAAGTTAACATTAGAGGAAGAATGTTCTTAAGGGGGTAGGATGTTACACACCGTAAGTTTCTAACATTTAGTTGGCCTATTTGTATGTTTATTGAGAGTTTTAGAGTGCCATACATACGAGAAGAGAGCCCGGGGAAAGGCAGAACGGGTGCCAAGTCGAGATTTCGCGGGAGGAGGCCGAACCAAGCTTCCTAGAGGGGAAAAGTGGCACGGAGTAGCTCCTCCGCGTTAGCCAATGTGGCACGGAGCAGAATCAGTGCGATGGATAGAGTGCCACGTTGCCTTGTCTGCTACCTCAAGTATATAAAGGCATCACACGTAGAAGTTAGAATATTTTTCATATAACTTCAGCCAAAACAGGGGGAAAACAAGGAAAACATTTAATAATCATTCGATTACGTCGCTAAATGCTGTCCAAATCCAAATTAACTTCTGGTATTGAAGTATAAAGCTACAGGGAGCATCGCTGTGGAGTTAGTTTTGTAAAATACGCCCGACAAATCATCGTCCCGTCGAGCCTAAGTTGATCGAATTGTTTCAAACTAATGTCAATACGATCACGTGCCTAAAGTAAGTATTTCTCCCTTCTAGATTCCCAAGAAATTACAAGTTTTCAATCATCTTTTGATAGGTTGAAATATAGTTAATATATATATATAAAGTTATCATTTTCTTCAAAGTCAGTAACGACGTTGGCCCTATTCTTCCATTAATATGATTACAGTTGAGAAGGGCAGTTGAATACGAGCTGATACTCATCAGTTAGTCAGAAAACGACGAACAAGGTATGTAAGGCTTAACTCTCGAAAAGTGTCCTTGTCGTATAGTGTTACGACTTATGTTCTCAAATAGAAATAACGATCTCAGACGCTGCAGACGGTTGCTACCATTAGATTGTAATTCAATATGTTCTAATTAGTTGTTTTGATATTCATATATAAATATCAGATATGTTTCGTGTAGCTGCTAATAGGGATTATAGTTACATAAATTCTTGTTAGCTGCTAGAAAACATATACAGATAACATATACAGATCGTACTGCAGGACCACTCGCTAAAAGGGAGCAGGTTAAATGTGATTCGCGTTATGAACATTATAGAAAGTCTTTTAGTTCTCAGTTTATTGTGATGGTAGGCTAATATGTTTGTTGCCAAGCCTAGACTTCAGAAGCTTGTAAGAGTTATTGGCCTGAATCAGTTGGTTAACCAATATGGGCACAATTAGGTGGTCTAACGACTAGTTTGTGCATGTATTGAAAGGAAAGCATCGATAGAGGTAATTGACATTATCTCATGTTCCAGAACCAGAAATAGAGACAAAATAGGCATATTATAGAGTTAGCGACACCAGGGTTGTCCAGTGTATTTAGTGATCGCCCGCCATCCCTTTATCCTTATCAGTGATTGTCAGTCTTAGTCGACTTTACAGTTATCACGTAGGATGCCCAGCAAGCCATCCTAATCGTCCGAGTCAGATAAACCCGTGGGTACTCTATAGAGGGGTCCACATCAGTATTCAGTGACAGGCCAGCATCGTAGCGGGTCCTTGTAAGGTATTCAGGTATAGAGTGCTAGGAGAGGGCCTGACTATATAAAATTACCTATAAGATTGAGAACTGCCCATAGCAGTAATATATATCCGAGTGGATTAAGACAAGGCCTAAGGAGTCAGTAGTACTCTGCTAGTATAGTGTTTACCACAAGTTAAGGAGATCGGTAAGCTCCCGATGGAGGACCAGGGACCGATCTCGTAGAAGCAAGTTCGACCAAGCCCATCCCTATAGTTGTTTAATTAGAAGAACAAAGTACTTAGCTATCAAGAACCCCACAGTTATTCATGAGTTATAGATGTCCGAGTAGGACATTCAGAGTATTGTTAGGACACTTTAGACCTCGCTCTATTCAGCCGAGACTATTAGAGATTATGATCACTATCAGGATCCTCTGATTAAATACGGGTGCATGGCGTGCCTTCAGACAGCCATACAGATTATCCCAGAAATGGGTAGCATTAGCATTATGCCCAGAAGGCCAGATACTCTCTCTTTATATAGATAGATTGATGTGTCAGTATGGCACCTAGGTTAGGGTTGCCCTCAGTTAGAAGCCTTCCATGACCGCCCCAGGGTTAATAGCTGTGTTTCTCGCCCGCCAGGAGCAAGGATACATCGCTCTAGGGAGCGCCATGCCATCCGCAAGGGACGAAGATGGGGATCTAGATCCTCATATTGTCATTGTTGGCCTTATACACACCCCCACTGAGTGTTTACGCCCGGGGTGTAGAGATAAGGAGTCCTCCGGACTCAGACACATCTACAGTTTAGGGGACAAGCTGGCCCAGTTGTAGACCCAGGGGACCGGTAGGTTGGCTATAGTACCAATAGAGTTGTAGACACCTGAATAGGGGCATATAGATTTAGATGTGCTCGCCAGGACTTATGGGGGCCTGAATGAGTTATTCTGTGTTGATTGTACCTCCCGGCTTATGGGGGCCAGGTGGGGTTCTTG
Organism: Datura wrightii; assembly: GCA_035772735.1. Classification (NCBI taxonomy): domain Eukaryota; kingdom Viridiplantae; phylum Streptophyta; class Magnoliopsida; order Solanales; family Solanaceae; genus Datura; species Datura wrightii. The sequence goes on along the minus strand of JASDFA010000007.1, from coordinate 7,584,852 downwards.
AATGAATTCTTGTCTGCTAGCTGTAGTGTATAAATGTGTAAGTATACTGTCTTAGCTTATGTACATGTAGTGTCAGTTAGCTGCAGATTACGAATCAGTAGGCGTATAGGTTTACCTTTTGGCTCTTCTTTTTATTTACTTCTAGTCCTATTCAACTTATCTATTGCCTTACATATTTGGTACATATTGTACTGACGCCCTTCCCGGGGTGCTACATTACATGCCTGCAGGTACAAATAGACGAGGAGCAGGTCCCTCGTAGTTCCAGTTAGTCGTACAGAACCGTCAGCTCCCTTCTTTCGGGGCTTGTGTGATCGAGGTTTATTCCTTTTGTTTGTACATATGGGTAGGTCGGGGCCCTGTCCCGACCATCTTATTACTCCTAGAGGCTTGCAGATTGTGTTACTTCCCTGTGGTTAGATGATATCAGCCATGTGGGGCCATATGTGTTTAGACTACGTGTGTTGGCCGTGTGGGACCCTATTTAGCTGTTGATTGAGGCCTTGCCGGCCCACGTAGAACTCCCTATGATTTTTTGTCTCTGGTTAGCTGTTTACTTTCATAGGTGGCTGTAGGCCTTATCGGCCAGGGGTTGTATTTACAGCCGCTATATAGCCCATTGTTTTTCTTGAATCTAGAGATAGAGTCAGCCCTGCACCAGAGGTGCTTAGGATCAGTCAGCTCAGTAGTTCAAATCCTAGTAGGGCACCAAGTGCCAGTCAAGCCTCCCAAGGTGTTGCGTGACAGTGGGTTTAGGGATTGACGATGGACCTGAAGGACCATAAGAGAAGTAACGGCCCGTCACTTCTACTATCAGAGGAAGGTTTTGACTCTGCCTTACTATTTAAGAGTGATAGTGGTTTTGACGGACCGTCGAATGTGTGACAGCCCGTCACCTGTACCGTCAGATCACTAGTCATTCAGTTTCTGCCTGATTCTCAAGGGCAATTTTGTAATCTCCTATGCTTTTAACTACTACACTACATCATTTTATAAGGTTTAACCTAGCCTAAATCATTATACCCTCATGCCTGCTTTGAATTCAAAGTTTTCTCTTCCAAGACCATCAAGGGTTTTTCATCAATTTCACTCTCATCTTCTCAAATTTTCTCTTTGGATGTCAAGTTAAGGCTAGAATTCCGTGAACTCGGGTATGTGTTCTCATCAATGATGGGTTCTTTCACCCTCATTTCCCTTCTTCAAGAAAATTCATGATCACCCATTCCAAAAGCCTTATTTTCAAAATTTCAAGGATTTTATTGGGTTATGATATTCCTCCATGATTCTCTTATATGTATAGCTGAATTGATAAAATTTTATGATTTCCATGATTTGGGGTTTTATAATTCCGACAAGTTCTCATGAAATTGTGGTCTCTTATGTTACAAGTACGATTATGAACATTTGGGGCTAAATCACTTTTTATGAAATTTTATGATCCTCTTATGATTTTCAATGCTCTCAAGCCCTAAGTTATGTTTTATGATGTATGATACATGATTTCCTACAAGAAGAATTGAATTTATGAATTTCAAGTATGAGGATTTTCTCAATTATGTATGATTTTTATGATTATCAAGAATATAATGCCCCGGAAGCCCTAAGACCATACCCGGGAGTTGAAATGGAGAAAAACTAGAAAATCTACACCATGTCGTAGAACGAGTCATTCTGTGACCCATGGGAGGTGACCACAAGTTGTTAGGCGACTTGTGCTGAGGGGTTGGCCTCAAGTTCTGAAATTTTGTGATGAGAAGACACCACATGCATGACCACGAGTCATGGTCAGACCCCACAACTCGTTGAGTCAGCCGTGGTCAAGATCAGGCAAGGGTCAATGCGATTTTGGATAATGGAGGCCACGAGAGGTGACCATGAGTTGTGGTCACCAACCACGATTTGTTAGGTCCCTCATGGGGACTGGTGGAAGAAAATGGACAGTGCACATGATGATAGCAGGCCACAACTCATTCCTTTGGACGACGACTCATCCAGCCCCTCGTTGGGACTGGCGGTCAGTTATTTTCTTCAAATTTAGTAAGGGCTTTTCCTTAATTCCTATGATCCTAAGGCCTAAACTACATCGTTTTAAGCTATGAATAGTGGGTTTAAGAGGGGAAAATCTATTCTAAGTCATTCCTATTCATGCATGCAAGAGTGAGAGTCTATAGAGGTGATCAAGGCTAATCCTTCAAGGTTCTCCTTTAAACCTTCCTTGGGCAATCAGAGATGTGGTAAGATCAAACTCTTTCAAGTATGTAGGGTTATGAATGGGTGAATCCGTTCACATCCATGCCCAATCTCTCTCTAAATCATGAAATTCCTATGGTGAATCTACGGGGTTTTAACCCAATGCATGAAATTCCTAATTTACTACATGGGTATGATTTAAATGTGCTTCTATTATTGAATTATGATTCATGGGAAAGTTTTATCTTGTTTTCAATCAAAATCATGTTTCAAGCTTTATAAATTTAAAATGCCCATTTAGGAGAAGTTCATGAAAGTTGAGATTTATGATAAATGTTCTTGTATGATGAGATATTTATGATAAAAAGCATGCTTTCAAGTCACCTATGTATATGATTAGGTTCTCTATAGAATTAAGTGTTATAAAGCATGTTAAAGTATCAAATGCCCATATGTTCAAGTATGATTATGATTTTACGAATTTCGCTTACCACATGGATTTAAAGTGAAGACTCCCATTTATGTTCATCTTGTGGTATGGTTTGAGCCAAGGCTCCTCATGTATGATTCATATTTATGTACTCATGATCATTTAGCTTCGTCAATAGATGATGGTCAGCTTCGTTGAAAAATGATGGAGAGCATATACATGTATTTGGAAGTAGTGTCTAGCACCGAGTAGGCTATGGGTCAGTCAACCCTATGCCTCAAAATTATGTGCCAATGAAGGTATGATCAGATTATATTGGGACCTCCTATGTGAGCTATCCCTGCCCTAATTGGGCCACGAGCTTGATATTGATATCATGATATCGTCCTTAGCCCTATAAAGGCTATAGACGACTCTACCCACTTGAGTGTGATTGTTGGGACCATGTAAGCTCTATCGTGGTATGTCGTTATATGATGAGTCTCCCATTATTCCTCATGATTTCAGTTATACATGTTTATTACTCATAATATATATATATGTGTGTGTGTGTGTGTGTGTGTTCTAAAGCAGGTTTGACCAATTGTTCAGTTTTACTTATGATTATCATATTTTAGCTTTGGGTCAATCAATTCGGTTATGATGTTATGTTATGTTGAGATCAAGATTTTGGAAAAAAGAATGCAAGCCCTTCCCTCAAATTCTTATATTAATCATGTTTTATATTATGCATGTTTTAAATGATTTTACTTATTTAAGAAATTTTACTTACCTTGCATAATCTGTACATTCCACGTACAAATCGCATACTCTATATTGTATCATTTCTTGATACAGACTCTGGTCATTAGACTAAGCCCCTCCACTAGCCAACTTTTACAGTTCGCATCAGTCCTATTGGTGAGTCCTCATCAGTCGAGAGCCTCTATTTATGTAATGTATAATTTAGTATTTTCAGTTTCTAGCTTTAGAGAATTAGTTGGAGGCTTTTCCCATCAACTCATCTGACTTAGAGGCTTATTAGGCAAAAGAATGTAATCAACTTCGGATTCATGTGTATTCCTAATGTGATGCTTATTTCATACTTCTGCTAAGTTTATCATGTTGATATACCATTTTATGGTTTAGTTAGATGTATGTTCATTTCAGGGATCGACTTGGAGTCCCTCGGGGTTCCTTGTCCCGTGTCTTGATCTGAGCCTATGTTCGGGTGTCTGAAAGCCGCATGTCTGAAAGCTGCATTGAGTAGAGTCTTTTCATGGGTGTGAAGCGCGCCACACATATGACGATGAGGATACGAGATGTTTAGGAAATTTTCACTTTTTTCATGATCTATGTCGTGCGATGTAATATCTCCTTATCCTTCTAACTCGTGATATTCGCGATTGCAGAATCATGGCTCCCAATAATGTTAACAATAGGAGGAATGGGAATGGTAATGTCCACAAGGATGGCAAGGGAGACGGGCACCAACAAGCCCCACCCATCCAAGAGCACCATGCACCAGATCCGGTTGCCCATGTAGAATTTAGGGAAGCTATTCAGATACTAGCGTAGGTTTTGACCCTCAGGTCAACCAATAGGCGGTGGTGCACATTCTGCAATATAGGAATGCGATGGCAGCTTGAGTTAGAGATTTCTTGATAATGAACCTGTCGGATTTTCTTGGATCCAAGGTGTACGAGGATCCATATGAGTTTATCAATGAGATTGTAAAGATCACCTAGGTCATGGGGGTGAATGGAGTTGAGCATGCTGAGTTGGCCTCATATCAATTGAAGGGGGTCTCACACATTTGGTTTCGACAATGGAAGGATAGTAGGGCAGTCGGAGCAGACCCTATCAGTTGGGAGGAGTTCGGTTCTTCCCTCATGTGATGAGGGAGTACAAGGCAGTTGAGTTCATAAATGTTAAGCAGGGGAAGATGAAGGTACAGGAGTATGCCCTTGAGTTCACTCGCCTATCAAAGTACACCCCATATTTAGTGGTTTATCAGAGGGCGTGAGTGAGCAGGTTTGTTCATGGGGTGGCAGGTTATTTGGAAAAGGATTGCAGGACCGCTATGCTCCATCAGGATATGTATTTCCTTCAGATAGTCTTATACGCCCAGCAGATGGAGGCGGTGCATTTGAGGGAGAGAGAGGCCAAGAGGACCAGGATTGATAGCTACAGATTTTCTCAGCCGAGGTCAGGTGGTGGGCACCGACAGTAGACCAACTAGAAATCTTTAGCCCCATATCTTTAGTGTTGAGTGTGCCTTCCAGACCTAGGCACGATAAGAGGGGGCGAGCGTCAGACTCTAGGGGTCAGAGCAGCAGACCCGCAAATTCTAGCATATCAGTTTGCGGCAGGTGTGGTTGGGGGCACACGGGCAAGTGCTTGGCAGGGACAGGTGCTTTCTCTAGGTGTGGGGAGCCTGGACATATGCTTAGAGATTGCCCAATAGCGAGACAGGGCCATAATAGGGGTCCAGGCCCAACTTCTAGTTCAACAGCTCCACCCGCAAGCTCAGCACAACAGGGGGCATCTACTAGCACAGGTGGCGGTCAGCGCCAAAACACATTCTATGCCTTAGCATCCCTCAAGGAGCAGGTCTCCCTGTAAGTAGTCACTGGTATTTTACGAGTTTTTCATCTTGATGTATATGCTTTGTTAGATCTGGGGGCTACCTTATATTTTGTGACACCTTATGTGTCTAGTAGTTTTGGAGTGTGTCCTGAAGTCTTGTCAGAATCCTTCTTAGTCTCCTCTCTAGTGGGTTATTCAGTTGTAGCTAGACGGGTGTATAGAAGTTGCTCGTCATAGTCCATCATAAAGTCACCTCAGCAGATCTAATAGTGTTAGCCATGAGTGATTTTGATGTTATCCTCTGCATGGATTGGCTATTTTCATGTTATGCCTTAGTTTATTGTAGAACCAGGGCAGTGGAGTTCAAATTTCCGGGTCAGCCAGTCATATAGTGGAAAGGTAGTTCAGCTGTGCCTATAGGTAATTCTATTTCCTACCTTCAGGCTAGAAAGATGATTTCTAAAGGTTGTGTGTACCACTTATTTAGGGTTAAGGATGCTATGTTTGATACCCCAATTATCCAGTTAGTTCCAGTGGTATGTGTGTATCTAGAAGTGTTCCCAGATGATCTACCAGGTATTCCTCCCGAGAGGGAAATCGATTTTGGTACTGACCTCCCACCTGACACGCAACCTATATCTATTCCTCCTTAGAAAATTACTCCAACTCAGCTAAAGTAGTTGAAGGATCAGTTAAAGGACCTACTATACAAGGGTTTCATCAGACCTAGCAAGTCTCTATGGGGGTGCACCAGTTCTATTTGTTCGAAAGAATGATGGTTCCTTTTGGATGTGTATTGACTATCGGTAATTGAACAAAGTGACCATCAAGAACACGTATCCTCTCCCCAGGACTGAAAACGTATTTCACCAGCTTCAGGGTGCCAAGTGCTTTTCAAAGAAAGATCTTAGATCCGGGTACCATCATCTCAGGGTTCGTGAGAGCGAATCCAGAAGACAGCCTTCAGGATGCGATATGATCATTATGAGTTTGTAGTTATGTCTTTTGGACTAACGAATGCTCCTGCGACTTTTATGGACTTGATGAACAGGGTGTTCAAGCCATATTTGGACATGTTTATGGTTGTATTTATTGATGACATCCTGATATACTCTCGGAGCGAGGAGGAGCATGCTGCTCATTTAATGGTGGTTCTATAGACTCTCAAGGATCGCCAGTTATATGCTAGATTCAGCAAGTGCGAGTTTTGGTTGATCTCAGTGGCATTTTTGGGCCATGTGGTATCAAGTGAGGGTATAAAGGTGGACTATCATAAAATAGAAGCGGTGAAGAATTGGCCTAGACCGCTGAATCCTTCAGATATATCCAGAGCTTCTTAGGCTTTGCTTGCTATATTAGAGATTTATTGAGGGCTTTTCATCTATTGCAGCACCATTGACCAAATTGACCCAAAAGAAAGTGAAATTCCAATGGTCGGAGGCTTGTGTGAGAAGCTTTCAGGAGTTGAAAACTTGACTTACCTCAGCACCGGTGTTGACCCTACTCGAGGGTACTGATGGGTTTGTGGTGTATTGTGACGCTTCAAGGATCGGAAATTGGTGTGTATTGATGCAGCACGGAAAAGTTATAGCTTATGCTTCTAGACAGCTGAAAGTGCATAAAAAGAACTACCCAACTCATGATCTCGAATTGGAAGTAGTGGTATTCGCCTTGAAAATATTTAGACACTATTTGTACGGGGTCCATGTGCATGTGTTTACGTATCATAAGAGTCTACAATATGTGTTTACCCAGAAGGATCTCAATCTTCAGCAAAGGAGGTGCTTGAAGCTAATTAAGGATTACGACATGAGTGTCCTTTATCATCCGTGAAAGGCTAATGTAGTAGTAGACGCACTTAGTAGACTCTCCACAAAAAGTGTGTCCCATGTAGATGAGGGAAAGAAGGAGCTGGTGAAGGACGTGCATCGACTTGCAAGGTTGGGAGTTCGATCGGTTGATTTGACCAGTGGCGGTGTTATAGTTTAGAATTGATTAGTATCGTCCTTGGTGACTTATATAAAATCTATACAAGATGAGGGTCCTTTTTTGGTAAAGTTAAAGGAGGCCATCTAGAATCAGAAGGTAGAGGTTCTTCCCCAAAGGGGTAGATGGTGTTCTTCGATACCAGGATCGCTTATGTGTTTTGGATGTTGATGACTTGTGGGACCGGATGTTGCATGAGGCTCATGGATCCAGGTATTCTACACATACAGGTGCCACCAAAATGTACCGTGACCTACAGGAAGTCTATTGGTGGAATGGCATGAAGAAGGACATAGAAGAATTTGTGGCTTAGTGTCCAAATTGTCGGCAAGTGAAGGTTGAGAACCAAAGACCTAGAGGTTTGCTCCAATATATTAGCATTCCTACTTGGAAGTGGGAAGAAATCAATATGGACTTCATAATAGGTTTTCCTTGCACTCATCGCCAGTATGACTCCATTTGGATTGTTGTAGATAGGTTGACCAAAGCCGCTCATTTTCTATAGGTCAAAACCATGAATTTAGTGGAGCATTGTGCCAAACTATACATCCGAGATCTAGTTCAATTTCATGGAGCGCCCTTGTCCATTATATCAGACAGAGGTACCCAATTTACCTCTCAGTTTTGGAAGTCATTTCAAAAAGGACTTGGTACTTAGGTTAAGCTCAGTACCGCATTTCACCCGCAAACATATGGTCAAGCTGAGCGGACAATTCAGAATCTCTAGGACATATTGAGAGCATTTGTGATTGACTTCAAGGGTAGTTGGATGATCATTTTCCTCTTATCGAGTTTGAATACAATAACTTCTACCATTCCATCATTCAGATGGCCACGTTTGAGGTTTTCTATGGGCAGAGATATATATCACCTATTGGTTGGTTCAAAGTTGGTGAAGCTTCGATAATGGGACCTGATTCAGTCCATGAGGCTGCAGAGAAGGTTCGACTCATACGAGTTAGGTTGAAAACAGCTCAAAGTCGCCAAAAGTCCTATGCCGATGTGAGAAGGAGAGAACTAGAGTTCGAAGTGGATGATTGGGTGTTTCTGAAGATGTCTCCCATGAAGGGAGTGATAAGGTATGGAAAGAAAGGAAAACTCAGCCCTCGTTATGTTGGCCCCTACCGGATTATGAAACGGGTTGGCAAGGTGGCATATAATTGGAGTTGCCTTCAGAATTAGCTTCCGTGCATCTTGTTTTCCATGTATTTCTCTTAAAGAAGTGTTTGGGTGATCCAGCTCTAGTTGTCCTGGTGGACAGTGTTGGTGTGAAAAATAGCCTTAGTTATAATGAGGTTCTTGTGGAAATACTGGACTGCCAAGTTCGAAAGCTAAGAAACAAGGAAGTAGCTTTAGTCAAGGTATTATGGAGGAATTAACATGTTGAAGGATCTACATAGGAAGCCAAAGAGAATATGATGGCTAGATACCTACACCTTTTCCCTTCCGGCTCAGTTTCAGTTTGAGGTATCAGTATTTTCCCTATTACTCTATCTAGTTTCCATGTTCAATTCATGTGCCCCAGTTTCTTTCATGTATATGGATGTATGTTTGATTCATGAATTTAGTTCAGCCATGTACTTCAGTTCGGAGGTAGTCATTCCATCAGTTTCCATCTTACATAATCAACATTCGAATATGATGATTGCATTTCTCTGCTATTCTGTATGTTTTCCAACATTCAAGGATGAATATTCCCAAGGGGATATATTGTAATGCCCAGAGCTCTAAACTAGACCCGGGAGTTGAAACGGAGAAAAACTGGAAAATCTGCACCAGGTCACAAAATGAGTCATTTTGTGACCCGTGGGAGGTGACCATGAGTTGTTAGGTGACTCGTGGTTAGGGGTTGGCCTCAAGTTCTGAAATTTTGTGATGGGAAGACACCACGGGCATGACCATGAGTCGTGGTCAGACCCCACGACTCATTGAGTCAGCCGTGGTCAAGCTCAATCAAGGGTCAACGGGATTTCGGACAGTGGAGGCCACGTGATGTGTGATTCGTTAGGTCCCTCATGGGGACCCGTAGAGAAAAATGGACAGTGCACATGATGAAAGAAGGCCACGACTCATTCCTTTGGATGAAGACTCATCCAGTCCCTTATTGGGACTGGCTGTCAGTTATTTTATGCGAATTTAGTAAGGGCTTCTCCATAGTTCCTATGATCATAAATCCTAAACTACGTCATTTTAAGCTATGAATAGTGGGATTTAAGAGGGGAAAATCTATTCTGAGTCATTCATATTCATGCATGGAAGAGTAAGAGTCTTGAGAGGTGATCAAGGCTAATCCTTCAAGGTTCTCCTTCAAAACTTCCTTGGGCAATCAGAGAAGTGGTAGGATAAAATCCTTTCAGGTATGTAGGGTTATGAATAGGTGAAACCATTCACACCCATTCCCAATCTCTCTCTAAATCATGAAATTCTTATGTTGAATCTATGAGGTTTTAATCCAATGCATGAAATTCCTAATTTACTACATGGGTACAATTTAAAGGTGCTTATATTATTGAATTATTTTTCATGGGAAAGTTTTATAGGTTAATCCATTAACACCCATTCCCAATCTCTCTCTAAATCATGAAATGTTGAATCTATGAGGTTTTAATCCAATGCATGAAATTCCTAATTTACTACATGGGTACAATTTAAAGGTGCTTATATTATTGAATTATGATTCATGGTAAAGTTTTACGTTTTTTCAATCAAAATCATGTTTCAAGCTTTATAAATTTAAAATGCCCAATTATGAGAAGTTCATGAAAGATGAGATTTATGATGAATGTTCTAGTATGATGAGATATTTATGATAAAAAGCACGTTTTCAAGTTACCCATGTATATGATCGTGTTTTCAAGAGAATTAAGTGTTTTAAAGCATGTTAAAGTATCGGGAAAGGCCCATATGTTCAAGTATGAATATGATTTTACGAATTTAGCTTACCACATGGATTTGGAGAAAACTATCCCATTTATGTTTAGCTTGTGGTATGGTTTGAGCAAAGGATCTTCATGTATGATTCAAATTTATGTATTTGTGGTCATTTAGCTTCGTCAATAGATGATGGTCAGTTTCGTTGAAAAATGAGAGCATATGCATGTTTTTGGGAGTAGTTTCTAGCATCGAGTAGGCTATGGGTCAACCAACCCTATGCCTCAGAACTACATGACAATGTAGGTATGATCAGATTATATTGGGACCTCCTATGTAGCTATCCCCTGCTCGGATTGGGGCACGAGCTTGATATCGATATCATGGTATCTTCCTTAGCTCTAGAAAGGCTTCGGACGGCTCTACCCATTTAAGTGTGATAGTTGGGACCACGTAAGCTTTATTGTAGTATGTCGGTTATATGATGAGTCTCCCATTGTTTCTCATGATTTCAGTTATGCATGTTTAGTACTCATGATATATATACGTGTATATATATATATATGTTCTAAAGCAAGTTTGACCCGTTGTTCAGTTTTACTTATGATTATCAGATTTCAACTTTGGGTCAATCGATTCAGTTATGATGTTATGTTGAGATCATGATATTAGAAAAGAGCATGCAAGCCCTACTATCAAATTCTTATCTTAATCATGTTTTATATTAGGTATGTTTTAAATGATTTTACTTATTTAATCAGTTTTACTTACCTTGCATACTCGTTACATTCCATGTACTGACCGCTTACTCTATGTTGTATTGTTTCATGATACAGGCTCCTATCATCAGACTCAGCCCCACCACTAGCTAGCTTTTAGAGTTCGCATCAGCCCCTGTTGGAGAGTCCTCATCAGTTGAGGGCCCCTCTTTATTTCAGTTATGATTGAGTATTTTTAGTTTCCAGCTTTAGAGAGTTATTTGGGGGCTTGTCCGATTAACTCATCAGACTTAGAGGCTTTTCATATTAAAGAATGTAATCAGCTTCGGATTCATGTGTGTTCCTGATGTGATGCTTATTTCAGACTTTCGCTAAGCTTATCATGTTGACCTACCATTGTATTATATAGTTAGATATACGTTCATGCCATGAGTCGACTTGGAGTTCCTCGGGGTTCCTTGTCCCGTGTCTCAATCTGAGTCTATGTTCGGGTCGTATGAAGGATTATGATTACGGCCAACTCATGGGCCCTTACTTCATGTCTAGTTCACATACTACAAGCATGTTCACGATTATTATGATTTAAACTAGCCCATGAGCTTTATGTATGATTTCACGATATTCATTATGAGCCAGGTGCATGCATCGAGTAGGCCCGGAGTTCAGGAAAACCCCAAGTCTCAAAACTATGTGCCAATGTGGGTTGATATTCATGATAACCCTATGGGGTCTCTTTAGTGATCACGCCTTATTATCATTCTTTTCCCTGGAAAGGCTTCGGACGGCTCTGCCACTTACGCAAGATAGTTGGGACATCATGTAAGCTCTATTATGATGGTGCTAGTTATGGTGAGTCCTTCCATTGTTCCTTACATTTTATGCATGATCATGTTTATGGTACTTTGGCTCAAGTTATGTTTTACAAGGTTTCTCTTATGATTATGATTATGACTAGTTATGAATAGTTGTGAAAACCTTGAGCTCTCATGTCTAAATTATGATTTATTACATCATGTTTCAGGAATGTTCTATTCTCATGAACTTTTATGTATTTTAAATTGCCCATTTTTACTTACACAACGTGCGCAGTACATTCCAAGTATTGACCGCATACTCTATGTTGTATCATTTCATGATACATGTTCGAGTGATCAGGCTCGGTCCTGCCGTTAGTCTAGCTCCCACCTCAATCCATCTCAGTCCCCATTGTTAGTGAGTCCTCATCTTCCAAGGATATTCAGCTTAGTTGTTTTGGTTATGCTATTTCAGTTTCTGGCTTTAGCGAGCTAGTTGGGGATGATGTCCAATCAGCTCATCAGATAGTTTAGAGGCTTATCAAACATTATGTAAACTTTAAGCTTTATTGAGTGTTGACTCCGTTATTGTTAGTTGACATATGACAGACTTCCTCTTAAAAGTGTTTTTCTTTGCTTTTGTGCTTTAAATAAGCTCTTGGATTCATTATGCATGTGCCATGGGTTAGCTTTAAGTCATTCTTGGCTCTAGGTCCTGTGTCTCAAGCCGTGGTCCATGCTCGGGTCGTGACAAACTTGGTATTAGAGCATTAGGTTTTGAAGTGTCCTAAGGTGTCTAAAAGTCGCGTCAAGTAGAGTCTTTCTCATTGGTGTGAAGTGCGCCACACTTATGAAGAAAAAGCTATGAAATATTTTAGGAAACTTCCCTTCTATAATGATTCCATATCGTGCTATGAGTTTAAATCTCTCTCTCTATCCCTCTAACTCAAGCTTTACGCATTTGCAGAATCATGCCTCCTCACCAAGTTAATGGTAGAACAAATGCCAATGGAAATGGCCATGGAAATGGCAACAAAGATGGGCATCAGCAAGCCCCACCAGCTCCAGCTGATCCCCTACCTGAGCAGGTTACTCATGCCAAGTTTAGGGAATCCATTCAAATGTTGGCACAGGCCATGACCTCTCAGGTCAACAAGCAGGTGGTGGCTCATATTCCCCAAGATGGGAATGCAATGGCGGCTAGAGTGCGAGACTTTCTCAAGATGAACCCACCTGAGTTTCTTAGGTCGAAGGTGGATGAGTACCCACATGAGTTTATTAAGGAGTTGCAGAAGATCACCCAGATTATGGGGGTGACCGGAGAAGAGAGTGTAGATTTGGCCTCCTATCAGTTAAAAGGGGTTGTCTACATATGGTTTCGTCAATGGAAGGAGGGTAGAGTAGTGGGAGTCGTTCCCATGAGCTAGGAGGAGTTCGTGACTGCCATCTTAGACAGGTTCTTCCCTAGAGAGTTGAGGGAGGTGAAGGCGGTTGAGTTTGTCAACTTGAAGCAGAACTAAACCATCCAAGAGTAAGCCTTGGAGTTTACCCAGCAGTCTAAGTATGCTCCGAAGATGGTTGCTGATCTGAGGGCTCATAAGAGCATGTTTGTGAATAGAGTAGCAGATTTGCTAGTCAAGGAGTGTAGGACCGCTATGCTGAATAATGACCTATACTTCTAGCGATTTTTCATATACGCCCAGCAGATAGAGATAGATCAGATGAAGGAGAAGGAGAGAGAGACCAAGAGGGCATGCACATGAAGCTTTGGGTTCTCCCAGCAAAGCTCTGGAGGAGGACATCAACCCCAGTCCCACCATAGGTCATCAGCCCCAGCACTGTCATCAGCCAATGTTCCATCCAGACCTCATGGTGATCATAAGAGTAGAGCGTCGGGTTCTAGGGGAAAGAGGAACACAACGGTAGAGCGCACTTTCCCAGTCTACAGTAAATGTGGTAAGAACCACATAGGAGAGTGCCTAGTTGGATCAGATATTTTCTTCAGGTGTGGGATGATCTTGGGCATAATTACATGCCAAAGTGATACTTTATAACTTAGTTTTGTCTTGTTTATGTATTTAATTATGTACATTTTCATGGCTTTTTATATAAATGAGAAGAAATATTAACCAACATGACTAGTCTTTGTTTTTGAAGGAAATAATGCATTGGAGGACCCAATCTATGATTTGGTGAAGTGGAGGAATGATATCGGGAGCGAAACACCAAAGTTGGAATAAATTGGGCGATTTTTAGAGGGCTTCCGCGGTACCTCCGTGACACGTTGGCAGTGCTCCGTGATACACTCCGTGACACGTTGGCAGTGCTCCGCGATATACACCGTGTCACGGAGGTAGTGCTCCGCGATACACTCCGTGACACGTTGCTTTTTATTCCGGGAAAAATTCCCACTATTATAAATAGAACACTTAGGTTTATTTTTAATAATTCTAACTTGGTTGAGCAAGAACGTGGGAGTTGAGGGGACGAAATTCTTAGGGTTCTTCTCTATCTCTTTCTTCTTTATTTCAATTATTTGTATGATTAACACTCATTTAACGATGTTTGATCCACAAATGAGTGGCTAAATTCACTTCTTGCTGAGGTTAAGAACATTTGTAGTGGAATGTAATTATTTATCATCTTGGTTTTTCATCTTTTCTTCCATGGTTGTTCTATCAATTCTTGTTCTTACTGCATTAATGTTTGGCCAATATTAATGTATATCTAAAAATTCCTGTTTGCGCTCAAAAGATAAAGAAATTGGAAAGTTGTGAATTGGTAGGATATGATCTCTTCTTGGTTTGGGAAAATTGAGAATTGATTTACCTTCAGAATAGAAATATATCTGAAAGTCGTATAAGTCAATTAAGGAATCGGTTTCGTATGGCTAGAACATGAATTTCTTCTTATCACAGAAATGTAGGTGGAAGGTTCATGATTCTTAAGTTGGGTTAAATACGAGACTTTTAATCCATAGGCATTAATTCTTGACTAGCTACCGAAGGAAAGATTGACCGACTTGTATCAATAAATTGCTTCCCTGCATGTTCGTTTTAGCCTCATCATGCTCATTACTATAGTTCAGACTCAGATTGTACATTTGTTTTAGCTTAGTATAAATTAGGAAACAAACTCCCAAAATCTTATTGAAATTGGTGTCTGCATTATTAGAGTTAGAGTTTATTAACGCTTGATTCGATCATTACCTTGGTCCAGTCCCTGTGGGATCGATACTTGGCTTACTTTAGCCATTTTACTACTTGTTCGACCACGTGCACTTGCGTGTAGTTATTTAAACGCCTGAACAAGTTTTTGGCGCCGTTGCCGGGGACTGGCAATTGGTAATATTGTTTTCTCAAGTGTTAGCTTACGATTTCTATATAAGTGCTGACAACTTGGTCTTAGTGTTTGTTTTAATTCTTTTTTTTTAATTTATTTTTTTTTTAGATACCCTTCTTGACATGACATCGTGGAATACAAATGGTTTAAATGGTGGATATTCATATTTTGGCGAGTCTTGTCTTAATTGCGGAGGACTCCACTTATGGCAACACTGTAACACGTGCAATATATGTGGTGGTCAAGATGGCCATTGGGATGGCTGTCCGAATGCATACTCCCCTCCCCCAAGCCCCTACTATGATCCTTCTATTGTTTTTGCTGAATGTAGGCATGCTGAAAAGAAGGACTTGGGATGCCAAGCTCGACTAGAAGACATGCTGAAACAACTCCTGGAGCAATCAGAAGCAATGAAGGAGGCGATGGCAGTATTGAGAATTCAGCAAGAAGAGAATGCAGAGGCTCTAGAAAGGATGAGCATCAAAGTCACGGAGATGATTGTTGAGGCTGAAGCTTGTGATAAATTACAGGTAACAGTTTTAGGCGATATTCAAGAGAAACTACAAGAGGAAGACAAGGGTGAATTTGTGTATGAAGCCCAACAATTAGAGTCTCTTGAGTGTCCCCGTGATGGGCTCACACTTATGGAAAATTCATTCATGGAAGAAGAGATATAGTATACCCCAGTTGACATTAATGGAGAGGTAGATGTTAATGCTGAGAAGGTGTTTACAGGTAAGGAGGTCAAGCACAATGCAGTTTCAGAGTTGAGGTGTATTAGACCACACTCGAAGCATTTTTTGACATTGAGTTTGGTTGACGACATAGAAACTGAGTCTTCCAAGCTTATAGAGAAATGTCTAGAGGAGGACCAAGCCCCGTATATTTTGAAATTTACTGACTCGGAGAGACAAAATGACTTCGCTTACTTAAGGACCAATAAGTTCAAAAGGCAACGTCTACTGCTTAGTCCTTACAATTTTTCACCACCACCCCTGGAGCATAAGAGGAAATTAGAGAAGAAATTAGGGGTGAGATTCATATCCTCAAGGTGGAGGAAAAAGTGGTGAAACTTGATACGTCGTGCCGCGACGTAAAATTAGGCGCTGCTTGGGAGGCAACCCAAGGGTACCATTTTAATTTCTTGCATTTAAGTTGATTTTATTTATTTTGCATCTTGTGTTGTTTTGGTGGAAAGTTAAGCACAAATGGAGGGGAAGTCTGAGTACCCGTGGAGGAGGAAGCTAACAAGCATGGAAGAGAAAAAGTGTGGGGTCGAACACCCACTTGTGCAAAGTTGAAGGAAAGCATGCTGTTAGCTAGGCCTAAAGGCCTCAGGGAGTAATTCTCACCCTCTTTAAATGTTAATTTGATGCTATGAGGACATAGCATGATTCAAGTGTGGGGTGAGGAAAATTTCAAGGGAAATTTCAATTTTTTTTTGTGCTTAACGATTTTTGGTGAAGGTAATGCTTGTGAGGAATTTGTGAGAAATTTGAAAAATTTTTGTGAGTCAAGCATGAATTCATCAACCATTGGTTTTTCTTTTCAGTTATTTTCCGATAGGGGGTCTTTGAACCGAAGAATAAAAAAAATTAAAATTTTTTTTTTCTTCTTCTTTGTCTGTATATAATGTTTTAGTCATAGTTAGGGACTGTTTCCGACGATGGATGGATGACGACCGTCTTGAGGAAATTAGTCAGTAGGTTGGTTTTTGAACCCGTAGCTAATTGATGGCTTGATGTTCTTGTTATGTGCTATGCATGATTGTATGATACAAGTGTGATTAGTGTTGAAGCATGTAAGAAGTGTATAACTTTTTGTGAGACACTTAGGCTCTTGATTTTGACTCAATGTGATTGAAGCTTAATTTTGAATTCCTGTGATTAGCTGAGTTAAGAGTCTGCAGAATATGTCTTGAATTAAACATGTGTTGTGAGTTTAAGTTTTTTGAATATTCCATGCTATTGTGGAATGTCTAGAACTTGCCTGGTGTGTATATAAAACGAAATGAAGGATGTGAATTGTAGGAGATGATTTAGGCATTTCTTTGAATGAACCTAAATGTTATCCCTCACTTTGCCTACCTTGAATATTTAATCCTAGTTAGCCCCATTGAGCCTTGAGCCTATTCTTTGATAGCTACAACATAAGCTTAATCCTTTTTCTTTCATTAGCCTTGAATTTGATCCAAAACTCCGAAGTGCTTAAGTGAAAAATCCCAAAGAGTGAAGGAGTAAGAGCGTGAAAAAGAAGGAAAAGTAGAAGTTGTAAAAGTTGAGAATGGGACAAAGGTGCACTTGTGTGAAAATGGTTGATTATTAGTAGGGAGTAAGAAAATAAATGAATGAAAAAAAAATTGCTTAAGTACTCCTTACTACTAAGTTGAGTGTGCTTAAAGAAAGGAGAACAAGAAGAAAAAAATTTAGGATTGAAAAGAATGAGGGTGAAGTAAGAGAAGAGATATCCTTAATGAAGGTTGAAGTTATTAAAAGCGCTTGGGGAAGATAGTCACTATTACTGGCCAGAATAGTACCTACCCATCCCTTAGCTTACAGTACAACCCATAAAGTCTTACTTGATCTTACGTTCATACATCCATAAATGAGTGGAGTAAAACACTAAGGGCAAGCTTATGGGTCACTACATGATGCATGTGAATTATTTGTGAGAGTGAGCGTAATTTTTATTCATATACCCATACTTGGTGTGATTTGAATATTTGTGAGTAAAAAGGGGTAACTCTCTTGTTGGAGGGCACATGTTTAATGAGAGATAACATTGATGTTGGATTTCTTGATCAGTTGATTTGCATGAGTTTGCCAAGATTGAGAGTCGATTCTTGAGGTTAGGAAGTCTTAACAGAGTTGTATATCATTTCATTGATTAAATCGTGCATGCTCTGTTTTTATCTTGTTATCTTAAATAATCATTATAGCCATAGCTTGAATTATCTTGCTAAATTAGCTATGTGTGAGTCTTCATGTGCATGAGATGTAAAAGGTTTGTTCGAGGACGAACAAGACTTTAAGTGTGGGGTTGTGATCATGGGCATAATTACATGCCAAAGTGATACTTTATAACTTAGTTTTGTCTTGTTTATGTATTTAATTATGTACATTTTCATGCCTTTTTATATAAATGAGAATAAATATTAAACAACATGATTAGTCTTTGTTTTTGAAAGAAATAATGCATTGGAGGACCCAATCTATGATTTGGTTAAGTGGAGGAATGATACCGGGAGAGAAACACCAAAGTTGGAATAAATTGGGCGATTTTCAGAGGGCTTCCGCGGTACCTCCGTGACACGTTGGCAGTGCTCCGCGATACACTCCGTGACACGTTGGTAGTGCTCCGCGATACACACCGTGTCACGGAGGCAGTGCTCCGCGATACACTCCGTGATACATTGCTTGTTATTCCGGGAATAATTCTGACTTGGTTGAGCAAGAACGTGGGTTTCAGGCAGTTGAGGGGACGAAATCCTTAGGGTTCTTCTCTATCTCTTTCTTCTTTATTTCAATTGTTTGTATGATTAACACTCATTTAACGATGTTTAATCCACAAATGAGTGGCTAAATTCACTTCTTGCTGAGGTTAAGAAAATTGTAGTGGAATGTAATTATTGATCATCTTGGTTTTTCATCTTTTCTTCCATGGTTGTTCTATCAAATATTGTTCTTACTGCATTAATGTTTGGCCAATATTAATGTATATCTAAAAATTCCAGTTTGCGCTCTAAAGAGAAAGAAATTGAAAAGTTGTGAATTGGTAGGATATGATCTCTTCTTGGTTTGGGAAAATTGAGAATTGATTTACCTTCAGAATAAAAATATATCTGAAAGTCATATTAGTCAATCGAGGAATCGGTTTCGTACAGCTAGAACATGAATTTCTTCTTATCACAGAAATGTAGGTGGAAGGTTCATGATTCTTAAGTTGGGTTAAATACAAGAGTTTTAATCCATAGGCATTAATTCTTGACTAGCAACTGAAGGAAAGATTGACCGACTTGTATCAATAAATTGCTTCCCTGCAAGTTCGTTTTAGCCTCAGCATGCTCATTACTATAGTTTAGACTCAAATTGTACATTTGTTTTAGCTTAGTATAAATTAGGAAACAAACTCCCAAAATCTTATTGAAATTGTTGTCTGCATTATTAGAGTTAGAGTTTATTAACGCTTGATTCGATCATTACCTTGGTCTAGTCCTTGTGGGATCGATACTTGGCTTACTTTAGCCATTTTACTACTTGTTCGACCACGTGCACTTGCGTGTAGTTATTTAAATGCCCGAACATTGGAAGCCTGGGCACATGCGCAGGGAGTGTCCTTTGGCTAGGCAGGGTGACAATAGAGGTCGTGCTCCAGCCACCAGTTTAGTGGTGGCTCTAGCAGCACATCCTTTTTTGCAGAGTGCTTCCACTAGAGCGGCTAGCATTCAGTGCCAAAATAGATTTTATGCCCTCTCATCTCATCCAGAGCAGGAGACCTCACCCGATGTGGTTAATGGTATGTTACGACTATTCCATCTTGATGAGTATGAATTGTTAGATCCAAGGGAAACCTTATATTTTGTGACTCCTTATGTTGCCATTAGTTTCGAATTCAGTTCCAAAATTCTGTCAGAACCCTTCTCAGTCTCTACTCTAGTCGGTGAGTCAATTATAGCTCAACAGGTATACAAAAACTGCCCTGTCATGGTCCTTCAGAGAGTCACCTCAGCCGACCTAGTGGATTTATATATGACCGACTTCATATTTGGTATGGACTAATTACGTGCATGTTATGCCTCCGTCAATTGTAGAACCCGTATAGTAGAGTTCTAATTTTTGGGTGAGCCAGTCCTAGAGTGGAAGGGTAGTTTAGTGGTGCTTGTAGGTAATTTTGTTTCCTATCTTAAGGCTAGGAAGAAGATCTCTAAGGGTTGTGTGTACTATCTAGTTCGTGTTCTGGATTCTGCGTATGAGACCTCGACTCTCCATTCAATTTTAGTTGTATGTGAGTATCTGGAGGTGTTTATAGATAATTTACTAGGAGTCCTTCCTGAGCGGGAGATTTGACTTTGGTATAGATCTTTCCCCATACGCAGCCCACATCTATTCCTCCTTATCGAATAGCCCTAGTCGAGATAAAGGAGTTGAAGGAGCAGTTGAGAGATCTCCTAGATAAAAGGATTAGTTGGCCTAGTAAGTCCCCATGGGATGCATCGGTTCTTTTTGTTCGGAAGAAGGATGGTTCTCTTTGAATGTGCATTGATTATCAGCAATTGAAAAAGGTCACAATCAAGAATTAGTATCCCTTACCCAGGATTGATGACTTGTTTGACAAGATTTAGGGTGCTAAGTGCTTCTTTAAGATAGGCCTCAGGTCTGGTTATCATCATCTCAGAGTTAGGGAGAGTGAAATCCTAAAGACAGCTTTTAGGACTCGGTATGGTCACTATGAGTTCGCGGTTATGTCTTTTTGATTAACCAATGCCCCTGCAAATTTTATGGACTTGATGGGTGTTCAAATAGTATTTGGACATTTTTGTGATTGTCTTCATAGAATATATTCTCATATATTCTCAGTGCAAGGAGGAGCATGCCGCTCAGCTAAGGGTTGTATTACAGACTCTTAAAGATCGTCAGTTGTTTACTATGTTTAGCAAGTGCAAGTTTTGTCTTAACTACGTGGTGTTCTTGGGTCTCGTGGTGTACGGTAAGGGTATGCAGGTGGACTCTTAAAAGATAGAGGTGGTGAAGAATTGGCCTAGACCAGTTACTCCTATGGATATTATGAGTTTTTTGGGATTAGCTGGCTATTATCGGATGTTTGTAAAGGGCTTCTCCTCCATTACAGCACCATTAACTAAGCTGACTCAGAAAAAGGTCAAGTTTTGGTGGTCTGATGCTTGTGAGAAAAGCTTCCTGGAGTTGAAGACTCGACTCACTTTAGCCCTAGTTCTGTCTTTACTTGAGGGTACCAATGGTTTTGTGGTGTATTTTGATGATTTGAGCATCGGCCTTGGGTGTGTATTGATGTAGTCGGACAAGGTTATTGCATATGCTTCTCGTTAGCTTAACACCCATGAGAAGAACTATCCAACTCACGACCTCGAGTTGGCAGTGGTGGCTTTTTCCTTGAAAATTTGGAGGCATTATTTTTATGGGGTACATATGGATGTGTTCACGGATTACAAGAGCTTACAATGTGTCACCCAGAAGGACTTGAACTTATGACAAAGGAGATGGATAGAGCTTCTCAAGGATTACGATATGAGTGTCCTTTATCATTCGTGCAAGGCTAATGTGGTGATGGATTCCCTTAATAGATTGTCTATAGAGAGCGTAAGGATATGGTGAAGGATGTGCATCAGTTTACACGGTTAGGGATATGTCTTGTTAACTCAACAATGGTGGTTTTGTTGTCAAGAATGGGTCTGAATCTGCATTGTGATTTAGGTCATGGCTAGGCATGATGGAGAACCTATCCTAGTAAAGTTGAAGGATGCGGATAAGAATAAGAGGGTGGAGGTCTTCTCCCATGGGGGAGATGGTGTACTTCGATATCAAGGTTATTTATGTTTTCCGGGTGTTAATGATTTGAGAGAATGAATGTTTCATGAGGCTCATGGTTCCCGATTTCTATCCATTCAGGTTCCACCAAGATGTACGGTACCTACGGGAGGTCTATTGGTGCAATGGCATGAAGAAGGACATAGCGGAGTTTGTGGCTAAGTGTCTGAACTGTCGGTAAGCTAAGGTGGACCATCAGAGACTTTGCGCTTTGCTACAAGACATTAGTATCGCCACTTGGAAGTGGGAAGAGATCAATATGGACTTCAACACAAGATTGCCTCGTACACGCTGACACTACAACTCCATATGGGTGGTGGTAGTTGTCCAAAGCAGCACATATCCTACTACTTAAAACTATAGATTCAACCAAGGATTATGCTAGATTGTAAATTCGAGAGTTTGTTCGGTTGCACGAGGTTCCTTTGTACATCATACCAGATAGGGGTACTCAGATCACCTTTCAATTTTGGTGGTCATTTCAGAAGGGCCTCGGTACTCAAGTGAAGCTTAGCACGGTTTTTCATCCACAGATAGATGGTCAAGCCAAGTGGTCCATTCAGACTCTTGAGGATATATTGAGAGTGTGCGTGATTGATTTTAAGGGTGGATGGGATGATCACTTTCCCCTCATCGAGTTTGCCTATAATAACAGTTATCACTCCTATACTTAGATGGCTTCGTTTGAGGCTCTTTGTGGGCGTAGGTGTAGATCGCCAATTGATTGGTTCGAGGTAGGTGAGGCTACGTTTATATGGTAGGATTCAGTTCATGAGATGATGGAGAAGGTTCAACTTATCAAAGAAAGGCTAAAAATAGCTCAAATTCGACAGAAATCTTATCCCCAATGCGAGGAGGAGAGAACTTGAGTTTGAGGTTGACGATTGGATATTTCTTAAGGTGTCTCCCATGAAGGGAGTTATGAGGTTCAGAAAGAAGTGGAAGCTGAGTCCCCGATATGTTGGGCCATATAGGATTGTGAGATGTGTTGGCAAGGTGGCGTATAAATAAGAGCTACCAGCGGAGTTAGCTTCGGTGCATCCGGTATTCCATGTGTCCTTGTCGATGAAATGCAATAGTGATCCAGCCTTAGCTGTTTCGGTAGAGAACATTGGAGTGAAGGATAGACTTACTTATGAGGAGGTTCCAATTGAGATCCTTGATTGTCAGGTTCGGAAGTTGAGGAACAAGGAGGTAGCTTTAGTGAAGGTTTTGTGGAGGAATCAACTTGTTAAGGGAGGTACATGGCAAGCCGAAGCAGATATGATGGCTAGATACCCACACCTATTCCCTTTGATCCCCTTCCAGCTTGAGGTATAAATTTCATCTTTAGAATTCTTTTTAGTTTCATGTCAAGATCATGTCTCTAAGTTTCTTTCTTGTCTTAGCATGTATATGCATATAGTGAGTTTAGCTAAGTCATATATTTCAATCCAGAGTCAGCTTTAATCATTCAGTTTTGGAATTATAGTTCTTTTTACTAGCCTTCCAACGCACTTAAGTAACCATTCGAGGATGAATGTTCCCAAAGGGGAGATATTGTAACACCTCGGACCTCAAAATAGCTTTCTGAAGGAAAATAACTAAAATTGCAGGTATAATGTAGGGAGTGACGGCGTGGCTGATGGCCCGTCACGTCCTTGACGGTGCAAATGGCGATTTCCACACAGGCGATGGACCATCACTGGTGATGTCCAGGTCCGACAGCATGGCTGATAGCCCATCACAGCCTTGATGATGATGGTGACGGTCGTCAGACCATCGATGGACTGACATTTGGACCATCAGTGGGTTTTTCTAGGTTTAGGGAATGACGGTGGACCTGACGGAACGTCGGAGGACTGACGGCCCGTCACTTCTACGATCAGAGAAAGGTTTTGACTCGGCCTTACTATTTAAGTGTGGCGGTGTTTTTGACAGACTATTGGGCATGTCACAGCCCATCACCCGTACTATCAAATCACCCAGTCATTCAATTTCTGCTCGATTCTCAGGGGTAATTTTGTAATCTCCTATGCTTTTAACTCCTATACTACGTCGGTTTTTAGGGTTTAACCTAGCCTAAATCATTATACCTTTATTCCTACTTTGAATTCAAAGTTTCCTCTTCTAAGACAATCAAGGGTTCTTCATCAATTTCACTCTCATCTTCTCAAATTTTCTCTTTGAGTCTCATGCGAAGGCTAGAATTCAGTAATCCCAAGTATGTGGACTTATCAATGATGGGTTATTTCACCCTCATGCCGCTTCTTCAAGTAAATTCATGATCACCCATTCCCCAAATCCTATTTTTTATATTTTAGGGATTTTTTTGGGTTATGAAATTCCTCCATGATTCTCTTATGGGTATAGTTGAATTGATAAGAGTTTATGATTTCCATGATTTAGGGTTTTATAGTTCCTACAAGTTCTCATGAAATTGTCCTCTCTTATGTTATAAGTATGATTATGAACTTTTGGGGATGAATCACTTTTTTATGAAATTCTATGATCCTCTTATGATTTTCAATGCTCTCAAGCCCTAAGTTATGTTTTATGATTTATGATACAAGATTTCCTACAGGAAGCCTTCTTGAATTTAAGATTTCAAGTATGAGGATTTTCTCAATTATGTATGATTTTCATGATTATCAGGATTGTGATTATGGCCAACTCATGGGCCCTTATTTCATACTAGTTCACGTATTTCAAGTATGTTCATGATTACTATGATTTAAACTAGCCCATGAACTTCACGTATGATTTCATGATATTCATTATGAGCCATGTGCATGTTTTTGTGAGTAGTGTCTAGCACCGAGGCCCAGGGTTAAGGCAAACCTCGTGTCTCATAACAACGTGCTAACCTAGGTTGATATTCATGTTAACCCTACGGGGTTTCTTTAGTGACCACGCCATGTTATCATTCTTTTCCCTAGCAAAGCTTAGGATGGCTCTACCCACTTGAGCGAGATAGTTAAGACATCATGTAAGCTCTATCATGATAGTATTAGTTATGACGAGTCCTTCCATTGTTCTTTACGTTTTATGCATGATCATGTTTATTGTACTTTATGTTATGTTTTACAAGGTTTCTCTTATGATTACAATTATGACTAGTTACGAACAATTTTGGAAACCTTGATCCCTCATATCTAAATTATGATTTATTACATCATGTTTCAGGAATGTTCTATTCTCATGAACTTTTATATATTTTAAATTGCCTGTTTTTTACATACCCTGCATATGCAGTACTTTCAAAGTACTGACCGCATACTCTATGTTGTATCATTTCATGATACCGGTCCGAGCGATCAGACTCAGTCTCTTCGTTAGTCTATCTCCCACCTCAGTCCAGCTCAGTCCCCATTGTTGGTGAGTCCACATCTTTCAGGACATTCAGTTTAGTTTTTTCAATTATGCTATTTTAGATTTTGACTTTAGCGAGTTAGTTGGGGGTGATGTCCCATCAACTCATCAGATAGTTTAGAGGCTTATCATATGTCAGACTTCCGCTTAAAAATGTTTTTCCTTAATTTCCGCATTAATTAATCTCTTGGATTCGTTATGCATGTTCCATAGGTTAGCTTGGAGTCATTCATGGCTCTAGATCCCGTGTCTTGATCCAGGGTCCATGTTCGGGCCGTGACAAACTTGATATCAGAGCATTAGGTTTTTGAAGTGTCCTAAGGTGTCTAAAAGCCGTGTTAAGTAGAGTCTTTTTCATGGGTTTGAAGGGAGCCACACTTATGATTAAAAAGGCTACGAAACGTTTTAAGAAACTTCCCTTGTTTCATGATTCCATATCGTGTTATGAGTTCAACTCTCTCATCTATCCCTCTAACTCTAGCTTTACGCATTTGCAGAATCATCCTACTCGCCGAGTTCATGGTAGAAGAAATGGCAATGGAAATGGCCATGGAAATGGCAATGGAGATGGGCATCAGAAAGCCCCGCCAGCTCCAGTGGATCCCCTACCCAAGTAGGTTACTCATGCTGAGTTTTGTGCAGCCTTAAGATGTTGGCATAGGCCATGACCGCTTAGGTCAACTAGTAGGTGGTGGCTCATGCTCCCCAAAATGGGAATGCAGCGGGGGCTAGAATTCTAGACTTTCTCAAGATGAATCCACCTGAGTTTCTTGGGCCGAAGGTGGATGAGGGCCCGCATGATTTAATTGAGGAGGTGCAAACGATCACCCAGATTATGGGGGTGATCAGAGAAGAGAGTGTAGATTTGGCCTCCTATCATCTAAAGGGGATTTCCTACATATGGTTTGTTGCACCCTAGTGCACGCACAAGTGTATGCGGTCGTACAACTAATATAGTGACTCTTTAAGAGCCAAATGTCGAACCCATAGGGACTGGACTTTTTCAGCGAATATTCAAGTTCAAGTGCCATATTAAATTTCACAAATGTTTATTGTAGAGATTTCGATTGTTTAAACTAAACCTAAGTGATGATCAGAAAATATTCAAGAAACACTAATAAGAAGCATCTAGAGTTAAGGCCTGAAAATCATTCAATGTCGCACTTCACAATGGTTCAAGTATATAAATTTCAGTTGTTGTCTCACAGAGTTAATATGCAGTGTTCATGGTCTCTCGAGCCTCTAAACACAACAAACTAGTTTCACACCTATATCGTTGAGGGGGGATGTGACGTCCTAATTCGTAAGCAATTTAAAACTATGGATGTGGTTTACGGGGTTTATGTCGTTGATTATGGACTTTTGTACTTCTAATCAATTAACCTAACTTAGCTACACAACTACCTCTATGAGTGGTGATGTGACAATTCTAAGTCGGTGTTTAGCTATCGTTTCGTTTAATTAACCAAGCAAGGAAAATTAAGTATAATTTCTATGCTAACCGCGAATCAAATCGTAAAGACAAGAACTTGCTCCCTGCATTCTTTCATTCCAACCTAAGGTTGCTCTTTTGAGTTTTGGCCTAAGCTTAACAAGCTCTTTTTCATGGTGGTCAAGTATAAAAACAACAATAATTAAGAATCCAAGACAAAACAACAACTAAAACTCAAACCAAAGATGAGACTCAAGAAATTACATTCATATCATATGGCCTCAACCCTAGAAGAAGAGTTTTAGCCACTCATGTTCATACAATTACTTAAAAACATGTTTAAAGTAAAGTACTTACAAGAATGGTAATAGAGAATAAAAATTTATGAACCCTAGGTAGAGTTTCCTTCGTTCGCGCCATGTGCTTGTCGTGGCATGGGCTGGACGTGCAGATTGCCTAGAGCGGCATGTTGCCATTGCGCAAGGCATTTGCTTGGCACACATTTTGCGTGCACACCTACGGCGTGGCACGACGTTGGGCACGACACATGCATAGCGTGGCACGCTGCCTAGCGCGGCCGGCCTCCTTGTGCTACATCATGCGACTCTTTTGCATTTTATTCCGAGATTCCTCCTTAAGCCTTAACCATAATATTTAGTCCCTCCTAAGCATTTTACACCTTCAAAACAAGGTCTAATCTCTTTTGTTAGTTAATGCACAAAAACAAATAAATTCACATGAGAATGTAATTAAATAAATTAGCAAACATGACTAAACTAAGTTATAAAATTGCACTTGGGCATGTAAATATGTCCAAAATTACTACTACAAACTTAAAGTCTTGTTCGTCCTCGAACAACTCCATTACATCTCATGCACATGAAGAACTCACATATGATCACTTGAAGCAAGACGATTCAAGTTAAGGATAAAACGATTGTTTCCGAGCGCAAGTTTAAAATAGAGCATTCAATATATAACCACTAAAATCACATACAACTAAGTTAAGACTTCCTAGCCTCGAGAATCAACTCTTAAACTCAGCAAATTCATGTAAATCAATAAATCAAGACATCCAAAATGAATTTTATCCTTCATCAAACATGTACCCTTACAATAAGAGAGATACCCATTTTTCACTCGCAAGTTTTTAAATTATAACATGTATGGGTATATGAATAAGAATTCAGCTCACTCTCACAAAGAATTCACATGCAACATGTATTGACCCATAAGCTTGCCTTTAGTGTTTTGCTTCACTCATTTAGGAATATTTGAAAGTAAGATTAAGTTGGACTTATCGGGTTTTAATGTAAGCTAAGAGATTTTTAGGTACTATTCTTTCCAGTAATAGTGACTATCTTCTCTAAGCACTTTCAATACATCACAATTTCATTATGAACATCTCTTCTCTTACTTCACCTTTATTCTTTTCACGCATCAATATTCACTTTTGTTTCTCGATTTCTTTAACCACATTTAGCTTATTAGTAAGGAGTACTTAAGAAACTTTTTCCTTCTTTTGTTCTCTTACTCCCTACAAATATTTATGCGTTTTCAAACAAGTGCACCTCTCATATTTTCTTCAACTACCAGAAACATTATTTTTCTTTCTTTTTCACGATTCTCACTCCTTTACTCTTTTACATTTTCACGTAAGCGCTTAGGAGTTCTGGATCAAATTCAGAGCTTATTGAAAGAAGGGGATTAACTTTTATTGTGGCTAGAAAAGAATAGGCTAAAGGCTCAACGAGGCTAACTAGGATTAGATATTTAAGGTAGGTAAAGCAAGGGATAAGAATTAGGCTCATTTTAAGAGATGCCTCATCATCTCCTACAATTAACATCCCTCATTTCATTTTGTATACACACCAGGAAAGTTCTAGACATTAAACAATAGCATGGAATATACAATATCCTCACACTCAATGCACATGCTCAATTCAAGACAAATTTAGTAGACTTCTTAACTCAGCTAATCACAAGAATTCAAAATTAAGCTTTAAGCACGTAGAGTCACATTCAAGAGCCTAGGTATCTCAAACAGAGTTATAAAAATGCTTAACATGCTTCTTAATTAACACCACTTGCATCTAACAACCATGTATAGCACTCAACAAGAATATTAAGCTATCAATTTGTTAAGCGTTCAAACACAACACCTATTGACTAATTTTCTCTCAAGACGGTCGTTATCGATCCATCATCGGGAAAAGTCCCTAACTATGACTAACACCATTATGTACATACAAAGAAAAATTCTATTTCTCGGTTCAATGTGCCCCCCTTTGGAAAAGAACTGAAAAGAAAAACCAAAGGGTGGGTGAATTGTGCTTAATTCAAACTTTTTCAACAAAAACACTATACACAGCACCACATTCACACGAAATAACTTAGAATAAACTTCTATAATTTTCCTCACCCCTTATACTATGCTATGTCCCTAAAGAATCAATACAATTAAAACAAGGGTGAGGGATACTTCCTGGGGCCTCTAGGCCTAGCTAACAACATGTTTTTCTCCATTTTTGAACACGTGGGTCATCGATCCCACACTTATCTTTTTGTCATGCTCCTTAGCATTCACTTTCATAGGCACTCAGACTTCCCCCGAATCTGTGCTTAACAACTTTAACAAACAACAACAAGTGAACAATAAACAAAATTACAAACAAATTGAAAAGAAAGTGTACCTGTGGTACTCTTGGGTTGCCTCTCAAGCATTGCTGATTTTACATCACAGCACGACGTGGACTATCCTTCTCAAAATATCCTCAAACAGGTGTTCCCTTTCGGGAACCATCTTCTCCTCTTTTTGTTTTTATTGGGAACAGCCTCCACCATGTCCCTCTATTCTTCCATCTTCTTCTTCAATTTTTGCCCTCCATCAGACTCGGGCTGAAGTGTCAATATGTCCTGTAATAGTGGACCCATGGAATCCACCAACCCATACTTAGCATCTGAGACCACGCTGATCTTACAAAGATCTCTATAGTGTGTGGGCGGGTTAATCTCCTTCTATACTCTAAACAGCTCTTCTTCATTATTAACCCTCATTTTAAGGGTATCTGCTTTCACATTAATGATAGCTCCTCTAGTTGCCAAGAATGGCCGTCCCAGGATCAAGGGAACCTTGTCATCAATTTTAAAATCAAGAATGATGAGGTCAGTAGGTATAATGAAATCACCTACTTTGATAAGAAAGTCCTCAATAATTCCCTATGGTGCCACTATTGACTGGTCTACCAGTTGCAACATTACTCTTGTAGGCCTCGACTTTCTCAAACCCAAGGTGTTAAATAGAGATAGGGGCATTAAATTTACTGTTGCCCCTAATTTACATAGAGCCCTTATGATTTCAACTTCACTAATTTGTACAGGGAGGGTGAAACTCCCTAGGTCCTTGAACTTTTTTGGCATCTTTCTCATCACCATTTAGTTGCACTCCTTAGTAAGAGCCACTTTTAGACATCCACCAGCCTCACTTAGTTGGCCACCAGATCTTTTAATTACTTGGCATACTTTGGCATACCCTACAAGACATCAAGTAAAGGAAGATTGATGTGAAGTTCTTTGAAAATAACAAAGAACTTCTTAAAGCATTCTTCCTCCTAGCTCTTCTTGAGCCTTTGTGGGAACGGTGGTGGTGGTCTCTATGCTGGCTGCAATAATGGTTGTGCATTGTTTTTCTCAGCACCCTAATTATCTCCTCTGTAAGTTGATGGACCCTATCTAACTAGCTATGGCTGCACCTTATTTCTCTTTTCATTAGGTGATGCATCAGCCAACTGCTTGCCACTCCTCAGACTGATGGCATTAACCTGTCAGGGGTTTGTATTTGTATCGCTAGGTAACCCTCCCTAAGGTCTGGTATGTTGAGAAGCTACCAACTACCCATTTGTTTTTCTAAATTTCTTGTGGCCATCTACTGATTTTTCAAGTTAGAAGCCATTCTTGTTTGATTCTCTGCTAGCTGGGTCTGAGTGTCCATTATTTTCTTCAACATCTCCTCAACGTTGCTACTGCTGGGTTGGCCATTTCTCTGCCTTTACTGCTGCTGCTGAGGCTGCTGGTAGCTCTGACTCCAATTGCCACCCCAAGAGAAATTTGGGTGACTCTGCCAATTTTTATTGTAGGTGTTCCCATAATTCTGACTTCCCCTCTGAACATTTCCTACAAAGTTGACTGACTTTAGATTGGCCGCACAAGAGTCTGCATTGTGCCCATTATTCGCACAAATTTCACACCAGCTCGAAGCTTATTGAATTGCATTAACCTGTCCTTATGGATGGTTCATACTCAGTTTGCTGAACTGAGTCATCATTTGATGTTGCAGTGACGCTAATTGTGCTGCCAAGGAATTGACACTATCTACCTCAATCAGCCCTGTTGCTCTCTTTCCTATCCCTATGGATGATTCGCTATTCCACTCTGGATTCCCTTGAGCAATTATGTTTAGTAGAGTGCACAGCTCATCATATGTCTTCTCAAGTGCCTGTCCACCCGATGTAGAATCTAGCAAGATTTCCGTATCTAGGTCTAGACTTTCCACAAAGGTATGGGCTAACACCTTATTGGGCTGCTGATGATGGGGGCAGTCTCTCAGCAATGACTTGAACCTCTCCCAAGCCAAGTATAAATTCTCCTCAGGCCGCAGCTTGAAACTTAATATTTAACTTTTGAGCTTGGCAGTCTTTCCTAGAGGGAAGAATCTGATTAGGAACTTCATTGCTAGGTCGTCCCAAGAAGTAATGGAATTCGATGGCTCTGCCTTCAACCACCTCTTCGCCTCTTTGAAAATTGAAAATAGGAAGAGGGTGAGTCAGACATAATTAGTTGAAACTCTGGTGGCGACAAAAGTATCATTGATCTCCAAAAAGTTCTATAAGCACTATTATGGATCCTCATATGTCACTCCAGTGAATTTCTCACTAGAATGTAACAGCTGCACCATGTTCTGTTTTAGATCAAAGTTTCCTCCAGGCTCTGATTTGCGGATACTGGAGGTCACATTTGTCACTAGTGGGATTACCACTTCGTTAACTGGTCAGGTTGCCAATTACTCAGGAAACAACTCTATCTACCCAACTGGTGGATTCTTTCGTATCTGCTCCTGTAAGCACTACAATTTCTTCTCTAGAGCTTTCTCTCCAGAGCAAATGCAATTGGCGTTCCTCCAACAAAGGTTCCACCAGCTCTCTATTCCTTGCCAGTTCTGCAAGGACAACCTGTTACCTGCAATAGAACAGACTATGACCAAGTTTTTCAACACTTAAGAAAATAAAATTCACACAAAAACTAGAGATTCACCGATTTCTCCAGTCCCCAGCAACGGCACCAAAAACATATTGTGCCCCAGTGCACGCACAAACGTATGCAGTCGTACAAGTAATATAGTGACTCTTGAAAAGCCGGATGTCAAACCCACAGGGATTGGACTATTTCAGTGAATATTCAATTTCAAGTGTTATATTAAATTTAACAAGTGTTGATTGTATAGATTTCTGTCACACCCCGCCTTGGGGGGTATGACTGGCACCTGGTGCCCTACTAGGACCTGACCTGCTGCACTGTTAAGCCTGGGCACATCTGGTGCCTGGCTGGCTGCGATTCACATTTCTGGAAACAAAAGGCTATATAACGGCTGTAAACACAGCCCCCGGCCCATTGGCCTATAGCCTTCTGTTCCTGTACTAACAGCTGACCAGAACATAGCAACTCATGGAAACCTATATGGGCCGACAAGGCCACCATGCTGTCTAGTTATCTGCAACTCAGTCATAATGTATTAAAAAGATACGTGACCGGCAAGGTCACCACTACTGGCAGACTATGGTCCCACACGACCAACATGATAAAAAGAAAGAGTTCTAAAAGCTATACAACTGCACGGCCCCACACGACCGGCTCATCTGACCACAGGGAATATATACAGACTGCAAGCCTCTAGGAATAGCAATAGAACTGGTCGGGACAGGGCCCCGACCTACCCGTACTATACAATAAAAAGGAACTGAAATACACCTCTACAATTCAGCCTCCGGATGACAGGAGCTGAATACTCGAATGCTGACAGGAATCACGTGGTGTCGCCTGCTCGTCTATGAGTACCTGCAGGCAAGTAATGCAGCGCCCCACAGGGCGTCAGTACCGCTGGTACTGAGTATGTAAAGCAATAACTGAAAGAGATATCTGAAATCAATAACATGACTGACGAAACTGAAATAAGAAGAACTAGATTAACTATCTGACGGTGTAGATCGTACCTGTTCTTAATCATACTGAAGGGAGTAGGAATCATACCTGGAGACGTATCATTCTACTACTAATCTGCTCGTATCTAATGTAATATAGCATAACATACATAACATAACATGGCATACACACCCTTACCCGGCCCCCATAAGCCGGGAGATACAATCAACACAGAATCTATACCCCTACCCCGGTCATCCCATCTCCTATACTGGCTGTAAGCATCCCGCCGGTCCCCTGGGTATGCACTTGGGCTCGCTGAGCCCCTGACTATAACTGCATCTGAGTCCGGAGGACTCCTGAATCTGCACCCAGGCGTATCCGCTCGACTGGGGTGTGTAAGGGCCGATCAAGGCACAAATATGGGGAAAACTGGCATCCCATCTTCATCCCCTGTGGGACGGCATGCCACTCCGTGGAGCAACGTATCCTCGTCCTCTGGCGGACGAGTCGATACAGCTATTAACCCTGGGCGGTCATGGATGCTAGGTAATCCAACCCCAAATAATACAATGGTCTCAACTGGTAATACTGTCTGTGTATCTCACATGCTGAGGCTAATAAGGGTAAAGTACCGTATATATTACATACTGAGCTACTGATAGTAATCTGTACGTATCTGTTACGTGCTGAGGCAGGTAAATACATATAAATATGAACATAATCCCCTGCCAGACTGTACTGGGGCAAATGCTATACAAGATAGTGTTTCTACTGAGAACTATGCTATTTACTGAGTTTCTATATTAACATGATTTCCTGTTTCTAACATGCTTTCTAATCTTCATTTTAGTCTATTATTCTAGTTCTGAAATGCTTTACGGACACTGTACTACTTCACGGGGTTTCAACTGAACACAACAATATCTTAACATGACATATTACATCACATACTGAGTATACTGGGCAATCTCTAACACTTGCGTTAAAATCTATATCATACTGATAGGTCTCGTACACATTACAACCCAATGCTTCTCATATTGTACCAATATTCATAATAACACAATACTCGACTTCTGAACATTCTACTGGTCTGTAAATTACTATACTGTCTCAATGTTACTCAACCTGCCAAGGAAACTAACTTTACATACCTTATCTTCAACTATTCGTCCGTCGGACGAGGCTCGGCCGGTGCTTCAACTATTTTCTCCCAACTGCATTTATAAATGCGTCAATTAATACTAAATACAGCTTTATTGTAAAGAGCAACGTTACTTTCGATATAATTTATAGCCTAAACTTAGGCTTATCGAAAGACGATCGAAAACTCGCTATTTTTCAGCGGCCCAGAAGGGAGAAATATTCACTTCTCAGCTAGGAACACATAGACATTAATTTAGAGCAATTCTACTTACCTTAGTTCGGTGGCTCGCCGATTCGTCGGCCGTATTTCATGAAACTAAATCCGTAGAAATGCTCTCTGCTGCTAAATACTTCGGTATCTAGGATTAATTTGAGTTTGGGCAGCGTTTGGCAGCGTAATTGGACAAAAATTACAATCTCTCCTTCGTTTTCGTCTGTTTAGCTGCGGGTTCTGGAAATTTTAAAGTGTTAAATGATTTTAAACCGAAGTGGGGGCTTTATATACTTGGGCCTGGACCTGGGAAACGTGTCACGGAGCCATCGCGGAGGCCTTACCTCCGTGACACGCTGCCATCGCGGAGGGGCTCTGCCTCGGCTCCTCCCGCGATGATTCGACGGATTTCTCGTCCGATCTTTTCCCGGGCCTCTCTCCAGCACATATGCCCTTCAAATATGCTTAACCAACGTGCGAATAGGTCGTCTAGGTACCGGGAATTCTACGGGGTATAACATTCTCCCCCCCTTAAGAACATTCGTCCTCGAATGTATACTGTCATCTAGAGGACTACTTACTTTACTTTCTAGAAAAATTTCGGCAGAGTTTCCCCTGTAATATGGACTATCGCAAAAACCTGAAATGCAGAAAAGTCCAACACAGGCACTGCACACAATATTCTAAGATCCACTGGACAACTAAATATCACTTCTTTCTTTATCATTTACACATACAACCATAAGGTACGGCATAAATAATAATACGGACATACCTATCACCTGATTAGGCCTGAAATAGGTGAGGGTATCTGGTTTTCATATCTTCTTCAGCCTCCCACGTCATTTCCTCCCGATTTCTGTTACGCCACAATACTTTGACAGATGCCACATCTTTAGTTCTCAGTCTGCGAATCTGTCTATCTAAAATGGCTACGGGAACCTCTTCATAGGCTAACTCTTCTGTGACCTGAACATCCTGAACTGGAACTACTGTAGAAGGGTCCCCTACGAATTTCCTTAACATAGAAACATGGAATACTGGGTGAACGGATGCTAACTCTGGAGGCAAGTTCAACTCGTATGCAACTCGACCTATTCTTCGCCGAATCTGGTATGGCCCAATGAATCTTGGGCTAAGCTTACCTTTCTTGCCAAACCTCATTACTCCTCTCATCGGGGACACTTTCAGGTATACCTAGTCATTCACTGAAAATTCTAGATTTCTGCGCCGCCTATCTGCATAATACTTCTGGCGGCTCTGAGCGGTCAGTAAACGTTCTCGGATAAGCTTTATCTTTTCCTCGGATTGCCGAACAATGTCTGGGCCAACTAATGCTGATTCTCCTATTTCAAACCAGCCCACCGGCGATCTACATTTTCGCTCGTATAATGCCTCGAAAGGCGCCATCTGAATAGCTGAATGGTAGTTGTTATTATAAGCAAATTCAATTAACGAAAGATGTTCATCCCAGCTACCCCCAAAATCTAACACACACGCTCGTAGCATATCTTCGAGCGTCTGAATTGTACGTTTAGCCTGCCCATCTGTCTGAGGATGGAATGCTGTGCTCAAGTTAATCTGCGTTCCCAAACCTTTCTGAAATGACTGCCAGAATCTAGCTGTAAACTGTGCTCCCCTGTCTGAAATGATAGATACCGGCACCCCATGCAATCTAACTACTTCTCTGATATACAATTCGGCATAATCCCCAGCTGAGAAGGTAGCCCTCACTGGTAGGAAATGAGCTAATTTTGTCAGCCTATCAACTATTACCCAAATGGAATCATTTCTGCGTCTAGTACGGGGTAACCCTGTTACAAAATCCATGTGTATTGCTTCCCATTTCCACATAGGTACTGTTATCTCTTGCGTCAAACCGCCCGGTTTATGATGCTCGGCTTTTACCTGCTGACAATTAGAACATCTAGATACAAATTCAGCTATCTCAGCTTTCATACCTGGCCACCAGTAGATGTCTCTGGTATCGTGGTACATTTTCGTCGCCCCTAGATGAAGGGAATAGCGAGCATAATGTACCTCATGCATGATTCGTCCGCGAAGCCCTGAAACATTTGGGACACAGAGGCGGCCCTTACAACGTAGCACATCATCCTCGGTTATCTGAAAATCTGGCTCCTTACCCTTCTGAACTCTATCTCTGAGCTGGACTAAATCGGGATCCTCGTACTGTCGTTCTTTTACCTCTGTAACCAATGATGACACCGCAGAATTCTGAATTACTACTCCATTATTTTCTGTTTCCATTACTTGATCGGCTAGGCCAGCTAACTGATGAATTTCTTTGGCTAACTTCCGCTTCTCAGGTCGCAAATACACTAAACTCCCCATTGACTTACGGCTCAGGGCATCTGCTACAACATTAGCTTTTCCGGGGTGGTATAGAATATTCACATCATAATCTTTTAACAGCTCTAACCAGCGGCATTGCCGCAGATTGAACTCCCTCTGAGTGAAAATGTACTGTAAGCTCTTCTGATCTGTGTAAATATCAACATGGATGCCGTACAGGTAATGCCTCCACCTTTTTAAGGCATGGATTACTGCGGCCAATTCCAGGTCGTGGGTAGGATAATTCTTTTTGTGTTTCCTCAGCTGTCTGGAAGCATATGCAATTACTCTACCATGCTGCATCAACACACAACCTAACCCAACACCTGACGCGTCATAATAGACTGAGTAGCCTTCTGTGCCTTCCGGCAATGCTAATACTGGGGCGGAGGTTAATCTGTCTTTCAGTTCCTGGAAGCTCTGCTCGCATGCCTCCGTCCACTGAAACTTTGCTGCTTTCTGTGTCAATTTATTTAGAGGTGCTGCAATGGTCGAGAACCTTTCAACAAACCTCCTATAATATCCTGCCAACCCCAGAAAGCTACGAACTTCCGTCGGAGTGGTAGGCCTAGGCCATGACTTAACTGCTTCTATCTTCTGCTTGTCTACCTGTATACCAGCGTCTGAGACAATATGCCCTAAAAAGGCCACTGAGTTAAGCCAGAATTCACACTTCGAAAATTTAGCATATAACTGGCGGTCCCTGAGAACCTGGAGCACTGTCCGCAAATGAGTCCGGTGATCTGCTTCAGAGCGAGAATAGACTAGAATGTCATCAATGAATACTATCACGAACAAGTCCAGGAAAGGCCTGAAAATACTGTTCATCAGGTCCATGAAGACTGCTGGGGCATTCGTTAACCCGAAGGACATAACCAGAAATTCAAAATGTCCATATCGGGTCCTAAACGCTGTCTTAGGAATATCTTTCTCACGTACTCGGACCTGGTGATATCCGGACCGCAAGTCAATTTTAGAAAAGTATCTGGATAAATGCATCCCTTGGATATCAACTTCCTCGCCTGAAGGTAGGAAATAAACCTACCTTTTGGCGTAGCGGTGCTGCCCTTCAACTCCCGTACTGCTTCTCCTGGGAAGTGGAATCGGACCGTTTTGGTCCAACATTCAACATTGGCAAAGCATGGTACTAACCAGTCCATACCCATTATGGCATCGAAGTCTATCATTTTTAACTCGACCAGATCTACTGTGGTCTGACGGTCAGCAATCTCTACTGTACACCCGCGATAGATTCGGCTAGCTGTGATAGAGTCACCGACGGGCGTAGATACTAAGAAGGGCTGTTGTAATGATTCTGGTACAATACTAAACTTCCGTGCCACAAATGGAGTAATATAGGACAAAGTAGACCCTGGATCAATTAACACATAAGCAGGGTGTGAGCAGATAGTTAGCATACCTGTCACAACATCAGGCGACGCTTCTGAATCTTGCCTCCGTGGTAAGGCATATGTGCGTCTTGGACCCGCACCTGTACTGGAGGCCCCTGATCTACCCCGACCCCTGTCTGCTGAAACTGAGGGCCTGCGCCCAGTCGAGGATGCTGTGGCTCGTGACCCTGCTGATATCCTATCCTGTCTATCGCGGTCCTCTCGACCTCTGGCTGGGCAATCTTTCATCAAATGGCCATCTTGGCCACAAATATAACATGCGGTGGAGCCATATCTGCATGCTCCAGGATGGCGTCGATTGCATATAGGGCAAAGTGGTAGGGTATACCTACTCTGCTCCGCCCTCCTCTGTGATGGTGAATCTGCCATCTGCGAGCCTCTACCAGTCTCTGAATGCCCCCTGCGGCTGAATCTACCCCCCTGTGACTGTGGCGGAGGCGGGGGCCTGGGCGGCCTGTCTGACAATCGGGGCCTGGGTCCTCCCCGGGCCTCTCTCTGTAACTCCACTGGCCTGTCCCGGCGACGCTGTTCCTGATTAACCCTTCTGACCTCTCGTTGTCGCTGTCTGATGCCCTCAATATTCTGGGAAAATGCCTGAATTCGAGCAATGTCCATGTCCTCTCGCAGTGTGGCTGTAGTGCAAATCTCAACATATTCTGGATTCAACCCCGTAATAAAGCGATGCACTCTGGATGCCATGGTATCAACGAAGGCCGGTGCATATCGGGCTAAGGAATCAAACTGCAAGGAATATTCCCGAACACTCATGGCCCCCTGTTCTAGATGCAGGAACTAGTCTACCCGGGCCTGTTGAATCTCCCGCGGCAAATAGTGATCCAAAAAGGCTCCTGAAAAGCTGGACCAGGTGGGAGGGGAAACATCTCTCCCTCGGGACCTCTCCCAGCTTTCATACCATAATACCGCAATATCTCGTAACCGGAATGCTGCCAACTCAACTGACTCGGTAGACGTGGCATGCATAACCCTGAAGATCCTCTGCATTTGGTCCAGAAAATCCTGAGGGTCCTCTGTTCGGTCTGTGCCTATAAACTGTGGGGGATTCAGGGCTAAGAACTCTCGGACCCTCGAACTATCGGGCCCTCCTGACGATTCTGCAACTGTGGATGGCATTTGCTGACGCTGAGCAGCCATCATCTGTGCTAACATAACTACAACACTCCTAACCTCCTGGTCAGAAGGGGTCGGTATAGGGGCTGCTGAAGGTAGTGTCGCCCCAAGCGGCTCCTGATGTGGTGGAGACTGCTGAGAAGGCTGGGACGATGCCTCTGTAGTGCCCTCTGACCGGGCTATTTCTAGATGAGGGGGAGGCATCCTGCTGGTGCCTTCCCCTGCTGCAACATCTAAGCTCCGACCCGTGATAGGATGTCGCTGGTCCGACATTATCTGTAACCAAAGAATATAATAAGCTTTCAGAGACTCAACCCTATACAGTACCTCTCTATAGCATGACTGAATAAGAATAAAAGACAACCATCCTATCATGCCTTGCAGCCTCCTATCCATAGTATGTGGTGCACAACACATCCATGGACAGGACTCTACTTAGCACGGCTTGCAGACTCCCTGGGATACGACCTGCTCTGGTACCAAGTTTGTCACACCCCGCCTTGGGGGGTATGACTGGCACCTGGTGCCCTACTAGGACCTAACCTGCTGGACTGTTAAGCCTGGGCACATCTGGTGCCTAGCTGGCTCCGATTCACATTTCTGAAAACAAAAGGCTATATAACGGCTGTAAACACAGCCCCCGGCCCATTGTCCTATAGCCTTCTGTTCCTGTACTAACAGCTGACCAGAACATAGTAACTCAGGGAAACCTATGTGGGCCGACAAGGCCACCATGCTGTCTAGTTATCTGCAACTCACTCATAACGTATTAAAAAGCTACGTGACCGGCAAGGTCACCACTACTGGCAGACTATGTTCCACACGACCAACATAATAAAAAGAAAGAGTTCTAACAACTATACAACTGCACGGCCCCACATGACCGGCTCATCTGACCACAGGGAATATATACAGACTGCAAGCCTCTAGGAATAGCAATAGAACTGGTCGGGACAGGGCCCCGACCTACCCATACTATACAATAAAAAGGAACTGAAATACACCTCTACAATTCAGCCTCCGGATGACAGGAGCTGAATACTCGAATGCTAACAGGAATCATGTGGTGTCGCCTGCTCGTCTATGAGTACCTGCAGGCAAGTAATGTAGTGCCCCACTGGGCGTCAGTACCGCTGGTACTGAGTATGTAAAGCAATAACTGAAAGAGATATCTGAAATCAATAACATGACTAACGAAACTGAAATAAGAAGAACTAGATTAACTATCTGACGGTGTAGATCGTACCTGTTCTTAATCATACTGAAGGGAGTAGGAATCATACCTGGAGACGTATCATTCTACTACTAATCTGCTCGTATCTAATGTAATATAGCATAACATATATAACATAACATGGCATACACAACCTTACCCGGCCCCCATAAGCCGGGAGGTACAATCAACATAGAATCTATACCCCTACCTCGGTCATCCCATCTCCTATACTGGCTGTAAGCATCCCGCCGGTCCCCTGGGTATGCACTTGGGCTCGCTGAGCCCCTGACTATAACTGCATCTGAGTCCGGAGGACTCCTGAATCTGCACCCGGGCGTATCCGCTCGACTGGGGTGTGTAAGGGCCGATCAAGGCACAAATATGGGGAAAACTGGCATCCCATCTTCGTCCCCTATGGGACAGCATGCCACTTCGTGGAGAGACGTATCCTAGTCCTCCGGCGGACGAGTCGATACAGCTATTAACCCTAGGCGGTCATGGATGCTAGGTAATCCAACCCCAAACAATACAATGGTCTCAACTGGTAATACTGTCTGTGTATCTCACATGCTGAGGCTAATAAGGGTGAAGTACCGTATATATTACATGCTGAGCTACTGATAGTAATCTGTACGTATCTGTTACGTGCTGAGGCAGGTAAATACATATAAATATGAACATAATCCCCTGCCAGACTGTACTGGGGCAAATGCTATACAAGATATTGTTTCTGCTGAGAACTATGCTGTTTACTGAGTTTCTGTATTAACATGATTTCCTGTTTCTAACATGCTTTCTAATCTTCATTTTAGTCTATTATTCTAGTTCTGAAATGCTTTACGGATACTGTACTACTTCATGGGGTTTCAACTGAACACAACAATATCTTAACATGACATATTACATCACATACTGAGTATACTGGGCAATCTCTAACACTTGCGTTAAAATCTATATCATACTGATAGGTCTCGTACACGTTACAACCCAATGCTTCTCATATTGTACCAATATTCATAATAACGCAATACTCGACTTCTGAACATTCTACTGGTCTGTAAATTACTATACTGTCTCAATGTTACTCAACCTGCCGAGGAAACTAACTTTACATACCTTATCTTCAACTATTCGTCCGTCGGACGAGGCTCGGCCGGTGCTTCAACTATTTTCTCCCAACTGCTTTTATAAATGCGTCAATTAATACTAAATATAGCTTTATTGTAAAGAGCAACGTTACTTTCGATATAGTTTATAGCCTAAACTTAGGCGTATCGAAAGACGATCGAAAACTCGCTATTTTTCAGCGGCCCAGAAGGGAGAAATATTCACTTCTCAACTAGGAACACATAGACATTAATTTAGAGCAATTCTACTTACCTTAGTTTGGTGGCTCGCCGATTCGTCGGTAGTATTTCACAAAACTAAATCCGTAGAAATGCTCTCTGCTGCTAAATACTTCAGTATCTAGGATTAATTTGAGTTTGGGCAGCGTTTGGCAGCGTAATTGGACGAAAATTACAATCTCTCCTTCGTTTTCGTCTATTTAGCTGCGGGTTCTGGAAATTTTAAAGTGTTAAATGATTTTAAACCGAAGTGGGGGCTTTATATACTTGGGCCTGGACCTGGGCAACGTGTCACGGAGCCATCGCGGAGGCCTTACCTCCGTGACACGCTGCCATCGCGAAGGGGCTCTGCCTCGGCTCCTCCCGCGATGGTTCGATGGATTTCTTGTCCGATCTTTTCCCGGACCTCTCTCCAGCACGTATGGCCTTCAAATATGCTTAACAAATGTGCGAATAGGTCGTCTAGGTACCGGGAATTCTACGGGGTATAACAATTTCGGTTATTTAAACTAAATCTAAGTGATGACCACAAAATATTCGAGAAACACTAATACGAAGCATCTAGAGTTAAGGCCTAACAATCATGCAATGCTACACTTCATAATGGTTCAAATATATAAATTTCAATTGTTGTCTCACAACGTTAATATTTAGTGTTCATGGTTTATCGATCATCTAAATTCAAAAAACTAGTCTCACACCTTCACCGTTGAGCAGGGATGTGACGTCCAAATTCATGAGCAATTTAACACTATGGATGTGGTTTATGGGGTTTATACCCTTGATTATGAACTTTTGTACCTCTAATGATTTAACCTAGCTTAGCTTCACAACTACTTCTACGAGTGGTGATGTGACAATTCTAAGTTGGTCTCTAACTATCATCCCGTTTGATTAACCAAGCAAGGAAAATTAGATATAATTTCTATCCTAATCACAAATACAATCGTAAAGACAAGAACTTGCTCCCTACATTCTTTCGTTCTAACCTAGGGTTACTCTTTCGAGCTTTTGTCTAATCTTAACAAGTTCATTTTCATGGTGATCAAGCATAAAAATAACAACAATTAAGAACACAAGAGAAAACAACAACTAAAACTCAAACCAAAGATGAAACTCAAGCAATTACATTCATATCATGTGGGCTCAACCCTAGAAGAAGTTTTATCCACTCATGTTCATACAACTACTCAAAAACATGTTTAAAGTAAAGTACTTAAAAGAATGGCAAAAGCGAATAAAAGTGTATGAACCCTAGGTAGAGTTCCCTTCGTTCTCCCTTCGCTCCTTTCTGTTTCTCCAAAATTATTTCATGGTAATGAATTT
Organism: Datura wrightii; assembly: GCA_035772735.1. Taxonomy (NCBI): domain Eukaryota; kingdom Viridiplantae; phylum Streptophyta; class Magnoliopsida; order Solanales; family Solanaceae; genus Datura; species Datura wrightii. Next base: position 7,542,271 of record JASDFA010000007.1, on the reverse strand, counting down.
AGAAGCTAAGGGTCCTATTTATACTTAATGAGAAATTGCAAAATTTGGCCGTGGTTGAAATGGCTCCGTGTCACAGACCTGGTCGCACCAACTTGCCTTTGTGACACGGATCAAACGCGGAGGAACACTGGAATTTGGGCATTGGCATGTCATGACTGAGATTCCATTGGCGTGGCATGGGTGCTATCGCGCCTTGCACTATACACATTGTGTGCGCACACCTGCGGCGTTGCACGGTGCTAGGCGCGGCACACGCATAGCATGGCATGCTGCCTAGTGCAACTAGCCCCCTTCTTGTGCTACATCATGCAAGTCTTTTGCATTTTGTTCTAAGCTTCCTCTTTAAGCCTTAGTCCCTCCTAAGTATTTTACACCTACAAAAGAAGGGCCAATCACTTTGGTTAGTTCATGCGCAAAAATAAATAAATTCACATGAGAATGTAATTAAATAAATTAGCAAACATGACTAAACTAAGTTATAAAATAGCACTTGGACATTTAAATATGCCCAAGATCAGTATTCATCAATTGAAGGAGGGTAGAGTAGTAGGAGCCATTCCAATGAGCTGGGAGGAGTTAGTGACTACCATCTTAGACAGGTTATTCCCTAGAGAGTTGAGGTAGGAGAAGGCGGTGGAATTCGTCGACTTGAAGAAGAACTACAGGACCGTCCAAGAGTATAACTTTGAGCTAAATGGGTTTTCTAAGTATGCACCGGAGATGGTTGCGGCTCAGAGGGCTTGTATGAGCAACTTTGTGAATTGAGTAGCAAATTTACTAGTCAAGAAGTACAGACTGCTATGCTGAACAGTGACCTAGACTTCTTACGATTGGTCAAATACACCCAGCAGATAGAGGCAGATCGGATGAAGGAGAAGGAGAGAGAGGCCAAGAGGGCTATGAAAGGCAACTTTGGGTTCTCCTAGTAGAAGTTTGGTGGCGGACATCGCCCCCAGTCCCACCAGAGGTTATCAAGGCTGTCATCAGTCAGTGTTCCATCGAGACCTCAAGGTGATCAGAAGAGTAGGGCGTTGGGTTCTAGGGGACAGAGGATCATGCCTGTAGAGTGCACCTTCCAAGTCTGTGGTAAATATGGTAAGAACCACATAGGAGAGTACCTAGATAGATCAGATGTTTGCTTCGGGTGTGGGAAGCCCGAGAACATTCACAAGGAGTGTCCTTTTGCTAGGCTAGGTGACAGTCGAGGCCGTTCTCCAACCACTAGTTCAGTGGAAGCTCCTGTAGCACGTCCTTTTAAGTAGAGTCCTTCTACTAGAGCAGCTGGCGATCAACGCGAAAATAGATTTTTTGCCTTTTCATCTCGTCAGGAGAGGGAGACTTCACCCGATGTGGTTACTGGTATGTTACGAGTGTTCCATCTTGATGAGTATGTATTGTTAGATCAAGGGGCTACCTTATCTTTTGTGACTCTTTATGCTGCCATTAGTTTTGAAGTCAGTCCCAAAATTCTGTCAGAACCTTTCTCAGTCTCTACTCTAGTCGGTGTTGCGCTCCAACGCACTCGCAAGCGTACGCGGTTGTATAAATAATACAGTGGCCCTTTTTAAGAGCCAGATGTCGAACCCATAGGGACTGGACCAATTCAGCGAATTATCAAGTTCAAGTGTTAAAATTAACCTTCACAAGTTTTGATTATAGAAATTTTGGGAAATTCTAATTAAGTCTAGGGGTGATCACAAAATACTCGAGAAACAATACAAGAAGAAACTAGAGTTAAGGCTTAATAATCATGCAATGCTACAAGTCACAATGGTTCAAGTATGAAACTTTAGTTTTTGTCTCACATAATTAAATTGCTATGTTCATGGTCTTTCGAGCCTGTAAACACGACAAACTAGTCTCACACCTACATCGCTGAGCAGGGATATGACGTCCTAATCTATAGAAATTTAATTACATGGGTGTGGTTTATGGAATTTGTGCCCTTAATTATGGACTTTCATACCTCTAATCATTTACCAGGACTTAGCTTCACAACTACTTCTACGAGTGGTGATGTGATAATTCTAAGTCGGTGTCTAGCTCATCTCATTTTAATAACCAAGCAAGGAAAATTAGGTAAAATTTCTATCCTAATCGTGAATCCTATCGTAAAGGTAAGAAATTGCTCCCTACATTCTCATGTTATAGCCTAGGGTTACTCGTTCGAGCTTTTACCTAATCTTAACGCATTTGTTTCCATTAAGCACAAAATTTTGAAATTTCCCTCATCCCACTCTTAAAATATGCAATGTCCCTAAAGCATCCAATTAAAATATAAAAAGGGTGAGAAATACTCCCTGATGCGTCTAGGCCTAGCTAACAACATGTTTTCTTTTGTTTTTGCATAAGTGGGTCACCGAACCCACACTCATCTTCTTCTATGCTCTTTAGCTTCCTCTTCTAAGGGTACTCATACTTTCCCTTAATCTGTGGTTAAATCACAACCAAAAACAACCACCAAAGTGAAAATACACAAAACAAAACAAAAAGGAAAACAAAATTGTACGTATGGTACCCTTGCGTTGCCTCTCAAGCAGCGCCTAATTTTACCTCGCAGCACGACGTGGACTATCCTTCTCAGGACATCCTCAAACCAGTCTTCCCTTTCGAGAAGAATCTTCTTCACTTTTTATTTTTCATGGGAACAGCCTCCACTCTGTCCCTCTCTTCTTCCTCTTCTTCTTTTCTTGAAGCCCTCCATCAGACTTGGGCTGAAATGTGATCATCTCCTGCGGCAGTGGACCTATGGAATCTACCACCCTACACAAACCTTTCAAAGATCTCGGTAGTGTGTGGGGGGGTTGATCTCTTGGTAATCTCAGAAGAGCTCTTCTTCATCATTGACCCGCATTTTCAGGGTCCCTGCTCTTACATTTGTAATTGCTCCTCCATTGGACAAGAATGGTCGTCCCAAGATCAAAGGTACCTTATCATCAACATTAAAATCAAGTATGATGAAATCATCGGGTATAATGAACTTACCCACTTTGATGAGAAGGTCCTCGATTACTCCATTTGGTGCCACTTGAGTCATGTCTGCCAGATGCAGCATCATTCATGTTGGCCTCGGCTGACATAACCCCAAGGTGTTAAACATAGATAGGGGCATTAGATTTACTGTTGCCCCAAAATAACATAGAGCTCTTATCACTTTAGCTTTACCAATTTGTATGGGGATTGTAAAACTCCCTGGGTGTTTGAGCTTTTTCAGTATCTTGCTCATTACCCTATAGCCGCACTGCTCAAACAATGCCACTATTTAAACATCCACCAATATGACTTTGTTGGCCACCGCATCTTTCAAATACTTAGCGTACTTGGGCATTCCCTGCAAAACATCAAGCAAAGGCAAATTTATGTGGAGCTCTTTGAAAATATCAAAGAACTTTTTGAAGCATTCCTCCTCCTTACTCTTCTTGAGTCTTTGCGAGAATGGTGGTAGTGGTCTCTGTGTTGGATGCAATGATGATCGTGCATTGTGTTGCACAACACTCTGATTATCTCCTAGGTTAGTAGATGGACCCTGTCTGACCAGCTCCGGCTGCACCTCATTTCTCTTCTCTTTTGGTGGTGCATCAGCCAATTGCTTGCCACTCCTCAGACTGATGGAATTGACCTATCAGGGGTTTGTATCTGTGTCATTAAGTAACCCTCCCTAAGGTTTGGTGTGCTAAGCAGCTGCTATTTGACCCATATGCTTCTTTAGATTACGGGTAGCCAACTGCTGATTTTTCAAATCTGATGCCATCCTCGCCTGATTCTCTGCCAATTGGGTCGGCGTAGCTATAATTTTCTACAACATCTGCTCAATGTTATTGTTGCTTGACTATCCACCATTATGACTGTTGTGTTGCTGATATTGCTGCTGCTGAGGTTGCTGGTAGCTTTGACTCTAATTTCCACCCCAATAAAAATTTGGGCGGCTCTACCAATTCTTGTTGTAGTTGTTCCCAAAATTTGGATTATTTCTCTTAACATTCCCAACAAAATTGACCGATTCAGGATTGGCCCCGCAAGATTCTGCATTGTGCCCATTATTACCACAGATTTCACACCAACTAGGAGCCTGCTGAACTGCATTCACGTATCCCTGCGGTTGATTCATACTCAGTTTATTGAATTAAGTCATCATCTGATGTTGAAATGATGCTAGTTGTGCCGCCAAGGAATTGACACCATCCACCTCTATCAGCCTTGTTGCTCTCATACCTGCCCCTCTCGATGAATCGTTGTGCCACTATGGATTTCCCTGAGCAATCCTTTTCAATAAAGTGTACAACTCGTCATATGTCTTTTCCAGTGCTCGCCCACCCAATGCAGAGTCTAGTAAGATTTTGGTGTGTGGGTCTAGACTCTTCACAAAGGTATGGGCTAGCACCTCATTGTACTTCTGGTGATGGGGGAAGTCTCTCAACAGTGACTTGAATCTTTCCGAAGGCAAATACAAGTTCTCCTCCAGCGTCTACTTGAAGCTTAATATTTCACTCCTAAGCTTGGCAGTCTTGCCTAAAGGGAAGAATCTGATCAGGAACTTCTTTGCTAAGTCATCCCAATAAGTTATGGAATTAGGTGGCTCAGCCTTCAACCACTTCTTTTCCTCTCCCAACAATGAAAATGGGAAGAGTGTGAGTCGGACATAATCAGTTGACACTCCAGTGGGGACGAAAGTGTCACTGATCTCCAAGAAGTTCTGTAAGTGCTGTTGTGGGTCCTCATGAGTCATCCCAGTGAACTGGTCACTCGAATGTAACTGCTGCACCATGTTCTATTTCAGCTAAAAGTTCCCTCCATGCTCCAGTGTTCGGATACTGGAGGTCACATTCGTCACTAGTGGAATTTCCACTTCGCGAATGAGTCGGGCTGCCATTTGTTCAGGTAACAACTCTGCTTGCCCAAGTGGTGGATGTTGTTGCAACTGCTCTTGTAATATTTTCAACTTTCGCTCTAGATCTTCCCTCCTGAGCAAATGCAGTTGGCATTCAGGTTCCAACAATGGTTCCACCAGCTCTCTATTCCTTGCCATCTTTACAAGGACAACCTTTCACCTAAAATATAGCAGACTAACACCAAGTTTTTCAACACTTAAGGAAATTAAAGATCACACAAAAATAGAAAAATTCACTAAACATCGCTAGTCCCCCGCAATGGCGCCAAAAACTTGTTGTGCTGTAGCGCACTCGCAAGCGTACACAGTCCTACAAGTAATACAGTGACCCTTTTTAAGAGCTGGATGTCGAACCCACAGGGACTGGACCAATTCAGAAAATTATCAAGTTCATGTGTTAAAATTAACCTTCACAAGTGTTGATTATAGAAATTTTGGGAAATTCTAATTAATTCAAGGGGTGATCACAAAATACTTGAGAAACAATACATGAAGCAACTAGAGTTAAGACATAATAATCATGCAATGCTACAATTCACAGTGGTTCAAGTATGAAAACTTCAGTTGTTGTCTCACATGATTAAATTGCTATGTTCATAGTCTTTCGAGCCTCTAAACACGACAAACTAGTCTCACACCTACATCACTGAGCGGGGATGTGACGTCCTAATTCATGAGCAATTTAATTAAATGGATGTGGTTTACAGAATTATTGCCCTTGATTATGGATTTCATATCTCTAATCATTTACCCGGATTCGCGATTAGGATTCACTGAAATGGCATGCGCTTGGCACGCGCAGATGCCTATGGTGACACGCTGCTAGACCTGCAGCTTCCTTGTCGTGGCACGCTGCCCAGCCCGCAAATTGTGCTATGTGGCACACTGCCCTTGCCGACAGTCCCTCTCTTGCACTATCTTCATTCGATCTTCCACCAATTCTTTTCCATGCTTCTCCCTTGTTCCTTGAACATTATTTTTAGCCTCATCCTTGGCATATTATACCTACAAAATAAAGGCTAATCACATTGGTTAATTTATGCACATAAATAATAAAAATCACATGATAATATAATTAATTAGATTGATAGACCTGACTAAAATAAGTTATAAAATAGCACTAGGGCACGTAATTATGCCAATGATCAGTCGGTAATCCAATTATAGCTCGACAGTTAGACAGAAATTGCCTTATCATGAAACTTCATAGAATCACCTCAACCGACCTAGTGGAGTAAGATATGACCAATTTTGTTGTCATATTTGGTATGGATTGATTACGTGTATATTATGCCTTAGTAAATTGTAGAATATGTATGGTAGAGTTCCGATTTCAGGATAAGCCAATCCTAGAGTGGAAGGGTAGTTCAACGGTGCCTGACTTTGTCTTCTATCTTAACGCTAGAAAGATAATCTCTAAGGGTTGTGCGTACCATCTAGTTTGGGTTCAGGATTCTACGTCCGAGACCCTGACTCTCCAGTTAGTTCTAGTAGTATGTGAGTATCCAGAGGTATTTCCAGATGATTTACTAGGAGTCCCACCCGAGTGGGAGATTGACTTTAGTATTAACCTTCTTCCCCATATGCAGCCCATATTTATTCCTCCTTATCAAATGGCCCCAGTCGAGATAAAAGAGTTAAAGGAGCAGTTGAGAGATCTCCTGGTTAAAGGGTTTATCCAGCCTAGTAAGTCCCCATAGGGTGCACTAGTTCTATTTATTCAAAAGAAAGATGGCTCTCTTTGAATGTGCATTGATTGTCGGCAGTTGAACAAGGTCACAATAAAGAATAAGTATCTCCTCCGTAGGTTCGGTTATCACCAGGTCGGAGTTAGGGAGAGTGACATCCCAAAGATAGCCTTCAGGACTCGATATGGTCACTATGAGTTCAAGTTATGTCTTATGGACTGACGAATGACCCTGCAACTTTTATGGACTTGATGAATGGGGTGTTCAAATAATATTTGGACATTTTCCTGATTGTCTTCATAGATGATATTCTCATTTACTCACGGAGCAAGGAGGAACATGTCGTTCACTTGAGGGTTGTATTACAGACTCTTAAAGGCCATCAGTTGTTCGCTATGTTTAGCAAGTGAAAGTTTTGGCATGACTCCATGGCATTCTTCGGTCATGTGGTGTCCAGTAAGGGTGTGTAGGTGGACTTTCAAAAGATAGAGGCCGTGAAGAATATGCCTAGACCAGTTACTCCTATGGCTATTAGGAGTATTTTGGATTTAGTTGGTTATTATCGGATGTTTATAGAGGGCTTCTCCTACATTGCAAAACCATTGAGTAAGCTAACTCGGAAAAAGGCCAAGTTTTAGTGGTCCGACGCTTGTTAGAAAAGATTCTAGGGGTTGAAGACTCGACTCACTTCAGTCCTAGTTTTGACTTTACTCGAGGGTACCAATGGTTTTGTGGTGTCTTTCGATGCTTCGAGCATCTACCTTGAGTGTGTATTGATGCAGCGGGGCAAGGTTATTGCATATGCTTACCATCTTAAGACCCATGAGAAGAATTGTCCAACTCATGACCTCGAGTTGGCGGTGGTGGTTTTTGCCTTGAAGATTTGGAGGCATTATTTGTATGGAGTACATGTGGATGTATTCACGGATCACAAGAGCATACAGTATATGTTCACTCAAAAGGATTTGAACTTTTTACAAAGAAGATGGCTAGAGCTTCTCAAGGATTATGATATGTGTGTCCTATATCATCCAGGCAAGGCTAATGTGGTGGCAGATGCCCTTAATAGATTGTTTATGGGGAGCGTCTCCCACGTTGAGGATGGGAGAAAGGAATTGGTGGTGGATGTGCATCGGCTTACACGATTAGGGGTTTGCCTTGTTGACTCAGCAAATGGTGGTGTCATTGTCTGGAATGGGTCTGAATTTTCGTTGGTAACTAAGGTCAACGCTAGGCAAGATAAACACCTTAATCTAGTAAAGTTGAAGGAAGCGGTTCAAAATCAGAGGGTGGAGGTCTTCTCCCAAGGAGTAGATGGTGCACTTCGATATTAGGGTCGTTTTGTGATTTGAGTGTTGATGATTTGAGAGAATGAGTGTTTCATGTTGCTCATGGTTCCTGATATTCTATCCATCTAGGTTCCACCAAGATGTACCGTGACCTACAAGAGGTCTATTGGTGGAATGTCATGAAGAAGGACATAGCGGAGTTTGTGGATAAGTGTCCGAACTATCATCAAGTGAAGGTGGGGCATCAGAGACCTGGAGTATGCTACAAGACATCAACATTCCCATTTGGAAGTGGGAAGAGATCAATATGGACTTTATCACAGGATTTCCTCATACATGCCGGCAATACAACTCCATATTAGTGGACAGGTTGACCAAAGCAACATATTTCTTACTAGTCAAAACCAAAGATTCAACTGAGGATTATACTAGATTGTACATTTGAAAGTTGGTTTGGTTGCATGGGGTTCCTTTTTCCATCATATCGGATAGGGGTACCCAGTTCACCTCCCTGTTTTGTAGGTCATTTTAGAAGGGCCTTGGTACTCAGGGGAAGCTTAGCATGGCTTTTCATCCACAGACAAATGGTCAGTCCTAGCGGACCATTCAGACTCTTGGGGATATGTTTAGAGCATTCGTGATTGATTTTTAGGGTGGATGGGATGATCACTTGCCTCTCATCGAGTTTGTCTATAATAACAGTTACCACTCCAGTATTCAGATGGCTTTGTTTAAGGCTCTCTATGGGCGGAGTTGTAGATCGCCTATTGGTTAGTTTGAGGTAGGTGAGGCTATGTTGATAGGGCCGAACTCAGTTCATGAGGCCATGGAGATTCAGCTTATCATAGAAAGGCTGAAAATAGCTCAGGTTTGATAGAAACTTATGCGGATGTGAGAGGGAGAGAACTTGAGTTTGAGGTTGACGATTGGATATTTCTAAAGGTGAGTCCCATGAAGGGAGTTATGAGTTTGGAAAAGAAGGGGGAAAGCTCAGTCCCCGATATGTTAGGCCATACAGGATTGTGAGACATGTTGGCATGGTGGCCTATGAATTGGAGCTACTAGCGGAGTTATCTTCTATGCATCCGGTGTTCCATGTTTCCTTGTTGAAGAAATGCATCAGTGATCCAAACTTTGTTGTTCTGGTAGAGAAAATTGGGGTGAAGGATAGCCTTAAATATAAGGAGGTTTTGATTGAGATCCTTGATTGTCAGGTTCGAAAGTTGAGGAACAAGGAGGTAGCTTTAGTAAAGGTTTTATGGAGGAATCAGCTTATTGTGGGAGCTACATGGAAAGCCAAAGTAGATGCGATGGCTAGATACCCGCATTTATTCCCTTCTGATCCCATTCCATCTTGGGTATAAATTTCATCCTTAAAACTCTATTCAATTTCATGTAAAGATTATGTCTCTAAGTTCCTTTCATGTCTTAGCGTACATGTGTGTTTCATTAGTTCAGTTCAGTCAAATAATTTAATACGGAGTCAGTCACTCAGTCTGTTTTCAGCTTTAATCATTCAGTTTTGGAATTGTACTTCTTTTCACTAGCCTTCCAATGTGCTTAAGTCAACATTTGAGGATAAATGCTCCCAAAGGGGAGATATTCAAACACACATAACGCTCAAACCATACCTCCACAGAAGTATGAAGCGGACGTTGTCAATAAAGAATCCAACTAGAGGTTAGGGTTGAAACCACAGGGAATATGGAAGAGCTAGACTAAATTAGGTAAGTGAACTTGTTAGGTAGTTACTCAAGATAAGGGGGGTTCTAAAGAAAATAATAATTAAAAACACAGTTAAAACTTTATTTGAAATCAAGAATGAAAGATAACTAGGGTTTTATGTTCCCCAGGGGTTCATAACTACTTCAGGTATACATATGTGATCATCACCAATGCTTACTTGTAGAACTGATAACTTAGTTTCATTCAAATGACTTGTTCGTCCTTATTAAATGACTATACTCAATCACCGGTCAGGTCTCATAAGTGATTGCAAATTAACTATTATCACTATGTCCCAAATTTAACTATCCTACGACCACAGCTCAAGTTAATACAATGATCATCAAGATCAAGGCTTAGTTTTAATTCTCTTTTCCTAACCTCTACCTCTCTAGGCTCAAGAAAGTAAAGAATTGGAATGTCCTAACATTGTACACCGTTAAGAAATGTTTAAGCATTAAGAGAGTACAATACAAGTGTTTTGCATTGGTTTTGAATCACTTTTATGTAACACTAGCTTGTTAATCCACCATAGTTCCCACAACCCTAGATATGGAGGTTTTACCCTCTCATAGTTGCAAGATTGTGATTTGCATTCATATTTAAATACATAAATCTATACTTACAATTATGGATGAGAAAAAGCCTTCTTTGTATTAATAGGCAAAATCCTCAAGAACAAGATGAAGATCAAAAGAAAACAAAGAAAAGGTTGATAACAAGTTGAACAACTCAATTCTCACATCTAAGTATCCTTAACTTCATAGCTAATCAATTATAATCACTCCTAATAACCTATCTTATTGAAATAAAACATAAAACGTATTTATACAGATATAAGAATCATTTTCCTAGGCTAACAGGGTGTATTTCCATAACTAAAGCCTCCTGCATCATGACTTGTTCTACGACTCGTAGCAGGTAGGTACGGGTCGTACTTGCTTCCCGTATGTCATGGGCTGGCTAAAATTTGGCTAAGTGTTGGACCTTGGTACGACTTGTACATGCTTCCCACGAGTCGTACTGATCTTACGTGGCTTGACTTTGAGACTTTGAAATTTTTTTGAAGTTCATCACGAGTGCATTGTTACGACTCGTACCTTGATGCCACAACTCGTACCTTGATGCCACAACTCGTACTGTCTATCCGTAGCAAGAGTCAACCTCTTGCGCAAATCTTTTGAATCTTCCCATGACTTCTTCACTATGGCTTGTACAAGCTTTTTACGACTCGTATTGAGAGTCGTAGGATGCACCTCTGCATCCTTAGCCTTCTGAAACTTCTCACGACCAGCAGTATGACTCGTAGCACCTTCCTACGGCTCGTATTGAGGACTATGAGTTAAGCCTATTTTCTGCACTTTCAGGCTATCTTTTGCACATTTTTGCTGCAACACCTATTTATCCTGTAACCAAAGAAAAAGTTCCTTATATCCATATAAATATACCTAAATCCATGCTATTTTCTTAGTTTTGAGCGTCGAAAGTGTTGTAAACTCACAGCACATGAAGACCCTCAACTTAAGACTTTTGCATGTCCTCAAGCAATGAAAAATAAAAACTAAATACGATGATCAACTAGAAAATAAACCTAGGATACTACAGCCAATACTCAACAAAACATTCACTATACATTCAACAATTTTCTGACCCTTTTTCATGAACCAACATCAGCTAATGTACCATAAGCAACCACAAAACATGATAAATAGGGATCAAGACATGTCATCTAGCTATCAACGGGCAACCAAGTCATCACCAATGTTTTTCACACAGACCAATGGTAAAAGTAAACATAATCCATGTACCCTCACAACAAATGAAGTCCCCACTCACATATATACTGTCAAATATTACATGGGACTAAACAAGCAAGGCACTCACTCTCACAATGAAGTTTCAAATATTATGTATCAGATATCATAGGCTTGCCCTTATTTTCTCTGTTTCGGTTTATCAGATGGTCGGATTAGGATCACTATAGGAATTGATGTGGCTTGTAATGTAGGCTTTAGGGATGGACATGATAAATATGAAAGATTTTATAAGTGACTATCCCTTCCTTGGCACTACATACGTTGGCTACACCATTCACCTATTTCACCCTTTATGCTTTTCATTCCTTTTCTTCCCTTTTCATCTCCTTCATGTACATTTGTTTGGGTGTGGTGTATTTTCAACTTTTTCCAAAAAATATTTTTTTTCTTTTAAATTTTCTTTTTCAAGATTTTCAAATTTTTTCATCACTTTTTTCTTTCTTTCACACCACACCTCATTTTTAACCTTTTCTCTTTTCTCTCCTTTTTTCTCGTTCCCATCATTTATGCACCCCTACTCTAGCCACCCTCAACGTAGGCATTTTGCCTATGTTGAGGTTCACAAGATCCAAGGAAGGACCAGGGCCAAAACAGGTTCATTATAAATAAAAATGATCTATTAAAGGCTAAAAATTGGGGTCAAGGGAATCATATGATTTTGATAGAGTTATTTAGGATAAAAATGAGCTTAACAAAAATGGCCTATGATCATATCCTAACCAACCATCCTTAGTCTATGCAAAGACCAACCAGGCAAGGTCTAAATCTTCAACACAATGCTAAACTAAGTACTACACCTCACTCACTCATGGTACATGGCTTATATTCACCTCACCTGTATGGTTTACATGTGGCTTAAAAGGACTCCTCATGCTAATAAACTAAATGACATCAAAAGATCCACAGAAATCATGCATGCAGCCACAAATACATAGTTATTGCATCAAAAGATTTTAAAAAAGGTCAATGTTTTTAAAAAAATCAAAACTTGTGCATTTTCATTGGATGATACTCCTAAGTATTTACTAATTATACAAAAATCACAAAATAAAAATAAAAATCCTAAACATACTGGTTCTACTACATAGCATGTCTGAGGGAAAAGAAACACGACAAAAAAAACCTCGGACGAATCAAAAACTCCAAAAATCACAAGTACACAGGTACACCTCCTCCCATTTTTGAAAATTAATCTTCATCCCCCAAGCATGAAATATAAAATCATACGGAAAGGAACATACATGAGGCTACTCAGACTTCGCCAATCATGGGTTGCCTCCCATGAAGCGCCTGATTTAATATCGCAGCACGATGCAGGTGGTCCGGTTACTCAGACTTCACCAAGCCACCACTTGGGTTTCCTCTCAAGAAGCACCTGATTTAACATTGCGGCACGACGCAAGTCTCTTAACTACTCAGAATTCATCAATTGACTCATATTCATCCTCTAGTGCTGAGATTACACTGTATTCCATAGGTTGCTGCATTGTCCAGCAGATGTTAAAAGTGACCTCTTCTTTGTTTAATCTGAACTTCAGCTGGCCAACCTCCACATCTACTAAGGCCCTCCCAGTCACAAGAAATGGTCACCCAAGAATGATGGGGACCTCATAATCAACCTCGCAATCAAGAATCACGAAGTCTGCTGGGAATATGAATTTGTCCACGTTGACCAGTACATCGAACAGGATCCCCACTGGCTTCTTTCTCAGTTCTATTAGCCACTAGTAGCCGCATAGTGGTCGGTGTGAGGGCTCCTAATCCCAATTTCTTGAATAAAGTCATGGGCATCAGGTTGATCCTTGCTCCCAGATCACAAAGTGCCCTTGCGAACTCCATATTGCGAATGGTGTACGATATAATGAAAGAACCTGGGTGTTCCTTCTTTTGAGCCAGAACCCTTATAGCTATGGCGCTATACTGATGTACATTGTCTACCGGCTCATAGCTTACAGACCTCTTCTTCGTCACCAAGTCCTTCATAAACTTAGTATATGCTAGCATTTGTTCCAATGCCTCTACCAATAGTATGCTCACAGATAGATTCTTAAGCATCGAAAGGAAATTCTAGAACTTACCATTATCTTCCTTTTTCTTCTTTCTTTGAGGGAACGGTGGTGGTGGTCGCAGGATAGATTTGTGCACTTGAGTTGCTCCTTAATCAATGTTAGGTTCTTTCTCCTCTACCGGGGCTTCTAGCAACTCAACACTCTCTATCTCAGCACTCTTATCACTTTCCTTAATAATTCTCTCTTTCTTCTGTTCAACTACAACCGAAAAAGGGGGGTCAACTGTGGTCTTACCCCTCCTAGTCATCACCGCCATGTAGTGGCCATCATTCTTTGGGTTCTGGACAGTGTTGCTAGGTAGTGTACCCTTTTGTATAGGGTTCAGTAATGCTGATAGTTGCCCAAGCTGCTACTCAATTTGCATGATGGCGGTTGAATGAGATTCCACTCTCTAAGCTACATATGATATGTCACCACGGATCTCCTTCAATTGCTCATCAGTGGACCTCACCTTCTTTAGCATCTTGGCCATTATGCTCTCTAATTTTGACTACCCTGCCTCCCTCTCTCTTGCATTGGGAGGAACATAAACTCCAGCCCGGTCAATTTGGTACCCATCATTTCTTCTCCATTCTCCATCGCGCTCATGACCACGGCTCCTATCTTTGTACCCATTTTGGTTGTATTTGTCTTTGTATTGGTTTTGACCTTGGTTTCCAGAACATTGGCGAAAATATTCTTGTCCAGACACTTAGGCGTTGGCTCGAAAACCCGCCACTTTGTTATCCAAGAAATTTGCCTCTTCCTCAGAATCAGAGTGATCAGCTCCCAGCTCCATTCCTTGTGTCCCCACTACATTTACATTTTTGACTCCTTCTCCCATGATGTGCTTTGTAAGAAAATCCAACGATGTGCACATGTGAGCCAACTCTTGGTCACGTTCTTCTTCCTTCCTACGTTGGTCTACAGTCAAACTAACAGCATATGTACCGACCACTACATCAGCCTTCCTTGTATGCCATGCCCTGTTTGTCTTAGTCACCCTGTCAAGGATTATAAGCTTTCTCCCAAGTGTGACTCATTAATGCTCCTCCTACCACCGTGTCTACAACAACTTTTGTGCTATTATTTAAAGACCTGTAAAAAAATTCCAACAAACTGTCATCTGGGATTTTATGGTTCGGGCACTTTGTCAACTTCTTCTTGAACCTTAGCCAGGTTTCATGAAGTGCCTCTATCTCGAGTTTTCAAAAATTGTAGATCTCATCCTTTACCTGCAGCATTATGGAGGGGGAAAAGAAGCTCTCCAAGAAGTCCTTCTTGAGTTCCCTCCAGTTAGTTATGGAGTCGTTGGGCAACTCCGATAACCATAAAGTGGCTACCCCTGATAGAGAGAAGGGGAAAAGTTTGAGCTAAATGGCATCTTGGCTAACTCTGAGCAACCTGTATGCCTTGTATATCCCAATGAAGTTCATCAAGTGCATGGTGGCGTCATCCGCAATGTGGCCACTGAACACCACTTTCATGTTTAACAATTGAATCATGGTGCTCGTGATATCAAATTTAGCCCCAGCAGGCAGTGTTGGTGGCACAATTGCTCCAGTTGATCCAACTTCACCAAAGTCTGGGTCCCCATCCTCGAAGAACTGAGGGGCAAGTCTATAACCTATGTTTCCCCTCCCATGTTGACCAGCATTAATTAGCTCTTCTTTAACATCTTCCGCATCCTAAAGTGCATCTTGCAGAGCTAGCTCAGCTTGCCTAGCTTCTTCATCTATGCGGGCATCTCTTTGTTCCTGGTTCTCCATCCTGTGCAGTGTTCGTTCAATTTCTAGGTTCAATGAAATTAAGGGATCTCCACTACTCCGAGTACTTGGCATTCACCAAGAGATATCCTGTGGGTATAAAAAACAAATAAAAATGTAATTAAGGAAGTAACTACTAAAAACGTCAAATACAAGAAAATAATCAAGTCTTAGTTGTATTCCCCGACAACGATGCCACTTTTTGATACGCTCAAACCATCCTCCTCCGAAGTATGAAGAAGACATTGTCAATAAAGAACCCAACTAGAGGTTGGGGTTGATCCCACAGAGAATATGGAAAAGATAGGACTAAAGCCAGTAAGTGAACTTGTTAGGTAATTACTCCAAATAGGGGGGTTCTAAAGAAAACAATAATTAAAAGCATAGTTAAAACTTTAGCTGAAAGAGGTGGAACCAGAAAGGCCACCTCAACAATCGGGAGCAGCAGAAGTCGAGAGGGAGCAAAGTACTGAAAGGGGGAAGACTAAGGAAGCTGAATCAGAAAGACCACCCCCGTTCCCTCAACGATTAAAGAAACACAAAGAGGAGGCGTGTTTCAAGAAATTCATGGAGGTGCTGAAACAGGTACATGTTAACTTACCTCTTGTTGATGTTTTGCAGGGAGTGCCGAAATATGCTAAGTATATAAAGGACATCATGGCAAACAAAAGTCGGTTGACTGAGTTTGCTACGGTGGCTCTAACGGAGGAGTGCACTTCCGGGATTCAAAACCGACTGCCCACAAAGCTCAAAGACCCTGCGAGATTTAGTATACAGATTACCATTGGGCAGAGCATCCGAGCTCGTGGATTGTGTGATTTGGGAGCGAGCATAAATTTGATGCCATCATCGGTATTCAAAAAGCTGGGTCTAGGGAGTCCTAGACCCACAACAGTAATCTTGCAGTTGGCAGATCGGTCCTTAGCCAGACCTGATGGCATTGTGGAGGATGTTCTGGTGCAAGTTGGCTCCCTGATTTTCCCGGTAGATTTTATCGTGCTGGATTTTGAACTAGATGTGGAAGTCCCATTTATTTTGGGACGTCCTTTCTTGGCGACCAGGAAAGCACTAATTGACGTAGCTGCGGGGCAGCTAACAATGCGAGCACACGACAAGGTGGAGGTGTTCGATGTGTACAAGGCACCCAAGCTCCTGATGGTGCACGAAGAACTCTCGGTGATCAATGTGATTGATCAAGGCGATAATGAGCAGATTAAGGATTCATGAGAGTTATTGGGAAAACCACCGAAATGGTGTAAGCACTACTGGGGGGAGGACGGTGATAGAGAGAAATCGTCCATCACCCTAGAGGACAACTGAGCTTAACGACGTCGAGCCGCGACGGTAAACCAGGCGTCGCACTGGAGGCAACCCGTGAAAAATTCTTCTCTTTGTAAAGTCTGAATAGATTTTTCTTTTTCTTCTTCTTGATTTACTACAAAATTTTTAGTTTTATTTTTGTTTTTATTTTTATTTAGAGTGAAACCTATAATTCTAACCAATTTCGTGTAGTGAGATGAATTTCAGGTCAAACGGAGGAAAATATGCACTGAATCGCAAAGGAAAATTCAAGGTATGAAAATTAATAAAAAGTGGAAAAACAGTGAGCTAGGGCGAAAGATCCGTGTCACAGAGGAGGACCTCCGCGTTACCCTCCATGACACGTTGAGGTATAAATCCAGAACAGGCTCGCGACAGCTCCATGTCACGGAGGCAGTGCACCGCAATGCACTCCGTGACATGTTGCCGTGGATATCGCGACGGGTCACATCGGGTCCCCGGGTGACCCGCGCGATTTTCCCACTTTTAAACCCCGAAACCCCCTCATTTTTCCTTATTTTTCAATCACTCCGCGACCAAACTCCCTAAAATTCATCTCTCTTCAATGTGACATGGAATAGGCCAAGAAAATCATTGAGTTTTCTTCAATTCTTCAACTTCAAGGTATGTTCTTCGATTTCATCTTATTTCTTGTCGATTTTCTTCAATATTGAGCATGTGAGGTGAGCTAAGTTTGCCCTAAGTAGAAATTAATCATGAATTCAATTGAATTGTTGTTGATGAATGTTCGGAATATTATTATGGTTGCTTGAACTTGTTAATTGCATAATTTAATCGAATTTTCTTGATACTATCATTTCTAGGGCTTGTTTTTGAATTTGAAGTGGAAAATGTAGTGAACTTGTTAAATTCATGCCGGGATGTACATGTTGAGTGAGATGAGTCGATGTGCTAGTTGTTATCATGTTAAAAGACCGACAGATTCTCGGGTTAGGGGAATATTGAAATTTGCAAGAATTGGGTTGGTTGTATAGGTTCGTGTAGATAAATTCTTGTTGTTGTTTTCGTTTCTTTTTTTTCTTGCTAAGTGCGATGGATTAAAAGGTTATCGATGGTAATGATTGTTGTTAGCTGTACGAAGTCTGAGTAGTACATAGTATATATACCGTCGAATTCTTCGTATGCACTAAGCATGTTTGTATAGTTGGTTGTTTATTTATGCAAATAAGCATGATCTTGCCGGTATGTTGTAACTGTAGCTACAGACTAAGTGTGGGGTAGCCTAGCTTAACCCGACCTTAGTCGAAGTTAATATTCATTGGCTTAACATTGATCTTGTCTACTTGGGTTGACAGTAAAATGGCAAGCAGGCAAGAAAAAGGGAAAGGCGCATCAACATCTGGCGCCGGAAGAAAGCGAATCAGACTGGGCACAGCAGTCCCAGCAGCACCAGCGGTTCCACGCAGCCAACGCCGCCAATATGGAACCAAATGGGTGACAGATGAGGGGAATAAGTGGTACGTAAAGCACAAAGAAAACAAGTACTTCCCCGAGAAACATATCGCATGGGAACCATTGGCACAGGAGTTCCCTAGGATTGTCCACCGGATCGAGGCAGCTGGGCTCAACTTCATCTTTGAAGAGCCCAAGGAATGTAACTTGCACCTGATTTGGGAATTCTATGCCAATTGGAACCCGACCCTAAGAAGTCACACCATAAAAATCAGAGGGCAAATAGTCACATTTGAGCCCCACCACCTCAATGCTATCATAGGGGCGCGGGACACAGACGCCCACGTGCTTCGACAGTTGAACATTACTCCACCGTATGCGTACATCAGACGCATATTGTGTGGGACCCGATCGACAGCTAGATGGAGCAGACACAAAGAGAGGGGCTACCATCAGACTTTGCCCTATTCCAGATGAACAGGGAAGCTAGAATATGGCTAAAGATCGTCTGTTCCTGCCTAATCCCGGGGGTACATATGACAGATGTAACTCGGGATCGTGTATGCCTGGTGTACGCCCTGATGAAAGGGCTGGAGATCAACATGGGGGCGGTGATTATCTCCGCCATAAAGAGAGCCCGGTTGCATTAGGGGCACAGGTACGGCTTTGGTGGACTACTCACCACCTTCCTCAAGGGCCTAGATGTTGAGGAAGAGGCCCTTGATTATATGCCGCAGATGGAGCGGCGGGCCTTAGATGTTACTAAAACTAAGGCACCCGACACCACCCACGGGCCAGTGCTTACACTTGGCGAGCGACATGCTCGTGATGATCAGTATATGGCTCGCATGTATGGGATGCAGATGCTCCAGCTGAGGATAGGCGGGAGGCCGGCGACAGAGGAGGAGCTATGGCAGCTCGAGCTAGACTACCCCTTCGGCGAGAACGCCAGGGCTCTATGCCGAGTGGGGCCAGCATTTGTAGAGCCCACGGATGATGATGTCCCCACAGACGAGGAGACACATCAGGAGGACTCCGATGTGGAGTCCGATGATGACGACGGGGGTGATTCAGACATGGTAGATGAAGCAGCAGCACCTGATGGAGAAGTGGAGTACTTTGATTGATCAGGGAGTTCCACCACCCGATTTTTGTGCTATTTAAATTTTTGTGAACACTGGGGACAGTGTTCAAGCTAAGTGTGGGGTGGGAGTAGTTAGGTGCTGGTTGTGCTGTTATGTATGTATGCTCTAATCTGTTGTCGTGCCTGTGAAATTTTGTTGTTCTCTGTGATTTGTGAATTGTTAAGTTGTTGTTCTGTATTGTAAATTTATGTGAAATTGACGTATGTTGCTGAATGTTGCTAGCTGATTTTGTACATATTTTTTTTATCGAAATGATCGATATTTTAAAATTATTTTGTACATATTTTTGTTATCGAAATGATCGATATTTTTAAAATATTTTTTCAATTCTTGGGTTTCTCGGCGTTTGTTTTTGGTTCTTTTACCGAGAATGGTCCCATTGAACCGAAGTCATAGTAGTGACTGTTCCCTATGATGGATGGATGACATCCGTCTTAAGGGAAATGCAGTCGTTAGGAGTAGGTTTTTTTTCAATTATTTTTCAGTTATTTTCTTTTGTGGGTTGCATCCCAAAACCTGGAGTTACTTTATGGTTGCGAAATTCTGGTTGCGTGTTGTACATGATATTTAAAATGCAAAGGTGATTCATCTGAGAGCATGAAACTTTGTAAATATGTTGAGATACCTAGGCCATAGAGTTCGATTCAGTGTGATTGAGGCTTAATGTTTGAATTCCTGTAATTAGCTGATTGAAGAGTCTGTGAATACATCTTGAATTGAGCATGTGCAATAAGTGTGAAGTGAGGTGTTGTTATTCCGTGCTATTGTGAAGTGTCTAGAACTTGCTTGGTGTGTGTACAAAACGAAATGAAGGAGGTGTATTGTAGGAGAGGATGTAGGCATTTCTTTGTTTTAACCGAAAGTTTCTATTTTTCATTGTCGTACCCACCTTGATTGTATACCCTAGTCAGCCCGTTGAGCCTTTAACCTATTATTTTTTTCTTTTGTCAAAAAGTGTAAACCGAGCTAATCCTTTCTTTTCATTAGCCGTAAAGTCTATACAAAACTCTTAAGCGCTTAAGAAGAGAAAATCATTTTCCCAAAGTGTCAAAGAGTGAGAATAGTGAAAAGAAAAGAAAAGACGAGTGCTGGAAGAAAAGAAAAGGTTGAAGGTGCACTTGTTATAAATAAACTATAATGAAGGTGCATGAATAACCTTTGTTGTTGTGTCAAGTGTGCTTAATAAGATGGGCTAAACTAAAGAAAAACGTCGAGAATGGGAGGATGAAAAAGAAAAAAAGAAACAATGTTCATGAGTTGATGGGATGTGTTGAAAAGGCGCTTAAGGATGCTAGTTGCTATTATTGGCTAACCCAATATTTACTAGTTTCGTAGCTTCCATTACAACCAGTTAAAGTCCTACGTGATCTTACATCGCACTTCTTTATATTAGTGGAGTAATACGCTAAGGGCAAGCTTATGGGTCATGACATGATGCATGTGAATTCTTTTGGGAGAGAGAGCGAAATTGTGTTTACATGCCCCTGCTTAAAATTTTGTGAGTCATATGAACAAAAATGGGAAGACTCTCTTGTGTTGTGAGGGCACATGCTTGATGAGAGATTAATTTTCGTGTCGGATATCTTGATCAGCTGATTTGCATGAGTTTGCCAATATCGAGAGTCGATTCTTAAGTCTAGGAGGTCTTGATGTATTGAAGGTCATTGCATTGATAGGACTGTTATACCCCTAGAATTCCCGGCACCTAGACGACCTATTCGCATATTGGTTAAGCATATTAGAAGGGCCATACGTGCTAGAAAAAGGCCGGGAAGAAGATCGGACGAGAAACCCGTCCAACCACCGCGGGAGGAGCCGAGGCAGAGCCCCTCCGCGATGGCAGCGTGTCACGGAGGTGAGGCCTTCGCGATGGCTCCGTGACACGTTGCCCAGGTTCAGACTCAAGTATATAAGCCCCACTTCGGTTTAATTTCATTTAAAACCTTTAAAAATTTTCAGAAAAACATAGGGTATGGCAGAGGGGAGTAAGAACAAAGGAAATTAAATAATTTTTGTCCGATTACGCTGCTAAACGCTGCCCAAATTCAAATTAACCCCAGGTACTGAGGTATTTAGCAGCAGAGAGCATTCCTACGGATTTAGTTTCGTGAAATACGGCCGACGAATCGGCGAGCCGCCGAACTAAGGTAAGTAGAATTGCTCTAAATTAATGTCTATGTGTTCCTAGCTGAGAAGTGAATATTTCTCCCTTCTGGACCGCTGAAAAATAACGAGTTTTCGACCGTTTTCCGAAAGGTTAAAGTTGGGATAAATATATATATCAAAAGTGACAATTTCTCCCGAATATTAATGTATTTAGTTCTAATTGACGTGTATATGAATGTAGTTGGGAGAAACAGCAGAAGTACCGACGGAACTCACATCGGTCAGTCGGGTACTCAGAAACCAGGTATGTAAAGTTATTCTTTCGGCAAGCCAGGAAGTACAGTTTAGAAAGTAAATAGAATAAAGGCTATTAACCGATACCCAACGTACAGGAACGTTTTTAGTACAAATTCCAGCAAGCATGCTAGTATATTATTACGTATCATGCGATAATCCGAATAATAGATATTTAGACAATATGTATTTCATCTGTTGAGATTGTATCCAGTAGTAGATGGTACATTTTATGTTATTGAGCTAAATCCAGATATAATCAGATAGACAGATAAAGGCCAGGTAGCAGTTAGTCCAGCAATCAGAAATAGTGTAAAACAGAATATAGTATCAGTTATTTAATACAAACTGGCCTTGAGATACAAGAAGAGAATATGGTTAGTATTCTTCATTGAGCATGCTTGCTGTGTATGTGTTTTGTATGTTGAGACTTGTTATGGAATGTGGGCACCCTTTAGCATCCCCACCGCCCCTGGGTTATAGCTGTGTCGATACCAGATTCAGATGCCGCCACTAGCTGGGCGATGCCGTCCGACTAAGGGACGATGATGGCCGACCACCATGATAATACGGTCCAGACCACCCTGCTTGCATGGGTAGTTCAGTTTACTCTGCGCAGAGCTAGCACACCCTGTTTACAAGGGCAGACCACTCTGTGTGCACATCTGTGCCCAGAGGCAGGAGTCTTCGGACTCAGACACAGTTTATTGTCAGAGGCCAAGGCCTGAGCTACATACCCAAGGGGGCCGGTAGGAGGAGCTCACAGTTATCAGATGAGTGGAGTGACTTGCTTTTGGTTGGTTTAGACCCGGGTAGGGGTAAATAGATTGCTTGCTTGGTTGGCACCTTCCGGCTTATGGGGGTCGGTCAGGTATTATGTGTACTATTATGTATATTGATATGTGTTATTAGATACTGATAGACAGTAGAACGACACATCATCAGGTACACTCAGTTAGTTACAGAATGTACAAACTCTCCCCAGTTATGCTCAGCTAGATAGACTCAGCTACTTCTTGCTTAAATGTCATGTTGTTGTTGCTATTCGTTTCAGTTGCATATTTCAGTTTGCTTTACATGCTCAGTACCTGTGGTACTGACGCCCAGCGGGGCGCTGTATTGCTTGCCTACAGGTACTCACGGACGAGGAGCCGATCCCTCGTGATTCCAGCCAGCCAGTGTGTCATCAGCTCCTGTTATCCGGAGTCTGATCCCCAGTGGTGTAGCTCCTTTTCTTTTGTTGTGCACTATGGGTAGGTCGGGGCCCTGTCCCGATCATTTCTATTAGTTTCTGACAGTATTCGTAGAGGCTTGCAGTCTGTATATATTCCCTGTGGTTACTTGAGCCGGTCGTGTGGGGTCGTGCAGTCTGCTGTAGTTGTTTGTATTTCAGTTTATGTTGGCCGTGTGAGGCCTTAGTTTAACAGTAGTGGTGACCTTGCCGGTCACGTAGTTTTACAGTAGTCTTGTGTTGAGTTACAGATAACTAGATAGCATGGTGGCCTTGTCGGCCCGCATAGGTTCCTTGTTACAAGTCTATTTCTGGTTAGCTGTTGTTACAGGTACAGATGGCTACAGGCCAGTTGGCCGGAGGCTGTATTTACAGCCGTTATATAGCCGGTTTGTTTCTTGAATAGAGCCAATGCCAAGCAAAGCACCAGATGTGCTCAGGCTGGACCATTTAGCAGTCTAGAGTCTAGCAGGCACCAGGTGCCGTCATACCCCCCAAGGTGGGGTGTGACAAACTTGGTATCAGAGCAGTTCGTATCCCAGGGAGTCTGCAAGCCGTGCTAAGTAGAGTCTTGTCTATGGATGTGTTGTGCACCACATACTATAGGCAGGAGGCTGCGAGGCATGTTAGGATTGTCACTCTTCTTTCTTATTCAATCGTGCTATAGAGCGGTACAGTATAGAGTTGACTTTTGAAACTCACCACCCTCTTTTCCTACAGATATTATGGAAGACCAGTGGCACCCAGCTACAGGTAGGAGATTGGATACAGCAGCGGGCGAAGGCACCAGTAGGATGCCTCAGTTACAGCCAGATTCCGCCCGGTCTGAGAGCAATACGGAGGCATCATCTCGGCCCTCCCAGCAGTCTCCGCCTCGCCAGACACCATTTGAGGCAGCACCGCCTCCCACAGCTCCTGCACCCACTTCATCTGATCAGGAGCTACGTAGTGCGGTGGTTATGTTGACTCAGATGCTAGCTGCTCAGCGTCAGCCAGCACCACCTACAGCAGCAGAATCCCTAGGTGGGCCAGGTAGTTCCAGGGTTAGAGAATTCTCGGCGTTGGGACCCCCTCAGTTTACTGGATCGGATTCAGCGGAGGACCCTCAGGACTTTTTGGACCAGATGTAGAGGATCTTTAGAGTCATGCACGTAACCCCAGCAGAATCAGTTGAGTTAGCAGTGTTCCGGTTACGGGATATTGCTGTTTTGTGGTACGAAAGTTGGGAGAGGTCTCGGGGAAGAGATGCAGCCCCTCCTACTTGGTCCAGCTTTTCAGAGGCCTTTCTGGACCACTACTTACCCCGGGAGGTCAGACAAGCCCGGATGGACCAGTTCTTACATTTAGAGCAGGGGGCTAGGAGCGTCCGTGAATATTCCTTACAATTCGACTCCTTAGCCCGCTATGCTCCATCATTTGTGGACACCATGTCGTCCAGAGTCCACCGCTTTATTATGGGCCTGAATCCAGAGTTCATAGAGACGTGCATGACAGCTACTTTGAGAGAGGACATGGACATAGCCAGGGTACAGGCCTTCGCACAGACAATTGAGGGCCTGAGGCAGCGGCAGCGGGGTGACAGACAGGCGACTTCAGAGCAGCGCCATAGAAGCAGACCCGGCAAGGTTCAGAGGGAAATTCCTAGGGGGCCGAGACCACGGTTTTCAGATAGGCCACCCAGATCTTTACCGCTGGTACAGCAGCAGAGGGGCAGGTTTATTCGTCGGAGTCAGTCGGAGTCCGGTAGCAGTTCACGGACAGTAGCCTCACCTCAGCAGCGGAGGGTAGAACAGAGTAGATTTGCATCTACCCCTTGTCCTATATGCCACCGACTACATTCTGGAGCCTCCAGGCAAGGCTTCCCAGGGTACTATTACTGTGGACAGGAAGGGCATTTAATGAGAGATTGTCCAGCCAGGGGACAGGGTAGTCAGGATGATCTGGATAGAGCGTCAGTAGGGCCACGAGTTCCAGCAGCCTCAGCAGGGCGCAGACCCCCCAGGTGTAGGAAATAGGGGCCGAGGTAGACCAGGAGCCTCTGGCTCAGGTGCAGGCCCCAGCCGTACCTATGCATTACCAGGGAGGCAGGATTCAGAGGCATCTCCCGACGTGGTCACAGGTATATTGATTATCTGCTCACACCCTGTTTATGTATTGATTGATCCAGGGTCTACCTTGTCATATATTACACCATTTGTGGCCCGAAAGTTGGGCATCGAATCAGAATTGCTTCAGCAGCCCTTTTCAGTGCTTACACCGGTCGGTGACTCGATTACAGCTAAAAGAGTTTACTGAGGGTGTACGGTAGAGGTTGCTGATCGCCAGACCACAGTAGACTTAATAGAACTTGAGATGGTGTACTTCGATGCCATTATGGGTATGGACTGGTTAGTGCCATGCTATGCCAACTTAGAATGCCGGACCAAGACGGTCCGATTTCACTTTCCGGGGGAAGCAGTGCGAGAGTGGAAAGGGAGTACACCTACGCCGAAAGGTGGGTTTATTTCCTACCTTAAGGCAAGAAAATTAATAGCAAAGGGATGTATTTGCCATCTAGTTAGAGTCCAGGACGTTCGGGTGGAACCTCCGACTCTTCAGTCTGTTCCAGTAGTCAATGAATTCCCTGACGTATTTCCGGATGAGTTGCCTGGTATCCCCCCCGAAAGGGAGATAGATTTTGCGATTGACCTGTTGGCAGGGACTCAACCTATATCCATTTCCCTGTATCGCATGGCACCAGCGGAGCTTAGAGAGTTGAAAGAACAGTTAAAAGATTTTCTCGACAAAGGTTTTATAAGGCCTAGTACTTCCCCGTGGGGTGCGCCAGTTCTGTTTGTAAGAAAGAAAGATGGCTCACTCCGTATGTGTGTGGACTACCGGCAGCTGAATAAGGTAACGGTTAAAAACAAATACCCGCTCCCGAGAATAGATGATTTGTTTGACTAGTTGCAGGGGGCCAAATGTTTCTCTAAGATAGATCTGAGGTCCAGATATCACCAGGTCCGGATTCGTTAGAGGGACATTCCAAAGACTGCTTTCAGGACTAGGTATGGTCACTTTGAATTCCTAGTTATGTCTTTCGGGCTGACGAATGCTCCCGCAGTGTTTATGGACCTGATGAACAGCATATTCAGACCGTATTTGGATCTGTTGGTGATAGTATTTATCGATGATATTCTGGTATATTCTCGTTCAGAGACAGATCACCAGAACCATTTACGAACAGTACTCCAGATCCTTAGAGAACGTCAGCTGTACACCAAGTTTTCTAAGTGCGAGTTCTGGCTGAACTCAGTTACCTTTTTGGGGCACATCGTGTCGGATACTGGTATACAGGTAGACACACAGAAAATAGAGGTGGTCAAGACATGGCCCAGACCTACCACTCCGACCGAGGTCCACAGTTTCTTGGGTTTAGCAGGATATTATCGGAGATTTGTTGAAGGATTCTCCACTATAGCAGCACCTCTGACAAAGCTAACACAGAAAGCAGCAAAATTTCAGTGGACGGAGGCCTGCGAGCAGCGTTTTCAAGAATTGAAAGACAGATTGACCTCCGCCCCAGTACTAGCATTGCCAGAGGGAACAGATGGGTATGCGGTGTATTGCGACGCTTCAGGTTTGGGACTGGGTTGTGTGTTGATGCAGCATGGTAAGGTGATTGCTTATGCTTCCAGACAGCTGAGGAAGCACGAAAAGAACTATCCGACCCATGACCTGGAACTGGCCGCAGTGATCCACGCTCTAAAAATTTGGAGGCATTATCTGTATGGCGTCCATGTAGACATTTTTACAGATCACAAAAGCCTGCAGTACATTTTCACACAAAGGGAGTTAAATTTGCGGCAACGTCGCTGGTTAGAATTATTGAAAGACTATGATGTAAATATTCTCTATCACCCAGGAAAAGCTAATGTAGTAGCAGATGCCCTGAGCCATAAGTCAATGGGGAGTTTGGCCTATTTGCGGCCCGAGAAGCTGGAATTAGCCAAGGAAATTCATCAACTAGCTGGTTTAGCCGTTCGAGTAGTGGAGACAGAAAATAACGGAGTGGTAATTCAAAACTCTGCCGAGTCATCACTAGTTACAGAGGTAAAAGAACGGCAGTACGAGGACCCTGACTTAGTCCAGCTCAGAGATAGAATTCAGAAGGGTAAGGAGTCAGATTTCCAAGTGACTGAAAATAAAGTGCTACGTTGTAAGGGCCGTCTGTGTGTCCCGAACGTACCAGGGCTTCGCCAGCAGATCATGCATGAGGTACATTACGCTCGTTATTCTCTCCATCCAGGAGCAACGAAAATGTACCACGATATCAGAGACATCTACTGGTGGCCAGGTATGAAATCTAAAATAGCTGAATTTGTATCTAGATGTCCTAACTACCAGCAGGTGAAAGTGGAGCACCAGAAACCGGCGGTCTGATGCAAGATATAGCTGTGCCTATGTGGAAATGGGAAGCGATAAATATGGATTTTGTAACAGGATTACCCCGTACCAAACGCAGAAATGATTCTATTTGGGTAATAGTTGACAGGCTGACAAAATCAGCTCATTTCCTGCCAGTGAAGGCTACCTTCTCAGCTGAGGATGCAAACCCATAAAAGAAAAAAAACTGAAAAATAAATGAAAAGGAAGGAAAATCTACTCCTAACGACTACATTTCCCTTAAGACGGTCGTCATCCATCCATCATAGGGAACGGTCACTAACTAAGACGTCGGTTCAATGGGACTATTCTCGGTAAAAGAACCGAAAACAAACGCCGAGAAACCCAAAAATTTGAAAATTCATGAAAATTTTTTCTTTTTGTTAAAAATATTGATCATTTCAATAAAACCAAAAATATGTACAAAACCAGCTAACAACATTTAACAGCACACAATATCTTCACCTTAATTACAATACAGACATACACAAAAATTCACAGGGCCACAAGTTTATCCAAACACAACAACAGATAGAGGCATTAAAAATAACAACAACAACAAACACCTAACTACTCCCACCCCACACTTAAATCGAACACTGTCCCCAGTGTTCATAAAATTCAGCATAGCACAAAAATGGGTGGTGAAACTTCCTGATCATTCAAAATATTCCACTTCTTCGTCAGGTGCTTCTGCCTCATCTCCCATGTCTGAATCGCCCCCATTGTCATCATCTGACTCCACATCGGAGTCATCATGACGTGTCTCCTCATCTGAGGGGACATCATCATCAGTGGGCTCCACAAAAGATGGCCCCACTCGGCATAGAGCCCTGGCATTTTCGCCAAAAGGGTAGTCTAGCTCGAGCTGCCACTGCTCCTCTTCTGTTGCCGGCCTCCCGCCTATGCACAGCTGGAGCATCTGCATCTCAAACATGCGAGCCATGTACTGATCATCCCGAGCATGTCGCTCGGCTTGTGTAAGAACTGGCCCGTGGGTGGTGTCGGGTGCCTTAGTTTTGGTGACATCTAAGGCCCGCCTCTCCATCTGCGGGATGTAGTCAAGGGCCTCCTCCTCAACATCTAGGCCCCTCAGGAATGTGGTGAGTAATCCACCAAACCTGTACCGATGCCCTTGATGCAAATGAGCTCTCTTCATGGCGGAGATAATTACCGCCCCCACATTGATCTCCAGCCCTTTCATCAGGGCGTATACCAAGCATACACAATCCCGGGTGACATCTATCATATGCACCCCCTGGATCAGGCAGGAACATACAATCTTAAGCCATATCCTGGCTTCCCTGTTCATCTGTGAGTAGGGAAAGGTCTGATGGTAGCCCCTCTCCTTACGCCTGCTCCAACGTGCTGTAGACCGAGTTCCACACAAAGTGCATTGGATATCCGCGTATGGTTGAGTGATATTCAACTATCGAAGCACATGGGCATCTGTGTCCCGCGCCCCTAAGATAGCATTAAGGTGATGGGGCTCAAAAGTGACTATTTTCCCCTTATCTTGATGGTGTGACTTCTGAGTGTCGGGTTCCAGTTGGCGTAGAATTCCCGAATCAGGTGCAAGTTGCACTCCTTGGGCTCTTCGAAGATGAAGTTCAGCCCGGCTTCCTCGATCCTGTGGACAATCCTAAGGAACTCCTGTGCCAATGGTTCCCTCGCTATGTGTTCCTCGGGGAAGTATTTGCTTTCCTTGTGCTTTGCGTACCATTTCTTCCCCTCCTCTGTCACCCATCTGGTTTCATATTGACGGCGTTGGCCGCGTGGAACCGCTGGTGCTGCTGGGACTGCTGTTCCCAGTCTGATTCTTTTCCTTCTGGCGCCTGATGTTGATGTGCCCTTTCCCTTGTCTTGCCTGCTTGCCATTGTTCCTGTCAAACCAAACAAACAGGTTCAATGTTAAGCCAAATCAAATTAGCTTCGGCTAAGGTTGGGTTAAGCTAGGCCACCCCACACTTAGTCTTTAGCCACAGTCACAGCATTATGGCAAGATCCTATTTATTTCCAATTTACAAAAAGAAAACAAAAACAAAAACACAACAAATATGCCTCGTGCATTCAGAGAATTCGACGGTCTAAATTCTTCTGTACTACTCAGACTTCGTACAGCTACCCACAACATTACCATCGTTCATATTTCATCACATAGCACTTAGCAAGGAGAAACAAAGAAAAGTTATCTACATGAATCCATATAATTCACCCATTTCTTGCAATTTCCACAATTTCCTTAACCCAAAAATCCATCGGTCTTTTAGCATATTAACAGTTAGCACAACCGACTCATCTCACCCAACATAAATAACCCAGCAAGAATTCCAAAGTTCAACTAAATTTTTCCTTTTCACACTCAAATTCAAACCCTAGCTATGATTTTATCAAAAAATCTATCAAGCTATGTAATTATCGAGTTCATGCAATCACAATGATTCTACGAACGTCAATCAACAACAACTCAATTGAATTTAAGCTAAATTTCTACTTAGGGCAAGTTTTGCTCATATCACATGTTCAACATCGAAAACTTTGACAAGAATCGAGATAGAGTTGAAGAACATACCTTGAATTCGATGAAAGGAAGAAAACTTGATGAAAATGTGTGCCTAGGTCCGTGTCACGTTGAGGGAGAAGGAGAAGAGGGAAAATGAGGGGAAATCGGGGTTAAAAAGTGAAGGTTTCGCGCGGGTCACCTGGCAACCCGGTGTGACCCATCGTGAAATACACCTCAACGTGTCACAGAGGGTATCGCGGAGCATGCCCTCCGTGACACGGAGCCATCGCGCAGGTGTTCTGGAATTTGAAAAAATTCCAAAATTACCTTCAACGTTTCATGGAGGGTAACACGGAGGCCCTCCTCCATGACACGGAGCCATCGCGTAGGCTCACTGTTTTGCCACTTTTTATTAATTTTCTTACCTCGATTTTTTCTTTGCGATCCTTTGCGTATTTATCCTCCGTTCAACCTGAAATTCATCTCACAACAAGAAATTGGTTAGAATTATAGGTTTCACTTAAAATAAAAAATAAAAATTTTGTTTTTAATTATTTTTTTTCTTTTTCTCATATTTTTTTTGCTTCTTTTTTTTTCTTTTTTTTTTCTACGAAATCTATTCACATTTTACAAAAAAATTTCACGGGTTGCCTCCCGTGCAGCGCTTGGTTTACCGTCGCGGCTCGACGTCATTCAACTCAGTCATCTTCTAGGGTGACGGACGTTTTCTCTCGACCACCTTCCTCACCCCAGTAATGCTTACATCTCTCTGGTGGTTTCCTCAATAACTCCCGTGACTCAGTTCTCTTAACAACATCAGCTTTATTAATCATGTTGATCACCGAGAGGTCCTCGTACACAGTCAGGAGCTTGGTGGCCTTGTATACACCAAACACCTCCACGTTGTCGTGTGCTCGCATAGTTAGCTGCCCTGCAGCTACATCAATCAGCGCTTTCCCGGTTGCCAAGAAAGGACGTCCCAAAATAAATGGGACTTCCGCGTCTGGCTCAAAATCCAGCACGACGAAATCTACCGGGAAGATAAGGGAGCCCACTTGCACTAGCACGTCCTCCACAATGCCATCAGGTCTGGCTAAGGAACGATCCGCTAGTTGCAAGATCACTGTTGTTGGTCTAGGACTCCCTAGTCCCAACTTCTTAAATACCGATGTCTTCATCAAGTTAATGCTTGCTCCCAAATCACATAATCCGCGAGCTCGGATACTCTGCCCAATTGTAATTTGTATTGTAAAGCTCCCAGGGTCCTTGAGCTTTGTGGGCAACCTGTTTTGTATCCGGGAAGTGCATTCCTCTGTAAAAGCCACCGTAGCATACTCAGTCAAACGACTTTTGTTCGCCACGATGTCCTTAATATACTTTGCATACTTCGACACTCCCTGCAAAACATCAACAAGAGGTAAGTTAATATGTAACTGTTTCATCACCTCCATGAATTTCTTGAAACATGCCTCCTCCTTGTGTTTCTTTAATCTTTGAGGGAACGAGGGTGGTGGTCTTTCTGGTTCAGCCTCCTTTTTCTTCCCCCTCTCACCACTTTGCTCCCTCTCACTTTTTGCTGCTCCCGACTGTTGAGGTGATCTTTCTGGTTCCACCTCTTTAAGCTGCAAGTCACTACTTGTGGTCACTGCATTCACCTGCTTGGGGTTGGGATCCATGTCGCTCGGGAGTCCTCCTCTAGGCTTGGTGTTTTCGGCTCCAGCAAATTGCCCAAATTGATACTCCAGTGCCTTGGTAGCTAACTGGTTGTTCTTTACCTCGGCTGCCAATTTCACATAGTCAGCCTGTAATTGAGCTTGGTTAGCTATCATTGTCTTGAACATCTCCTCAATGCTAGGTGATGGTGGTAGAGGAGGTGCATTGTTGCTTCTATATTGTGCCTGATAGTTCTGCTGCCCTCCTTGATTCCTCTGCGCCCCCTGACTCGAACTTTGCCCTTGATGGTTATTGCTACCCCAAGAGAAATTCAGGTGATTCCTCCAGTTGGAATTGTAGTTGTTGCCATACTGTAGGTGGTTGTTTCTCTGTACATTACCAACAAAGTTCACCGAATCAGGATTTGCTCCACAACACTCAGTTGAGTGTTCACTACTCCCGCATACTTCACACCAAATATGCTGCACTACATTCACTGGGGCTTGAGGCTGGTTCATGCTCATGTTACTGAAGTGGGTGTTGAGTTGATTCTGTAAAGCAGCTATCTGTGCAGCAATAGCTGTGAAACCATCCACTTCTAATACTCCCGCTGCTTTCCTCGTTCCTCCTGTTAAAGAGTCCGCATTCCACTCCGGATTTCCCTGCGAAATACGATTCAACAAGGTATACAGCTCCTCATAAGTTTTCTCCAATGCTTGCCCCCCAGCTGCTGAGTCTAGCAAGATTTTTGTGTGGGTTTCCAAACCCTCTATGAAAGTATGCACCAGCACTTCATTGGATTGGTGATGATGAGGACAATCCCGCAACATAGATTTGAATCTCTCCCAAGCCTGATACAAATTTTCTCCCTCTCTCTGTTTAAAACTTAGAATTTGACTTCTAAGTCTTGCTATTTTACTGGATGGAAAAAACCGTATCAAGAATTTCCTTGCAAGATCATCCCACGTAGTGATAGAATTAGGTAGCTCAGCTTTCAACCACCTCTTGGCTTCTCCCAAAAGTGAAAATGGGAACAATGTAAGCCTGGCATAATCTGATGACACTCCAGCAGGGATGTAAGTGTCACTTATCTCCAAGAAATTTTGGAGATGTAGCTGTGGATCCTCATGAGGAAGACCTGTGAACTGCCCGCTGGTGTGCAGCAATTGCACCATGTTCTGCTTAAGCTCGAACCTCCCTCCTGGCTCAGGTTTGCAGATGCTAGATATGACATTATTAGCATGTGGGATTGCCACCTTGCGAACCGGCATGGCTGCCATGTCATCGGGCACTAACATTGCCCGTACAACTGGTGGATTCTGTTGTTGCTCTATAATTGTTTGTCTGAGCAACTGTAGCTTTTTCTCTAGAGCTTCCCTCCTTTGATGATGAAATTGTCGTTCCGGCTCTAAATATGAGTCCACCAGCTCCTTGTCTCTTATCAGTGTTCACAGAAATAAGTTATCTGCAAAATACAGGCTAAGACCAAGTTTTCAACAATAAGAAGAAATAGTAAACTAACACTTAAGAAAAATTTACCGATTGCCAGTCCCCAGCAACGGCGCCAAAAACTTGTTCGGTGCGTTTTGGTTCTAACTACACGCAAGTGCACGTGGTCGAACAAGTAGTAAAGTGGCTCAAGTAAGCCAAGTATCGATCCCACAGGGACTGGGATAGGGTAACAATCTACTCAAGTGTCAATAAACTTTAACTCTAAAAATGCAAACAACAGTGTGAAGAAGAGTTTGATATTTTGTTTCCTAATTTTATACTAAGTCTAAAATGAATATATAAATTGAGTCTGAACTATAAGTATGAGCATGATGAGGTTAAAATGAACATGTAGACAAATAAATTATCGATACAATTTGGTTAATCTTTGCTCCGGATTGCTAGTCAAGAATTATTGCCTATGGATTAAAACTCTCATATTTAACCCAACTTAAGAATCATGAACCTTCCACCTACATCTCTGTGATAAAAAGAAATTCATGTTCTAGCCATACAAAACGGATTCCTTAATTGACTAACACGACTTTCAGGTATATCTCTATCCTGAAGGTAAATCAATTCTCAATTTTCCCAAACTAAGAAAAGATCATATCCTATCAATTCACAACTTTTCAATTTCTTGCTCTCTCGAGTGAAACCGGACTTTTTAGATATACATTAACGTTGGCCACGCATTAATGCAGTAAGAACAAGAATCAATAGAACAACCATGGAAGAAAAGATGAAAAACCAATTTATCAATAATCACATTTCAATACAATTGTTCTTAACCTCAGCAAGAAGAGGATTTAGCCACTCATTTGTGGATTAAACATCGTTAAATTAGTGTTAATCATACAAGCAATTGAAATAAAGAGGAAGGAGATAGAGAAAAACCCTGAGATTTTCGTCCCCTCAACTGCCTGTAACCCACGTTCTTGCTCCACCAAGTCAGAATTATTAAAAATGAACCTAAGTGTTCTATTTATACTAGTGGGAATTTTTCCCGGAATAACAAGCAACGTGTCACAGAGTGCATCGCGGAGCACTGCCTCCGTGACACGCCACCGACGCAGACCCTTACTAGAATTTGGTCGTCCAGGTATTAAGGCCCAACGTGGCACGGCGTGCAACGCGGGGCTAGGCCAACGTGCCACGACGGAAATAGGCATAATTTCACCATCCAGGCAGAATCATCCGCGATGGCAGCGTGACACGGCTCCATCGCGGAGCCCCTTTAATTCGTGCCTTCAATTTCTTTTTCCCTTGCTAGCGTCCGAGTCCAATCCCGATCTCTCCCAACATGCATCTTAGCTCCATAACTTTATATTTTTTCTGCAAAACAATGCTAATCATGTTGGTTAGTATAAATTCACATTTTATTACAAATCACATGAGAATGCATAAACATCGATAGATAAACAAGGCAAAATGACACATTCGAGTATCACTTGGGCATATAAATTTGCCCAAGATCATCTCCCATGAAGGGAGTGATGCGGTTTTTAAGGAGAGGAAAACTCAGTCCCCGCTATGTTGGTCCCTATCGGATCGTGAGAAGAGTTTGTAAGGTAGTGTATGAGTTGGAGTTTCCCTTAGAGTTATCTTCTATGCATCTTGTGTTTCATGTATCGCTTTTGAACAAATGTTTGGGGGACCCAGCCCTAGCAGTTCCAGTGGACAACGTTGGTGTAAAAGATAGCCTTAGTTGTGAGGAGATTCTGGTGGAAATATTATATCGTCAGGTTCGGAAGCTTAGGAACAATGAAGTAGCTTCAGTAAAAGTATTATGGAGAAATCAGCATGTTCAAGGAGCTATGTGGGAAGCCGAAGTGGATATGATGGCTAAATACCCTCACATGTTCCCTACCGACTCAGTTTCAGTTTGAGGTAACAGCTTTTTCCTTAATACTCGAATCAGTTTTCATGTTCAGTTTATGTGCGCAAGTTAGTTTTATGTTATGGTAAATGTATGTGATGTGAGAATTTAGTTCAGTTATGTAGAACTTTTCAGAGGTAGTCTTTCCGTCAATATTCAGCTTAGATGATCAGTATTTGCATATAATGATTGCATGTCTCTTCTTTTCTCAGTGTGTTTCCAACATTCGAGGATGAATGTTCCCAAGGGGGAGATATTATTATACCCCGAAAGCCCAAAGATCAAACCTAGGAGTTGAAACGGAGGAAAACTGAAATTTTGCACCAAATCATAAAACGGATCTTTAGGTTAACCGTGAGGAGGGACCACGAGCCGTGAAGTAACTCATGGTCAAGTAGGGAAGTGAGCTGATTTGGGGAAACACCACGGGCATGACCACGAATCGTGGTCAGGCCACACGACTCGTGGAGTCACCCGTGGCCTAGACGGAAAGTTGGCAAGGACATTTTGGACAGTGGGGGTCACGGGTGGTGACCACGAGTCGTAGTCAGCCACCACGATTCGTGGGGTCCCTCATGGGTTCCCTGTCATGCCCCGCCTTGGAAGGCATGACTGGCACCTGGTGCCTTACTAAGACCTGAACTGTTGAGCTGACCGAGCCTAAGCACCTCTGGTGCAGGGCTGACTCTAAATCTAGAATCAATAAAACAACGGGCTATATAGCGGTTGTAAATACAATCCCCGTCCGACAAGGCCTATAGCCACCTGTGAAAATAAACAGCTAACCAGAGACAAACAATCCTAGGGAGTCCTATGCGGGCCGACAAGGCTACCAATCAACAGCTAAATAGGGCCCCACACGGCCAACACACATAATCTAAAACACATATGGGCCCCACACGGCTGATATCATCTAACCACAGGGAAGTAACACAATCTGCAAGCCTCTAGGAGTAATAAGATGGTCCGGACAGGGCCCTGACCTACCCATACTGTACAAACAAAAGAAGTAAACCTCTATCATACAAGCTCCGGAAGAAGGGAGCTGACGACTCTGTACGGCTGACTAGGATTACGAGGGACCTGCTCCTCGTGTATCTACACCTGCAGGCAGGTAATGCGGCACCCCAGGAGAGGGCATCAGTACCACAGGTACTGTATATGTAAGGCAGTAACTTTAAATGACTGAAAGTAAGAAATAGAACTGACAATGACTAAAGTAAAGAAAATGGACTGAAGATGATTGAAGTAGTGAAATTAGGGCTAAATATAACTATAATTAGGAGGGTAGGGGTCATACTTGAAAAGAGAGGCGTCTTACTGTCTAACTATCAGTAACTAAAGCAAACATAAACCTTACCTGGCCCCCATAAGCCGGAAGGTACAATCAGCACAGAATAACCCACCTGGGCCCCCATTAGCCCTAGTGAGTAAACCTCAATCTATATACCCTTATCCAGGTCATACTGAGTCAACTACCAACTATAAGCGTCCTGCCGATCCCCTGGGTCTGCAACTGGGCCCGCTTGGCCCCTGACTGTAGTTGTGCCTTAGTCTGGATGACTCCTGATATCTACATCCCGACGTAAACGCTCGGCGGGGGTGTGTATAAGGCCAACCACAGCATATGAGGATCTAGATCCCCATCTTCGTCCCTTGCGGACGGCATGCCGCTCCATAGAGCGACGTAATCTCGCCCCTAACGGGCGGCGACACAGCTATAAACACTAGGGTGGTCGCAGAAGCTATACAGGTGTAATCCAGGCCAAAACAATACATATTACGAGCCTCAACTGACAACAACAACTAGACATGATAACATACTCCTGACATGTTTTACTGGGATTCATACTGGACTACTATGCTGAAGATACTAACTTACCGAAAGAAAATGCCTTAACATACATAGTTCGCTGTTTACCGATTAACTGGCGAGTTTCGGCTCGTGTCCAACTGCCCTTCTCAACTATAATCATATTAATAGAAGAATAGGGATACTTTATTACTATATTCGAAGAAAACAATAATTTATATATATATATATATACTGACTGTACTTCAACTTATCAAAAGACGATCAAAAACTTGTAATTTCTCGGTAATCTAGAAGGGAGAAATACTTACTTTAGGCACGTGATCATATTGACACTAGTTTGATATAATTCCACCAACTTAGGCTCGGCGGGACTATGATTCGCCGGGCGTATTTTAAGGAAATAACTCCGCAGTGATGCTCTCTGCAGCCTTATACTTCACTACCTAGAGTTAATTTAGATTTGGACGGTGTTTAGCTGTGTAATCGGATGATTTCCAATAATTTTCCCTCGTTCTTACCTCTGCTAGCCGAAGTTATTTGGAAAATAACATATCATCTAAGTGTGAGGCCTTTTTATACTTGAGGCGGCAGAAAAGGCAACATGGCACTCTGTCGGTCACGCCAATTCTGCTCCGTGCCACTTTGGGTAACGCAGAGGGGGCTGCTCCATGCCACTTTTCCCCTCTGGGAAACTTGGTTCGTCCTCCGCCCGTGAAATCCCGACATTGTACCCATTCGGCCTTTCCTCGGGCCCTTTCTTCGTACGTATGGAACTCTAAAAATCTCAACCAACATACGAATAGGCCGACTAAATGTTAGAAACTTACGGGGTGTAACATCCTCCCGCCCTTAAGAACATTCGTCCTCAAATGTTAATTTCTACTTGGAAGAACCTTAACCTTGCAATTACTTATTCTGGACAAATTTCGGTAGAGTCTCCCCTGTAAAATGGACTATCCAAAAACCCTGAAACATAGAAAAGTCCAATACAGGTACTTCACACTATACTATAGCGTTCACTTCACAATAGACTGAAGTAAATTATCTCACGTATACATGTATATAATGCAACTTATGAAACAACCACAACAATATACCTCTAGCTGCACAATCTGACTAAGTCTAAAATAACTGAGGATATCTGGTTTTCATATCGTCTTCTGCCTCCCAGGTAATCTCCTCTCAGTTCTTATTCCGCCATAACACTTTAACGGAAGCAACATCTTTAGTTCTTAGTCTGCGGATCTGCCGATCTAGTATGGCTACTGGAGATTCTTCATAAGCTAACTCCTCAGTGATTTAGACATATTTGACTAGGAAAATCCAGGAGGGATCTCCTATGCACTTCCTCAGCATTGATACATGAAAAACTGGGTGAACTGATTCTAATTCTGGAGGTAAATCCAATTCATAAGCCACCTGGCCTATCCTTCGACGAATTTGATAAGGTCTAATAAACCTCGAGCTGAGCTTACCTTTCTTACCAAATCTCGTCACACCCTTCATTGGTGAAACCTTCAGGAATACCCAATCTCCCACATTAAACTCTAGGTTTCTCCGTCGTACATCAGCATAAGATTTTTGGCGGCTCTGAGAAGTCAACAGACGTTCCCTGATAAGCTTTACTTTCTCTTCTAACTGATGAATAATATCTAGCCTAATCAATGCCAATTCTCCTACCTCAAACCAACCAGCTGGAGACCTGCACTTCCGCCCATATAACGCTTCATAAGGCGCTATCTGAATTACTGAATGATAATTGTTATTGTAGGCAAATTCAATAAGCAGTAGATATTCATCCCAACTGCCTCCAAAATCTAGCACACACGCCCGTAACATATCCTCGAGCATCTGGATTGTACGTTCTGCCTGCCCGTCTATCTGAGGATTGAAGGCTATGCTCAGGTTAACTTGCGTCCCCAGGCCCCTCTAAAAGGACTGCTAAAATTTAGCTGTAAACTGCGCCCCTCGGTCAGAGATAATTAACAACGGAACACCATGCAATCGGACTATTTCTTTAATATACAGGTTGGCATAATCTTTAGCTAAAAAGGTATCCCTTACTAGCAGAAAGTGAGCAGATTTTGTCAACCTGTCAACAATTACCCAGATAGAATCATATTTACGCCTGGTATGAGGTAACCCTACAACGAAATCCATATTAACTGCCTCCCATTTCCATAAAGGCACAGCTATATCCTGTGTCAGTCCGTCTGGTTTCTGATGTTCATCTTTAACCTGTTGCCAATTGGGACATTGAGCTACAAATTTTGCTATCCCTTTCTTCATTCCCGGCCACCAGTAAATCTCTTTTATGTCATGGTACATTTTTGTCGAACCTGGATGGAGAGAGTAATGGGCATAGTGTACCTCGCCCATAATTTGCTGGCGATGCCCTACCACGTCTGGAATGCAAAGGCGATCGCTATATCTCAAAACTCCGTCCTCGGTTACCTGGAAAACTGTTACTTCCCCTTGTTGGACCCTATTTCTGAGCTGAATCAAGCTAGGATCTTCATACTGCCATTCTTTCACTTCCACCACCAATGATGACACTGCGGTATTCTGGATTACAGCTCCAGTGTCCCCTGATTCTACTATACGAATGGCTAAACTGGCTAGCTGATGCAATTTTCGGGCCAATTCCTGTCGCTCGGGCTATAAATATGCCAGGCTTCCCATGGATTTGCGACTAAGGGCATCTGCTACAACATTGGCCCTTCCTTGGTGATATAAAATATTCACATCATAATCATTAATGGCTCCAACTAGCGACGCTGCCGCATATTCAACTCTTTCTGGGTGAAAATATACTGCAGGCTTTTGTGATCAGTGAAAATATCTACATGGACGCCATATAGGTAGTGTCTCCATATTTTCAAGGCATGAATCACCGCGGCTAACTCCAGGTCATGGGTAGGGTAGTTCTTCTCATGCTTCCTCAGTTGCCTGGAAGCATAGGAAATCACCTTACCATGCTGCATCAAAACACATCCTAACCCAACACCCGAAGCATCATAATAGACTGCATAACCCTCTGTTCCTTCTGGAAACACTAGAACTGGTGCTGATTCTAATCTGTCTTTCAGTTCCTGAAAGCTCTGCTCACATGCCTCAGTCCAATGGAATTTTACTGCCTTCTGTGTCAGTTTGGTTAAAGGTGCTGCTATAGTGGAAAATCCTTTCACGAACCTTCTGTAATACCCAGCTAACCCTAGGAAACTACGACCTCGGTCAGAGTGGTAGATCTAGGCCATGTTTTCACTGCCTCTATCTTCTGCGTATCTACCTGTATGCCAGCATCTGACACAATATGGCCCAAGAAGGCTACTGAATTCAGCCAAAATTCACATTTAAAAAATTTTCCATATAGCTGGCGATCTCTGAGAATCTGGAGCATTGTCCATAGATGATACTGGTGATCTGGCTCTGAGCGGGAATACACCAGAATATCATCGATAAATACTATCACGAACAAGTCCAGGTATGATCTGAAAACGTTGTTCATCAGGTCCATGAACACTGCTGGGGTATTTGTCAGTCCGAAGGACATGACTAGAAATTCAAAGTGGCCATATCTGGTCTTGAAGGCAGTCTTTGGAATATCTCTTTCACGAACCCGGACCTGATGATATCCAGACCTTAAGTCAATCTTTGAAAAATACTTCGCTCCTTGTAGCTAATCAAACAAATCGTCTATTTTGGGAAGAGGGTACTTATTCTTAATAGTGACTTTATTCAGCTGCCGATAATCTATACACATATGGAGGGAGCCATCCTTATTCTCACGAACAGAACTAGTGCACCCCATGGTGAGGTACTCGGCCTGATAAAGCCCTTGTCTAGCAAATCATTCAATTGTTCCTTTAGTTCTATGAGTTCAGCAGGAGCCGTCCGATATGGAGGAATAGATATAGGTTGAGTGCCTGGTAATAAATTGATTGCAAAATCAATTTCCCTTTCTGGGGGAATACCAGGAAGCTCATTTGGAAATACGTTGGGAAATTCATTAACCACTGGAATAGACTGAAGGGTCGGAGGCTCTACCCAAACATCTTGAACTCTGACAATATGATAAATCCACCCTTTTGCTATCAATTTCTCGCCCAAAGATAGGAAATAAACCTACCTTTTGGTGTGGCTATACTACCTTTCCACTCCCGTACTGCCTCCCCTGGAAAGTGGAATCAGACAATCTTGGTTCAACATTTGATATTGGCATAGCATGGAGCTAGCCAATCCATACCCATAATGGCATCAAAAGTAAACCATTTCTAGTTCTATCAAGTCTGTCGTAGTCTGACGACTAGCAACCTCTACTATACACCCCCTATAGACTCTTCTGGCTATAATAGAGTCACCAACGGGTGTAGACACTGAGAAAGGTCTCCAAAACAATTTCGACAATGTACTAAACTTTCGATCCACTAACGGTGTAACATACGACAAGGTGGATACTGGATCTATCAACACATAAGCAGGATGAGAGCAAATGTTCATCATACTTATCACAACATCTAGTGAAGACTCTGACTCCTATCATCCCAATAGTGCATAAGTACGTTCTAGGCCAACTCCTGAACTGGAGGCCCCTGATCTGTCTCGGCCTCTATCGGCTGAAACTGAGGGCCTACTCTCTTTCGGGGATGCTGGAGCTCGTGATCCTGCCGAGGACCTATCCTTGTCGATACCAGTCACCCTAACCCTTAACTGGACAATTCCTCATCTGGTGACCCTCCTGTCCACAAATGTAGTATGTTGTGGAACCAGACCTGCATGCTCCATAGTGGCGTCGACTGTAAATAGGGAAAAGTGG
The DNA here is from genome assembly GCA_035772735.1 of Datura wrightii. Classification (NCBI taxonomy): domain Eukaryota; kingdom Viridiplantae; phylum Streptophyta; class Magnoliopsida; order Solanales; family Solanaceae; genus Datura; species Datura wrightii. The sequence continues at coordinate 7,500,958 of JASDFA010000007.1, read as the reverse complement.
TATTGTAAATCCACTCTTCTCCACTCCCCTTTGCTGCTGTGAACCTACTACTCGCGAACCTTCACCAGGCTCTGGCCGCCCTTGGTGACTAGACCTGCTCCTCAGCCACTGCATTGGAGGCGGGGGTCTAGGCGGCCTATCAGATAACCGTGGCCTAGGTCCTCTCTGGGTCTCCTCTTGTAATTCACCCGGTCTGTCACTGCGGTGCTGCTCCTGACTTGTCCTCCTAATCTCCCGTTGCCGCTATCTGATACCCTCAATATTCTGAGCAAAAGCCTACACACGAGCGATACATATATGCTCTCGCAGTGTGGCTGTTATGAAGGTCTTAACATATTCTAGGTTCAGCTCCATAATAAAGCGGTGTATCCTAGCTGGCATTGTGTCCACAAAAGTTGGCGCATATGGAGCCAAAAAATCAAACTGCATGACATATTCCCGAAAACTCATTGACCCCTGCTCCAAGTGTAGGAACTGATCAACCCGGGCCTGTCGAATCTACCGCGGTAGATAATGATTCAAGAAACCCTCTGAGAAGCTGGGCCACGTCATAGGGGAAACATCTCTCCCTCGAGACCTTTCCCAACTCTCATACCACAGCACGGCGATGTCCCGTAGCCAAAATACCGCCAACTCAACCAACTCTGTGGGTGTAGCATGCAACACCCTGAAAATCCTCTGCATCTGGCCTAAGAAGTCCTGAGGGTCCTCGGTCCGATCTGTCCCTATGAATTGGGGGGGACTTAGTGCTAGGAACTCTTGGACCCTCGAGCTACCAGGCCCTCCTAAGGATTCTGCAACTGTAGGTGGCACTGGCTGGCGCTGAGCAGCCATCATCTGGGCTAGCATAACCACCGCGCTCCTGACCTCCTGGTCGGATGGTACGGGTATAGAAACTGCCGGAGGTGGTGTTGTCACACCGGCCATCCCGAGCGGCTTCTGACGTGGTGGAGACTGCTGGGAGGTCGAGATGATACCTCCGTATCGTCCTCAGATCAGGCCAATTCTGACCGAGGTTGAAGCACCCTGCTGGTGCCCTCTCCTGCTGCTACATCTAGCCTCCTGCCTGTCGTAGGGTGTCGCGTGTCCGACACTCCTCTGTAACCAAAAGAATATAATGAGCTTAGGGACTCAACCCTATACCATACCGCTCTATAGCACGACTGAGTAAGAATAAAAAGTAACCATCCTATCATGCCTTGCAGCCTCCTGCCTATAGTATGTGGTGCACAATACATCCATAGACAAGACCCTACTTAGCACGGCTTGCAGACTCCCTGGGATACAACCTGCTCTGGTACCAAGTTTGTCACGCCCTGCCTTGGGAGGCATGACTGCCACCTGGTTCCATACTAAGACCTGAACTGCTGAGCTGACTGAGCCTAAGCACCTTTGGTGCAGGGCTGACTCTAACTCTAGAATCAAGAAAACAACGAGCTATATAGCAGCTATAAATACAACCCTCGGCCGACAAGGCCTATAGCCACCTGCGAAAGTAAACAGCTAACCAGAGACAAACAATCATAGGGAGTCCTATGCGGGCCGACAAGGCCACCAATCAAATGCTAAACAGGGTCCCACACGGCCAACACACATAATCAAAAACACATATGGGCATCACACGTCCGATATCATCTAACCACAGGGAAGTAACAAAATCTGCAAGCCTCTAGGAGTAATAAGATGGTCAGGATAGGGCCCCGACCTACCTATACTATACAAACAAATGAAGTAAACCTCTATTACACAAGATTCAAAAGAAGGGAGCTGACGGCTCTGTACGGCCGACTGGGACTACGAGGGACCTGCTCCTCATCTATCTGCACCTGCAGGCAAGTATTGCAGCGCCTCAGAAGAGGGCGTCAGTACCACATGTACTATATATGTAAGGTAATAACATTAAATGACTAAAAGTAAGAAATAGAACTGACAATGACTGAAGTAAAGAAAATGGATTGAAGATGACTGAAGTAGTGAAATTAGGGCTAAACATAACTGTAATAAGGAGGGTAGGGGTAATACTTGACAAGCGAGGCATCTTACTATCTAACTATCAGTAACTAAAGCAAACATAAACCTTACCTGGCCCCCATAAGCCGGATGGTACAATCAGCACAGAATAACCCACCTGGGTCCCCATTAGCCCTAGTAAGTACACCTCAATCTATATACCCCTATCCAGGTCATACTAAGTCAACTACCAGCTATAAACGTCTTGCCGATCCCCTGGGTCTGCAACTGGGCCGGCTCGGCCCCTGACTGTAGTTGTGTCTTAGTACGGAGGACTCCTGATATCTAATCCCCGAGCGTAAACACTCGGCGGGGGTGTGTATAAGGCCAACCATAGCATATGAGAATCTGGATGCCCATCTTCGTCCCTTGCGGACGGCCTGCCGCTCCGTAGAGCGACGTAATCTTGCCCCTGGCAGGCGGCGACAAAGCTATTAATAATGGGGTGGTCACGAAAGCTATACAACTGTAATCCAGCCCAAGATAATACAAACTACGAGCCTCAACTGACAATAGAAACTAGACATGATAACATACTCCTGACATGCTTTACTAGGATTCATATTGGACAACTATGCTGAAGAAACTAACTTGCCGAAAGAAAATTCCTTAACATACCTCGTTTGCTTTTTACTGATTAACTGGCGAGTTTCAGCTTGTGTGCAACTGCCCTTCTCAAATGTAATCATATTAACGGAAGAATAGGGCTACTTTATTACTACATTCGAAGAAAACAATAACTTATATATATATATACTGACTATACTTCAACTTATCGAAAGACGATCAAAAACTCGTAATTTCTCGGGAATCTAGAAGGGAGAAATACTTACTTTAGGCACGTGATCATATTGACACTAGTTTGAAATAATTCCACCAACTTAGTCTCGGAGAGACGACGATTCGCCGGGCGTATTTTACAAAAATAACTCCGCGGTGATGCTCTCTGCAGCCTTATACTTAACTACCTGGAGTTAATTAAGATTTGGACGGCGTTTAGCAGCGTAATCGGATGATTTCCAATAGTTTTACCTCGTTCTTATCTCTACTGGCTGATGTTATTTGGAAAATAACATAACATCTAAGTGTGAGGCTTTTATATACTTGAGGCAGTAGACAAGGCAACGTGGCACTCTACCGGTCACGCCAATTCTGCTCTGTGCCACTTTGGGTAATGCGGAGAGGGCTGCTCCATGCCACTTTTCCCCACTGGTCAACTTGGTTCGGCCTCATCCCGTGAAATCCCGACTTTGCGCCCGTTCGGCATTTCCCCAGGCCCTTTCCTCGTACGTATGACACTCTAAAACTCTCAACCAACATACGAATAGGCCAACTAAACGTTAGAAACTTACGGGGTGTAACAGTCCCCTGATGGAAATTTGGCAGCGAACACCACAGATTGAGGCCACGAGTTGTGGCCATAAGGGACGAGTCGTCTAGTCCCTCGTGGGGACTAGCAGTTAGCAAAATCCTACAATTTAAGTAAGGGCTTTTCCGTAATTTCTAATTCCAAGGGTCCTATACTACGTCATTTTAAGTTATGAGAGGTGGGTTTAAGAGGGGGAAACTATCCTAAAGTCCTCACTCATGCATTCAAAAGAATAGGAGAGTCGTAGAGAGGTGATCAAGGGTGATTCAAGGCTTGTTCTTCAATTTCCTCTTGGGAAATCAAGGGAGTGTAAAGATTTACTCCAAATCTGGTATATTCCGTTCACACCCATGCCCATTCTCTATTAATTTATGAAAATCTACCAAAAATCTCATGGGGTTTTGAATTCAATTTTTGTGAAAATCTAATTATTTACTAATGGGCTATTATGATTTGCAAATTATGTCATATTTTATCATTTTTATCATATTTTATAACTATTCTCGATTATAAAATTTTTTATTTCGATATCTACTCTATTACACCTAATTATGCATGATCTATGATGAATCGATTTATGATCTACACATCAATTGTTGATATTTACAAATCTAGCATGATCTATGATTTGAAATATGAATTTATTCAAATACCTAATATGATTTGATGATTACAAGTTATATGCATGATCTTCAAGTATGCATGGGCCTTATGATTTATGAACTATTGATGATGAAAAATATGTTTTCAAGTTACCCATGTTTATAAGCATGTTTTCAAATGAATTGAGTATTATAAAGCATGTTAAAGTATTGGGCAATGCCCACATCTTCAAGAATGTTTTACGATTTATGAAATGGATCTCATGATTTATTGATTTACGATGTTGGTCGACTAAAGGGCCTTTGGTTCTTATCTAATCATGTATTAATGGGGATCAATGAATGATGAATGTTTACTTTAGCCATGAATCTTAATGAATGATATTATTTATTTCCATATGAGCCTAATATGCATGATTTTGGGAGTCGTGTCTAGCACCGAGAAGCCCGGCATTCAAAGAACTACGTCGGTGTCTCATAACCATGTGCTACCGTAGGTTTATAATGATAAATTACAATGATAATGATCCCCTCTTTCTTGATATCACATAATGCATGTCCCTCGCCTGGCATGCCAAGGGCGACTCTGCCCACTTGAGTGAGATAGTTGGGGCATCATGAAAGGCTTTACCATGATGTTGTCGGTTATAATGAGTACTCCCAATGTTCCGCATGTTTCATGCATTGTTATGTTTATATTATTGTCTCAAGTGATGATGCAATAAAGTTTCTTCATGATTATGAAAATGAAAGGTTTATGAATTATTTGAAAACCTTGAGCCTTACGTTATGTCACGATATTTATGATATGAGGTGCATGTCCTACTCTTATGATGTTTTATGAGTATCATGTAATTTAAATATCTGTCTTACTTATCTTGCATACTCAGTACATTCCACGTACTGACTGCATACTTTCTATGTTGTATCGTTTCATGATATAGGACTTGGCTCTCAGGCTCATCCCCATCTTTAGGCCATCTCAAGGTTATTATCAACTTTATTGGTGAGTCCTCATGTTCTGAGGACTATTTGACTAGACATTTATGTTATACTACGTTTCAGTTGTTGGCCGGGTTAGTTGGGGATGTTGTCCCATCAATCCATCTCACACAATAGAGGATTTCATACAGTATGTAGTACTCCGCTTATGTATATGTCCGGTGTTTTTGAATGTTATGATATGTCATGTTATGTTTACGTTTCCACTATGCCTTATGTTCAACCTTCCGCTTATAGTGAATGAAGTTAGATATGCATATTCCATGGGTTGACTTGGGGCCTTTTGGGGTTTCTTGTCCCGTGTTATGATCCAGGTCTACATTTGAGTCGTGACATGACTCTTCAGTCAGGTCCTATTGTATGTAAGTATCCGGAGATGTTTCCAAATGATCTACCAAGAGTTCCTCCCGAGCGGTAAATTGACTTTGGTATTGACCTTCTCCCTGATACGCAACCCATATCCATTCCTCCTTACATAATGGCTCCGATCGAGCTATAGAAGTTGAAAGATTTCCTACATAAGGGTTTCATCAAACCTAGCAAATCCCCATGGGGAGCTCCAATTCTCTTTGTCCAAAGGAAGGATGGTTTCCTTAGGATGTGCATTGATTATCAACAATTGAACAAGGTAACAATCAAGAATAAGTATCCACTCCCCAGGATTAATAACCTATTTTATCAGCTTTAGGGTGCTATGTTTTTTTAAAGAAAGACCTCAAATACGGCTATCACTAGCTCAGAGTTAGGGAGAGTGACATTCCGAAGATAGCCTTTAGGACTTGGTATAGTCATTATGAGTTCGTAGTTATGTCTTCTGGACTAATGAATGCTCCTGCAACTTTTATGGACTTGATAAACAGGCTGTTCAAGCAGTGTCTGGACATGTTCATGATTGTCTTCATAGATGATATTCTCACATACTCTCGAAGCGAGGAAAAGCATGCTGCTCATTTGAGGATTGTCTTACAGACTCTCAAGGAGCACAAACTGTTTGCTAAATTCAGCAAGTGTGAGTCTTGATTGAACTCAGTAACATTCTTGGGTCATGTAGTGTCTAGCAAGGGGGTGCAGGTGGACTCTCAAAAGATAAAAGCGGTGAAGAATTATCCTAGACTCGTGAGTCCTACAAATATTCGGAGCTTTTTGGGTTTAGCTAGCTACTACAGGAGGTTTATAGAGGGATTTTTATCCATTGCAGCACCATTGACAAAGTAGACCCAAAAGAAGGTCAAATTTCAGTGGTGGTATGCTTGTGAGAAGAGTTTTCAAGAATTAAAGACTCGACTCACTTCAGCCCCAGTATTGACCCTATCGTGAGGGCACAGATGACATTGTTGTGTATTCTGATGCCTCTAGAGTTGGTATTGGTTGTGTGTTGATGCAGGATAGTAAGGTCATTGCATATACCTCTAGACTACTTAAGACTCATGAGAAGAATTATCGAATGCATGACCTAGAGTTGGCAGCTGTAGGCACTACTTGTGTGGGGTGCATGTGGATATATTCATGGACCACAAGAGCCTTCAGTATGTGTTCACTGAGAAGGACCTGAATTTGTGGAAAAGGAGATGGCTAAAGCTTTTCAAGGACTATTACATAAGCATCCTTTATCATTCAGGAAAGGCCAATGTGGTGGCAGATGCTCTTAAAAGACTGTCCATGGAGAGTGAGTCTCATGTCGAGGATGGGAGAAAGGAGTTGGTGAAGAATTTCCATAGGCTTGCTTATTTAGGGGTTCGCCTTACAAATTCTATGGATGGTGGATTATCATTCAGAATGGGTCAGTATCTTCGTTGGTGATACAAGTGAAAGTTAGGGAAGATGAGGATCCTATCCTAGTAAAGCTGAAGGAAGCTGTTCAGAATCAGAAAGTGGAGGTTTTCTCCCAAGGGAGAGATGGTGTACTCCGATATCAAGGTCGGTTGTGTGTCCCGGCTATAGATGACTTGAGAGAGCAGATGTTGAGTGAGACTCATGGCTCTCGGTACACTATCCATCCAGGTGCCACCAAGATGTACCGTGATCTACGGGAAGTCTATTGGTGGAATGGCATGAAGAACAACATAACAGAGTTTATGGCTTAGTGTCCGAATTACCAATAGGTGAAGGTTAAGCATTAGAGACCCTGAAGTATGCTTCAGGATATTAGTATTCCTACTTGGAAGTGGGAAGAGATCAATATGGACTTCATTACAGGCTTGCCTCATACCCGCCGACAATATGACTCTATATGGGTGATTGTGGACAGGTTGACCAAATCAGCCCATTTTCTACCACCAACACTACCAATTTAGCTGAGGATTATACTAGATTATACATTAAGGATTTAGTTCAATTTCTTGGAGTTCCCTTTTCTATCATCTCAGATAAGAGTACTTAGTTCACCTCTCATTTTTGGAGGTCGTATCAGAGGGGCCTTGGTACTCAAGTGAAGCTTAGCATAGCTTTTCACCTGTAGATAGATGATCAGGCCAAGCAGATTATTCAGACTCTTGAGGATATATTGGGAGCATGTGTGATTGATTTCAAGAGTAGTTGGGGTGATCACTTTCCTCTTATTGAGTTTGCCTACAATAACAATTACTATTCCAGCATTCAAATGGCTCCATTTGAAACTCTTTATAGGAGGAGGTGTAAGTCACCTATTGGATGGTTTGAGGTAGGTGAGGCTATGTTGATAGGTCCAGTTTTAGTTCATGAGACCATAGAGAAAGTTCAGCTTATTAGATAAAGGCTAAAAACAGCTCAGAGTCGTTAGAAATCTTGTGCGGATGTTAGGAGGAGAGAACTTAAGTTTGAGGTTGATGATTGGGTATTTATGAAGGTGTCTCCAATGAAGGGGGTGATGAGGTTCAAAATGAAAGGGAAGCTTAGTCCCCGATATGTTGGTCCGTATAGGATGTAATACCCCAAATGTGCCTAAAATTAGACCCGGGATTAAAATTTGAAGTTGGATGAAAAACTGGGAAAATGTCTCAGGAGGGATGATGTGACAACTCAAGTTTGGAAACCACAGGTCGTTGTTAGAAATCATAGAAGAGACTGGACCTTGGAAGTTGGGGATACCACGGGTCACCCAATGACTCATTGTGAGAAGTGACGACCCGTGGTCACCAGTCGTGATTTGGGTTGCCAGATTTTCCAGTGGATACAACGTATGGATACCACGACTCGTTGGAAGAAACCACGAGTCACGGTGAGGCTCATGGTAAGGGAAGCTCAGGATTTTCAGGGAGCTGACAACGGTCGATCTAACGACCCGTCATTTGAAGCAATGACTCATCCTGTCGAGTTGTGGGAAGAATATGAAAGCATGAATTGACACAGTGGATCCAACAATTCAATACCATGAGTCGTTGTATCATGCAACGACTCGCGGAATCGCCAGTTGGTTCACCCAGAAATATTTTTCAGGGAAATTTCATCAAGGGTATTTTCGACCTTTCTATGCTCTAGGGCCCTAAACTACGTTGTTTTATGTACTTTTCTAGGCACGATAAGATAGGTTAAGACCCTCTAACTATCCTCATTCCCTATGTATTCAAGTTAGAACAATTCTAGAGAGATAAAGCTATTCCTCAAGATCTTCCCCATCAATTCTCCCTTGGGCATTCAAGGAACCTCGGAATCTGATCTTACCCAGGTATGTAAGGTTAAAAATGGGTGTTCCCGTTCAAACCCATGCCCATTCTCTATCAATTTATGAAAATCAATCAAAAATCTTAGGGGGTTTTAATAAAATTCTTGTGAAAATCTAATGATTTGCTACTGGGTTGTTATGATTTATGATTTACATCATTTTTTATGGATTTTGATAAGATTTTACGACTATTTTGATTATAATATTATTAATTTCAATTTCTACAAAATTTAGCCTAATTGTGAATGTCCCTGGCCCAAATGGCCCTTTTCATGGTGATATCACGCCATTCATGGTTCTACCCTTGGCAAGGTACAAATAGCCTCCCGACTAGGTTTGCAAGTCTGGCTCCATGTGTGCTCATATGGGGTATGTCTGTTAAGAGAATCTCCCACTATTCCTCATGATTTATGCATGTTTATGATTATGTATTTTGGCTCAAGTCATGTTAAATAAATCTTTTCTCTGATGATCAGGAGTACGATTGTATTACGAATATTTTAAAAACTTTGAGCCTTATGTTATATTATGATATTTATGATATGAGCATGATATCCTACTCTTATGATGTTTTATGAGTTTTTACATATTTAAATGTAAGTTTTTACTTTGCATACTCGGTAAATTCCACGTAGTGAACGGATACTTTTATGCTATATCGTTTCATGATACAGGACTCGGCTCTCAGGCTCATCCTCATCCTTAGACCATCTCAGAGTTACTATCAGCTTTATTGGTGAATCCTCATATTCTGAGGGCCGTATGACTAGACGTTTATGTTGTTCTTTTGTTTCAGTTTCGACGGATTAGTTTGAGATGTTGTCCCATCAACCCATCTTACATGATAAAGGCTTTCAGATCGTATGTAGTACTCAACTTATGCATATGTCTAGTACTTCTGAATGCTATGGCAAGCTATATTACATTTACGTTTCCGTTATTTCCTATGCTCATTCTTCCGCTTAAAATAAATGAATTTAGATGTATTCTTATGCCATGGGTCGACTTGGGGCCTCTAGGGGTTCCTTTTCCCATGTTATGATCCAGTTCTAGTTTCGTGTTATACCCTGGAAGCCCAAAAATCAGACCCGGGAATTGAAAAAGAGAAAACTAAAAATTTTGCACCAGATCTCAGGACGGGTCATTGGGTGACCCGTAAGGAGGGACCACGAGTCATGGGGTGACTCGTGGTCAAGGAGGAGGAATGTGGTCTGGAGGGGTCACCACGGGCATGACCACGAGTTGTGGTCAGGCCGCACGACTCGTGATGTTACCCGTGGCCTGGACTGGATTCTGGCAAGGAAATTTTGGACAGTGGGGATCACGGGTTGTCCCCACGAGTCGTGGTCAACCACCACGATTCGTGGGGTCCCCTAATGGAATTTTGGCAGTGAACACCACAGATTGAGTCTATGAGTCATGGCCATAAGGGACGAGTCGTCCAGTCCCTCGTGGGGACTAGCAGTCAGCAAAATCCTACGAATTTAGTAAGGGATTTTTCATAATTCTTATGCTCTAAGGGTCCTAAACTATGCCGTTTTAACCTATGAAAGGTGGGCTTAAGAGGGGAAAACTATCCTAAATTCCTCATTCATGCATGCAAAGAATAGGAGAGTGATAGAGAGGTGAGCAAGGTGATTTCAAGGCTTTCTACTCTAATTTCCTCTTGGGCAATCAAGGAAGAGTAGGGATTTTCTTAGACTGGGTATGTAGGGTTATGAATGGGTGTTTTCATTCACACCCATGCCCATCCTTTATTAGTTTATGATATTCTACCCAAAAATCTCATGGGGTCTCAATTCAATTTTTGTGAAAATCTAATGATTTGCTAATGGGATTTATGATCTATGATTTACGTCATATTTTATGGATTTTGATCAGAATTTACAACTATTTTCGATTATAAATTTATTGATTTCAATCTCCACTCAAATAAGCCTACTTATGCATGATCTATAATGAATCGATTTATGATCTACACTTTAATTGTTGATATTTACAAATCCAGTATGATCTATAATTTGAAATATGGGTTTATTAAAATACCCAACATGATTTGATGATGTACAAGTTATGTGCATGATATCAAGTATGCATGGGCATTATGATTTATGAACTATTGATGTTGAAAAGCATATTTTAAAGTTACCCATGTTTATAAGCATGTTTTCGAATGAATTAAGTATTGTAAAGCATGGTAAAGTATTGGGAAATGCCCACATGATGATCAATAATGTATAATTTATGAAATGATTCTCATAATTTATTGATTTATGATGTTGGCTGACTAAAGTGCCTTTGATTCTTAGCTAATCATGTTTAATGGGGATCAATGAATGATGAATGTTTATTTTAGCCATGAATGTACATGAATGATGTTATTGATTTAAGTATGAGCCTATATGCATGTTTTTGGGAGTCGTGTCTAGCATCGAGCAGCCATGTGTTCAAAGGACTACGCCGGTGTCTCATAACCACGTGCCACCATGGGTCTATAATGATACATTAAAATGATAATGATCCCCTCTTTTCGTGATACAACATAATGCATGTCCCTCGCTGGGCAAGCCAGGGGAGACTCTGCCTACTTGAGTGAGATAGTTGGGGCATCATGAAAGGCTCTACCATGATGGTGTCTGTTATGACGAGTCCTCCCATTGTTTCACATTTTTTACGCACTGTTATGTTCATGATATTCGCTCAAGTGACGATTTGATAACATTTCTTTTATGATTATGAAAATGAATTATTTATGAATGATTTGAAAACCTTGAGCCTTATGTTATGTCACGATATTTATGATATGAGTATGTTGTCCTACTGTTATGATGTTTTATGAGTTTTCATGTATTTTAAATGTCTGTTTACTTACCTAGCATACTCGGTACATTCCACGTACTGACCGCATACTTTCTATGCTGTATCATTTCATGATACAAGACCCAACTCTCAAGTTCATCCTCATATATAGATCATCTCAGAGTTCACCTTCAGCTTATTGGTGAGTCCTCATGTTCCGAGGGTCGTTTGACAGACATTTATGTTATTTATATTTCAGTACTTGGCCGGGTTAGTTGGGGGTGTTGTCCCATCAACCCATCATATGTAGTTAAGGCTTTTAGATAATATGTAGCACTCAACTTGCATGTATGTTAAGTGACTCTCGATGACATGTTATGTTATGATATGTCTATGTTTTTGCTATTCCTTACATTCAGTTTTTCACTTAAAGAGAATGAAGTTAGATGTATGCTTATGCCATGGGTTGACTTGGGGCCTCTCGGGTTTCCTTGTCCCATATTACGATCCGGGTCTACATTTGGATCGTGAAAAACTTGGTATCAGAGCCATAGGTTTGAAGTGGCCTAGGGTGTCTGAAAGCCGCATTAGGTAGAGTTTTTTTCATGGGTGTGAAGCGCGCCACACTTATGACGAAGAGGCTACGAGATGTTTAGAAAATGTTCCTTTCTTTTCATGATCTATGTTGTGCGATGGAAAGTCCTTCTACTCATTTATTCGAGCTATTCGCAATTGAATAATCATGCCTCCTCAAAGAATGAATGGAAGGAGGAATAGAGATGGTGAAGGCCACGAGGATGGAAATGGTCATGGGCATCAGCAAGCCCCACCAGTTCAGGAGCCCCAAGCACCGGAGTCAACTGCCCATGCTGAGTTCTGGGCCGCTATTCAGATGCTTGCGTAGGCCTTGACCGCTCAAGTCAATCAGTAGGCCGTTGCACATGTTCCGCAGAATAGCAATGCAGCGACGCCTTGAGTAAGAGACTTCTTGAGGATGAACCCGTCGAAGTTCCTTGGGTCCAAAGTAGATGAGGACCCACATGAGTTCGTAGATGAGATTGCCAACATCACCCAAGTCATGGGGGTGTATGGGGTTGAGTGCACTGAGTTGGCCTCTTATCAGTTAAAAGGGGTTGCGCATATCTGGTTTCGCCAATGGAAGGATAGCAGGGTCACAAGAGCAGGTCCAGTCACTTGGGAAGAGTTCCATGTTGCATTCCTAGACCGGTTCTTCCCTCGTGAGATGAGGGAGCTGAAGATAGTTGAGTTCATTTATTTGAAGCAAGGGAGAATGACTGTACAAGAGTATGCCCTTGTGTTCACACGCCTATCGAAATATTCCCTAGAGTTTCTAGCTTATCAAAGGATGTGGGTGAGTAGATTCATCCATGGAGTAGCGGGTTATTTGGACAAGGATTGCAGGACTGCCATGCTTCATTATGATATGGACTTTCCTCGTATAGTACTGTATGCATATGGAGGTGGCTCATGCCAGGGAGTGGGAGGCAAAGAGGTCTCGGACAGATAGCTATGGGCTTACTCATTAGAGATCCGACGATGGTCCCCGCCCTCAGTTTTAGCAGCAGTCACTAGCTCCAGCACCATCATTAGCTAGTGTCCATCTAGACCCAAGGGTGATCATAAGAGAAGGGCTTCGAGATTGAGGGATCAGAGGGGAACGCAGATAGAGAGTACCTTCCCAGCTTGCGAAAAGTGCAGCAAGAGTCATACCGGGGAGTGTTTGCTTGGATAAGATATTTGCTATAGGTGTGGTAGGACGGGCCACATGCGTCGAGCGTGTCTATTTGCTAGAAAGGATGGTGATAGGGGTCGTACATAGACCACCAAGACAATAGTAGTTCCAGCACGTTCAGCTCCGTAGGGAGCATCTTCTATTGGGGGTGGCGAACAGTGCCAAAAACAGATTCTATTCCCTAGTCCCGCGTCAGGGGTAAGAGACTTCACCGGATGTGGTCACGGTATGTTGGAAGTTTTTCATATTGATGTTTATGCTTTTCTAGATCCGGTGGCTTCAGACTATCAATGATCGCCAATTGTATGCCAAGTTCAGCAAGTGCAAGTTTTGGCTGAAATCGATAGCATTTTGGGTCATGTGGTATCAAGCGAGGGCATAACGGTAGATTCTCAGAAAATCAAAGCGGTGAAGAATTGGCCTAGACCGGTGAATCCTTCGGATATTCGGAGTTTCTTGGGTTTAGCTGGTTATTACCAGAGATTTGTTCAAGGTTTTTCATCCATTGCAGCACACTTGACCAAATTGGCTCAGAAGAAGGTAAAGTTCCAATGGTTGGAGGCTTGTGAGAAGAGCTTCCAAGAGTTGAAGACTCGACTTACTTCAGCACCAGTGTTGACCTTACCAGAGGGTACCGATGGTTTTATGGGTGTATTGTGATTCTTCGAGAATAGGACTCAAGTGTGTATTGATGCAGTGGGGGAAAGTGAAAGCACACGCCTCGAGACAGTTGAACATCCATAAGAAGAATTATCCAACCCATGATCTTGAATTAGCCGCGATGGTGTTCGCATTGAAGATATGGTGACATTACTTGTATGGAGTCCATGTGGATGTGTTTATGGACCACAAGAGTTTACAATATGTGCTCACGCAGAAAGATCTCAATCTACGGCAAAGAAGGTGGTTGAAGCTACTCAAAGACTACGATATGAGTGTCCTCTACCATCCGCGTAAGGCTAATGTGGTAGCAGATGCACTTAAAAAACTCTCTATGGAGAGTGTGTCCCATGTGGATGAGGCGAAGAAGGAGTTGGTGAAGGATGTCCATCGACTCACAAGGTTGGGAGTTAGATTGGTCGACTCGACCGATGGCGGTGTTGTTTTCAAGAACGGATCAGAATACTCTTTGGTGACTGATGTGAAATCTATACAAGATAAGGATCCGATTTTGGTAAAGTTGAAGGAAGCCGTTTGAAGTCAGAAGGTGGAGGTCTTCTCCCAAGGGGGAGATGGTATGCTTCGGTACCAGAGTCGTCTATATGGTCCAGATGTTGATGATTTGTGGAGATGGATATTGCATGAGGCCCATGGATCCAAGTACTCCATCCGGGTGCCACCAAGATGTATCGCGACTTACGGGATATATACTAGTGGAATGGCATGAAGAAGGAAATTGCAAAATTCGTAGCCAAGTGGCCGAACTGTCAGCAAGCAAAGGTTGAGCATCAAAGGCCGGGAGGAGTACTTCAGGATATCAGCATTCCTACTTGGAAATGGGAATAAATTAATATGGACTTTATAACCGAATTTCCTCGTACTCATTGACAGCATGATTCCATTTAGGTTGTGGTAGACAGAATGACCAAGGCTGCACATTTTCTATCGGTGAAAACCACAGATTTAGCGGAGGACTATGCTGACATATATATCCGGAAGTTGGTTCAATTGCATGGAGTGCCCTTGTCCATCATGAGGTACTCAATTTACCTCCCAATTTTGGCAGTCTTTTCAAAAAGGGCTTGGGACTCAGGTTAAACTCAGCACAACATTTCGTCCGCAAATGGATGGCCAAGCGGAACAGACAATCTAGACCCTCGAGGACATGTTGAGAGCATGCATGATGGACTTCAAAGGTAGTTGGGATGATCACTTTCCCCTAATCGAGTTTGCCTACAATAACAACTACCATGTTTAGTATCCAGATGGTGCCGTTCGAGCTCACTATGGGCGGAGATGTAGGCCGCCCATCGGATGTTTGAGGTTGGTGAGGCGGCAATGATAGGGTCGGATTCGGTTCATGATGCTATGGTGAAGGTTCAGTTGATAAGGGATAGGCTAAAAACTGCTTAGAGTTGTCAAAAGTCCAATGCTGATGTAAGGAGGAGAGAGTTGGAGTTCGCGGTGGACGATTAGGTGTTTCTGAAAGTATCTCCCATGAAGGGAGTGATGCGGTTTGGGAAGAAAGGAAAACTTAGTCCCCGATATGTTGGCCCCCACCGGATTATGAGAAGAGTTGGTAAGGTAGCGTGTGAATTGGAGTTGTCCTCAGAGTTATCTTCCATGCATACTGTGTTTCATGTATCGCTTTTGAAAAAATGCTTGGGAGATCCAGCTCTAGTAGTCCTGGTGGACAATGTTGGTGTAAAAGATAACCTTACTATGAGGAGGTTCCGGTGGAAATATTAGACCGTCAGGTTTGGAGGCTGAGGAATAAGGAAGTAGCTTCAGTTAAAGTATTATGGAGGAATCAGCATGTTGAAGGAGCTATGTGGAAAACCGAAGCGGATATGATGGCTAAATACCCACACTTATTCTCTACCGGCTCAATTCCGACTTGAGGTATCAGTTTTGCCCAACAACTATATTTATTTTTCATGTTCATTTCATGTGTTCAAGTTTATTTTATGTATATGAATGTGTATGTAAATCATGAAATCAGTTCAGCTATGTAGTATGAAGCGGAGATAGTCATTCCATAGTTTTTGGTTTAAATGATCGGTATTTGGGTGTAAGGATTGCATGTCTTTGTTTTTCTGCTTGTTTCCAATATTCGAGGATGAATGATCCCAATGAGGAGATATTGTAATACCGCGAAAGTTCCTAAGACTAGACTCGGGATCAAAATTTGAAGTTGGCTGAAAAACTGGGAAAATGTCTTAGGACGGATGATGTAACCACTCGTGGTTGGAAACCATGGGTCGTTGTTAGCAGACGTGGGAGAGACCGAACATTGGCAGTTGGGGATACCATGGGTCAACCAACAACTCGTGGAGAGAAGTGACGACCCATGGTGACTAATCGTGGTTTGGGTTGCCAGATTTTCCAGTGGATATGATGGATGGATACCATGACTCATTGGAAGAAACCACGAGTCATGGTGAGGCTTATGGAAAGGGGAGTTCAGGATTTTTAGGGAGCTTACAATGGTCGATCTAACGACCTGTCATTTGAAGCAACGACTTGTCCTGTCGAGTCGTGGGAAGAATCTGAAAGCATGAATTGATACAATGGATCCAACGACTCGATACCGCGAGTCGTGGTATGGTGCAACGACTCGTGGGATCACCCGTTGGTTCACCTAGAAATGTTTTTCAGGGAAATTTCATTAAGGGAATTTCCGATCTATCTATGCTCTAGGTCCCTAAACTACATTGTTATATGTATTTTTCTGGGCATGATATGATAGGTTAAGACCCTCTAATTATCCTCATTTCCCATGCATGCAAGTTAGAACAATTCTAGAGAGATCAAGCTATCCCTCAAGCTCTTCCCTATCAAGTCTCCCTTGGGCATTCAAGGAACCATGGAATCTGATCTTACCCAAGTATGTAGTGTTACGAATGGGTGTTTTCATTCACACCCATGCCCATTCTCTATCAATTTATGAAAATCTATCAAAAATCTCATGGGGTTTAATTCAATTTTTTGTGAAAATCTAATGATTTACAAATGGGTTATTATGATTTGTGATTTACATCATATTTTATGGATTTTGATTAGATTTTACAACTATTTTGATTATAAAATTATTTTTTTCGATTTCTACAAAGTTTAGCCTAATTATATAAGATCTATGATGAATCGATTTATGATCTACTCTTCAATTGTTAATATTTACAAACCTAACATGATTATGATTTGAAATATAGATTTATTTAATTACCCATCATGATTTGATGATTTACGAGTTATATGCGTGATCTACAAGTATCCATGAACCCTATGATTTATGAAGTATGTTTTGGCCGACCCATGGGCCTTATGTCATGGCTAGTTCACGTATGTACAAGTATGTTTATGATTATCATGATTTAACTAGCCTATGAATTCATGCATATTATACTATGAGCACTATATATGTTTTGGGAGTAGTGTTGAACACCGAATGGGTTCGGGGCCTAGGTTCTGCCCCGGATCTCATAAACTACTGCCACCATAGGTATGTTGGGACTTCCCTTGTGACAGTCCCTGGCCCAAATGGCCCTTTTCATGGTGATATCACGCCCTTCATGGTTCTACCCTTGGAAAGGTACGATCGGCCTCCCAACTAGGTTTACAAGTCGGGCTCCATGTGTGCTCATATGGGGTATGTCAGTTAAGAGAATTTTCCATTGCTGCTCATGATTTATGCATGTTTATGATTATGTATTGTGGCTAAAATCATGTTAAATAAAGCTTTTCTCTGATGATCAGGAGTACGATTGTATTACGAATGTTTTAAAAACCTTGAGCCTTATGTTATGTTACGATATTTATGATATGAGCATGATGTCCTACTCTTATGATGTTTTTATGAGTTTTTACATATTTAAATGTCCATTTTTATTTACTTTGCATACTGGGTACATTCCACATACTGACCACATACTTTCTATGTTGTATTATTTTATGATACAGGACTCAGCTCTCAGGCTCATCCTCATTCTTAGACCATCTCGGAGTTACTATCAGCTTTATTGGTGAGTCCTCATCTTCCAAGGGCCATATGACTAGATGTTTATGTCGTTCTTTTGTTTCAGTTTAGCCGGATTAGTTGGGGATGTTATCCCATCTAACCATCTTACATGATAGAGGCTTTCAGACTATATGTAGTACTCTACTTATGTGTATGCTTATGCCATGTGTCAACTTGGGGCCGCTCGGGGTTCCTTGTCCTGTGTTACAATCCGAGTCTACGTTCGGGTCGTGACATAGGATCCTGATGCAGGTTGGAAAGCGTGCACATGAGTTGGAGCTACCAGCAGAATTAAGTTCGATGCACCCAGTTTTCCATGTATTACTATTGAAGAAGTTCATCGGTGACCCGACCTTAGTTTTTCCAGCTGAGATCTTAGGTGTAAAGGATAGCCTTACCTATAAGGAGGTTTCGATTGAGATCATTGATTGTCAGGTTTGAAAGTTGAGAAACAAGGAAGTAGCTTTAGTGAAGGATTTGTGGAGGAATCAGCTTGTTGAGGGAGCTATGTGGGAAGCCGAAGTAGATATGATGGCTAAATACCCACATCTTTTCTCTTCCAACTTAGTTTCAGAAAGAGGTACCAGTTTCCTCCTTAGTACTCTATTTAGTTTCATGTCAAGTTTAGGTCTCTAAGTTTCTTTCATGTCATAGCATGCATGTATGTTTCATGAATTCAGTTTAGTCATGTATATTGGTTCGAAGACAATTTTCAACTGTGGTTGTTCAGTTTTGGGATTGCAGTTCTTTCCCCAGTCTTTTAGTATGCTTAATCTACATTCAAAGATGAATGTTCCCAAGGAGGAGATAATGTAATACCCCAAAAGTCTGTAAGATCAGACCCAAGGGTTGAATTAGAGAAAACACAAAAATCTGCACCAGGTCAAAGAACGACTCGTCAGGTGACTCATTAACTCAGTTAACAATCTGTCAAGTGACCCATTAAGTGGTTCTAAGTTGGAGTAGTTATCTTCTGGAAGTTAGAACAAGTGGGATGATGAGTCTTCAATACTTCCCACGAGTCTTTGTATAACCCGTTAAGTGTGCACTTGTGGTGAAGACGTTGAATTCCAGTCTTCAGGACAAATTGATGGACGAGTCATCGTGTTCCCTATCGACTTGAGTCACCCGTTGGGTAAGAAAGATCATAGAATGAGGAGAGGTTTTCAGTAGCAATTGGTTAGGAGACGACCGGTCAAGTACCCCAACGAATTATCCAGTCCCTTGTTGGGACTGGCATTAAGATTGTTTTCATAATTTCTTAAGTTCCTAACTCCTAAACTAAGTAGTTTTGACCGTTGGAAGAAGGGTCTTACTCATTCTAAGCGTCAAATGAAGCAAGGATTCTTCATCTTCATTCTTTTCAATTCCTCTTGGGCATCAAAACCTAGAAAGAATTCTCCAAAGCCTAGGTGTGTAGGTCCATGAATGGGGAATTCCTTCCACCCTCATGACCAAATTTCTCCTCTGAACCATGAATTCAAGTATCTAATTAAGTGTATTGATTTCTAGGGTTTTAACCCAATTTTATGAAATTATATATGCTATGTTTATGGGTCCAATCTCTTGATGTTCTAATAAATTATTTAAGTCTAATGGGAAGATTTTACATCCAATTTGATTGTATATTTATGTTTTTAAGTTATTAGAAATTATTCCCTATTATGCATGTGTTATGAAAATTTGAGCCTATGATCCATGATTTCAAGCATGATGAGTTATCTAGTATACATAAACATTTATGAACTCTCAACTTATGATATCGTGATTTTTACTTATGAAGTCTATTTCAAGCATGTATGATTTCATGACTTGGGCAATCCCATGCAAGTTAAGCATGCTTATTATGATTTTAGCCAAGGCTAACAAGTTCAGTTTATGATATGCTTTGGAGTTAAGACTTTGAATATTCAGATTTAAGATATGTTTTAATAATATAATTATATGAGCAATATGTATGTTTTAGGAGTATAGTCTAGCACCGAGTAGGCCAGGGGCTCCGAGGACCGTAGTCTCCGAACTACATGCCAATGTAGGATACATTATTGGGACCTCTCAATAGAGTGATTTCCCCGCCTGAGGGCATGCTGTGATATCTACCTCATTTATCCTTTGCCTTGGTAAGGCTTAGGATGGCTCTCCTCCACGTGGGCAAGACGTGGAATCATAAATGCGCTCATACATGGCGGTTGTTGGTTATGACGAGTCTCCCATTTTTCCTCATGATTTTAGTTATTCATGTTCATGACTTATGATGTTATGTTTTATAGCATATTTGACCCAATGATCAGTTTATGAGCTCTCACTTATGTTTTTAAGCATGACAAGTCATATGATTTCTATTTTTAAATCTTGGGTTGTTATTTACAGTGTATGATTATGCATATCGCAAATATATTACTTTTAGCATGCAGCCCTTACTCTAGTGATCGATCTTGATTTACACTTATAGTTTTTAACTAGCACTTTACTAAGAATGTTTTACTTACCTAATATACTCAGTACATTCGAAGTACTTACTGCATACTCTATGTTATATTATTTCATGATATAGGTTTGGGCGATCAGACTTAGTCGCACCGTTAGTCCTGCTCCTATATTAGTCATGCTCAGCCCCTATTGGGTGAGTCTTTATGTGTCTAGGACATTCATTTAGTTATGTTGATATGTCATTTTAGGTTTGGACTTGGAGTTAGCTGGGGGATTGTCCTAGCATCTCATCAGATAGTAGCTTTTTAGACATAGACCTAATATGTTCAGCTTTGTGATTCAGCATTGTGATGTTATCACTTGATATACGCTTTATGATATTTAATATTCCGCTTTATTGATGCTTATGTTTATTTCTTCTTGATTATGCTCTTACATCATTTTACATATGTACCATGGGTTAGCTTGGAATGATTCGTGCTTCTAGTTCTTGTGTTTCGATCTGGTGTCTCAGCTCGAGTCGTGACAAGTCCGGGGCCCTATCCTATGCATTTCAGTTTGTTTACTCTTTATAGGCTGATGTGGAATAGTATGTATAGTTTGTTTTGATTGTGTAGCATTGTCGGCTTTCTGTTACTCTGTTTAGCTTTTTTTTAGCCTTATCAGCTTTCAAGTCGCTTATTTGTTATTACCGAGGTTTATGGGTCCAGTATCTATCTTGGTTGATTGTGGCAGGTGTCCTGGTCATCCTCAGTATTACAATTATAGACGCTATATAGTCGGCTTCTCGATTAATTTCGAGTCGAATGCCAGTTGTGCCTTGATGATATCCAAATCCACTCCTCTATAGGAGAAAGTGTATACGGTCATCGCAATATAATTTACCCAACTTATGTGTGGGGGTCAAATACACAGGGAATGAAGATTGATACCAACAAGTCATCTATCAAATTAAATCAAATAGCATCATTGGATTAAAACTAGAAAAGTAAATATTGGGAGTTTGCAAGATCACACTATGCATTCAAACTCAACAACAAAACAAGGCAACCAACTTTGAAGTAACTATATTATCGAATACAAGGGATTTGTTATTGATAGGGAATTGATAGGATTGGGGTTAACTAGAAAATAAAAAATTTACTTACTGTCATGACCCGAATGTAGGCCTGGATCGAGACACGGGACAAAGAACCCCAAGAGGCTCCAAGTAGACCTATGGCATGAACATGACCTCTTAAGCTCAACACAATAATGCAGAAGTCTAACATAATAAAACAGTAGAAGTTTGAAAATCTGATAATATCGAATATCTGAATACATAAAAGCAATCTGAAACTGAAAACATACTATGTCTGATAAGCCTCTACATACTGACGAGTTCATGGGACAAGAACCCAACTAACTCACTGATGATTGAAATTGAAAATATTGAATACAACTGATAAAATGGTCCTCGAAGGATGAGGACTCACCCACTCTAGCTGACAGATGCTAGCTCTGAGGATCTGACTATGGCAGGGTTGAACCTGAATGTCGGAACCTATATCATGAAATGATACAACATAGAGTATGCGGTCAGTACGTGGTATGTACCGAGTATGCAAGGTAAATAAAACCGCTAAGTAAGTAAAAATCAAAAATTGTGCATATCGTAAAACATTTCATCATAAGATTTTGAGAGTAGGGCTTGCATGCTATTATCTGAAAACATGATTTATACATAACTGAATATCATAACTAAATCAAATGACCCACAGCTGAAACTAATTATCATAAAGTAAAAATGAACATTCGGTCAAACCTGTTGAAAGTATAATATCATGACTGATGAACATGCATAACTGAAATCATGAGAAACAATGGGAGACTCGTCATATAACCGACATTATCACAATAGAGCATACGTGGTCCCAACTATTACACTCAAGTGGGCAAAGTCGTCCAAAGCCTTGCCAGGGCTAAGGACTCTACCATGATATCAATATCAAGCTGAAGGCCCCTTGATGGCTGGGAAATCTCACAAGGGAGGTCCCAAATAATCTGAACATACCTACGTAGGCACGTAGTTCTTAGGCATAGGGTTGACTGACCCTTAGCCTACCCAGTGCTAGAAACTACTCCAAAACATGCATATGCTCTCTATCATTTTTCAACGAAGCTGAACCATCGTCTAGTTATGAAGCTGATTCATAATAATACATGCATAATCTAGAAACATAACATGAGGAGCCTTGGCTCAAACCATACCACAAGCTGAAAAGTGTGGGAGTCTAGACTCCAAAATCCATGTGGTAAGCTAATAACATGAAATTGAGATAAATCATGAAACTTGCTTGATCATATGGGCTTTCCCAAACATAAACATACTTGAAATAGACTTTTATAGTAAAAAAATATGAATATAGACATGGGTAATTCGAAATCATACTTTCATCACATACATCTCATCATGTTTGAAAACATATATCATAGTCTCAACCTTTCATGAACTTCCATAATTGGGCATCATAATAGTAAGACTTTGAAAACATAAATTTGTAATTGAAAACATTATAAAACATGTCCATGAATCATAATTCAACATTAGAAATATGAATAGATTATATCCATGATAGATACTTAGAGAATTACCAAGTTGGGTTAAAACCCCATAGATTCATCAACTTAGGATTTTCGTGAATTTGAGAAGGGATTGGGCATGGGAATGGATGAATACACCCATTCATAACCCTATATACCTAGGTACTGCTGATTTCTCAACCTTCTTGAATTCCCAAGAAAATTGAAGGAGGATTGATGACTTTCTAGGCTTGATCACCCTTAGAAACTTCTAGGTTTGCATGCGTGGAGAGCTATAGGTTTAGAATGAGTTAAACTCTCTTAAACCACACCTATCTAGGCTTAAAATGACATAATTTAGGTCTTAGGGACTTAGAAATTATGGAAAATCCCTTAATAATTTTACAGGAAAAGTCTCACTGCCAGTCCCAACGAGGGACTGGACGAATCGTTGCCTAAGGGACGACTCATAGTGATGAATCGTTGGGTTCACTGCCAAAAATTTCCACCTTCATGTCTTCTCTTGACCACGGTTGACTCCACAACTTATTGTCCTAACCACAAGACACGGCTCGTCTCGTGGTCAACCCTTAATTCACAAAATTCAACCAACTCTCCCTTCACTCCAGGAGTCACCTAACAATGCGTGGTGCACTTCACGGGTCACTGGACGACTCGTCCTATGACTTGGTGTAGAAGTTTTTGTTTTCTCCATTTTGACTCTCGGGACTGACCTTAGAGCTTTTGGGGTATTACATTTACAAACATAAATAGTGTTGGACAAGGCGACACCCGATTCTCAACCACTTGGGTGCCTTTTTCCTCGGGTTTCTCAAACCCCGAGGTCCCATACACTTCAATCACTACAACTTGGTTAACAATTGAACTATGTCTAGCCTCAATTCTTTAGTAGGTGTATGAAAGTGGATATTAGCTATCTCTAGCCCAATCCCACATGATCAAAATCCAGATACCCACCATTGTTTTCTCACCCATATCCTTTTTTTTAAAGAAAAAATAGAACAAGAAAACACAATTCATACTTGAAATTATAGATATTTCAATTATAATTTAGAGAAAATAATGGATTTATGCTAAATAAGTAATTCTAAGATTAAACTAGCAACACCCAATCCATTCTAGCCCCTATCATGCGCATACTCCTAACAAGGTGTTTAGCTACTCATAAATGAAGAACAAGCGATTAAACCAATAAAGGAATTAATATCATCCATCATTAAGATGAAACATCAAGCTCAATTTGTTCTTCAATAGAGGTTTACCTTAAAAATATAAAGAAGATGAAGGAAAAATCTCTCACTTCTCTTTATCTTTATCTCTCTCTAAAAATTCAATTCAAAATTAACTAATCTATGGAATGAAATGAAAACTTCTATTCTTTACAAAAGTTGTACAAAAATAGGGTAAAGCTTCTCCTCTTTTCTCTTGTTAGATGATTTTACCACTTTTAATGATTGCCTCACTTGCACGGCACCTGTGTTTTGCAGGTGTCCATCCGCGAGGTGCCGTTCATTGGCAGCTTTAGGCCAGAAAGTCTAGTCATGATTCAGCGCTTGCACCTGTGTTTCTCGGGTGTTGACCTACGTTCCGTAGGTGTTCCTTCAACTTCAAAGCAATGTTTTCCTGCGTTTAGCCTGCATTTCATAGGTTTCATCCTGAGAAACGCGGGTCCTCTTCTTCCAGCACCATGCTTTTATACAATTTCTTCATTTTACCTATTTAAATTAAATACCTGTAAAAATAAAAGAGAAAGGAATAAAACCTTCCTAAATGACTTGAAAATCAAGCAAAAGCTCATGTTTAAAAGGCTAATGAGTTGGTAGATTGCCAACTTATCAAACTCTCAAACTTGAAACATTGGTTGTCCTCAAGCAAGGAATTTCTTCACAGCTGAATAATCGAACCAAGCATGTCACGCCACATGAGTTGTACACAAGGGACTATTGGGACTAAGAAAACCCCAAAATTCCACACTGACTGAATGAAAAGAAAAGACTCAACAATTTATGCAAATGCTTCAAGAGGTAACCACAAACAATTGACATGATTCACAAATGTTTCTTTCATTCAAAACAAGGGGCTTGGTTGATTGAAATAAGCTCAAGCAGCATCTCAAGTCATTGAAAAAGTACATTCAAAGATTGCCTTAGAGCTCACTGCACTCTTGTCTCAATCACCTCTTTTACTTTGAACACATTCAAGCATGTCCCCCAAGGAAGTGATGTCACTCACATCAAGAGAAAATCTCATTTAATTTTCAAGCAATTCACACACAAAGCGATTATAGAATAAGGCAAATATGCTCACTCTCACAAAGAAATTCTCATACATACAACTTTACCCATAGGCTTTCCCTTCATGTAACTCGTCACTAATGTAGAGTTTCTACCCTCAAATTCAATTAGGACTTGGAGGTCATAATGAAGGCTAGGGGTAAAGGTAGGATGATTTTTTTAGTTCTAGTGACTAGAACCTCCCCAATGCCCCTTTTGTGAACACTTTTGCGTACTCCATTTTTCAATTGAGATCACCCTACCTTATCTCTCCTTCATCAACATCTTTAAATTTGTATCAAGAGTAACCCTTTTATCTCCTTGGTTTCCACCTTTAGCCTCATCTAAGAAAGAGGTAGCATCTTTCAACTATTCTTTTTCTTCTGAGGTTTAGAGGTTTTTTCGACCAACTAATTCATTCATTTCATCACAATTTGGTGCTAATTCAAATTGAAGGTCACATATTTTCCCACTTTCTTTTGCAAACCCCCAAACTTAGACTTTCGCCTCTTTCTCCCTTATCTTTCCCAAAAGTCGGGGCATCAAGCCCCATTTTTCATTTCTTTTCACAACTAGAACAAGGGAGGATGGGTTTCAAAAGAGGGATTACACAAGGGTAATAGGATTATAATATGGTTCTCAAAGAAAAGGGTTAAAGGCTCAACATTGGCTAGCAAAGATAGAAATTCAAGGAGGTAATATAGGTGAAGTGACTATTAAAAGAAATCCTAAAATCATGTTTTAAGTGCAGCTACATCTAGGATTTCACCTTGAATCACACTTAGAGCAAGTTCTAGACAACCATATATGCATGAAAATTAAGCTAAAAGCCTAACCACACAAGGCATTACACTTCAAGGAGTTCACACAATTCTTATACCCACATCAAGAGTATGACTTTAGACAAGATAGCATGTGAATCAAAAAGCCAAACAAGGAATGTGCAACTCATGACAAGAGAGTGCTCAAATTTTAAATTCAAACCCCCCCTTTTTCCTCAATCCATTTTCAATGGCATTTTAAAATTTTTGGTAGTACCTCTCAAAAGCAAGTACAACAATAAACTCAAAAAGACTCTACCTCTCAAAAGCAAGTGCAACAACCAACTCAAAAAGACTCTAAACTCGGAATTTTCCCATAAGAAAGACGCCTCTCAATATATCATAGAAAATGTCACCTGGTTCGACAACAAAAGAAAAGAAAACGAAATGCTCCTTAGAGAAGAACTATGATATAGAAAAACCCTTGGAGTCTATTTACTAACTACTATGAACAAAGGCGATCATAGGACATGGGTCATTAAATATTTGGAAATTTTAAGAATGGACCCATTGAATGGAAACTAAAAAGTTAAAAGCATCATTTCATTCAATCACAAGCCTGACAAGAGCATTCATCTAACTAAGCAAAAATTAAAAATGCGACACATTCAAAGCATAAGAATTTAATCCCGACAAGGGCAACAAAAGACCAAAAATAACCAACATGAGAGAGACACATCCCATCCCCAACTAAGGAATTACATTGTCCCCAATGTGCATATGAAGAACAAAGGGTGGTGAGAACGCCCTAATGTGGCTATTCTTCGGTATCATCAATGGACACTTCTTCATCATGGCCTTCATCTCCAAGGTCTTCCTCATTATCCTCCCCTAAGCTCGTGAATAAATCATCAATGGGGCCTCGGGCTGTAGGTGGGGCAGCCATGGTTGCATCAAGTAGGCTCATGTCTGGGTCCTTCATTTTGGCTCGACTCCTCAACTCTCTCACTTCAGCTCAAAGAGAGGAGACTGCTCCCTCATCCACATCTATTCAAGAGCATAGCTTACTTAAGCTATCAAATATATTTTTCATCTCCTTATTCACCATTTAATGATAAGGGCTGGGATATTTTGAGCCAACTTCTGGAGTTGGTTCTCATGAGATTGCGTCATCTCAGCCAACTTTTGGATTCTAATTAAGCAGGAGGATGTAGGAGGAAGTGAAGGCCCTCTGAATGGTGCCTCTTCAGATGTATGACCCGATGGATGTGTGGTATATTGAGGTTGGGAGCAATGGGAGTCTCCTCTATGCCCTGAAAGGACGAGTCTTCGGGTGTTTCCCATGCTTACATCTGATTTCTTTGGCTCTTGGGTGCATCCGCATCTCTCTTGCTATCAATAATAATAATTCTAGTAGCGGAGCTGGGGGATTCATCAGGGAATAGTGTTACCCCCGCTTTGAGACACAACTGGGTGATAAGAACAACATATTGCATTTAAGTTCCTTGCAATCTGGCCTTACGCTTCATTTGTGTGGCCACCACTTTCCCAAAATTAATGAGCACCCCTGACATGATGTAGGCAATAAGTACGGCCGCCTCGAGGTTCACCTATTGATCATTTTTAAAGGGCATGATGTGGCCACACACAAATTCAAGCCACAATTTGGCCTCAAATTTTAATTTATGCCTTGTAATTTTACCACCCATGGAGACCCATAAGGGCTGACCATTGGCGATAATGCGGGCCACCCAACTGAACTGATCTTCCTTGGTTGTTGCATACTCTATTCCTGAGTTGATTTCATCCTCCCAAAGTATTGCAATTGTGGCATCTGGAGTGATGTCACTTCTATACCCCAAACCCTGACTGAAGGGAGGCATGGGAACTCATCGGCCTTCCCCTTCTGTTTCATTACCTCTTGTCGTGCCTAGTAGGATGCATAGAACTCCGGCACAAGGTTTGTCTAGTAGTTTGGGAGAGGCTCAACGAACATGTGCCATTATCTATCGGTGAATTTTGCAATGATGTTTTGGAAGTCATTCCCCATCCCCGCCAAGTCAAAACATTTTTCGGTGGTGATTGGCCTCTCGACATATATGACATAGTGCACCTTCATGTCAGGAACAAAATAGATAATGGCATCCCAGTTATTGGTGGGAGCTAGAGTTTCTTTGGCTTTCCCCCTTCCTTTACTCTTGGAAGTGGTAGGTGTCTTTCCTTTGTCGGCTTGCCTAAATGAAGTCATGATTCTGGAAAATAATATTAGTTCCATAACAATATAAACTTCTTTTTGTATTTTTAGTAAATTAAAAATAAATGCGATAACTATCCTAAGCTATGGAACAAAATTTTAAAGATTGTATGACAACCAGCCAGAAACATCAATATCAATATGTGGCAAAACCTGTGCTGCAATTGCAAAACACAGGTGGAGACCCGCGAGTCACGCAGAGTCGCAGGACTAGGGAAGACAACTAGGCCAACTATTCCTTCTTCTGTGCTGAACTTGTGTTTCGCAGGTCTTGATCCGCGACTCGCAGGTGAACATAGGTGATTGGAAGTGGCCTGAAGCCTCAAACCCACACCTGAGCCTCAGTCTGCATTTCACAGAACCTGACCTGCAACTCGCGGCTGGGTGGCAATGTCCAGAATCGAGTGCTCCAACCCAACAAACAATAACACTTCAATTTCATACCTTATTCAACTCACTCACACATCAAAACGTACCCACTTCAGGAAGCATAAAAGAACTAAAACGAAGATTTTCCCTTAAGAAAGACGTCTACCTATCTGGAATCGGGAAAATCAGGCATTTCAAACACACAGGATTACTCAGACTTCACCCCCAACTAAGATTTCAAAGCATAAAACCCATCTAGAAGATCTATTAAGATGAACAATGAAACCCACATTTTGCAATTTTCACTTCCCCCACGACACCCACAATAATCAACCATACAAGAGTAGAGAAGAACATATAATGGGTAATAGGGAGAATGGGTTGAGAAAATTTGGCATTAACATGCTCCATTTTGTATTAATATTTACAACTATCAAGAAAAAAACAAAGTATAGGCATATATACCAAGTTAGAAAGAGAAAAGAAAAGAAATTGAAAGATTTGAGTCTTTTTCAACAATGGCCACTAGAAACAAAATGGAACTTCTTTTGCCTTAGAGAGAGTATAGTGAGAGATGGTGAGGTGAAGAGAATGGTGATGGGAATGGGGTTTTATATATGGAAGCCATTTGATATGATTGGTCAGTTTAGAAGGTGGATTAAGTAGGGTAATGTAGAAGATGAAAAGCCTTAGTAATGGATGTTATGGGGAAGGTTACAAGGTGAAGAAAAAGGTGTTTGGGAAGTGGGAAAGAGGTTCAACCGGATTGAGAAGACCATGGGTCAGGTCAGTCAATGGATTGGTCAACTTTAAATTATAATTACTTACTTGCGCCTATGCTAGACCAGTGGTCGCAGGTGGGTACATGCATTTTGTTGTGTTCAGCGCAGGTGAACCCATTCTTGCCCAGCTTTCTATCTGTGAGTTGCGCCTAACCGGCATTCTATGGATAGCCACCTATGTTATGCAGGTGGCTCGTAGCTCACCTTCCATTTTCCAGATTTCTTCCTAGTGTTCTGGCTTAAATTTGTGCCTGACCTACATTTTGCGAGTTGGCATCTGCATTACGCAGGTCTCACGCAGTGCTTGCCCTATTTTTCTCTCACTTAGTTCCTCATAATCAATCTTCAAAACAAAAACAACAAAAACAACAAGGCACCAAAACAAAAACACTTGGGTTACCTCCCAAGAAGTTCCTTATTTAACATCATGTCTCAACAGATACCTCCTAAATCATCAATTCTCTAGAGGGTCATCCTCCGAATCAACTTCAGCCTCACAATTTTTGTCCTGCTCCTCCTTTTCATCTAGGACCGCTATCACTTTACATTCATCCGGGGGTTTTGTGGGTTGACACATATTGAAGGTGACTTCTTTGCTACCCACTCTAAACTTTAGCTCTCCTAGATCCACATCCACCAATGCTCTACCCGTGGCTAGTAATGGTCGCCCAAAAACAATGGGTACCACAACATCCATGTCATAATCCAACACGACTAAGTCAGCTGGAGGGATAATTTGTCCACTCGGACCAAGACATCTTCTAGAACTCCCACGAGTCTATTGATAGACCGGTCAACCATCAATAGTGTCATTGTAGTAGACTTGGGATTCCCCAAACCTAACTTCGTGAAAATGATGAGGGGCATCAAATTGATGCTTGCACCGAGGTGGATTCCCCAAACCTAACTTTGTGAAAATGATGAGGGGCATCAAATTGATGTTTGCGCTGAGGTCACATAAAGATTTTTTAAACACGCACATTCCGATGGTATAAAGGATGGTAAAAGCTCTGGGGTCCTCTCTCTTGGGAGAAAGATTGCTCGCCATCACTGCACTGCAATGGTGTGTCACCTCCCCTGTGCCCGCATCCATAATCTTCTTTTTTTTAATAAATCCTTCATGAATTTTACATAGCCCGGATCTGAAGCAATGCATCCACCAGTGGTATGTTTATTGAAAACTTTCTAAATATCTCAATTAATTTCTTGAACTGGTTGTCCTCTTTCTTTTTCTCTAACCGCTGAGGGTAAGGAGGTGGGATTCTAGGCTCTTGGCCTTGTGCATTTGAGGCCTCCTTGCCTTTTTGCTCAACATTAACATACTTGGCAGAAAAAGCTACTCTGTCCTCTTTAAGTACCTCTTCACCACTGACAACACTTGATGTTTTTGGCATTGCGTCTTTCACTCCATCATTTATTACTGGATCAATATGTTGTTTGGCCTTCACATCCGCATCGGTCAAAATTTTCCCACTCTTAGTAACAATCGCCATGCAATGGCCATCCTTCTTTGAATTTGGTATGGTGTCACTAGGAGGGGTGCCCTTCATTCAAGGATCCATTTTGGATGAAAGATGGTTCATTTGGGCTTCCAAATGTTTAATAGAAGCTGAATGAGAAATCACCGTTTGGGCGAGGTTAGATACCTCCCCTTTAAGCTCTCTTACCCCACTGCCCGTAGACTCAACCTTCTTTAGAACTCTAGCCAACATTTCCTCAATCTTAGAGTTGCCAACATTGCTTACTCCAGGTTGCATTTGGGGTGTGTCACGACCTGAGCTGGGACCATGGACCGAAACTTGGGACCTAGAACAACGAACGGCTCCAAGTCGACCCATGGCATGAACATATAAACTAAAGAGAATACATCAAGGTAGAAAATGATAACTTAAACATGAATAAGCAGAAGTTTGAATAACATAACGTATAATAATGACCATAAACAGAGTCAACACTCAATAAAGTTGAAAGTCTACATAATGTCTGATAAGCCTTTAAACTGTCTGATGAGCTGATGGGACAACACCGCCAACTAGCTCGCTAAATTATGAAACTGAAATAGCATAATCAAACACTAAACTGAATGTCCTCAAAAGATGAGGATTCACCAACAATGGGAAATGAGCTGGACTAACGGCGGAACTGAGTCTGATCGCTCGGACCTGTATCATGAAATGATATAGCATAGAGTATGCAATTAGTACTTGAAATATACTGAGTATGCAAGGTAAGTAAAACATGCAGACTAAATGTTAACTGAAGTATTGCATATCAATATAAATCACCAGATCATGAGAGTAGGGACTGCATGCTGAAAATTGTATCTGGGACATATATAGTCATAAGCAAAGTATCATATCTGAATAGAATGATCCAAGGTTAAAAATAGAAATTATGACTTGTCATAGCTAAAATCATAAGTAAAAGCTCATAAACTGATCATTAAGTTAAACCTAATGTAAAACATGATATCATAAGTCATGAATATGAATAACTGAAATCATGAGGAACAATGGGAGACTCGTCATAACTAACACCATCTTGATAGAGATTACGTGATACCCCAACTATCACACTCAAGTGGGCAGAGCCATCCAAAACCTTACTAGAGCTAAGGACGATACCATGATATGGTTATCAAGCTGAGGCCCCTTAGGGGTAAGGGAAAACTCTCAAGGGAGATTCCAATGTATATGCATACCTACGTTGGCGCGTAGTTTTGAGACTCGGGGTTTACCTAAACCCCTGGCCTGCTCGGTGCTAGAAACTACTCCCAAAAATATATATAGTGCTCCCATCATTTTTCAATGAAGCTGAAATCATAATTACATGCATAGTCTGAAATCTGAACATGGGGACTCCTGGCTCCAAACATACCATAAGCTGAGTTAGGAGTATTGACTCCAAACCATATGGTAAGCTGATCTTATAAACCTAAGATAAATCATGAAAACATACTTAACTTGCGTGGGCTTTCCCAAATCATAAAAATCATGCATACTTCAGATAGACTTTATAAGTCAAAATTATGGACTCATACATGAGTAATTTATAAACATTCGTTCATGCTAGGTATTTCGTCATACTTGAAATCATGAATCATAAACTTGACTTTTCATAAAACTTGTATAATAGGAAAAAATTTCTAATAACTTGAAATCATGAATTTATAATCAAAGTATGTATAACATCTGCCTGTAAATCTTAAAACATGCTTTGAAAGATGAGGAAAATTGTCCCATGGACATATCATAGAGAATTTCATAAAATTGGATTAAAACTCTATAGAACCATATACTTGAATTCATGAACCTGAGGAGAATTTTGGGCATGAGAGTTAAAGGAATCTCTAATTAATAGCCCTACATACCCTGGTAAACTGATTCTCAACTTATCCTTGAAAGCACAAGAGAATTAGGGAAGAATTGAGAGAATTCTTAATAGATCTTCCAAGAGAATTCAAAGCTTTGCATGCATGGGGAGACTAATAACTTCATATAGTCCAAGCCCTCTTAAAATACTCCTTTAAGGGTTTAAAATGATGCAGTTTAGGATTTAGGAGCTTAGGATTTATGAAAATACCATTAATAATTTCATAGGAAAAAGGTCACTGCTAGATGCCACGAATCATACCACGGATCATACCTTGAAACAATGACCCATGGCTTCCTGCCATTGCCAGACCGACCTTAATCCCCCATTCTCTAACCTTCAAATGATGGCTAGACAGGATGAGTTATTACTCATCACAAAGACTCATCACTTCCACTCATTGTCACCACTAACTTCATGCATAGTTTCTAGAATCCTCTCAACAGACCCAAACAATGGGTCATACCTTGTGACTACAGGTCTTTGGACCCATCCATCTCCTTTGCTCCTTTCTACGAGTACAAACCACGACTCATTGTATCCCATAATGAGTCGTACCATGACTTCTACCATCCAACCCTGACATCCCAGAAAAAAATGATGACTCCAGACCACGAACTGCTACAGGGAGCCACGAGTCATACCATAGCTCATTGCTACTAGTCCTTCTTCTGTAGATACGGACCAAGACCCGTGACCACGAGCCAACCAACGGGTCTGTCACGCCTCGAGCTTATACCCTGGACAGAGTACGGTACTTGGAGTTACAAATAACCCCAAGTCAACCCCTGGTATATCATACACTGGAGTTCTAAGTAACATATAATATACATAGAGGAAGTTTAAAGAAAAAAATACAAACGTTCGAGAGAATAAAGGTGAATCATAATATTTGAAAATATTTGAACAAACCTACAAGTCTGAAGACCAAATCTCCGTCTGAAAGCCACTATGACTGATGAGTTACTGGGATAACCCCCAGCTAACTCCAAATATAAATAGTAGAAAGAAAATGAAACTGAATAAAATAATCTTCATCCTTGAAGAATGAGGACTCGCCAACTAGAACAGTTGAAATCTTCGGTGAGCGATCGTCTGGCGAGGCTGAGACTGCGATCCTGCAGTTGTATCATAAAACGATATAGCATAAAAGTATGTGTCAGTACCTTGAATGTACTAAGTAAGTGAGAGAAACCATACATAAGAAACAACAGTGTTGAACCGAAAA
Organism: Datura wrightii; assembly: GCA_035772735.1. Lineage (NCBI taxonomy): Eukaryota > Viridiplantae > Streptophyta > Magnoliopsida > Solanales > Solanaceae > Datura > Datura wrightii. The sequence goes on along the minus strand of JASDFA010000007.1, from coordinate 7,467,053 downwards.
GACATGCAATGACCAACTAAAGCTACTGAACTGAATAATTGAAATAACTGAAGATGGTCTAAAAGACCCTGTCTGGTGGTCAAAAACATGCTCTAATTCTGAAGTACTAATCTAAACTGAACTGAACTGGACTGAGCTGACTAGTGGGAGAGTCTATTACCGACATATAACCACATGAGCTAGACGTGGAGTCCGATGTATACACCCCATCGATAGGACCCAATATACTTTGCCAGGGTGTAAAGGCATGAACTGGGTGATCACAAGAGTTTGGGGCCTAGAGGCCACTAAAATTGTATCCTACGGTGGCAACATAGTTCTGGGAACCTAGGTGCACTAGAACCCCGGTCCGCTCGGTGTTAAGTCCTACTCCCACTGGATAGTCCTAAATTGAATACTAAGCTGATAGCTCAAAAATGGGGCCCAAGACTAGTCAGGGATACGTATATGAAAACACCCTGAGGGTCTTATCGGACCAGATTCTAGAACTTGATTCTAAGACTAGTCAGAGTTGCTTATCTGGAAGCGCCGTAACCGTCTAAGAACAAACTATAATATGAAGCTGAAGTCTTAAGGCTAGTCAGAGCTGCTTATCTAAAAGTGTCATGACCACCTAGTGGACCACTAAAACTAGGTTCTGAATTTGATTTTGATAACTGGGAGGTACTACTGACACATCAGAAAATTCTGTAGTCAAGCTGATCAACTAATATTTCTGACTGACATTTGAGAATCCTGACATTCTTACTATAACTGAGCTGACAATAATCTGATTGAGTTCTACTAACAACGTGGGAGTCCCCAACACTGATAAAATCAAGAAAAGAAATTTCGGTATGTAAGCACTAGTGCAAGATTCTAGTTTCTCTATATTCAAGACTAGGGCTAAATTTCACATTACAGAAATAGACAATAGCATAGTCACAAACTGATGGGAAATCATTAACCATTAACATAAGAGATATTTCACATGATTTAAGCGAGGTCTTGACAGTTAATTTCATCACATCCGAAAGTCTCAAGGCTAGAACTATTATAGAAAACAAATAAGGAGTTTGTCACGCCCCGCCTTGGGGGCATGACTGGCACCTGGTGCCCTATTAGGATCTGAACTGCTAGACTATTGAGCCTAAGCACATTTGGTGCCTGGCTGGCTCTAACTCTAATTCACAGAAACAACGGGCTATATAACGGCTGTAAATACAGCCTCCGACCGACTAGGCCTATAGCCATCTATACTATAACATCAGCTAACCAGAATCACATTCATATAGGGGAACCTATGCGGGCCGACAAGGCCACCATGTTGTCTAGTTAACTCTAAATCAATATAACAAATGTTGAAAAGCTACGTGACCGGCAAGGTCACCACTACTGACTGGATAAGGCCTCACACGGCCAACATAAACAACTAAACATACGCACGACCCCACACGACCGGCACAACTAACCACAGAGAAATATATACAGACTGCAAGTCTCTAAGAATACTGATAAGATGGTCGGGACAAGGCCCTCACCTACCCGTACTGTACAACAAAAGAAAATGATATAAGCCTCTGAATATCAAGCTCCGGATGACAGGAGCTGATGACTCTGCGCTGGCTAGGATCACGAGGGATCTACTCCTCGTCTATAGGTACCTGTAGGCAAGTAATACAGCGCCCAAAACGGGCGTCAGTACCACTGGTACCGAGTATGTAAGGCAAACTGAACATAATTGAATATAAACAACAATACTAGTAAATTCTGAATAGCAGGAAGTATCTGAAACTGTCTGAACTAGCAGGATTTGGAATAGGCTTATCTGTACTGAAGGTAAGGTAGAATCATACCTGTCGTCATGGCGACCTGTTGTCTATCAACTAATAGATATCATGTATATACATATATATAACATACAAGGACCTATACCAGCCCCCATATGCCGGAAAGTGCCAACCAACACACAAACTATATACCCCTACCCGGGTCAAAACCATCCAAAAATAAATCACTCCACTCGCCTACTAACTATGAGCACCTTTACCGGCCCCCTTGGGTCTGCAGCTCGGGCTATGGCCTCTGACTATAACTGTGTCTAAGTCCGGAGGACTCCTGTAACTATAAACTGTAATCTGTATCTGTATATGTAATCTGCCCCCTGGGCGCAAGTGCTCGACAGGGTAAGCTATACTGCTATGTTGATCAACCTGATATGGGGAATGCTGCATCCCATCTTCGTCCTACTGCGGATGACATGCCACTCCTTGGAGTGATGTATCCTCACCCTCTAGCGGGCGAGTCGACACATCTATTAACCCAGGGGTGGTGAGGACGCTCTAAGGGTGCCCTCAAAGCACATGCAGGTCTCAACAAACAATAATCACGTATAGCAAGCATGTTCAATCTGAAAATACTATCCATGTTTTGATATTCTATTGTTAATCTCTTTTCTGCATTATACTGATTCTGTTACTAAGCCAACTGTATCTGAAATAATTCCTAGATGTTTGATACTGATTTACTGACTTTTATTCTGAATATAGCATAATAACATAAAAACATGCTTGCTGGATTCATATTGGACTCAATACTCGACTTCAGTATTCTTTCTTCTAGAATTCACGCTATTAGCTATACTAGGATTACTAACTTACCGAAGGCACTAGCTTTACATACCTTTGCTTCGGATTTCCCAACTAACTGGCATAGCTCGGTCAGTACTTCTGCTATTTCTCCCAACTGCATTCATATATATGTCAATTATAACTAAATACGCTAATATTCTGGAAGAAAATATCACTTTCAATCTATATATAGCCCAAACTTTCGCTTATCGAAAAACGATCGAAAACTCGTTATTTCTAGAAAGTCCAAAAGGGAGAAATACTCGCTTTAAGGCTAGGAGTATATTGACACTAATTTGGAGAAATTCCACTTACCTTAACTCGATAGCACGACGATTCGCCGGCAAAATTTCACAAAACTAAATCCGTAGGAGTGCTCCTTGCTGCTTAATACCTCGGTATCTGGAGTTAATTTGAGTTTGGACCGCGTCTAATAGTGTAAACAGAAGGAAATTTCAAAGAATCCTCCGTGCCCTCTGTTTCTCTGTTATTTTCTGGAAATTTAAGTTAAATGAAGCAAAAACTGAAGTTTGGAGACTTTTATACTTGGGGCTGCACCTCACCTCCGTGACACGCTATGTATCGCAGAGCCTAGCCTCCGTGACACGCTGTGTATCGCAGAGGTGAGCCTCCGTGACACTCTGGCCATCGCGGAGGAGGTCTGCCAGCCTTCTCTTGCGATGGTTCGACGTGTCACTTATCCGGTCTTTCCCCGGGCCTTTTCCTAGCATGTATGGCATTCAAAAACTCTTAACCAACATGCGAATAGGCCATCTACATGTCGAGAATTTACGGGGTGTAACAGATTTTGGGGACACAAGGGAAGAACTACTCCCTTGTTGAATTCCCACATACCTGGTGAAGAAGCCCAAAGAATTTCCTGAAGAAACTGATGAGGAATGGACTATCCTAGTTCTTTCTCTAAAAGTTCTTGAGAGAAACTCCTCGATGATTTTCTGAGAATTTAAGTGGGGAAAATGAGGAAAGAAATTGTTTAACCCCTCTAATAAATCTGAAAATATGCTTAAAACAACATAGTTTGGAGTCTAGGAGAGTAGGAAATTATTTAAAGACCACATGAAAAACTCATTGGGGAAAACTTATCGTCAGTCCCCACGGGTGACCTAATGGGTCGTGGTCTGTGACCACGACTCATGGTTACACTCGTGAGGTACACTGCCTGGAACCCCTTATTGGTCACCACGAGGGACCTAACAAGTCGTGGTCAGTGACCAAGACTCGTGGTCAGTGATCACGACTCGTGGTCACCTCTCGTGTACTATATTGCCCACATTTACCCTAGAGTCGCCACGGGCGACACCACAACTCGTGGTGTCCCAAACGAGTCGTGGTGAGGACCCGTTAGGTACACCGCCTAGCCTGCTCTAATTCTTAATCACTCCAGACCACGGGGCACCCCACGACTCGTGGTCACATCCTTGGTCACCTCTTTTTTCCAAAATTTTCAACTAAGTCCCCATTCCTCACCACGAGTCACTTAACGACTCGTGGTCACTTCTCACGGGTCACAAAACGAGTCGCTCTGTGACTCGGTGTAGATTTTCCAGTTTCCTCTGATTTAAGTCCCAGGTCTAGTCTTTGAGTTTATGAGGCATTAAAATATCTCCCCCTTGGGAACATTCATCCTCGAATGTTGGAAAACACACAGGAAAGTAGCGAATGGCAATCTTTATACACAAATACTGATCATGAAAGATGGAAACTAGCAGAATGATCACCTCTGGACTGAATCACAAGTCTCAACTGAATTCACTAATCGTACACATAATCATTTACATGAAAGAATTGAAACACACGAACTGAAAGCGGTTTTGGGGAGGAAATTGATATCTTAAACTGAAACTGAGTCAAAAGGGAACAAATGGGGGTATCTAGCCATCATATCCGCTTCAGCCTCCCATGTAGCTCCCTCAACCTACTGATTCCTCCACGGGACTTTGACCGAAGCTACTTTCTTGTTCCTTAGCTTACAAACCTGACGATCAAGGATCTGGACTAGGACCTCCTCATACGAGAGATTATTTTTCACTCCCATGCTGTCCAATGGCACAAATGAAGTTGGATCATCGATGCACTTCTTCAATAGTGACACGTGGAATACTGCGTGCATAGATGCCCATTCTGAAGGTAATTCTAGCTCATAAGCTACCTTGACAATTCACCTCAGAATTCTATAGGGTCCCACATATCTCGGACTGAGCTTTCCCTTCTTCCCAAATCTCATCACCCCTTTCATGGGTGAAATTTTCAAGTAGATCCAATCATCCACAACAACCTCTAATGCTCTTCTCCTCACATCAGCATAAGATTTCTAATGGCTTTGAGCTTTTTTCAATCTTTCTCTGATGAGCTGTACCTTCTGCATTGCTTCATGAACCGTGTCTGGCCCGATTATAGTAGCTTCACCAACATTAAACAACCAAATAGGAGATCTGCATCTCCTACCATACAATGCCTCAAACGGGGCCATCTGGATACTGGAGTGGAAGTTGTTGTTGTACGCAAACTCGAGAAGAGGAAAGTGGTCATCCCAACTGCCCTTGAAATCAATCACGCACGCTCTCAAAATATCTTCTAGGGTATGAATAGTCTGCTTAGCTTTCCCATCTATCTGCGGGTGAAAAGCCGTGTTGAGATTGAACTGGGTACCAACTCCCTTCTGAAAAGACTTCGAGAAATGCGAGGTGAAATGGGTACCTCTATTTGAAATAATGGATAATGGCACCCCATGAAGTCTGACCAAGTCCCAGATAAAAGCCTAGCATAGTCCTTAGCTGAATCTATAGTTTTAACTGGGAGGAAATGTGCTGACTTAGTCATCTAGTCTACTACTACCCAGATAGAATCATGTTACCGACGAGTTCGAGGTAGACTCATAATAAAGTCCATATTCAGTTATTCCCTCTTCCACGTGGGTATGTTGATACCCTGTGTCATACCTCCCCGTCTTTTGTGTTCTACCTTGACTTGCTGATAGTTCAGGCACTTAGCTACGAATTTGGTGATGTCTCTTTTAATGTCGTTCCACCAGTAAATATCCCACAAATTGTGGTACATTTTAGTAGCATCGGGATGGATGGAGTATCTCGAGCTGTGTGCTTCAGCCAAGATCTGTTGTCTCAAGTCACAAACGTTTGGTACACACAATCTGCCTTGGTAACAGAGAAAACCATCTCCCCCTTTGGAGAAAGCCTCAACATCTTTCCTGAGAACCGCTTCCTTAAGTTCAAGTAAAATGGGATCTTCATCCTGTTTGGACTTAACTTCAACAACCAAAGAGGAATTTGACCCGATTTGCATCACCACTCCACCCTCAGTTGAGTCAACCTACTACACCCCTAACCGAGCTAGTCGGTGAATATCTTTCGCCAATTCTTTTTTGCCTTCCTCAACATGACCCACTCTACCCATAGACACTCTGCTTAGGGCATCAACCACCACATTGGCTTTGCCGAGATGATATAGCATGCTTATGTCATAATCCTTCAGGAGCTCTAACCACCTTCTCTGACGAAGTTTTAGGTCCTTCTGACTGAATATATACTGAAGGCTCTTGTGATCAGTGAAAATATCCACGTGAGCCCCGTACAAATAGTGTCTCCAAATTTTCAACGCAAACACCACCTCTACCAACTCCAAGTCATGAGTTGGATAATTCTTCTCATGAACTTTGAGTTGTCTGGAGGCGTAGGCTATCACCTTGCCCCGCTACATCAGAAAGCAACCGAGTCCAACTCTGGAAGCATCGCAATATACTACAAACCCATTCGATCCTTCCGGTGGGGTCAACACTAGAGCAATAGTAAGTCAAGTTTTTAACTCCTGGAAACTATTCTCACATGCATCTGACCACTAGAATTCACCTTCTTCTGAGCCAGCCTAGTCAGAGCAGATGCTATAGAAGAAAAGCCTTCCACAAAGTGTCAGTAGTAATCGGCCAAACCTAAGAAACTTCTTATTTCAGTTGGGGAGGTGGGTCTGGGCAAGTCTTTCACGGTTGCTATCTTTTGAGGATCAACCCAAGTACCCTGACTCGAGACCACATGACCTAGAAAAGTCACGGACTTCAACTAAAATTCGCACTTGCTGAACTTGGCGAATAGCTGGAGATCTCTGAGTGTCTAAAGCACTATCCTTAGGTGATTAGCATGCTCTTCCTCATTTCTGGAGTATACCAAAATGTCGTCGATAAACACAATGATGAACATATCCAGATACTGCTTGAAGACTCTATTCATCAGTTCCATAAAGGCTGTAGGGGCATTTGTTAGTCCGAAAGACATAACCACAAACTCGTAGTGACCATATCAAGTCCTGAAAGCTATTTTCGATATGTCTCATTCTCTAACTCATAGCTGATGATACCCCGACCTGAGATTTATTTTGGAGAAACTGCTAGCTCCATGAAGTTGGTCGAACAGGTCATCAATTCTGGGTAAGGGATACCTGTTCTTGACTGTGACCTTATTCAACTGACGGTAATCGATGCACATTCTAAGGTACCGTCTTTCTTTCGCATGAATAGCACTGGAGCACCCCAGGAAGAGATGTTGGGTCTAATAAAACCCTTATCAAGAAGATCTTTTAGCTGCTCCTTCAACTCCTTAAGTTCAGTTGATGCCATTCTATAAGGAGGGATGGAGATGGGTTGAGTATCTAGAATAAGGTCTATACCGAAGTCGATTTCCCATTCTGAAGGAACTCTAGGCAGATCTTCGGGAAAACATCTGGAAATTTGATGAAAATATAGACTGACTGCATAGTTTGGATCTTAAAGCTGGAGTCCTTGACCCGAAATAGATGGTAAATACATACCTTAGATATAATGTTCCTAGCCTTAAGGTAGGAAATAAACCTACCCTTAGGCGCTGAACTACTGCCTGTTCATTCTAGAGCTGGCTCATTAGGAAACTGAAACATAACGACCCTAGTTCTGTAGTCGACTAAGGCATAACCGGAGTGTAACCAATCCATTCCAAGAATGAGGTCAAAGTCGGCCATGTCTAACTCTACAAGGTTAGCTGGAATGACTTTATTGAAGACTGAGACTGGGCAGTTTCTATACACCCGGCTGACTCTAATTGACTCACCAACTTTGGTGGAGACTTAAAATGGTTATGAGAGGACCTCTGGATTGATATCAAACTAGACTACTACATAGGGAGTCACAAATGATAGTGTGTCCCTCGGATCAAGTAGGGCATATACATCTAGGTGGAAAAAATGTAACATACCCGTAACCACATCAGGTGAGCTCTCCTGATCCTGATGAGAAGACAATGCATAAAATGGTTTTGGCATTGACCGCCCTCCGTACCTGATGTGTTGTCCTGCTGAGTTGGTCGGCCTGATGGAGCTACTAAGGTAGTGGATTGTGACCATCACCGTCCTACTGAAGGGCATTCCTTAAGCCGATGACCAAGCTGTCCACAACCAAAACAACCCTCTCGGCCTTGAAGACACTCTCATAGGTAGTTCTTACCACACTTGGCGAACTGTATATCTGTTGCCAGCACTGTAGCTCTCGGACTAAGAGCTAGATGCTCCACCCCTCCGATCCTGGCGGGAACAAAAGGTAGGGGCGTGGCTGAGCTGGGTGTTGGAGCTCTCTACAGCAGCTGCTGCTGCTACTACTGCTGTGGGCAACTGCTACTGCCAGACCTTTGGTGGCCATAATCTGATTGGCCAGTTCTTGCCCGCTTGTTCTTTCACTCCATGTCCCTTAGTTTTTCTGCCTCAATCTGTTGGGCATAGAAAATAAGGTTGGAGAGGTCGAAATCCTTAATCAGCATCGTTGTCCCGCACTCTTTGAGGACTAGGTATGACACCCTATTAAAAAATTTCAGCATGCGAGCCCTTGGCTCGGCCATCATCTCTAGAGCGTATTTGGACAACCTGGTGAACTCCAGAGCATATTCTTCTATTTTCCAGTTTCCCTATCTCAGATTCATGAATTCCGCTACTTTTGCCTCCTTAAGCTCCTGAGGGAAGAATCTATCTAAGAAGGCTGTAATGAACTCCTTCTTCCACCGGTCTTGCCTCTGCTGGCCTCCCCTCCTTCCACTACTCGTACCAGACCTGGGCTTCCCCTTTTAGCTGGTAGGCAGCCAAGTCGACACTCTTTGAGGGACTGACCCCCATAATTCGGGTGATCTTTTTAATCTCATCTACAAATCCTTGGGGGTCCTATCCCAACTTAGATCCATGAAATATCTAGAGGATTTATCCGAGAATTTCCACACTCATGCAGCTACTGAATAAAATAATATTCGTCCTCAAAGAATGAGGATTCACCAACTAGAACAACTGAAATCTTCGGTGAGCGATCGGCTAGCGAGGCTGAGACTGCGATCCTGCAGCTGTATCATAAAATGATAAAGTATAAAAGTATGTGTCAATACCTTGAATGTACTGATTAAGTGAAAGAAACCATACATAAGAAATAACAGTGTTGAACCGAAAAGACATGCAATGACATACTAAAGCTACTGAACTGAATAATTGAAATAACTGAGATGGTCTAAAAGACCCTATCGGGTGGTCAAAAACATGCTCTAATTTTGAAGTACTAATCTAAACTGATCTAAAACTGGACTGAGCTGACTAGTGGGAGAGTCTATAATCGACATATAACCACGTGAGCTAGACATGGAGTTCGATGTATACACCCCATTGGTAGGACCTAATATACCTTACTAGGGTATAAAGGCATGAACTGGGTTATGAAAAGAGACTAGGGCCAAGAGGCTAATAAAAATGTATCCAACGGTGGCAACGTAGTTCTAGAAATCTGGGTGCATTGGAACCCCGGTCTGCTCGGTGCTAAGTCCTACTTCCACTGGATAGTCCTAGACTGAATACTAAGCTAATAGCTCGAAACTAGGACCCAAGACTAGTAAAGGATACATATTTAAGAACATCCTGAGAGTCTTATCAGACCGAATTCTGGAATTGGGTTCTAAGACTGGTTAGAGCTGCTTATCTGTTAGCATTGTAATCGTCTAAGAACAAACTATAATCTGAAGCTGGGGTCCTAAGGCTAGTTAGAGCTCTTTCTCTAAAAGTGTCATGAACACCTAGTAGACCACTAAAACTGGGTTCTAAATTTGATTTTGATAACTGGGAGGTACTACTGACACCTCGGGAAATTCTGTAGTCAAGCTGATCAGCTGACATTTTTGAATGACACTTGAGAATCCTGACATTCTTACTATAACTGAGCCGAAAATAATATGATTAAGTTTCAACGCTACTAACAACATGGGAGTCCCCAAGACAAATAAAATCAAGCAAAGAAATTTCGGTATGTAAGCACTACTGCAAGATTCTAGTTTCTCTGTATTCAAGACTAGGGCTAAATTTCACATTAAAGGAATAGACAACAGCTTAGTCACAAACTGATGGGAAATCATTAACCATTAACATAAGAGATATTTCACATCACTTAAGCGAGTTCTTGACAGCTAATTTCATCACATCCGAAATTCTAAAGGCTAGAACTGTTAGAGAAAACAAAGAAGGATTTTGGGGACACAAGGGTAGAACTACACCCTTGCTGAATTCCCACACTCCTGTTGAAGTAGCCCAATGAATTTCCTTTAGAAACTGAGGAGGAATTGACTACCCTAGTTCTTTCTCTAAAAGTTCCTGAGAAAAACTCTTCGATGATTTTCTAAGAATTTGAGTGGGGAAAATGAGGAAAGAAATTGTTTAACCCCTCTAATAAATCTGAAAATATGCTTAAAACAACATATTTTGGAGTCTAGGAGAGTAGGAAATTATTGAAAGACCACTTGAAAAACTCGTTGGGGAAAACTGATCGTCAGTCCCCACAGTGACCTAATGTGTCGTGATTAGTGACCATGACTCGTGCTCACACTCATGAGGTACACTACCTAGAACCCCCTGGTTGTTACCACGAGGGACCTAACGATTCATGGTTAGTGACCATGACTCTTGGTCACCACTCATGGACTACACTGCCCACATTTACCTTGGAGTCCCCACGGGCGACACCACGACTCGTGGTGTCCCAAACGAGTCATGGTGAGGACCCATTGGGTACAATTCCTGGCCTCCTCTAATTCTTTATCACTCCGGACCATGAGGCACCCCACGACTCGTGGTGTTGACTACGACTCGTGGTCTTACCCAGGGTCACCCCTTTTTTCCAAAATTTTCACCTAAGTCCCCAATCCTCACCACAAGTCACTTAACTACTCGTGGTCACTTCTCACAATCACAGAATGATTCATTTTGTAACCTGGTGCATATTTTCCAGTTTCCTCTGATTTAAGTCCCAGGTCTAGTCTTTGAGTTTCTGGGGCATTACAGGGTCATACCTTGCCTCATTGGTTTAGAACCTATCAACTAGATACTTACCATGACTCAGTCCTACAATCCATTACTCCTCACCATGACTCATACAATGAGTCATTCTGAGAAATTTTTCAAACTTTTTCTGCTGATCATATTTCTAATCTCGAATCTAGTCTTAGGAACTTTTTGGGTGTTACAGGGTACCTCAACCTTAGGAAGGGGAACATATGAGTTTGAACTTCTATGGTAACATTCCCCCTCACGATTTTGTTCACAGTTTCCCCAACACTCATTCCTATCATTCCGCCCTTGACTATCGCGGTTTCTCAAACCTTGATTCTTATCTTGTGGACACTAAGGGACTTGGTTGGAACCTTGATATCCCGTATGAGAACCCCCCACCTGGCCAGCCATATACTGACACTGTTCTTCATATCTCGAAGGTGAATCCTCCCCTTCATATTGCATTTGGCCTTGGGTTGCAATTACGTTTACACTCTTGGCACCGTCTCCTATTACAAGCTTTGTCATTAATTCAAGACGGGTCATCATTTTGGCCAAGGTCTGATCCCTTTCTTCATCTCTTTTTCTCATCTCTGTAGTCACAAGGCTGGAACTAGCACCACTTGAGGACACCTCGGTGTCCCTAGTGTTCCATGCTCGGTTTGTCATGGTCATCCGATCTAAGAAAGCTTTGGCCAACCCATATGTTTGGTCCATTAAGGAACCATCAGTGAGATTATTGGCCACAGACTTATTGATTGAGTCAAGTGAGTGATAGAATCTTTGAAGAAGAACTACATCTGATAACCCATGGTTTAGACATATTGCGACTGTTTTTTTAATCGGAGCCAAGACTCATTCAAAGGTCCACCAAGGAGTTGTCTAAAGTTGGTGATGTTATTTCTCAACTATAATATCCTTGATGGAGGGAAAATATTGTCCCAAAAAGCCTCCGTCAACTCTTGCCAAGAAGTAATACAACCGTCGGGTAGCTCCTCTAGTCAAGCTTCTCCAGTCAATGAGAATAGGAAAAGACTTAGTCGAATCAACTCTTAGCTAATATTGGTGATATTGAAGGGATGGAAAATTTCAAGGAAGTTACAAAGGTGTCTGTTAGCATCCTCATCTGGTTTCCCTCCAAAGAGTCCTTTCATATGTAGCAAGTGCAACATAGTGCTGGTCACATGAAACACCGCATTCCCTACTGTAGGTGGTAGGTGAATGGCACCCTCTATATCAGGAAACATGGGTTCATCCTCATGTTGGTCTATATGTCCATCCACAGAACCCACTTGCGAGTCATGTCTCATTAGATCAAACCTTAACAAGCATTGAGAAACAACAACAAATGTAAATTGCATAAGATGCTTAAATAATTCAAATTAACAAATAATTAAAGGTTATCAAATCTCATCCCCCGACAATGGCACCAAAATTGATGACGTCCAAATTTGCTCCTCACTAGGAGAAAGTGTACACGGTCATCGCAATATAATTTACCCAACTTGTGAGTCGGGGTCGAATCCAAAGGGAATGAAGATTGATACCAATAAAATTCATCTATCAAGTTCAATCAAATAACATCGTTGTACTAAAACTAGGAAAGTAAATATAGGGGGTTTGCAAGATCACACTATGCATTCAAACTCAACAACAAAACAAGGCAACAAACTTTGAAGTAACAATATGAGAGAATACTAGGGTATGCTATTGTTGGGGAATTAATAGAATTGGGATTAACTAGAAAATAAAAAAATCACTTACAAACACAAATAGTTGTGGACAAGGCAGCACCCAATTTTTTCAGCCACTTGGGTGCCTTTTGCCTCGGGTTTCTCAAACCCCAAGGTCCCAAACACTTCAATCATTACAACTTGGTTAATAATCGAACTATCTCTAGCATCAATTCTTTAATAGGTGTATGAAAGCGGGCATTAGCTATCTCTAGCCCAATCTCACACGATCAAAACCCAAATACCCACCATTATTTTCTCACCCATATTTTATTTCTCTTTTTCAAGAAAAAATAGAACAAGAAAACACAATCCATACTTGAAATTATAGATATTTCAATTATAATTTAGAGAAAACAATGGATTTATGCTAAATAAGTAATTCTAAGATTAAACTAGAAACACCCAATCCATTCTATCCCTTATCATGCACACACCCCTAACAAGGTCTTTAGCGATTCATAGTGAAGAATAAGAGATTAAACCAACAAAGGAATTAATATCATTCATCATTAAGAAGAAACATCAAGCTCAATTTGTTCTTCAGTGGAGGTTTACCTTAGAAAGATGAAGAAGATAAAGGAAAAAGCTCTCACTTCCCTCTATCTTTTTCTCTCTCTAGAAATTCAATTCAGAACTAACTACTCTATGGAATGGAATGGAATCTTCTATTCTTTACAAAAGGTGTACAAGAATAGGGTAAAGTTGCTCCTTTTTTCTTGTGCTGGATGATTTTACCCCTTTTGATGATGGCCTCACCTGCATTTCACAAGTGTCCATCCGTGAGCCACCGCTCACTTCACAACTCTAGGCGAGAAAGTCCAATCATGGTTCTGCATTTGCACCTGTATTTCACAAGTGCTAAGCTATGTTCTGCAGGCTTTGTGTCAACTTCAAAGAAGTGTTTTTCTACATTTATCATGCGTTTCGCAAGTGTCATCCTGTGAAATGTAGGTTTTCTTTTTCCAATAGCATGCTTTTTGTTCAATTTCTTTGCTTTACCTATTCAAATTGAATACCTTTAAAAATCAAAGAGAAAGGCATAAAACCTTCCTAAATGACTTTAAAACCAAGAAAAAGCTCATGTTTAAAAGCCTAATAAGTTGGTAATTATCAACTCATCACGCCTTACCCCAGTTTTGGGGCGTGACAATCACTATCCTTGCTAATAACTATAATGCAATCCTCAACTCTTGATTTGTAATGATGGTAGGTGGCTCTACAGGCACTGCATCTCTTAACATTTTCCTAGCCCTTAGAATATTCCTAGCTAGACGTACAGGCACTATTGGTGAGACTGGTGGGGTGGTGACCTCATCCTATGCCTTAGATGGGTTTGTCTTTAAGTATTGTACCCTACCGGTACCTTCACCCGCTACTATATCAAGTCGCTGAGCAGTTGCTACTTTACGAGTCATAGAAATTCTCTGTGAAATTCAATAACTATTAGTCTAGACCTGACTCCTATGACTTTAGACTTCTCGCACAATTTTTATCAAGAAAGAAGGGTAATAATCCTAAATATCATGTAGCCTCCAGTTTATAATTATTCTGCACAACGCACACATAAACAAGATGCCAGACATGGCTCATAGAATCCCTAGGAAACAAGTAGCTCTGATACTATGTTTGTCACACCCCAACCCTAAGGAGGCATGACCGGCATCAGGTGCCGCACCTGACCGAGAAAACCTTACCCCAAACTATTGCACAAATAGCTAGAACCGACGAGGCCCAGCTTTATAACAATATGACTAACAACTAATAGGACATTAACACAATATTAAATGACTCACAGGTCGACTCAATGGATACAAATGGCTGACGAGGCCGCACTTGCCAATAGTTATATAAAGTAAAGCCAACAAGGCTTACCACCAAAAGAACCAAACAAGATGTATCTATGAGCCTCTATAGAGTTAAATAATCTAATAATTGATTAGGACTGGCCTGACCTACCCAATAAGTTTATATTTTCTTAATTGATTTAAAGTTTCTCCATATATAAAGATCAGGCCTTTTAGAGAAATTAAATAGTGTGTCAAGAGTTTGATATGCTTTCTATGTTTCATTTGCTTATTTGCACTTTGTTTGTATGTTTAAGTTGATAGGGGTCCAGATTTAGGAGTTTTTGACTTAAATAAGAGTTACTTGAGTTGGAAAATTGAAGATTGTCGAGATTTGAAGTCTCTTATAATAGTATAAGTTTCCTACTTTTTTTGCTTTTCATTCTTAGATTGTATTAATTGTAAACTATCATGCCCCGAGTCTAGACCGTGGACGTCAACCAGCACTCACACCATAGAGTGATCCAAATAAACCCTTCGCCTAGCTTACTATTAGCTTAGATCTTAATAAAGTATAGCGGAAGTAATAACTGCAATGGGCTAAATAAATAAACTAAGATTTATTAACTGCAACTGAAATCAATATTATAAAGTAACATAATTGATTCAACTCTAACTCTATCTATGAAGCCTCTATATAACTGAAGAATAGGTTCCAAGACATAGCTTTCATGACTACCTTAAGCTCTATAAAATAAAATAACTCCACGACTAGGACACTCTGAAAGTAGGAGGCCTCACCATCAGCTAAATGGATGTGATCCTAACGAAGTATTTGCTGTTGATCCTGTCCACCTGGATCTTCATCATAATACAATGCAGTGCCAATGGCATCAGTACATGGATTATACAATATGTAATAATTCTAAATAAAACAACAGTAAGCAAGAAAATCTGAAGTAAAATAATAAACTGACTGAATTAACTAAATAAATCTGAAGCTCTGAATGACGCTTAAAACACAATATGATCAATGTGGAAAACAGTTAATGAAATAAAAGTGTACATCAAAAAATCTCTGAAAATGCTTTCATAAATGTAAAACTTTAGCTTGGGTGGGAGTTTCTCATACTTGACATCATCATGAATGAGCACATGATGCCCAACTATCTCGCT
Source organism: Datura wrightii (assembly GCA_035772735.1). Taxonomy (NCBI): domain Eukaryota; kingdom Viridiplantae; phylum Streptophyta; class Magnoliopsida; order Solanales; family Solanaceae; genus Datura; species Datura wrightii. The sequence continues at coordinate 7,451,405 of JASDFA010000007.1, read as the reverse complement.
CCCATTGGCAGAGTCGCTCAAAACCTAGCCAGGGAAGAGAATGATCACAATCTACGGATCCATAACTTAAGTCCTTACTGGGGATTATCTTTGAAAAGTCACCCAAAATAATGACATGATTCTATCCTACGCTGATACGTAGTTCTGGGGCTTATGAGTTATCGAAACTCTTCACCCAACTCGGTGATAAATAATCCTCCTAAAAACATATGCTCATATACTTATGCCTATCTTAAGCAACTGAAAACATCTTTTATAAAGTACTTTAGCTATTGATATAATAGATGTTTAAAACTCTTGTTGGGCTTTTCTCTCAAAATCTCTTTACTTTAGTGAAGAGCCTTTTTCTCAAAACATTCTTTTAAAACTTGGGTGCTTTTATACTCTAAACATTTCTTTGAAAACTTGTGAGCTTCTATGCTCAAAACATCTCATGAGTTTCAAAAATAAGACTTTACTTTAGATTTTTAAAAAATCACGCTCAAAATTGTATTTCTTTCTCAAAGTCATTTCAAGAAAACTCTTTTAAAAAATCTACTCATCTATATGAAAATAATGCAATTAAATTCAAATCAAAATGCTTTCAAAATCATGTCTTTATGAAATAGAGTTCATGAGATAAGAAACATGCCAACCATCATCAATAACTCAAGAATCAAGAGTTATCAATCAATAAATATCAAAAGAATGATAATTAATAATATAGAGACACAATTCAATAGGAATATCTCAATAATGGACAATTTTATAGATAAAGAAGAAGATAATTGAAGAATTTGTGTATAAACTCTAACTTTAATCTCAATGAATTCTTGCATACATTAGAGAATAAAGATGAATAGAAAGTCCTACTTGGGTTAGCCTTACATACCTAGAAAGTTAAGCTTAGACTCAAGCTTGAATAACCCTAAGTTGAAGAAGATAACTTTCTAGCTTGTTTGATGAACTTGAGAGCTAATGATCTTGATTCTTACACTGTATTAAATGGGAATAAAATTTTAGACTAATTAAACCCTTTAATATACTCTTTAGGAATCTCAAAATATTCTAGTTTCTATTTTTAAAATATAGAAAATTACTAAAATAAACCTAAATTCCCATCTGTGAAATTAAACTCGTCAGTGATGATGGCCAACATAACAACTCATCACCCCTCTTAATAAATTGCGGGGTCCTTTTGTTACCCCTGAAACTAGGTTTGTCATACTCTAATTCTCACCTCAAAGTCCGTCAGATGACCTACTTAATGAATCGTCAGTTCTACTAATGAATCGTGGCCTAACTCATTAAAATTGGGAAGAAAATGGCATGTTTCAGAACTTAGTTTGGGGACGGCTCCACCTAACGAACAATTAAGTGACCTAACAACTCACTTAATGAGTCGTTCTGTGGTCTGGTGTATTTTGAGCTGTTTTTCTATCCTCACATCTAGGATTTGATTTTAGGGACTTTTGCGGGTTGTTACAATATTTCCCTCTTGGGATCATTCATCCTCGAATGAAGACTAGGCTAGACTAATAGGTGATCTAACTAAGAGTAACTAATTGAACTTAACTGAATTCACGGAATATGCAACCATACCAAGGATTTCAACATCCACTAATGGAACATCAGATCGATATTACCTCAAGATGATTATAGACTAGTAAAGAATAGATGAGGATACTTGGTCATCATATCTGCTTCAGCTTCCCAAGTATCTCCCTCAACTAGATCATTCCTCTATAGCAATTTTACCGAAGCAACTTCTTTATCCCTTATCTTACAAGCCTAACGATCTAAAATCTCAACTAGAACTTCCACATATGGCAGGTTATCCTTCATTCCCACACTCTTCATAAGGATAATGAGTAAGGTCTCTCTCACACACTTCTTGAGCGTAGAGATGTTGAAAACTAGATGGACTGATGCTAGTTCGACTGGCAACTCTAACTCATAAGCTGCCTTGTCAACTCTCCTTAAAATCCTATATGGACCAGTGTAGCAGGGACTAAGCTTCTTTTTCTTCCCAAATCTAAGGACACCCTTCATGGGTGAAAATTTTAGGTAAACCCAATCATCTACCTCAAACTCCAAGTCTCTATGTCTCACATCGGCATAAGAGTTTTGACGACTCTGGGCAGTCTTCAACCTTTCCTGAATAATCTTAACCTTCTCCATGTCTTGTTGCACTAAGTGTAATCCTATCAACTCTGCTTCACCAACTTCGAACCAACTAATCAGAGATCTACATCTCCACCAGTAGAGTGCCTCAGAGGGAGCCATATGAATGCTGGAGTGATAACTATTACTATACGCAAACTCAATAAGAGGTAAATGGTCATCCCAATTTCCCTTAAATTCAACACATGCCCTCAACATATCCTTTAATGTTTGAATAGTCTGCTCTTCCTGACCATCTGTCTGCGGATGAAAAGCTAACTTAGGTTCACCTTCAAACCCAAACCTCTTTGAATTGATTTCCAAAACTGGGCGGTAAATGTGTACCCCTATCTGTTATAATGAATAGTGGAGCTCCATGAAGTCTTACTATCTCTCGAATATACAATCTAGCATAGTCCTCAGCTGAATCCGTAGTCTTAACCAGTAAGAAATAAGCTGACTTGGTCATTACCCAAGTGGAGACAAGTTGCCTATGTGACTTCGGTAGACCAGCGACAAAATCCATATTGATCATCTCCCACTTCCATTTGGGAATTGCTATATTCTAAGCTACACCACATGGCCTTTGATGCTCTACCTTAACATGTTGACAATTTGGGCATCTAGCCATGAAGTCTGCAATGTCTCTCTTCATACCATTCCACCAATAGACTTCCCTCAAGTCATGATATGTCTTAGTGGAACCTGGGTGAATAGAATACCTGAAAGTGTGTGTTTTGGCCATGATCCTCTCCTTGAGACCATCTACATTCAAGAAACATAATATTCCTTTATACTGATGAGTTGGTAATTGTAATAACCCTAATTTAATAAAGGGCTATTTAGTAATTACGCAATAAAAGAAAAGAAAAATAACAATTTAAAATAATTTATAATAATAATAATAATTACATCCAAAGACCAATTGAACTAGAAAAATAAAATACTATTTTTGCTGGAAAAGCATAAATGCATCAGGAAAAGAAAATAATAACGAAGAAAAGAAAAAAATGCAAAAGAGGAGGGAACAAAGGAGGACAAAAGAGAATAAAAAGGGAGAGAAAAATAAGGATTTTTTATCCAAAGAATTAAGGTAATGATCCTAATCTTTTGGTTGAGTTTATCACGCTATTATAAGAAAGTTTATAGGATAGAACATGGAGAAAATTTGAAGAATTAAGAAAGTTTAACCCTAGAGTTCTTCAACCTAAATCATCAATTTGAAAGGGAAAACATTATCAAAATTCGATTTTGATTAATGCTCTGGAATCCTCTCATCAAGGAGAATCTATTGGTGGTCATAGTTCGGGAATTCTGCCCCATTGACCAGAGTTGACTTTTTCAGTCAAATCTTTGACCGCGAATTTGAATTTTGTTAAAAATTAAGAAAACTTCTACTGAAGGATTTTTCACCATTCTAAACCCATTTTTGTGTAGTTTGAGGTGATCCGGAGACCCGAGAGCATAATTCTGAAATATTGAAAAGTGTGTTTGAGTTATAAATTTGAGGTAAGTGAGACTTTAAGCTTTGGTGCTTGCTTTTTTAACCTGTTTTAAAAATTATGTTTTGTCTGCCTAGTCCATGTGTTATGACAAGCATGTACTTGGAAGAATCGGTGGTCTTTAACCAACCGCAAATATGTTACTTTGAGAAAAATATTTTTTTAAGGAAAATTATTTCATAATTGTGATATGTGGTGTGGTGTGGTCTCGTACCATAGCATTGGGGCATTGGATATCCCTCCTTCACTGCCGTGATATAGTTACTAGGGGCATAGATGCGCTATCATATCATGTTAGGCGACCTTGTACTTGCGCCCGTAGTATACTATTGGGGCATTACATATGCTGTCGAGGGCTAGTCAAGATATTAGGTTAATCTCTTTCACTACCGTTTGACAAGTCCTAAGTATGAGTTGTGTTGATATATATATATATATATATATATATATATATATATATATATATATATATAGTGATCTTGTTGAACATTTGTTTGTACTTTGCTGAGTTTTATATTTTGGAAATATATTATTGTGCATATTATTTTTGTGCTTGTTGTGGTTGCATTTTTTAACACTAGTTCAGGGTATCAAAGGCAGGTTGAGGATCTTACTAAGTTATATTTATATATAGCTCACTCTTTACTTGTATGTCTATGCAGATTTTGTTACAGGAGGTGCGACTAGTAGCTGACGAGTCCTTTCACATAGATTATGTTGTTGAGGTGAGCCTTTGCATAGATTCGTGGAGGCTATCATTTCATCTTTATCTACTCTTTATATATATTTTCTTTTCTTGGGGTTTGCATGCCCGATAGCTAAACTCATGTAACTCTATTAGATGCTCCATGGTCTTAGTGTAGGATTTAGACAGAGATACACTACTTAAATAGTTATGTGCTTTTTTATAAATTGAAATTTGATTTTGGTTGGATAATCATTTCATTTTTATGACTATTGATGTGTTTGGAGTTGCACATATTGTGTTGCAATGCTTATCAAAAAGGTCAAATGTATGGAAAACAGGTTCGCTTGGCGATGGTGTTAGCGGGTGCTAGTCACATCTAGGGGGATTTTGGGACGTCAAAGTTGGTATCAGAGCTTAGGCTTTAAGTCCCAGGTCATGGAGTAGTGTTTAGTAGTCTTGTTCATGGGTATGTAGGCGCCCATACTTATTGATCTTAGGCAGATTTATATGCCCAAGTGATACTCAAACATATCATTTTCGCCTTGTTTATCTAGCAATATGTATACATTTTCATGTAATTGGTAATAAAATGTGAATTTATACTAACCAACATGATTAGCATTGTTTTGTAGGTAAAATGTGATTTTGAGGAGCTAAAATGCATGTTGGAACAATATCGGAGTTGGACTTGGATGCGAGCACGGAAAAGGCATTGGACTGCACAATATAAAGGGGCTCCGCGATGGAGTCGTGTCACGCTGCCATCGCGGAAGCATTCTGCCTGGAGGGTGAAGAATTAGTCAAATTCCAGTGGAGCCTCGCGACAGCTCCGTGGCACGGTGGCAAGCCTCCGCGTTGCATGCCGTGCCATGTTGATGCTATAATTCCCGGACCCCAAATTTCTAGTGAGGGTCCGCGTCCACGCCGTGTCACGGAGGCAGTGCTCCGCGATGCACTCCGTGACACGTTGCTTGTTATTCCGGGAAAAATTTCCACTAGTATAAATAGAACACTTAAATGTATTTTTCATAATTCATACTTGGTGGAGCAAGGATGTGGGTTACAGGCAGTTGAGAGATGAAAAGTTCAGGTTTTTTTCTCTCCTTCTTTCTTCTTTCACTCAATTGTTTGTATGATTAACACTTGTTTTAGGATGATTAATCCACAAATGAGTGCTAATTCCCTTCCTTGCTGAGGTTATGAACATTTGTGATGAATTTTGATTATTAAATTATATGATTTTTCATCTTCTTCTTGCATGTTGTTCTATTAATTCTTGTTTTTACTGCATTGGTGTGTGGCCGACATTAATGTACATCTAAAAAGTCCGATTTCACTCGAGAGAGCACGAAATTAGAAAGTTGTGAATTAATAGGGTATTGTTCTTAACTTGATTTGGGAAAATTGAGTTTTGATGTGCTTTCCTGATAGAAATATACTTGAAAGCCGTATTAGTCAATTTAGGAATCAGAATTGTATTGCTAGGTCATGAATTGCATTTGATCACAGAAATGTAGACGGATGGTTTATGATTCTTAAGTGAGATTAAATACAAGAGTTTTAATCTCTTGGCTAATGTTCTTGGCTAGCAACTGGAAGAGAAAGAGTAACCAATTTATGATTATAATCAAGTTCATTACATGTTCTTAACCTTGGCATGCTCATAACCATAGTTTAAATTCAAAGTAGATAATTGTTAGTAGTTTTAGTACATAATTTATAAAACAAACTTTTCAATTGTTGGTTACGTTGTTGTCAGCATATATAGAAGTGAGATAGAATATAGTATACTTAAGCAATTTTTACTTATCCAGAGTCTCCTTGGATCGATACTTGGCTTACTTAAGCCACTTACTACTTGTTTGACCACGTGCACTTGCGTGTCGGTTTTTAACCCCTACCAAAGCACCGAGCAAGTTTTTGGCGCCGTTGCCGGGGAGACTAGGCAATTGGTGAAATTGTATTAAGTGTAAATTTACTATATTTTTATTTTATTTTCTTAAGTGTTGACAACTTGGTCTTAGCCTGTATTTTGCAGACTTTATTTCTGTGAACACTGGCAAGAGTCAAAGAGCTGGTGGAATCTTATATAGAGCCTGAACGTATATTTCATAGTAAACACAAAGAATCTCTACAAAAGAAGCTGCAGTTGCTCAGACAGACTATTATGGAGCAACAAAATCCACCGGTTGTGAGGGAAGTGTTAGTGCCCGAAGAAGCAGCAGCAAGGCCGGTTCGCGAGGTGGCAATCCCACATGCCAACAATGTAACATCCAGTATCCGCAAACCAGAGCCTGGAGGGAGATTTGAACTCAAGCAAAACATGGTGCAACTGTTGCACACAAGCGGGCAATTTACCGGTCTCCCTCATGAAGACCCACAACAACATCTCCAAAACTTTTTGGAGATAAGTGACACTTATATACCCGCTGGAGTGTCACCTGATTATGTTCGGCTTACATTGTTTCCGTTCTCATTACTTGGTGAAGCCAAGAGGTGGTTAAAAGCTGAGCCACCAAATTCTATTGCAACGTGGGATGATCTTGCACAAAAGTTCTTGATAAGATTTTTTCCCTCTGGAAAAACAGCCAGACTTAGAAGTCAAATTCTAAGTTTCAAACAGAGGGAGGGAGAAAATTTGTATCAAGCCTGGGAAAGATTCAAATCCATGTTGCGGGACTGTCCTCATCATCATCAGTCCAATGAGGTGTTGGTACACACATTTATTGAGGGTTTGGAACCCCATACTAAAATTTTGCTAGACTCAGCAGCTGGAGGGCAAGTGCTGGAAAAGACTTATGAGGAGCTGTACACTTTGCTAAATCGGATTTCACAGGGCAATCCAGAATGGAATGCTGATTCATCACGAGGTGGAGCAAGGAAAGCAGCAGGAGTACTTGAAGTGGATGGATTTACAGTTATCGCTGCACAGATAGCTGCCTTGCAGAATCAATTGAACAACCACTTTAGCAACATGAATTTGAACCAGCCTTCAGCTTCAGTCAATGCGGTCCAGCAAATGTGGTGTGAAGTGTGTGGTAGCAGTGAGCACTCAGTTGAGTGTTGTGGAGCAAACCCATATTCGGTTAACTTTGTGGGCAATGCACAAAGAAATCAGTAGCAGTATGGTAGTGGCTACAACTCAAATTGGAGGAACCATCCAAATTTTTCATGGGGTAGCAACAACCAACAAGGCCAAAGTTCGGGTCAGGGTATGCAAAGGAATCAAGGAGGGCAACAGAACTACCAATCTCAATTCAGAAATCATAATGCCCCTCCTCCACCACCATCACCTAGCATTGAGGAGATGTTCAAGACCATGATCGCTAATCAGGCGCAATTGTAGGCTGACTATGTTAAATTGGCAGCCGAAGTGAAAAATAATCAGTTAGTGACCAAGGCTCTTGAGTATCAATTTGGGCAATTTGCTAGTGCCCAAAACACAAGGCCCAGAGGAGGACTGCCTAGCGACACGGATCCGAATCCGAAGCAGGTAAATGCAGTGACCACAAGGAGTGGTTTGCAGCTGAAGGAGGTGGAACCAGAAAGACCACCTCAAAAGTCAGAAGCAGCAGAAGTTGGGGGGAGCAAAGTGCGGAAAGGGGGAATACCAAAGAGGCTGAATCAGAAAGACCTCCACCCCCGTTCCCTCAACGACTCAAGAAACAAAAGGAGGAGGCGTGTTTCAAGAAATTCATGGAGGTGCTTAAACAGGTACATGTTAACTTACCTTTTGTTGATGTCTTGCAGGGAGTGCCTAAATATGCCAAATACATTAAATACATCGTGGCCAACAAAAGTCGTTTGACTGAGTATGCCACGGTAGCTTTGACGGAGGAGTGCACTTCCCAGATCCAAAATAGACTACCCACGAAGCTAAAAGACCCTGGAAGTTTTACCATCCAGCTTACGATTGGGCAGAGTATCCGAGCTCGTGGATTGTGTGACTTGGGAGCGAGCATAAATATGATGCCATCTTCGGTATTCAGAAAGCTGGGTCTAGGGAGTCCTAGACCTACAACTGTAATCTTGCAGTTGGCGGATCGATCCTTAGCTAGGCCGGATGGCATTGTTGAGGATGTTCTAGTGCAAGTGGGCTCCCTACTTTTCCCGGTAGATTTTATTGTTTTGGATTTTGAACCGGACGCAGAAGTCCCATTTATTTTGGGACGACCCTTCTTGGCAACCGGGAAAGCATTAATCAACGTAGCTGCGGGTCAACTTACTATGCGAGCACATGACGAGGTAGAGGTGTTCGATGTGTACAAAGCATCCAAGCTCCCGATGGTGAATGAAGAACTCTCGGTGATCAATGTAATTGATCATGGTAATGCTAAACAAATGAATGATTCCCGAGAGTTGATGGGAAGACCACCAGATAGGTGTGAGCACTACTAGGGGGAGGACAATGATCGTGAGAAATCGTCCATCACCCTAGCGGACAATTGAGCATAAAGGACGTCGAGCCGCGATGGTAAACCAAGCGCTGCACGGGAGGCAACCCGTGAAAAATATTTTCTTTCTTTCTTTCATTTTGTAAAGTGTAAATAGATTTTTCTTTTTCTTTTTCTTAATTTAGTACAAAATTTTTCGTTTTAGTTAGTATTTTTATTTTAGTTAGGTGAAACCTATTAATCTAACCAATTTTATTTAGTGAGATGATTTTCAGGTCAAACGGAGAAAATGTGCACGGAATCGTGAAGGAAAAGCGAGGTATGAAAAAATTAATAAAATGCTGAAGACAGTGAGCTGGGGCGATAGCTCCATGACACGGAGGAGGACCTCCGCGTTACCCTCCGTGACACGTTGAAGTGTAATCTGGAAATTTTAAAATTTCCAGAGGGCTATCGCGATGGCTTCGTGTCACGGAGGCAGTGCACCGCGATGCACTCCGTGACACGTTGCCATATAAATTGTGACGGGTCACACCGGGTTGCCGGGTGACCCGCGTGTTTTCTACATTTTAAACCCCCGATTTTTCCCCTTTTCCCCTCATTTTTACAATTCTCCGCGACCAAACACCCAAAATTCCCTTCCCCATCAACGTGCCACGGTCTAAAGCAAAAAATTATCAAGTTTTCTTCGGTTCTTCAACTACGAGGTATGTTTTCCGATTCAATCTCAAGTTTTTGTCGATTTCATTCAAATTTAAGCATGGGAGGTGAACTAAATCACCCCAAGTCGAAATTTAGCATGAATTTGAGTTATTTATTGATTGATAAAAGTTTGGAATGTTGTAATGATCGTTTGAACTTGTCGATTGCATGAATTATTCGAATTTGCTTGCGAAATTCAATTCTAGGGCTTGGTTGTTGAAATCAAAATTGGTAACTTGTTAAATTTGTGAAATATATGCTGGGTTGTATGTATTGAATGAGATAAGTCGTTGTAAAAATTGTTTGAGTGTTAATAGACGACGAATTCTCGGGTTTTTGGGAAAATGTTGAAAATTGTTCAAATTGGGTTGGTTGTATAGGTTCATGTATATAGAATTTTTGTTGTTGTTTTTGTTTCATTGTTTTTAGTTGCTAAGTGCGATGGTTGAATTGTTAAAGATGGTAGTGATTGGGATTAGCTGTATGAAGTCTGAGTAGTACGCTAAAGTTATACCGTCGAACTTTTCTTTGCGAACGCACTAAGCATGAATTGTATAGTTGTTTGTTTGTGGTGTAAATAAAGTGATTCTTGCCGTAGTATCGTAAATGTAGCTAAGGACTAAGTGTGGGGTTAAATTAGCATAGCCTGACCTTAGCCGAAGCTAATATCTATTTAGCTTGACATTGCGCTTGTTTATTTGTGTTGACAGACAAAATGGAAAGCAGGCAAGATAAAGGTAAGGGTGCATCAACTTCAGGCACCGGGAGGAAAAGACTTAGACTGGGCACAGTAGTCCTAGCTGCACCAGCAGTTCCACGTGGCCAGCGCTGCCAATACGTAACGAGGTGGGTGACTATGAGGGGAAGAAGTGGTATGCCAAGCATAAAGAAAACAAATACTTCCCCGAGGAGCATATTGCACGGGAACCATTAGCACAGGAGTTCCCCCGCATAGTTCAAAGGATCGAGGAAGCTGGGCTCAGCTTCATATTTCAGGAGCCCAAGGAATGCAACCTACATCTAGTCCGGGAGTTCTATGCTAATTGGAACCTGGCAATCAGAAGCCACACAGTCAAAATCAGAGGGCAGATAGTCACTCTGGAACCCCAGCAGCTAAATGCCATCATCGGAGCGCGGGACACAGACGCCCACGTTCTCCGCCAGCTGAACATCACCCCACCATATGTCGATATCAGACGCACACTGTGTGGGGCTCGATCCACAGCCAGATGGAGCAGACATAAGGAAAGGGGTTACCACCAGACTCTGCCGTATTCTCAAATGAACAGGGAGGCCAGAATATGGCTGAAGATAGTCTGCTCGTGCCTAATCCCGGGGGTACACATGACTGATGTGACCCGGGACCGTGTTTGCCTGGTGTATGCCCTGATGAAAGAGCTGGAGATTAATGTTGGGGCGGTCATCATATCCGCCATGAAGAGAGCCCGACTACACCAGGGCCACAGGTATGGGTTCGGTGGACTAATCACCACCTTTCTCTGGGGCCTCGACGTTGAGGAAGAGGCTTTGGATTACATCCCGCAGTTGGAGCGGAGGGCCCTTGACGTGACCAAAACTAAGGCCCCCGACACCACACACGGGCCAGTGCTGACGCTTGGCGAGCGACATGCTCGTGAAGACCAGTACATGGCACGGATGTTTGGAATGCAAATGCTCCAGCTCAGGATCGGTGGGAGACCAACCACGGAGGAGGAGCTATGGCAGCTCGAGCTGGATTACCCGTTTGGCAAAAACGCCAGGGCTCTATGCCGAGTGGGGCCAGCCTTTGTAGAGCCCACTGATGATGACGTCCCCACGGACGAGGAGACACGCCGGGAGGACTCCGATGTGGAGTCCGATGATGACGACGGAGGCGACTCGGACATGGGCGATGAGGCAGCAGCACCTGATGAAGAAGTGGAATACTTTGACTGATCAGGGAGTTCCACCACCCAATTTTGTGATTTTTAATTTTTGTGAACGCTGGGGACAGTGTTCGGTTTAAGTTTGGGGTGGGGAGTAGTTAGGTGCTGGGCTGGGCTGGTTTGCTTGTATGCCTTCCTCTATATTTTTGTATGTATGTTTCCCTGTGTTTGTGAATTGCAAACTGTTCTGTATTTGTAATTATTTGTGGTATTGATGTGTGTTGTGGAATGTTGTTGTTGCCAGCTAAGTCTGTGTAAATTTTTTTTTTGTGTAAATACTTTCTTATGTTTTTTTTTCTATCGAAATGATCGGTATTTTTAAAATTTTGCGAAAATATTTTGTTCGTATTAACATATTTTGTAAATAATTTTTCCATCGAAATGATCGATGTTTTGCAAAAATTTTCAATTTTATTTTTTTTTTGGGTTTCTCGGAGTTTGTTTTCGGTTCTTTTACCGAGAATAGTCCCATTGAACCGACGTCATAGTTAGTGACCGTTCCCTATGATGGATGGATGACGACCGTCTTAAGGGAAATGTAGTCGGTAGGAGTAGTGATTTCAATTTATTTTCAGTTTTTTTCTTTGGTGGATTGCATCACGGAACCTGTAGTTACTATATGGTTGTGAAATGCTGGTTGCGTGTTGTAACTGATATTCAAAATGTAAAAGTGATTCGTATGAAAGCATGCAGTTTTGTAAATATGTTGAGATACCTAGGCTGTAGAGTTCGATTCGGTGTGATTGAGGCTTAATTTTTGAATTCATGTAATTAGCTAATTAAAGAGTCTGTGAATGCATCTTGAATCGAGCATGTGCATAAAGTGTGAAGTGAGGTATTGTTATTCCATGTTATTGTGAAGTGTCTAGAACTTGCCTGGTGTGTGTACAAAACGAAATGAAGGAGGTGTAGTGTTGGAAAGGATGTAGGCATTTCTTTGTTTTAACCGAGAGTTTCTATTTTTTTTTCTTGTCATACTCCCCTTTTGATGTGATTGTATACCCTAGTCAGCCCGTTGAGCCTTTAGCCTATTATTTCTTTCTTTTATCCAAAAATGTATAAACTGAGCTTAATTCTTTCTTTTCATTAGCCGTAAAGTCTATACAAAGCTCTTAAGCGCTTAAGAAGAACAAAAATTTTCCCAAAGTGTCAAAGAGTGAGAATGGTGAAAAAAAAAAGAAAAGAAAAAGAAAAGCAGAGTGAGGAAAGAAAAGAAAAGGTTGAAGGTGCACTTGCTATAACTAAATGATAATGAAGGTGCATGAAAAACCTTTGTGTTCATGTCAAGTGTGCTTGATGAAATGGGCCGTACTAAAGTAAATCATCATGAATGGGATGATGAAAAAAGAAAAGAGAGAAACAATGTCCATGAGTTGATGGGAATGTGTTGAAAAGGCGCTTAATGATGCTAGTGACTATTATTGGCTAATCCAATATGTACTAGTTCTGTAGCTTTTATTACAACCCATTAAAGTCCTATATGATCTTACATTGCATTTCTTTATATTAGTGGAGTAATACACTAAGGGCAAGCTTATGGGTCATGACATGATGCATGTGAATTCTTTTGGGAGAGAGAGTGAAATTAATTTTTACATGCCCCTACTTGAATGTTTGTGTGTCACATGAGCAGAAAGGGGAAGATTCTCTTGAGTTGTGAGGGCACATGCTTGATGAAAGATTGATTTTCGTGTCGGATATCTTGATTAGCTGATTTGCATGAGTTTGCCGATATCGAGAGTCGATTCTTAAAGTCTAGGAAGTCTTAATGTATTAAAGGTCATTGCATTGTTAAGACCATGCATGTTTTCTTGATGATTTGCAATATTGAATGATCGGTATGACCGTAACTCAAATTGTCGCACCATAGTGGCGAAGGTTGGGATGTAATTTGCATGAATTGTGTGTTTGTTGTTCGAGGACGAACAAGGATTTAAGTGTGGGGTAAGTGATCTTGGGCAGATTTATATGCCCAAGTGATACTCAAACGTATCATTTTCGCCTTGTTTATCTAGCAATATGTATACATTTTCATGTAATTGGTAATAAAATGTGAATTTATACTAACCAACATGATTAGCATTGTTTTGTAGGTAAAATGTGATTTTGAGGAGCTAAAATGCATGTTGGAACAATATCAGAGTTGGACTTGGATGCGAGCACGGAAAAGGCATTGGACTGCACAATATAAAGGGGCTCCGCGATGGAGCCGTGTCACGCTGCCATCGCGGAAGCATTCTGCCTGGAAGGTGAAGAATTAGTCAAATTCCAGTGGAGCCTCGCGACAGCTCCGTGGCACGGTGGCAAGCCTCCGTGTTGCATGCCGTGCCACGTTGATGCTATATTCCCGGACCCCAAATTTCCAGTGAGGGTCCGCGTCCACGCCGTGTCACGGAGGCAGTGCTCCGCGATGCACTCCGTGACATGTTGCTTGTTATTCCGGGAAAAATTCCCACTAGTATAAATAGAACACTTAAATGTATTTTTCATAATTCAGACTTGGTGGAGCAAGGACATGGGTTACAGGCATTTGAGGGACGAAAATTTCAGGGTTTTTTCTCTCCTTCTTTCCTCTTTCACTCAATTGTTTGTATGATTAACACTTGTTTTAGGATGATTAATCCACAAATGAGTGGCTAATTCCCTTCCTTACTGAGGTTATGAACATTTGTGATGAATTTTGATTATTAAATTATATGGTTTTTCATCTTCTTCTTCCATGTTGTTCTATTAATTCTTGTTTTTACTGCATTGGTGTGTGGCCGACATTAATGTACATCTAAAAAGTCCGATTTCACTCGAGAGAGCACGAAATTAGAAAGTTGTGAATTAATAGGGTATTGTTCTTAACTTGATTTGGGAAAATTGAGTTTTGATGTGCTTTCCTGATAGAAATATACTTGAAAGCCATATTAGTCAATTTAGGAACCGGAATTGTATTGCTAGGTCATGAATTGCATTTGATCACATAAATGTAGATGGATGGTTTATGATTCTTAAGTGAGATTAAATACGAGAGTTTTAATCTCTTGGCTAATGTTCTTGGCTAGCAACTGGAAGAGAAAGATTAACCAATTTATGATTATAATCAAGTTCATTACATGTTCTTAACCTTGGCATGCTCATAACCATAGTTTAAATTCAAAGTAGATAATTGTTAGTAGTTTTAGTACATAATTTATAAAACAAACTTTTCAATTGTTGGTTACGTTGTTGTCAGCATATATAGAAGTGATATAGAATATAGTATACTTAGGCAATTTTTACTTATCCAGAGTCTCCTTGGATCGATACTTGGCTTACTTAAGCCACTTACTACTTGTTTGACCACGTGCACTTGCGTGTCGGTTTTTAACCCCTACCAAAGCACCGAGCACTTATGACCTCGAGGCTACCGAACGATTAGGATGTTTTCCCTTCTTTCATTTCTTATTCGTGTGTTGAATTGATTCCTCTAATCTTGAAATATTTATTTCGCAGATGGCTAAGAAATGTGCATCTTCATCTTCTAGTCAATCAAAGGCACCAGTTGGATTGGATGTGGAGCATGGTACTACCCCCGGTGGTAGTTGAGCAGGGGCCCATCAAACATGGGCTCAAAATAGGGCACAAGCCAATCCTCACACTGAAATTGTGAATGGGGGTCAACCCCGAGTTGCTGCTCCGGAGCGAGTATAGGAACAAGTTGTTCAGGATGCTCTATCAACAGTGCCAGTTGATGTACTTACCGTTGCCTTGCCTACAGATGTAGTGATGAGATTGTTGAATGTGTTAGAGGCATTGGTGCCTAATCATGGTAGACTTCCAGTTCCTCAAACTAATTCGCAACCGCAAACACAAGTTCAGTTGATTGTTACAACTACACAGACACCCCAGTTGACCCCTCAGCCGACTGTTCATTCAGTTGCAACTACTGGTCAATCCAAAGATCTTAAGAATTTCATGGATCTTAAGCCACCAGAGGTCGATGAAATGCCAACTTCTATTGAGACTCAGAAGTTCATTGATTATTGTGAAAAGATACTAACTACATTGGGGTTGAAAAGGACTCGAGGTGTGGAATTTACCACTTTCTTGTTCTCAGGGTCTACAAAGGCATGGTGGACTTTAGTTCAGAGAAGCAGACAAGTAGGGTTACCACGTATCACTTGGTTAGAGTTTTCAAAAATTTTTAAGGACAGGTTCATTCCCTTGAGCAAACAAGATGACATGAGACATCAATTTAGTAACCTACGCCAAGGAGCTATGACAGTTACAGAGTATGAGGCTAAGTTCACTGAGTTATCTAGGTATGTTCCATTTTTTGTTAAAGACCCGAGGGAGAAGGTGAGACGATTCGTGGATGGACTTGAGTATCATTACCGTAGTTTTGTGATATGAGATGTGTGAAGTGGTAACTATGCAGAAGTAGTTGACACCGCCCTCCGTTGTGAGTCCTATTTAGAAATGGAAAGAGCTAAGCGAGAAAGCAAAAGGGCATGTAACACGGGCGGGTTTAGTGGTGCTCCATCTGGGGGCAAGAATGGCCATCATCATGGGCAATCCAGGCCTACACAGTCAGAGTCAGTGTTACAATCTTTGAGAGGTGATAATCCATCTAGACAGGGTCAACAATATATGTAGAGAAAGGGTAACAACTCATATCGGCCAAGTTCATATCAGAAGTGTCCTAATTATGTTAGGAATCATTGTGGTCATTGTTATGGGGTTGCTGGTCCTTGTTTTACTTGTGGTGAAAAGGGGCATATTGCTAAATATTGTCCTAAGGGGAACTCTGGTACTACTCAGGCTATGACACATCTATAGGGAATTGCTACAGGTCCACCTGCTCAAGCTCAGCCAGCTAGGTTCACTCAATAGGGTCCTCATGGACAAGGTCAACAAGGTTCATAGGTTGCTCAGGGAGTAGGGGGACCACCGAGATTCTTCACAATGTCCAAACAAGATATCGAGGCATCTAATGCAGTAGTAATAGATATTATCATTGTCAATTCTCATGGGGCACATGCTCTTATTGATCTTGGTTCTATATATTCGTATGTATCTCCATATTTTGCTATATTCTTAGAACAAAGGATTGAGTCTCTTATTGTGCCATATATGGTTATGACCCCAGTGGGTGAGACTTTGGCAGTGGATAGAGTTTATAGAGACTACGTAATATCTGTTCAGGGTAGGAACACCGTAGTTGATCTGCTAGAGTTACCCATGTCTGACTTTGATGTGATTATGGGTATGGATTGGTTGTCATCATGTGATGCTTTAGTTGATTGCTATACTAATCTTATACGTTTTAATTTTCCTGGAGAACTACCTTTAGTGTGGAAAGGCTTGACTAGGTCAAGGAAAGATAATATCTTATGTAAAGGCACAACGAATGATTAATCATGGGTGTTTCGGTTTTATTACTACCATTCATGATACTCAAGTGGAGGATGCCACTATTGATAGTGTTCCTATTATTTGAGAATTTGTTGATGTATTTCCAGAAGATTTTCCTGGGCTTCCCCCAATAAGAGAAATTGAGTTCAACATTAATTTAGTCCCAAGAACTCAACCTATTTCTATTCCTCCATACCGTATGGCTCCAGCTAAGATGAGAGAACTGAAGGTTCAACTCCAAGATCTTCTTGATAAGGGGTTCATCAAGTCTAGTGTATTGCCTTGGGGTGCACCTATGTTATTTGTGAAAAAGAAAGATGGTACTATGAGAATGTGCATTGACTACAGACAGTTGAATAAGAAGACGATCAAGAATAAATATACGTTGCCTCTTATTGATGATTTAGTCGATTAGCTACAGGGTGCTACTCACTTTTTCGAGATTGACTTGAGACTAGGTTACCATCAGCTGAGAATCAAGACCGAGGATATCTCTAAGATAGCTTTTCAGACCAGATATGGGCACTTTGAATTTTTGGTGATGTCTTTCGGGTTGATAATGCACCTGCAGCATTTATGGACCTCATGAATAGGGTATTTAATCCATACTTAGACCATTTTGTGATTATTCTCATTGATGACATTCTGGTCTACTCTCGGAGTGAGGCAAAACATGAACAACACCTGAGAGTTGTGCTACAAACACTTAAAAAATGAAAGTTTTATGCCAAGTTCTCAAAATGTGAGTTCTGGTTTTTCCTTTTTGGTACACGTAGTGTCACGGGATGGAATCCAAGTTGATCCAAGGAAGATTGAAGAGGTTCGAGATTGACCTCAACCTAATACTCCTACAGAGATATGCAGCTTCTTAGGACTGGCTGGATATTACAGAAGGTTTGTAGAGGGGTTCTCAAATATAGCCGCTCCATTGACACGTTTAACTCAGAAAGGTGTAGTATTCCAATGGTCTGATGGATGTGAAGAAGGTTTTCAGAAATTAAAGACCGCGCTGACTATGACTCCGATTTTGATGTTACCTGCAATGGAGGGTGGTTTCACCATTTATTGTGATGTGTCTCGAGTCAAATTGGGTGGTGTCTTAATACGAAATGGTAAAGTGGTGGCATATACATCTCAACAACTAAAGATTTATGAGAAGAATTATCTGACTTACGACTTGGAATTGGCCGCAGTCGTATTTGCACTAAAGATCTGGCATCACTATCTTTATGGTGAGCCATGTGAAATCTATACTGATCATAAGAGTATAAAATACATATTCAATAAAAAATATTTGAATTTGAGACAAGAATGATGGTTAGAGTTACTTAAAGATTATTATCTTACCATTTTGTATCACCTTGGGAAGGCGAATGTGGTGGCGGACGACTTGAGTAGAAAGTCTATGGGTAGTTTTGCCCGGTTCACTATTGAAAACAGACCTACGGTTATGGATATTCAGGCATTGGCCAATCGGGGAGTTTGAATTGATCATACAGTGCCGCGCAAGTTACTAGTGGGTATGGTGGTACAATCGTCCTTAGTTGTACAAGTCAAGACTCACCAATATGAAGATCCCTACCTTTCTAGACTACGAGATTGAGTGCAGGATGAGGGCATTAAGTCACTCTCTATTGATGATGAAGGCGTGCTTCGTCGATATGGTAGATTGTGTATTCCCATTGTGGGTGATGTGAAACAGCTGATTCTTGTAGAGGCTCATAGTTCACGATACTCCATTCACCTAGGTTCTACAAAAATGTATCAAGAATTGCGTAGATTGTACTGGTGGAAGGGTATGAAGGCTGATATTTTGAAGCATGTGACTAGTTGCTTAAATTGTCAACAACTCAAGTATGAACATCAAATAACTAGGGGAGTAATGCAAAACTTGTTTATACCAGAGTGGAAGTGGGAGAGAATTACTATGGATTTTGTTGTTGGGTTGCCAAGTATTTTCAAGAAACACAACTTAGTTTGGGTGATTGTGGACAGACTCAGAAAGTCAGCACATTTCATTCCAATATGGGTTACTCATGCCGCGAAGCAATTAGCAGATACTTACCTTCGTGAGCTAGTTCGGCTTCATGGTGTGCCTATTTCAATAATATCTTATTGAGGTGCACAATTCACTGTTGAGTTTTGGAAGTCTTTTCAGAAGTCATTGGGTTCGCAAGTCGAGTTAAGTACAGCTTTTCATCTGCAAACTGACAGACAGTCTGAATAGGTTTAGACCTTGGAGGACATGCTTAGGGCTTGTGCGATCGATTTTTGTGGCCATTGGGATGATCAATTGCCTTTGGCAGAGTTTTCTTAAAATAATAGCTACCAATCGAGTATACAGATGGCGCTGTTTGAGGCTCTATATAGTCTCAAGTGTCATTCACCAGTTGGATAGTTTGAACTTGGTGAAGCACAATTACTAGGTCCAGATTTAGTTCAACAATCTTTGGAGAAAGTTGCATTGATACGAGAACGACTTAAGATAGCACAAAGTAGACAAAAGTCCTATGCAAATAAGAAAGTCTGTGATATGGAGTTCATTATGGGTGAGAAAGTCTTTCTAAAAGTTTCCCCTATTGAAGGAGTTATGAGATTTGTCCGGAAAGGTAAGTTAAGTCCTAGAGATATTGGTCCTTATGAGATTTTGGATTTGCTTGGGTTGGTGGCGTATAGACTTGCCTTACCTCCGAGATTGTCCGTTGTTCATCCGGTGTTTTACGTGTCCATGCTTAGACGATATGTTCATGATGATAATCATAAGATACAGTCGGAGGATGTGGAACTTGATGAGAATTTGACTTATGAGGAAGTTCCAATATCTATTATTGATAGGCAAGTGCGACCATTGAGGTCCAAGAAGGGGGCTTCCATCAAAGTGTTATGGCGCAATCATCCAACTGAGGAGGCTACTTGGGAGTCCAAGGCGGACATGCGAGACAGATATCCTCACCTATTTGACACTATAGGTAAGATTTTAATCCCATTCAAGGACGAGCGTTATTTTTAGAAGGGGAGAATGTAATAACCCTAATTTAACAAAGGGCTGTTTAGTAATTACGCAATAAAAGAAAAGAAAAATAACAATTTAAAATAATTTATAATAATTATAATAATAGTAATAATAATAAGGTCCAAATTCCAATTGAACTAGAAAAATAAAACACTATTTCTGCTAGAAAAGTATAAACGCATCAGGAAAAGAAAATATAACGCAGAAAAGAAAAAAACGTAGAAGAGGAGGGAAGAAAGGAAGAGAAAAGAGAAGAAAATAGGAGAGAAAAATAAGAAATTTTTTATCCAAAGCATCAAGGTAATCATCCTAATCTTTTTCTTGAGTTTATTACGCGATTATAAGAAAGTTTATAGGATAGAACATGGACAAATTTTGAAGAACTGAAAAAGTTTAGCCCTATGGTTCTTCAATCTAAATCATCAATTTGAAAGGGAAAACATTATCAAAATTTGTTTTTGATTATTACTCTAGAATTCTCTCATCAAGGAGAATATGTTGGTGGTCATAGTTCGGGAATTCTTCCCCGTTGACCATAGTTGACTTTTTCGGTCAAACCTTTTGACCGCGAATTTGACTTTTGTTAAAAATAAAGAAAACTTCTACCGAAGGGTTTTTCACCATTCTAAACCCATCTTTTTGTAGTTTAAGGTGATCCAGAGACCCGCGAGCATAGTTATGAAATATTGGAAAGTGTGCTTGAGATGTAAATTCGAGGTAAGTGAGACTTTAAGGTTTGGTGCTTGCTTTTTAAACCTGTTCTAAAAATTATGTTTTGTCTTTCTGGTACATGTTTTGGGACAAGCGTGTACTTGGCAGAATCGGTGGTCTTTAACCAACCGCATATATGATACTTTGAGAAAAATATTTCTTTTAAGGAAAATTATTTCATAATTGTGATCTATGGTGTGGCGTGGTCTCGTACCATGGCGTTTGGGTGTTGGATATCCCTCCTTCACTGCCATGATATATTTACTAGGGGAATACATGCGCTACCTTAGCATGTTAAGGGTCTTGTACTTGTTTTCGTAGTATACTATTGGGACATTATATATGCTGTCGAGTGCTAGTCGAGGGGTTAGGTTGATCTCTTTCACTATGATTTGACAATTCCTGAGTGTGAGTTCTGTTGATATATATATTTATATATATACATATAGTGATTTTGTTGAACATTTATTTGGACTTTACTGAGTTTTATATTTTGGAAATATATTGTTGTGCATATTATTTTTGTGCTCGTTGTGGTTGCATTTTTTAAGCACTTGTTTCAGGGGTAAAAGTGGTGGGTCGAGGATCTTACTGAGTTATATTTATATAGAGCTCACTTTTTACTTGCATGTCTATGCAGATTTTGTTACTGGAGGTGAGACTAGTGGCTGACGAGTCCGTTCGCGTAGATTCTGTTGCTGAGATGAGCCTTCGCATCGATTCGTAGAGGTTATTATTTCAGCTTTATCTACTCTTTATATTTATTTTCTTTTCTTAGGGTTTTCATGTCTGACATCTAAACTCATGTAACTCTATTAGATGCTCAATGGTCTTAGTGTGGGATTTGGCTAGAGTTACACTGCTTAACCAGTCGTGTGCTTTCTTATAAATTGAAACTTGATTTTGGTTGGATAATCATTTCATTTTTATGACTATTGATGCATTTGGAGTTGCAAATACTGTACTCCAATGCATATCGAAAAGGTTAAATGTATGAAAAATAGGTTCACCTATCGGTGGTGTTAGCGGGTGTCAACTCATTAGGCTCTTAAGAATGAGCTTTAGCTTAGTTTTCAAGTCATTTAGATGAATTTTATACCTCTTTTGCCTTTTTATGTGCAAGTATGTGAGTTGAAAAGAAAGAGCATGAATTGGAGTAAAAAGGATGAATTCAGGTGAAAATCGGTGCTCCACCGGAGGACACCAGCGAAGCGCCAGTCAAGTGCAGGAAACCACTGAATTGAGGATGAAATTCAACTGGTGGCTCGCGGATATCAACCGGCGACTCGCCGATTCCATTGCCGACAGATGCTGGTTCTTGCTAGACCAAAAAGGAAATTGATCGGTGGATCGCGGATGTAAACGTTGAATCGCCGAAGACATTATCGAAAGGTCCTGGAATGGCACTAGATCGTAGAAGAAAAGGAGCTATGGCTCGCGGATTGCAACCGATGAACCGCCGGATCCGTCGTAGGTGAAAAAATGCCTGAACAGGGGCAATTATGTCTAACACTGAAAAAAAGGAGATTGGTTACCCTATGTTTGTATATAGTCTAGAAGAAAGTACTCTGTACATATTTCTTATCTTTGAACATTCCTTTTTCTTTGGAAAGAGAGAAAAAAAAACCATTGGAGAAAAAATTTGGATATTGCTCTCTCCTGTTTTTATCTTCTTCCTTAGGAAGGTATAATCATTGTTGTAGACATATTTTGAGTTTGATTTTTCTTGCTCTTAGTAATTAAATTATTGAGTTTATTAATGAATATGCTCTTTAGTTTCTTAATTATGAGTAGCTAAATCATTAGCTAGAGGTGTGTGATGATAGGTGCTTAATTAGATTGGGTACTGCTAGATTCATCTTTATATTGCTAAATTAGTGTAAATCTGCTGAATTTTCTTCAAACTATATTTGATTGCCCATAGTTGAAAACATGGGTTTGGTTTTCTTACTTGATTTTGGCTTGAAAAAGAAGAATTAAGTATTAGAGGAGAATTTTATAGTGGGAATGAATGTGATGGTATGGGCGATGGGCTAGAAATAGCCAAAACTCATATTCATAATCCTAATTAGTGGTTGATGGCTAGAAATAGTTTAGCTACTAACCCAAACTTTATTGGGCTAATTGAATTGTGTCTTAAGGTTCGAAAGGACTCGAGAAAAAGGTGGCCAAGAGGCTGACAAACATAGGGCACCATCTTGTCCAAAGTTATTTACATTTATTCGCAACAATTTGATGATCTTGCATATCCTCATCTGATTAACACCATATCTGCACCACACCTCTAGTCTTTACACATCATTGTCTCTCAATTTTGGTTATTTTTCCATTTTAACTAGCTGAATTAGAATCTACCATATTATTGAATTCACTTTTTCCCAAAAATTTGCTGTTTTATTTCCTTTGATTTGGTGCGAATTAATTCAAATTTTCTAAACAACGCTTGTGCAAATCATTCGCTAGTCTCTATAGGATTCGACCCCAACATCCGTGGAAAATATTTGTTTTGAGCAATGACCATTTATGCTCTCTCATCAAGAGCGGTGTAGTTTGGACGTTATCAAAAATGGCATCGTTGTTGGGGAAGTGCTTGACATCCTTGAGTTGTTTGCTAATTTGAATTGATCTTGCATCTTAGTTGGTGGATGTTGTTCTTATTTTTGGTCGTTAAGGTGAACTCATATGAGCCAACACTCGCAAGCAAGAGATAGTTCGGTTGAAGGAAACATGGAGCATGATGAGGATAACCTAGTTATGCCTGAGGTTACAGGGGCCATTCGCCAACCAGCTATTGTGAGGAATGCAGTCTTTCATGTTACTAGCATGATGTTACACTTATTGCAGATGAAAGGGCTCTTCGGGGGTAAATCGAGTGAGGATGCAAACCGTCATTTGAGGAAGTTCTTAGAGATTTTCCAGCCTTTTAACATAACAAATAAAAGACAAAAGTTTATCAGGTTAAGACTCTTTCTATTCTCTGGGTTGGAGGAGCTACCTCCGGGTTGTATTACCTCATGGCAAGAGTTGACAGAAGCATTTTTGGATCGTTTTTCCCTCCCTCAAAGATGTTGCAGTTGAGGGATGATATTACAAACTTTAGACAAGAGTCGAGTGAGCCTTTGCATGAAGTATGGCTGAGATTCAAGAAGAAAGTGTCTCTTTGCCCTAACCATGGTTTCCCCAACGAAGTGCTCCTTCAAATCATTTATCGAGCTGTAGACTCCTTCAATAAATCTGTTGCTGGCCTAGCCTGATACGAAGCAAAGAATTTCGTACCAAGCTCTTGTGAAAATCTTAGAGAGGGTTGGCGAACACATGCCACTGCCGGTCGGTGAACTGGGCAGTGATGTTGGGAAAGTCATCCCTCAGCCCCGCTAAATCGAAGCGTTTCTCCATAGTGTTGGAGTAGCCCTCACAGATAGCATAGTGCCCCTTCATGTTGGGCACACAGAACATTATCACCTCTATGGTGTTGTCGGGAGCTGAGGAGGCTTTGGCATTGCCTTTCCCCGGTCTTTGAAGTGGCGATGGCCTTTCCTTTACTTGGGTCTCCAGAAGAAGACATTTTCTTCAAACATAATGTTAGCGATATCCACGATGTTTCTTTTTGTGTTTTTCTAATGATAAAAATGAAAACAACCAACAACAACTCAAAAAATTAAATGAGAACCAAGAGGAGAAATTAGCCTGAAAGAAATGGCAGCACCGACAGAATTTCGATGAACCGCAGGAGGTGATCCACGGACCGCCGATGAACCATCGATAGTGAGTAGAACACTGGGCAGGGAGGTTTCCACCAGCGACTCATCGGCATGCTGCCGGTCATGATCCATGAACGCTGATGCAATGCGGGATTGAAACAGTGGACCTGAAGCCATTTTTTTCCCGAACCGGCGTTTTGCCGGACTTGACTGGTGAGTAGCCGATGGTCGTTGTCCCCATTGCCTCAAAATTTCATTCCAACATCAACTCTCAAAGAAGACATATTCACATCTTCTATAATCATTACCTACCCAAATAAAAAGGAACAAAATGACGATTTATCTTTAAGCACGGCATCACCCGATCTATCATCGGGCAAATTCGGTCCTTTCCTCCACCCAGGGTTACTAAGAATTCACCCCACTAAACTACATAAGAGTAACCATTTCCCCTCACCCATTTAAGCATCAAGCCCCTGCTACCCCACAAATTTCGCATTATAACCTTCAACTACATTCGTGGTGTAGAAGCACAATAATGAAAATGTAGGGGAAAAGGGGCAGTATAAAGAAGGGAGAACATGCTACAACAAACAATATTAAAGTGGTAGGATTTTTACCAGGGCACAAAGCTTGAAAGTAGATGATACTTGAATTAGCTCAATAATGAGGAAGATGGAAACTTTGCTAGTAGAGAGTGAAGAGTGTAATGTGAGTTAGGTGAAAGAAATGGGAGTTTTTGTAGGTGAAGAGGAATGAATGTTATTGGTTGAGGAAAAGGTGGGGGTTTAATGGTGATTTAAATGTAGAGGGAGTGGAAAAAGTAGATTGTTAGAATGTGGGAAGGTGGGTTGCTGGGAAGATGAAAAGGTGTATGGAGAAGTGTTAAAAAGTGGAAAAAAAGGAATTTTGGGAGAATAAAAAAGGAATAAATCAGGTTTGGGCGGCTTATTGATGGAGTCTAGAGCTTGATTAGAGCTTTGAAGGAGCACTCCATCGGGGAGACCATGGTTAGGGCAAAGAGACAATTTCCTGTTGAATCTTAGCCATGCTTCATGCAAAGGCTCACCCTACTCTTGTCTAAAGTTTGTAATATCATCCCTCAGCTACAACATCTTTGAGGGAGGGAAAAAACGATCCAAAAATGCTTCTGTCAACTCTTACCATGAGATAATACAACCCGTAGGTAGCTCCTCCAACCACATAGTTGCTTCTCCTGTTAGGGAGAATGGAAAGAGCCTCAACCTGATAGACTCTTGGATTATATTTTTTATATTAAAAGGCTAGCAAATCTCCAAGAAATTTCTCAAATGACAGTTCACATCCTTACTCGATTTACCCCAAAAGAGCCCTTTCATATGCAATAAGAGTAATATCGTGCTAGTAACATGAAACACTGCATTCTCCACTGTAGCTAATAGGCGAATGGCCTCTACAACCTTAGGCATAATGGGGTTATCCTCATCATGCTCCATGTTTCCTTCAACCAAACCATCTCCTACTTGCGAGTGCTAACTCGTATGAGTTCACCCTAATGACCAAAAGCAAGAACAATGTAAAACAACTAAGATGCAAGATCAATTCAAATTGGAAAACAACTCAAAGGATATCAAGCTCTAGTCCCCAGCAATGATGTCATTTTTTGATAATATCCAAACTACACCCCTCTTGATTAGGGAGCGTAACGGTCGTTGCTCAAAACAAATATTTTCGACGGATGTCGGGGTTGAATTCCATAGAGACTAGTGAATGATTTGCATAAGCGTTGTTTAGGAAATTTGAATAAATTTGCACCAAATCAAAGGAAATAAAACAGTAAATTTTTTGGGGGGAAATGAAGTCAATAATATGGTGGATTCTAACTCAACTAGTTAAAATAGCAAAATAACCAAAATTGAGAGACAATGATGAGTGAAGACTAGAGGTGTGGTGTAGATGGGGTGTTAATTAGATGAGGTTATGCTAGATCATCAAATTATTGCGAATAAGTGTAAATAACTTAGGACAAGATGGTGCTTGATATTTTTCAACCTCTTGGGTTCCTTTTTCTCGACTCCTGTCGAACCTCAAGACACAATTCAATTAGCCCAATAAAGTTTGTGTTAGTAGCTGAGCTATTTCTAGCCATCAACCACTACTTAGGATTATGAATATGGATTTTGGCTATTTCTAGCCCAACACCTACACAATCACATCCATTCTCACTATCAAATTCTCCTCCAATACTTAATTTTTCTTTTTCTAGCCAAAATAAAGTAAGAAAACCAAACCCATATTTGCAACTATTGGAAATCAATTATAATTTTAAGAGAATTCAACAGATTTACACTAATTAGCAATATTAAGATGAATCTAGCACTACCTAATATAATTAAACACCCATTATCACACACCTCTAGCTAATGATTTAGCTACTCATAATTAAGAAACTAAAGAGCATATACATTAATAAACTCAATGATTTCTTTACTAAGAGCAAGCAAAATCAAACTCAAAATATGTCTGCAATAATGGTTATACCTTACTAAGGAAGATGAAAATAGGAGGGAGCAATATTCAAATTTCTTCTCCAATGGGGTTTTTTCTCTCTTTCCATAGTAAAAGATGTTCAAAGATAAAAAAAATATGTATAGAGTACTTTCTTCTAGATAATAAAAAAAAATAGGTCAACCAATCTCCTCTTTTTTTAGTACTAGAGGTAATTGCCCATATTTAGGCAGTTTTTCACTTGTGATGGATCCTACAGTTTGCTAGTTGCGATCTATGAGCCATTGCTCCTTTTCTTCTGTGATCCAGTGCCACTTGAGGACCTTTCAGTGGTTCGTCGATTTACATCTATCATTTGCTGATCAGTTTCCTCTTTGGTCCAGCAAGATCCAGCATCTGTAGGCAATAGAACCGGAGAGTCGCCGGTTGCTATCCGTAAGCCGCTAGTTGCATTTTCTCCTCAAATAAGTGGTTTCTTTCAATTGCCTGCAATCATCTAAATGAATTGAAAATTAAGCTAAAGCTCATGCTTAAGAGCCTAATGAGTTGGTAAATTACCAACTCATCAAATACGTCAGGACACTATCTCTCTATTGTGCGTAAACCAACACCTTCTTCTTGTGGACATCTTCCTTTAACAGAAGCAAGAGGGGATCTTTGTCCTGCTTTACCTTAACTTTTTCTACTACAGATAAACTTTTCCCCTTTTTGAACAAGTACACTACCTTCTTCGGAGTCTAGAAGACAAACTCCTAAGTGTGAGAGTCTATGCACATCCTTAACCTACTCTCTCTTCTCCTCCTCTATATTAGCTATACTTTCCATCGATAGCTTGTTGAGAGCATCAACAACTACATTAACCTTACTTGGGTGGTAGAGAATACTCATGTCATAATCCTTGAGCAACTCAAGCCACCTCCTCAGTCTCAAATTAAACTCATTTTGGATAAACTATTGCAAGCTCTTGTGGTGTATGAACATATCAACATGTGCACCATAGAGATAGTGGTACCAGGTACTCTATGCAAATACTACAACAACCAACTCGAGGTCATGAGTCAGATAATTCTTCTCATGGACCTTAAGTTGTCTGGAAGCATAAGCTAAAACCTTACCATTTTGCATCACTACTGCCACGCCCGACCTTGGGAGGCATGACTGGTACCTAATGCCACACTGAAATTAGGGTTGACCCGGCTGGCATATACACCTCTGGTGACTACCAGCGACTCAAGATCAAGTAAGCAAACTGCTATATCCCGGCTGTAAAGACAGCCTTGGGCCGACAAGGCAACACCGCACCTGTAAAAAAAATAGCTAACCCAGCCATCATAACAACAATAGGGATCCTATGCGGGCCGACAAGACCACCATGTTGTCTAGTTACAACAGAAATGGAAACAAGAAACTATACTAGGCCCCATATGGCCAACACATAAAATAATACATACTTGGGCCTCACACGGCCAACAACAACCAACTAATTGAATACCATCGTCAGCAAGCATCTAGGAGTGAAAATATTGTTCAGGACAGGGCCCTGACCTACCCTAATGCTATACAAATAAAAGACAGATAAACCTCTACAACCTGGAAACTCTAAATGAAAGGAGCTGGCCGATCTACTGACTTAGAAAAGCTGTTAACAGCGGTCCTGAACTCTGTCTGTCTAAATCTATAGGCAAGTATACAGCGCCCCATAGTTGGGCATCAGTACATATATACTGAATATGTAAGGCAGTAATGAAAAGCTTAATAAAAGCTGATAAAGACTGAAAGTGAATAGCGAGTAGGGGCAGAAGTTAACTTGTAAGCTTTATCATCCATAACCTGAATCTAGTAAACCATTACACGTATATGAGCTGAAGTTGTGCAACTATACATTCATAAGCTATAGATAGTAGGAAAATATAAACCTAACCTGGCCCCCATAAGCTAGAAAGAGCACAGTAATAACATACTTGGGCCCCTATAAGCCTCGGTAGGTGCCTAGCAGTATATATACCCCTATTGGTACCCCTTAGACTCTACAAGCAACTGTAACTAAACATATTAGGATTTTTAAGACCATACTGAAGCCTTCTTGGGTCCTGCAACTATGTCTGAGCCATTTGGGATCCTGTAGCTGGATCTGAGCCATCTGGGCTCTTGTAACTGTATCTGAGCCATCTGGGCTGTTGTTACTAAATATGAGCCATTTGGGCTCCTATAACTAGAGCTAAGCCATCTAGGCTCCTGTAACTATATCTGAGCTATTTGGGCTCCTGTAAGTAACTGACTATGAGTCATCTGGGCTCCTGTAACTGAATATGAGCTGTCTGGGCTCCTATAGATGAGTATGAGCCATCTGGGCTCTTATAACTAAATATGAGCCATCTGGAATCCTGGGGCCTAACTCGATCACTACTCTTGCTTGCCCCTAAATGGGTCTATATAGCTACCAATAGGCACAGTCTATGTGCCTATACCTGGCCAGAAGACCCTGGCGGTGGTCACAACCTCCGTCGACTTAGACGGGAAAGCTCGAGGTCCAAGTGACCTAAGTGCTAGTCTGAAGGTAATGCTGAGGCAAGGATAACTCATAAGTTGTTTGTAAGGTCGCGGGTGACCAACTATTTAGTTCCTCCGCTGAGAACAACTGTGGGGCTGCTACTAATCGGAGATGCTCCTAAGAAGCCAGCCCTAACTCTCACAAGCAGCTTACCATAAATCCTAACCTGGAAGTAACCCCGAGATACTATGGTACGAGTCCCTTTAGGCTTCAACCTAGTCCATTAAGATCTCCTATGGCTCCCCTAGGCATTTCGTAGCATCGTAGTAAGGTTTATCTAGAACTAGCCACTCGGGGAAACTTGTACGTGGGCATCTATAAGAGTAGGCTGGGGCGTTGGCCCTGCATCTACAAATGAAGTTCCCTCCTTAGGTATCCACTGATCAATTAGACTTGGAACAACTGGGATGGTTTCCTGAGTGACCTGTACAACAATCACTAAGTCGACTGAAAATAACAGTCATTGACAGTAACTACCTACATGACAGACTGACCTGCAATTCACTAGGAAACCCTAGTGCCGCTGACTCTAGGATAAGACCATCTTATTCAAATTCTATCCATGGAGGCGTCAAGGTACACCAACAGCCTCTAGGCAAGCTTCACTGACAATACAGGCGTCAAACTGAAAGATATATTGCCTAGATGTGCCCTATGCTACCCAACTTACCAAATCAGGCCCCATAGCTAACCATAAACTTCTAAGACCTTGGCATGACAACAAAACATTAACATTCTACTAATAATGTGAACAGAAGAATAGAGGAGTTTCTATGACACTCTTAGCATGTCATACTTAATATACTCTTTCCCGACAAGGGATATTGTAATATACTCTCAATACATTTTCTAGCAGCTAACCACCACGAACATAATCATAATATACTAACAACAGCTAATAACAATATACATGATCATTGTCTTGTTTTGAAGGCATAAGTTGTATCACTATACGACGAGAATAACTTTTCGAAAAGATAAGCCTTAACATACCTAGAATGCCGACTCTCGTTTACCCAATTAGTTCCAACCTGAAGCCAGTAATTCCACTCAATTGCAGCCCTTAGGCTGAGAGAATAAGGCTATACTAAATTCAACAAACAACAATATTTTTCGACAATAATAGTAACTATAATTCAACCTTGTTTAAGTCAGCTGAAAACCCACAATTCCTCAAGAATAAAGAAGGGGAGAAATGCTTACCTCTTGTCTATGGCTGCTTAGGACTCAATCTAAAGTAAATTCAACAACCTTTACTCGGTGGGGTTCTGGTACACTGAGCAAATTTTCAAGAAGTAACTGCGCAGAGATGCTTCTTGTAGGCCTCAAACTCGATATCCAAGATGAATTTGCATTTAGACGGAGTTTGATAGAATAATTTTACAAAAGTCATGTGAAATTGTCGCCCGCTCTTATTTCTCTATTGTAGAAGATGTGTAAAATGTTTTAATATAATTTAAAGGCCTACATATATAAATAGGCGGTGGCGAGGGGTGTGCGGCACGCCCCCCATTAGGCAGTACCCATGGTGTGACATACTGGTGCATGCACAAGGGCAGGCTGTGCGACGTGGCGCCCGACCTCCTGTCTATTCAATGACACGCTTGTGTGTTCACCTCCCGGGCCCTTCCTCGTATGCTTCCTACTCTCAAAACTTTCAACGCACGTACGCACACTTTCTTCAAATGATAGAAACTTACGGGGTGTAACATTATCCCCCCTTAGGAATATTTGTCCTCGGATGTAATCTTAAGCTTAAGAGACTTAATCCTTTTAACTATAACCAGAAAAAAAATTTGGCAGTGTCTCCTCTATAATATGGATTATCCGAAGACCTAAAACACAGAAAAGTCCAACACAGGTGCCTTACAGGATGCTCTCTACAACTAAATAATATAGTGCCACTACATATATAAGCAACTGATAACAACAACGATAAGGGCTCTACTCAGTAACTGAAAATTATCTTGTCATTTCTGAATTTATCTGAATCTGTATGTTGTCACTATAGAGCCTACAACAACTGAAGATACTTATATCTTACTTTATCCTTAGTTTCTCAATCATCTTTGCTATACTCTTGTTCCTCTCTAAGTCTCTAGTAGATCACATCTTGATCCTCACGGTAGCCCCTTACGGACCCGGCGATCTAATATAATGGTTGGAGCCTCCGTGTGGGATAGCTCTTTTATGGCCTAAGCATCCTTGACTAGGTCAATCTAACAAAAGGCCTCCTATGCACATGCGTAGTGTTGATAAATGGATCCTAGCCCCCAAGGAAACTCTATCTCATAGGCCACTTGGCTAATCTCCCGGAGGATCCGGTATTGCTTAATGAATCTAGGGCTGGACTTGCCCTGCTTGTCAGATCTCATAACGCCCTTCATTGGTAAAATTTTTAGAAACGTCTATTCATTGCTTCAATCTCTAACTTATCCATACACTAGAATAAGACTTCTGACAACCTTGGGCTACCGGTACATATGTCCAAATTTGTTGAACTGTTTCCCTGTGACTGATGTAGTATGCTCGGTTCGATTATTCCTGACTTACCTGCTTCATCCCGTCATATAGGGGATCTATATTTCCACCCTTAATACATCCCCAGGCGTCTGAGTTGTGCGCTCTACTTGGTCATTGTCTAGGGACGGGAAGCTGTACTCAAATTAACTTGCATTCCAATCTGTGCTGATAGCTTTTCCAAAGCCTAGCTGTAAGTTGTGGTCTTTGTCAAAATTTAATGGAAACTGGGACATCATTGTCACGCCTCACCTTGGGAGGCATGACTGGCACCTGGTGTCATACTAGGATCTGAACTGACCTGACTGGGCTTATGCACTTCTGGTGCACGCCTGCTCTTCAAATCAATAAAACGATGAGCTATGTCTCGGCTATAAACACAGCCTCCAGCCGAAAAGGCCGCATAGCCACCTGTAAAAATAAAATAGCTAACCAACAACACACAACAAAAGGGATCATATGCAGGCCAACAAGATCACCATGCTGTCTAGTTATAGCAGAATGAAAATAGGTAGCCAGAACTATACTATAGCCGACAAGGCTACCAACTAATGGCTAAACTAGGCCTCACAAGGCCATCACGCAAAAGAAAACATACATAGGCCCCACACGGCCAACAACAAAACTAACACTGGAAATCTGTAGCCTACAAGCCTCTAAGAGTGGAATAATGGTCGGGAAATGGCCCCAACCTACCCATAAACTATACAGCAAAAGAACAAACCTTCTAACTAACAACTCCGGGGAAGAAAGAGACGATTTGACTGCTCACTCGGCTGATGACTAGGGAGGTCCTAAACTGCATCTACCTGTACCTGTAGGAAAGTAATGCAGTTCCCCAAAGATGTGTGTCAGTACATTATGTACCAAATATGTAAGGCAGTAAATAAAAATGATTGAATAATACTGATAATGAAACTGAAACAATTCAATAGGAGGGATAGAGATATAACCTAAATAGCCTTACAACCTACTGTATAACTAACAATAAGTAATGCAAACAAGAACCTTACCTGGCCTCCATATGCCCGGAAGGTACAACCAGCACAGAATATCCCGCCTGGGGCCCCATAAGCCCTGGCGAGCACACTTCAATCTACATACCCCTAATGAGGTCAAAATGAGTCAATAGGTAACTATAGCCAACCTGCCTATCCCCTAGGTCTACAACTGAACCCGCTCAACTCCTGTAGCTGTGTATGAGTCTGATGGACTCCTATAACTGCACCCTGGGCACCAGGCTCGATGAGGGTCAGTGATGCCGATACGGCATAAAATGATAGTCCAACCATGTAATGGACTGTAATATGTCCCTTGGGATGACATCTAGCTCCATGAACCGATCTATATAGCCTTGTAGGCAATGAAACAGCTAGTAACCTTGGGGTTGGACAACGGAAGGCTATATAGGGCAGGGTCAGTCCTAGTCTAAACAAAAAGCGCTAATCTCAAACAAATAATAGCAACTAACCACAACAATCATGCTTCTGGCTTTCTTACAAGGATCTAGGTCATATTACAATACGACAGGAATAACTTGCCGAAGGAATTCACCTTAACATACCACAAATGTCGATTTTTGATTAATTGGCGAGTTTCAACTTGCAATCGGTGGTTCTTTCCAACTGTAACCTTTATGCTGAGAGAATAGGACTAATTTCAATACTAAATTCAGTAAATAATGATGACTTTTAATAATCATATCAACTATAATTCAACTTTCAATAACTCGACTGAAAACCTATAATTTCCCAAGAATTCATAAGGGAGAAGTGCTTACCTAATGTCTGTGGCCGTTTAGGATTCAACTTAGAGCAATTTCGACAACTCTTACTCGGCATTATGCTGAGCGAATTTTCGAGAAATAACTTCATAGAAATGCTTCTCATGGGCTAGGACTTGTTACCTGAAGTTAATTTGCCTTTGGACGACATTTGGTAGCGTAATCGGACGAAAATATGAAGAAGGTTGCATTTTTCTTTATTTCTAAGCAAGGGAGTATATGCAAATGAAGTAGAATTGAACTAAGGGAGTATATATACAAGTGTGGGTGGTGGACTGGGGCGCGCCTTGCCCCGGCCATCGCATCATTGGTATGTCGCATCGCGCCTCCTAGGGCGCCAATTGGCCTGGCGCACCGCGCTACCCAGCACACAAACCACCTGGCGCGTCGTACTAGCCCCTCATGTCCTGGCCTCATCCGGCCCTGCTTCCAAGGCTCTTCCCACACGCGTCAAGCTCTCCTTGATACATACAACCTACACGTACGCCTACTAATCGTCAATATTTTTATGGTGTATAAAAATCATATCGCTGACATAGTTCTTTAATATTCAATTCAATGTAATCTTTAGCTGAAACATAATTTTGACCAGCAAGAAATGGATTAATCTCATTGGCCTTTCGACACTAACTCGAATAGGATCAAATTTGCACCTAGTACGGATTAACCCTACAGCTATATTCATACTATCTATTTCCCACTTCCACACAGGCATGACTATCTCCTGAATTAGCCTGCCCAGTGTCTGATGTCCAACCTCTCTTTGTTGGCCATTGGATCTTTATGCCACAACTTGGTAGTATCCTTCTTCTTCTTATGCCAGTAGTAGATTTCTTTTATAACCTAATGCATTTTCGTCAAACCCGGGTGAGGAAATAACTTACATGGTATGTCTTGCTACAATCTACTGATGAAGCCCTATCACATATCAAACATAGAGTTGACCTCTAGGTCTCAAGACTCTATTCCCTACTATCTTAAAGGCCGATGACTCCTTCTGTTGGGCCATATCTCTGGCTGCACTAGGCTGGGGTCTCCATACCATCACTCCTTTGTCTCCACAACTAGTGGTAACATTATAGTATTCTAAGTTACGACCTCACTATCCTTTAAATGTCATCCTGATGTTTATTTCTCGACATTGAGTGGAGATTCCAAGCTGTATCATCCCACTACCACCTGGAGGTGATTATGTTCTCCTCCAAAGTTAGATACTCGTGCCTTCCCCTTACTTTTATAGGCTGAGATCTAGGGTTCATTCCCCCTGCATCTTATTGACAAGGATAATACTGACCAAGTCTACCAACCTGTATTGTTCCGACATGCACTTGGGCCAATCTCACTCATATAATAGCTCTGTCCTTTGACATGACAAACTAGGGCCATATCCATTAGTCTTCAGGTATTCACTACTGTCGTCAGCTCACTACGGCGGAATCAGCCTATTTTCGACCTAAGCTTTACTACTGATGGTGGGGGTTTATTGCTTATGGACTCTCACACATACTTGGGTGCTACTGGTAGTCTTATCTGCCTTCCTGATTTACTATTGTGAGGGTCTAGGTAACTTTGTAAAAACTAGGGGTCTTAACCACTTTCTAATCCTTCTCGGAATCAATAGCTCTAGCCCTCCTTTACTATTTATTCTGGGAAACCTGGCATTGACACTTACTCTTTTTGTTGTACTGAATGAACAAGTTAGGAGGTGGAAACTGACCCTATTATTCTCTAACAGGGCTAAGGCGCAAAATGCATCAAACTCTAAAGGTTGGAGGTACAAACCTCACATAATCCTTCGCATATTTTAGGTAGTACAACATTAGCTGTTGTCCCTATCTAATTCTAGATGTATACTAAGTGTGTTAACTCTTATATATACTATACTCTTGACCTCCTATTCCAAGAATAAAGAAGGAAGTGGGAACAATGCTGGCATATCTATTACCTTGTGAGATTCCTGGTTCCCCGGGGGGATGTCGGGGAGATTAAAAGACATCTGCTTTTGCCTTCAGGCTAATTGTCCCCCAACTGTGGCACCTTACTGGTACCCTCTCCTACTGTTGTAGCTAACTTGCGGCTGACTAAGGTCTGTCACATATCAAACATTATTCTGGACAGACATAACAATGAAAGCTTAGGGACTCATCCCTATACAACTCGGCTCTATACCATAATCTGAGAAGAAGGAGGGGTAACCATTAATATCATGCCTCGTAGCCTCCTGCTTATAAAATATAGTGCACAACACATTTATAAACAAGACTCTAGTAGACACGGCATGCATACTCCTTAGGATACGACCTTCTTTGATACCACGTTTATCACACCCCACCTTGGGAGGCATGACTGGCACCTAATGCCACACTTGAATCTGAGCTGATTTGGTTGGGAATATGCACCTCTGGTGCCTACCAACGACTCAAGATCAAGTAAGAAAACTTCTATATCTCAGCTGTAAACATACCCATGGGCATACAAGGCCATGCAGCACCTGTAAAAGGAAACAGCTAACCCAACCAACACAACAACAATAGGGATACTATGCGGGCCGACAAGACCACCATGCTATCTAGTTACAACAGAAATAGAAACAAGAAGCTATACTAGGCCCCGTATCGCCAACGCATAAAATAAGACATACTTAGGACTCAAATGGCCAACAACAGCCAACTAACTGAATAAGATCATGTACAAGCCTCTAGGAGTGAAAATACTAGCCAGGACAGGGCCCCAACCTACCCAAATGCTATACAAATAAAACACAAATAAACTTCTACGACCTGGAAACTCCGAATGAAAAGATCTGGCCGATCTACTGACTCGGAAAAGCTGCTAACAGTGGTCCTAAACTCTGTCTGTCTAAACTTGAAGCCAAGTATGAAGCACCCCATAGTTGGGTGTCAGTATAATACGTACTGAATATATAAGGTAGTAATGAAAAGCTGAATAAAAGTTGATAAAGACTGAAAGTGAATAGCGAGAAGGGGCAGAAGTTAACCTGCAAGCTTTCTCATCCATAACCTACATCTAGTGAACCACACGTATATCAGCTGAAGTTGTGCAACTATACATTCATAAGATATAGCTAGCAGGAAAATATACACACGAGAACCTAATCTGGCCCCTATAAATCGGGAAGGTAAAACCAACACAGTAATAACCTACCTAGGCCCCCATAAGCCTCGGTAGGTGTCAAGCAAGCTATATACCCCTATGGTACCCCTTAGACTCCACAAGAAACTGTAACTGAACATACTTGGTCTTTTAATACCATACTAGAGCCTTCTGGGCTCCTACAATTGTGTCTGAACCATCTGGGCTCCTGTAACTAGATCTGAGCCATCAAGGTTCTTGTAACTGTATCTGAGTCTTCTGGGCTACTGTAACTGAATATGAGCCATCTGGGCTCCTGTGACTGGATCTGAGCCATCTGAGCTCCTATAACTGTATTTGAGTCATCTGGAGTGTTGTAACTGAATATGAGCCATCTAGGCTCCTGTAAATAATTGAATATGAGTTGTCTGGGCTCCTGTAGTTGAATATGAGCCATTTGGGCTCCTGTAGCTGAGTATGTGCCGTCTGGGCTCCTGTAACTGAATATGAGCTACCTAGGCTCCTATAACTAAATATGAGTTGTCTGGGCTCCTATAATTGAATGTGAGTCATCTGGGCTCCTATAACTGAATATGAGTTGTCTGGGCTCCTGGGGCCTAATGCGATCTCTACTCTTGCTCGCCACCGAATGGGTCTATATAGCTTCCAACAGGCACAGTATGTGTGCCTACACCTGGCCAGAGGACCCTGGCAGTGGTCACAACCTCCGTCACTTAGACGGGAAAGGTTGAGGTTTGGGTGACCTAAGCGCTTGTCCGAAGGTCATGCTGAGGCAAGGATAACTCATAAGGTGTCTCTAAGGTCGCAAGCGACCAACTATTTAGTTCCTCCACTCAGAACAACTGTGGGTTGCTACTAATTAGACATACTCCTAAGCAGCTAGCCCTAACTCTCCACAAGCAACTTACCATAACTACTAACTTGGAAGTAAACCAGTGATACTATGGTACAAGTCCCTTTAGACTTCACCCCAGTCCGTTCATATCTTTTATGGCTCCCCTAGGCATTTCATAGCCTCGTAGGCAGGTTTATCTAGAACTAGCCACTCACGGCAACCTGTACGTTGGCATCTATGAGAGCAGGCTGGGGCATTTGTCCTGCATCTAACTATAAATGAAGTTCCCTCCTTAGGGTATCCATTGATCTATCTAACTTGGAACAACTGGGATGGTTTCCTGAGTGACATGTACAACAATCACTAAGTAGACTGAAACTAACAGTCACTGATAGTAGCCACCTACATGGAAGGCTAACCTGCAGTTCACTAGGCAACCCTAGCACTGCTGACTCTAGGGTAAGACCATCTTATTCAAATTTTGGCCTTGGAGGCGTCAAGGTACGCCAACGGCCTTTGGGCGAGCTTCACTAACAATAAAGGCGTCAAACTGAAAGCTATATTTCTTAGATGTGCCCTATACTATCCAACTTACCAAATCAGGCCCCACAGCTAACCATAAAATTCTAAGGCCTTGGCATGAAAGCAAAACATTAGAATTTTGCTAATACTGTGAACAGAAAAATAGAGGAGTTTCTATTACACTCCTAGCATGAGTCGTACTTAATATACTCTTTCCCGACAAAGGATACTGTAGTATACTCTCATACGTTTGCTAGCAGCTAACCACCACATACATAATTATAACCTACTAACAGTAGCTAATCACAATATACAGGATCATTGTATTGTTTTGAAGGCATAAGGCGTATCTCTATATGACGAGAAAACTTGCCGAAAAGATAAGCCTTAACATACCTCGAATACCGACTCTCATTTACCCTATTAGTTCCAACCTGAAGCCAGTAATTCCACTCAATTGCACCCTTTACACTGAGAGAATAATGCTATATTCAATACTAAATTTAGCAAACAACAATATCATTCGATAACAATAATAACTATAATTCAAACTTGTTTAACTCAGCCGAAAACCCACAATTCCTCGAGAGTAAAGAAGGGAGAAATTCTTACCTCTTGTCTGTGGCTATTTAGGACTTAATTTAAAGTAAATTCAGCAACCTTTACTTGGCGGGGTTCTGGCACACCAAGTGAATTTTCAAGAAGTAACTCCACAGAGATGCTTCTCGCAGGCATAGAACTTGATATTCAAGATGAATTTGCGTTTGGACGGAGTTTGACAGCGTAATTTGATGAAAATCATGTGAAATTGTCGCCCACTCTTATTTCTCTGTTGAAGAAGATGCTTGAAATGATTAAATATAACTTAGAGGGCTATATATACATATAATTGGGCAGTGGCAGGGGGGTGTGCGGCATGCCCCTCATCGCGCCTTACCCATGGTGCTCGCGCCAGGACAGGCTGTGCGACGCGGCGCTCAGCGCGCCCGTCCTTCCAGTCCTTGCCTCCGATCTGTTCAATGATGCATTCGTGTGTTCACCTCCCGGTCCCTTCCTCATATGATTCGTACTCCCAAAGCTCTCAAGACACATACCACGCATCCGTCAAATGATAGAAACTCACGAGGTGTAACAACTATGCACCCAATACCAACTCTAGATGCATCACAATATACAACAGAACCATTTGTACCCTCTATTATGGTCAATATTGGAGCAGTAGTCAAACGAGTCTTCAATTCCTCAAAGCTTTTCTCACAAGCTGTAAACTAATGAAATCTGACCTTCTTCTCAGTCAACTTAGTTAACGGAGCTGCAATAGTCGAGAATCCTTCTACAAATTTCCTAGAGTAACCAACTAAACCAAAGAAACTCCTTATGTCAGTTGGGGTTGTGGGTCTGGGCAAACGCTTCACAGCCTCAATCTTCTGAGAATCAACCTAAATACCTTCGCTGGAGACTATATGGCCTAGGAAAGACACTGACTTCAACCAAAATTCACACTTAGAGAACTTGGAAAATAGCTCCTTGTCCTTAAGTGTCTACAGGTCTATTCTGAGATAACTAGCATGCTCCTCCTCGCTCTTGGAGTAGACCAAGATGTCATCAATGAACACAATAACAAACATGTCAAAATATGGACTAAATACTCTATTCATGAGATCAATAAATACTGCAGTAGGCATTATTCAAACCAAAGTACATAACAAAAAACTCAAAATGACCATAATGGGTTCGGAAAGATGTCTTGGGAATATCACCCTCCCTCACCTTTAACTGATGATACCCTGATCTCAGGTCTATCATTGAGGAACACTTGGCACCCTAAAGTTGGTCGAACAAGCCATCGATTCTAAGAAGCTGATACCTACTCTTGATAGTGACTTTGTTCAACTACTGATAATTAAAACACATTCTAAGAGTACCATCCTTCTTACGCACGAAGAGAACTGGAGCACCCCAAGGTGAAATACTAGGGTGAATGAAACCCTTATCTAGAAGATCCTTTAACTGCTATTTAAATCATTTAACTTGGCAGGAGCCATGTATATAGATGAATAGAGATAGGATGAGTATCAAGAAGAACATCGATCCCAAATCTATTTTTCTATCTGGAAGGACTGTGGGAAGATCATTTAAGAGGACCTTTGGTAACTCATTTATGGTTGAAACTGATTCGTAGGATGGTATCTCAACATTAGGGTCTTTCACTCTCACTAAATAATACACACACCCCTTGGAGATTAACTTTCTGGCCTTAAGGTATGAAATGAAATTAACCTTAGGCATAATGGGACTACCCTCCGAAACTAAGACTGGTTCATCTAGAAATTGGAACTCTACTACTCGGGTCCTACAATTAACTGTGCATAACAGGAATACAACCAAGCCATGCCTAGAATAACATCAAAATCCACCATGTCTAGCTCTACTAGGTCAGCTGTGGTATCTTTATGATAGACTAAAACCATAGAATCTCTATAGATTCTTAGCTAGAACTGACTTACCAATAAGAGTAGAAACACTGAAAGGCTCTAATTCCAGGGAGATCCCAAACTTAATAGCTATGTAGAGAGTCACAAAAGATAGAGTAGAACCTGGATCAATCAAAGCATATACATCAATAGAGAAGACTTTTAACATATTGATAACAACATCGGGGGAGTTCTCTTGATCCTGGCGACTAGACATCGCAAATAGACGGTTCTGACCTCTGCCTATCCCAGAAGTAGTGCCCTTCTTGGCAACTCTGCCTACTGAGGGAGTAAACTGAGCTCTGTTACCCCTATTAACCTATCGTGAATGGATAATCTCTCAAGTAATGGCCCTGCTGGCCACATCCATTACATCCATCTCTACCCACCATGCACTCACCTAAGTAGACGTTACCACACTTGCCACAAGGTGGTGTCAACAGGTTCCCTGTGTTTGAGACTTCTAATCACTCCTGTGACCTAGGGCTGGACCATTAGCTGTCTATGTAGGTCAAGATGACCTTTTTTCCGGAAGACGGACCTATTCCCATTTCCGTTTCTTTGCTTGGTGGTCTCATTACTTGATAACTTAGCTCTCTTACTCTGGTGTTCTTTGCTGCCCTTCTTCTTATCTTCCTCTAACTGTTGGGAATTGATGTGCCATGATTTATGGAACTTTTGACACCTAAAATATAGAAAAGATACTAAAACTGGGGTGTGTTTATAAGGATATGAGGTGCTTTTACTATATTTTCAGAGAAATCAAGTCGGGGAGTTGGAGTGCATAAAAAATGCAAAAGTGAATAAAATGGTCTGCTATAGGTCACAGTACGAGTCACACCATCTAGGTACAAGCCATAACTAGTGCCCGTGATGAAGATTAAAAAAATGTTCAAGTGTAGGTTTCATGGTACAACCAGATACTACTAGCTGTAACAGCACTGTGCGAATCGTACCTCAAACTCGTAGTGAGAAGCGGAGAATTATCAACTTGGCATCCTCAAGGCATGAGTAGAATGCACGACTCGTACTGTCGCGACCCGAACGGAGGCCCGGATCGTAACACAGGACAAGGAGCCCCGAGAGACCCCAGGTCGACCCATGGCATAAGCATACTTCTAATCTCAATCAAGAAACTGAATAATCGATAAAATACTCATAGCGGAAATCTAACTTGAACATAACATCAAAATACAAAATCCAAAGCTAAATACATACATATGTATGAACAGCCTCTAAACATGACGAGTTGATGGGACAAGACCCCAACTAACTCAACAAAACTGAAACTAAATACATAAAGGAAAGCTGAATAGTCTAGTCCTTGGGAAATGAGGACTCCCCCACAATAATAATGTTAAATCTGATAAGCTGACTACTAGCGGAGATGAACATCAGAGTTGGGTCCTGTATCATGAAACGATGCAGCATAAAGTATGCGATCAGTACATGGAATATACCGAGCACGCAAGGTAAGTAAAACCACTAAAGTAAACAAAATCATTTAAAGACAATGCACAATATAACATAAACATCAAGAGTTTGAGGGTAGGGCTTGCATGCATTCTTTCTAAAATCATGATCTCTTCATAACATAGCATAACATAACTTCATAACATCTTAACTGAATCGATTGACTCAAAGATGAAATCTAACAATTATAAGTAAAGTTGAATATTGAGGCAAACCTACTTTAGAACATGCATATATATGTATAAATGTCATGAGAAATGAAATATGCATATCTGAAATCATGAGGAAAAATGGGAGACTCGTCTTTTAACCGACATACCATGATGGAGCTTAAGTGGCCCCAACTATCACACTCAAGTGGGTAGATCCATTTAAAGTCTTGCCTGGGCTAGGGACGATACTATGATACCGATATCAATCTGAAGGCCCATCTGGGCAGGGGAAGCTCACAATGGAGGTTCCAAAGTCATAATAGCGTAAACCTACATTGGCGCGTAGTTCTAAGGCATAGGTTGATCAACCCTTAGCCTGCTCGGTGCTAGACATTACTCCCAAAAACATGTATATGCTCTACATAATTTTATAACGAAGCTTAGCATCGTCTATTGACGAAGCTCAATGATTAAATACATCTCAAAATATAAAATCATGCATATGAGAAGCTTTAGCTCAAGACATACCACAAGCTGAAAACATAATTGGGAGCCTTTGCTCCAAAACCAAGTGGTAAGCTATACATAGGAAAACTTGAACTCAAAAGATATCACAAGTTGAAAATATAATTGGGAGTCTTTGCTTCAAAACAATGTGGTAAGCTTAATTCGGGAAAATCATCACTCATACTTAACATGTGGGCATTGCCCAAAGCTTTATTATACTTAGAAATACTCAATTATTATTGAAAACATAATTGTAAACATGGGTAGCTTAAAATCATGATTTTCATCATAATATCTCGTCATCATCATATATTCATCACAAATCTCATCTTTCATGAACATCTCATCCATGGGCTTTTAATTCATAAAACTACAATCATGATTTTAAATGGAAAACATTATAAAATTTTCCCATGCTTCATAATTCAATAGTAGAATCATAATCAAATCATACCCATGTATAGAAATAGAATATTCATGCATTTTGGTTAAAACCCTATAGATTTGACATAGAATATCATACTTTAGAGAGGGATTGGGCATGGGTGTGAAAGCAATCACCCATTCATAACCTTACATACCTGTTGGTAGCTGATTCTAACACTTCTTTGGATGCCCAATAGGAAATTGAAAAGAAATTGATGAGTGTTAAGCTTGATCACCCTCTCAAGTCTTTACCTTGCATGCATGAACAAATGAGGCCTAAAATGAACTTAACCCTTTTTAAAAGTCACTTTTCATAACTCAAAACTTTATATTTTATGCCCTAGGAACTTAGGAATTATGAAAAAGCCCTTACTAAATTCGCATAAATTAACTATCAGGTGGTCCCAACGAGGGACCTAATGACTCATGGTCAAGGGTCACGACTCGTGGAGCCGGTCATGAAGTATACTTCCTGGGATTCAACATAAACCTTCCCTGCTTGGACCATGACTCACCCTACGAATCATAGGGACTGACCACAACTCATAGGGTCCTTCCATCGAGTGCACTGCCTCCCTTCTTCTCCTTTCTTTCCTTACCCACCCCATGACTAACCTAACGGCTCGTGGGGTCTGACCATGAGTAGTTATCACGTTTGTGGGGATCCCTTTCCTCAAACTTCCAAAACTTCCTCACTGGCCTCCCCACGAGTCACATCACAACTCGTGGGCTAAACCAACGAGTCATCTCACGACTAGTTTTGTGTCTGGTGTCAGTTTTTACCCTTTTCTCCGTTTCAAATCCCGGATCTGATCTTTGGGCTTCTGGGGTATAACAATCTCCCCCTTGGGAACATTCATCCTTGAATGTTAGAAAACACGCATAAACGCAGAGAAAATGCAATCATCATATTCAAATACTGCTCATCTAAATCAAAAACTGACGGGATGACTACCTCCGATACGAATCACATAATGGAAATGATTTCATTAATCATACACACATCCATATACATAAAAGAAACTTGTGCACATGAACTAAACATGAAACTAAATAAAGTCTGAGTGCAAAACTGATACCCCAAGATGAAACTGAGCCGGTAGAGAACAAATGGGTATATCTAGACATCATATCCGCTTCGACTTCTCACATAGTTCCTTCAACATGTTGATTCCTCCATAACACTTTAACTGAAGCTACTTCCTTGTTCCTTAGCCTTCGAACCTGAGGATCCAATATTTCCACCAGAACCTCGTCATAGCTAAGGCTGTCTCTCACACCAACACTGTCCATCGGGACAACTAAGGTTGGATCAGCCAAACACTTCTTCAAAAGTGATACATGAAACACAGGATGCACAGAAACTAATTCTGAAGGCAACTCCAACTCATATGCCACCTTGCCAACACGTCTCATTATCCGAAACGGGCCGACTAGCAGGGACTAAATTTCCCTTTCTTTCTGAACAGCATCACTCCCTTCATGGGGGACACCCTTAAAAATACCCAGTCATCGACTTCAAATTCTAACTCTCTTCTTCTCACGTCTGCATAAGACTTTTGGCAACTCTGGGCAGTTTTCAACCTGCCTCTTACCAACTGAACCTTCTCCATTACTTCATGAACCGAATCCGGCTCTATCATTACTGCCTCCCCAACCTCAAACCATCTGATAGGCGATCTACATCTCCGCTCGTAGAGAGC
The DNA here is from genome assembly GCA_035772735.1 of Datura wrightii. Lineage (NCBI taxonomy): Eukaryota > Viridiplantae > Streptophyta > Magnoliopsida > Solanales > Solanaceae > Datura > Datura wrightii. The sequence continues at coordinate 7,406,698 of JASDFA010000007.1, read as the reverse complement.
CTCGAACGGTGCCATCTGAATACTAGATTGATAGTTATTATTGTATGCAAACTCAATGAAGGGCAAGTGATCATCCCAACTACCATTGAAGTCCATCACACATGCTCTCAACATGTCTTTGAGAGTCTGGATTGACCGCTCCGCTTGACCATCCGTTTGTGGGTGAAATGTTGTGCTGAGCTTAATTTGTGTACCCAATCCTTTTTGAAATTACTTCCAAAACTGAGAGGTTAATTAAGTACCTCGATATGAAATGATGGATAAGGGAACTCCATGCAATCGGACTAGATCTCGGATATATAGTTTAGCATAATCCTCCGTCGAATCCGTAGTCTTGACTGGTAGAAAATGAGCATCTTTGGTCAACCTGTCTACCACAACCCAAATGGAGTCATATTATTGGCGAGTACGAGGTAAACCTGTGATGAAATCTATATCAATTTCTTCCCACTTCCAAGTAGGAATGCTGATATCCTGAAGTACACCTCCCGACCTCTGATGCTCAACCTTTATTTGCTAACAGTTCGGACACTTGGCTACGAATTCTACAATATCCTTCTTCATTCCATTCGACCAATAGACTTCCTATAAATCACGGCACATCTTGGTGGAACCTGGATGGATAGAATACCTGGATCCATGAGCCTCATGCAACATCCGGCTCCTAAAATCATTAACATTTGGAACACATAAGCGACCGCAATACTGAAGCACACCATCTCCCCTTTAGGAGAAGACCTCTACCTTCTGACTTTGAACGGCTTCCTTCAAATTTACCAAAATCAGATCCTCATCTTGTCTAGCTTTCACATAAGTCTCCAAGGATTAATCAGATCCATTCTGTACAACAACATCGCCATCAGTTGAGTCCACCAACCTAACTCCCAACATAGCGAGTCGATGTACATCTTTCACTAGCTCCTTCTTCCCCTCATCCACATGGGACACACTCTCCATAGAGAGTCTACTAAGTGGGTTCGCTACCACATTAGCCTTGCCCAAATGATAAAGAACACTTATATTGTAGCCCTTGAGTAGTTCCAACCACCTCCTTTGTCGAAGATTGAGATCCTTTTGCATGAACACATAGTGTAAGATCTTATGGTCCGTAAACACATCCACGTGGACAACATACAAGAAATGTCGCCATATCTTCAAGGCAAATACCACTGCGGCCAACTCAAGATCATGGGTCGGGTAATTCTTCTCGTGGACTTTTAGCTGTCTAGAGGCATATGCTATCACTTTCCCATGCTGCATCAATACACACCTAAGTCTGATTCTCGAAGCATCACAATACACAATGAACCCATCAGTACCCCCCGGGAGAGTTAACACATGTGTTGAGGTAAGTCGGGTCTTCAACTCTTGGAAGCATTTCTCACAAGCCTCTGACCATTGGAACTTCACCTTTTTCTGAGTCAATTTGGTCAAAGGTGCTGCAATAGAGTAAAAACCCTCAACAAATCTCTAATAGTAGCCAGCTAAACCCAGGAAACTCTGAATATCTAAAGGATTCACCAGTCTAGGCCAATTCTTTACCGCCTCAATTTTCTGAGAATCTACCTTTATGCTCTCACTTGATACCACATGGCCCAAAAAAACTACGGAGTTCAACCAAAACTTGCACTTGCTGAACTTGGCATATAATTGATGATCCTTAAGGGTCTGAAGCACTACTCTCAAATAAGCGGCATGCTCCTCCTCGCTCCGCGAGTATATAAGGATGTCATCAATGAACACGATCACAAACATGTCTAGATATGGCTTGAACACCCTGTTCATCAAGTCCATAAAAGATGTAGGAGTATTTGTTAGACCAAAATACATAACTACAAACTCATAATGACCATATCGCGTCCTAAAGGCTGTCTTCGGGATGTCACACTCTCGAACTCTGAGCTGATGGTACCCGGATCTGAGATCTATCATCGAGAAACACTTGGCACCCTGAAGCTAGTCAAATAAATAATCAATCCTAGGTAGAGGATATTTGTTCTTAATGGTGACTTTGTTCAATTGCGTATAATCAATACACATGCGAAGAGAACCATCTGTCTTTCGGACAACGAGAACTGGTGCACTCCATGGGGACTTGCTCGGTCTAATGAAACCTTTATCTAACAAGTCCTTCAACTGCTCTTTCAACTATTTTAGCTCAGTTGGAGCCATTCTTTAGGGAGGAATAGATATAGGATGCATGTCGGGATGAAGCTCAATACCAAAGTCCATCTCCCGCTCGGGAGGAACACTTGGCAAATCATCAGGAAACACCTCTAGGTACTCACGTACTACTAGACCTGACTGGATAGTCGGGGTCTCGGACTCAACATCCTTAACCCTAGCTAGATGGAACACACAACCCTTGGAAATCATCTTTTTGGCCTTAAGGTAGGAAAGGAAACGACCTACAGGCATAGCTGAACTACCCTTCCATTCTAAGACTGGCTCACCCAAAAATCTGAACTCTACTACCCGAGTTTTACAATTAACTGAAGCATAGCATGCAAATAGACAATCCATGCTGAGAATCACATCAAAATTGATCATGGCTAACTCTATCAAATTTGTTGAGGTGACCTTCTAAAGGACTGAGACTGGGAAACATCTATACACCCGTCTAGCTGCAACTGAGTCACCTACTGGAGTAGAAACTTATAAGGGTTCTGACAAGACTTCGAAACTGACTCTGAAGCTACTGGCCACATAAGGTGTCACAAAAGACAAGGTATCCCCCGGATCTAACAAGGCATATATATCTATATGGAAAATTCATAACATACCAGTGACCACACTCGGGGAAACCTCTTGCTCCTGGCGGGATGCTAAAGCATAAAATATGTTCTGGCACTGACCGCTAGCTTTACTGGTAGATGCCCCCTGATGTGTTGAGCGTGTGGGAGGGGCTGCTGAAGTAGAAGCTGGGCCTCAGCCCCCAACCTGATCATGTCTCGCTGCTAGGCAATCTCTAAGCATGTGTTCGGGCTTCCTACACCTAAAACAAGCACCTAAACCTGCCAAGCACTGTCCTGTGTGCTCCCGACCACATTTGCGACAAGTTAGGATGCTAGAATCTGCGCGTTTGTTGCTTTGACCCCTCGAGCCTGATGCTCTCTCTCTCTGATCATATCTAGGCCTGGATGGAACACTCAATGCTGAAGATGCTAGAGTTGATGATCTCTTGTGAGTCTGCTATCGGTGCCCACCACCTGACCTCGGCTGGGAGAATTTGTGGTCATTGGTCCTAGCCTTCTTGGCCTCCCTCTCTCTCAGATGTTCCGCCTCCATCTACTGGGTGTACAACACTATCCGTGGGAAATCCATATCTTGATGGAGCATAGCGGTCCTACAATCAATCCTTGTCCAAATAGGCCGCTAATCCATGGACGAATCTACCACTCGCTCCCACTGATCAGCTACCAACTCTGAGACATATTTTGATAAGCGAGTGAACTCAAGGCATACTCTTGTACTGTCATTCTCCCTTGCTTCAGATTCACGAAATCAGCTTCCTTCAGCTCCCTCATCTCATGAGGGAAGAACCGGTCTAGGAATGCAACATGGAACTCTTCCCAAGTGGCAGAACCTACTCCGGCAACCCTGCTATCCTTCCATCGGTGAAACCAGATATGCGCGACCCCTTTCAACTGGTAAGAGGCCAACTCAGCGCACTCAACTCCATTCACCCCCATGACTTGGGTGATCTCGACAATCTCATTTATGAACTCATGGAGGTCCTCATCTACCTTGGACTCAAGGAACTTCAGTGGGTTCATCCTTAAAAAGTCTTTGACTCGAGCCGCGGCTGCATTACCATTCTACAAAACATGCGCAACGACCTACTGATTGACCTGAGCGGTCAAGGCCTGTGTAAGCATCTGAATAGTGGCCCGAAACTCAGCATGAGCAAATGGCTCCGGTGCCTGGTGCTCCTGAGCTAGTAGGGCTTTCTAGTGCCCCTTACCATTGCCATCCTCGTGGCCTTCACCATTCCCATTTCTCCTACCATTCACTCTTTGAGGAGACATGATTCTTCAATCTGGAATAGCACAAATTAGAAGGATAGAAAGACTTTTCATCGCACAACATAGATCATGAAAGAAGGGAAACATTTCCTAAATGTCTCTTAGCATCATCGTCATAAGTGTGGCGCGCTTCATACCCATAAAAAAGACTCTACTTAACGTGGCTTTAAGACACCCTAGGAAACCTCAAACCTATTGCTCTGATACTAAGTTTGTCACGACTCGAACGGAAGCCCGAGTCGTAACACGGGATAAGGAGCCCTGAGAGACCCCAAGTCGACCCATGGAATAAGCATACTTTTAATCTCAATCAAGAAACTGAATAATTGATAAAATACTCATAGTGGAAGTCTAAATTCAACATAACATCAGAATACTAAATTCGAAGCTAAATACATACATATGTATGAAAATCCTCTAAACATGACGAGTTGATGGGACAAGACCCCAACTAACTGAACAAAACTAAAACTGAAATACATTAAGGAAAGATGAATAGTTTAGTCCTCGAGAAATGTGGACTCACCCAAAATAAGAATGCTAACTTTGATAAGTTGACTACGACCGGGGCTGAACCTGAGAGCTAGGTCATGTATCATGAAATACTACAGCATATAGTATGCGGTCAGTACGTGGAATGTACCGAATATGCAAGGTAAGTAAAACCACTAAAGTAAATAAAATCATTTAAAGACAATGCATAATATAACATAAACATCACGAATCTGAGAGTAAGGCTTGCATGCATTCTTTCTGAAATCATGATCTCTTCATAACATAGCATAACATAACTTCATAACATCTTAACTGAATCTATTTACTCAAAGATGAAATCTAACAGTTATAAGTAAAGCTGAGCATTGAATCAAACCTATTTAGAACATGCATATATGTATAAATGTCATGATAAATGAAATATGCATATCTGAAATCATGAGGAACAATGGCAGACTTGTCTTTTAACCGACATACTACGATAGAGCTTACATGACCCCAACTATCACACTCAAGTTGGTAGAGTCGTCCAAAGCCTTGTCAGGGCTAGGGATGATACCATGATATCGATATCAAGTTGAAGGCCCATCCATGCAGGGGAAGCTCACAAGGGAAGTCCCAAAGTCATAATAGTGTAAACCTACGTTGGCACGTAGTTCTGAGGCATAGGTTGATCAACCCTTAGCTTGCTCGGTGCTAGACATTACTCCCAAAAACATGCATATGATCTACATCATTTTATAACGAATCTTAACATCGGCTATTGATGAAGCTCAATGATCAAATACATCTCAAAATATAAAATCATGCATATGAGAAGCTTTAGCTTAAGACATACCAAAAGCTGAAAACATAATTGGGAGCCTTTACTCCAAAACCATGTGGTAAGCTATACATAGGAAAACTTGAACTCAAAACATACCACAAGCTTAAAATATAACTGGGAGTCTTTACTCCGAAACAATGTGGTAAGCTTGATTTAGAAAAATCATCATTCATACTTAACATATGGGCATTGCCCAAAGCTTTAATATACTTAGAAATACTCAATTATTATTGAAGACATAATTGTAAACATGGGTAGCTTCAAGTCATGCTTTTCATCATAATATCTTGTCATCATCATACATTCATCACAAATCTCATCTTTCATGAACATCTCATCCATGGGCTTTTAAATCATAAAACTACAATCATGATTTTAAATTGAAAACATTATAAAATTTGTCCATCCTTCATAATTCAATAGTAGAATCATAATGAAATCATACCCACGTATAGAAATAGAAGATTCACGCATTTGGGTTAAAACACAATAGATTTTACATATAATTTCATATTTTAGAGAGGGATTGGGAATGGGTGTGAAAGAAATCACCCATTCATAACCTTACATACCTGTTGGTAGATGATTCTAACACTTCTTTAAATGCCCAATAGAAAATTGAAAAGAAATTGATGAATGTTAAGCTTGATCACCATCTCAAGTCTTCTACCTTGCATGTATGAATGAATGAGGCCTAAAATGAACTTAACCCCTTTTAAAAGTCACTATCCATAACTCAAAATGTCATAGTTTAAGCCCTAAGAACTTAGGAATTACGGAAAAACCTTACTAAATTCGCAAAAATTAACTATCAGGTGATCCCAACGAGGGACCTAACGACTCGTGGTCAAGTGTCACGACTTGTGGAGCCGGTTGTGAAGTACACTGCCTGGGATTCAACAAAAACCTTCCCTTCTTGGACCACGACTCACCCCACGAATAGTGGGGACTTCCGTCGAGTGTACTGCCTCCCTTCTTCTCCTTTCTTTCCTTACCCACCCCACAACTGACCTAACGACTCGTGGGGTCTGACCATGAGTCGTTGTCACATCCGTGGGGATCCTTTTCCTCAAACTTCCAAAACTTCCTTACTAACCTCCCCACGAGTCACATCACGACTCGTGGGCTGAACGAACGAGTCATCTCATGACTCATTCTGTGCCTAGTGCCAGTTTTTACACTTTTCTCCGTTTCAACTCCAGGGTCTGATTTTTGGGATTTCAGGTTATAACATGTACCAGCATAGTACGAGCCGTAAGAAGGACCCATAGATTGATCATTACAGATGCCTTATTTCAGAAGTTCAAGCGACGACTGGTTACCTCGACTCGTAGTGACATATCACGAGTCATACCAATCACTCATACTTGAGAAGAACAGAACTTGTCAAGCATATCATGATTGCAGACCCGACTCGTAGGTCATCCCAGCGCAATAGTCCCTATTAATTTAGGAAATTATTTTCATTATTTTTAAAATATTTTCCTTTTATTTTTTATTAGGAGAGCCAATACTTTTGCTGTATTATTGTTTTTTTTAGTTTCCCAATGCAATTGGGGAGAATAAAAAATATGCAAAGCTTTGAACAAGTCTTCTTCATTTTGTTCTTAACTTTGAAGATCTATTGTGCAATTCATTATTGGGTTTTTATACTTTCATCATTGTATGTTTTTACTTATGAATTCTTCTATATTTTCTATAGTTGTTCTTGATATTATGAGTAGCTAAAATATCCATAACTAGAGTTGTGGAACCATGGTGAAATAACAAATTAGGATTAATAGAAAGTGATTTTAAACCATTTCTGACGCTTGTATTATTTTTTCCTTCATATTAATTGTTTCTCGACAATGCGCAATGTTACGACTAGATCGTATGTTCTACTTGCTTGAACCTAGAGAAGTAGAGATTAGAAAATGGAAAAACAACAAATACTTTCACTCATATATTTTCATTTAATAACTTGAGCTGCAGTCGAAGGAAAGTTAATTTGAAATTATTGATAAAGGTTAGTCGGGAACACTCATGAGACCTAATCTGGTGATTGAGTATAGTTATCTAATAGGGGCGAATCAGTCGTTTGGATGAATGTATTTTATCAATTCTACAGGCTAAGTATTGGAATAGATCACAAGTATAATAATCTGACATAGTTATGGATCCATGGGGAACACTCCCTAGTTAATTGCATATTTCTGATCACAACATCATTTTACAACACTATCAATTATTATTTTCTGTAAAGACCCCTCTTAGGAAATAATTGAACTAAAAGCATAAGTAATATAATTAGTCCAAATCTTGGCCATATTCCTCATGTGATCAACCCCAACCCTAATTTGATTTTTCATTGACGACGACCGCATTATACTTCTTGTGAGGTGTAATTTGAGCATTATCAAAAATTGCACCGTTGCCGGGGAATACATCTTAGGATTAAGTTAATTTCTTTTATTTAACTTTTAGTCTTTATTTACTCATTTATGTTTTCATTTGTTTTTGTTTTATTCAGGTTAATACTTGGCAAAGACCAAGCACTCAGAGTAATGGAACTTCCTTGATACAAGAGCAACCTCTGTGACTAGCTATATGGATGATAAGAGGCTACTAGTGCCCCTTGAGAAGTGGTGTTGAGACACTGGTTGTTGTGCTGATGAACTTCGAGGGGGATGACATCCAAGGATATAAGGAGATGGTGAATGCACTGGCCGGAATGGGCTCCTATAATTTCAAGCTGAAAAAGTTGGGCATTGATCTAAAGAATCGAGTAACTCCTCTAGCAAACCCTTAAGTTGAAGTACTTCTAGTTTTAGAGCTCAAAGGTCTTCCTCCATATCTGAGGTATACATTTCTGGGGGATAACAACACCTTGCCGGTTATTATTGCTACATACCTTGTAGAATGGCAGGTTGAGGCCCTTATATTAGTTCTGAGAAGATTCAAAAAGGAAATTGGTTGGACCATTGCTGACGTCATCGGGATCCCACCAGGCATATACACCCATAAAATTCAGCTAGAACTGGACCGCATACTAATTATAGAGCACCAGCGAAGACTGAACCTACCTATGCAAGAGGTGGTGAAGAAAGAGATTATTAAATGGATGGACATTGGTGTTGTGTACCCCATTGTTGACAGTAAGTGGGTGAGTCCGGTACAATGTGAACTAAATAAAGGTGGAGTCACTGTGGTTCCAAATGAAGAATGAGATGGTCCTGATGGGGCCAGTTATAGGATGGCGTGTTTGCATAGAAACCGTTAGATACAAAAGCACCTTTTCTTGATGCCCTTCATGGACCAGATGCTCAACCGATTGGTAGGCAGAGGCTGGTACAACTTTCGTGACGATTATTCGGGGTACAATCAGATCTCCATAGCCCAGAGGACCAAGAAAAAACAAGCTTTACTTGTCCTTATGGGACTTTTGCCTTCCGAACAGTGCCATTCGAATTATGTAACGCACCCCCCTCATTTCAGTGCTGCATGATGTCCATCTTCTCAAACATGATGGAGGACATCATTGAAGTATTCATGGATGATTTTTCTGTCATGGGTGACTCCTTCAAAGATTGTCTTAAGCACTTAAGCAATGTGCTCAGTAGGTGTGAAGCGACCAACTTGGTACTCAATTAGGAAAAGTGCCATTTCATGGTCAAATAGGGGATCATAGCCGAGGAAATCGAGATAAAGCCTTGGCATTAGCACTACCATTCAATTCCTAAGCCTAGTGTAAGGTATATGTATGGAGTCCAGTGTCCAGACCATAAAGGAGATCAATTCTCGGGTAGAAGGTACTCAGACAGAAGACATTAGCCTCATCTGAGATGAGACGAACTTAGTAGGTTGGGTTAGAGTACAATCTGCACTACCCACATCGAGGCTAGCCAAGGTCCAATATGTGGATGCCCCTATCAGAGTTGAGCAAAGTGAGGAGATTCCAAATCTCAAAGCTAGAGACATAGCAACTACACCCAGCACATCATCCGCTCTGGCATCGGTCACGCTAGGCTAGGTTCCTATGGGGTATGTATTGGTTCCCTAGGAGTTTTTTCAAAGACAACCAAGACACGGAGAAGAAAGTTAATGTTATGATGGAGCAGGTCAAGCCGTGGGTGAAGGTCGAGATAGATAAGGCAGCCAGGGCATTGCATACCAGACTCGACAACTTTGAGTTATGGCTCAATGAGTAGTTAGCTGAGATATCAGATGTTCAGGGCCTAAGAGATGAGTTGGGCACGCTTAAGAGGGAGGTCGCTGAGTTTTCATCTCGATGTCCAGCAATATTGCCAACCCCGACCATCCCACTATTTGAGGAGGAGTTGGATAAGGAGCTAGACATAGGGAGTTTCTGGACCCACAAACCAACCACTAAAGATAAGGGTTAGTGGAATTTGACTTGAACAGAAGAAGAGGAGACCCCTAGGAAGAAGATAAATAGTGAAAGGAAGGAGCACAGGCATGCAACAGTAGCTAGTCAGCAGATTCATGACCTACACATGTCAGAGTTGCAGGAGAGAGTAAGAGGAGCAGGGATCTTCGCTACTATTCCTAGTCAGCCTGTGAGTCGCGAGGACCCTTTGGGCAAGCCACATTCAACCTAAATATGTATTGAGGTCATTGAGGTGACTAGGATTGCTCAAAGGGTAGACACAACCCCCACCATCACCACCATACCATTAAGTGCGCTGGCCACCACTAGTGCCACGATTGTTGAGGTGGAGAGTGTGCCACCACACCCACCTACTGAGGATGATAGGAGCTCCTAGAGTGCCACAGGTATGTCCCTTTCCTGATTTTGTTTTGATGCTTTAGGGACAAAACATGTTTCTTTTTGGGGGGGATGTATTTGTTTTTTTATTTAGCCCGAGGATTTTTATTGTTGTGTTTCTTTTCCCTCAGGCATTCTAGTAGAACCGGCATGTTAAGGATATATGTTGTTTTTTTTCAATTAGAAGTAATTTAGGAGTACTTAGCAGCCAATAAAATGCACATGTGTTTGATTTTTATAGCTTTTGAAATAGGACTTGTTTTTAAAATTTTTGTGATTTGCTGGGTGTATTTCTACTGCAAAGCATGACCAATGTGGATCTTTTTATTGCATTAGGAATATAAGAATGATTAACTGTAGTATAGAACCAGATAGGTAGTAATGTGATATGACCCTGTGTTATATGAGAGTGAGGTTCTTACTTAATTCAACACTGTGTATGTGATCTAAAACTTGTCTGGTTAGTCCTGCTTAGGTCGAAGGATAGTTAGTTAGGAAAGGATCATAGGCTATTTTTTATTTAGCCCATTTTTAGCCTAAATTGTCCCACCAAATGAAATAAGTATCCCTTGATCCAAAGTTTGAGCCTAAATTTGACCTTTTCTTTGATTAGCCCATTCGCCTTCCCTCTTGTTTAAAATGAACTTGTTTTGGCCCTGCTCCTTCCTTGGACATTTTGACCTCAACTCAGGTAAAATGTCTAAGTTGAGGGTGGCTATTGTAGGGGTACATAGACTATGTAAGGGAGATAAAGTAAAAGCTAGTCAGTGAAAAGATGGATGGGTGTGGTGTAAAAAAGAAAAAGAAAAAGAAAAAGAAAAGAAAAATTGAAAGTCAAAGAAAAAGAGTAAAAGAGAAAAGTGAAAAATAACCACACCCACAAGTTGAAATCTTAATAAAAAGGAAAAAGGGAGATAAAGGTAGAAGTGGAGCCGGAATCTGTGTAGTGCAATGGAGGGTGAGTCACTTTTTTCATATTCACCATACCCATCCCAAAGCCTACATTACAAGCCGAATAAAAGTCCTATAGTGATCCTAACCTGACTGTTTGAAGAGCTAGAGTAGAGAAAATAAGAGCAAACCTTTGGTATCACATGTGCGGTGTTTGAACTTCTATTTTAGAGTGAGTTCTTTGTTGTTGGTCCCAGTTCTTATATGCATACTATTGTGAGTGTTTGGGAATTCGTTTGTTGTGAGTGTACATAGGTTGTATTATACACTGCCAGTTGTCTATGTGAATAGCATTAGTGTTTGCTCAGTTGTCTGCTGATACATCTCTAGATCCCTTTGTGTCATGGTTTGTAGTTGCATGTGTACATAGCATTCTCATTTTTGATTATTTGGAACAAAAAAGAGGTTGGTCATTGAAAGTGATCATGTGTAAAAATTGTTACATTATTGGTTGTTAGTCTTCTATTTTACTTTTTATTTAAGTGTTTTATGTGTAGTAATGTTTTGGTTCCCTGAGGACATGCAAAAGTTCTAAGTTGAGAGTGTTGATGTGTTGTGGTTTTATGGCAATTTTGACACTTAAAACATAAAAAACAATGCTAGAACTTGGGTGTGTTCATACGGATATGAGGTGTTTTTACTATATTTTCAAGGAAATCAAGTCCGGGAATTGGAGTGCATAAAAGAAGTGCAAAAGTGCAGAAAATTATCTGCTATAGGTCATAGTACGAGCCATACCATCTTGGTACAAGCCGTAACTAGTGCCCATGATGAAGATTTAGAAAATATTCAAGTGCAGGTCTCATGGTACGACCAGATACTAAGAGTTGTAATAGCATTGTATGAAACATACATTAGTTTCATAGTCAGAAGCAGAGAATTAGCAACTTGGCATCCTCAAGGCACGAGTGAAATGCATGGCTCGTACCAGCATGGTACGAGCCATAGGAAGGACCATAGGTTGATCATCAGAGATGTCTTACTTTAGAAGTTCATGTTACGTGTAACACCCCAAAATGTTCCTAGATCAAACTCAGACCTTGCAAGAAAAATCCAGAAGAAAACCAAAAAAGTTTCCTCAGAACGACTGAGATAGTGAGTCGTGGTCAGTTCCAATGACTCGTTGTGTCAGTCGTGGTCAGCAATGCTTTGTCTCTCGGGAACCCATAGGACTTGGAATGACCCGTTGTGAGAAACAAAGAGTCGTCCTATAACTCGTTGGTTCCCTAGCTCAGAACTCCTTTTCTAGGACCCCGCGGCTCAACCAACAAGTTGTTGTCAGAAACAACGGCTCGTGGTATGAGTTATTAGTTAAGAGTTCTAGAAACACTCCTCAGTGACAACGAGTGGTAGCAACGACCCATTGTACCACAAAACAAGCCATTGTCACCACCCGTCATGTCAAGTAAGGGAATTTTAGAAATGTTCCAATGAAGGTAACGACTGGACACAACAACCCGTTGGGTCCACCAATGAGTCGTTGTGTTTTCTGTTGCCAGACCTTTCAAATTTTATCGTCTAGTGACCATGGGAGGAACCAACGACCTTTTTGTTCAACCTATGAGTTGTGATATCTCCCGTTGCCAAACCCAGTAACCCCAGACCCAGGTAGTAGAATTAAAAAACTAGTCCTAACGAGTCGTGGTCTCAACCAACGACTCGTTGAGTGACCCATTGGTCCCCTGTCGGGCAATTTTCTAGATTTTATTCCAGTGATATTTTTATAATTTTTCACCTATTTAGTCTCTAAACTACGTCGTTTTAAGAATATTTTAAGAATTTAGAGGGGTTAAAAGGTTCTCTTCCCTCATTCCCCACTTAGATTTTCAGAAAATGATCATAAAACCCAGGTCATTCCTCTCAAGAAAGAACTAGGGCTCTTTTTCAGTTGCAGAAGTTCAAGCTTTCTTCTCCAAGGATTTCTTATCTAGGTATATGGGAATTCAACAAGGGAAGTGTTCTTCCTTTGTGTCCCTAAAACTTTTCTCTATTTCTTTTATCAGTTACAGCCTGTGGATTCGAAATGTAGAAGTTTTCAGATAAATTTCTTTAAGATGTCAAATGGAAGATTATTCATGATATTAACTATTTATTTATACCCTATTTCTAAAAATTTTGTGAAACTAGTATCTAGTGGAATGATTTAGTCTTAGTTCTCAATTCAGAAAAAGTAAAATCTTGCGTCTTAGACTAGTTTCCCTGTAGCTTGATTCTATCAGTTTTGAGATCCTTGTATTATTAGTAGATGTTGAAATCTTAGTCAGATGCTTGCTAGTCCAGTCTCAATCAGATTATTAGCGTACTCAGTATTGTCCAGAAATATCAGCAGATTAGTTTGACTACAGTCATTTCTTGAGGAATCAGTGGTGCCTCCCGGTTATCAGTTATTAGACTCAAATATCATATTTTAGTGGTTCTTTAGACGATTATGACACTTCTAGATAAGCAGTTCTTACCAGTCTTTGAACCCCAGCTTCAAATCTTAGTTTGTTCTTTAGACGGTTACGACGCTTCCAGATAAGCAGCTCTGGCCAGTCTTAGAACACCAGTTACAGAATTTGGTCTGATCAGATTCAAAAGGTACTTCCAGATAGGTATTCCTGACTCAGTCTTGGGCCCCAGTTTTGAGCTATTAGCTTAGTAGTCAGTCTAGGACTATCCTGTGAGAGTAGAACTTAGCACCGAGCGGACCGAGGTTCCAGCGTACGCAGGTTCCCAGAACTATGTTGCCACCGTAGGTTATTTTATTGGCCTTATGTCCCCAGACTTTTGATCAACCAGTTCATACCTTTATACCCTGGCAAGGTATATTGGGTCCTACCGATGGGGTGTATACATCGGACTCTACATCTAGCTCACATGGTTATATGTCGGTTATAGACTCTCCCACTAGTCAGTATAGTCTCCGTTTAGCTCAGCTCAGAACAGTTTCAGTTACTCAGTTCAGATCAGTTCAACACAGTAGTTCAGATTAGTATCTCAGATTTAGGGCATATCTTTGACCACCAGACAGGGTCTTTTTTTACCATCTCAGTGTATATCAGTTTATTCAATTTCAGCATTTCAGTTGGTCATTGCATGTCATTACAGTTCAATTATTTATTCTCCATCTTATGTTTTCTCCTACTTATTCAGTACATTCAAAGTACTAACGCATACCTTCTATGTTGTATCATATTATGATACAGTTGTAGGTTCTTAGTGTTAACACTATTAGCAGATCTTATCCAAAAGTTTTCAGCTGCACCAATGGTGAATCCTCCTCTTTCGAGGACAATGTTTATTTTTATTCAGTTATTTTTCATACTGTTAGACTTTAGAGTTAGCTGGAGGCTTGTCCCAGCAGCTCATCAGATAGAGATGGCTTTTAGATATAGATACAGACTTTCATATTTTGTTTTCAGATGTGTAAAGTTTTACTATTGAACTTTCCATAAATGGTTTGTTATTTAAAGTTCCGCTATGATTTTGCTCAGATTACCAGTGTTTTGATAGACCATGGATTAACTTGGGGTTACTTCTGACTCCAAGTACCGTGTCTCTTCCAGTGTATAGACTCGGGGCGTGACAAACTTGGTATTAGAGCACTAGGTTTAGAGTATCCTAGTATGTCTAAAAGCCGCGTCAAATAGAGTCCTTCTCAAGGGTGTGAAGTGCACCACACTTATGATGGGGAGACTATGAGACATTATTAGAAAAACTCTCTTTTGTTCATACTCTTTATAGTGCATTGAAATTCAATTCTAGAAACGTTATCCTAACCCGTGCTCTGTTTTATTTTAGTGAAATCATGCCTCCAAGATGTTGTAATGGAAGAAGGGACAGCAACACTCACTGACCTGCCCCGCTAGCTCCAGCAGCCCCTCAGGATGACCCAATGTCCTCCGCAGAGTTCAGAGCGGCAATCCAGCTGCTCGCACAGACAGTCACGAACCAGGTGAACCAGCAGGTGGTTTCGGTTAACACTAATGGATCCGCAGCAGCTGCCCAAGTTCTGGACTTCACCCGGATGAACCCTCCAGCCTTCCATGGATCTAAGGTGGGAGAGTACCCACAGGAGTTCGTGGATGAGATTGGGAAGATCACCCAAATTATGGGTGTTAGCTCCTCTAAGAGCACTGACCTGGCTGCCTACCAGCTGAAACGGGTAGCCCAGATCTCGTACGATCAGTGGAAGGAAGGGAGACCAGTGGAAGCAGAACTGGTGGAGTGGGAGGAGTTTAAAATAGCCTTCCTAGATAGATTCTTCCCTCGGGATCTCAAGGAGGCTAAGGTGGCATAATTTATGAATTTGAAATAGGGAAATAGGACGGTGGAGGAGTATACACTGGAGTTCACACAGTTATCTAAATATGCTCTGGAGATGGTGGCCGAGCCAAGGGCTCGCATGCTGAAGTCCGTCAATGGAGTGTCGAACTTGGTCCTCAAGGAGTGCAGTACTGCGATGCTTATCAAAGATATTTACCTCTCAAGCCTCATCGTTCATGCTTAGCAGATTGACTTAGAAAAGCTAAAAGACTTGGAGCGGGAAAACAAGCGGGCTAGGATTGGCCAATTAGATTATGGCCCAGAGGTATAGCAGTAGTAGCTCCCCACAGTAGCAGCAGCAGCAGAGGGCTCCAGCACCCACTTCAGCCAGCGCCCCTACTTTACGGTCCCGCAAGGATCAAAGGGGTGGAGCGTCTGGCTCACAGTCCCAGAGTCATAGCGCTAGCAACCGCTACCCAGCTTTCCCTAAGTGTGCCAAGAACCATCCAGGGGAGTTCCTTCAAGGCTGAGAGAGCTGCTTTGGGTATGGACAGCTAGGTCATCGGCTCAAAGAATGCCGTCAGCAGGACAGGGGAGATCTCAATCCACCGTTTCAGCAGCTCTAGTAGGCCAACACTTCAGGAACAGATGGCAGCTAGTGCCAAAATTGTTTTTATGCTTTGTCCTCTCATCAGGATTAGGAGAGCTCACCTGATACGGTTACGGGTATGTTGCATCTTTTCCATCTAGATGTGTATGCCCTACTAGATCCAGGAGCCACACTATCATTCATGACTCCCTATGTAGTTTTCCAGTTTGATATCAGTCCAAAAGTCCTCTCAGAACCATTCTCAGTCTCCACCCCAGTTGGTGAGTCAGTTAGAGCCAGCCGGGTGTATAGAAACTGCCCATCTCAATCTTGAATAAGGTCATTCCAGCTGATCTTGTAGAGTTAGAATGGTTAATTTTTACCTCATTCTTGGCATGGATTGGTTACACTCTGGTTATGCCTCATTCGACTGCAAAACTAGAGTCGTCAGATTGAGTTCCCTAATAAGCCAGTTCTAGAGTGGACAGGCAGTAGTTCAGTGCCTAAGGGTTGGTTTATTTCCTACCTTAAGTCCAGGAAGCTTATTTATAAAGGATGTATTTATCATCTAGTTCGGGTCAAAGATTCCATCTTTGAGACCCCAACTATCCAGTTAGTTCCAGTTGTCAGCGAATTCCCTGACGTGTTCTCCAAAGATCTTCCCGGAGGAGTCCCTCCTGAATAGGAGATAGACTTCGGCATAGACCTTCTTCCAAATACTCAGCCCATCTCCATCCCTCCTTACAGAATGGCTCCAGCTGAGCTTAAGGAGTTGAAGGAGCAGCAAAAAGGCCTCCTTAATAAAGGCTTCATCAGGCCCAACATCTCTCTATGAGGTGCTCTAGTATTATTTGTATGAAAGAAAGACGGTACCCTTAGAATGTGTATCGACTACCGTCAGTTGGATAAGGTCACAGTTAAGAACATGTATCCCCTACCCAGGGTTGACGACTTGTTCGATCAGCTTCAGGGAGCTAATTATTCCTCCAAGGTAGATCTCAGATCGGGCTATCATCAGCTAAGAGTTAGGAATGTGACATACCGAAAACAGCTTTCCAAACTCGGTATGGCCACTACAAATTCGTGGTTATGTCCTTCGAACTGACTAATGCCCCTACGGCTTTCATGGACCTGATGAACAGGATTCCATATCTAGACATGTTCGTCATTGTATTCACTGATGATATTTTGGTATACTCTAGAAATGAGGAAGAACATGCTAACCATATGAGGATAGTGCTACAAACGCTTAGAGACTGCTAGTTGTTTGCTAATGTAATGCCCCGGAAGCCCAAAGATCATACCAAGGAGTTGAAATGGAGAAGACTGAAAATTTTGCACTAGGTCACAGAAAAAGTTGTTCTGTGAAATGTTGGGAAAACCATGAGTCATGAGGTGACTCGTGGTGAGGTACTGGACTTGAATTAAAAAAATTGTTGATGGGCTCACCACGGGCATGACCACGAGTCGTGGTCAGACCCCATGACCCATTGAGTCAGTTGTGGCCAAGGGAAATTAGAAGGAGGAGTTTGAAGTGGCAGTGTACCTTAGGATAGACCCTACGAGTCGTGGTCAGACACCACGATTCGTTGTGTGAATCATGGTCAGTGATAACGGGCAAAAATATATGCCCGTGATACGCTTTATACCTTAATATAGTCTTGTTTATCTAAGTTATTTTACATACTCTCATGTGATTTTATATAAATGTGAATATATGTGCTAACCAACATGATTAGTCCTTGTTTTGTAGGTTAATAATGCATTTGAGTGACTAATTTACAAGATGATGAATAGCAAGGAATGGAGTGGAAGCAAGGGGCAAAAGTCGGCAAAGAGCACGCCTTGGCAAGGCTGGCCGCGCCAGGCAGCGTGCCACGCTGTGCGTGTGCCGCGCCCAGCGCCGTGCCATGCCCTTGCCAAGCGCACGAGGAAAGGCAGCAGCAGGTAGCAGGAGGCAGAGAACCAGCGCGGCAGCGCCGTGTCACGCTAGCCAGTCTGCGCGACAGCAGCTTGCCAATGCGCTGCATGGGCAGCATGCCACGTTGGCCAACGCGGCAACCCTCGGCAGTTTGGTTTCCTGAGGCACTTTCCAGAGAGCTTTCGCGTTGTCTCCGTGTCACAGAAGTAGTGTTCCGCGATGCACTCCGTGACACGGAGTCGTTCCCTCTCAGGCTAAATTATGCACGTTTTCCATTTACTATAAATAGGACCCTTAGCTCCTAAAATTATTTGGTCACGATTTTATTCTGAAAAACCACCTAGGAGTGAAGGGAGAAGTGGGAGAACTCATCTAGGGTTTATCAAATTCCCTTCTCATCTACCAAATTCATGTAAGTATGTTAGTTTATATTAGTTAATTGTAGTTTTACGAACATGAATGGCAAGAACCCTTCCTCTAGGGTTGAAGCCATGAATTATGATTGTGCTTTTATGAATTTGTTTTGGAATTAAGTTATTGATTGTTGTTTTTGTCTTGCATTCTGGATTGTTGGTTGTTTTTATGATTGATCACCATGAAAGCATATTTGTTAGCTTGAGTAATAGCTTGAGAAAGCATTACCTAGGTCAGGACATGAGAATGTAAGGAGCATGTTTGTATCTCGGGAGAGATTTTTGTGTCAGGATAGAAATATACATAACACCGTGCTTGGTTGACACACGGGGGTTATGAAAGACCAACTTGGGATGTCACATCACCACTCGAAGAAGTAGTTGTGAGGCTAAGTTGAGTTAAATGGTTAGACGCACGAAAGTCCCTAATTGTTTCCCCGTAAACCACAACATAATTGATTGCCCGCGACTAGAAAATTAAACTCCTCGCTCACAATGATGCAGTGAGGCTAGATTGCCATGTTTAGAGGCTCGAAAGACCATAAACATGCAATTCTAATTATGTGAAATAACAATTGATAGTTCCATGCTTAACCCATTGCAAATCGTAGGATCGCATGATTAATTGGTTTTAACTCTATGTTGCTCCTAGAGTGATTTCAGAATATTTCGTTGACCCAAACTTAGACTTAATTAATCTCAATCGAAAATGTCTATAACCAACACTTGAGGTATTTAAGATCACAATAGAAATGGATAGTTAGAGGAATGGGTCCAGTCCCTGTGGGTTCGACAATCCGGTTCTTAAAAAGAGCCACTATATTACTTGCACGACCCGTACACTTGCGGACGCGCAAATCGGGCACGTCAAGTTTTTGGCGCCGTTGCCGGGGACTCGGCGAAGTTTTGATAATTTATCTATTTTTGTGTGATTTTTAAATTTCTCTTAAGTGTTGAAAAACTTGGTCTTAGTCTGTTTGTTTGCAGGTGACAGGTTGTCCTGCCGAGCTGGCTAGAAATAGAGAGCTTGTGGAACCGTTGCTTGAACCTGAACGTCAATTCCATTTGCAAAGGAGAATAGCTCTAGAGCATAAGCTGAAGAGACTTCAAGAAAAGGTACAACAACAACCACCCGCGGGACAAGCACAATTGTCATCCGAAGAAATGGAAGCAAGACCAGTTCGCAAAGTGGCTATCCCACTAGCGACAAATGTGACCTCAAGCATTCTTAAACCGGAGCCTGGAGGGCACTTTGAGCTTAAACGGAACATGGTGCAGCTGTTACATTCTAGTGGTCAATTCACTGGGATGGCACATGAGGACCCGCAGCAGCACCTACAGAGCTTTTTAGAGATTAGTGACACGTTTGTCCCCACCGGCGTGTCCACAGATTATGTCTGAATGACCCTCTTCCCATTTTCACTGTTGGGAGAGGCGAAGAAGTGGCTGAAGGCTGAGCCACCGAACTCCATAACTTCATGGAATGACTTGGCTAAGAAATTCCTTATCAGATTCTTCCCATCAGGCAAAACTGCAAGGTTGAGAAGTGAAATACTCAGTTTTAAACAGAGGCCTGATGAGAACCTATATATGGCTTGGGAAAGATTCAAGTCATTGTTGAGAGATTGCCCCCATCACCAGCAATCAAATGAAGTGCTGGCTCATACCTTTGTAGAAAGTCTAGACCCACACACAAAAATATTGCTAGACTCTGCATCGGGTGGGCAAGCCTTGGATAAGACATATGATGAGTTGTACACTTTGTTGAACAGAATTGCACAAGGAAATCCAGAGTGGCACAGCGAGTCATCGAGAGGGGCAGGAAAGAGACCAGGGTTGATAGAAGTAGATGGTTGAATGCCTTGGCAGCACAGTTAGCTTCGTTCCAGCATCAAATGATGACTCAGTTCAATAAATTGAGTATGAACCAACGCCAGGGCCAGGTTAATGCAGTTCAGCAAGCTCCGAGTTGGTGTGAAATTTGTGGTAATAATGGGCACCATGCAGAATCTTGTGGAGCCAATCCGGAGTTAGTCAATTTTGTTAGTAATGTGCAGCGCAACAATCAGAATTTTGAAACCAGTTACAACAAAAATTGGCAGGGCCACCCGAATTTTTCTTGGGGTGGAAACCAAAAGCAGAATTTTATGCAACCTCAACAGCAGAAGTATCAGCAGAATAGGCAGAATGATGGGCAATTGAGTAGCAACATTGAGGAAACACTGCAGAAAATTATGGAGACCCAGACTCAGTTAGTGCAAAACCAGGCGAGGATGGCAACAGACTTAATGAATCAGCAAGTCGCCACCCGCAATCTTGAAAAACAAATGGGTCAAATAGCAGCTGCTCAAAACATGAGATCGCAGGGGGGATTACCAAGCGACACAGATCCTAACCCCCGGCAGATCAATGCCATCAGTTTGAGAAGCGGTAGGCAATTAGCTGATGCAGTGCCAAAAGAGCTGAGCAAGGAGGTGCAGCCGGAGTTGGTTAGACTAGGACCATCCATCCACATGGGAGATAATCAGAGTGCGGGGCAACAAAATGCACGACTTCCATTGCAGCCAGCACAAAGACCACCACCACCATTCCCTCAGAAATTCAGAAAGAGCAAGGAAGAAGAATGCTTCAAAAAGTTCTTTGAGAGCTTCAGAGAACTTCACATAAATTTGCCTCTTCTTGATGTTTTGCAGGGAATGCCCAAGTATGCTAAATACTTGAAGGACGTGATGGCGAACAAAGTGAGATTGGTGGATGTCCAAATGGTAGCACTGACTGAGGAGTGCAGTTACAGGGTATTGAGCAAAATGCCAAAGAAACTCAAAGACCCAGGGAGTGTTACCCTCCCCATACAAATTGGTAAAGCTGAGGTGCTACGAGCTTTATGTGACTTGGGGGCGGCAGTTAATCTAATGCCCCTATCCTTATTCAACACCCTGGGGTTGGGAAAACCGAGGCCGACAAGGTTGATGCTGCAGCTGGCTAACAAGTCGCGAGTAACACCTGATGGAATAATAGAGGATCTTCTCATCAAAGTAGGTAAGTTCATTATACCTGCTGATTTTATTGTCTTGGATTTTCAGGTTGATGACCAGGTACCCCTGATCTTGGGACGGCCATTTTTGGCCACTGGAGGAGCGGTGATTGATTTGAAAGCAGGGACCCTGAAAATGAGGGTTGAAGATGAAGAAGAAATCTTCCGCGTGTACCAAGAAATGAACCCATCTGCACACTACAGAAACCTTTGTCAGGTTAGTGTGTTGGCAGAGGATAAGTGTGGGGTGGAGGATTCCACAGGTGCAGGGCCGAAGGCAATGACAAATGTTCAGCCCGAGTCTGATAAAGGACTTCAAACTGAAAAGAAGTTGGAGAAAGAGAGGAGCAGATTGGAGACTGTTTCCTCTAAACAGCAAAAGAAAAGGAGATGGTTCTCGAAAGAGAACCCAGGTAGGAGGATGTCCTGAAAAGGATAGTCCACGTCGGGCCACGACGTAAAATATGGCGCTACTTGGGAGGCAACCCAAGGGTACCACAGGTACCATTTTAAGTACTTGCAATTGAGTTAATTTTTGTTTATTTTCATCTTGTGTTGTTTTGGTGGAAAGTTAAGCGCAGATGGAGGGGAAGTCTGAGTACCCATGGAAGAGGAAGCTAACAAGCATGGAAGAGAAAAAGTGTAGGGTTGAACACCCACTTGTGCAAGTTGAAGAGAGGCATGTTGTTAGCTAAGCCTAAAGGCCTCAGGGAGTATTTCTCACCCTTTTTAAATTTTAATTTGATGCTATGAGGACATAGCATGATTTAAGTGTGGGGTGAGGGAAATTTCTAGGAAATTTCAAAATTTCTGTGCTTAATGATTTTTGGTGAATGTAATGCTTGTACAAAAGTTGGTGAGAAATTTGAAAATTTGAAAATTTTGAAAAATTTTTGTGAATTAAGCATGACTTCATCACCCGTTGATTTTTCTTTTCGGTTCTTTTCCGACAGGGGGTATTCTAACCGAAGAATAAAACTTTTTTTTTTCTTTTCTTTTTTTCTTTCTTTCCTTGGTCTGTATATAAAGTTTTTTTTTTAGTCATAGCTAGGGACTGTTTCCAACGATGGATGGATGACGACCGTCTTGAGGAAAATTAGTCGATAGGTTTTGGGTTTTGAAACCGTAACTAATTGGTGCTTGATGTTCTTTTTATGTACTATACATGGTTGTAAGATGCAAGTATGTTCAGTATGAAGCATGCAAGTGTATAACCTTGTTTGAGACACTTAGGCTCTTGAATTTGACTCAATATGTTTGAAGCTTAATTCTGAATTCTTGTGATTAGCTGGGTTAAGAGTCTGCTGAATGTGTCTTGATTTGAGCATGTGCCATGAGTGTAAGGTTTTTGAGTATTCTATGCTATTATGAAATGTCTAGAACTTGCCTGGTGTGTATATAAAACGAAATGAAGGACGTGAATTGTAGGAGATGATATAGACATTTCTTTGAATGAACCAACTTTTTATCCCTCATTATACCTACCTTGAAAAATTAATCCTAGTTAACCCCATTGAGCCTTAAGCCTATTCTTTGACAGCTGCAACATAAGCTTAATCCTTTTTCTTTCATTAGCCTTGAAATTGATCCAAAACTCCGAAGCGCTTAAAGAAAAAAAATCCGAAAGAGTAAAGGAGTGAGAAGAATGGAAAAGAAGGAAAAATAGCAAGTTGTAAATAGTTGAGAAAAGGAAAAAGGTGCATTTGTGTGAAAATGGTTGGTTATTAGTAGGGAGTAAGAAAAGGAATGAATGAAACATATTGCTTAAGTACTCCTTACTAATAAGCTAAAAGTGTCGAAAGAAATGGGGGAACAAAAGAGGAAAAAGAAAACTAAAAGGAGAAAAAAAGGTGAAGTGAGGGAAGGGAAGTTTGTAATGAAGGCGTGATGTATTAAAAGCGCTTAGGAAAGATAGTCACTATTACTGATCATAATAGTACCTACCCGTACCTGAGTTACATTACAACCTAAAAAGTCCTACTTGATCTTACATTCACACATCCTTATATTAGTGGAATAAAACACTAAGGGCAAGCTTATGGGTCATTACATAATGCATGTGAATTCTTTGTGAGAGTGAGTGTAATTCTATTCATGTACCCACACATGTTGTGATGTAAAAAATTGTTTTTGCGTGTGATTGGGTAACTCTCTTTCCGTGAGGGGCACATGTTGAAAGAAGGATATATTTCATGTGGGATTTCTTAATCAGTTGATTTACATGAGTTTGCTAAAATTGAGAGTCGACTCTTGAGGTTAAGAAGTCTTAACATAGTTGTACTTCATTTCAATGATCAAATCAGGCATGCTCTATTTTTAGCTTGTATATTACGTAATCATTATAGTCGTAACCTGAATTATCTTGCTAAATTAGTTATGTAGGAGTCTCCATTTGCATGATATGTAAAAGGTTGTTCGAGGACGAACAAGGCTTTAAGTGTGGGGTTGTGATAACGGGCAAAAATATATGCCCGTGATACGCTTTATACCTTAATATAGTCTTGTTTATCTAAGTTATTTTACATACTCTCATGTGATTTTATATAAATGTGAATATATGTGCTAACCAACATGATTAGTCCTTGTTTTGTAGGTTAATAATGCATTTGAGTGACTAATTTACAAGATGATGAATAGCAAGGAATGGAGTGGAAGCAAGGGGCAAAAGTCGGCAAAGAGCACGCCTTGGCAAGGCTGGCCGCGCCAGGCAGCGTGCCACGCTGTGCGTGTGCCGCGCCCAGCGCCGTGCCACGCCCTTGCCAAGCGCACGAGGAAAGGCAGCAGCAGGCAGCAGGAGGCAGAGAACCAGCGCGGCAGCGCCGTGTCACGCTAGGCAGTCTGTGCGACAGCAGCTTGCCAACGCGCTGCATGGGCAGCGTGCCACATTGGCCAACGCGGCAACCCTCGGCAGTTTGGTTTCCTGAGGCACTTTCCAGAGAGCTTTCGCGTTGTCTCCATGTCACGGAAGCAGTGTTCCGCGAAGCACTCCATGACACGGAGCCGTTCCCTCTCAGGCTAAATTATGCACGTTTTCCATTTACTATAAATAGGACCCTTAGCTCCTAAAATCATTTGGTCACGATTTTATTCTGAAAAACCACCTAGGAGTGAAGGGAGAAGTGGGAGAACTCATCTAGGGTTTATCAAATTCCCTTCTCATCTACCAAATTCATGTAAGTATGTTAGTTTAGTATTAGTTAATTGTAGTTTTACGAACATGAATGGCAAGAACCCTTCCTCTAGGGTTGAAGCCATGAATTATGATTGTGCTTTTATGAATTTGTTTTGGAATTAAGTTATTGATTGTTGTTTTTGTCTTGCATTCTGGATTGTTGGTTGTTTTTATGATTGATCACCATGAAAGCATATTTGTTAGCTTGAGTAATAGCTTGAGAAAGCATTACCTAGGTCAGGACATGAGAATGTAAGGAGCAAGTTTGTATCTCGGGAGAGATTTTTGAGTCAGGATAGAAATATACCTAACACCATGCTTGGTTGACACACGGGGGTTATGAAAGACCAACTTGGGATGTCACATCACCACTCGAATAAGTAGTTGTGAGGCTAAGTTGAGTTAAATGGTTAGACGCACGAAAGTCCCTAATTGTTTCCCCGTAAACCACAACATAATTGATTGCCCGCGACTAGAAAATTAAACTCCTCGCTCACAATGATGCAGTGAGGCTAGATTGCCGTGTTTAGAGGCTCGAAAGACCATAAACATGCAATTCTAATTATGTGAAATAACAATTGATAGTTCCATGCTTAACCCATTGCAAATCGTAGGATCGCATGATTAATTGGTTTTAACTCTATGTTGCTCCTAGAGTGATTTCAGAATATTTCGTTGACCCAAACTTAGACTTAATTAATCTCAATCGAAAATGTCTATAACCAACACTTGAGGTATTTAAGATCACAATAGAAATGGATAGTTAGAGGAATGGGTCCAGTTCCTGTGGGTTCGACAATCCGGTTCTTAAAAAGAGCCACTATATTACTTGCACGACCCGTACACTTGCGGACGCGCGAATCGGGCACGTCAGTCAGTAGGTAACCAATAATCTAAGGTTTGAGGAAGTGGAGATAACGAGTGGTGACCATGAGTCGTGGTCGCCGGTAACGATTCGTATAATGGCCCATTAAGAGTTCCAGGTGAAACATCGACAGTGTACCCAATGATCGATGTAATGACCTGTGGTTGGTGGCAACGACTCATTAGGTCCCTCGTGGGGACTGACGAGCAGTTATATTTTGCGAAGTTATTAAGGGTATTCTCGTCATTCCTATGCTCTAGGGTCCTATACTACATTGTTTGAAGCCATTTTCACGGTGTATTAAGGTAGGTTAAGTCATTCTAGCCTATTCTAAACCCATACATGCAAGTTAGGGAGTTAGAGAAGAGATCAAGCCATAGCCCTTCCAATTCTTCTCAAATCCCTCTTCGGCAATCAAGGAAGTGTAAGAATTAGTTTTAATTAGGTATGTCGGTTATGAATGGGTGAATCCATTCACACCCATGCCCAACTTCTCCCTAAATCATGAAAATTCGTATGATGATTCTATGAGATTTTAACCCAATGCATGAAATTTCTAATTTACGACATGGGCATGATTCAAAGGTATTTTTATTATGGAATTATGAATTATGGGCAAGTTTTACGTTGTTTTCATTAAAAATCATGTTTCAAGCTTCATGTCTTTAAAATTCCCACTTATGAGAGGTTTACGAAAGATAAGATTTATGATGAATTTTCATGTATGATGAAGTATTGATGATGAAAATCATATTTTCAAGTTACCCATGTTTATAATCAAAATTTCAAGTGAATTGAGTATTTTCAAGCGTGTTAAAGTATTGGGCAATGCCCACATGTTCAAGTATGATTTATGATTTACGATGTGAATTTCATGATTGATCTATTTATGACGTTGGCCGATTTATGGGCCCTTGATTCATGGATAAACATGTATGTAAATGGGGATCAATGATGTTAAATGTTTATTTGGCCATGAATCTCATGAATGATGTTTATGATTTATGTACGAGCCTACTGTGCAGGTTTTGGGAGCAGTGTCTAGCACCGAGTAGCCCCGCGTTCAAAGGAACCGGTGTCTCACATCTACGTGCCACCGTAGGTTCATGTTGATACATTACAATGTTAATGGATCCCCTCTTTCGTGATATCACATAATGCACGTCTCTGGCCTGGCAAGCCCTATATGATGCTACCCACTTGAGTAAGATAGTTGGTGTCACGACCCAAACGGAGGCCCGGATCGTAACACGGGACAAGGAGCCCCGAGAGACCCCAAGTCGACCCATGGCATAAGCATACATCTAACTCAACCAAGAACTGGATTTTAAACAATATACTCATAGCCGAAGTCTAACTTAAACATAACATCAGAATACGAAATATGAAGTTGAATACATACATATGTCTGAACAACCTCTAAACATGACGAGTTGATGGGATAAAACCCCAACTAACTCAACAAAACTGAAACTGAAATACATATAAGAAATCTGGATAGTCTAGTCCTCAGGAGATGAGGACTCACCCACAATATGAATGCTAACTCTGATGAGATGACTACGAACGGGGCTGAACCTGAAAGGTGGGTCCTGTATTATGAAATGATACAACATAGAGTATGCAGGTAGTACGTGGAATATACTGAGTATGTAAAGTAAGTAAAACCACTAAAGTAAGTAAAATCATTAAAAGATAATGCATAATGTAAACATAAACATTAAGAATCTAAGAGTAGGGCTTGCATGCATTCTTTCTGAAATCATTATCTCTTCATAACATAACATAACATAACATAACTTTATGACATCATAGCCGAATCGAGTGACTCAAAGATGAATTTCGACATTTATAAGTAAAGCTGAACATTGAGTCAAACCTGCATTAGTGCATTCACATATATGTATGTATATATATATATGTATGTATATATATATATATATATATATATATGTATTTATATCTCATGAGCAATGAATATGCATATTCAAAATCACGAGGAACAATGGGAGACTCTTTTTTTAATCGACATACCAAGATAGAGCTTACGTGGTCCCTACTATCACACTCAAGTGGGTAGAGCCATCCAAAGCCTTGCAAGTGCTAGGAAAGATACCATGAGATCGATGTCAAGCTGAAGGCCCATTCGGAAGGGGAAGCTCACAGGGGAGGTCCCGAAGTAATATATATAATAGTATCAACCTACGTTGGCGGGTAGTTCTGAGGCACAGGGTGACCGACCCTTAGCCTACTCGGTGCTAGACATTACTTTCAAAAACATGCATATGATATACATCATTTTACAACAAAGCTCAACATCGTCTATTTATAAAGCTCAATACTCAAATACATCTCAAATGTGAAATCATGCATATGAGAATCTTTAGCTCAAAACATACCACAAGCTGAAACTATAATTGGGAGCTTCACTCCAAAACCATGTGGTAAGCTATGCATAGGAAAACTTCAACTAAAAACATACCACAAGCTGAAAATGTAATTGGGAGCCTTCGCTCCAAAATAATGTGGTAAGCTCAATTCGGGAAAATCATCATTCATACTTAACATGTGGGCATTGCCTAAAGTTTTATCATACTTAGAAATACTCAATTCTCATTTAAAACATAATTGTAAACATGGGTAACTTCAAAACATGCTTTTCATCATAATATCTCATCATCATCATATATTCATCACAAATCTCATCTTTCATGAACATCTCACCAGTGGGCTTTTTAATTTATACCACTAGAAATATGATTTTAAATTTAAAACATTATAAAAATAGCCCATGCTTTATAATTCAACAGTAGAATCATAATTAAATTATACCCATGTATAGAAATAGAAGAGTCATGTATTTGGGTTAAAACCCCATAGAGTAGACAGAGGAATTTCATACTTTAGAGAGGGATTGGGCATGGGTGTGAAGAGAATCACCCATTCATAACCCTATATACCTATTTGTAGCTGATTCTTACACTTCTTTGTATGCCCAATAGAAAATTGAAGGAATTTGAAGAACACTAGCTTGATCACCCTCTCTAATCTTTTTATCTTGCATGTATGGATGAATGAGGCCTAAAATGAACTTAACCCCTTTAAAAGTCACTATTCATAACTCAAAATGACTTAGTTTAGGCCCTAGAAATTTAGAAATTACAGTAAAGCCCTTACTAAATTCATAGAAAATAATTGCAAGGTGGTCCCAATGAGGGACCCAACGACTCGTCGTCACAGGTCACGACTCGTGGAGTCGTCCGTAAGGTACACTGCTAAAAAGGTCTCCTGGGCTCTTAACGGGTAACCTCACGACTCGTTACTGGTGACCACAACTCGTTGTCACTATTCGTGATATACACTGCCTTGGCCTCGACAAATCTATTCCATGCTTGATCACGACTCACACCACAAATCGTGGGGACTGACCACGACTCATGAGGTCCTTCCGTCAGGTCCACTGCCCTTTTTTGTTTTTTTCTTAATCCCCCGAGCTACGACTAACCTTACGGCTCGTAGAGCCTGACCACAAGTCATGGTCATGCCCGTGGGGTCTCATCTTCTCAAGTGTTCAATTTCATTCCCTGGCTTTCCCAACGAGTCACATCACGACTCATGGGTTGATCTCACGAGTCTCCCCACGACTCGTTTTGTGCCTGATGCCAAATTTTAACTTTTTCTCCATTTCAACTCCTGGGTCTGATCTTTGGGCTTTCGAGGAATAACAATATCTCCATCTTGGGAAATTCGTCCTCGAATGTTGGAAAACACACAGAAAAGGAAAGAAATGCAATTATCATATTCAAATACTGATCATTTAAACCAAAAAACTAACGGAATGACTACCTCCAATCCAAACTACATAGCTGAACTGGATTTTTCACACCCCATAACTGGGGGGAGGGCGCGACTGGCTCCCCATACCTGAATAACTAGGAAGCCGACTATATGACATCTGTAACTATAACACTTAGGCCATCCAGGCCACCTGTCACAATCAACTGGAGCACAAACTGGACCCATAATGTCTCAACAATACAGAGTAAACAACTGAAATGCAAACAAGGCTATGAGTATGCTAAACTAAACAACAAAAAGCCGACAAGGCCACAAACTGAATACCATTGTACACATTAAGTCCACAAAGCCTCTAACGAGTAAACTGACTGATGGTCAGAACAAAGCTCCGACCTACCCATAACTACATCTCAAAACTCTAGCTGAAACAAAACCAGTCTTAGCTCCAGAAAGAAAGGAGCATACCAACACATCCACTAATCTCACGAACTGCTACTGCAACTGGCAATCCCGACCTCTACCTATACCTGCGACACAACGCAGGTCCCCAGGCGAAGGGATGTCAGTATGAATGAAATTTACTGGTATGTAAGGCAGAAAACTGTAAACATGTAAGATAGCAATGATAACTGAGCCAGAACTAAGGAATAACAACAACCTGGAATCCTGGAAACTAAGACCTGACAATAAGTCAATACTGAAGTGCAAATGAAACCAAGTAATGCACAAGAAAAACTATAACTATAATGCCAACAACCAACCAACCATAAATTCATATATAAAATTCGTCCAGCCGGTGTACCATACCAAGGAAAAATAAAAGTATCTTCAGCTGATGTATCACATCGGGGTAAAATAAAAATATCTCCAGTCGATGTACCACACCGGGGTAAAATAAAAATATCTCCAGTCTATGTACCACACCAGGGTAACATAAAAATATCTCCAGATGATGTACCACATCGGGGTAAAATAAAAATATCTCCAGTCGATGTACTACACCAAGGTAAAATATAAATATCTCTAACTGATGTACCACACCGGGGTAAAATAAAAATAATTCTCAATCATAATCATAAATAGGGTTGATATGGCTTATATTGAGTTAATTTAACACATATGGCATATAAATGACAAATGTTAAATCTGTGGCCGGAATAGGCCTCTTTCATAACCCATAAATGCAAGTGAGCACCCATATCATGTAAAGCTAGAAAATATGTATATATATCACGTAAAGTTGTCAAATTATACATGAACATGTCGACTCAGTTATTTGAAGGACCTTCAAGAGGTTTAGACAACATAAGAACTTTTGTAGGCTTACAAACATTGTCCTACAAATAATCCTACCAATTGAACATATTACTTGGGTAGAAACACATAGAGCTCATTTCTACACAATTCTTTAACATTTGGGAACTGCAAATATATAATGCCTACCAGGTGGTTCCTTTACCTGTATCGACAACTATATATTGAAATTTCATTGCCAAATTTATCATGTAGATAAGCACATATAGTTCTTAATTCATTTGACTTATTTGCAGGAAAACATGGAAATTATAACTAGGAACTTGGAGTTATTTGTCATATACATAGAGCTGAGAACTGAACTACAGACATACAACGTATTAGACTTCAATATAATGTATAACTCATATTTAGTTAACTGGGTGACCTCCAGGAGACTTCCTGGTATTCAAAGTTCTGAGCTTAACTGATCAGTATCATAACCTGCACTTATACTTACTTAGACATTAGGAACATTGGTACATGGGAGAATCTCTCCTCTGAATTTAGGAAATTCAACTGATAACTTAAAAAGAGCTAAACATACAGATGCATGACTTGAATATAACTGAAAGAATTCAACTGTATGTTATAACATGAAAATCATATACATTAAGCCTTCTTATTGGAAAGACATATAAAGACTTGAGTTTTTAGACTCGTATACAACATCAAATACTTGACCGAGACATTAGCATAATTCTCGAAATATGATCTCTCAAAAACGTCTTAGATCAGGTAGCACATTTCAACATAAATTAGGGACGTAAAGACATAACTTAAGGATATGAGACTTGGAGCTCTATAACTTAGGAACTCATGAGTAACTCTCTAAGTGATTCCTTATAGGCAAATAAAGATATATAGTCATAATTTGGGTGATACTGGATAGACTTACATAACTTTTCAATTATCTGCGGAGCATAAGAAAGCTTACATAATCATAAGTGACTTAGAAGATCCTAGGATTACCCTTTTCAGACATGGTATAAAATTTCAACACTTAGAATAGATAACTTAACATAATCCTTTAGGGGTATAGCAGAGAGCTTCTCAACTTAAGTTACTATTTTGTAGACGTTCAACTCTAATTATTTCATAGAAGGTTAACACTTTAGTGGTTATTCATCAATGTAATACATATTGAGCATAAACAACTTATTTATAACTCTTTTGCTAAACGTCTTTAGAACAGGGTTAATCTTCCTAGTTGTTGCCTACCTCGTTCACCATCGTAACCTGTATCGTCTAATTTAACAATATTTAGCTCTACTTTCCTTATTCATCTTAACTTCTTTGCCAAAAATTATTCACTCTACACTCAAGTTTTTACCCTCGTGTTCACTATTCCATCAATTCTTATACTCACTTACCTCTTTGCCTAATTGACAACTTAGCCACGCTTTCCCCGTTAACATGTATCGATTTTAGCTTATTCGCTACGTGCCGCTTGCTTAGCTTTAAAGAGGAAAAATATAAACTCTACTTTTTACCTTAAGCACTTTAAAACATAAACATATAGTAGGGATTAACAATATTATTAAAACGTCATTTCAATAAGCTCATTTACCCTCAATCGGCTTAGCGTCATCTTCTTGTCTTAAGTTCAATTATGTGTCGTCGTCTTAGCATTTCATACCAATTTTACTAAGTGACCAGATCTTAACATATATTCAACATCACATATACAGTATACCTAAAAGGACCAGCTCACGGTGCCCACGTTAAGGGGACTTCAGACTCGATTTAGAACTACGGAAACAATCGTATAAAAATTACGCCTTTCGCTTCACGTTTGTTCGCTTCAACCATTCTTAACGATTCAAGATTTATGACAAGTAGTTACAACCCTTTGGAAAGGATCATACATGCCTCAATATGATTTTAAAAACATAGGAATATTGATCCTTTCAATAACATAGTTTCATGCTTAAAAACAAGGAAAGGGACGCCTTTACATACCTTGGCACGTCAACTCTAATTTCACCAAAAATCTTCCTTTCAAGCTTACTCCTTAAGGCTCCTTCCAAGTCCAATTTACAAACCCAAAAAGCAGCAACATCACTTCACCAAATTTCTGGAAAAATTGGGCAGCAACATGCCACAAAAACGCACAAAGAAACAACAACACAATACTACAACATTCTCCAAGTTATAACCTCATAAACTTAAAGAAATCAAAAAGGGAATTACTACCCTTTCTTGGAGATGTTATCAGCTAAAGTAGGAGTAAACTCCTACTGTTTCCTCTGCCTAGAATCATCTAAAAACACAGCAATACCACAATCAACCACAAGACAACAACAAGTCATGACTTCCTTCCAAGGTTCTCTTTTCAAAGCCCAAAAGAGACAAGAGTTAAGTTTCTTACCTGGGATATCTTTTCACCATGTGATAGAGCTTTGAATTCTCTGAATTCTGAAAAAAAAATCAACTAAAACGGAGTAAAAATGAGCATTCCAGTTCAATTTTACTTCATATAGGCAGGGTGGCAAAGGTTTGGGCGGCGCCCGTGCGACATGCCCTCGTTTACAAACTTCACATACTCTTCGTTTTTCCCTTTGCACATGTTTCCCTCCTCACCTACAAACAACATACGACCCATAATTCCCTTAATATGACATATAACCATCAAATAATCATCAAAATAAATTCTGGGGTGTAACAAGATTAACGAATCATACACCCATCCATATACATAAAAGAAACTCGCGCACATGAACTGAACATGAAAACGGTCGCAGCCCGAGCGTAGACCCGGATAGTAGATAAGGGACAAGGGACCCCGAGAGACCCCCAAGTTAACCCATGGAATAAGCATTCACTAACTCATTCAATAAACATGAAGAAACATAATTATAAACTCAACGGAAGTCACACTTAATATAACAATAGAATGAACATCTGAATTTGAATACATGTCTAAGTTTGATAAGCCTCTAATCTGGACGAGCAGATGGGACAATACCCCCAACTAGCTCAACAATACTGAAACTGAAAATACAACCAAGATAACTGAAAGTATAGTCCTTGAAAGATGAGGACTCACCAATCAAGCAAGTACTGACTCTGATAAGCGACTACGAACGGGGCTGATCTTCAGAACCCGATCCTGCATCATGAAACGATGCAGCATAGAAAGTATGCGGTTAGTACGTGAAATGTACCGAGTATGAAAGGTAAGTGAAATTGCTCAAGCAAAGTAAATCATTTAAGACATATCATAATATATCATAAGCTTTAAACATGAGAGAAAAGGCATACATGCATTCTTTCTGAATTCATAATCTTATCATAACATGACCATGCATAGCTTATAACATCATGACTGACTCGAATGACTCAAATCTGAAACATAACATTTATATCAAAAGATGAATAATGAGTCAAACCTTAGTTTATGAACATGCATGCATAAGTAATCATCATGAGTAATGAATATGCAAATCTAAATGATATAGACAGTGGGAGACTCGTCACTTAACCGACATTCAACGATAGAGCTTATGTGGTCCCAACTATCACATTCAAGTGGGTAGAGCCATCCATAACATTTCCAGGGTGATGGACGATACCATGATATCGATATCAAGCTGAAGGGCCAATCGAGTCGGGGATAGCTCACAAGGTAGGTCCCGATAATATAATAATATCAACCTACTTCGGCGCATAGTTCTAGGGCATAGGGTAATCGACCCTTAACCCGCTCGGTGCTAGACTCTTCTCCCAAAAACATGCAATGCTCTACTTCGTATATAACGAAGCTCAACATCGTCTATTCACGAAGCTCAACATGAAATCATGCATGACTCAACATCATATGAAACAAAGCTCGATATTATCTATTGACAAAGCTCATTAATGAAATCATGCATAGCCCAGATATCATATGAAAATGAAGCTCAACATTGTCCTTCGACAAAGCTCGGTAATGCCATACATCTCAATTATAAATTCATGCATATTAAAAGCTTTATTTCAAATCATACCATAATCTCAATCATAGGTGGGAACGACTACTCCAAATCATGTGGTAAGCTACATGTAGAAATATTTACTCAAAATACCATAAGCTAGAATTCATAATAACAATTGGGAAATGTCACTTTAAACAATGTGGTAATCTTATGTCGAAGAAATCATCACTTTAAATCATCATGTGGGCACTGCCCAAAGTTTTATCATACCAGAATTTACACATTTTTATTTTGAAAACAACATCATAATCATGGGTAGCTTTAGAAACATGCTTTTCATAATCACTTCATCATTATCGCACATTTACCTTAAATCACCTCTTTTTATGAACTCTTCATCCATGGATATTTTAGATTCAAATTTTGGAAAACAATGTTTGTAAGAAAAACAATTTAGAATCCGTCCAAGCTTCATCAATCATCAATATAAATATAATCTAATCATACCCATGTGTAGAGATTGAAGAATCATGCAATTGGGTAAAAACCCCATACTTGATCATAGATAATTTATCACATTTGATAGGGATTGGGCATGGGTGTGGAAGAAAACACCCACTCATAGCCTTATATACCTAGAAATGGTGAATTCTAACACCCTCTAATTGCCCAGCGGAGATTCCAATTGGAAACCTTGAGATTTCACCTTGAACCTTCCCTTCAAACCTTGAAACTTGCATGCATCAGGGTAATGGCTTAGAATAGGTTTTACCTTGCTTAAAACCCGCTAAAACGATCCTTAAACAACATAGTATAGGTCTTAGGAACTTAGGAAATTACGAGAAAGCCCTTACTATTTCGCAGAAAATAACTGCCAGGTGACCCTAACGGGTGACCTGACGATTCATCAGGATGGGCAACGACTCGTCGAGTCACCCATCAAGTACACTGGTCAACTGATCTGCTGGGGCTCGTAACGAGGGACGTAAAAACTCGTGCCTCAATACCACGACTCGTGGTCACCTTTCGTTGTGAACACTGCCTTAACATTCATGAAAAACCATCTTGCTCAATCACGACTCACCTCACGAGTCGTTGGGACTGGCCACAACTCCTGGGGTCCCATCCGTTAGGTACACTGGTCAGACCTCCTATTAATTCCTCAACCTCAGCCCATGATAGATCTGACGACTCATGGTAACTGACCACAAGTCATTCCCACGCCCATGAGGATCTCAACTCCTTAGCCCAGTCCATCCTTCCCACGAGCCACCTGACAACTCGTGGGGTCTCCTCACGAGTCATCTAATGACTTGTCCTACACTTCTACAACATTTTCTAGATTTTTCCTCGTTTCAACTCCCGGATCCGATCTTTGAGCCCCCGGGTATAACAATATCTCCCCCTTGGGAACATTCATCCTCGAATGTTAGAAACACACAGAAAAAGTAGAAACGTGCAATCATCATATGCAAATACTGATTATAAAAATGAAGAACTGACGGAATGACTACCTCCAAAAAGAACTACATAGCTGAACTGAATTCAGGCATCACATACATTTATGATAACATAATTCAAACTTGCGCCACATGAATTGAACATGAAAATTGATTAGGTAATTAGAGTAAAAACTGATACCTCAAATTGAAACTGAGCCGATAGGGAACAGGTGGGGGTATTTAGCCATCATATCTGTTTCGGCTTCCCACATAGCTCCCTCTACATGCTGGTTTCTCGAAAACACCTTCACCGAAGCTACTTCTTTGTTCCTCAGCCTCCGAACCTGACGATCCAAGATTGCAATTGGAATTTCCTCATAACTGAGGCTATCTCCCACATCAACACTTTCCACCGGGACTACTAAAGTTGGATCACCCAAGCACTTTTTCAAGAGCGATACATAAAAGATGGGATAAACTAACTCGGATGGCAAGTCCAACTCATACGCTACCTTACCAACTCTTCTCATAACCCGGTAGGGACCAATATAGTGGGGACTAAGTTTTCCTTTCTTTCCAAACCGCATGACTCCCTTCGTGGGAGATATCTTAAGAAATACCCAATCATCAACCTCAAACTCCAAATCTCTTCTCCTCACATCCACATATGAATTTTGACGACTCTAAGTAGTTTTTAGCCGGTCCCTTATCAACTGAACCTTCACCATAGCCTCGTGAACCGAGTCTGGCCTTATCATAGCTGCCTCACCAACCTCAAACCATCTGATGGGAGATCTACACCTCCGCCCGTAAAGAGCCTCGAATGGTGCCATTTGGATACTGGAGCGATAGCTGTTATTGTAAGTAAACTTGATTAAAGTCAAGTGAACATCCCAACTACCTTTAAAGTCCATCACACAAGCTCTCAACATGTCCTCGAGAGTTTGAATTGTCCGCTCCACCTGGCTATCCGTTTGCGGATGGAATGCTAAGCTTAACTTGAGTCCCAAGCCCTTTTTGGAAAGACTGCCAAAGCTGGGAGGTAAACTAAGTACCTCAGTCTTAAATAATAGACAAGGGCACTCCATGGAGTCGAACATCTCCCGAATATACAATTTGGCATAATCCTCTGCGGAATCTATGGTTTTGACCGGTAGGAAGTGTTGGTCAACCTGTCTACCACCACCCAAGGGGAGTCATATTGTCGGCGAGTACGAGGTAGACCGGTAATGAAATCCATATTAATCTCTTCCCACTTTCAAGTGGGAATGCTGATATCCTGAAGTACGCCTCCCAATCTTTGATGCTCAACTTTCACTTGCTGACAGTTCGGGCACTTGGCTATGAATTCTGCAATATCATTCTTCATGTCGTTCCACCAATATATTTCCCGCAAGTCATGATACATCTTGGTGGTACCTGGATGGATAGAATACCTAGATCCATGTGCCTCATGTAATATCCGATCCCTCAAATTATCGACATCTAGAACACATAGATGACCCTGGTACCGTAGTACACCATCTCCACCTTGGGAGAAGACCTCCACTTTTTGACTTCGAACGGCTTCCTTCAGCTTTACTAAAATCGGATCCTCACCTTGTTTAGATTTGACATCAACCACCAAGGACGATTCTGATCCGTTTTGCACGACAACACCACCATCGGTCGAGTTGACCAATCCAACTCCCAACCCTGCGAGTCGATGGACCTCCTTCACCAACTCCTTCTTTCCCTCATCCATGTGGGACACACTCTCCATAGAGAGTCTACTAAGTGCATTCGCAACCACATTAGCCTTGCCCGGGTGGTAAAGAACACTCATGTCATAGTCCTTTAGTAACTCCAACCACCTCCTTTGACGGAGATTGAGATCTTACTACGTGAACATATATTGCAAGATCTTGTGATCCGTGAATACATCCACATGGACCCCATACAAGTAATGCCGCCATATCTTTAATGCAAACACTACCTCAGCCAATTTAAGATCATGGGTCGGGTAATTCTTTTCATGAACTTTCAACTGTCTCGAGGCATATGCTATCACTTTCCCATGCTGCATCAACACACACCTGAGGCCGACTCGTGAAGCATCACAATACACAACAAAGCCATCAGTACCCTCGAGTAGAGTCAACACTGGTGCTAAAGTGAGTTGGGTCTTCAACTCATGAAAGCTTTTCTCATAATACTCCGACCATTGAAACTTCACCTTCTTTTGAGTCAACTTGGTCAATGGTGTGGAAATAGAAGAAAAACCCTCTCCTTAGTAACCCGCTAAGCCCAAAAAGCTCCAGATATCTTATGTGTTCACCGGTCTAGGCCAGTTCTTCACCGCCTTGATCTTCTGAGAATCTACTTTTATGCCCTCACCAGATACCACATGGCCTAGAAATGCCACCGAGTCCAATCAAAACTCACATTTTCTGAACTTTGCATACAACTGGAGATCTTTGAGGGTCTGAAGCACTCTTCTCAAGTAAGCAGCATGCTCCTCCTCGCTCCGAGAGTATATAAGGATGTCATCAATGAACACAATCACGAACATGTCCAAATATGCCTTAAACACCCTGTTCATTAGATCCATAAAAGTTGCAGGGGAATTGGTTAATCCAAAAGACATAAAAACAAATTTGTAGTGACCATACCGAGTCCTGAAAGCGATTTTCGGGATGTCACTCTTCCGAACCCTGAGATGGTGATACCCGGACCTGAGATCAATTTTGGAGAAACATTTGGCACCCTGAAGCTGGTCAAACAAATCATCGATCCTGCGTAAAGGATACCTGTTCTTGACAGTGACCTTGTTCAACTGTCGATAGTCAATGCACATCTGAAGCGAACCATCCTTCTTCCGAACAAACAACACTAGTGCACCCCATGGAGACTTACTCGGCCTAATAAAGCCCTTATCCAACAGATCCTTCAACTGATCCTTCAACTCCTTTATCTCGAATGGAGCCATTCTATAAGGCAGAATAGATATAGGCTGCGTGTCGGGAAGAAGATTTATATCAAAATCAATCTCCCGCTCGGGAGGGACACCTGGCAAATCATCAAGGAAGACCTTTGGATACTTATGTACTACTGGTACGGACTGGATAGTCAAGATTTTGGACTCGATGTCCTTAACCCTAACTAGATGGTACAAACAACCCTTAGAAATCATCTTTCTAGATTTAAAGTAGGAAATAAATCGACCTACAGGCACAGCTGAACTACCCACCCATTCTAAGACAAGCTCACCCGGAAATATGAACTCTACTAACCAGGTCCTACAATTAACTGAAGCATAGCATGCAAATAGCCAGTCCATGCCGAGAATAACATCAAAATTGATCATGGCTAACTCTATCAAGTCTGCTGAGGTGACCTTATGAAGAACTGAGACCGAGAAGTCTCTATACACCCGTCTAGCTATAACTAAGTCACCTACTGGAGTAGAAACTGAGAAGGGCTCTGATAAAACATCAGGACTGACTCCGAAGCTACTGGTTACATATGGTGTCACAAAAGATAGGGTAGCCCCCGGATCTAGAAATGCATATACATCAACATGAAAGACTCTCAACATACCCGTGACTACATCTGGTGAGGCCTCCTTCTCCTGACGAGTGGCTAAGGCATAAAATCTATTCTAGCGCTGCCCGCCAGTTGTGCTAGTAGATGCCCCCTGATGTGTTGTGCATGGGCGAGGGGCTGCTGAACTAGAAGTTGGGCCTTGGCCCCCAACCTGATCCTGTCTCATAGCGCGACAATCTCTGAGCATATGTCCAGGCTGCACACATCCAAAACAAGCTCCTGACCCTGCCAAGCACTGGCCTGTGTGTCCTCGGCCACACCTGCGACAAGCTGGAGTGCTAGAGTCTCCAGGCCTACTGCTACGACCCCTCGAGCCTGACGCTCGCCCTCTCTGATCATGTCTGGGCCTAGCTGGCACACTCAGCACTGAAGATGCTGGGGCTGATGATCTCTGGTGGTTTTGTTGTTGGTGCCCACCACTGGACCTCTGCTTAGAGAACCTGTGGTCCTTGGTCCTAGCCCTTTTAGCCTCCCTCTCCCTCGAATTTGTAGTATCCATCTACTAAGTGTACAAAAAAAATGCGAGGGAAGTCCATGTCTTGATGCAGCATAGTTTTCCCACAGTTCTTGTCCAAATAACCTGCTATACCATGCACAAATCTGCTCACTTGCGCCCGCAGGTCAGCCACTAACTCTGGGGCATACTTAGACAGGCGGGTGAACTCAAGGGCGTACTCTTGAACAGTCATCCTTCCTTGCTTCAAATTCACAAATTCAGCTGCTTTCAACTCCCTCATCTCTCAAGGGAAGAACTGATTGAGGAATGCAACCTATAACTCCTTCCATGTTACCGAACCAGCTCCAGTGACCCTGTTGTCCTTCCACAGACGAAACCAAATATGCACAACCCCCTTCAACTGGTAGGAGGCTAACTCTGTGCACTCAACACTACTCACCCCCATAACCTGGGTGATCTTGACAATCTCATCAGTGAAATTCGGTTGGTCTTCATCTACCTTGACCCCAAAAACTCCTGTGGGTTCATCCTCAAGAAGTCTCAGACTCTGGTCGTCACTACATTACCGTTTTGAGGAACATCGCAACGGCTTGCTGATTGACCTGAGCGGTCAAGGCCTGCGCAAGCATATGAATGGCAGCTCAGAACTCAGCATGAGCGGCTAGCTCTGGTGCCTGAGGCTCCTGAACTGGTTGGGTTGGCTAATGC
Organism: Datura wrightii; assembly: GCA_035772735.1. Lineage (NCBI taxonomy): Eukaryota > Viridiplantae > Streptophyta > Magnoliopsida > Solanales > Solanaceae > Datura > Datura wrightii. The sequence continues at coordinate 7,366,191 of JASDFA010000007.1, read as the reverse complement.
TCATGACCGTTTCCATCCTCGTGGCCCTCACCACCTCCATTCATCCTTCGAGGAGCCATGATTCTACAATTATGGATAGCATGAATTAGAAGAATAGAAAGGATTTTCATCGCATGACCTAGATCAAGAAAGAAGGGAACATTTCCTAAAACGTCTAGTAGCCTCTTCGTCATAAGTGTGGCGCGCTTCTCACCGATGAAAAAGACTCTACCTAACGTGGCTTTCAGACTCCCTAGGACACATCAAACCTATTGCACTGATACCAAGTTTGTCACCACCTGAGCATAGACCCAAATCGTAGACACGGGACAAGGGACCCCGAGAGACCCCCAAGCCAACCCATGGCATAAGCATTCACTAACTCATTCAATAAAATGAAGAAACATAATTATAAACTCAGCAGAATTCACACTTAATATAACAAAAGAATGAACATCTGAAGCTAAATACATGTCTAAGTCTGATAAGCCTCTAATCTGGACGAGCTGATGGGACAATACCCCCAACTAGCTCAATAATACTAAAACTGAAAATACAACCAAGATAACTGAAAGTCTAGTCCCCGATTGATGAGGACTCACCAATCAAGCAGGTACTGACTCTGATAAGCGACTATGAATGGGGCTGAACCTGAGAATCTGATCCTGCATCATGAAACGATGCAACATAGAACATATGCGGTCAGTACGTGGAATGTACCGAGTATGCAAGGTAAGTGAAATCTCTCAAGAAAAGTAAATCATTTAAGACATCTCATAATATATCATAAGCTTTCAACATGAGAGAAAAGGCATACATGCATTCTGTTGAGACTGCGCAGCAGCACACACGCAAGTGTACGTGGTCTTACAAGTAATATAGTGGCCCTTTTTAAGAGCCGCATGTCGAACCCACAGGGACTGGACCAATTCAGCTAATTATCAAGTTCAAGTGTGATATTAACTTTCACAAGCGTTGATTTAGACTTTTTCGATAAAGTTTAAGTAAGTCTAGGGGTGGTCATCGAGATACTTTGAAATCATTCAAGAAGTAACTAGAGCTAAAGCCGGATAATCATGTGATACTATGCTTTGTAATGGTTTAAGTATGGAATTATCAATTGTCGTCTCACATAATTACAATTGCATGTTCATGGTCTTATGAACCTCTAAACACGACAAACTAGCCTCACAACTACATCGTTGAGCGGGGATGTGACATTCTAGTTCGTGGGCAATTCAATTACGTGGATGTGGTTTGCGAGGTTTATGCTCTTGATTAGGGACTTTCTTACCTCTAATCATTTAACTCAACTTAGCTTCACAACTACTTCTACGAGTGGTGATGTGATAATACTAAGTTGGTGTCTAGCTCATCCCGTTTTAGTAACCATTCAAGGCAAATTAGGTATAATTTCTTATCCTAACCGCGAATTATATCGTAAGATACAAACTTATACCAATGGGGGGTTTTGGGAGAGAATTGAGAGAATTGAGGAATGCGGATGCCTTTGGCTTCCGTCTGATGTTCTATTTATAACAAAATTTACAAACTATTACATTTGGCCTTTACTGTTCATGAACGACCTTTACTGTTCATGAATAGCGATTGGTGGCCGACAACTTTTACTATTTACTTTGCGACTTTCTTGCTAAAGTAGCCGCCCTCTACTGTATACTTTATGACTTTTACAAAAACAAACAAAAATTTTACTTTACAGCTGTCCTTTACTTTCGGACTTTTTTTTTTTTTTTTTTTACATAATAAAATAAAAAACTTTTTTAAAAGAAAAAATCATATCTGACTCCTTCTTATCTGCTTCTTTTGATCTGGTCATTCGTCGTTTTCTTCTTTTTGGCCGACACCTTTATCTGTTGGCCGACATCTTCATTTTCTTCTATCTTCTTTCTTTTCAGCTTTTGCTTTTCCTCTTTTGTCCTTATCTTATTCCAGCTGTACATCCGGTATCTGATCGTTATCTTCACCATGGCACTTGGAGCAATGGTGGTCCGGATATTTTTGTCCGACTATCTTGCAGTATCTTGTTAGTAGAGCTGGAGAGATGTAATTTTTCCGTATGGCTCTAGTTGTAGGTATCTCTTCTGGTTTTAGGAGGCTGATTATCCATTGTCTTAGTTCTTCCATATCAGCTTCCTTATATTCCTTTGAGTTTGCGTAGATAATTGTCTGGTCCCATGAATAATAGTTCCAGACTGCATTCCCATTTAGGTAATTGTTAGCTAATTCGTTTATTATTGTCGCGAGTCCTATTATCCTTTTGTTGGAGTAGAACTCTGCTATCTCTTCATGTGATATCTCATCTTGTGGTTCTATCCTTTCAGGGATTATCATTTCTTTCGTAAGTCCTATCTTTACTACTTGTATGATAGGTTTTATCTCTGTAAGTAGTATCTCTGCTGGGACTGAGTATACTTTTATATAAAAGAAAGTTCCCTTGGTAATTCTTTTGTAGGTAGTGAAGGCCTTATGTATTTCAGGTATCATAGCTACTTCTTCTCCAGTTGTCGTATATACGGTATTAAGTAATCCATAATCGTAGCAAGTTCTTACTAGATTCGCATTAGTTTTTGGTTGTGCAATTAATTTATTATACCCTTGTAGATGCTGTGTCACATAATCTTCTGCGGGGTTATTTGTGGTGATAGATCTTGGATTTTTGTTTAGGAAAGTTTGGATTCTGTGTATATTTTGTATGTATTTGGTAGTAATATGGTTGTAGGTTTGTTTATCTTGGTTCAAACTTTCTTTATAGGTGGTAGTTTGTGGTGGTGGAGTAGGTGGTATATTCTTTTTGGGTGTAAATGGTTTGTCAAATAATTGTTTTTTGATAGCTTCTCTTCTTTCTGTAGGTCTTGAGGTACCTGCAACTGCACTAGGTGAAATGTTAGCTTGGGTTTTAGGGAGTTTCCCAACGTCTCCTTTTAGCTCTGGATTTTTTACGTCTTCCGATCGACGTATCTCCGCATGTTTTAAGTCATGTTGCTGACTAATAGCTTTGCCTTTTAGCTTTTGTATTTCTTCCTCCATATTTTCCACTTTTTTACAAAGTGTGCTCAGGAGTCCGAGTATCTGATCCATCTTACCTTCTTCAGTTTTTGAGTCTTGAGATGTAATCTGCAATTGTATTCTTTTTAGTCTTGATAACTTCAATTGTAAATGAAAAATTCAATATATTTAATACCAGTCTTCTTATTTCCTTTGTTGTTACAGAATCTTGTACTTTTCTAGTTATCCACCATTTTACTTGTGTATTATCTGTTCTAATAATAAATTTATTATAGACAATATATGGTTCGAATGCAAGTAAACATTTATATAATGCAAATAATTCTTTTCTGTTTATCTCCCATTTAATCTGTGGTTCTGTATATGATCCTGAATGATATCTACAGTGGTGTTCTATCTTTTCATTTTCATATTTATATTTTAGTACTCCTCCATAGCTGTGGTTACTAGAATCTGATTCCACTATATAAGTAAATTGTCTATTTTCATCCGGGAAATATAATTTTGGTAATTTTTTACACATTTCTTTTATCTTTTTTATGTAATTTCTGTCTTTTTCACCGAAATTATATTCTATATCCTTTTTTAATTTTCTTTGTAATGGCTTTAGATTTTCTGCTAACTTTGGTATATATTCTCGTACTTGGTTAACTAATCCTAAAAAGAATTGTAATTTTTTCTTAGTATCTAATAATTCTTCAGAATTGATTATCTTTTGTACTATATGTGTTTGCATTTTTACTCCATTCTTGTCTATCTGTATACCTAGAAATTCTATTTGGTTTTTCAGTATTTCAGCTTTCTTTTTACTCAAACTTATTCCTGATATTTCTATAATGTGTATGAATTTTTCTAATAGTCTTATATGTTCTTCTTTTGTCCTTGAATAAAGTAATATGTCATCTATGTATACTATACAGTTTTCTAGTTGGTTGAAATAATTATCCATAAAGTGTTGGTATCTTCCTGGTGCATTTTTGTATCCAAAAGGTAATACGTTCCATTCGTAGAACCCTTGTGGTACAGTAAATGCTGTTAATTATTTTGATTCTTCTTCTAGCTTTAGGTGATAAAATCCTGACTTACAGTCAAATTTACTGAAGTAATTATATCCTTGTATTTGTCTTATTTTTAGTATCTTATTTGGAATTGGGTAATTATATGTTTTAGTTTTTGCATTTAGATTTCTGTAGTCTATTACCATTCTACTTTTTCCTCTTTTTTGTTCACTATGTTTATTTACTATAAATGCCGGACTGTTATGTTTACTATTACTTTCTTGTATGTAATTGTTTTCTAGTAGTTCTTTTATATGCATCTGGAATTCTTTTTGATCTTCAAAATTATATCTTAGTGGTTTTTGTGTTATTATACTATTTTCATCTATTAGTTCAATTTTTACTTTCGTTTTATGTTTTTCCTATCCTTGTAGTGGGTTTTCATTATACAATGATTCTAACTTATCTTGTAATATTTGTACCTTATCTATTGTGAATATTATCATTTCAATTTTTTGGTCGTTAGTTGTTATATTTTCTAATTTCTGAGTAATTTTTTCGCTTCCTTTAATCCATGGCGTATTTTTTCTTATTTTGTTATTTACTCTTTTTGCTCCTATTTTCTTATTACATGGGGTAGTAAACCACCAATGTGTTTTTGTTATAGTATGTGGGTATAACTTTTCTAAAAATGGCATTCCTAATAGTATATCTCTATTAGTGAATTCATAACTATACATTTCTTCTATTATTAATATTTTATCCCATATTTGTACTTTTATATTTTTAGTTTTGTGTGTTATCATGCTTCCTTCATTGTTAAAGCCAGTGACTATAAGTGGTGTTTTTAGTTTTTCCCATTTTTCTTCTGGTAAGCAATTATGTTTACACATATTTGCTCCTGCTCCCGTATCTACCATAGGTGTGTAATATCTGTTGTAATAGCCTTCTACTATTATTTTCATTAGTATATATATTTTTGTCATTCTTTCATATTAAAGTTCTTTTAATGATTATCTTTTTATTCTCGTAATGTATTGTTAGTTGCTTTTCATCTATATTGTATGGTTTTACTGTTTCTAGCCATTTTATTCCTAGAGTAATATTATCTTTTCCTTGGTATATTTTGAATTTTATTTTTATTGGTATTCCTCCAATAATTAATTCTTGTTCTGTACTTTGTTCCATATTTGTTAATATTCCTGGTAGTTCTGTGTTCATATTTTCGTTTTTACTAATTTCCTCTTCTCTTATTAGTTCTCTTGTAACATAGCTTTCATTTTGTCCTGTATCTATTTTTATTAAGTATTTTCGTTGGTTTAATATTCCTGTTATATAATATTGGTAGGGTTGTATTTCATCCATTCTTTGTTCTAGTAATCTTGGTTGTATTTCATAATCTATCCTTTTTGAGGTACTATTTCTAGATGATGATGGTGTATCATAATTTATTCTTTTTGTTGTACTTAATCTTTCTCTTACTATTTCTAAATCTTCTTCAATATCCATTTCTTTGTAACTGTAGTCATTATTATCAATGACGGTAACTATTTTATCAAAAGGGTTTTCTATTTTAATTCTTTGAATTTTATTTTTGGCTACTATTTTGTGTTTTGTTGTTAATACATATAAGTTTTTACATCTAGCTGTAAATATTTTACTACCTGGTGCCAGCTCTATTCCTGACATTTTCCAGTATAATACTAATGATTTATCTATATTTCTATCATCTATTGCTACTGAGTAGTTTGCACTTATTATAAACTTAAATTTTTGATATATTAAGTTTCCCTTAACTGCACTTATTACGCTTTTTTCTATTTGGTGAACTATTCTGTCATCTGCTAAATATAGTTCAATTGGTGTATCTATTCCTTCCCTAAAACATGCTTTTATAAGTATCTCTGTTGCTCCTAGGTGTACGTATTTTATTGGATTTTTCGCTTTTATTTCTTGGATTTCTTTATTTATTATCTTTTTATTTATTATAGGTATCTTAGCTTTACCTTGGGCATATTTGCAATCTATTATATGTTCTTTTTGGCTTACTACATAATACTCTTCTTGTCTTAATTTAAAGAAATTTCTTAATTTAGGTACTTCTAATATTTTATCTATGCTTAAATCTAATTCTTTTCCTTTTATTTGTTCAAACATATTATTATCAAATATTATTTTTTGTTCTGAACTTTCGCTATCTTAATATTCTTCTTTACTTATAATTTTTATATCTGTTTCAGTCATTATCTGTTTCATATTCTTTTATCTCGTTTTCATTATCTGTTTTTTCATATTCTGTTAATTCGTATATGCTATCTTCATCATTTAAGTCATAGTCTATATAATCTATTTGTTTGTATTTTTCATCTTTGATTATTATTTCTACTTCTGATATCTGTTTTTTATTTATGTTTTTAGGTACTCGACAGTCTCTAGCTAAATGTCCTAATTTACCACAATTGTAGCATTTGCATTCTGATATACTTTTCTTAGCTCTATGGGGTCTCTTCTGTTTATAATTTTTTATATAATATCTTCTTCTTGGTTTCTTATACTTGTATTTAGTTCTAAATGGTCTGTATTTTTCAATTCTCTTCTTATATTTATATTTATTTGTGCATCCAAACTGCGGTGCTGTTCTAGTTGTGCAACATGCTAGATTTTTTACTAATATTTTTTCCATTTTTATATCTTCTTTATGTTTTTCACATAGTTCTGTAAACCATTTTTGTAGAAATTTTATTCTAGATCCTAGTGTATCTACTAATCCTGATTCTTGCCAGTCTTTAGTTATTTTTGAACTAAATGGTTCTGGTAATTTTGTATAGTATAATTTTCTTATTTCTCTACTTTCTTCATTTGTGTATAGTCCTTTATAGTAGTATTCTTTAAATGCACATGTGTATTCATCCATATAGCTCATTTTACATATACTTAATTTATTCATTAGATTTCTGTTTAGTTCTTTATCTTTTTATCGTTCATCTATTTCTGTAGTCATACTACTGAATTCATTTCTAATTGCCATTTCGTATTTGTTTAGTATATCTATAGATGTTGTTGCTGGTTCATTATTAATTTTCTTATTATTTCTTAATGTTTCTAAACTTTCTGGTGATAAATTTTGTAACCATATTTTAGCTGTTCCTATTAGTGTTCTTTCTATATATCCAGGGGCGTCTGTTATTAATATTTTATTATCTATTAATTGTTTTGAAATATATCCTATCCATAATTGGATTGTTTTATTTGTGTCTGCTACACAATCTAAGTCCAAGAAATTATATTGTTCTATATTTTGTTTAGGTGTCCATTTTTTATTTAATCTTTTATCCCATAGTGTTTTACTTCTGTTTTTTCTTTCGTAGGTATAATAAGTTGGTGTAGTATTTAATCTTCTTGGGCTTCTAGTTCCTGATGTACTAGGTTTTTCATCTATATCTTCTACATTAATTTCTATGTTGTTTTCTTTTTCTATTAGGTTAGTATAGGTTTCCGAGGTTTCTGAATATTGATCTAAGTTTTCTTCATCATCTTGTTCACTTATGTCGTCTATTCCTATTTTAGGTTGATTTTCTATTGTTCCTGATTCTTCTAATAATATTTTGAATTTTTCTATTTCTTCTGTGAGTTTTAACTCTTCTCGTTGTTTTTCTTTAGCTTTTAATTTTTCTTCATATAATCGTTTAAGTTTTTCTAATTCTTTTTCTAGTTCTTGGATTCTCGTGTCTTTTTCTTCTTTAATTTGCTGAACTTCTGTTTGTGCTTGTTTTTTAATTTTTTCTATTTCCTTTTTTCTGTCTATTTCTTCATTTTCTCTGTTTATTCTTACCATTGTTGTTAGACTATCTTCTAGTTTTGCTGATTCTTTTTCTAACATTAAATATAATTGATCTCCTATCTTTTTAAATCTTCGTCCTAAATTTGAGTGTACAATTTTTATTTCTAGTCCTTTTTGACTTGTATATTTTTCTTCTTCTACAGCATATTCTTCTTTATTCATGGAAGTCCGTGTTGTAATTTATATTCTAGGTGTTGTAGTTTGATTTCCAAATAGAATATTTCTTTTCTTTGTGTTTTTATTGATGTTTGACATACTCCTGCAAATATATTGTATCTTAATCTTTCTTTTCTAAATTCAATTTCATCGGATATTTCGTTTATTTTATTAATTAATCGGTTTCTGTATCTTTCGTCGTTATCTATATTGTTTCTCATTTTTTCTTTTTTAGATATTTTATATATTTATATTCTGTTGCTGAAATTAGATTTATCAGGTATTCAAGTCTATCATTATTTGTTCTGTTTAGACTTAGCTGTTTATATTCTGGGTATAATATTTTTATTTGGTTTTTCAATTTTTTAACCTTTTTCTGAATATGTCCTTTTCTTGGTTTTTGTAGTCCTTTATTCATTAATCCTGTGTAAACATTTTATTATAATATTCAATTTTTAATGGTTCTAGTCTCTGTAGCTCTTTTATATTTTCGAATGCATATTCTAAATATTCTAGATTATTATTTCTCATATATTCCCTTATATTTTCTTCTAACAGAAGCTTTATTAACCTTATACTTTCCATAGTAGATAGCCAATATTCCATATATTCATAGTTTATCATTTTTAATCTGAATTTTCGTCTAATTTTCTAATCTCTTCTATAGTTAATTCTGTCCATCCTTGGTTCATTAATTCTAAAGTTTCTCTAAGTTCTGTTATTTCTTTTGTTATCTGAACTAGGATTTTTATCATACATAAGATAAGTAGCTTATATCTAAGATCTCTATTTGGTAGGTCTGAATTCATTTCATGAATTTTTTCTAAACATAATATTCCTTTTAATCTTCTTAGGTATTATTTGAAATTATCTAATTCTTATATCGTTATTCTGAATTGTCCTTTTGGGTCATTACTATGCGTTTTCAGCTATGATTAGTTACCCTAACAATGACTTCAACTTTGTGTACTTCCCTAAAACGGCTCTCCTGGCCTAACCGGTTTCCACATTAGGATGTCTTAGTCTGGGCATACTTATTCATAACCTACTAAACACGTACATAGCAAACTTAATCAGGCATTCATAAAAACGATATAACAAGATATTAACAAATAATACTTAGCAGATTATCAGGAATATAGCAGTTTAGTTATTCATAATTATGAATTTCCATACCTCAGTTTGTAGTTTTGCATCACTGCTAGATTTTTCCATTGATGGATATTTTAAGATAGATTGTTTTTATTTTTTGATTATATGCTCTCAAGCTTTAATCTAGGTGTAACGTTTGTGTTTTCATGGTGATCAATCATAAAAACAACCATAACTAAGAACGTAAGACTAAACAATAATTAATAACTTAAAACCAAAACAAATTCACATAGTCACAATCATACCTTATGGCTTCAACCCTAGAGGAAGGGTTCTAGCCACTCAAGTTCGTATAATTACAAGAAAACATAATTAAAGTAACATACTTACAAGAATTGGTAGAAGAGAAGATGAAATTTAAGAACCCTAGGTGAGTTCTCCCACTTCTCCCTTCACTCCTTGGCAGTTTTTCAGAAATAAATCGTGACAAAATATTTTTAGGAGCTAAGGGACCTATTTATAGTAAATGAGAGGTGTATAAAATTATGCCCGGCATGAAATAGCTCCGTGTCACGGAGGTTATCGCACCAATTTACCTCCAGTGACACAGAGGAATCGCGGATGTACACTGGAAAACACATAAAACCGTCGCCAGGCAGAAGCTGACCGTGTTGGAGCCGTGTCACGCTTCTTGTGAAGCACGTTTGAGGGTGTGTCACGGCCCTTGTCGTGCATCCTGCCTTCCGTGGCACGTTGCCAATGCGCAGGTGGGTTGTTTCGCGCATCCTCCTTGCCGACGTTCGCGTTTTACTTCCGATTCCATGCCTCCACTTCACCAACTCATGGATTAGTTCCTCAAATTCACTTTAACCCTACAAAAACAAGAACTAATCATGTTGGTTAGTACATATCTTCACATTTACATAAAATTACATGAGAATGCATATAATTAAGTCGATAAACAAGACAAAACTAAGTTATAAAGAATCACTTGGGCATGCCATTTTGCCCAAGATCACCTACCCCACACTTAAAGCCTTGTTCGTCCTCGAACAACCCTTTTACATCTCATGTAAATGAAGACTCACACATAACTAATTTAGCAAGACAATTCAAGCTACGGCTACAATGATTGTTTGAGATAGCATGTTAAAAATAGAGCATGCATGATTTAATCATTGAAATGATATACAACTACGTTAAGACTTCCTAACCTCAAGAATCAACTCTCAATCTTAGCAAACTCATGCAAATCAACCGATCAAGAAATCCGACATGAATGTTATCTCTCATTAAACATGTTCCCTCACAACAAGAGAGTTGCCCATTTTTACTCACAAATTTTCAAATCACAACAAGTATAGGTATATGAATAAAATTACACTCGCTCTTGATCTTGGGCAAATTTATATGCCCAAGTGATACTCAAATACCATTTTAGCCTTGTTTATCTATCAATGTGTATACATTCTCATGTAATTGGTAATAAAATGTGAATTTATACTAACCAACATGATTAACATTGTTTTGCAGGTAAAATGTAATTTCGGGAAGCTAAAATGCATGTTGGAGGATATCGGGGTTGAACTTGGATGCGAGCAAGGGACAAGACATTGGACAGCATAAAATAAAGGGGCTCCGCGATGGAGCCGTGTCACATTGCCATCGCGGAGGCCTTCTGCCTGGATGGGAATTTTCAGCCAAATTCCAGTGTGGGTTCGCGATGGGTCCGTGGCACGGTGGCTTGGCTCCGCGTTGCACGTCATGCCATGTTGGGCTTTATTTCCTGGACCCCCAGTTCCAGTGAAGGTCCGCGTCTGTAGCGTGTCACGGAGGCAGTGCTTCGCGATGCACTCCGTGACACGTTGCTCATTATTCCGGGAAAAATTCCCACCAGTATAAATAGAACACTTAGGTTCATTTTTCAATATTCTGACTTGGTGGAGCAAGAACGTGGGTTACAGGCAGTTGAGGGGACGAAATTATCAGGGTTTTTCTCTCTTTCCTTCTCCTTGTATTCAGTGGCTTGTATGTTTAACACTCATTTAATGATGTTTAATCCACAAATGAGTGGCTAATTCATCTTCTTGCTGAGGTTATGAACACTTGTAATGAAATGTGATCATTGATTCTTTGGTTTTTCATCTTTTCTTCCATGGTTGTTCTATTAATTCTTGTTCTTACTGCATTAATGTGTGGCCTACGTTAATGTACATCTAAAAAGTCTGGTTTCACTCGAGAGAGCAAGAAATTGGAAAGTTGTGAATTAATAGGATATGATCTTTACTTGGTTTGGGAAAATTGGGAATTGATTTACTTTCAGGATAGAAATATACCTGAAAGTCGTATTAGTCAATTTAGGCTTCGGGTTTGTATGGCTAGAACATGAATTGCATTTAATCACAGAAATGTAGGTGGATGGTTCATGATTCTTAAGTGAGGTTAAATATGAGAGTTTTAATCTCTTGGCAAATGTTCTTGGCTAGCAACCGGAGGAAAAGACTAACCAAATTACATCGATAATTAATTTCATTACATGTTCGTTTAACCTCAGCATGCTTTCATTCATAGTTCAGACTCAAATTAGATAGTTGTTTTAGCTTTAGCATAAAAATTATAAAACAAAATAGCAAACTCTTGGTTACACTGTTGTCTGCATTTTTAGAATCGAAATATAGTACACTTGAGCAGATTGCACTTCATCCCAGTCCCTGTGGGATCGATACTTGGCTTACTTAAGCCACTTTACTACTTGTTCGACCACATGCACTTGCGTGTAGTTATATACCCATATAACACCCTGAACAAGTTTTTGGCGTCGTTGCCGGGGAATTGGCAATTGGTGAATTTTTCTTAAGTGTTAATTTACTATATTTTTATTTTCTTAGTGTTGACAACTTGGTCTTAGCCTGTATTTTGCAGATTTAATCTCTGTTGAACGCTGGCAAGAGACAAGGAGCTGGTGGACTCGTATATAGAGCCAGAAAGAATATTTCATAGTAAGCGGAGAGAAGCTCTAGAAAGAAAGTTGCAGTTGCTCAGACAGATGATCATGGAGCAACAACAGAATCCACCGGTAGTACGGGCAGTGTTAGTGCCCGAAGAAGTAGCAGCTCGGCCGGTTCGCGAGGTGGCAATCCCACATGCTAATAATGTCACATCTAGCATCCGCAAACCTGAGCCAGGAGGGAGGTTCGAACTTAAGCAGAATATGGTGCAATTGCTGCACACTAGCGGGCAGTTTACCGGTCTCCCTTATGAAGATCCACAGCAGCATCTCCAAAATTTTTTGGAGATAAGTGACACTTACATCCCCGCTGGAGTGTCATCAGATTATGTCCGGCTTACATTGTTCCCATTTTCTCTATTGGGAGAAGCCAAGATGTAGTTGAAAGCTGAGCCACCGAATTTTATTTCTACGTGGGATGATTTTGCAAGGAAATTCTTGATACGATTTTTTCCCTCCGGTAAAACAGCAAGACTTAGAAGTCAAATTCTAAGTTTCAAACAGAGAGAGGGAGAGAATTTATATCAGGCCTGGGAGAGATTCAAGTCCATGTTGCGGGATTGTCCTCATCATCATCAGTCCAATGATATGCTGGTGCACACTTTTATAGAGGGTTTGGAACCACACACAAAAATATTGCTAGACTCAGCAGCTGGAGGACAAGCGCTGGAGAAAACTTATGAGGAGTTGTATACCTTGTTGAACCATATTTCGCAGGGCAATCCGGAATGGAATGCTGAGTCATCAAGAGGCGGGACAAGGAAAGCAGCAGGAGTGCTAGAAGTGGATGGGTTTACAGCTATTGCTGCACAGATAGCTGCATTACAAAATCAACTTAACACCCACTCCAGCAACATGACAATGAACCAGCCTCAAGCCCAAGTGAATGCAGTGCAGCAGATGTGGTGTGAAGTGTGTGGAAGCAGTGAGCACTCAGCTGAGTGTTGTGGAGCCAATCCTGACTCGGTAAACTTTGTGGGAAATGAACAAAGGAACAATCACCAACAGTATGGTAATAGCTACAATTCCAATTGGAGGAATCACCCAAATTTCTCCTGGGGTAGCAACAACCATCAGGGGCAAAGTTCGGGTCAGGGTGTGCAAAGGAACCAAGGAGGGCAGCAGAATTATCAAGCACAATTCAGAAACAACAATGCACCTCCTCCACCACCATCACCCAACATTGAGGAGATGTTCAAGACCATGATAGCTAACCAAGCTCAATTGCAGGCTGACTATGTGAAATTAGTAGCCGAAGTGAAAAACAACCAGTTAGCTACCAAGGCACTTGAATATCAATTTGGGCAATTTGCTGGAGCCCAAAACACAAGGCCTAGAGGAGGACTTCCGAGCGACACAGATCCCAATCCCAAGCAGGTGAATGCAATGACCACAAGCAGTGGTTTGCAGCTGAAAGAGGTGGAACCAGAAAGACCACCTCAACAATCGGGAGCAGCAGAAGTTGAGAGGGAGCAAAGTGATGAGAGGGGGAAGACTAAGGAAGCTGAAGCAGAAAGACCACCACCCCCATTCCCTCAACGATTAAAGAAACACAAGGAGGAGGCGTGTTTCAAGAAATTCATGGAGGTGCTGAAACAGGTACATATTAACTTGCCTCTTGTTGATGTTTTGCAGGGAGTGCCGAAATATGCTAAGTACATAAAGGACATTGTGGCAAACAAAAGTCGGTTGACTGAGTATGCTACAGTGGCTCTAACGGAGGAGTGCACTTCTCGGATTCAAAACAGACTGCCCACAAAGCTCAAAGACCTTGGGAGCTTTACTATACAGATTACTATTGGGCAGAGCATTCGAGCTCGTGGATTGTGTGATTTGGGAGCGAGCATAAATTTGATGCCGTCATCGGTATTCAGAAAGTTGGGTCTAGGGAGTCCTAGACCCACAACAGTAATCTTGCAGTTGGTGGATCGGTCCTTAGCCAGACCTGATGGCATCGTGGAGGACGTTCTGGTGCAAGTTGGCTCCCTGATTTTCCCGGTAGATTTTGTCGTGATGGATTTTGAACCAGACGCGGAAGTCCCATTTATTTTGGGACGTCCTTTCTTGGCGACAGGGAAAGCACTAATTAACGTAGCTGCGGGGCAGCTAACAATGCGAGCACACGACAAGGTAGAGGTGTTCGATGTGTACAAGGCACCCAAGCTCCCAATGGTGCACAAAGAACTCTCGGTGATCAATGTGATTGATCAAGGCGATAATGAGCATATTAAGGATTCACGAGAGTTAATGGGAAAACCACCGGAAAGGTGTAAGCACTACTGGGGGGAGGACGGTGATCGAGAGAAATCGTCCATCACCCTAGAGGAAAACTGAGTTTAATGACGTCGAGCCGCGACGGTAAACCAGGCGCTGCACGGGAGGCAACCCGTGAAATTTTTTTTTTCTCTTTGTAAAGTGTAAATAGATTTTTCTTTTTTTCTTGATTTACTACAAAATTTTAGTTTTTGTTTTTGTTTTTATTTTTATTTAGAGTGAAACCTATAATTCTAACCAATTTTGTATAGTGAGATGAATTTTAGGTCAAATGGAGGAAAATATGCACGGAATCGCAAAGGAAAATTTGAGGTATGAAAATTAACAAAAAGTGGCAAAGCAGTGAGCTAGTGCGATAGCTCCGTGTCACGGAGGTGGACCGCCGCGTTACCCTCCGTGACACGTTGAGGTATAATTCGGATTTTTTAAAAAAATTTCCAGAACAGGCTCGCGACGGCTCCGTGTCACGGAGGCAGTGCACCGCGATGCACTCCGTGACACGTTGCCGTGTATATCGCGACGGGTCACATTGGGTCGCCGGGTGACCCGCGCGATTTTTCTACTTTTTAACCCCGAAAACCCCTTCCTTTTCCTTATTTTTCACTCAATCCGCGACCAAACTCCCCAAAACCCATCCCCCTTCAACGTGACATGGAGTAGGCTAAGAAAATCATCAAGTTTGCTTAAATTCTTCAATTTCAAGGTATGTTCTTCGATTCCATCTCATTTCTTGTCGATTTTCTTCGATATTGAGCATGTGAGGTGAGCTAAGTTTGCCCTAAGTAGAAATTAATCATGAATTCAATTGAATTGTTGTTGATGAATGTTCGGAATGTCATATTGATTGCTTGAACTCGTTAATTACATAACTCAATTGAATTTTCTTGATACTATCATTTCTAGGGCTTGTTTTTGAATTTGAAGTGGAAAATGTAGTGAACTTGTGAAATTCATGCCGGGATGTATATGTTGAGTGAGATGAGTCGGTGTGCTAGTTGTTATCATGTTAAAAGACCGACGGATTCTCGGGTTAGAGGAATATTGAAATTTGCAAGAATTGGTTTGGTTGTATAGGTTCGTGTAGATAAATTTTTGTTGTTGTTTTCATTTCTTTGTTTCTCCTTGCTAAGTGCGATGGGTTAAAAGGTTATCGATGGTAATGATTGTTGTTAGCTGTACGAAGTCTAAGTAGTACATAGAATATATACCGTCGAATTCTTCGTATGCACTAAGCATGTCTGTATAGTTGGTTGTTTAGTTATGCAAATAAGAATGATCTTGCCGGTATGTTGTAACTGTAGCTAAGGACTAAGTGTGGGGTAGCCTAGCTTAACCCGACTTTAGCCAAAGTTAATATTCAGTGGCTTAACATTGATCTTGTCTACTTGGTTGACAGGTAAAATGGCGAGCAGGCAAGAAAAAGGGAAAGGCGCATCAACTTCTGGCGCTAGAAGGAAGCGAATCAGACTGGGCACAGCAGTCCCAGCAGCACCAGCAGTTCCACGCGGCCAACGCTGCCAATACGGAACAAGATGGGTGATGGATGAGGGGAAGAAGTGGTACGCTAAGCACAAAGAAAACAAATACTTCCCTGAGGAGCATATAGCACGGGAACCGTTGGCACAGGAGTTCCCTAGGATTGTCCACCGGATCGAGGCAGCCAGGCTCAACTTCATTTTTGAAGAGCCCAAGGAATGCAATCTGCACCTGGTTTGGGAATTCTATGCCAACTGGAACCCGACTATCAGAAGTCACACCATCAAAATCAGAGGGCAAATAGTCACTTTGGAGCCCCACCACCTCAATGCTATCATAGGGGCGCGGGACACAGACGCCCATGTGCTTCGACAGCTGAACATTACCCCACCGTATGCGTACATCAGACGCACCTTGTGTGGGACCCGATCGACAGCTAGATAGAGCAGACACAAGGAGAGGGGCTACCATCAAACTTTGTCGTATTCACAGATGAACAGGGAAGCCAGAATATGGCTGAAGATTGTCTGTTCCTGCCTAATCTCGGGGGTACATATGACAGATGTAACCCGGGATCGTGTATGCCTGGTGTACGCCCTGATGAAAGGGCTGGAGATCAACGTGGGGGCGGTGATTATCTCCGCCATGAAGAGAGCCCGGTTGCATCAGGGGCACAGGTACGGCTTTGGTGGACTACTCACCACCTTCCTCAGGGGCCTAGATGTCGAGGAAGAGGCCCTTGACTATATCCCGCAGATGGAGCGGCGGGCCTTAGATGTTACTAAAACTAAGGCACCCAACACCACCCACGGGCCAGTGCTTACACTTAGCGAGTGACATGCACGTGATGATCAGTATATGGCTCGCATGTATGGGATGCAAATGCTCCAGCTGAGGATAGGCGGGAGGCCGGCGACAGAGGAGGAGCTATGGCAGCTCGAGCTAGACTACCCCTTCGGCGAGAATGCCAGGGCTCTATGCCGAGTGGGGCCAGCATTTGTAGAGCCCACGGATGATGACATCCCCACAGACGAGTAGACACGTCGGGAGGACTCCGATGTGGAGTCCGATGAAGACGACGGGGGCGATTCATACATGGGAGATGAAGCAGCAGCACCCGACGAAGAAGTGGAGCACTTTGATTGATCAGGGAGTTCCACCACCCGATTTTTGTGCTAATTTAATTTTTGTGAACACTGGGGACAGTGTTCGAGCTAAGTGTGGGGTGGGAGTAGTTAGGTGCTGGGCTGTGTTGTTATGTATGTATGCTCTAATCTGTTGTCGTGCCTGTGAAATTTTGTTGTTCCCTGTGATTTATGAATTGTTAAGTTGTTGTTCTGTATTGTAAATTTATGTGAAATTGACGTGTGTTGCTGAATGTTGCTAGCTGATTTTTGTACATATTTTTATCTATCGAAATGATCGATATTTTCAAATTTTTTTTTACTTCTTGGGTTTCTCGGCGTTTGTTTTCGGTTCTTTTACCGAGAATGGTCCCATTGAACCGAAGTCATAGTAGTGACCGTTCCCTATGATGGATGGATGACGATCGTCTTAAGGGAAATGTAGTCGTTAGGAGTAGTTTTTTTTTCAAATATTTTTCAGTTTGTTTTTCTTTGGTGGGTTGCATCCCAAAACCGGTAGTTACTGTATGGTTGCGGAATTCTGGTTGCGTGTTGTACATGATATTTAAAATGCAAAGGTGATTCGTATGAAAGCATGCAACTTTGTAAATATGTTGAGATACCTAGGCCATAGAGTTCGATTCAGTGTGATTGAGGCTTAATGCTTGAATTCCTGTAATTAGCTGATTGAAGAGTCTGTGAATACATCTTGAGTTGAGCATGTGCAATAATTGTGAAATGAGGTGTTGTTATTCCATGATGTTGTGAAATGTCTAGAACTTGCCTGGTGTGTGTACAAAATGAAATGAAGGAGGTGTATTGTAGGAAAGGATGTAGGCATTTCTTTGTTTTAACCGAAAGTTTCTATTTTTCATTGTCGTACCCACCTTGATTGTATACCCTAGTCAGCCCGTTGAGCCTTTAGCCTATTATATTTTTCTGTTGTCAAAAAGTGTAAACCGAGCTTAATCCCTTCTTTTCATTAGCCGTAAAGTCGATACAAAACTCTTAAGCGCTTAAGAAGAGAAAATCATTTTCCCAAAGTGTCAAAGAGTGAGAATGGTGAAAAGAAAAAGAAAAGCAGAGTGATAGAAGAAAAGAAAAGGTTGAAGGTGCACTTGTTATAAATAAACTATAATGAAGGTGCATGAATAATCTTTGTTGTTGTGTCAAGTGTGCTTAATACGATGGGCCAAACTAAAGAAAAACATCAAGAATGGGAGGATGGAAAGAAGAAACAATGTCCATGAGTTGATGGGATGTGTTGAAAAGGCGCTTAAGGATGCTAGTGGCTATTATTGGCTAACCCAATATTTACTAATTCCGTAGCTTCCATTACAACCAGTTAAAGTCCTACGTGATCTTACATCGCACTTCTTTATATTAGTGGAGTAATACACTAAGGGCAAGCCTATGGGTCATGACATGATGCATGTGAATACTTTTGGGAGAGAGAGCGAAATTGTGTTTACATGCCCCTGCTTAAAATTTTGTGAGTCATATGAGCAAAAAGGGGAAGATTCTCTTGTGTTGTGAGGGCACATGCTTGATGAGAGATTAATTTTCGTGTCGGATATCTTGATCAGCTGATTTGCATAAGTTTGCCAATATCGAGAGTCGATTCTTAAGTCTAGGAGGTCTTGATGTATTGAAGGTCATTGCATTGATAGGACCATGCATGTTTTCTTGATGATTTGTTGTATTGAATAATCGGTATGACCGTAGCCTAAATTGTCGAACCAAAGTAGCGAGGTTGGGATGTAAATTGCATGAAGTGTAGGATTGTTGTTCGAGGACGAACAAGGATTTAAGTGTGGGGTAAGTGATCTTGGGCAAATTTATATGCCCAAGTGATACTCAAAAGTACCATTTTAGCCTTGTTTATCTATCAATGTGTATACATTCTCATGTAATTGGTAATAAAATGTGAATTTATACTAACCAACATGATTAGCATTGTTTTGCAGGTAAAATGTAATTTCGGGAAGCTAAAATGCATGTTGGAGGATATCGGGGTTGGACTTGGATGCGAGCAAGGGACAAGACATTGGACAACATAAAATAAAGGGGCTCCGCGATGGAGCCATGTCACGTTGCCATCGCGGAGGCCTTCAGCCTGGATGGGAATTTTCAGCCAAATTCCAGTGTGGGTTCGCGATGGGTCCGTGGCACGGTGGCTTGGCTCTGCGTTGCACGCCGTGCCACGTTGGGCTTTATTTCCTGGACCCCCAGTTCCAGTGAAGGTCCGTTTCCGTAGCGTGTCACGGAGGCAGTGCTCTGCGATGCACTCCGTGACACGTTGCTCGTTATTCCGGGAAAAATTCCCACCAGTATAAATAGAACACTTAGGTTCATTTTTCAATATTCTGACTTGGTGGAGCAAGAACGTGGGTTACAGGCACTTGAGGGGACGAAATTATCAGGGTTTTTCTCTCTTTCCTTCTCCTTGTATTCAATTGCTTGTATGTTTAACACTCATTTAATGATGTTTAATCCACAACTGAGTGGCTAATTCATCTTCTTACTGAGGTTATGAACACTTGTAATGAAATGTGATCATTGATTCTTTGGTTTTTCATCTTTTCTTCCATGGTTGTTCTATTAATTCTTGTTCTTACTGCATTAATGTGTGGCCTACGTTAATGTACATCTAAAAAGTCCGGTTTCACTGAGAGAGCAAGAAATTGGAAAGTTGTGAATTAATAGGATATGATCTTTACTTGGTTTGGGAAAATTGGGAATTGATTTACTTTCAGGATAGAAATATACCTGAAAGTCGTATTAGTCAATTTAGGCTCCGGGTTTGTATGGCTAGAACATGAATTGCATTTAATCACAGAAATGTAGGTGGATGGTTCATGATTCTTAAGTGAGGTTAAATACGAGAGTTTTAATCTCTTGGCAAATGTTCTTGGCTAGCAACCGGAGAAAAAGACTAACCAAATTACATCGATAACTAATTTCATTACATGTTCGTTTAACCTCAGCATGCTTTCATTCATAGTTCAGACTCAAATTAGATAGTTGTTTTTGCTTTAGCATAAAAATTATAAAACAAAATAGCAAACTCTTGGTTACACTGTTGTCTGCATTTTTAGAATCGAAATATAGTACACTTGAGCAGATTGCACTTCATCCCAGTCCCTATGGGATCGATACTTGGCTTACTTAAGCCACTTTACTACTTGTTCGACCACGTGCACTTGCATGTAGTTATATACCCATATAACACCCTGAACAGCTCTCTCAAAGAATTCACATGCATCATGTAGTGAACCATAAGCTTTCCCTTAGTGTTTTACTCCACGAATTCAAGGATGTATGAACGTAAGATCAAGTAGGACTTAATGGGTTGTAATGTAAACTAAGGGACAGGTAGGTACTATTATGGATAACAATAGTGGCTATCTTCCCCAAGCGCTTTTTATAACTTCAAGCTTCATTAAGGACATATCTTTTCTTACTTCCTCCTCATTCTTTTCACCCTTGAGTTTTCTCTTCTATTTCCCATTTCTTTAAGCACACTCAGCTTATTACTAAGGGGTACTTAAGAAACTTTTTCATTCATTTATTTCTTACTCCCTACCAATACTCAGGCATTTTCAAACAAGTGCACCCTTGACCTTTCTCAACTTTTAAAACTGCTACTTTTCCTTCTTTTTCATGCTTCTCACTCCTTCACTCTTTCGAATTTTTCCCTTAAGCGCTTTGGATTTTGGATCAAATTCAAGGATAATGAAAGAAAAAGTATTAAGATTATGTTGTAGCTATCAAGGAATAGGCTTAAGGATTAATGGGGCTCACTAGGATTCAACATTCAAGGTAGGTAAAATGAGCGATAAAAATTAGGTTCATTCAAATAAATGCCTAAATCATCTCCTACAGTCCACATCCTTCATTTCGTTTTATATACACACCAGGCAAGTTCTAGACATTCCACAATAGCACGGAATATTCGAAAAATTTACACTCACATCACATGCTCAATTTAGGACACATTCAGCAGACTCTTATTCAGCTAATCACAAGAATTCAGAATTAAGCTTCAATCACGTCGATTCAAATTCAAGAGCCTAAGTGTCTCAAACAAAGTTATACACTTCCTAAATGCTTCAACTCTAACCACACTTGTATCTTACAATCATGCATAGCACATAACAAGAACATCAAGCCATCAATTAGCTACGGGTTCAAAAACCAAAACCTATTGACTAATTTTTCCTCAAGACGGTCGTCATCCATCCATCATCGGAAATAGTCTCTAACTATGACTAAAAACATTATATACAGACAAAGGAAATTATTATTCTTCAGTTCAAAGACCCCCCGTCAGAAAAGAACCGAAAAGAAAAACCAACGGGTGGTGAAGTCATGCTCATCTCAAAAGTTTTTCAAATATGTATCAAGCACTACATTCACCAAAATCATTAAGCACAAAATTTTTGAAATTTTCCTCACCCACACTTGGATCATGCTATGTCCCCGAAGCATCGAATTAAAATTCAAAAGGGTGAGAAATACTCCCTGAGGCCTCTAGGCCTAGCTAATAGCATGTTTTTCTTCATTTTTACACAAGTGGGTATTCGACCCCACACTTTTTCTCTTCCATGCTTGTTAGCTTCCTCCTCCATGGGTACTCAGACTTCCCCTCCATCTGTGCCTAACTTTCCACCAAAAACAACACAAATTGAAAATAAACAAAAATACATAAACAAAAATCACAAATTGTACCTGTGGTACCCTTGGGTTGCCTCCCAAGCAGCGCCTTATTTTACGTCGCGGCACGACGTGAACTATCCTTTTCAGGACATCCTCATACCTGGGTTCCCTTTCGAGAACCATCTTCTTTTCTTTTGATTTTTAGAGGTAACAACCTCCACTCTGTTCCTCTCTTCCTCCAACTTCTTATCAAACTGAAGCCCTTTATCAGACTTGGGCTGAATACTTATCATTACCTTTGGCCGTGGACCTGTGGAACCTATCACCCCACACTTATCCTCTAACAACACACTAACCTTACAAAGGTTTCTGTAGTGTGTGGGTGGATTCATTTCTTGGTATACTCGAAAGAGTTCTTCTTCATCCTCGACCCTCATTTTCAGGTTCCCTGCTCTTAAGTCAATTACCACTCCTCCGGTGGCCAAGAATAGTCGTCCCAAGATTAAGGGTACCTGGTCATCAACATGAAAATCTAAGATAATAAACTCAGCAGGTATAATAAACTTACCCACTTTGATGAGAAGGTCCTCTATTATTCCATCAGGAGCCACTCGCGACTTATCCGCCAGCTGCAGCATCAACCTTGTTGGCCTCGGTTTTCCTAACCCCAGGGTGTTAAATAAAGATAGGGGCATTAGATTAACTGCTACCCCTAAATCACACAAAGCTCGTATCACCTCAGCTTTACCAATTTGTATGGGGACGGTAAAACTCCCTGGGTCTTTGAGCTTCTTAGGAATCTTGCTCAATACCCTGTGACTGCACTCCTCAGTCAGTGCTACCATCTGGACATCCACTAATCTCACTTTGTTCGCCATCACATCTTCCAATTATTTAGCATACTTGGGAATTCCTTGCAAAACATCAATAAGAGGCAAATTTATGTGAAGTTCTTTGAAAATCTCAAAGAACTTTTTGAAGCATTCCTCCTCCTTGCTCTTTCTGAATCTCTGAGGAAATGGTGGTGGTAGTCTTTGTGCTGGCTGCAATGAAGATTGTGCATTTTGTTGCACAGCACTCTGATTCTCTCTCTTATCAGTGGATGGTCCTAGTCTAGCCAACTCTGGCTGCACCTCATTTGTTTTCTCTTTTGGCACTGCATCAGCTACTTGTTTGCCGCTCCTCAGACTGATGGCATTGACCTGGCGGGGGTTAGGGTCTGTGTCACTTGGTAGTCCTCCCTGCGGTCTCATGTTTTGAGCAGCTGCTATCTGACCCATCTGCTTTTCTAGATTGTGGGTGGCCAATTGCTGATTCTTCAAGTCTGATGCCATCCTCGCCTAATTTTCTGCTAATTGAGTTTGGGTCTCCATGATTTTCTGCAATGTTTGCTCAATGTTGCTGCTCAATTGGCCATCATTCTGCCTATTTTGTTGATACTGTTGCTGCTGAGGTTGCTGATAATTCTTCCTTTGATTTCCACCCCAAGAAAAATTTGGGTGGCTCTGCCAATTCTTGTTGTAATTGTTTCCAAAATTCTGAGTGTTCCTCTGCACATTCCCAACAAAATTGACTGATTCCGGATTGGCTCCATAAGATTCTGCATTGTTCCCATTATTCCCACAAATTTCACACCAACTCGGAGCTTGCTGAACTGCATTAACCTGACCCTGTTGTTGGTTCATACTCAGTTTATTGAACTGAGCCATAATCTGATGTTGGAATGAAGCTAGTTGTGCCGCCAAGGCATTCATACCATCTACCTCTATCAACGCTGCTCTCTTTCCTGCCCCTCTTGATGCCTCGTTGTGCCACTATGGATTTCCCTGAGCAATTCTATTCAACAAAGTGTACAACTCATCATAAGTCTTCTCTAAGGCTTGCCCACCCGATGCAGAGTCTAGCAAAATTTTTGTATGTGGGTCCAGACTTTCTACAAAGGTATGAGCTAGCACTTCATCGGATTGCTGGTGATGGGGACAGTCTCTCAGTAATGACTTGAATCTCTCCCAAGCCAAATATAAGTTCTCATCAGGCCTCTGCTTGAAACTCAGTATTTCACTTCTCAATTTTGCAATCTTGCTTGAAGGAAAGAATCTGATCAAGGACTTCTTCGCCAAATTATCCTAAAACGTTATGGAGTTTGGTGGCTCAGCTTTCAACCACATTTTGGCCTCTCCCAACAATGAAAATGGGAAGAGGGTAAGTCGAACATAGTCTGTGGACACTCCGGTGGGGACGAAAGTGTCACTAATCTCTGAAAAATTCTGTAGGTGCTGCTACGGGTCCTCATGTGCCATCCCAGTGAATTGACCACTAGAATTTAACAGCTGCACCATGTTCTTCTTCAATTCAAAGTTCCCTCCAGGTTCCGGTTTACGGATAGTAGAGTTCACGTTTGTCGCTAGTGGCATTGCCACTTCGCGAACTGGTCTGGCTGCCATTGCTTTCGGTGACAATTGTGCTTGTCCTGCAGGTGGTTGTTGTTGTACATTTTCTTGAAGTCTTTTCAGCTTTAGCTCAAGAGCTATTCTCCTTCGCAAATGAATCTGACGTTCTGGTTCAAGCAACGATTCCACAAGCTCTCTATTCCTAGCCAGCTCGGCAAGAAAACCTGTCACCTGCAATAAGTCAGACTAAGACTAAGTTTCTCAACACTTAAGGAAATTAACAAAAACACACAAAAATAGATAAATTCACTAAACTTCGCCGAGTCCCCGGCAACGGCGCCAAAAACTTGTTGAGACTGCGCAGCAGCGCACACGCAAGTGTACGTGGTCTTACAAGTAATACAGTGGCCCTTTTCAAGAGCCGCATGTCGAACCCACAGGGACTGGACCAATTCAGCTAATTATCAAGTTCAAGTGTGATATTAACTTTCAAAAGCGTTGATTTAGACTTTTTCGATAAAGTTTAATGAAGTCTAGGGGTGGCCATCGAAATACTCTGAAATCATTCAAGAAGTAACTAGAGCTAAAGCCGGATAATCATGCGATACTACGCTTTGTAATGGTTTAAGTATGGAATTATCAATTGTCGCGCACATAATTAAAATTTCATGTTCATGGTCATTCGAGCCTCTAAACACGACAAACAAGCCTCACAACTACATCGTTGAGCAGGGATGTGACATTCTAGTTCGTGGGCAATTAATTACATGGATGTGGTTTGCGGGGTTTATGCTCTTGATTAGGGACTTTCGTACCTCTAATCATTTAACTCAACTTAGCTTCACAACTACTTCTACGAGTGGTGATGTGATAATTCTAAGTTGGTGTCTAGCTCATCCCGTTTTAGTAACCAATCAAGGCAAATTAGGTATAATTTCTTATCCTAACCGCAAATTATATCGTAAGATACAAACTTGCTCCCTACATTCTTTGTTCTTGCCTAGGTTTACTTTCTCAAGCTTTAATCGAGGTGTAACGTGTGTGTTTTCATGGTGATCAATCATAAAAACAACCATAATTAAGAACGTAAGACAAAACATCAATTAATAACTTAAAACCAAAACCAATTCACATAGTCACAATCATACCTTGTGGCTTCAAACCTAGAGGAAGGGTTCTAGCCACTCAAGTTCGTATAATTACAAGAAAACATAATTAAAGTAACATACTTACATGAATTGGTAGAAGAGAAGATGAAATTTAAGAACCCTAGGTGAGTTCTCCCACTTCTACCTTCACTCCTTGGCAATTTTTCAGAAATAAATCATGAAAAAATGCTTTTAGAAGCTAAGGGACCTATTTATAGTAAATGAGAGGTGTATACAATTATGCCTGGCATGAAATAGCTCCGTGTCACGGAGGTTATCGCACCAATTTACCTCCGTGAAATGGAGGAATCGCGGATGCACACTAGAAAACACATAAAACCGTCGCCAGGCAGAAGCTGACCGCGTTGGCAGCGTGTCACGCTGCTTGTGCAGTGCGTTTGAGGGCGTGTCACGGCCCTTGTCGCACAGCCTGCCTGCCGTGGCACGTTGCCAATGCGCAGGTGGGTTGTTTCGCGCATCCTCCTTGCCGACGTTCACGTTTTACTTCTGATTCCATGCCTCCACTTCACCAACTCATGGATTAGTTCCTCAAATTCACTTTAACCCTACAAAAACAAGAACTAATCATGTTGGTTAGTATATATGTTCACATTTACATAAAATTACATGAGAATGCATATAATTAAGTCGATAAACAAGACAAAACTAGGTTATAAAGCATCACTTGGTCATGCCATTTTGCTCAAGATCACATTCTTTCTAAATTCATAATCTTATCATAACATGACCATGCATAGCTTATAACATCATGACTGACTCAAATGACTCAAATCTGAAACATAACATTTATATCAAAAGATGAATAATGAGTCAAACCTTAGTTTATGAACATGCATGCATAAGTAATCATCATGAGTAATGAATATGCAAATCTAAATGATATAGACAGTGGGAGACTCATCACTTAACCGACATACAACGATAGAGCTTACATGGTCCCAACTATCACATTCAAGTGGGCAGAGCCATCCATAACATTTCCAGGGTGATGGACGATACCATGATATCGATATCAAGCTGAAGGGCCAATCGGGCCGGGGATAGCTCACAAGGTAGGTCCCGATAATATAATAATATCAACCTACGTTTGGCGCATAGTTTTGGGGCATAGGGTAATCGACCCTTAACTCGCTCGGTGCTAGACTCTTCTCCCAAAAACAAGCAATGCTCTATATCGTATATAAAGAAGCTCAACATCGTCTATTGAAGAAGCTCAACATGAAATCATGCATGACTCAACGTCATATGAGACGAAGGTCAACATTGTCTATTGACAAAGCTCATTAATGAAATCATGCATACACCCGACATCATATGAAAATAAAGCTCAACATTGTCCTTCGACAAAGCTCGATAACGCCATACATCTCAATTATAAATTCATGCATATTAGAAGCTTTATTTCAATTCATACCACAAGCTCAATCTTAGGTGGGAGAAATCATGTGATAAGCTACATGTAGAAATATTTACTCAACATACCACAAGCTAGAATTCATAATAACAATTGTGAAATTTCACTTTAAACAATGTGGTAAGCTTATGTCACAGAAATCATCACTTAAAATCATCATGTGGGCATTGCCCAAAGTTTTATCATACTAGGATTTACACATTCTTATTTTGAAAACAACATCATAATCATGGGTAGCTTTAGAAACATGATTTTCATCATCACTTCATCATTATTCCACATTTACCATAAATCACTTCTTTTATGAACTCTTCACCCATGGGCATTTTAGATTCAAATTTTGGAAAACAATGTTTATAAGGAAATATAATTTAGAATCCGCCCAAGCTTCATAAATCATCAATATAAATATAATCTAATCATACCCATGTGTAGAGATTGAAGAATCATGCAATTGGGTAAAAACCCCACACTTGATCAGAGATAATTTATCACATTTGATAGGGATTGGGCATGGGTGTGGAAGAAAACACCCACTCATAGCCTTACATACCTGAAAATGATGAATTCTAACACCCTCTAATTGCCTAGCTGAGATTCCAATTGGAAACCTTGAGATTTCACCTTGAACCTTCCCTTCAAACTTTCAAACTTGCATGCATGAGGGTAATGGCTTAGAATAGGTTTTACCTTGCTTAAAACCCTCTAAAACGAGCCTTAAACGACATAGTATAGGTCTTAGGAACTTAGGAAATTACGAGAAAGCACTTACTATTTCGTAGAAAATAACTGTCAGGTGACCCTAACGGGTGACCTGACGATTCGTCCAGATGGGCAATGACTCGTCGAGTCACCCATCAAGTACACTGGTCAACTAATCTGTTGGGGCTCGTAAAGAGGGGATGTAAAAATGCGTGCCTCGATACCACAACTCGTGGTCACCTTCCGTCGTGAACACTGCCTTAACATTCATGAAAAACCATCTTGCTCAATCACGACTCACCCCACGAGTCGTTGGGACTAGCCACGGCTCGTGGGGTCCCATCCGTTAGGTACACTGGTCATAACTCCTATTAATTCCTCAACCTCACCCCATGATAGACCTTACGACTCGTGGTAACTGACCACGAGTCGTTCCACGCCCGTGGGGACCTCAACTCCTTAGCGCAGTCCAGCCTTCCCACGAGCCACCAGATGACTCGTTGGGTCTGCTCACGAGTCGTCTAACGACTCGTCCTGCACTGCTACAGCATTTTCATGTTTTTTTCCCGTTTCAACTCCTGGGTCCGATCTTTGAGCCCCTGAGGTATAACAAAAACTAAATAAAGTCTGAGTGCAAAATTGATACCTCAAGCTAAAACTGAGTCGGTAGAGAATAAATGTGGGTATCTAGCCATCATATCCGCTTCGGTTTCCCACGTAGCTCCTTCAACATGCTGATTCCTCCATAACTCTTTAATTGAAGCTACTTCCTTGTTCCTTAGCCTTCAAACCTGTCAATCCAATATTTCTACCGGAACCTCCTCAAAGCTAAGGCTATCTTTCACACTAACACTGTCCATCAGGACAACTAAAGCTGGATCACCCAAACACTTCTTAAAGAGCGATACATGAAACACAGGATGCACAGAAGCTAATTCTGAAGTCAACGCCAACTCATAAGTACCTTGCCAACACGTCTCACTATCCGGTACGGGCCGACATAGCAGGGACTAAGTTTCCCTTTCTTTCCGAACCTCATCACTCCCTTCATGGGAGACACCCTCAGAAATACCCAATCATTGACATCAAATTCTAATTCTCTTCTTCTCACGTCAGCATAAGACATTTTGGTGACTCTGAGCGGTCTTCAGCCTGTTCCTTGTCAACTGAACCTTGTCCATTGCCTCATGAACCGAATTTGGCCTTATCATTGCCACCTCATCAATCTCAAACCACCCGATGGGAAATCTATATCTCCCCCCAAAGAGAGCCTCGAACAGCGCCATCTGGATATTGGAGTGATAGTTGTTATTGTAGGCAAACTCGATCAGGGGCAAGTGATCATCCCAACCACCTTTGAAGTCAATCACGCATGCCCTCAACATGTCCTCGAGGGTCTGGATTGTCCGCTCCGCTTGAGCATCCATTTACGGGTGGAATGTTGTGCTGAGTTTAACCTGTGTACCAAGTCCCTTTTGAAATAACTTCCAAAACTGAGAGGTAAATTGAGTACCTCTGTCTGAAATAATGGATAAGGGCATCCCGTGCAATGAACTAGCTCCCAGATATATGGTTTAGCATAATCCTCCACCAAATCCGTGGTCTTAACCGGTAGAAAGTGAGCAGCCTTGGTAAGCCTGTTTACCACAACTCAAATGGAGTCATATTATCGGCGAGTACGAGGTAAACCTGTGATGAAATCCATATTTTCTTCCCACTTCCAAGTAGAAATGTCGATATCCTAAAGTACACCTCCCGGTCTCTGGTGCTCAACCTTTACATGCTGACAGTTCCGACACTTGGCTATAAATTCTGCAATATCCTTCTTCATGCCATTCCACCAATAGATTTCCCATAAGTCACGGTACATCTTGGTGGCACCTGGATGGATAGAATATCTGGATCCATGAGCCTCATGCAACATCCAGCTCCTCAAATCATCCATGTCTGGAACACATAAGCGACCTTTGTACCAAAGCAGACCATCTCCCCATTTTGAGAAGACCTCTACCTTCTAATTTTGAACGGCTTCCTTCAACTTTACCAAAATTGGGTCCTCGTGTTGTCTAGCTTTCACATCAGTCACCAAGGACGATTCTGATCTGTTCTGCACAACAACACCGCCATCGGTCGAGTCAATCAGCCTAACAACCAACCTCGTAAGTCGATGTACATCTCTCACCAGCTCCTTCTTCCCCTCATCCACATGGGACACACTCTCCATAGAGAGTCTACTAAGTGCATCTGCTACCACATTAGCCTTACCCAGATTGTAAAGGACACCCATATCGTAGTCCTTGAGTAGCTCCAACCACCTCCTTTGCTAAAGATTGAGATCTTTCTACATGAACACAAATTGTAAGCTCTTATGGTCCATAAATACATCCACGTGGACCCCATACAAATAATGTCTCCATATCTTCACGGCGAATACCACCGCAGCCAATTCAAGATCATGGGTCGGGTAATTCTTCTCATGAACTTTCAAATGTCTAGAGGCATAGGCTATGACTTTCCCTTGCTGCATTAAGACACACCCAAGTTCGATCCTTGAAGCATTGGAATATACCAGGAATCAATCGGCACCCTTGGGTAGGGTCAACACCAGTGTAGAAGTAAGTCGAGCCTTTAACTCTTGGAAGCTCTTCTCGCAAGCCTTAGACCATTGGAATTTCACCTTCTTCTGAGTCAACTTGGTCAAATGTGATGCAATAGATGAGAAACCCTCAAAAATCTTTAATAATAGCCAGCTAGACCCAAGAAACTCCAAATATCTTAAGGATTTACCGGTCTAGGCCAATTCTTCACCGCCTCGATTTTCTGAGAATCCACCTTTATATCCTCACTTGATACCACATGGCCCAAAAACGCTATGGAGTTCAACCAAAACTCGCACTTGGTGAATTTGGCATATAATTAACAATCCTTGAGAGTCTGAAGCACTACTCGCAAATGAGCGGCATGCTCCTCCTCGCTCTGAGAGTATATAAGGATGTTATCAATGAACACTATCACAAACATGTCTAGGTATGGCTTGAACACCCTTTTCATCACATCCATAAAAGCTGTAGGAGCATTCGTTAGTCCAAAGGACAAAACTACAAACTTATAATGACCATACTGCGTTCTAAAGACTGTCTTCGGGATGTCAATCTCCTGAACTCTGAGCTAATGGTACCCGGATTTGAGATCGATCTACGAAAAGCACTTGGCACCCTAAAGCTGGTCAAACAAATCATCAATCCTTGGTAGAGGATACCTGTTCTTGAAAGTGACTTTGTTCAAGTGCCAATAATCAATATATATGCAAAGAGAACCATCTTTCTTTCAAACAAAGAGAACTGGTGCACCCCATGGGGACGTGCTTGGTCTAATGAAACCCTTATCTAATAAGCCCTTCAACTGCTCTTTCAACTCTTTTAGCTCGGCTGGAGACATTTTGTAGGGAGGAATAGATATAGGCTGCATGACGAGAAGAAGGTCAATACCAAATTGATCTCCTGCTCGGAAGGAATTCTCGGTAAATCATCTGGAAAGACCTCTAGATACTCATGTACTACTAGAACTGACTGGATAGTCAGGATCTCGGACTCAACATCTTTAACCCTTAACTAGATGGTACACACAACTCTTAGATATCATCTTTTTGGCCTTAAGGTAGGAAATGAAACAACCTACAGGCGCAGATGAACTACCCTTCCATTATAAGACTGGCTCACACGAAAATCTGAACTCTAGCACTCGGGTTCTACAATTAACTGAAGCATAGCATGCTAATAGCCAATCCGTGCTGAGAATCACATCAAAATCGGTCATGGCTAACTCTATCAAGTCTGCTAAAGTTACCTTCTGAAGGACTGGGACTGGCAACCTCTATAAACCCGTCTAGCTATTAACTGAGTCACCTACTGGAGTAGAAACTAAGAAGGGTTCTAACAAGAGTTTAGGACTGACTTCGAAGCTACTGGCACCATAAGGTGTCACAAAAGACAACGTAGACCCCAGATCTAACAAAGCATTAACATCAATATGAAAAACTCGTAACATACCAGTAACCACATCTGTGGAGACCTCTTGCTCCTGACGGGATATTAAGGCATAGAATCTATTTGACGTTGACCGCCAGCTGTACTGGTAGATGCCCCCTAATGAGCTGAGTGTGCGGGGGGGGCATTGGCCTATGTGTCCCCGACCACATATGCGACAAGCTGGGACGCTAGAATCTGCGGGTCTGCTGCTCTGACCCCTCGAGCCTGATGCTCATCCTCTCTGATCATGTCTAGGCTTGGATGGCACACTCAATGCTGAAGATGTCGAGGCTGATGATCTTTGGTGGGTCTGCTATCGGTGCCCACCTCCTAGCCTCGGCTGTGAGAATCTGTGGTCATCGGTCCTAGCCCTCTTAGCCTCCCTCTCTCTTAGATGTGTTGCCTCCATCTGCTAGGCATATAAGACTATCCGAGGGAAATCCATATCCTGATGGAGCATAGTGGTCCTGCAATCCTTGTCCAAATAGCCTATTACTCCATGAACGAAACTACTCACTCGCGCCCTCTGATCAGCCACTAACTCTGGGGTGTACTTTGATAGGTGAGTGAACTCAAGGGCATACTCTTGCATGGTCATTCTCCCTTGCTTCAGATTTACAAAATCGGCTGCCTTCATCTCCCTCATCTCACGAGGGAAGAACCTATCTAAGAATGCAACATGAAACTCTTCCTAAGTGACAGGACCTGCTCCGGCGACCCTGTTATCCCTCCATTAGCGAAACTAGATATGCGCGACCCCTGTTAACTAGTAAGAGGCCAACTCCGCACACTCAACCCCATTCACCCCCATGAATTGGGTGATCTTGACAATCTCATCTATGAACTCATGTGGGTCCTCGTCTACTTTGGACTCGAGGAACTTTGGTGGTTCATCCTCAGGAAGTCTCTGACTCGAGCTGCCACTGCACTGCCATTTTGGGGAACATGCACAATGGCCTACTAATTGACTTGAGTGGTCAAGGCCTGCGCAAGCATCTGAATAGTGGCCCGGAACTCAGCATGAGCAACTAGCTCCAGTGTCTAGTGCTCCTGAATTGGTGGGGCTTGCTGGTGCCCATTACCGTTGCCATCCTTGTGGCCTTCACCATTCCCATTTCTCCTACCATTCATTCTTCGGGGAGCCATGATTCTGCAATCGTGAATAGCACAAATTAGAAATATAGGGAGACATTTCATCACATGACATAGATCATGAAAGAAGGGAACATTTCCTAAACGTCTCATAGCCTCTTCGTCATAAGTGTGGCGTGTTTCACACCCATGAAAAAGACACTACTGATCTCGGGCAAAATAGCATGCCCAAGTAATACTTTATAACTTAGTTTTGCCTTGTTTATCTATTTAATTATATGCATTCTCATGTAATTTTATGTAAATGTGAATATATATAGTAACCAACATGATTAGTTCTTGTTTTTGTAGGTTTACAATGAATTTGAGGAACTAATCCATGAGTTGGTGAAGTGGGGGCTTGGAATCGGAAGTAGAACGGAAACATCGGCAAGAAGGGTGCGCGAAACAGCCCACCTACACGTTGGCAATGTGCCACGGCAGGCAGGCTGCGTGACAAGGGCCGTGACACGCCACCTAACGCGCTGCCCAAGCAGCGTGACACGCTGCCAACGCGGACAGCTTCTGCTTGGTGACTGTTTTGCTTTCCAGTGTTCCTACACGATGCCTCCGTGTCACAAAGGAATATTGGCGCGATAACCTCCGTGACACAGAGCTATTCCATGCCGGGCATAATTTTATACATCTCTGATTTACTATAAATAGGCCCCTTAGCTCCTAAAATAGAAAAGGACACGATTTATTTCTGAAAAACTGCCAAGGAGTGAGGGAGAAGTGGGAGAACTCACCTAGGGTTCATCAATTTCATCTTCTCTTCTACCAATTCTTGTAAGTAGGTTACTTTAATTATGTTTTCTTGTAATTATATGAACATGAGTGGCTAGAACCCTCCCTCTAGGGTTGAAGCCACAAGATATGATTGTGATTTTGCGATTTTGTTTTGGTTTTAAGTTATTAATTGTTGTTTTGTCTTGCATTCTGAATTGTGGTTGTTTTTATGACTGATCACCATGAAAACAAGTGGGTTAAGCTTAGGTACATGCTTGAGAAAGATAACCTAGGCAAGAACAAGAGAATGTAGGGAGCAAGATAGTATCTCACAATATGATTTGTGTTAGGATAGAAATAAACCTAATGCCTTGCTTGATTGACAAAATGGGATGAGCTAGGCACCAACTTAGAATTATCACATCACCACTCGAAGAAGTAGTTGTGAGGCTAAGTTGAGTTAAATGATTAAGAGGTTTGAAAGTCCCTAATCAAGAGCATAAACCCTATAAACCATATCCACGTAGTGAATTGCCCACGAACTAGAAATAACATCCTCGCTCAACAATGTAGTAGTGAGGCTAGTTTGTCGTGTCTAGAGGTTCGAAAGACCATGAACATGCAATTCCAATTATGTGAGATGACAATTGATAGTTTCATACTTAAACCATTGCAAATCATAATATTGCATGATTATCCAGCTTTAACTCTAGTTGCTCCTTAAATTAATTCAGAGTATTTCGTTGACCGTCCCTAGACTTAATTAACTCTATCGAAAACTTCTATAATCAACACTTGCGGCATTTAATGTCACACTTTAACTTGATAGTTAGCTGAATTGGTCCAGTCCCTGTGGGTTTGACATCCGGCTCTTAAAAAGGGCCACTATATTACTTGTATGACCTGTACACTTGCGGGCACAACAACTACTTAACACGCTTTCAGATACCCTAGGACACTTCAATCCTATATCTTTGATACAAAGTTTATCACGACCAAAAAGGAGGCCCGGATCATAACATGGGACAAGGAGCCCCGAGAGACCCCAAGTCGACCCATGGCATTAGCATACATCTAACTCAATCAAGAACTGGATTGTGAATAATATATTCATAGCGTAAGTCTTATTTAAACATAACATCAGAATACAAAATCCAAAGCTGAATATATACATATTTCTGAAAAGCCTCTAAACATGATGAGTGACGGGACTGAACCCCAACTAACTCAATAAAATTGAAACTGAAATACATATAAGAAATCTGAATAGTCTAGTCCTCGGGAGATAAGGTGTAATACCCCGGAAATGCCTAAGAGTGGACCCGGGAGTTAAAAGTTGAAAACTACTGAAATTGGGAAAAATATCACCGAATGAGAGGTGTAATGAATCGTGGTTGGAAACCACGAGCCATTGTTACCAACCGTGGTTTTAGGAGTCCGGGTGGCAGTGGAAGGAATGACCGATGTAATGACTCATTGTGGGAAAGAACGAGTCATCATTTGTAGTTGGGGTGAGAGGTGGACTTTAGCATTTAGGGAAGTAACGGGTCACCCAACGACCCATCATGAGTAACAACTTGTTGTAGCAGTCATTTTCTACATGGTCAAATTTCTAGTGGACTTAACGGATGGACGCCACGACCTGTTAGTGGAAACAACGAGTCATGGTGAGACTCATTGTGAGGAAGTTCAGAAATTTCCAAGGGGCAAGCAACGATCGACTCAACGACCCATTGGACCAAAGGACAAGTTGTCCTGTCTAGCCGTGGTTTGATTTCGGAAGCAAGACTTGGGCAGAGCAGACGACGAGCCATACCACGAGTCGTGGTAGCTTCCAACGACTTGTTGGTACGCCCATTGGTTAACCTGTGCAGATTTTCAAGCTAAATTCATTAAGGGAATTTTTGACCTTTCCATACTATTAGGCCCTAAACTACGTCGTTTCATGTATTTTTATGGGCATTTTAAGATAGGTTAAGTCCCTATTTCATAGATCATTCCCATGCATGCATACTAAGAAAATTCTAGAGAGATCAGGCATAGAATTAAGCTTTTCCCTATCAATTCTCCTTGTGAATTCAAGAACTTTAGAATCTGATCTTACCAAGGTATGCAGGGTTATGAATGGATGTTTCCGTTCACACTCATTCCCATTCTCTCTTAATTTATGGAAGTCTACCAAAAATCTATCGGGGTTTTAATTCAATTTTTGTAAAAAAATCTAATGATTTGCTAATGGGCTTTTGTGATTTATGATTTACATCATATTTTATAGATTTTGATTTGATTTTACAATTATTTTACTTATAAAATTAGTAATCTCGATTTCTATCAAATTTAGCCTAATTATGCATGATCTATAAAGAACCGATTTATGATCTATCCAAAATGTTGATATTACAAACCCAGCATGATTTATGACTTGAAATATAAATTTATTCAATTACCCATCATGATTTGATGATTTTACAAGTTATATGTATGATCTACTAGTATGCATGAAACCTATGATTCATGAATTATGTTTTGGCCGACCCACGGGCCTTATGTCATGGCTAGTTCACGTATGTATAAGAATGTTTATGATTATCATGATTTAACTAACCCATGAATTCATGCATGCTATACTATGAGCACTATATATGTTTTGGGAGTAGTATCAAATACCGAGTAGGTTCAGGCCCAGGTTTTGCCTCGGATCTCATAAACTACGTGCCACCATAGGTATGTTGGGACCTACCTTATGAATTTACTCAGCCCAAATGGCCCTTTTCATGTGATCAAGCCCTTCATGGTTCTGCCCTTGGCAAGGTACGATGGCCTCCCGACTAGATTTACAAGTCGGACTTCATATGTGCTCATATGGGGTATGTCAGTTATTAGAATCTCCCATTGTTCCTCATGATTTATGCATGTTTATGATTACATATGTTGGCTCAAGAAATGTTCATTTTGGCTTTTCTCTTATGATCATTATTATGATTATATTACGGATGCTTTGAAAAACTTGAGCCTTTTTATATGTTATGTTGCGATATTTATGGCATGAGCATGATGTCCTACTCTTATGATGTTTTATGAGCTTTTACATATTTTAAATATTCATTTTACTTACCTTGCATACTCGGTACATTCCACGTACTGACCGCATACTTTCTATGTTGTATCGTCTTATGATATAGATTCTGGCTATCAGGCTCATCCTCATATCTAGATCATCTTAGAGTGTACTTTCAGCTTATTGGTGAGTCCTCATGTTCTGAGGGCCGTTCGACAAACATTCATGCTATTTTTATTTTATGTTTTAGTACTTGTCCGGGTTAGATGGGGGTGTTGTCCCATCAACCCATCGTATGTGGTAGAGGCTTTCAAACAGTATGTAGTACTCAGCTGGTGTATGTCTAATTGATTCCGTTTGTTTTGATATGATATGATTATGTTTACGCTTCCGCTATGCCTTTTGATTAGTTTTTCACATAAAGTGAATGAAGTTAGATGTATGCTTATGCCATAGGTCGACTTGGGCCTCTCAGGGTTCCTTGTCCTGTGTTAGGATCCGGGTGTACGTTCGGGTCGTGACATAAGGACTCACCCACAATATGAATGTTAACTCTGATGAGCTGACTACGAATGGGGCTGAACCTGAAAGTCGGGTCCTGTATCATGAAACGATACAGCATAGAGTATGCAGTCATTACGTGGAATGTACCGAGTATGTAAGGTAAGTAAAACCTTTAAAGTAAGTAAAATCATTTAAAGACAATGCATAATGTAAACATAAATATTAAGAATCTAAGAGTAAGGCTTGAACGAATTCTTTCTGAAATCATGACCTCTTCATAACATAACATAACATAACTTCATGACATCATAACCGAATCGAGTGACTCAAAGCTGAATTTCTACATATATAAGT
Source organism: Datura wrightii (assembly GCA_035772735.1). NCBI lineage: Eukaryota > Viridiplantae > Streptophyta > Magnoliopsida > Solanales > Solanaceae > Datura > Datura wrightii. The sequence goes on along the minus strand of JASDFA010000007.1, from coordinate 7,329,079 downwards.
AAAGTTGAACATTGAGTCAAACCTACTTTAGTACATGCATATATATAAATCTCATGAGCAATGAATATGCATATCTGAAATCATGAGGAACAATGGGAGACTGATATTTTAACCGACATACCACGATAGAGCTTATGTGGCCCCTACTATCATACTCAAGTGGGTAGAGCCGTCCAAAGCCTTGCCAGGGCTAAGGATGATACTATGATATCGATATCAAGCTGAAGGACCATTTGGGCAGGGGAAGCTCACAGGGGAGGTCCCAAAGTAATAAATATAATAGTATCAACCTACGTTGGAGCGTAGTTCTGAGGCACAGGGTGATCGACCCTTAGCTTGCTCGGTGCTGGACATTAATCCCAAAAACATACATATGCTCTATATCATTTTATAACGAAGCTCAACATCATCTATTGACGAAGCTCAATACTCAAATACATCTCAAATGTGAAATCATGCATATGAGAAGGTTTAGCTCAAAACATACCACAAGCTGAATATTCATAGAAATAGAATATTCATGCATTTGGATTAAAATCCCATAGAGTAGACATAGGAATTTCATACTTTCGAGAGGGATTGGGCATGGATGTGAAGGGAATCACCCATCCATAACCCTACATACCTGTTGGTAGCGGATTCTTACACTTCTTTGAATGCCCAATAGGAAATTGAAGGAATTTGAAGAACACTAGCTTGATCACCCTCTCTAATCTTTCTATCTTGCATTCATGGATGAATGAGGCCTAAAATTAACTTAACCCCTTTAAAAGTCACTATTCATAACTCAAAACAACGTAGTTTAGGCTCTAAGAACTTAGAAATTACAGAAAAGCCCTTGGTAAATTCGCAAAAAATAACTGCCAGGTGGTCCCAACGACTCGTCATCACAGGTTCGTGGAGTCGTACGTGAGGTACACTGCTAAAAAGGTCTCCTGGGCTCTTAACGGGCAATCTGACGACTTGTTACTGGTGACCATGACTCGTGGTCACCATCTGTGATGTACACTACCTTGGCCTTGACAAATCTACTCCATGCTTGATCACGACTCACCCCAAGAATCATAGGGACTGACCATGACTCGTGGGCTCCTTCCGTCAGGTCCACTGCCCCTTTTTCTTTTCTTTTCTTAATCCCCCTCCCCACGACTAACCCAATGAGTCGTGGGGCCTGACCATGAGTTGTGGTTATGCCCGTGGGGTATCATCTTCTCAAGTCTTCAATTTCATTCCATGGCCTTCCCCACGAGTCACATCACGACTCATGGGTTGATCCACGAGTCTCCCCAAGACTCGTTCTGTGCCTAATTCCAAATTTCAACTTTTTCTTCATTTCAACTCCCGGGTCTGATATTTGGGCTTTCGGGATATAACAGTTGGGGCATCATGTAAGGCTCTACCATGATGGTGTCGGTTATTACGAGTCCTCCCATTATTCTGCATGTTTTTATGCATTGTTATGTTTATGTTACTTTGGCTCAAGTTATGATTTATAAAGTTTTCTCTTATGACTATGATAACGAATGGATTACGAATATTTTAAAAACCTTGAGCCTTATGTTACATTATGATATTTATGTTATGAGCATGTTGTCCTACTCTTATCATCTCTTATAACCCTTTATATATTTTAAATGTCCTTTTTTCTTACCTTGCATACTCGGTACATTCCACGCACTGACTGCATACTCTATGTTGTATTATTTCATGATACAAGCTCTGATCTTTAGACCCAGCATCGTCATTAACTCGATCCCAAAGTAAGCATCAAGCTCATTGGTGAGTCCTCATCCCCTGAGGACCAGTTGATATCGGTTATTCCTTTATGTTTAATTTCTGGACTTGTCGAGTTAGTTGGGGGTGTTGCCCCATCAGCCCATCAGATATGTTAGAGGCTTTCAGACTATGTGTAGTATTCAACTTTTATGTATGAAGTGCGTATCGCTTTCCATGTTATGTTATGATTATTCTTCCTCTATGTTATCATGTTGAGTATTCCACTTTACTTAATTGAGATAGATGTATGTTCATGCCATGGGTCGACTTGGAGTCTCTCAAGGCTCCTTGTCCTATGTTGCAATCCGGGTCTACGTTCGGGTCGTGACAAACTTGGTAACAGAGCCATAGGTTTGAAGTGTCCTAGGGTGTCTGAGATCTTCATTAAGTAGAGTCAATTTCATGGGTGTGAAGCATGCCACACTTATGATGAAGAGGCTACGAGACATTCATGAAATGTTCCCTTCTTTCATGATCTATGTCGTGGGATGAGAAGCCTCCCTATCCTTCTAACTCGTGCTATTCTTGATTGCAGAATCATGCCTCCTCGCAAAGTTAACGATAGGATGTATGGGAATGGAGATGGCCACGAGTATGGCAACAGAGACAGTCACCAACAAGCCCTACCAGTCCAAGAGCACCATGCACCGGAGCTGATTTCCCATGCTAAATTCTGGGTAGCTATTCAGATACTAGCACAGGCCTTGACTACTCAGGCCAACCAGTAGGAATTTGCACATATTCTACAAAATAGGAATGCAGTGGCAGCATGGGTCAGAGATTTCTTGAGGATGAACCCGTCAGAGTTCCTTGGGTCAAAAGTAGATGAGGACCCGTATGAGTTCATCGATGAGATTGTGAAGATCACCCAGATCATAGGGATGAATGGGGTTGAGTGTGCTAAGTTGGACTCATATTAGTTAAAAAGGTTCTCACACATATGGTTTCGACAATGGAAAGATAGTAGGGCCATCGGAGCAGGCCCTATCACTTGGGAGGAGTTCCGTGTTGCGTTCCTAGATCGGTTCTTCCCTCATGAGATGAGGGAGTTGAAGGCCATTGAGTTCGTGAATCTTAAGTAGATGAAGGTGATGGTACAGGAGTATGCCCTTGATTTCACTCTCTTATCAAAGTATTCCCCAAAGTTAGTGGTTGATCAGAGGGCGCGAGTGAGCAGGTTCGTTCATGGGGTGGTGAGCTATTTGGACAAAGATCGCAGGACCGCTATGCTTCACCAGTATATGGATTTCCCTCGAATAGTCTTATACACCCAGCAGATGGAGGAGGCGCATATGATGGAGAGAGAGGCCAAAAGGGCCCGGATAGATAGCTATGGGTTCACATAGTAGAAGTCCGGCGGTGGTCACTACCCTCTGATTCAATAGAGGTCACTAGTTGTAGCGCCATCATCAGCTAGTGTTCCATCCAGACCCAAGGGTGATCAGAGGAGAAGGGCCTCAGGTTCAAGGGACCAGAGGGGCATGCAAGTAGATCGCACCTTTCCAGCCTGCAGGAAATGTGGTAAGAGTCATTCCGGGGAGTGTTTGCTCGGCTCAGATGTCTGTTATGAGTGCGGTAGATCCGGCCACATGTTCCGAGTGTGTCCATTTTCTAGACAAGATAATGATAGAGGTCGTGCATAAACTACCAGGTCAGCAGCAGCTCCAGCAAATTTAGCTCCGCATGGGGCATCCACTAGTGAGGGTGGTGGGTAGCACCAAAATAGATTATATGCCTTCACCTCACATCAGGAGCAGGAGAATTCACCAGATGTGGTTACTGGTATGTTACGAGTGTTTCACCTTGATGCTTATTCTTTGTTAGATTCAGGGGCTACTCTGTCTTTTTTGACACCTTATATTGCTAGTAGCTTTGGAATCAATCCCGAAATTCTGTCAGAACCATTCTAAGTCTCTACTCCTTTTGGTGATTCAGTTGTAGCTAGGTGGCTATATAGAAGTTTCCTGATCACAGTATTATAGAAAGTCACCTCCACAGACCTAGTAGAGTTAGCCATGACTGACTTTGATATCATTCTCAGCATGGATTGGTTGTATGCATGTTATGCTTCTGTTAATTGTAGAACCCGTGCAATGGAGTTCTACTTTCCTGATGAATCAGTCTTAGAGTGGAAGCGTAGCTCGGTCGTGCCTATAGGTTGTTTTATTTCCTATCTTAAGACCAGGAAGATGATTTCCAAAGGTTGTGTGTACCAACTAGTTAAGGTTAAGGATGTTGAGTCTGAGACCCCGACTATCCAGTCAGTTCCAGTGGTATATGAGTATCCAGAAGTGTTCCCTAATGATTTACTGGGTATTCCTCCCGAGAGGGAAATCGATTTTGGTATTGGCCTTCTTCCTGACACACAGCCTATATTTATTCCTCCCTACAGAATGGCTCCAGCTGAGCTAAAAGAGTTGAAGGAGCAGTTGAAGGATATTTTGGATAAGGGTTTCATTAGACCAAGAAAGTCCCCGTGGGGTGCACCATTTCTCTTTGTCTGAAAGAAAGATGGTTCTCTTCGTGTGTGTATTGACTACCAGTAATTGAACAAGGTCACCATCAAGAACAGGTATCCTCTACCCAGGATTGATGATTTGTTTGACCAGCTTTAGGGCGCCAAATGCTTTTCAAAGATAGATCCCAGATCCGGGTACCATCAGCTCAGAGTTCGGGAGAGCGACATCCCAAAGACAGCCTTCAGGATGCGGTATGGTCATTAGAATTTGTAGTTATGTCTTTTGGACTAAAGAATGCTCCGGTAGCTTTTATTGACTTGATGAACAGGGTGTTCAAGCCATACCGGGATATGTTCGTGATTGTGTTTATTGATGACATCCTGATATACTCTAGGAGCGAGGAAGAGCATGACGCTCATTTGAGAGTGGTGCTTGATCTTGGGCAGATTTATATGCCCAAGTGATACTCAAACGTATCAATTTTACCTTGTTTGTTGTGCAATGTGTATATAATATCATGTAATCGGTAATAAAATGCGAATTTATACTAACCAACATGATTAGCATTTGTTTTGCAGGTAAATATGATTTTTAGGAGCTAAAATGCATGTTGGAACTATATCGGAGTTGGACTTGGATGCGAGCGTGGAAAAGACATTGGAATGCACAATTTATAGGGGCTCCGCGATGGAGTCGTGCCACGCTACCATCGCGGTAGCACACTGCCTGGACAGGAATTAAAATGGCAAATTCCAGTGTGCGATCGCGTCAGCTCCGTGGCACGGAGAGAGTGCTCCGTGTTGGCCTCCGTGCCACGTTGAGGCTAATTTACCGGACCCTGAAATTCCAGTGAAGGTCCGCGTCCACACCGTGTCACGGAGGCAGTGCTCCGCATTGGCCTCCGTGACACGTTGCTTGTTATTCCGGGAAAAATTTCTCACTAGTATAAATAGCACACTTAGGTTTATTTTAAGCAGTTTTTAGTTTTTAGACTGAGTTCAGAAGTGGAGAGCAAGGACGTGGGTTAGGAGCAGTTGAGGAACGAAAAAGCTAAGGGATTTCTTCTCTTCTTTTCTTCTTTCTATCAATTGTACGTATGATTTACACTCATTTTAGGATGATCAATCCACAAATGAGTGGCTAATTCTCTTCCTTGCTGAGGTTTTGACACTTGAAATGAATTTTGATTATAATTGATATGGTTTTCTTCTTCTTCTTCCATGTTGTTCTATTAATTCTTGTTCTTACTGCATTAGTGTGTGGCCGACATTAATGTACATCTAAAAAGTTCAATTTCACTCGAAAGAGCAAGAAATTGGAAAGTTGTGAATTAATAGGGTATTGTTCTTAACTTGATTTGGGAAAATTGGGTTTTGATGTGCTTTCCTGATAGAAATATACTTGAAAGCCGTATTAGTCAATTTAGGAACCGAAATTGTATTGCTAGGTCATAAATTGCATTTGATCACAGAAATGTAGACGGATGGTTTATGATTCTAAAGTGAAATTAAATACGAGAGTTTTAATTTCTAGGCGAATGTTCTTGGCTAGCAACATGAAGAAGAGATTAACCAAATTATCATGATTATCAAGTTCATTACTTGTTCTTAACCTTGGCATGTTCATATCCATTGTCTAAATTCTCAGTAAATAGTTGTTATTAATTTTAGTATATATAGTTTAGAAACAAAAACTCAAGTAACTGTTGGTTACATTGTTGTTAGCATAATTAGAAGTGAAATAGGAATATAGTAAACTAGGCAACTTTACATATCTTGAGCCTCCTTGGATCGATACTTGGCTACTTAGCCACTTTATTACTTGTTTGACCACGTGCACTTGCGTGTCGGTTTTTAACCTATACCGGAACACCCGAGAAAGTTTTTGGCGCCGTTGCCAGGGAGACTAGGCAATTGGTGAAATTGTGTTAAGTGTAAATTTACTGTATTTTTGTTTTATTTTCTTAAGTGCTGACAACTTAGTCTTAGTGTTTGTTTTAATTCTTTTGCATTTTACTTTTTCTTTTGCGAATACCCTTATTGACATGACATCGTGGAATATAAATGGGTTCAATGGTGGATACTCATATTTTAGTGAATCTTGTCTGAATTGCGGAGGACACCACTTGTGGCAACACTGTACCACGTGTAATATATGTGGTGGTCAAGATGGCTATTGGGATGGCTGTCCCAATGCATATTCCCCTCCCCCAAGCTCCTACTATGATCCTTCTGTTGTTTTTTCTGAATATAGGCATGCTGAAAATGAGGACTTGGGACGCCAAGCTCGAATAGAAGACATGATGAAACAACTCTTGGAGCAATCAGAAGCAATGAAGGAGGCGATAGCAGTATTGAGAATTCAGCAAGAAGAGAATGCAGAGGCTCTCGAAAGGATGAGCGTCAAATTCACGGAGATGATTGCTGAGGCTGAAGCTTGTGATAAATTGCAGGTAACAGTTTTAGCTGATATTCAAGAGGAACTACAAGCAGAAGACAAGGGTGGATTTTTGGATGAAGCCCAACAATTAGAATCTCTTGAGTGTTCACGTGATGGGCTCACACGTATGGAAAATCCATTCATGGAAGAAGAGATAGAGTATCACCCATTTGAAATTAATGGAGAGATAGATGTCAATGCTGAAAAGGTGTATATAAGTAAGGAGGTCAAGCACAATGCAGTTTCAGAGTTGAGGTGTATTGGACCACACTCGACGCATTTTTCGACATTAAGTTTGGTTGACAACATAGAAATAGAGTCTTCCAAGCTTATAGAGAAATGTCTAGAGGAGGACCAAAGCCCCATATATTTTGAAATTTGCTAACGTGGAGAGACAAAATGACTTCGCTTACTTGAGGGCCAATAAGTGCAAAAGGCAACATCTACAACTTGGTCCTTACAATTTTTCACCACCACCCCTGGAGCATAAGAGGAAATTAGAGAAGAAATTAGGGGTGAGATTCATATCCTCAAGGTGGAGGAAAAAGTGGTGAAACTTGTTACGTCGAGCCGCGACGGTAAACCAAGCGTTGCACGGGAGGCAACCCGTGAAAAATATTTTCTTTCTTTCTTTTTAGTGTAAATAATTTTTATTTTCATTTTTCTTTTCTTGATTCGGTATATATTTTTGTTTTAGTTAATATTTTTCATTTTAGTTAGGGAAATCTATTAATCTAACCAATTCTGTTCAGTGAGGTGATTTTCAGGTATAACGGCATGCAGATGCTTCAGCTACGGATTGGTGGGAGACCAGCCACCGAGGAAGAATTATGGCAGCTGGAGCTGGACTACCCCTTTGGCGAGAACGCCAGAGCCTTATGTCGGGTGGGACCAGCCTTCGTGGAGCCGACGGATGGCGATGTCCCTACTGATGAGGAGACACGTCGGGAGGACTCCGATGTGGAGTCCGATGACGACGATGGAGCTGACTCAGATATGGGCGACGAGGCCGCAGCACCGGATGAAGAAGTTGAATATTTCGACTAATCAGGGAGTTCCACCACCCGAATTTTTTGTGTTGTAATTTTTGTGAACACTGGGGACAGTGTTCGATTTAAGTGTGGGGTGGGGAGTAGCTAGGTGCTGGGACTTGGGCTCTAATTTGCTGTATGTTTTTCCCTGGTTTGGATGAATGTTTGTGCTTTCCCTGTTATGAACTGATTTGTGGTGTATGTGTATATATTTGTTTGTGTGGTTAATGATGTGTGGTAGGAAAAGTTATGGTTGCCAGTGTAAATATTTTGTAAATACTTTTTTTATTTTTTCGGCCGAGATGATCGATATTTTTTTCAAAAATTTTCGAGAATATTTTGCACTTGTAAATATTTTCTTTCTATCGAAATGATCGATGTGTTGCAAAAATTTTTGGTTTTTATTTTTTTTTGGGTTTCTCGAAGTTTGTTTTCGGTTCTTTTACCAAGAATAGTCCCATTGAACCGAATGTCATAGTTAGTGACCGTTCCCTATGATGGATGGATGACGACCGTCTTAAGGGAAATGTAGTCGGTAGGAGTAGGATTTTTATTTGTTTTTAGTTTTTCTTTGGTGGATTGCATCAATGAACTGTAGTTGCTTATGGTTGCTAAAATTTCGTTGCGTGTGTAACTGATGTTCAAAATGTGAAAATGATTCGTTTGAAAGCATGCAATTTGATAAATATGTTGAGTTACCTGGGCTATAGAATTTGATTCAGTATGATTGAGGCTTAATCTTGAATTCATGTGATTGGCTAATTAAAGAGTCTGTGAATGCATCTTGATTCGAGCATGTGCATGATGTGTGAAGTGAGGTATTGCTATTCCATGTCATTGTGAAGTGTCTAGAACTTGCCTGGTGTGTATACAAAACGAAATGAAGGAGGTGTAGTGTTGGAAAGGATGTAGGCATTTCTTTGTTTTAACCGATAGTTTCCATTTTTTCTTGTCAAATTCTACCTTTCTATGTGTTGTATACCCTAGTTACCCCGTTGAGCCTTTAGCCGATTTCTTTCTTTCTTTTGTCCAAAATTGTATAAACTAAGCTTTATTCCTTCTTTTCATTAGCCTTAAAGTCTATACGAAACTCTTAAGCGCTTACAAAGAAAAGACAATGTTTCCCAAAGTGTTAAAGAGTGAAAAGAAAAAGAAAAGCAGAGTGAAGAAAGAAAAGATGATGTTGAAGAAGCACTTGATATAATTAAATGATATTGAGGGTACATGAAAACCCTTTATTTTGTGTCAAGTGTGTTCGATGAAATGGGCAGCACGAAAGTAAACCAGCATGAATGGGAGAAAAAGAGAAAAGAGAGGAACAATGTCCATGAGTCGATGGGAATGAGTTGAAAATTCGCTTAAGGATGCTAGCGACTATTATTGGCTAATCCAATATATATATATAGATCCATAGCCCCGTTACAACCCATTAAAGTCCTACGTGATCTTACATTGCATTTCTTTATATTAGTGGAGTAATACACTAAGGGCAAGCTTATGGGTCATGACATGAGGCATGTGAATTCTTTTGGGAGAGAGAGTGAAATTAATTTTTATATGCCCCTACTTGCATGTTTGTGTGTTGCATGAACAAAAAGGGGAAGATTCTCTCGAGTTGTGAGGGCACATGCTTGATGAAAGATTGATTTTCGTGTCGGATTTCTTGATTAGATGATTTGCATGAGTTTGCCGATATCAAGAATCAATTCTTAAAGTCTAGGAAGTCTTGATGTATTAAAGGTCATTGTATTGTACGACCAAGCATGTTTTCTTGATGATTTGCAAAAATTGAATAATCGGTATGACCGTAGCGTAAATGGTCGCACCATAGTGACGAAGGTTGGGATGTAATTTGCATGATTTGTGTATGTGTTGTTCGAGGACGAACAAGGATTTAAGTGTGGGGTAAGTGATCTTGGGCAGATTTATATGCCCAAGTGATACTCAAACGTATCAATTTTACCTTGTTTGTTGTGCAATGTGTATATAATATCATGTAATCGGTAATAAAATGCGAATTTATACTAACCAACATGATTAGCATTTGTTTTGCAGGTAAATATGATTTTTAGGAGCTAAAATGCATGTTGGAACTATATCGGAGTTGGACTTGGATGCGAGCGTGGAAAAGACATTGGAATGCACAATTTATAGGGGCTCCGCGATGGAGCCGTGCCACGCTACCATCGCGGTAGCACACTGCCTGGACAGGAATTAAAATGGCAAATTCCAGTGTGCCATCGCGTCAGCTCCGTGGCACGGAGAGAGTGCTCCGCGTTGGCCTCCGTGCCACGTTGAGGCTAATTTACCGGACCCTGAAATTCCAGTGAAGGTCCGCATCCACGCCGTGTCACGGAGGCAGTGCTCCGTGTTGGCCTCCGTGACACGTTGCTTGTTATTCCGGGAAAAATTTCCCACTAATATAAATAGCACACTTAGGTTTATTTTAAGCAGTTTTTAGTTTTTAGACTGAGTTCAGAAGTGGAGAGCAAGGACGTGGGTTAGGAGCAGTTGAGGAATGAAAAAGCTAAGGGATTTCTTCTCTTCTTTTCTTCTTTCTATCAATTGTACGTATGATTTACACTCATTTTAGGATGATCAATCCACAAATGAGTGGCTAATTCTCTTCCTTGCTGAGGTTTTGACACTTGTAATGAATTTTGATTATAATTGATATGGTTTTCTTCTTCTTCTTCCATGTTGTTCTATTAATTCTTGTTCTTACTGCATTAGTGTGGCCGACATTAATGTACATCTAAAAAGTCCAATTTCACTCGAAAGAGCAAGAAATTGGAAAGTTGTGAATTAATAGGGTATTGTTCTTAACTTGATTTGGGAAAATTGGGTTTTGATGTGCTTTCCTGATAGAAATATACTTGAAAGCCGTATTAGTCAATTTAGGAACCGGAATTGTATTGCTAGGTCATAAATTGCATTTGATCACAGAAATGTAGACGGATGGTTTATGATTCTAAAGTGAAATTAAATACGAAAGTTTTAATTTCTAGGCGAATGTTCTTGGCTAGCAACATGAAGAAGAGATTAACCAAATTATCATGATTATCAAGTTCATTACTTGTTCTTAACCTTGGCATGTTCATATCCATTGTCTAAATTCTCAGTAAATAGTTGTTATTAATTTTAGTATATATAGTTTAGAAACAAAAACTCAAGTAACTGTTGGTTACATTGTTGTTAGCATAATTAGAAGTGAAATAGGAATATAGTAAACTAGGCAACTTTACATATCTTGAGCCTCCTTGGATCGATACTTGGCTACTTAGCCACTTTATTACTTGTTTGACCACGTGCACTTGCGTGTCAGTTTTTAACCTATACCGGAACACCCGAGCAGTGCTACAGACTCTCAAGGATCACAAATTATAGGCCAAATTCACCAAGTGTGAGTTTTGATTGAACTCCGTGGCGTTTTTGGGCCATGTGGTATCAAATGAGGGCATAAAGGTGGACTCTCAAAAAATAGAAGCGGTGAAGAACTTGCCCAGACTCGGTGAATCCTTCGAATATTCAGAGCTTTTTGGGCTTAGCTAGCTACTATCGGAGATTTGTTGAAGGTTTCTCATCTATTGCACACCTTTTACCAAATTGACCCAAAACAAGGTGAAATTCCAATGGTCGGAGGCTCGCGAGAGAAGCTTTTAGGAGTTGAAGACTTGAATTACCTCAGCATCGATGTTAACTCTTCCCGAGGGTATCGATGGGTTCGTGGTGTATTGTGATTCTTCAAGGATTGGATTGGACTTGGGTGTATATTGATGCAGCATGGAAGGGTTATAGCATATGCCTCCAGACAGCTGAAAGTTCATAAAAAGAATTACCCGACCCATGATCTTAAATTGGCCACGGTGGTATTTTCCTTGAAGATATGGAGACATTATTTGTACGGGATCCGCGTGGATGTGTTTATGGACCATAAGAGCTTACAATATGTGTTTACCTAGAAGGATCTCAATCTTTGTCAAAGAAGGTGGTCGGAGCTACTTAAGGATTACAATATGAGTGTGTTTTACCATCTAGGCAAGGCAAATATAGTAGCAGACGCACTTAGTAGACTCTCCATGGAAAGTGTGTCCTATGTAGATGAGGGAAAGAAGGAGTTGGAGAACGACGTGCTTCGACTTACAAGGTTGGGAGTTCGGTTGTTGATTCGGCCGATGGCGGTGTTATAGTTCAGAATGGATCAGAATCGTCCTTGGTGACTGATGTAAAATCTAGGTAAGATGACGACCCTATTTTGGTAAAGTTAAAGGAGGTCATTCATAATAAGAAGGTAGAGGTCTTCTTCAAAAGGGGAGATGGTGTGCTTTGATACCAGGGTCACTTATGTGTTCCAGATGTTGGTGATTTGAGGAACCAGATGTTGCACGAGGCTCATGTATCCAGGTATTCAATCCATCCAGGTGCCACCAATATGTATTGTGATTTACGGGAAGTCTACTGGTGGAATGGCATGAAGAAAGACATCGCAGAATTTATGGCTAAGTGTCCAAACTGTCAGCAAGAGAAGCTCGAGCATCAGAGATTGGGAGGGGTGCTTCAGGATATTAGTATTTGTACTTGGAAGTGGAAAGAAATCAATATGGACTTCATCACAGGGTTGTCTCGCACTCGTCGACAATATGACTCTATTTGGGTTGTTGTAGACAAGTTGACCAAAGTTGCTCATTTTCAACCGGTCAAAACCACGAATTCGGTGGAGGATTATGCCAAACTATACATCCAAGAGCTAGTTCGGTTGCATGGAGTGCCTTTGTCCATCATATCAGACAAGGGTACCTAACTTACCTCTCAGTTTTGGAGGTCGTTTAAAAAGGACTTGGTACTCAGGTTAAGCTCACCACATCATTTCACCCGCAAACGGATAGTCAAGTGGATCGGACAATCCAGACTCTCAAGGACATGTTGAGAGCATGTGTGATTGACTTCAAGGGTATTTGGAATGATTATTAGCCTCTTATCGAGTTTGAATACAATAACAGCTACTATTCCAATAATCAGATGGCTCCGTTTGAGGCTGTCTATGGGCGGAGATGTAGATCACCTATTGGTTGGTTTGAAGTTGGTGAAGCTGCGATGATAGGACCAGATTCAGTCCATGAGGCTATGGAGAAGGTTCAGCTCATACAGGACAGGTTGAGAACAGCTCAAAGTCGCCAAAAGTCCTATGTCGATGTGAGAAGGAGAGAACTCGAGTTCGAAGTGGATGATTGGGTGTTCCTGAAGGTATCTCCCATGAAAGGAGTGATGTGGTTCGGAAAGGAAGGAAAACTCAGCCCTCATTATGTTAGCCCCTACTGAATTATGAAACGGGTGGGCAAGGTGACATATGAATTGGACTTGCCCTCAGAATTAGCTTTTGTGCATCCTGTATTCCATGTATCGCATTTAAAGAAGTTTTTGGGTGATCCAGCTCTAGTTGTCCCGTTGGACAGTGTTGGTGTAAAAGACAGCCTTAGTTATGAAGAGGTTCCGGTGGAAATATTGGATCATCAAGTTCGAAGGCTAAGGAACAAAGAAGTAGCTTCAGTCAAAGTTTTATGAAGGAATCAACATGTTAAGGGAGCTACGTAGGAAGTCGAAGTAGACATGATGGCTACATACCCACATTTATTCTCTATCGGCTCGGTTCCAGCTTGAGTATCAGTTTTGTCCTAAAATTCTATTTAGTTTTCATGTTTAGTTCATTGTCCCCAGTTTCTTTCATGTATGTGGATGTTTATATGATTAATGAATTCAGTTTAGCTATGTAGTTTGAATTGAAGTTAGTCATTCCGTCAATTTTTAGCTTAAATGATCAGTATTTGAGTGTGATGATTGCATTTCTCTATTTTCTGTATGTTTCCCAATACTCGAGGACGAATATTTCCAAGGGGGAGATATTATAATACCCCAGAAGCCCAAAGATCAGAGCTGGTAGTTGAAATGGAGAAGACTGAAAATTCTTCACTAGGTTACAGAATGAGTCGTTCTCTGACCCATGGGGAAGACCACGAGTCGTGAGGTGACTCGTGGTGAGGTACTGGACTTAAGTTGAAAAAAATTGTTGATGGGGTCACCACGGGCATGACCACAAGTCGTAGTCAGACCCCACGATCCGTTGAGTCAATCGAGGCCACGGGAAATTGGAAGGAAGAGTTTGAGTTGTCAGTGTACCTTATGGATAGACCCCACGAGTCGTGGTCAGACACCGCGATTTGTTGGGTGATTCATGGTCAGCAGATAACCAATGATCTAAGGTTTGAGGCAGTGGAGATAACGAGTGTTGACCACGAGTCGTGGTCACCGGTAACTATTCGTATGATGGCCTATTATGAGCTCCAGGTGAAACCTCTACAATGTACCCAATGATCGATGTAATGGCCCATTGTTGGTGGCAACGACTCATTAGGTCCCTCGTAGGGACTAGCGAGCAGTTATTTTCTTCGAAGTTATTAAGGGTATTCTCGTCATTCCTATGCTCTAGGGTCCTATACTACGTCGTTTTAAGCCATTTTCAGGGTGTATTAAGATAGGTTAAGTCATTCTAGCCTATTCTAAACCCATGAATGCAAGTTAGGGAGTTAGAGAAGAGATCAAGCCATAGCCCTTCCAATTCTTCTCAAATCCCTCTTGAACAATCAAGGAAGTGTAAGAATCAGCTTTAATCAAGTATGTAGGGTTATGAATGGGTGAATCCGTTCGCACCCATGCCCAACTTCTTCCTAAATCATGAAAATTCCTATGATGATTTTATGGAGTTTTAACCCAATGCATGAAATTTATAATTTACTACATGGGCATGATTCGAAGGTGTTTTTATTATGGAATTATGAATTATGCGCAAGTTTTACGTTGTTTTCACTAAAAATCATGTTTCAAGTTCATGTCTCTAAAATGTCCACTTATGAGAGGTTTACGAAAGATAAGATTTATGATGAATGTTCATGTACGATGAAGTATTGATGATGAAAAGCATGTTTTCAAGTTACCCATGTTTATAATCAAAATTTCAAGTGAATTGAGTATTTTCAAGCGTGTTAAAGTATTGTGCAATGCCCACATGTTCAAGTATGATTTATCATTTACGATATGGATTTCATGGTCGATCAATTTATGACGTTGGCCAATATATGGGCCCTTGATTCATGGCTAAACATGTATTTAAATGAGTATCAATGATGTTAAATGTTTCTTTGGCCATGAATCTCATGAATGATGTTTATGATTTACGTACGAGCCTAATGTGCATATTTTAGGAGCAGTGTCTAGCACCGAGTAGCTTGGCGTTCAAAGGACTACGTCGGTGTCTCATAACTACGTGCCACCGTAGGTTCATGTTGGTACATTATAATGTTAATGGATCCCCTCTTTCGTGATATCACATAATGCGTGTCCCTGGCCTGGCAAGCCCAGGATGAATCTGCCCACTTGAGTGAGATAGTTAGGGCATCATGTAAGGCTCTACCATGATGGTGTCGGTTATGACGAGTCCTCCCATTGTTCCGCGTGTTTTTATGCATTGTTACATTTATGTTACTTTGGCTCAAGTTATGATTTATAAAGTTTTCTTTTATGACTATGATAATGAATGGATTACGAATGTTTTGAAAATCTTGAGCCTTATGTTACATTATGATATTTATGTTATAAGCATGTTGTCCTACTCTTATGATCTCTTATGAACCTTTATGTATTTTAAATGTCTGTTTTACTTACCTTGCATACTCGGTACATTCCACGTACTAACCATAACTCTATGTTGTATCATTTCATGATATAGACTCCAATCTTTAGACCCAGTATCGTCATTAGCTCGATCCCAAACTAAGCATCAAGCTCATTGGTGAGTCATCATCCCCCGAGGACCAGTTGATATCGGTTATTCCTTTATGTTTAGTTTTCTAGACTTGTCGGGTTAGTTGGGGGTGTTGTTCCATTAGCCCATCAGATATGTTAGAGGCTTTTAGACTATGTGTAGTATTCAGCTATAATGTGTGAAGTGCGTATCGCTTTCCATGTTATGTTATGATTATTCTTCCCCTATGTTATCATGTTGGGTATTCCGCTTTACTAGATTGAGATAGATGTATGTTCACGCCATAGGCCAACTTGGAGTCTCTAGGGGCTCCTTGTCCCGTGTTGCGATCCGGGTCTATGTTCTGGTCATGACAGCTAAGTTCCGCAATTGCGAATTCTGGTTGAAGTCTGTGACTTTCCTTGGTCACGTGGTCTCGGGTGAGGGTATTCAGGTAGATCCTCAAAAGATAGCAGCGGTGAAATACTGGTCAAGACCTACTTCCCCAACCAAAATCAGAAGTTTCTTGGGTCTAGCCGATTATTACCGACATTTTGTGGAAGGTTTCTCCTCTATTGCATCTCCTCTGACTAGGTTGACTCAGAAAAAGGTGAAATTTTAGTGGTCAGATGCATGTGAGAATAGTGTCCAGGAGTTAGAGACTCGACTCACTATCGCTCCAATGTTAACCTTGCCAAAAGGAACAGATGGGTTCGTAGAGTATTGTGACGCTTCCGGAGTTGGACTTGGTTGCATCCTAATGTAGTTAGGTAAGGTGATAGCTTATGCCTCCAAACAACTCAAGGTTCATGCATGACCTGGAGTTGGCAGCAGTGGTGTTTGCGTTGAAAATATGGAGGCACTACCTTTTTGGGGCTCACGTGGATGTTTTTACCGATCACAAGAGCCTTCAGTATGTATTCCATCAGAAAGATTTAAATCTCCATCAGAAAAGGTGGTTGGAGCTATTGAAGGACTATGATATGATTGTGTTGTACCACTCGAGAAAAGCCAATATGGTGGTTGATGCCCTAAGAAGGATGTCTATGGGGAGCGTGGCTCATGTCAAAGAGAGCAAAAAGAAACTGGTAAAGGATATTCATAGGTTAGCTCAGTTGGGAGGGAAGTTGGTTGATACAGCTGAGGGCGGAGTTGTGGTGCAGAGTAGATCAGTTTCCTCATTGATAGTTGAAGTTAAGTCAAGGCAGGATGAAGATCCCATACTGCTTAATCTGAAGGAGGCAATTCTCAAAAAAGAAGTGGAGGCTTTCTCCCATGGGGGAGATGGTGTACTCCGTTGCCAGGGTAGACTATGTGTGTCGGATGTGGGTGACCTGAGACAGCAGATCCTGGATGAAGCACATAGTTTGAGATATTCTATCCACCCAAGAGCTACTAAGATGTACCATAATCTATGGGATATTTACTGGTGGAACGGCATGAAAAGAGACATTGCAGAATTTGAGGCTAAGTACCCAAACTGCCAGCAGGTCAAGGTGGATCATCAGAGACCAGGAGGTATGACTCAAGATATCAGCATACCCACATGGAAACAGGAAGAAGTAAATATGGATTTTATTACCGGTCTACCTCGTACTCATCAGCAGCATGACTCAATCTGGGTGATAGTAGACTAGATGACCAAGTCAGCACATTTCCTCCCAGTTAAAACTACGGAATCAGCTGAGGATTATGTTAGGCTTTATATCCGGGATTTGGTCAGACTATATGGGGTGCCCTTGTCCATTATTTCAGATAGAGGTACCCAATTCACCTCGCATTTCTAGAAGTCCTTTTAGAAGGGACCCGATACCCAAGTCAAACTCAGCACAGCTTTTCACCTGCAGATAGATGGACAAGCTGAGCGGACTATCCAGACCATGGAAGATATGCTGAGAGTGTGTGTGAATGATTTCAAGGAAAGTTGGGATGATCACCTACCTCTCATCGAGTTTGCGTACAACAACATCTACCACTCCAGTATCCAGATGGCCCCGTTTGAGGCATTATACAGTAGGAGATGTAGGTCTTCTATAGGGTGGTTTGAGGTTGGTGAAGCTACCTTGATAGGGCCAGACTCAGTTCATGAAGATATGCAGAAGGTGCAACTTATCAGGGAGAGGTTGAAAAATACCGCAAAGCTTTTAGAAATGTTATGCTGATGTGAGGAGAAGAGAGTTAGAATTTGCAGTGGATGATTGGGTTTATCTGAAAATTTCACCCATGAAAGGGGTGATAAGATTTGGTAAGAACGAAAAACTCAACCCAAGATATGTGGGACCCTACAGAATTTTGAAGCGAATTGGCAGTGTGGCATATGAGTTGAAACTACCTCCAGAGTTAGCATCTGTGCACCCAGTCTTCCATGTGCCATTATTGAAGAACTGCATAGGTGATCCAACTTCAGTTGTGCCACTAGACAATGTGGAAATAAAAGATAGTCTCTCGTACGAAGAGGTCCCAGTTCAGATCCTCGACCATCAGGTTCGGAAGCTAAGAAACAAGGAAGTTGCTTTAGTGAAAGTCCTGTGGAGGAACCAACTAGTTGAGGGAGCCACATGGGAAGCAGCAGACATGATGGCCAGATACCCTCACTTATTCCTTTCCAGTTCAATTCCAACATCAGGTACTAAATCCCTCCTCAATACTCTGTTCATTTTGTACTCATCAGCTCTATTCATATTTTCTATGTGCATTCTAGTTACATCAGCTCTGTTAGCATGGTTAAGTCAGTTTGGAGTCAATTACTCTTTCAGAAACCAGCTCATAGTCTCAGTCTGGGAATTGCATCTCTTTTCCTAGTTTTTTAGCAGTTTTAGCCTTCATTCGAGGACGAATGATCCCAACGGGGAGATATTGTAACACCCCGAAACTTTTCTAGACCAAACTCAGACCTTGCAAGAAAAATCCAGAAGAAAACTAGAAAAGTTGCCTCAAAACGACTAAGACAATGAGTCGTGGTCAGCTCCAACGACTCGTTGTGTCAGTCGTGGTCAGCAATGCTTGGTCGCTTGAGAACCCACCGGACATGGAACGACCTCTTGTGAGAAAAAATGAGTCGTCTTGTCACTCGTTGGTTCACCCAGCTCAAAACTCCTTTTCCAGGACCGCACGACTCAACCAATAAGTTGTTGTTAGAAACAACGACTCATGGTGTGAGTCGTTGGTTGAGAGTCCAAAAAACCCTCCTCAATAGCAATGAGTGGTAGCAGCGACCCATTGTACCACACAACGAGTCTTTGTCATCACCCATCGTGTCAAGTCAGTGATTTTTAGAAATGTTCCAGTGAAGGTAATGACTAGACACAATGACCTGTTAAGTCCACCAACTACTCATTGTGTTGCCCGTTGCCAGACGTTTTAGATTTTCTCGTCCAATGACCACGGGAGGAACCAACGACCCGTTGGTTCAATGAGTCATGGTGTCTCCTATTGCCAAACTCAGTGACCCCAGAACCTAGACAGTAGGACCAATGACTGGTCCCAACGAGTTGTGGTCTCAACCAATGACTCATTGGGTGACCCGCTGGTCCCTTGTCGGGCAGTTTTCTAGATTTTACTCCAAGGATATTTTTGTAATTTTCCACCTATTTAGTCCCTAAACTACTTCATTTTAAGCATATTTTCAAGAATTTAAAGGGGTTAAACGGTTCTCCTCCCTCATTCCCCACTTAGAATTTCAGAAAACAATCGTAGAACCCAGTTCATTCCTCTCAAGCAAGAACTAGGGCTCTTTGTCAGTTGTAGAAGTTAAAGCTTTCATCTCTAGGGATTTCTTATCCAGGTATGTAGAAATTCAACAAAGGAATTGTTCTTCCCTTGTGTCCCCAAAACCTTTCTCTATTTCTTCTATTAGTTATAGCCTTCTGGATTCAAAATGTAGAACGTTTTCAGATAAATTTCTTTAAAATTTCAAGTGGAAGATTATTCATGATATTAACTTCTTATTTATTCCCTATTTCTAGAAATTTTGTGAAACTAGTATCTAGTGGAATAATTTAGCTCTAGTTCTCAGTTCAGAAAAAGTAGAATCTTGCGTGTTGGACTAGTTTCCCAGTAGCTTGATTCTATCAGTTTTGAGATCCCTGTATTGTTAGTAGATGTTGAAATCTCCGTCAGATGCATGTCCAGTCTTAGTCAGATTATTAGCATACTCAGTATTGTCCAAAAATGTCAACTAATCAGTTTGACTATAGTCATTTCTTGAGGTGTCAGTGGTGCCTCCCAATTATCAATTACTAGACTAAGATATCATATTTTGGTGGTTCTTTAGACGGTTATGACACTTCTAGATAAGCAACTCTGACCAGTCTTAGAACCCCCAGCTTCAGATCTCTGTTTATTCTTTAGACGGTTATGACACTTCCAGATAAGCAGCTCTGGCCAGTCTTAGAATACCAGTTACAGAATTTGGTCCAATCAGACTTTCAGGGTACTTCCAGATAGGTATTCCTAGCTCAATCTTGGGCCCCAGTTTCGATCTATCAGCTTAGTAGTCAATCTAGGACTATCTAGTGGGAGTAGGACTTATCACTGAGCAGATCAGGGTTCCAGCGCACCCAGGTTCCCAGAACTACATTTCCACCGTAGGTTATTTTATTTGCCTTATGGCCCCAGACTTATGATCACCCAGTTCATGCCTTTATACCCTGGCAAGGTATATTGGGTCCTACCAATGGGGTGTATATATTGGACTCCACGCCTAGCTCACGTGGTTATATGTCGGTTATAGACTCTCCCACTAGTCAGTACAATCTCTATTTAGCTCAGCTCAGAACAGTTTTAGTTACTCAGTTTAGCACAGTAGTTCATATTAGTATCTCAGATTTAGGACATGTCTTTGACCACCAGGCAGGGTCTTTTTGACCATCTCATTATATTTCAATTTATTTAGTTTCAGCATTTTAGTTGGTCATTGCATATCATTACAGTTCAATTATTTATTCTCCATGTTATGTTTTCTCCTACTTACTCGATACATTCAAAGTACTGACGCATACCTTCTATGTTTTATCGTATTATGATACAACTGCAGGTTCTCAGTCTCAACACCGTTAGCTGATCTTATCCAGGAGTTTTCAGTTGCACCAGTGGTGAGTCCTCATCTTTCGAGGATGATGTTTACTTTTCTTCAGTTATTTTTCATAATGTTAGAATTTAGAGTTAGCTGGGGGCTTGTCCCAGCAACTCATCAGATAGAGATGGCTTTCAGACATAGATACAGACTTTCAGATTTGTTTTCAGATGTGTAAACTTTTACTATTCAGCTTTCCTTAAATGGTTTGTTACTTAAGCTTCCGTTATGATTTTACTAAGATTACCAGTGTTATGATAGACCATGGGTTGACTTGGGGTTACTTGTGACTCCAAGTATGGTGTCTCATCCAAGTTATAGACTCGGTTCGTGACACTACGACTGGTTACCACGACTCGTAGTGACACATCACAAGTCGTATCAGTCACTCGTACCTGAGAAGAAAATTGTCAAGCATACCACGATTGCAGACCAAGACTCATAGCAGCATGCTGGAACTGTTAGGTCATCCCAACACATCATAAGTCATACCAGTCACTCGTACTTGAGAAGAAAACTATCAAGCATACCACGATTGTAAACCACGATTAATAGCAGCATGCTACGACTGTTAAGTCATCCCAATGCAGCAGTCCCTGTTAATTTAGAAAAAGATTTTTATTAATTGTATAAATGCTTTCCTTTTATTTTTTATTAGGAGAGCTGATACTTTAGTAGTATTATTGTTTTTTTAGTTTCCCAATGTAACTGGGGACAATAAAAATTATACGAAGCTTTGAACAAGTCTTCTTCATTGTGTTCTTAACTTTGAAGATTTATTGTGCAATTGATCATTGGGTTTTTATTCTTCATCATTGTAAGTTTATAATGAATTCTTTTATGTTTTTTATAGTTGTTCTTGCAATTATGAGTAGTTAAATATCCACAACTAGGGTCGTGGGAACCATGGTGAAATAACAAATTAGGATTAACACAAAGTGATTCTAAACCATTACTAACGCTTGTATTGTTCTTCCCTTCATATTAATTGTTTCTTAATGGTGCGCAATGTTGGGACTAGCCTGCATCTTCCACTTGCTTGAACCTAGAGAAGTAGAGATTAGAAAAAGGAAAAGACAACAAAGACTTGAAATTATAAATTTTCATTAAATAATTTGAGTTGCGGTCGCAGGAAAGTTAATTTGAAATTATTTATAAAGGTTAATCAGAAACACTTATGAGACCTAATCTTGTTATTGAGTATAGTCACCTAATAAGGGCAAATCAGTCATTTGGATGAATGTATGTTATCGATTATACAGGCTAAGTATTGAAATCGATCACAAGTATAATAATCCTACATAGTTATGAATCCATGGGGAACACTTCCCTAGTTTATTGCATATTTCTTATCACAACATCATTTACAACACTGTCATTTATTATCTTCTGTAAAAAAATCCTATTAGTAAATAATTGAACTAAAAGAATAAGTAATAGCATTAGACAAAATCTTGACCATACTCCTTGTGGGATCGACCCCAACCCTGATTGGGTTCTTTATTAACAATGATCGTGTTATACTTTTTCTGAGGTGTAATTTGAGCGTTATCAAGCATAGACCATAATCCTAGAAATATCCATGTCATTGATCAATAGGGAGCTCCTTCATTCCTTTTTCACATGCTTTCCCAACCCAAACACGAATTTTCTCATTCTAGCCCTCGTATCTGGTACCATCTCCAGAGCATATCTAGATAGTTAAATGAACTTAAGGTTGTGCTCCTTCATGCTCATGGTACCTTGCTTCAAGTTAATAAGCTCCTCCACTTTCGCCTCTCTCAGCTTATAGGGAAGAAGTGGTTCAAGAAAGCCTCTTCAAAACTATCCCAAGTAGCTGGAGCTGCATTCTCACCTTGCCCTTTCTCTCATTGACCATCCATACATTAGCCACATTCTTGAGCTGATAAGAAGCAAGCCCAATGCCCTCTATCACTGTGGCATGTATTGCCTTCAGAATCTTTTAGATTTCATCAATAAAGTTATGGGGGTCCTCATCAACTTTTGACCTCGTAAATACTGGAGGATTCATCCTGAAGAACTCTCTGATCCTCAATTCTCCTGAATCATGAGAACTGAAACTAGCTGGCTGAGTTCTAACATCCTAACTGGGTAGCCACCAACAAAGTGAGCATCGGAATAGCCCCTCCAAACTCTGCCTCTGAAGTGCCCATTCTAGGAGGCTAAGGAACTGGTGTCTCAGTAATCCTACCAATAGTAGTCAATCTATCCAATCCCACTCCAAAACTAGATCCATGAAGCGAAGTGCGGAGACAATTCCTAGTCTGCATCCTAGTCTATAGAGGCATGTTAGCTGCGTTCTTCTGGCTGGCAGTGCGGTTAGGAGGCATGATATGAAACACATGAATGCATGAGTTAGGGGGAAGTCTTTATAGAGTTAAACTCTATCGCATGATCTAGAGTATGAAAGAATGAAAGTATTTCATATCGCCTTGTGATGTGCTGCAGGTTTACAGCACTTTCGACGCTTAAAACTGATGAAATAAGCATGGACTTAGGTATGAATAAAACAGATATGATGCACTTTCACTTTTTTAGGGAAATTAGTTGTTGGAGTCAAAATGTGAAAAAGCAGTGAAAATGCATAAAAAGGGTTGAGTACGGACCATGTACGAGCCATACTCAGAATCATGGAAAAGTCCAGAAGATGTGCTACACCAAAGAGTTAAAGTACGGCTCGTGGTACAAGTCGTACCAAGTCAGTCGTGATAAAGTTCAGAAGAAATTGCACTAAGTCAGTCTCCTGGTACGAGTAGCAATTATGAGTCGTGCTATCAACCTGTGACCTGTACCAAGGAGCTGTGGTAAACTTCAGAAGAATTGAAAAAAGGCAGAACTCAAGGTAGAATAAGCGGTCACGAGTCGTAGGATAAAGGTACGAGTTCTACCAAGCCACTCGTGAAAATAATTAGAGGATGCAAAAAGTTTCAAGTTCAGACCACGACAATACAGTATGACTGGTAGGTTTGTGGTACGAGTCGTACCATCTTTCGACACTTAGTCAAATCAAAAGAGCCAGCCAATGTACGAGTGAAGGTACGACCTGTACAATCATGGTATGGGTCGTAGGTAAAGTCGGCGGCAGTTTAAGTAGTTTCCCTATCAATTTAGGAAAAGTTTCTAATTATTTGTATAAATACAATTCTAGGTTATTTTTGTAAAGGGAGAATAGGATTGTCGCACCCCACCTTAGGAGACATGACTGGCACCTTGTACCCTACTAGGACCTGAACTGACTTAACAAGGCCTGTGCACTCCTAGTGCAGGCCTACTTCCCAAATCGAGAAAACAACGGACTATATCTCGGCTGTAAATACAACCCCTGGCCGACAAGGCCGTATAGCCACCTATAAAGGAAAATATCTAACTGGAACCAGGCAATAATAAGGAATCCTATATGGGCCGAGAGGACCACCATGATATCTAGTTATGACTACAAAGTAAAACCAGTGCTAAGCTAAACTATGGACAAGGCCGCTAATGTGTCAGCAAAACAAGGCCCCACACAGCCAACACATAAACTAAAGCACATATGGGCCCCACACATCCAATAACAGCTAACCACAGGGAAATAGAAACAAATTGTAAGCCTCTAGGAGTAATATGATGGTTGGAACAGGGCCCCGACCTACCCATAAACTATACAATCAAAAAAAGAGTAAACCTTCTATCTATAAGCTCCGGAGGAAAGGAGCCAGCCTTTCTAACAATCCAAGCTGAAGGCTAAGCGGGACCGACTCCTCGTCTATCCATACCTGCAGGCAAGTAATGCAACACTCCAGAAAGAGCATCAGTACAATATGTACTGAATATGTAAGGCGATGACTGTATGAATGAATTATGTTTGGTCGTGGCTAACATATATGAATGAATTAAAATTAAACTAAGGGACTATTTATACATATTATGGCGGTGGCAGGGGGGCGCCCTGCGCAGCCCAAGGCGCTAGTAGAATCCCCACTTCGCGCCCCTCATCGCGCCAGTGGGCTGGCGCGTCGCGCTGGCTGGTGTTCTATCGGCTGGCGCGTTGCGCTAGCCCGGTGCGGCCTGGCCTCGCTCGACCCAACTTTTGAGGATTCTTTACACACGTCGTACTCTCTTTATCAATTTCAAATTCATGCGTATTCCTACTATTCGTTAACTTTCACAGGGTGTAACATCCTCCCCCCTTAGGAACATTCATCCTCGAATGTCAACTCGGTTTACAGGGGTTTATCTCTTTTAAGACTATTATTCCGGAAATATTTTGGCAGAGTCTCCCCTATAATATGGATAATCCAAAAATCCTGAAACTCAGAAAAGTCTAACACAGGTACTTCACATAATACTTTAACAACTATTTCACAACAAGGCTGGAGTCAACTAAGCAATATATAACACAAATCGTGAAACAGCAACTGAATTAATAACTTACCTTAACTGCATGATCTGGACTAAGCCTGGAACAAATGAGGATATCTAGATCTCATATCATCCTCAGCTTCCTAGGTCATCTCTTCTCTATTCTTGTTTCTCCACAGTACTTTAACATAGGCAACATCTTTAGTCCTCAACCTACGAACCTGTCAATCCAATATAGCTACTAGAACCTCTTCATAGGCTAACTCCTTAGTGACTTGGACATCCTCAACTGGCACAACTCGGAACGGATCCCTTATGCACTTTCATAGCATCAACACATGAAAGACCGGATGAACGGATTCCAATTCTGAAGGCAATTCTAGCTCGTATGCCACCTGGCCTATTCTTTGAAGTATTCAATATGGCCCAATAAACCTCGGGCTGATCTTACCTTTTTTGCAAAACCTAATTACACCCTTCATTGGCGAGACCTTCAGAAACACCCAGTCGTTTACATTGAACTCCAAGTTCCTACGTCGTACATCTGCATAAGATTTCTGGCGACTTTGAGCTGTCAACAGGCGTTCTCTGATGAGCTTCACTTTCTTCTCTGACTGATGGATCATGTCTGGTCCAATTAACTCTGATTCTCCGACTTCAAACCAACCAACTGGAGATCTACACTTTCGCCCATATAAAGCTTCATAAGGTGCCATCTGGATTGTCGAGTGATAACTGTTATTGTAGGCAAACTCAATAAGGAGTAAATTTTCATCCCAGCTGCCCCCCGAAATCTTGCACTCACGCCCGTAACATATCCTCGAGTGTCTGAATTGTACGTTCTGCCTGCCCGTCTGTCTGAGGATAGAAGGCCGTACTCAGATTAACCTGCGTCCCTAGGCCCCTTTGAAAGGACTGCCAAGATTTAGCTGTAAACTGAACTCCCCTGTCGGAAATAATTAATAATGGAACACCACGCAATTGGACTATCTCTCTGATATATAGTTCAGCATTGTCTCCAGCTGAAAAAGTAGCCCTTACTTGCAGAAAATAAGCTGATTTCATCAACCTATCGACAATTACCAAGATAGAGTCAAATTTACGCCCGGTACGAGGTAACCATGTTACAAAGTCCATATTTATTGCCTCCTATTTCCACATAGGCACTGTTATCTCCTGTGTCAGTCCGCCGGGTTTTTGATGTTCGGTTTTCACCTATTGGCAATTAGGACATTGAGCTACAAATTCTGCTATCTCCTTTTTCATTCCCGACCACCAGTAAATCTCTTTTCTATCATGGTACATCTTTGTGGAACCTGGGTGAAGAGAGTAACGGGAATAATGCACCTTGCCCATAATTTATTGGCGAAGTCCTGTCGCGTCTTGAACACAGAGGCGATTCCTATATCTCAAAACTCCATCTTCAGTTACCTTGAAATCCACTACCTTCCCTCGCTGAGAATTATCCCTGAGCTGAACCAGGTTAGAGTCTTCATATTGTTGTTTCTTCACTTCCACAACCAATGATGATACTGTTGTATTCTGTATTATTGCTCCGCTGTCTCCTGAATCTACTATATGGACAACCAAACTGGCTAACTGATGTAATTCTCGAGCCAGTTCCCTCTGTTTGGGTTTCAAATATGTCATACTTCCCATGGATTTGCGACTGAGGGCATCTGCTATAACATTGGCTCTACTTGGGTGATATAAAATGTTCACATCGTAGTCCTTCAACAGCTCTAACCAGCGACGCTGCCACAGATTCAACTCTTTCTGTGTGAAAATGTACTAGAGGCTCTTATGATTAGTAAAAATATCTACATGAACACCATACAGATAGTGCCTCCATATTTTCAAGGCATGAATTACCGCAGCCAACTCCAAATCATGGGTGGGGTAGTTCTTCTCATGCTTCCTCAGCTGCCTGGAAGTGTAAGCAATTACTTTACCATGTCGCATCAGAACACATTCTAACCCGACGCCTGAAGCATCGCAGTCCACTGCATAACCCTTTGATCCTTCTGGCAAGGAAAATACTGGTGCTGAGGTTAATCTATTTTTCAACTCCTAAAAGCTCTGTCACATGCTTCAGTCTAGTGAAATTTAGTTGCTTTCTTAGTTAACTTGGTCAAAGGCGCTGCTAAGGTAAAAAATCCTTCCACGAACCTTCTGTAATACCCGGCTAGCCCCAGGAAACTACGTACCTTAATCAGAGTGGTAGGTCTAGGCCATATTTTTACAGCTTCAATCTTCTGCGAATCTACCTGTATACCAACATCTAACACAATGTGGCACAAAAAGGCCACTGAATTCAGCCAAAATTCACATTTAGAAAACTTCGCATACAACTGGCAATCTTTAAGAGTTTGGAGCACTGTTCGTAGATGATCTCGATGATCTGCCTCTGAATGGGAATACACCAGGATATCGTCGATAAATACTATCACAAATAGGTCCAGATACGGCCTAAAGATGTTGTTCATCAAGTCCATGAACATTGTTGGAGCATTCGTCAGCCCGAAGGACATGACTAGAAATTCAAAGTGGCCATACCTGGTCTTGAAAGCAGTCCTTGGAATATCCCTCTTGCGAACCCGAACCTGATGATATCCTGACCTTAAGTCAATTTTTGAGAAATACTTCGCCCCTTGTAACTGATTGAACAAGTCATGTATTTTGGGAAGTGGGTATTTGTTCTTGATAGTAACTTTATTCAGCTACCAATAATCTATACACATACGGAGGGAGCCATCCTTCTTCCTCACAAAAAGAACTAGTGCACCCCACGGTGAAGTACTCGGCCTGATAAAGCCCTTATCTAACAAATCTTTTAACTTCTCCTTTAATTCTCTGAGCTCAGCAGGAGCCATTTGGTACAGAGTAATAGATATAGGTTGAGTACCTGGTAATAAATCAACTGCAAAATCGATCTCCCATTCTGGGGGAATACCCGGAAGTTCATCTGGAAATACATCTGGAAATTCATTGACTACTGAAATGGACTGAAGAGGCGGAGATTCTGCTTGGACATCCTGAACCCTGACAATATGATAAATACATCCTTTTGCTATCAATTTTCTCACCCGAAGATAGGAAATAAACCTACCTTTTGGCATAGCTGTACTACCTTCCCACTCCCGTACAACCTCCCCTGGAAAGTGGAACCAGACAGTCTTGGTCCAGCATTCTACATTGGCATAACATGGCACTAGCCAATCCATACCCATAATTGCATCAAAATCTATCATCTCTAATTCTATCAAATTGGCTAGAGTCTAACGACCAACAACTTCTACTATGCACCCTTGGTAGACCCTTTTAGCTATAATGGAATCATCGACAGGTGTAGACACTGAAAAAGGTCACTGAAGCGATTTTGGCATAATACTGAACTTTCGGGCCACTAATGATGTAACATAAGACAAGGTGGATCCTGGATCTATTAATACATAAATAAAATGAGAGCAAATGTCCAGCATACCTGTCACCACATCCGGCAATGACTTTGACTTCTGTCGTCCCGGTAAAGCATAAGTGCTATCTGGACTGGTACCTAAACTAGATGTCCCTGGTCTGACTCGGCTCTGTCGACTGGAATTGAGGGCCTACGCCCTGCTGGAGATGCTGGGGCACGCGATCCTACTGAAGATCTATCCTGACGGTCCCGATCACTTTGACCCCTGGCTGGACAATCTCTCATCCGATGACTCTCCTGTCCATAGGTATAACATTCCGTAGAACCATACCTGCATGCCCCGGAGTGACGTCGGCTATAGATAGGGAAAAGTGGTACAGTAAATCTGCTCTGCTCCTCTCCTCTCCTCTCTGCTGTTGTGAACCTGCTGATCGTGAGCTTCCACCGGGCCCTAACTACCTTCGACAACCAAATCCACTCCCCTGCTATTGTGGTGGGGGTGGGGGTCTGGGTGGTTTGTCTGAAAATCATGGCCTAGGTCCACCCTGGGAATCCACCTGCAAGTCACTAGGTCTTGCCCGGCGGCGCTGCTCCTGATTTGCCCTTCTTATCTCCCATTGCCACTGTCTGATCCCTTCAATATTCTGAGTAAAAGCCTGAACGCGGGCAATATCCATGTCCTCTCGCAGAGTGGTCGTAATACAAGTCTCCACATATTCTGGATTCATCCCCATAATAAACCGGTGCACCCTGGTCGGCATGATATCTACAAAAGCTGGCGCATATCGGGCCAAGGAGTCGAACCTCATAGCATATTCCCGGACACTCATCAACCCCTGCTCTAAATGTAAAAACTGATCAACACAGGCCTGTCGAATTTCCCGTGGCAGGTAGTGATCCAAGAAAGCCTCTGAGAAGCTGGGCCAAGTCGGAGGAAAAGCATCTCCCCCACGGGACCTCTCCCAACTCTCGTACGACAGTACTACGATGTCCCATAACCGGAATGCTGCTAACTCAACTGACTCTACAGGTGTGGCATGCATCACCCTAAAAATCCGCTGCATCTAATCCAAGAAATCTTGAGGGTCCTCCGCGCGATCCGTCCCTGTGAACTGTGGGGGACTCAGTGCAAGAAACTCCCGGACCCTCGAACTACCAGGTCCTCCTAAGTACTCTGTAACCACGGGATCCACTGGCTGATACTGCGCAGCCATCATCTGAGCTAGCATAACAACAACACTCCTAACCTCCTGATCCGATGGTACCGGTATAGAGACTGCTGGAGGCGGTGCCGTCACATTTTCCACTCCGAGCGGCTACTAACATGGTGGAGAGTGCTGGGGAGACCGAGATGAAGTCTCCTTGTCGCCCACAGATCGGGCTGACTCTAAATGAGGCACCCTGCTGGTGCCTTTCCCTGTTGTAACATCTAATCTCCTTCTAGTCGTGGTATGTCACGGGTCTGCCATTTCTCTGTAGATAAAATAATATGGTAAGCTTAGAGACTCAACCCTATATTGTACAGCTCTATAGCATGACTGGATAAGAAGAAAGAGCAACCATCCTATTATGCCTCACAGGCTCCTGCCTATAGAATGTGGTGCACAACACATCGATAGACAAGACTCTACTTAGCACGGCTTGGTAACTCCCTGGGATACGACCTGCTCTGATACTAAGTTTTTCATGCCCCACCTTGGGAGGCATGACTGGCACCTGGTGCCCTACTAGGATCTGAACTAACTTAACTAGACCTGTGCACTCCTGGTGCTGGCCTACTTCCCAAATCGAGAAAACAACGGGCTATATCTCGGCTGTAAATACAACCCCCGGCCAACAAGGCCTTATAGCCACCTGTAAAGGAAAACAGCTAACCAGAACCAGGCAATAACAGGAATCCTATTCGGGCCGACAAGACCACCATGATATCTAGTTATGACTGCAAAGTAAAACCAGTGCTAAGCTAAACTATGGCTGACAAGGCCACTAATCTATCAGCTAAACAAGGCCCCACACGGCCAACACGTAAACTATAGCATATATGGGCCCCACGCTGCCAATAACAGCTAACCACAAGGAAGTAAAAACAAGATGCAAGCCTCTAGGAGTAATATGATGGTCGGGACAGGGCCCCGACCTACCCATAAACTATACAATGAAAAAAAGAGTAAACCTTCTGTCTATAAGCTCTGGAGGAAAGGAGTTGACCTTTCTAACAATCCAGGCTGAAGGCTAGGCGGGACCTAGTCCTCGTCTATCCATACTTGCAGGCAAGTAATGCAGCACCCCAGAAATGGTGTCAGTACAATATGTACTAAATATGTAAGGTGATGACTGTAAATGACTGAAATAAAGAAGTAGAACTGAGAATAACTGAAATGAAGGGATAGAGATCATACCTGAATAATAGGACTTCTTACTATCTAATTTATAAATAACTAAAGCAAACAAAAACCTTACCTGGCCCCCAAAAGTCGAAAGGTACAACCAGCACAGAATAACCCACCTGGGGCCCCATAAGCCCTGGTGAGCACACTTCAGTCTATATACCCCTGTCAAGGTCGTACTAGGTCAACTAATAGCTATAGTTGTCCTACTGGTCCCCTGGGTCTGCAACTGAGCCTGCTCGGCCCTGACTATAGTTGTGTCTGAGTCCAGTGGACTCCTGATATCTGCACCCCGGGCACCTGGCTCGACGGGGGTGTATAGAGCCAACCACAGCATATGAGGACCTGGGACCCCATCTTCGTCCCTTGTAGATGGCATATCACTCCGTAGAGCGACGTCATCTCGCCCCTGGCGGGCATCGACACAGCTAAAAACCCTGGGGTCGGTTATGAAGGCTATACAGCATAATCCATCCCAAACTTAAACATGGAATACGAGTTTCAGCTAATTACAACAACTAATCACGATGGACATGCTGCTGGTATTCTTACTGGGATTCAAACTGAGATATAATGCTAAAGAAACTAACTTGCCGAAGGAAACTTCCTTAACATACCTCGTTCGCCGATTACTGATTAACTGATAAGTTTCAGTTCGTATTCAATTGTTCTTCTCAACTGCAATCGTATTTCTGGGGGAATATGACGAGTTTCACTACTAAATTCGATAAAAACAATAACTTTATATATAAATATTAACTATATTTCAACTTAACGAAACACAATCGAAAACTCGTAATTCCTCGAAAGTAAGAAATGCTTAATTGAAGTCTGTAATCGTATAGAAATTAGTTCGGAGCAATTCCAACGACTTTGGCTCGGCAGGGTTATGATTTGCCAGGAGAAATTTCGTGAAAATAAATCCATAGCAATGCTCCCTATATCCTTAAACTTCGATACCCGAAGTTAACTTGAATTCAGGCAGTGTTTCGTAGCGTAAAAAGATGAATTTCACTTGATTTCCCCATTCTCTCTTAAGTCTGGTCGTGGCTAACATATATGAATGAATTAAAATTGAACTAAGGGACTATTTATACATATTAGGGCAGTGGAAGGGGGGTGCCCCACGCTTCCAAGGCGCCAGTAGCATCCCGCGTTGCGACCCTCATCACGCCAGTGGGCTAGCATGTCGCGCTGGCCCGGCGCGGCATGGCCTCGCTCGATTCAACTTCCGAGACTTCTTTACATGCATCGTGCTCTCTTTATCTATTTCAAATTCATGCGTATGCCTACTATTCGTTAACTTTCACGGGGTGTAACAAGAATATGATTATAGAGAGTGGTTTTTGACTTTTGGGATTGGTGAGAGCAACTTTTGGGAGATTTCTTTCTTTGATTCTTCCATTGTTCTTCATTAATTTTTGCAATAATCAAGTATGTTTTCTTCCAATCATCTTTGTAAGTTCAAAATTATGTGTTTGTCTATGAATGCTCTTAATTCTCTTACAACATGAGAGGCTAAAATCTCCACAACTAGGGTTGTGGGAACCATGGTGAATTAACAAACTAGGGTTTGCACAAAATGATTCTAACAAATGCTAATGCTTGTATTGTATTCTCTTCATCTTTAATGTTTCTTAACGGAGTGCAACATTAGGACTTGCCTGAATTTTTTACTTGCTTGAATCTAGAGAAGTAGAGATTAGGAAAACAGAATTACTATAAGGCCTTAGTCATTATGGGTCATTGTATGACTTGAGTTGCGGTCGAGGAATAGTTAATTTGGAACAAATTGATAACAGTTGAAGTGAAATCACTTATGAGACCTAATCCGGTGATTGAGTATAGTTATCCAATAGGGACGAACCAGTCGTTTGGATAAACCCTACTTATCAGTTTTTCAAGCATTGGGAAAGATTATGAGTGTAAAACTCAAAGTAGTTATTGAATCCATGGGGAACACTTTCCTAGTTATTTACATTAACTTGATAAACAACAATCAAATCTCAACGTTATTACATATTGCTTTTATAAAACCCCCCTTTTTAGGAAGTTACAGACTTAAAAGCTTAAATACTAGCCTTATTCTATAACTTGACCTTATTCCCTGTGGGATCGACCCTAACCTAGTTGGGTTCTTTATTGACAACGTCCGCGTCATACTTTTATAGGAGTATGATTTTGAGCGTTATCAAAAAGTGGTGTCGTTGCCGAGGAATACGACTTAAGATTAGAGTAATTACTTGTGTTTAACTTTTAGTTGTTATTTTCCTAGTTTACATTGTTTGTTTGTTTTTGTTCTATTCAGGCTACAGCAGGGACACCTTAACAGTAGATCAACCCTAGTGAGCACTATGATGGAGGATAATGGGCCGCCAATGCCTATGGTGGCACGACTGAATGTTGAGGCGCTAGCGGCAGTCTTAATGAATTATGAGGGGGATGATGTGCAAGGATATATAGAGATGGTCAATGCCTTGGAGGGAATGGGTCCTACAACTGGGCGACCCCTCTAGCAAAACCATTAGTCGAGATACCGCTAGTCCTAGAACTTAAGGCTCTACCCCCACATTTGAAATATACATTTTTGAGAGAGAACAACACCTTGCCAATGATCATAGCAGCAGACTTTGAAGAATGGCAAGTGGAGGCATTAGTATCAGTATTGAGAAGACACAAAAAGGCAATTGGGTGGACCATTCTGACATCATCGGTACTCCTCCAGGCATTTACACCTACAAATTTTAGCTTAAGCCAAATTGTGTACCTAGCATAAAGCACCATAGATGACTGAACCCACCAATACAAGAGTGGTGAAGAAAGAGATTATAAAATGGCTCGACGCTGGTGTAGTTTATCCCATTGCTGATAGTAAGTGGGTAAGCCAGGTATAGTGTGTCCCAAAGAAAGAAGGGATCACGGTTATGCCAGATGAGCAGAATGAGCTAATACCAACAAGGCCGATTACAGGTTGGCGGGTTTGCATGGACTATCAAAAGCTTAATCTTTGGACCCAGAAGGACCACTTCCCGATGCCCTTCATGGATCAGATGCTTGATAGGTTGGCAGGTAGAGGATGGTACTGCTTTCTTGATGGTTACTCAGGGTATAATTAGATCTCAATAGCTCCAGAGAGAAAACCACTTTCACTTGCTCCTATAGAACTTTTGCCTTTAGGAGGATGTCGTTCAGGTTGTGCATGAACCGACCACATTCCAGCATTGTATGATGTCTATTTTTTCAGATATGGTGGAGGAAACCATCAAAGTATTTAAGAATGACTTTTCATTTGTTGGTGATTCATTTGAAGATTGCTTGGAGCACCTGAGTAAAGTGCTGAACAAATGTGAAGAACTAATCTGGTCCTCAATTGGGAGAAATGTCATTTCAAGGTCAAAGAGGGGATTGTGTTAGGCCACTGAATTTTTGGAAAAGGTATAAAGGTGGACAAGGAAAAAATTGAGGTAATATAAGGATTGACTTCACCTATTTCTGTCAAAGAAGTCAGGAGTTTTTGGGGGCACACAAGATTCTACAAGAGGTTCATTAATGACTTCTCAAAATTACACAACCATTGTGCAAACTACTTGAGAAGGAGGTGAGGTTTGTGTTTGATGAGGTGTGTTTGAAAGATTTTGAATTCTTAAAGAAAAGGCATGCCTAAGCTCCTATTATCATAGCTTCAGATTGATCTCTCCAATTTGAGGTAATGTGTGATGTCAGCGGGGTAGCCCTTGGAGCTGTCTTGGGTCGGTAGAAAGCAAAAATATTTCACCCAATCTATTACGCCAGTAAGACACTCAACGTAGCTCAAAAAAATTACACGGTGACCGAACAGGGACTGCTAGCAGTAGTCTTTGCATTCAAAAATTTTTGGGCATACTTGATCTGAACTAAGGTGATTGTCCACATAGACCATTCAGCATTGTGGTATCTAATGTCTAAGAAGGATGCTAAACCAAGGCTGATTCGATGGGTATTGCTTCTACAAGAATTTTAGTTTGAAGTAAAAGACCGGAAGGGTACTAAGAATCAGGTGGTTGACCGCCTATCCAGATTGGAGGCAGAGACAAGCATTAAAGATGAGATCGACACAGATGATGCCTTTCCAGATGAGCAGGTGTTGACTGCATCTCAGGATTTGATCCCATGGTTTGCCAACTATGCAAATTATTTGGTGAGTGATATGATCCTGTCTGATTTAACTTCAAAGCAAAGGAAGAAGTTCTTATTTGATGCTAGGAGGTACTATTGGGATGAGCCTTATTTGTTTTGTATTTGTACGGATGGGCTAATTCAGAGGTGTGTGCCATAGGTTGAGATGCTGAATATACTCGAGGCATGCCACTCATCTCCAGTTGGGGGTCATCAAAGTGGCATTTGAACTGCACACAAAATTTTGCAGTGTGTTTACAGTTGGCCCATAATCCATCAGGATGCATATGATTTTGCCAAAGCCTGTGATTAATGCCAAAGACAAGGCAACATCACTCGCAAGCATGAGCTACGATTGACCCCAATTTTGGAAGTAGAATTGTTTAATGTATGGGGTATTGATTTCATGGGTCCATTTGTGAGCTCCTACAGGATGAAGTATATCTTGGTGGTGGCAGATTATGTTTCAAAATGAGTGAAAGTCATTGCACTCCCTAACAATGAAGGGAAAAGTGTCACAGCATTTCTGCGGAAGCACATATTTGCAAGATTCGGTACCTCCATAGTCATCATCAATAACGGTGGTTCACACTTTTGTAATCATCTTTTTAGAATGCTGCTTGAGAAATACGGTGTGAAACATAAGAGGGAAATACCTTACCATCTTCAGTCAAATGGACAAGTGGAAGTTTCCAACAGGGAGATCAAGATGATTTTGGCTAAAACAGTGAACACCAACTGGACAGACTGGTCTAGAAAGCTTGATGATGCACTTTGGGCATATCTAATAACTTATAAGACCCCTATTGGCTCATTACCATATCAGCTTGTCTATTGCAAGTCATGTCATCTGCAGGTGGAGCTGGAAGATAAGGCACTATATGAACTGAAAATGTTGAACTTGGACTAGAATGAAGCAGCCAAATTGAGGCTAGATCAGCTAAATGAGATGGATGAGTTCCAGCTCCAAGATTATGAGAGTGTAGCTATTTATAAAGAGAAGATGAAAATCTACCATAACCGAAAGATTGAATTGTCTTATGGGTTAAGCACTAAGCTCCAATTTTTAAGGCTAAGCATTGTCCTATCAAATTCAGAATGATTTTAAGCATTACCCCTTTAAAAGATTTATTTAAGGCTAAGCAATGCCTTATGTTCTTTGATTGGGTTAAGCACCACCCTCTAAAAAGTTATTCGAGTTAATTGTTACTTTTGCAAAAAATATGTACATTTTTCTCTTGTCATTGTTATTTGTTAAGCCCTAATATTTTTCATTATATATTGCCTTATGCTTATTGACTAACCATTTTTATCCAGTATTGTTAAAGTTTGTAGGATACTGTTCATTACTTCAAGCTACTCTTATGCTATTGAATTAAGCGACACTTAAGCTACCATTACGCCACTTTTAAGCTACTTTTAAGCTACTATCGTATTTTTTCAAGCCACTATTTGCTACTCTTAACCTATTATTATTGTGCTACTTTTATCATTATCTTGAATTCTGGATAGTTAAACATTACCCTCCAAATTTTAAAGGGCTAAGCATAGTCCTACTATTTTCTGGATGTTGTTCGGGCTAAGCACTACCCTCTCAAAGTTATCCAAGCTACGCATTATTTTAGAAAAATAGAAGGTTATTATCATCGATTTGTGGAAGGATTCTCTACTATCGCTGCACCATTGACAAAGTTGACTCATAAAGCAGCTAAGTTTCAATGGACAGAGGCATGTGAGCAAAGTTTTTAAGAATTGAAGGATAGGCTGACTTCAGCACCTATCCTGACTCTTCCAGAGGGTTTCGAGGGTTATGTGATCTATTGTGATGCTTTGAAAGTTGGGCTAGGTTGTGTTCTGATGCAACATGGCAAGGTCATTGCTTATGCCTCTAGACAATTGAGGAAGCACAAGCAAAATTATCCTACCCATGATCTTGAGTTGGCCGCAATGGTATTTGCATTGAAGATTTGGCGCCACTACTTATACGGGGTACATGTTGATATCTTCACAGATCATAAGAGCCTCCAGTATTTGTTTCAGCAGAAGGATTTGAATTTACGCCAGAGAAGGTGGTTAGAATTGCTGAAAGATTATGATGTTAGCATTTTGTATCGTCCGGGCAAGGCAAATGTTGTAGCTGATGCGCTAAGTCGCAAGTCTATGGGTAGCTTGAGTCATATTCAGGTTGACAGGATTGAAATGATGAAGGCTCTACGGTATTTGGTAGACTTACAAATTTGCTTACTGGATGCCGAAGATGGGGGTGTTATTGTCAAAAACACAACAGAATCGTCCTTGGTAGTGGAAGTTAAGTAACGACAATATGATGATGCAGAGTTAGTCTTACTAAGAAACACTATACCACAACAGAAGTAGAGCCTATTTGATTGTGGACTCGATGGAGTTCTTAGATACCGGGGTCGTCTATGTGTACCCTAATATGGGTGAACTACAGAAACAAATTATGAATGAAGCTCATTATTCTCGATATTCAGTACATCCAGGTGCCACAAAGATGTATTGTGACCCGAGGGACCTATATTGGTGGAATGGCATGAAAAAGGACATCATCGGTCTTGTGACTCAGTGTCCCAATTGCCAACTGGTGAAGGTTGAGCACCAGAGGCCTTGAGTCTGGTGAAGGATATAGAAATTCCAGCCTGGAAGTGGGAGGTGATTAATATGGATTTTATTACAAGATTGCCTAAAAATTCCAATCTCGAGATGAGTAGTTTTTGCACCTAGAGCAAGGAAATGTGAGTTTGCATGAGTATTATCTTCGGCTTAATTCTCTTGCCAGGTATGCTCCTCACATGGTTCAGATGATGGAGGATAGAATTCATCGGTTTGTGTTAGGGTTGGGGCTTCATATAGCTCGAGATTGCTTGGGGGTATCTACTCAGGAGCACATGGACATTTCACAAATTCAGACTTTTGCCCAGAGGGCAGAGGATTTGGTTCATCAATTACGGGATACTCGGAAACAGCAGGAGCAACGAAAGAGAGCTAGGACTGTGGGTCCTTACAGAGGGCCGTAGGGTGACCCAGGGGCTCAGTCATCTAGGCAGTCATTTAGGCCAATAGGAAGTGCCCCACCTCAGTTTCAGGGACAGACACGGGACCAAGGCCCAGCTCCATCTAGCTCTCAATGACAGGAGCGGGCGGGGCAGAGGCGACCACCATTGCCGCCTTGTCCCCGGTTTTGGAAATCTCATTCAGGTCAGTGTCGTTAGGGGCAGAATGTATGAATTATCGTTGTGAGCAGCCAGGGCACTTTATGAGGGATTTTTCAGATAATGTCGAGGTGGATCAGGCGCGATCAATGGTTGCTTTGTCATCCTCTGTTTGACCTCCCAAATCCGATCCTCAGCTAGCAACAGGTCGTGGCAGAGGCAGAGGGAGAGAGGCTTCTAGTTCTGGGGTAACCCAAATCGATTTTATGCTTTGGGCGGTCGACAGGACCAAGAGGCCTCACCTGATGTTGTTACAGGTACTTTGATTATTTATTCTCATGTAGTATATGTATTACTTGATCCTGGTTCTACACAATCTTATGTCACACCATTGGTTGTTAGTTAGTTTGAGACAGTCCCTGAGTTATTATCTATACCATTTGTTGTTTCTACGCCAATTGGTGAATTTGTGTTAGCTAGACGAATTTATCGAAACTGCATAGTATTGGTATATGATAGATCAACCTTAGATGATCTAGTTGAGCTTGAAATGGTTGATTTTGATGTCATTTTGGGTATGGATTGGTTGGCGGCACTTTATGCTAATGTTGATTGCAGAGCTAAGGTTGTCAGATTCAATTTTCCCGGCGAGCCAATCCGGGAATGGCAAGGTAATGCCGCTACGCCTAAAGGTAAGTTTATTTCATACCTTAAGTCTCAGAAGTTGATATCCAAAGGTTGTATTTCTCACTTGGTTCGGGTAAGAAACTTGGAATGTGAGCCTACGACTCTCCAGTCAATTCCTATTGTAAATGAGTTCCCTGAGGTCTTTCCAGAGGATTTGCTTAGAATTCCTCCTGAAAAGGAGATAGATTTTGCTATTGATCTACTTCCAGGTACTCAGCCTATATCGATCCCTCCTTACAGAATGGCTCCAGCAGAGCTAAGGGAATTAAAGGAGCAGTTGAGAGATCTGCTCGAGAAGGGATTCATTTGACCTAGTGTATCGCCTTGGGGTGCACCAATGCTCTTTGTGCGAAAGAAAGAGGGGTCGTTAAGAATGTGTATCGACTATAGGCAGCTAAATAAGGTTATGGTTAAGAATAAGTACCTACTTCCCGGGATTGATGACCTGTTTGATCAGTTATAGGGTGCCAGATGCTTCTCAAAGATTGATTTGAGATCTGGGCACCATCAGTTACGGGTTAGGGAAGTTGATATCCCCAAGACTGCCTTCAGGACTAGATATGGCCATTATGAGTTCTTAGTGATGTCATTTAGGCTTACTAATGCCCCAACAGCTTTAATGGACCTGATGAATCGGGTGTTTAGGCCTTTTCTTGATGTATTTGTGATCGTCTTCATTGATGATATTTTGATTTACTCGCGATCCGAGGCCGAGCATGCATGTCATTTGAGAGCAGTATTACAGACTCTACAGGAGCACAGGTTATATGCTAAATTTTCTAAATATGAGTTTTGGCTAACATTTGTGGCTTTCCTTGGTCATGTAATTACAGCTGAAGGTATAAGAGTGGATAGTCTGAAGATAGAGGCAGTAAAGACTTGGTCCAGAACCTTGAATCCTATAGAGGTTCGCAGCTTTCTGGGGTTAGCAGGTTATTATCGCCGATTTGTGGAAGGATTCTCTACTATCACTGCACCATTGACAAAGTTGACTCATAAAGCAACTAAGTTTCAGTGGACAGAGGCATGTGAGCGAAGTTTTTAGGAATTGAAGGATAGCTGACTTCAGCACCTGTCTTGACTCTTCCAGAGGTGTCGAGGGTTATGTGGTCTATTGTGATGCTTTGAGAGTTGGGCTAGGTTGTGTTCTAATGCAACACGGCAAGGTCATTGCTTATGCCTCTAGACAGTTGAGGAAGCACGAGCAAAATTATCCTACCCATGATCTTGAGTTGGCCGCAGTGGTATTTGCATTGAAGATTTAGCGCCACTACTTATATGGGGTACATGTTTATATCTTCAAAGATCATAAGAGCCTCCGGTATTTATTTCAGCAGAAGGAGTTGAATTTACGCTAGAGAAGGTGGTTAGAATTGCTGAAAGATTATGATGTTAGCATTCT
Source organism: Datura wrightii (assembly GCA_035772735.1). Taxonomy (NCBI): domain Eukaryota; kingdom Viridiplantae; phylum Streptophyta; class Magnoliopsida; order Solanales; family Solanaceae; genus Datura; species Datura wrightii. Next base: position 7,288,921 of record JASDFA010000007.1, on the reverse strand, counting down.
GTATCATCCGGGAAAGGCGAATGTTGTAGCTGATGCGCTAAGTCGCAAATCTATAGGTAGCTTGAGTCATATTCAGGTTGACAGGATTGAAATGATGAAGGCTCTACAGCATTTGGCTGACTTACAGATTTGGTTACTGGATGCCGAAGATGGGGGTTTTATTGTCAAAAACACAGCAGAATCGTCCTTGGTAGCGGAAGTTAAGCAACGATAATATGATGATGCAGAGTTAGTCTTACTGAGAGACATTATACCACAACAGAAGCAGAGCCTATTTGACTGTGGACCTGATGGAGTTCTTAGATACCAGGGCCGTCTATGTGTACCTAATGTGGGTGAACTACGGAAACAAATTATGAATGAAGCTCATTATTCTCGATATTCAGTACACCCAGGTGCCACAAAGATGTATCGTGACCTGAGGCAGCTATATTGGTGGAATGGCATGAAAAAGGACATCACCAGTCTTGTGACTCAGTGTCCCAATTGCCAACAGGTGAATGTTGAGCACTAGAGGCCTGGAGGTTTGGTGTAGGATATAGAAATTCCAGCCTAGAAGTGGGAGGTGATTAATATGGATTTTATTACAGGATTGCCTAGAACAAGCAGGAAGCATGATTCTATCTGGGTAATACTTGATAGATTAACTAAATAAGCTCACTTCTTGCCAGTTAAGACCACATATGCTGCATAGGATTATGCTAGGCTTTATATACAAGAGATAGTTCGCCTACATGGCATCCCCTTGTCCGTTATTTCTGACAAAGGTGCTCAGTTTACAGCAAACTTCTGGAAATCTTTCCAGAAAGGCCTGGGCACTTAAGTAAGCCTTAGTACCGCATTTCATCCTCAGACAGACGGACAGGCTGAACGCACCATTCAAACGCTTGAAGATATTTGCGTGCCTGTGTTTTAGATTTTGGCGGAAGATGGGATGATCATGTTTCCTTGATTGAGTTCACCTATATTAACAACTACCAGGAAAGTATTCAGATGGCTCCATATGAAGCTTTATATGGGCGAAAATGCAGGTCACAATTGCGATGGTTTGAACTCAGTGAGGCAGAGTTATTGGGGCTAGACTTAGTGCAGCAAGCTATTGACAAGGTGAAACTTATTAGAGATCGACTTCAGACAGCCCAGAGCAGGCAGAAGTCTTATGCAGATGTACACCGTCGAGCGCTAGAGTTTGTTGTTAATGATTGGGTCTTCCTAAAAGTGTCACCTATGAAAGGCATTATGCGATTTGGCCAAAAAGGCAAGCTGAGTCATAGATAGTTGGGCCCTACAGAGTTATTCGCAGGATAGGAAAAGTGGTCTATGAGTTGGAGTTGCCACCAGAGTTAGTGGCAATCCACCTAGTATTTCATGTATCGATGTTGCGGAAGTGTATAGGAGACCCAGCCCATGTTATGCCTATCGATGATGTCCGAATTTCTGAGGAGATGACCTACACCGAGGTTCCAGTTGTTATTCTTGACCGGCAAGTCAGGAAACTTGGAACCAAAGAAGTCGCCTCAGTTAAAGTATTATGGCGAAGTAATAACATCAAGGAAGTGACTTGGGAGGCTTAGGAGGAAATGAAGAATAAATATCCTCACCTATTTATGATGTCGACGTGATGTTAAGGTATGTGTTTGATACTTAAGTTACTGAGTATCTATTTTGAAGAATATTAAGTGAAATTAATTTCTATTCGGGGACGAATGTTCCTAAGGGGGGAAATATAACACCCCAAAAAATTTTGGGTGATTATTTGATGTTTTTATGCTAGGTTAAGAAAAGTACGGGTTGTATATTGGTCGTAGATTACAAGGGAAATGTGTATGATCAAACAACCAAAGAGTATGTGAAGTTCATAAGTAAGGGACAATTTTAAACGATCATATTTCCCAATATATAGTGAATTTAGAAGCCCATGACCTATCAAATTAAAGGTCTTTGAGTCTAGTTTTCATAACATCAAACTTCTTGTCAATCGGAGTTCGTAGTAAGAAGTTATGGGCATTTTAGCGAAGCATCGCGAACGATGACGCGGGCATGAAGCTGTAGCGCCTCCACCGCCCTATTTACTTAAAATCTAATTTTTCACTTGTAGAAAATATTTTTAGCTAAATCTAAATTGACCAGATTTCTAAGGATTCCATTTCTCTCTAAATTCCAGCAGCTAGGACAAAGAAAATCAAGGAGGAACATTAAGAAAAGTTCAAGAAAATCACAAGATAAGTTGAGATTACCTTGCCAAGTGTGTTAGGGGTTGTTTTGCAGCTCGTTTTAGTAAGGTTTGAAGAAGTTTTTCTGCGTTTTAAAATCTATTTGGACTACCTATATATCCATCTTTGAGTAGGTGTTGAAATCAGGAGAAAAGGTAAGAATTTAACCCCTTTTATACCTCTCAAATTGCAAAGGGAAAATCTGGAAATTGGCAGCTAAGTGAGCTGCTGATGGACTGTTTGTGAGCTGAATTTTGCTCGTTTTCCTTAGGTTTTTTGGATGTTTCTTTTGTTGGAATTATACTTCATATTGAGGGGTAGAATTACAAAAAAAATAAGGTATAATTTCCCTCTTGTTTCTCCCTCAAAAGTTAGTGAAAACTAGTTGAGAAAATGGCTAAATGTTGTTGATGTTGTTGTGTGCTGTTATTGCTATTATGACTGCCTATGGTTAGTTATTTTGGCTGCATTTTTTGCTATACATTAAGCTTGTCATTGTCCTGTAAAACCACTAGATTAATGAGGTTGAAGGCTGATCATTGAGATAGGAAATCGGCTAGAGAAAAGTTCATCGGAGAAAGGTATGTAAGGCGCCCCGTCTATCATTCTTTTAAGCACGATTCGTGTGTTGTGAATCGAATGAGACAGCAACCTATTTAAAAGTGTTGAGGCAGTATGTTAAGCTTCATTTAAGCTTTAAAGTTCTATATTTTATTGAGGATAAATGTTAAGATTATGCCTAGCCGAAGTGAGACATCTAAAGTGTGATATTGTGTTGATTGTTGTCGTAGTTGTACATTGAGTTGGAGACCCCTCAGAGTGGGCATTGTTTGCTGGTCCTTACTGTATGTCATGTGTATATATATATGATGTTAAATGTTTTTAAAGGTCTGGTTGCTAACTGAAATTGGTGAAAGAGCCAAGATGAGGACGTGTAAACGATTTTAAGCAACGTAAAGACGTCGCAAGATATTGAGGGTAAACGAGCTTATCGAATTAGGATTACCTAGTTATGATTGTCCTTTATATTATGTGTATGTTATGAAATATGTCAGGCCAAGGGGAGATTTCATAATCCCCTTCCCTTAAGCCAAACGACAAGTTAGAGAGTTTCTGAGCTCTAATGTCCCTTGAACATGATCTATAAATTTTATTGAAACTCTTAGGTCATCCGTAGTTCCTTATGATTTATACAAGTTTTTAATACATGCATTTAAGTTCTATTTTCTAGCTTTGCATGTTATATGTACTCAGTTCCAGTTATGCATTACGAAGGAGGCCTATGCAGGCCACATGTTTAGTATTCGTCATTTCTATGTTGTACGTATTGAGCTGGTCCAGTATCATCCATATCAGCTCCGTTTATGATTTTGTCTAAGATTTATTGATTTTACCTTGGTGTGGTACACCGGCTGGAGGTCTTGTTATTTTACCCTGATGTGGTACACCGGCTGGACGGATTTTACCCCGGTATGATACATCAGCTGGAGGCATTTTTATTTTTACCCAAGTATGGTACATTGGCTAGACGAATTTTATATAGATTATATGGTCGGCTGTCTGCTGGCATTTCAGTTATAGTCTTTATTGTGCATTAGATGGTTGCATTTACACTTCAATAATGAGTTATTTTCAGGTTTCTGTTTTTAGGATTCCGGGTTGTTGCTACTCCTTATTTCTGGCCTAGTTATCATTTTTATCTTACATGTTTACAGTTTTCAGCCTTACATACCAGTACATTTTATTCGTACTGACGTCCCTTCATCTTAGGACCCTTCCTGCAATCGTGCTGCAGGTACAAGTTGAGGCTAAGATCATCGGACGTAGTAGGAGCCAGATTTCAGCAGAATAGTGGTATGCTCCTCTTTTCCAGGAGCCATGTCCTAGTTTGGACTATTTTCAGTTTTGTGTATTGCATGGGTAGGCCGGGGCCCTGTTCCGTGCATTTCAGTTTGTTTACTCTGTAGAGGCTAATATGGACTAGTTTTTATAGTAGTGTGGGTTGTGTAGTCATATTGGTTTTTCATTGCTTTGCTTAGCTTTATTGTAGCCTTGTTGGCTTTTCAGGTTGCATATTTATAATTGTCAAGGCATTATTGGTCCAGTATTTATCTTGGTTGGTTGTGACAGGTGGCTTGGTCAGCCTTAGTGTTACATTTATAGATGCTATATAGCCGGCTTCTCGATCGACCATGAATCGAGTGCCAATTGCGCCCTACCCTAGTTCTGGGGCGTGACAATAGCATACTAAAATATTTTACCTCATGAACAAATTCAAAACCATTTGACAACATCTAGACTAAAGTTGGTCTAAATTCATTGAATTTTTCTCATTTATTCTGTATAAGGAAAATCTTCAATGAGTCATACTCTATTTCATCTATTTTCTTTAAAGTAGTCAATGCTCTTGTATTGATGAAAGTTTTGGTATCCTTGTAAAGTTGCTTCCTTTCTCTTTAATTATATGACCATTTTTAGTACTTGACTATTTATGGTAGTTTCAACTTGATTGAATTGGTTTATTTATTGTTTTGTACAGGGAACCTTGATTGATTTTGAATAGCTCTTTCTCCCCTTAACCCCTTTGAGTGATTGGTTCCCTTTTCTTATTGTGAGTATAATCCCATAATAACATACTACATATGGTAATTACGGAAAACTTAGATATTTATTTTCGACAAAACCTTGACAGATTACATGCTAAATTGACTTGTTCTACTTATTCTATTCTTGAGAAATCTGTTGTGATTTATGCCCTCCTGCAATTATCTCCTTAATAATTATATGACAACTTCAACATTTATTTGTGTATTTATTTTGATAATTTATACATGATCTATACCGAATTGATTTCGATTATACTAATATGGTAAATATATCTTTGTTTTATGACATGTCTATTCAAGTAAGTGATCCCTATGATTGAATATTTTTCTCCCTCTTTTATTCTCCGATTGATAATTCTTCTAACTATATAACAGACCCAATCTTCTTCTTATAGACAGGGAGAACATGGCTTATTCTTTAGCAAATAAGATCCAAACCTTCCCTATTCTAAGTCCTATCTATTGGAATACATAATAATATTGAATATTGCTCTTTCTTCGTACTTTCTCATTGCTTTAAAGCTTTGTTGAGTTTCCAGACTTCTATATTAAGTCATGTACCTCACAACTGGTTAGTTTCTTTCATTATGTGATTCCAATTATTTTGGATCTTATTCTCTGCACTATTGAATGCCTTCCTAAGTTGATAACAGATTGATCTGCTTCCTATGTGCTTCAACATATTATTATGTGAATTTTAAGTTGCTTGTTTATTTTATATATCCATATAGGTTTAAATGATAGAGTATTAATTTATATTAGTTATAGTTTGTGTCTGCATATATGCAACACTTTATTCTTTTTTAGTCTTTTAAACAGGTATCTCTCCCACCTGTTTGGAGTTTTCAAAGAGTTTGCTCGGGTTTGGAACGATTTCAAAATTTGTTTAGGATAATTAATTATATTTATTTTTTGTTCCCATATTTGCAAATTATGTAATAATCATGTACAAATACTATATATAGTGGAAAAGAGGATATTTTAAAGAGGGGCGGGGAACATATGTTGTTTGTCTGTCGTTTTATTCGTTCTCCATATACCTGAATAACTTGTCTAACTTATTTCATATTTATTAGACATTATACCTGTAGTAATAATGCAAATATGTTTATCTCCATTATAAATTATGCCTATAGGGTTATGACAAATACTAGAAATCATGCTTGTTGACACCCGATTATGACCTTTCACCAGTTGATAAATTATTCAAGCTTCTCGATTTTCAATCAAAATGTAATATTCATTTTTCGCAAGTTAAATTATTTTGTAAAATTATTTTCGGAGTTATTTTGTTATTTCATTTGGCAAAATGTTCTAATACACACATTTGAATATTAATCATATATAATCTTTAACATATTTGTTAGTGTAAAAATTAATTCATCTTGAAAATGAGTTCTAATTTTTCAATTCAAAAGGTCATTTACACATTAAAATTTTTAATTAATCTATATTTATAAATAAATATTTATTTTGTTAAGTTGACAAGTTCAATTAATTAGTTGATAATTAATTTATCTCCATTTTATCTCAAAATTGAATACGTTTTAAATAGTTTGTTTATAATTAAATGTTTTGGTCCAAACAAACTATATTTAATCTATATACAACCAGCTCTTATTTGCACTAAATTCAGACCTTATGCTACCCAAAATTCGGCCAACTACAGCCCAATTCTCCTCTAAACCTGGCTCAATCCTCAATTAAACCCCACTTTCTCCTTCACTCGACAAATCTTAGCAGCAGCAAAACCTTTTGACCCCTAATGTTGCCAAGACCTAATCGCTTACACAACACCACACCCCTCAATTTCGCCCTTGATGCGTCAACATCACCATTTTTGGTTTGCAAATCTTTGACTTTCGTCCTCCCCAAGCTACCCGACCTATTTTCAAGCAAAACTTTTTAATCGCGATGATCTTCTTCAACAATCGCAGTTCTCCTCGAAACAAGACTTGCGTCTTAGAGCGAAATCGTAATCCTGTCTAGTTTTTTCTCAGATTCTAGGTGCTGATTTTGGGCAAATGCTTTAATGGATTTTGTCATCTCTCAAAGCTCTTCAGTAGTAACCTCCCTCCTCTCTTAATCTCTCATCTTCTCACTGATGTGGGGACAACTCGTGGACAGAGATTGTACATGGTCTTGGTCCCATTTTAGAATTCAAAATTCAAACCAAAGAATTTGAGTTTCATGAATTCAATATTTCGAACCCTATCATTTTAGGTTCTATAAATAGAACTCTTCCTTCACTGTTAAAGGGAAGAGGTTTTTGGGAATCAAAAGGAGGACTTTGAAATTCTTTTGTAAGTTTTTAGCTCTAAGTAAAAAAGTTGTCTCCAAGGAGTACTAACATCTTGCTGTTTGTTTCGAGTTGTGGTAATAGAAATCCGAACTCGTGACGATCCTCAAGCTCCTCGCCTCCCATTCACTACACGAAGAGAGGTAACATTACTTACCCTTCGTTTTCATTTCTTTTTTTTGTGTGTGTGTGTTTATTTGCTGATGTCACTCGAGTTTTTATCATAATTTATACCTATGTGACTTGCATCATATTATATATGTTGAAATTAAGCATTTTTTTCCACTATCAATCAATCACGCCTTTATCGAGATCATCATGTGTTAATGTGAGAGACTATAAGGCGAAGGGGATGCTTGTAATAACCCAAATTAAATTAAGGGTTATTTTTGTCTTTAACAAATGATAGTATTAAATAAATAAATAAAAGAAGTGGGTCAAACCCATTATTTTTATTATGGTGGCTGCCACGTTTAAAATAACTAAGGGAGTAGAAAAAATTAGGATAATTGATATCTTAATTTCTGAAAGAAAAGAAGCTGCTCATTGAGAACATTTTGGAGAGTTAGCGGACGAAGATAGAAAGCTAGCGCAGAAATTTCACAATCAGGTACGGGACTACATTGACTCTTTAGCAATATATATGTGGCAGAAGGAAGAGTAGTTTTGAATTATTATTCTTAAAAATCTGGTTACGATGCTGTGATAAAAAGGAGGGTAATAAATTACAACAAAATAATGAACCAGTAAGGAAATATAGCAAGAAGACAATGGCTGCTTAATTATTTATATATATATGTATATAAAAAAAAATTATTCAATCTGTGAATAATCTAGAAAAAAACAAAATGAATGTGAAAGCTGTAATGGGAAACCCATTCCCTTGTGCTGTTCGGTGGTGGCTGCGGTGTCTAATGAAAATTCTTTTTTATAATCATTGGCTAATGATTATTTAATAATAAAAATGTTGAATAAGTGTGTAATGATGGCTTAGTGTAGTTGTATGTTATAAGATAGTGGTATCTTTTTTTTTCTCTTCCATTAGCAGTAAACCAACGAATCAAGAATGAAGCAATCTGAGAAAATTTATCCGGCGGTGATGAAGTCTCTGCCTCGGCAGTGTGTTTATGTTGAAAATTATTGGGTTTGATATTTATTTGGATACATAATTTAATTAATTGGATTGAGGGTAGAAGTTGATTTTTCTTTTTTCTCTTTTTTAGACTTGTTATGAGAAAAATTCAAAAAACGTTCAGCGAAGGGGTTTTGATTATTTTAAATCTATTTTAATGTAGTTTGAAGTGATTTATATTTACGAGAGCATAGTTTTGATTTATTCGAAAGGGGGCGCTTGGATTGTGAATTCTAGGTAAGTGAGACTTTAAGCTTTGAGTGCTTGCTTTTCAAATCTATATTTAAAGTGTGTTTTGTCTGCCTGGTTCACGTGTTGGAACGAGCGTGTGCTTGGCAGAACGGTGGTCTTTGAGGGCAGCCGCATATATCTTGTGTTTGAGCGTTTTAAACTCTCTTTCTTATAAGAACTGTTTTTTGTCGAGTGATACGGTTGTGAGCCATGAGGTTGGGGCATTGTGTATGCTTCTGGATATCATTGGCATTGTGTGTGCTTCTTGACGGTACTAAGCATTGTGTATGCTATTTTAACAGTACCGAGCATTGTGTATGTTGCTATGGACTCGTGGTATTGATTAATTATTGTAAATGTCATTTATGATATATTCTTTGAGCAAATTGTATTGAGATACATGACATTTTTTATAAACAATTATTTGAAAAATCAATGGATATCATATTATTATTTAATATCTGTGCGAAAGTATTCATGTGCTGGTAGTAAGTTTGTATTTACTTTCTAATACTTGTTCCAGAGGCATTTAAAGTGGCAGGTCAAGGATCTTACTGAGTTATATTTATATATAGCTCACTCCTTACTTGCATGTCTATGCAGATACCGTTGCAGGGCGTGAGACTAGTGGCTGATGAATTCGTTTATTGTAGATTCTGTTGCTGAGGTGAACCTTCACATCGATTCGTGGAGGCCATCATTTTAGCGTCATCTATTTTATGACATACATTTTTCTTTCTTGGGGTTTGCATACCCGACAGTTAAACTTATGTAACTCTATTAGATGCTCCATGGTCTCATTGTGGGATTTGGGCTAGAAACTTAATCTTCGAGTATTATTGAGATTGATAGATTGATTTTAGATTCTGTTGAATTCTCTATTTCTATTTAAGAATTATTAATGTGTTTAAACTTGCACATATTTTCTCTCGGAGTTTATATAAATAAGCATGTGAAATGGATAAATTGGTTCGCCCTTATGGGTGATGTTAGCGGGTGGCAGTCACGTCTAGAGGGCATTTTCGGACGTGACAATGCTCCCATGAGCATTATGGGATGAGCGGTGAATCTCTTCCCACTCTTTCACCCGCAAATACTCAAGAGTTTTCCCCCACCCTTGCTTACCTTTAGTTGTGTCAATTTTGTTTGAAGGAGTTGTGTGTTTATATTTTTGATTCAGTCCTTAATCTTTCCCTTCCTTATATGATCCTAATCTATCAAGGTTGATTAGTTACTACAATTGATAGCCTTTACCGTCTGTTATTGTTTGGTAGAGCTGTTTTAACTTAATACAAGTATAACGTAAAGAGAATGCTAACATAGGCATTAAGGTGGAAAGATGAGCATACCTTGGTGTTAATCATTCTATATCCCTTTATGTCTTTAAAAAGCTTAACTTCTCCCTACCTCAATATTCTTTGTCTCCTTTAGATGAGATGTTTATAAACCCATCAAGTTCTGTTTTTGGTCAGTAGAATGACATTGAGTTTGTCTCAAACTCATACTTATAATATTCCCAAAATTGTTTTCTACTTCAGTTTCTTACGAGTGTCACATTGGTTGTGTTCTTATGATGGTGGGTTTTGCCAAAAGAAAAATGTTTTCCCTAATCGAAAAAGTAACGCAGGGATATAGTATGTCTTCTAAGAAATCCCCTGAGGTAGAAATAGATTATTATTATTGTTATTTTGTCGCATTTCCTGACCTTTTTGTTTTGATGGTCTAGCAGGCTCAATACCCTCTTCCCCTTGATTGTTGAACTGCTGCAAAAATTCAAGAATATACCAAGAATGTCTACGTTCCACGTTAGTCAAATTCACCACACTTAAATAACTCTCTGTCTTCTTTGATTTATAGATTATGATGCTTCAAGTACACTTTGCAGTAGAATAGTGTTTAGTATCTGTTTCCTTCACCCATGTTCCCTTAAACATATGCTTTGGTTTAAGTTTCAAGAGCTTGATATAGTTTGCTTTGAGAAATCAAATTATTGAATTGTTTGATATGATTCTTAGCTCTTTAATTTACTTATTTGACGTTCTAAGCCGATATATTAATTTTTCTTTTGTTTTTGGATGCATGTAAATCTTTCAATGAGTTCATCGGACTCATATTCCTCTCCTTGCATTATACGTTGGGTTGAAAGCCTAACATAAATCATGTCTAATATATTATTGATCAAGTCAACCTTGAAGATCGACTTCTAATTAGATGAAAAAAGAAGAAGTGAGATATCTGCTCTGTTAATTTGGGTCAGCAGCCTGTGACATACTTTGCTTTATGCTTTTCTATTTAATTATTTTTCTCTATTCGTATGTGAATCTAACACTTGAAATTTTTTTTAAATGCTAGATAAATTTCAAATAATTTAAATCTAACCGTGTTGCTGGAATAAATTTATACGTATGTTTATCTTTTCCTTAACCAAATATTCTTGATTTTTCTTTATGATAATTAAAATGAGCATTTAGTCACAGAGAGCTCTGACCTCACACGTTTTTTGCTGAACCAAAGGTTCATCTTTCAAATGAACATGTTAATACTTTCCTTGTAAGTTGTCAGTAAATAAGTTTTATAATTAAAAATTGTGATTTTGGGATAATGCGTTAATTTCAATACTACAGACAGGGTTATAAGTTGAGCCATTTATTATTAATTTATTAGGGGATCTTTTATTTTTGAGTTATAAATAAATGTGTCTACTAACGGATTGAGGAGTTGATTATATATATAATTCATAATCTCAATATATCGTATATATTCTAGAAAATTAATTGGTTATATATATAATTTATAATCTCAATATATCGTATATATTCTAGAAAATTAATCTTTTTTCAATTAGTTAAGATTATGAATTAATTCATAAATTGAATTAATAAATAATTGAAGAAGCTAATACATTTATTTACAAAGGTCAATTTTCAAAAGAAACAAGTTATATTGTTTTTGCCACAAGTTTTTTTAAAATTCGTCAGTTAATCGTATTTGCGAATTTTTTGAAATGCCTAATTCCTTCTTTGAAATATTATTTGAACTCTTACCCTTTCTCTGGTTTAAATAAAGGTTATCAAAAATACATTTTAAAATGATTTTCGAATTCCCATAATAATTAGATGACGACCCTATTTTTAAAATATAATTGTTAAGTTATGTAAGATTTTAAATGCGAGTTTAAAAACGGATCGTAACAATGCTTATAGAATATTCATCTTAATGCCATAAAATCTATATATATAATTGTGAGTTTCATATCTGTTTGTCACTAATTGTGTTCCTATAATAATGGTATCCGCATGTTTCTATTTAGACATTGCTAATGAAATTTATCTAATAATAGTGAATTTAAACATAATTTCTTATTTATAATAACATGTGTAATCTAGTAACATTAACTGCAATCAGTCTATGTTGGTTCGTCAATGTTTAGGAATTAATAATATCGTGAATCATGTGAAGTTGATAGGACTATTTTTAATATGTTTAAATCATATCATATATTCTCTCTAACAATGTCATGTTATGTGCTGCATATTCAAATTTGATAAGTTGCATTAAAAATCATGTTTGTAGGATCTGTTGGTACATGTTTAAAAATTATGTTTATAAGAATTGTTTGATCCAAGGGGGTATGACACCTTTATGTGCCGATATATTCTTTATTTTTTTGTTTGACGTCTATCACATTAGCAGCCTTAAGTTTACTTTAGACCCCAAATTCAAAATAATAGTCTAATGCCTCTTGAATATTAAGATTGGAACGGGTAGGCACATGTTAGGACGTCAGTATTTTTCTTTCTTTAAAATGACTTAAGATTAATAACTAATCAATTAAGTGGATAGGAAAAAATGATAGTTTGTGCTTGCTGAATAATATGAACAATCTTAAATAGGTTGAGAAATAGTATTTTGGTTGCATGAGGTGATTTCGTTAGGTCAAAATAACCTTCCCCCGTCTTTTCTTGCTTTGGAACTGTTACACCCCGTAAATTCTTGACATTTAGATGGCCTATTCGCATGTTGGTTAAGAGTTTTAGAATGCCATACATGCTAGAAAAAAGGCCCGGGGGAAGACCGGACAAGCGCCGCGTCGAAACATCGCAAGAGGAGGCCGGGAAGACCCCCTCTGCGATGGCCAACGTGTCACGGAGGGCTCACCTCCGCAATGGCCAACGTGCCACGGAGGTGAGGTCCAGGCCTCAACTATATAAAGCCCCCACTTCGTTTTTAACTCATTTCATTTTATAATTTCCAGCAAAAACGAAGGAAAACAGAGGAGGACGAAGGGTTTTGATAAATATTCGTTCGATTACGCCGTCAAACACGGTCCAAACTCAAAATAATCTCGGGTAGTGAAGTATTAAGCTGCAGGGAGCATTCCTACGGAGTTAGTTTCGTGAAATTCGGCCGGCGAATTGTCGTCTCACCAAGCTAAGGTAAGTGGAATTGCTTCAAATTAGTGTCAATATATTCCTAGCCCTAAAATGAGTATTTCTCCCTTCTGGACTTTCGAGAAATAGCGATTTTTCGGTTATTTTTCGATAAGTCAAAGTTTGGGCTATATGTATATTCAAAGTAGTATTTTCTTCCAGAATATTGATGAATTTAGTTCTAATTGCTATAAATATGAACGCAGTTGGAAGAAATAGCTGGATATTGGCCGAGTTACGCCAGTTAGCCAAGAAGTCAGTAACTAAGATATGTGAAGCCAGTTTCTTCGACAAGTTAGTAATTCTAGTAGAGTAAAATAGAATAAGTTCTAGAAGAAAGTTCCAGAAGCCGAGTATTAAGCTCAGTGTGAATTCAGTAAATATGTTTTGTATTATTATGTCGTATTCAGAATAAAAGTCAGTAAATTAGTATTAAACAGCGAGATATTATTTCAGACCCAGTACCAGATTCAGTTTAATTCATCTAGAGATTCAGAATAGAATATCATAACATGAACAGTATTATCGATTTATTATACATGTTATATGTGATTTTTGTTGTTTGTTGAGACCTGATTGTGTTATGTGGGCACCCTTAGAGCTTCCTTGCCGCCCCAGGGTTAATAGTTGTGTCGACTCGCCCGGGAGAGGGTGAGGATACGTCACTCCAAGGAGTGGCATGCCGTCCGCAGTAGGACGAAGATGGGATGCAGCATTCCCCATAGCAGGCTGATCAGCATGATAGCATACCCTGTCGAGCGCTTGCGCCCAGGGCACAGATTACAGATTACAGATACAGATCTCAAATTACAGTTACAGGAGTCCTCCGTACTCAGATACAGTTATAGTCAGGGGCCTAGAGAGCCCAAGCTGCATACCCAGGGGGCTGGCGGGGTGCTCGCAGTTATTAAGTGAGTGGAGTGAATTTATTTTTGAATGGCGACCCGGGTAGGGGTATATAGATTGCGTGTTGATTGCACCTTCCGGCTTATGGGGGCTGGTATAGGTTCTTGTATGTTGTATATATACATATATGTTACTTATTAAATATATGTATATATATGTTACCTATTAAATTGATAGATAGCAGGACGCCGCATCGACAGGTATGATTCTTATCTTCTTTCCAGTATAGTTAAGCTCGGTACAAATTATGTTATTCTAGACAGCTTTAGCTATCCTTTGTCATTTCAGTAACTACCAGTATACTTTTTATCTTCAGTTATGTTCAGTTTTGCTTTGCATACTCGGCACTAGTGGTACTGACGCCCATTTGGGGGCGTTGTATTACTTGCCTACAGGTACTCATAGACGAGGAGCTGATCCCTCGTAATTCTAGCCAGCACACAGAGTCATCACCTCCTGTCATTCGGATCTAGACAGTCAGAGGTTTATTTTTCTTTTGTTGTACAGTATGGGTAGGTCGGGACCCTGTCCCGACCATCTTATCAGTATTCTTAGAGGCTTGCAGATTGTATATTCCCTGTGGTTAGCTGTACCGGTCGTGTGAGGCCGTGTGTATGTTTTGGTTTGTTTATGATGGTCGTGTGGGGCCTTATTCAGTTGGTAGTGGTGATCTTGTCGGTCACGTAGCAGTTTAGCACTTGTTTTCTTGATTCAGAAATAACTAAACAACATGGTGGCCTTGTCGGCCCGCATAGGTTCCTTATTAGTTCAGTTGTTCTGGGTAGCTGTTGTTTTCTTATAGGTGGCTATAGGCCTAGTCGGCCAGAGGTTGTATATACAGCCGTTATATAGCCCATCGTTTTCTTGAATCCAGAGTTAGAGCCAGCCTGGCATCTGAAGTGCTTAGGCTCAGCTAGTCCAGCAGTCCAGGTCCTAGTAGGGCACCAGGTGCCAGTCATGCCTCCCAAGGCGGGGCGTAACAAACTTGGTATTAGAGCAGGTCGTATCACAGGGAGTCTGCAAGCCGTGCTAAGTAGAGTCTTGTCTATGGATGTGTTGTGCACCACATACCATAGGCAGGAGGCTGCAAGGCATAATAGGATGGTTACTATTTCTTCATATTCAGTCGTGCCATAGAGCAGTATAGTATTGGGTTGGGTCCCTAAAACTTATCATACTCTTTGTTTACAGATAAAATGGCAGACCAGAGATATCCTGTCACGGGTAGAAGACTGGATACTGCAGCAAGAGAAGGCACCAGCAGGATGCCTCAGCCTCGTTTAGAATCAGCCCGATCTGAGGGCGATATAGAGGCGTCATCTCGACCTTCTCAGCAGTCCCCACCCCACCAGGAGCCACTCGGGACGATACCGCCTCCGACAGTTCCTGTACCCACACCATCCGACCAGGAAATTCTAAGTGCAGTGGTTATGTTGGCATAAATGATGGCTACTCAGCGCCAGTCAGTGCCACCCGTAACAGCAGAGTCATCAGGTGGGCCTGGAAGTTCGAGGGTCCGAGAATTCTTGGCACTAGGTCCCCCACAGTTCACAGGGTCGGATCAGGCAGAGGACCCTCAGGACTTCCTGGATCAGATGCAGAGAATCTTCCAGGTCATGCATGTGACACCTACAGAGTCGGTTGAGTTAGCAGTATTCCGGTTGCGGGATATTGCTGTGTTGTGGTACGAAAGTTGGGAAAGGTCCTGAGGAGAGATGTTGCCCCTCCGACCTGGTCCATCTTTTCAGAGGCCTTCCTGGATCGTTATCTGCCACGGGAAATCCGACAGGCCCAGATGGACCAGTTTTTACACTTGGAGCAGGGGGCGAGGAGTGTATGGGAATACGCCCTGCAGTTCGATTCCTTGGCCCGCTATGCTCTAGCCTTTGTGGACACCATGCCATCTAGAGTCCACCGGTTTATTATGGGTCTGAACCCAGAGTATATTGAGGCATGCATGACAGCTACGCTGCAGGAAGATATGGATATTGCTCGGGTGCAGGCCTTTGCCCAGACTATTGAGGGCCTTAGACAGCGGCAACAGGATAGCAGACGAATAAGTCAGGAACAGCGCCGCAGGGATAGATTAGATGAAATACAAGGGGAGATCTGAAGAGGGCCTAGGCCACGGTTGTCAGATAGGCCACCTAGACCCCCACCTCCATCACAGCAGCAGAGGGGTAGATTCAGTCGCCAAGGCCAGTCAGAGTCCGGCGGCAGCTCACGAATGGTAGATTTACCCCAGTAGAGGAGGGCAGAGAAGAGAAGGTATACACCCCCACCTTGCCCTATTTGCAGTCGACCCCACACGGGAGCTTGCAGATATGGCTCCATAGGGTGTTATATATGCGGGCAGGAGGGTCATGTGATGAGAGACTGTCCAGCCAGGGGTCAGGGTAACCGAGACAGACAGGATAGGGCGTCAGCAGGGCCACGAGCTCCACCAGCCTTGGCAGGGCGTAAGCCCTCATTCCCAGCAGGCAAGGGCCGAGGCAGACCAGGGGCCTCGAGTTCAGGTACGGGCCCAAGCCATACCTATGCATTACCAGGGAGGCAACACTCAGAGGCGTCTCTAGATGTGGTAACAGGTATGATGACTATTTTCTCTCACCCTACTTATGTATTGATTGATCCAGGATTTACCTTGTCCTACGTTACCCCATTTGTGGCTCAAAAGTTCAGTATTGTACCAGAGTTACTTCAGCAACCCTTTTCAGTATCTACACCCGTCGGTGACTCCATATAGCCAGAAGGGTTTATCGAGGGTGTACAGTAGAGGTTGTTGATCGTCAAACCACAGTAGATCTGGTGGAATTAGAGATGATTGATTTCGATGCCATTATGGGTATGGATTGATTAGTGTCGTGCTATGCCAATGTAGAATACTGGACCAAGACGGTCCGATTCCACTTTCTAGGGGAGGCCGTACGAGAGTGGAAGGGCAGTACAGCTACGCCGAAAGGTAGGTTTATTACCTACCTTCAGGCAAGGAAGTTGATAGCTAAGGGATGCATTTGCCACATAGTCAGAGTCCAGGATGTGCGGGTAGAGCCTCCAACTCTCCAGTCTGTTCCAGTTGTTAATGAATTCCCCGACGTATTCCCAGATGAGCTACCTGATATTCCCCCAAAAAGAGAAATAGATTTTGCAATTGATTTGCTACCAGGAACTCAGCCCATATTGATCCCTCCGTATCGTATGGCTCCTGCTGAACTCAGTGAACTAAAGGAGTAGATGAAGGATCTGTTAGATAAGGGCTTTATCTGGTCGAGTACTTCATCATGGGGTGCGTCGGTTCTGTTTATGAGAAAGGAGGACGGCTCCCTCCACATGTGTATAGACTACCAGTAGTTGAACAAGGTTACAATCAAGAATAAGTATTCGCTTCCCAGAATAGATGATTTGTTTGATCAGTTACAGGGGGCCAGATATTTCTCCAAGATTGACTTACGGTCCGAATATCATCAGGTTCGAGTTCGTGAAAGGGAAATTCCAAAGACTTCCTTCAAGACCAGATACGGCCATTTTGAATTCCTAGTCATGTCCTTTGGGCTGACGAGTGCCCCAGTAGTATTTATGAACCTGATGAACAGCATCTTCAAACCATACCTAGACCTGTTCGTGATAGTGTTTATTGACAATATTCTGGTGTATTCTCGCTCAGAGGCAGACCACCAGGATCATTTGCGGACAGTGCTCCAGATTCTCAGGGACCGTCAGTTGTATGCCAAGTTCTCTAAATGTGAATTTTGGCTGAACTCAGTAGCCTTCTTGGGGCATATCGTGTCGGACGCTGGTATACAAGTAGACACATAGAAAATAAAAGCAGAAAAACATGGCCCAGACCTACCACTCCGACCGAAGTACGCAGTTTTCTGGGATTAGCAGGGTACTACAGAAGATTTGTTGAGGGATTCTCCACCATAGCGGCACCTCTGACTAAGCTGACGCAAAAAACAGTAAAGTTTCAGTTGGACGGAGGCATGTGAGCAGAGTTTCCAGGAATTGAAAGACAGGTTGACCTCCGCCCCAGTGTTAGCATTTCCAGAAGGTACAGAGGGTTATACAGTTTATTGTGACGTTTCGGGTATTGGGTTAGGATGTGTGTTGATGCAGCATGGTAAAGTAATTGCTTATGCTTCCAGACAGCTGAGGAAACACGAAAAGAATTATCCTACCCATTACCTGGAACTATCCGCAGTGATCCACGCCCTAAAGATATGGAGACATTACTTGTATGGCATTCATGTGGATATTTTCACTGATAATAAAAGCCTACAGTATATCTTCACCCAGAGAGAGTTGAACTTGCGGCAGCATCGCTGGTTGGAGTTGTTGAAAGATTATGATGTAAATATTCTGTATCACCCAGGAAGAGCCAACGTAGTAGCATATGGCCTTAGCTGTAAGTCTATGGGGAGTTTGGCGTACTTGCAGCCCAAACAACGGGAATTGGCCCGAGAAATACACCAGTTAGCTGATCTCGGGCAAAAATAGCATGCCCGAGTGATGCTTTATACCTTAATTTAGTCTTGTTTATCTAAGTTATTTTATACATTTTCATGTGGTTCTATATAAATGTGAATATATGTGCTAACCAACATGATTAGTCCTTGTTTTGTAGGTTTCAAGGATTTTGAGGAACTAATTCATAAGTTGGTGAAGTAGAGGAATGGAGTTGGGAGCAAATGGTGAAAGCCGGCAAAGAAGTATGCCTTGGCAAGGCTGGCCGCGCCAGGCAGCGTGCCACGCTATGCGTGTGCCTCGCTCAGCGTCGTGCCACGCCTATGCCAGGCGCACGAGAGAAGGCAGCATGCAGGCAGGCGAGCTGCACGCCAGCGCCGTGCCACGCCAGGCCAGCTGCGCGCCAGCAGCATGCCATCGCGCCGCTTGAGCAGCGTGCCACGCCGGGCATCGCGGCAAGGGGCTGCCTAGAGTCGATATTTGTTGATTTCCAATGTGCCTCCGCGTTACCTCCGTGTCACGGAGGCAGTGCTCCATGATGCACTCCGTGACACGGAGCCATTCCACGACAGGCTAAATTGAGCACGTTTCTCATTTATTATAAATAGGTCCCTTAGCTCCTAAAACCATGGGGTCACGATTTTATTCTGGAAAACTACCTAGGAGTGAAGGGAGAAGTGGGAGAACTCATCTAGGGTTTGGCAAATTCCCTTCTCATCTACCAAATTCATGTAAGTATGTTAGTTTAGTAGTAGTTAGTTGTAGTTTTACGAACGTGAATGGCAAGAACCCTTCCTCTAGGGTTGAAGCCATGAATTATGATTGTGATTTTATGAAATTATTTTGGAATTAAGTTATTGATTGTTGTTTTCGTCTTGCATTATGGATTATTGGTTGTTTTTATGATTGATCACCATGAAAACATATATGTTAGCTTGGGCAATTGCTTGAGAAAGAATTACCTAGGTCAGGACATGAGAATGTAAGGAGCATGTTTGTATCTCACGATATAATTTCGTGTTAGGATAGAATTATACCTAACACCTTACTTGGTTGATAAACGGGGGTTATTAAGAGACCAACTTAGGATTATCACATCACCACTCGAAGAAGTAGTTGTGAGGATAAGTTGAGTTAAATGGTTAGACGCACAAAAGTCCCTAATCGTTTTCCTGTAAACCACAACATAATTAATTGCCCGGAAACTAGAAATTAGCATCCTTGCTCACAATGATGCAGTGAGGCTAGTTTGCCGTGTTTAGAGGCTCGAAAGACCATGAACATGCAATTCTAATTATGTGAAACAACAATCGATAGTTTCATGCTTAACCCATTGCAAATCGTAGTATCGCATGATTATCTGGTTTTAACTCTATGTTGCTCCTAGAGTAAATTCAGGATATTTCGTTGACCAAAACTAGACGTAATTAAATCTCCCTCGAAAACTTCTATAACCAACACTTAAGAAAGTTAAGATCACACTTGAAATGGGTAGTTAGAGGAATGGGTTCAGTCCCTGTGGGTTCGACATTTCGGTCCTTAAAAAGAGCCACTATATTACTTGCACGACCCGTACACTTGCGGACGCGCGAATCTGGCATGTCAAGTTTTTGGCACCGTTGTTGGGGACTCAGTGAAGTTTTGATAATTTATCTGTTTCTGTGCGATTTTTGAAATTTCCTTAAGTGTTGAGAAACTTGGTCTTTGTCTGTTTATTTGTAGGTGACAGGTTATCCTGTCGAGTTGGCTAGAAATAGAGAGCTTGTGGAACCGTTGCTGGAACCTGAACGTCAAATCCATTTACAAAGGAGAGTAGCTCTAGAGCAAAAGCTGAAGAGACTTCAAGAAAAGGTACAACAACAACCACCCGCGGGACAAGCACAATTGTCATCAGAAGCAATGGCAGCAAGACAAGTTCGCGAAGTGGCAATCCCACTAGCGACGAATGTGACCTCTAGCATCCGTAAGCCGGAGCCTGGAGGGCACTTTGAGCTTAAATAGAACATGGTGCAGCTATTACATTCTAGTGGTCAATTCACTGGGATGGCACTTGAGGACCCGCAACAGCACCTACAGAGCTTTTTAGAGATTAGTGACACGTTTGTCCCTACCGGCGTGTCCACAGATTATGTCCGACTGACCCTCTTCCCATTTTCACTATTGGGAGAGGCGAAAAGGTGGCTGAAGGCTGAGCCACCGAACTCCATAACTTCATGGAATGACTTGGCTAAGAAGTTCCTTATCAGATTCTTCCCTTCAGGCAAAACTGCAAAGCTGAGAAGTGAAATACTCAGTTTCAAGCAGAGGCCTGATGAGAACTTATATATGGCTTGGGAAAGATTCAAGTCATTGTTGAGAGACTGCCCCCATCACCAGCAATCAAATGAAGTACTGGCTCATACCTTTGTAGAAAGTCTAGACCCACACACAAAAATATTACTAGACTCTGCATCGGGTGGGCAAGCCTTGGAGAAGACGTATGATGAGTTGTACACTTTGTTGAACAGAATTGCTCAAGGAAATCCAGAGTGGCACAACGAGTCATCGAGAGGGGCAAGAAAGAGACCGGGGTTGATAGAAGTAGATGGTTTGAATGCCTTGGCAGCACAGTTAACTTCGTTCCAACATCAAATGATGACTCAGTTCAATAAACTGAGTATGAACCACCACCAGGGCAAGATTAATGCAGTTCAGTAAGCTCTGAGTTGGTGTGACATTTGTGGTAATAATGGGCACAATGCAGAATCTTGTGGAGCCAATCTGGAATCAATCAATTTTGTTGGTAATGTGCATAGGAATCAGAATTTTGAGAATAACTCCAACAGAAATTGGCAGGGCCACTCGAATTTTTCTTGGGGTGGAAACCAAAAGCAGAATTATATGCAACCTCAACAATAGCAGTATCAGCGGAATAGGTAGAATGATGGGAAATTGAGTAGCAGCATTGAGGAAACACTGCAGAAAATTATGGAGACCCAGAATCAGTTAGCGGAAAATCAGGCGAGGATGGCAACAGACTTAAAGAATCAGCAAGTAGCCACCCGCAATCTTGAAAAACAAGTGGGTCAGATAGCAGCTGCTCAGAACATGAGGTCGCAGGGGGGATTACCAAGCGATGCAGATCCTAACCCCCGGCAAATCAATGCCATCAGTCTTAGAAGTGGAAAGCAATTAGCTAATGCAATGCCTAAAGAGTTGAGAAAGGAGGTGCAGCCGGAGTTGGTTAGACCAGGACCATCCATCAACTTGGGAGATAATCACAGTGCTGGGCAACAAAATGCGCAACCTTCCTTGCAGCCAGCACAAAGACCACCACCACCATTCCCTCAGAAATTCAGAAAGATCAAGGAGGAGGAATGCTTCAAAAAGTTCTTTGAGAGTTTCAAAGAACTTCACATAAATTTGCCTCTTATTGATGTCTTGCAGGGAATGCCCAAGTATGCTAAATACTTGAAGGACGTGATGGCAAACAAAGTTAGATTGGTGGACGTCCAGATTGTCGCACTGACTGAGGAGTGCAGTCACAGGGTATTGAGCAAAATGCCAAAGAAGCTCAAAGACCCAGGGAGTTTTACCCTCCCCATACAAATTGGTAAAACTGAGGTGCTACGAGCTTTGTGTGACTTAGGGGCCGCAGTTAATCTAATGCCCCTATCCTTATTCAACACCCTGGGGTTGGGAAAACCAAGGCCGACAAGGTTGATGTTGCAGCTGGCTGACAAGTCGCGAGTGACACCTGATGGAATAATAAAGGACCTTCTCATCAAAGTAGGTAAGTTCATTATACCTACTGATTTTATTGTCTTAGATTTTCAGGTTGATGACCAGGTACCCCTGATCTTAGGACGGCCATTCTTGGCCACTGGAGGAGCGGTGATTGACTTAAAAGCAGGGACCCTGAAAATAAGGGTTGAGGATGAAGAAGAAATCTTTCGCGTTTACCAAGAAATGAACCCATCTGCACACTACAGAAACCTTTGTCATGTTAGTGTGTTGGCAGAGGATGAGTGTGGGGTAGAGGATTCCACAGGTGCAGGGCCAAAGGCAATGACAAGTGTTCAGCCCGAGTCTGATAAAAGGCTTCAAATTGTGAAGAAGTTGGAGAAAGAGAGGAACAGAGTGGAGGTTGTTTCCTCTAAACAGCAAAAGAAAAGGAGATGGTTCTCGAAAGAGAACCCAGGTATGAGGATGTCTTGAAAAGGACAGTCCACATCGGGCCACGACGTAAAATAAGGCGCTGCTTGGGAGGCAACCCAAGGGTACCTCAGGTACAATTTGTAATTTTCATTTTGTGTTGATTTTGTTATTTTCACTTTGTTTGTGTTTTTGGTGGAAAGTTAAGCACAAATGGAGGGAAGTCTGAGTACCGAGAAGGTGGAAGCTAAAGAGCATGGAATAGAAGAAGTGTGGGGTCGAATACCCACCTCTTAAAACTTGAAAGGAAAGCATGCTTTTAGCTTGGCATAGAGGCTCGGGGAGTATTTCTCATCCTTTAAATGTTAATTTAATGCTATGAGGACATAACATGAATTAAGAGGGGGCTGAGAAAAATTTCAAAATTTTTGTGCTTAATAAGTTTTTGGTGAATGTGATGCTTGTGTGAAATTTGGGAGAAATTTGAAATTTTTTTGAGAGTCAAGCATGAATTCATCACCCGTTGGTTTTTCTTTTCGGCGGGGTCTTTGAACCGAAGAATAAAAATTTTCTTTTTCTTTCCTTTGTCTGTATATAGTGTTTTTAGTCATAGTTAGGGACTGTTTTCAACGATGGATGGATGACGACCGTCTTGAGGAAAAATTAGTCGATAGGTTTTGGGTTTTTGAAACCATAACTAATTGGTGCTTGATGTTCTTGTTATGTGCTATACGTGATTGTAAGATGCAAGTATGTTCAGTGTGAAGCATGCAGGTGTATAACTTTGTGTGAGACACTTAGGCTCTTGAATTTGACTCAATATGATTGAAGCTTAATTCTGAATTCTTGTGATTAGCTGAGTAAGAGTCTACTGAATGTGTCTTGATTTGAGCATGTGCCATGAGTGTAAGATTTTTGAATATTCTATGCTATTGCGGATTGTCTAGAACTTGCCTGGTGTGTTTATAAAATGAAATGAAGGATGTGAATTGTAGAAGATGATATAGGCATTTCTTTGAATGAACCAAATTTTTATCCCTCATTTTACCTACTTGGAAAAATTAATCCTAGTTAACCCCATTGAGCCTTGAGCTTATTCTTTGACAGCTGCAACATAAGCTTAATCATTTTTCTTTCATTAGCCTTGAATTTGAACCAAAACTCCTAAGCGCTTAAAGGAAAAATACGAAAGAGTAAAGGAGTGAGAAGAATGAAAAAGAAGGGAAAGTAGCAATTGTAAAAGTTGAGAAAGGTCGAGCGTGCACTTGTTTGAATACGGGTGAGTATTAGTAGGGAGTAAGAAATTAAATAAATGAAAAGTTACTTATAGAACTCCTTACTAATAAGCTAAAAGTGCCTAAAGAAATGGGGGAATAAAAGAGGAAAAAGAAAGATGAAAGGAGAAAAAGGTGAAGTGAGAAAAGGGAAGTTTGTAATGAAGGCGTGGTGTATTAAAAGCGCTTAGGAAAGATAGTCGCTATTACTGGCCATAATAGTACCTACCAGCACGTGAGTTACATTACAACCTAAAAAGTCCTACTTGATCTTACATTCTTACATCCTTAAATTAGTGAAATAAAACACTAAGGGCAAGCTTATGGGTCATTACATGATGCATGTGAATTCTTTGTGAGAGTAAGCGTAATTCTATTCATGTACTCACACATGTTGTGATTTAAAAATTGTTTTTGCATGTGAAATTGGGTAACTCTCTTTCCGTGAGGGCACATGTTGAATGAAGGATATAATTCATGTGGGATTTCTTAATCAGTTGATTTGCATGAGTCGCTAATATTGAGAGTCGATTCTCGAGGTTAAGAAGTCTTAACATAGTTGTATTTCATTTCAATGATCAAATCGGGCATGCTCTATTTTTAGCTTGTTATCTTACGTAATCATTATAGTCGTAACTTGAATTATCTTGCTAAATGAGTTATGGGTGAGTCTCCATATGCATGAGATGTAATAGGTTGTTCGAGGACGAACAAGGCTTTAAGTGTGGGGTAGGTGATCTCAGGAAAAAATAGCATGCCCGAGTGATGCTTTATACCTTAATTTAGTCTTGTTTATCTAAGTTATTTTATACATTTTCATGTGATTCTATATAAATGTGAATATATATGCTAACCAACATGATTAGTCCTTGTTTTGTAGGTTTCAAGGATTTTGAGGAACTAATTCATAAGTTGGTGAAGTAGAGGAATGAAGTTGGGAGCACATGGCGAAAGCCGGCAAAGAAGCATGCCTTGGCAAGGCTGGCCACGCCAGGCAGCGTGTGCCGTGCCCAGCGCCATGCCACGCTTATGCCAGGCGCACGAGAGAAGGCAGCATGCAGACAGGCGAGCTGTGTGCCAGCGCCGTGCCACGCTAGGCCAGCTGCGTGCCAACAACATGCCATCGCACCGCTTGAGCAGCGTGCCACGCCGGGCATCGCGATAAGGGGCTGCCTAGAGTTGATATTTGTTGATTTCCAGTGTGCCTCCGCGTTACCTCCGTGTCACGGAGGCAGTGCTCCGTGATGGACTCCATGACACGGAGCCATTCCACGACAGGCTAAATTGAGCACGTTTCTCATTTATTATAAATAGGTCCCTTAGCTCCTAAAACCACGGGGTCACAATTTTATTCTGGAAAACTACCTAGGAGTGAAGGGAGAAGTGGGAGAACTCATCTAGGGTTTGGAAAATTCCCTTCTCATCTACCAAATTCATGTAAGTATGTTATTTTAGTAGTAGTTAGTTGTAGTTTTACGAACGTGAATGGCAAGAACCCTTCCTCTAGGGTTGAAGCCATGAATTATGATTGTGATTTTATGAAATTATTTTGGAATTAAGTTATTGATTGTTGTTTTCGTCTTGCATTCTGGATTGTTGGTTGTTTTTATGATTGATCACCATGAAAACATATATGTTAGCTTGGGCAATTGCTTGAGAAAGAATTACCTAGGTCAGGATATGAGAATGTAAGGAGCATGTTTGTATCTCACCATATAATTTCGTGTTAGGACAGAAATATACCTAACACCTTGCTTGGTTGATAAACGGGGATTATTAAGAGACCAACTTAGGATTATCACATCACCACTTGAAGAAGTAGTTGTGAGGCTAAGTTGAGTTAAATGGTTAGACGCATGAAAGTCCCTAATCGTTTCCCTGTAAACCACAACATAATTAATTGCCCGGAAATTAGAAATTAGCATCCTCGCTCACAATGATGCAGTGAGGCTAGTTTGCCGTGTTTAGAGGCTCGAAAGACTATGAACATGCAATTCTAATTATGTGAAACAACAATCGGTAGTTTCATGCTTAACCCATTGCAAATCGTAGTATCGCATGATTATCTAGTTTTAACTCTATGTTGCTCCTAGAGTAAATTCAGGATATTTCGTTGACCAAAACTAGAGTAATTAAATCTCCCTCGAAAACTTCCATAACCAACACTTGAGAAAGTTAAGATCACACTTGAAATGGATAGTTAGAGGAATGGGTCCAGTCCCTGTGGGTTCGACATTCCGGTCCTTAAAAAGAGCCACTATATTACTTGCACGACCCGTACACTTGCGGACGCGCGAATCGGGCACGTCATTAGCCAGTTTAGCCGTTCGTGTAGCAGAAACAGAGGACAACAGAGCGGTAATTCATAACACCACAGTGTCGTCATTAGTTGTGGAGGTAAATGAACAGTAGTATGAAGATCCTGACCTGGTTCTGCTTAAAGACAGAGTTCAACTAGGAAAAGCACCGGATTTTTAGGTAATTGAGGATGAAGTGTTGCGATGTAAGGGCCGCCTTTGTGTTCCAGATGTTGTAGGGCTTCGCCAGCAGATTATGGGCGAGGTACATTATGCCTGCTATTCTCTCCACCCAGGTGCAACGAAAATGTACCACGATATCAAAGAAATCTACTGGTGGCCAGGTATGAAGAGGGAAATAGCAAAATTCGTAGCCCAGTGTCCTAACTGCCAACAAGTAAAAGTTGAACACCAGAAACCAGGCAGGCTGACTCAAGACATAGCGGTGCCTCTTTGGAAGTGGGAAGCAGTAAATATGGATTTTGTAGCAGGATTACCCCGCACCAAGCATAGAAATGACTCGATTTGGGTAATTGTTGACAGACTGACAAAATCGGCCCATTTTCTGCCAGTAAGGGCTATTTTCTCTACCGAAGATTATGCTGAATTGTATATCAGAGAAATAGTCAGACTGCATGGTGTTCCAGTGTCCATTATCTCTGACAGAGGGGCGCAATTCACAGCTAAATTTTGGCAATCATTTCAGAGAGGCCTGGGGACACAAATTAACCTGAGCACAGGTTTTTCACCCTCAGATAGATGGGCAGAACGCACTATTCAGATGCTCGAGGATATGCTGCGAGCGTGTGTGTTAGACTTTGGAGGTAGCTGGGATGAGCACTTACCACTTATTGAGTTTGCCTATAATAACAATTACCATTTAGCTATCCAGATGACGCCTTATGAGGCATTGTATGGGCGGAAGTGCAGATCGCAAGTTGGCTGGTTTGAAGTAGGAGAGTCAGCGCTGATTGGGCCGGATATTATTCATCAGTCAGAGGAAAAGGTAAAGTTTATCAGAGAACGCCTACTGACTGCTCAGAGCCGCCAGAAATAGTATGTTGATGTGCGGCGCAGAAACTTGAAATTTAATGTGAATGACTAGGTATTCTTGAAAGTCTCTCTAATGAAAGGGGTGATGAGATTTTGAAAGAAAGGCAAGCTCAGCCCGAGATTTGTTGGGCCTTATCGGATTCGCCGAAGAATAGGCCAAGTGGCGTACGAGTTGAACTTACCTCCAGAATTAGAGTCTGTCCATCCAGTTTTCCACGTGTCCATGCTGAGGAAGTATATAGGAGACCCCTCCAGAGTTGTCCCAGTTCAGGATGTCCAGGTTACGGAGGAGCTGGCTTATGAAGAGGTTCCAGTAGCCACACTGGATAGGCAGATTCACAGGTTGAGAACTAAAGATGTTGCTTCTGTCAAGGTGTTATGGCATAACAGGAACCGAGAGGAAATGACTTGGGAAGCAGAGGAAGATATGAAAGTCAGATACCCTCAGTTATTTCAAACTTAATCAGCCAGAGGTACGTTATTATTGCTGTTTTATGAATTGCCTTATGTTATGTGTATAAATGAGATAGTTGACTCTAGTCTACTGCGTGATGAGTGCTATAGTGTTGTGTGGAGTACTGGTATTGGACTTTTCTGAGTTTCAGGCATTTTGAGATAGTCCATGTTACAGGGGAAACTCTGCCAAAATTTTTCTAGAATAAGTCGAGTAAGTTAAAAAAATTCCTACGACTTGAGGACGAATGTTCTTAAGGGGGGAAGATGTTACACCCCGTAAATTCTTGACATTTAGATGGCCTATTCGCATGTTGGTTAAGAGTTTTAGAATGCCATACATGCTAGAAAAAGGCCCGGGAGAAGACCGGACAAGCGCCATGTTGAAGCATCGCAAGAGGAGGCCGGGCAGACCCCCTCCGCGATGGCCAACGTATCACGGAGGGCTCACCTCCGTGATGGCCAATGTGCCACGGAGGTGAGGTCCAGGCCTCAACTATATGAAGCCCCCACTTCATTTTTAACTCATTTCATTTTATAATTTCCAGCAGAAACGAAGGAAAACAGAGGAGGACGAAGGGTTTTGATAAATATTCATCCGATTACGCCATCAAACGCGGTCCAAACTCAAAATAATCTCGGGTAGTGAAGTATTAAGCTGCAGGGAGCATTCCTACGGAGTTAGTTTCGTGAAATTCGGCCGGCGAATCGCCGTCTCACCAAGCTAAGGTAAGTGAAATTGCTCCAAATTAGTGTCAATATATTCCTATCCCTAAAGTGAGTATTTCTCCCTTCTGGACTTTCGAGAAATAGCGAGTTTTCGGTTGTTTTTCGATAAGTCAAAGTTTAGGCTATATATATATTCAAAGTAGTATTTTCTTCTTGAATATTGATGAATTTAGTTCTAATTGCTATAAATATGAACACAGTTGGAAGAAATAGCTGGATATTGGCCGAGTTATGCCAGTTAGCCAAGAAGTCAGTAACTAAGGTATGTGAAGCCAGTTTCTTTGGCAAGTTAGTAATTCTAGTAGAGTAAAATAGAATAAGTTCTAGAAGAAAGTTCCAGAAGCCGAGTATTAAGCTCAGTGTGAATTCAGTAAATATGTTTTGTATTATTATGCCGTATTCAGAATAAAAGTCAGTAAATTAGTATTAAACAACGACATATTATTTCAGACCCAGTATCAGATTCAGTTTAATTCAGCCAAAGATTCAGAATAGAATATCATAACATGAACAGTATTATCGATTTATTATACATGTTATATGTGATTATTGTTGTTTGTTGAGACCTGATTGTGTTATGTGGGCACCCTTAGAGCTTCCTTGCCGCCCCAGGGTTAATAGCTGTGTCGACTCGCCCGGCAGAGGGTGAGGATACGTCACTCCAAGGAGTGGCATGCCATCCACAGTAGGACGAAGATGGGATGCAACATTCCCCATAACAGACTGATCAGCATGATAGCATACCCTGTCGAGCGGTTGCGCCCAGGGCACAGATTACAAATTACAGATACAGATCTCAAATTACAGTTACAGGAGTCCTCCGTACTCAGATACAGTTATAGTCAGGGGCCTAGAGAGCCCAAGCTGCATACCCAGGGGGCCGGCGGGGTGCTCGCAGTTATTAGGTGAGTGGAGTGAATTTATTTTTGAATGGCGACCCGGGTAGGGGTATATAGATTGCGTGTTGATTTGCACCTTCCAGCTTATGGGGGCTGGTATAGGTTCTTGTATGCTATATATATACATATATGTTACTTATTAAATATATGTATATATATGTTACTTATTAAATTGATAGATAGCAGGACGCCGCATCGACAGGTATGATTCTTATCTTCTTTCCAGTACAGTTAAGCTCGGTACAGATTCTGTTATTCTAGACAGCTTTAGCTATCCTCTGTCATTTCAGTAACTACCAGTATACTGTTTATCTTCAGTTATGTTCAGTTTTGCTTTGCATACTCGGTACCAGTGGTACTGACGCCCGTTTGGGGGCGCTGCATTACTTGCCTACAGGTACTCATAGACGAGGAGCTGATCCCTCGTAATTCTAGCCAGCACACAGAGTCATCACCTCCTGTCATATGGAGCTAGGCAGTCAGAGGTTTATTTTTCTTTTGTTGTACAGTATGGGTAGGCCGGGGCCCTGTCCCGACCATCTTATCAGTATTCTTAGAGGCTTGCAGATTGTATATTCCCTGTGGTTAGCTGTACCGGTTGTGTGAGGCCGTGTGTATGTTTTGGTTTGTTTATGATGGCCGTGTGGGGCCTTATTCAGTTGGTAGTGGTGATCTTATCGGTCACGTAGCAGTTTAACACTTGTTTTCTTGATTCAGAAATAACTAGACAGCATGGTGGCCTTGTCAGCCCGCATAGGTTCCCTATTGATTCAGTTGTTCTGGGTAGCTGTTGTTTTCTTACAGGTGACTATAGGCCTAGTCGGCCGAAGGCTGTATATACAACCGTTATATAGCCCGTCGTTTTCTTGAATCCAGAGTTAGAGCCAGCCTGGCATCAGAAGTTCTTAGGCTCAGCTAGTCCAGCAGTCCAGGTCTTAGTAGGGCACCAGGTGCCAGTCATGCCTCCCAAGGTGGGGCGTGACAGAAACTACATTAGTCTAGATTCTCGTTTAATAGGGATATGTAGGTGTCTCTGTGAGACTCAGTCTAAATCTCGATGATTTTATTATATTTTGTATGATTTATGTTTTGATAATTATTTGTTTTTTCTTTTGATTACACGGGGTAGGTAGGATTTACTTCACTTATGATAAACTGTTTTGATGAGACTCACGCGCGCGCGCGCGCACACACATAGATACATGTCTAACATTCTTTCTTCTCATTTATTTGATTTCTCCTTGTTTCTTTCTTTGTTAGTTTTGCTGTATTCTGACTTTTTAATATTAAAATTGATTAGTTTTTTAAATTTATTTAATAACAATCTGTTTAAATAGTAGCTATTTTTTAGACTTAAATACATTTGACCTTGCTTTATCACTTAATCCGCAGATACTAAATGAATCTGAAAAGGACCTACAGTTATAGACCTCGAAAGGTGCCTAATACCTTTTTTTCGAGGTAACTTGAACCCTTATCACTTACTAGACTCTGGTGACGTAGGCTAGTCAAACGAATTTTTCGCATAATTAGTTTAGTTCGGTGCCGTGAGGCACCATAATTCTTCAAGTGGCGACTCTTTTCCTTTTCGATAATCCTAAAGAATTGTCACATATTGATTCCGCTTTTTGCGAGAAAAATAGAGCGCGATAGCACCTGCAGTTCTGCACTACCGCAGGGACTTAATCATTATTGTTATGATTGCTGCCTATCTGCAAAAATAATATTGCTATGAGTATGACCAATACCATTGCTCATCTGCATGGACTCATCATCAACGTTACTGCACCTGCACTATTCCTAATTCCTAAACCCAAGCCAACATTTGTTCGGGTTTATAAAGAGTGCTTACTATATCCATTTCATCAGCTAATCAACAGCTATAGCCATTGAGTGCTGTGCAAACTGCAAATTGTAGCAATTGAAGAAACTCCTAGAACAGTCACAACTTAAACATTAAGTAGTCACACAATCATGGGCATTATGACAACCATGGATAACATCAAAATAACTTGAATAAAACAACAACACCACAGTCTACAAGCTACACTACTACAACTTACATCAATCACAACTTAAATAATAAGCAGTCATATAATTTGAAAATTGTCTAGCACAAACAGAATTTCAAAACCCAAAATAACAGTCATACAATTTGAAATTAAGTCCAAACATACTAATAATTCATATTCAAGCCAACAAACTAATAACTATTCAATCCTTTAGAGTTATATGTTCTTGCTCCATATTATCCAAACAACGCTTAACATGAGACTTTAAGGAGCAAATTCCAATATGAAGCGAATGGTAATGAGCAACACAACCACAATGAATACATTGTACTGTATATTATTCATCATTATTTTCTTCAAGCTTTTCATAGTGATTGAAAATAGATGATCAAGCTCTAGAACCACAAAGTCGAGACATGGTAAACTTAATTAATAGAGAAACAAAGAAAGTAAGTTATTCAATTAAAAGAGACCAATCCATCCAAAAAATAATAAGAAAATAACAACCCTTAAAAAAGAAACCATCAGTAAGAATCAATTTCTAATACAGTGACTTATGGCCAGGCAATCAATCAATCAATTAAGTATAACATTTAATAAATAACTTTGAAAAAAAATCAATTCATTAAATAAAGATATTTAGAAATCATAAAATTAACTGTCACAATAGCTTTTCTTTTTTAAAAAGAAAACATCTATAAGCTTAAGATATGACAAATAATAACTATAGTTGGATATAATTAGAATAACTAGTTTTTAATTCTATGGGATAAGAGGTTCAATAAAAAGGAAGCTTAGCCCCCAATATGTTGGTTCTTATAGGATTTTGAGGCGAGTTGACAAAGTGGCATATGAGTTAGAGCTATCAGCAGAGTTAGCTTTAGTACACCCAGTTTTTCATGTATCTCTGTTGAAGAAGTGCATTGGTCGCCCAGCCTTAATTGTTCTGATAGAGAGCATTGGTGTGAAGGATAGCCTTACTTATGAGGAGATTTCGATTGAGATCCTTGATCGTTAAGTTCGGAAGTTGAGAAACAAGGAAATGTAAAATAATTATCGATGTCGAGAATGTATTTGATATACCAAATAACATGACCAAAAAGACACAATTTTTTTTATAAATATATATGTAAGCTCTTTAAAAAAGACAAACATGTATGATGACAAACATATATCACTGCTAAATTTTTTTAATCAAATTGAATTTTAAAAACTGTAAAAAACTAAAATAACTATATAATACTGTAAATAAATGAAATAATTATTAAAATTTGAATTTTTTTAAAAGTTTTAAAAATTAGAATTAAATAATAATGATTTATTATCTAATATAATTAATATTATTTTAAAATTATCACATCACAATATAATTTTAGAGTAGACTTTTTTTATATATTAAGGGGTCGTTTGGTTATGAGTTAGAGTTATGTAGGTATTAGTAATACATGAATTAGTTATGAGGGAATCTATGTATTATTTTATGCAGGGATTAATTATGCAGGGATAGTTATTCATGTATTAGTTCGTAGATATTAGTTATGTAGGTATTTTTTATGTAGGATTTATAGTTATTGAAATTACAATACATGAAATATTAATTATTAAATATTTAATTTATTATAAATTAATATATATATTATTTATAAATAAACAAGTAAACAAATAGGATAAAATTCTTCCCCTTTTTCACAAAAATAATATAACTTTTTTTTTAATTTTAATAAAAGAGGGCTTACAACCCTTTAAAAAAAATTTGGTCAATAAATTTTTTAGTTTAAAAATTGTGGACTCACATATCGAATTAAAAAAGATTTTAAAAGCAAATTGATAGGGGTAGATGTATAATTTTATTATTTTAATCCATGTATAACTAATACCCACATAACTTATTCCACCTTCTACCCGCATAAAATTATACATAGATTTCCTCATAAGTTATGTAGAATTACCAAAACACAACCAAACACCACATAAAATTAATACATGAATACCTTTTATACAATGTTTGAAATCTACCAACCAAACATGATATAAAATTAATATATAAATAAAATTTTAATTTATTTAAAAATTAAATATAATATTAAATTAATATATCAATAATCAAATTATTTATATATCAATTTGAAACTTATACGATAACCAAACGAGCCCAAAATATACAGAAGATATAGAATCCCCATATAGATAAACCAAACTCAACAAAAATTTGGCCCGCGCTTTATTCCCAGGGAGAGGAAACAACCACAAAAAGAGGCGCGTGTAAAACAAAGCGCGTGGCTTCTGACAGTACATCCGCCCGGTAGAGAAAAAGAGATACAGGCCAAGCCCTTCCACACATGCACTGTTTACGTCTCTCTCTCTCTCTCTCTCTCTCTCTCTCTCTCTCTCTCTGTTAAAATACTTGATTGGGCACCAAGTTTTTGCTACTGGCAGTGTCCCATCAATTTGAGAACAAAGAAACCCATTTTGTTGAATTGCATTTACAGTACAATCTAAAATTTTTGCTGAAGTATCTATTGAAGTATGCTCTTTTCATCTTCGTTATACTTTTTATGTTCTTTCCATCTTCGTTCTACTTTTTCAATTACTGTTGTCTGTCTCAAAATATTTGACATCTTTTCCTTCTCGAGATTTAAGAAAAAGTAAACTTTGATGAATAACTTTAAGTATACTGCTAGCTACTCAACATTTTAATATGAAGAGACTTGCAATTTATAAATGTAGTTTTGCAGTATTTACATTATAATTTATCAAAATAAAGTACTCTATTCTGATTCTTACTTTCAATAAGCAAGAGTACCCAACAAATTAGATTGGAGGGAACAGTAGAAACATTGAGACACAAATTTCCTAGAAAAAGTTCTTCTTCTCTTTTTTCAATCGTCCAATTATGCTTATCTGTAATCTCGATCGATAACTTCATACCAATTCACTTTGTCCTTCGAATTTTACTGGATTTTTACGTTTTTATCAATTGCAATCTGTGTTTGTTTTCTTTTCTTTCAGAATCCTTTTAGGGAAGTTGAATTTTGGTATATTTGAATGGAAAGCGCCGAGGTTTGACAGTGTTTTCTCTATTTTTCAGATCCAACTTTACTACTCTGGCATTTTTGTTTCAATCTCAAGGGGCTGTCAGATACTGCAGTGACAAGGAACTGCTAATTTTCCCCGAAGTTAGGAGATTGTTCGGTTATTTGAAGGTAAAAAGTTGCTGATGAATCATTTGGTAGTTTTGGGGTGTGGGTTTGTCTCAGTTTGGTGTT
This sequence comes from Datura wrightii, assembly GCA_035772735.1. NCBI lineage: Eukaryota > Viridiplantae > Streptophyta > Magnoliopsida > Solanales > Solanaceae > Datura > Datura wrightii. Next base: position 7,254,523 of record JASDFA010000007.1, on the reverse strand, counting down.
TATAGTTATGGGTTGTGTTTATTCAAGAGCTTGCATTGGGGAGATTTGTGCACCAAGGAATGTGGAAGTTAAAGAACCTGAAAATGTGAAAGCTGCTGAAATTGCTGTATTTTCACCTGCTTCATCAGATGGGGATGATGGAGAAATTAGAGATCAACTTAATCAATTAAGTCTATCTAGGGACAATGAAATTGGTATAACCAGACTGTCAAGAGTCTCTGCACAATTCTTACCACCTGATGGTTCGCGGGTTGTAAAAGTTCCATCAGGGAATTATGAACTACGGTGTTCGTTTCTATCTCAAAGAGGATACTATCCTGATGCCCTTGATAAAGCTAATCAAGATAGTTTTTGCATTCACACTCCATTTGGAACAAGTCCGGATGATCATCTCTTTGGTGTTTTTGATGGCCATGGAGAGTATGGAGCTCAATGCTCGCAGTTCGTGAAAAAGAAACTTTGTGAAAATTTGCTTAGGAACAGTAAATTTTATTTAGATGCTGTGGAGGCATGTCATGCCGCATTCTTGATGACCAATTCGCAGTTGCACGCTGATGCTATAGATGATAGCATGAGCGGAACAACTGCAATAACTATACTCGTACGAGGTAGGACACTTTATGTTGCTAATACGGGTGATTCAAGAGCTGTTATAGCCGAGAGACGGGGTAATGAAGTCGTGGCTGTTGACCTTTCAATCGATCAAACACCATTTAGGCCTGATGAGTTTGAGCGGGTTAAGCTCTGTGGAGCAAGAGTTCTTACACTGGATCAGATTGAAGGATTGAAGAATCCAGATGTGCAATGTTGGGACACTGAAGAAGGTGATGATGGTGATCCTCCTAGGTTGTGGGTGCAAAATGGGATGTATCCTGGTACGGCTTTTACAAGAAGTATAGGTGATTCTGTTGCTGAGACAATTGGTGTTGTTGCAAATCCTGAAATTGTTGTTTTGGAGCTCACCTCAGATCATCCTTTCTTTGTGATTGCCAGTGATGGGGTATTTGAGTTTCTTTCCAGCCAAACTGTGGTGGACATGGTAATAAATTCTTCTTTCTCTTTGTACTTCCTATATCTGTAGGTTCTATTTATTCAACAACTGGACTTAAAGTTATTCTGTTATTTAGTACTGATAAATAAAGTGCTTTGGACTTTGGACTTTGTCTATTTGCTTGACGGGATTGATCATCTGGTCATGTCTGAATTACTGTTAAGGAAATGTGCAGACTGTTGGAAATTAGCTAGAGGCTGCCATAAGACCATTGACCAGTTTTTACACCCATAATATGGAAAGAAATAACTCCGTCTTTTCGCATTGTGAAACTATATTTTATCAACTAACCACAAAAGGCTAGCTCATCTAAACCTTCGGTACACATCAATTCCCCAGCCTATTTTAGAACAATACAAGGCGAACTATCTTCTGACAAAAGGAAATATCTGACAAAGCAAATACAACTACAACAACAACATGCTAGTGTAATCCCACAAATGGGATTTGGGGATGGTAGTGTGTACACAGACCTTACCCCTACAAGGTTGAGAAGTTGTTTCTTTTAGACCCTTGACTCAAGTAAAAACATTACAAAGCAGTTCGAAAAAAGAAACAATGAAAGTGAGGAAGCTAAGACAAAATGCCAAAGAAAGCATGACATAGTGCACTAAAAATTATGGAGCATTCAATATCACAAAATAATATGATAATTCAAGAGTTAGAAATAGTAAATAGTAACAGAAATGGAACAACAAGAAACTTCCAAAGTAATACTATGACTATTAGTATGAAAGACTAAGTGAGACAATTCTTATTTACCTAACTGACCCTCTATCTTAATCTGTGTCCTCCATACTTTTCTATCTAAGGTCATGTCCCCAGTAAGCTGGACTTGCGTCATTTCCTATCTAATCACCTCTCCCCAATGCTTATTCGGCCTATCTCTGCCTTTCCTGTAATCATTCATAGCCAACCTCTCGCACCTCTGCACTAGTGCATTCATGTATCTCCTCTTCACATGTCCGAACCATCTAAGCCTCGCTTCTCGCATCTAATCCTCCATCGAGACTACTCCTACCTTGTATCGAATATCTTCATTTTCTAATCTTATTTTTCCAAGTGTGCCCACACATCCACCTCAACATCCTCATTTCCGAAACTTTCAACTTCTGAACATGGGAGCTCTTAATTGGCCAACATGCCGCTCCATACAACATAGGTGGTCTAATCACCACTTTATAAAACTTGCCTTTAAGTTTTGGTGGCACCTTCATATCACATAAAACTCCAGAAGCAAGCCTCCATTTCACCCACCCTGCACCTATACAATATGTGACATCCTCATCGATTTTCCTAAACTCTGGATAATAGATTCAAGATAGTTGAAACTTCCTTTATTAGAGATGACTTGTGAATCAAGCCTCACCTCCACGACATCCTCTGTGTTACGTCACTTTTGATGAAAGCAAATAACTTACCATAAAGTACATTATGTTTTCCTTATAATGGAACATAGTTTCTTTTTGGGGAATTTGAAATTTGATGAAATGTACTCCCTCCGTTTCAAAATAAGTGGTGCTTTTAGCTCATGCACACCTCTTAAAAATACTACTCATTCCTAGAAAGAAAAATGTATTTTTACCCACTTACCCCTAATAAATATCTTGAAAAAGATGTAACTCTTTAATATTTTTTTGATTATGTAAAAACTCTCTCCATTTAAATAAGGGTAAAATTAGAAGAATATCATTAATGTCTTCTTGATTATGTAAAACACCACTTATTTTGAAAGAAAATCAAAAGGCTTAAACACCACTTATTTTGAAATGGAGGGAGTATATGCTATTCGCAAATACACTTAGTGCACCTGACTACACAATTACTTCAATGATGTCTTTTACATCCAATACTATCATGTAAAAGTTAAACTAATCATTAGTTGTGATGTGCATTTCAACTCTACATAAGATCAGTTTTGGGGCAAACTAATTGAGTCCTGCTGATTAGTTTATGATTCTAGTGGGAAACAAAATTATAGAGCGATTTTCAATACTATGTTGCACACATTTTTTTAATAGATTTGCAATTCCAGAAGAATAAAATCAGTGTGACTCGTTTTCACTTTTAGGTAACATCCTCTTGAACTGCTTCCCGAGGATAGAGAAAAGAAAATTTAGCTCTGAAAATTTCAGTATTTCCCTATCATTTCATGCGTTATATTGTAATTTCTTGATCCAATTGAGACGTAATTGAATGATCGAGTGATATTGTAATTTCTTCTTGGTACAAATAAATGTTAAATGCCAAATTGACTGATTTTTTGAGTTTACAAGAACCAATCAACCACGATTAAGTTCTTCAAGAGAAAATAATGCATAGATGGTCTGATTTCGAGAACAACAAAAGATGTAGAGCTCGAAATCAAGTGATTCCAGAACGAGGTGAAAGATATTCTAAACTAACAAATAACTACTTGTTCAAAACAAGCAAAGAATGACTCCAAAGCAAGTTGAAACAAGTTCTTATTGATAATTAAGATGGATGAAATTGTAAAAGAGATGGGCATTTTTGAGAAAGGCAAAAGATAGATTGGAAACCAGCAACCACCACAACTTGGCCTAAAGGACTAACCCCCAACCTAGATGATAAAGATTTGCAAATATCCACTACTTGAAGGAATCCGGCTTCGATATAAAGAAATGAACATTTGAAAAATGAACTTCAGAGTTTTCTCTAAAAGAACAGCAACTCAACTTCAATATGAGTGCCTATATTTGGAAGAGGCATTTGGTAAGACATTGGTTGGCGGTAGGCAAATGACTTGTATTATTTTGACGAATATTAATAACTCGCCCAAGAATCCAAAAGCTCAAGCAGTTACTCCACAAGAGTGAGTTAACACCTAGAATAGATAATTGACTTAAGGGTGGACTCTTTGAAAGAAATAATTATGAGGATTGACCAATTAACATGAAATGATTCATTTATGTCTTGGGACATAGGGTAGCAACTTGTCCTTGAGATTGTAAAGAAAATGGATTTTGCATCTAATTCAACTCCGAAAGTCAAATCATGAGGTGAGGATTGCCTTAAACTATATAAGGAGATAAAAGTTAGCCTACTGTAATAGTTTTCCCTATTGCGACAAAATAATAATTCGACTTGTAGAGTTCTCCATGAGTTTTACTTTAGGTGCCAAGCACTCATATATAACACAAGAATATATATTTGTCACACCCTAAAATTGTAGGTCCTTGTGATTGATATCCATTGCATTAACACGCAGCAAGTGAACAAACCATACCATGCATCCTATTCAAACAACATATGCAATAATCTATACAACTTTATCACATTATCAAATCATAATTTTAGCTCATCAGTCTCATCATATATGAAAATGAGTAACAACAAGGGATCATCATAGTATGCTACCCCATAACATTTACATGACCTCCCACAATGTGTCAATGAAGTCTCTGATGTACAAAACAATGAATATGACTGGGATGCAACCCGCTATGCAAAAGAATATCATGAAAATCCCGGCCATCGTTGGATATGTTGTGGGACTCACCAAAAATATAAGTGGAGGATAAGGAGCCTAGCTCGTCTTGCTGTTTCGGGGAATACTTGTCTCTATAAAGGAAAAATAACAACAAAAGAGATCTCACCAGCACATGTAGCTTCTACATAAATGCAGCAAACTTTTGGGAAGCAAATATCTTCTCAGTTATCTTACGATTACACACAAAACATTTCATATATTATTTATGGTGCTATCATTCTCATTCTTAACTTTAAACTTGGTACTATAGGTCTTTCATATCATTTTCATGATCATCGCACTCATGGCCTATCATATATTTACCTGTAGTATACTGTCACGCCCCAACCCTAGGTGGAGCGGACTATGCTCTATTTGGACACATAAACCTGATATAAGCATACATACTGAATCATACTGTGATAATCAACCTGAAAACATATAAGGGAAGCCAATGGGCATATTTTGAGTAAGAAACTACAAATGTACAATATGCGAGGCTTCTGGCCCAAAGTGTACAAAAATTGACATAACAATTGAACAAAAACACAACACTAGTCTGTGAAACCTCTATTGAAGTTCAAAAGCTATACAACTCACATACTGTCAGGATAGAGCCCCGACCTTCCCAAACTATCCATATATAAATACCAAAAGGGTACTAAACTCGACTTGGCTCCAGATAGAGTTAGAGCTCACCAATCAACAACTGAAGCACTGGATAGGTGCCTAGTAAGGTGGTTTGCTAGCCTGTGCGTTTGATTCTGCATTAAGAAATATAGCGTCCCTAGGCCAACGGACGTGAGTACAACATGACCTACCTGAGGTAGAGATAGAGATAGAATAACAAGACATAACTGGAAGATTTATAAGATAGAGATAGGAAAGATGACCTATCTGAGGTACCTGGAACTGAAGAAAGCATAAGAACTATTTTACTATTACATCTTACATATTTTTGAGTTGTAATACTTAAATTCCTTTAAATTTCATTATTTAACTTACTTTAAATCTCATACTTATCTGTTGCTCTTTGTTTTATGAAAAATAAAAAATAATGAAATTATGATCACATTGGGGCCCGTATTTTTTAAAATCAAATGAACAAATGACCACTTTTGGGGGCCTAGTAATAATAGCCACTTTTGGGGGATTAGTAACAATAGCCACTTCTGAGGGCCTAGTAACAATAGCCACTTCTTGGGGGCCTAGTAACAATAGCCACTTCTGGGGGCCTAGTAACAGTAGTCACTTTTGGGGGTTTAATAAGAATAGCCACTTTTGGAGGCTTAATAACAATAGCCACTTTTGAGGCTTAAATAATAAATGGCCACTTCTGGGGCCTAAAACTTATTTTGAATATTGTTAGAGTGGGTTAGAGTCCCACATTGGTTGGGGAATAGACTGATGGTTTATTTATATGGACTTGGGCAATCCTCCCCTCATGAGCTAGCTTTTGGGGTTGAGTTAGGCCCATGCGCCATATCTTTACAAATATAAAGTTAATAGGCCAAACAAGACATCAATAACCAAATTAATTAAGCGTTCTTGATTTATATTCTCTTATCTTCTGAAGCGGGTTGAATATATATTACTAAGCTTGTTATACTACGAAATGAACTCCCTAGCTTGTCTTTATGTGCAAGGTCTTGATGAAGCTCGACTTGCATCATACTACCACCTATCATCAAAGGTATCCAACATCTTTATGCATCAAAATTTATACAGATAAGAATTGTTCACATTGTATTGCCTCGCCTAGTACTCAACTTCATTTGAAGGTTGTTTTTCCAATTATTGACAAATGTTATCAAAAGCAAAAAACCCAAACTAGCTTTAAGGTTCGTTGGGGTTTTAAGCGCAAAGTGCAAATAAAACATGTGCTTTAATAAAAAAAGGTGCAAGGAAGAAAAATACAAATAAATATATTTAGTCCAAGACTAATAATTATAAGAATGAATGACAAATATATGAACGACAAAATTGAGCATCACAAAAATGGAGGGACTCAACAACATGATCAAAGCAACAAAAATGAATGGATGGATCACATGCTTTGAAGTTGCTAGGTCTGGCAGAGAAAGCATAGAGATAATACACCTATAGTATGCTGATGATACTCTAATCTTTTGTGATGCTCAAGAAGAACATATGAAGATCCTGAGAGTAATTTTGGTGCTATCTGAAGGTTTATCCGGTTTACATGTTAACTGGAGGAAAAACTTCTTGTACCTAGTCAATGAGGTGTCAAACATGAATGGGCTGAGAACAGCGTTAGGTGGTGAAGAGGGTGCCTTGCCAACCACTTACTTAGGACTGCCTTTGGGAGCCAATCAAAGTCCACAGGGATATAGAATAGTGTCATTGAAAAGTGTGAGAAAAGGCTAGCAAGATGGAAGTCCCAATACTTGTCTATTGGGGGAAAGATTGACCCTAATAAATTCAGTCCTTGATGCACTTCCAACATACATGATGTCCCTCTTTCCAATTCCAGCAGGGGTTATTAAGAGGTTGGATAGCATCAGGAGAAACTTTTTGTGGCAAGGGAATAAAAAACTAAAGGTTATCACCTGGTTAAGTGGAAAGCAGTGTTAAACAACAAGAAGCTTGGAGTAATGGGGATCAAGAATCTGAAGAACCAAAGCAAGGCACTTAGGATGAAGTGGTTGTGGAAGTACTGCAATGACAATCAAAATTTATGGGGGAAGGTCATCAAAGCTAAGTATGAGGAGGCAGACAAGTGGATGACAACAGAGATATCCACACCTTATGGTGTCAGCATTTAGAGGTCCATCAGAACTTTATGGGATGCTCTAAAGCCATACACTAAGATCAAAGTAGCCAATTGGGAGAAAACTGACTTTTGGAAGGATGAATGGCACGAAGCTGGTAAGATGCTCAACCTCTATCAAGACATTCACAACCTAGTTCACCAACAGCAATGTACCATAGCAGAAGTCTGGACATCTCAAGGCTGGAATTTCACTTTCAGGAGGCTGTTAAATGATTGAGAAATACAAAGAGTGACTGAGTTTTTCAACTCTATTGGACAGTTCAGTGGTGTAGGGGAAGGTCTAGACATTGTAAGTTGGTAGGGAGATAAGAAAGGAATTTTCAAGGTAAACAAAGTCTACAGGAGTTTGAACAACCGCAATCAACAATTGCACTACTGGCCTTGGAAGCTCATTTGGAAAACCAAAATACCTCATAAAGTTGCATGTTTTGTTTGGCTTTTGGCCAGAAAAGCAGTCCTGACACAGGACAATTTAATGAAGAGAGGAATACCCTTATCCCCCAGGTGTTTCTTTTGCGGAGAAGAGGCAGAAAGAGTCAATCATCTCTTTCTGCATTGCAGGGTAACAAACCAGTTGTGGAGACTATTCCTAGCACTAAAAGACATGTGCTGGTCCATGCCTGGGAGTGTTACAAGAACATTACAAAACTAGGAGGAAATTGGGGAGCATGCCAAGGATAGGGGAAGATGGAGAATCATACTAGCCAGCATCTGGTGGACAATATGGAAGGAGAGAAACCTTAGATGCTTTGAAAATGTAGAAAATAGTATGCAACAGATCAAATTGAATTGCATTTTGACTCTATGTTTTTGGTGTAATTAGTTGTACTCTAGTGACACTGTCTCCATTGTTTATGTGTTAAGATTCATTGTAGGGAGCAGGCAGTTGATTATAGGGTACACCCTTGTAAATACGATTTCGGTACAACCTATGTACTGTTTTGTGATGAATATAGATACACACACTTACTAATTTCAAAAAAAAAAATTGAAAAAAAATTCCGATAACGTGAAATATCAATTGTTTAGTGTCGCCTCTTCAGAAGAGGCTCATTGACAAGGAAAAGTATGCCTTAGAACCTTGATGATGACACCGAAGCGCACATTAAATGAGGTTTGATGTGCTCAACTTGTTTTGAGCCTCGCTTCAGGGCTTAAGCGCGCCTTAGACAACACTATTCTTGACCAAGCCATCCCTTGTTGGGTCATGCAAAAAAATTTGTTATTAATAGCATTAAACGGTTTTCTTCTCATTCATATGTAATAGATTTCCAGTCAGCTCTATCTCTCTAGCTCTGGAAGTAGTTTCTTGCATTTGTTAGTTCATTGTACAGTTAGCAATGGCAATGACCAAAGGGTTCCTAGTCTTGAAAATGTGGACTTGGAGGAAAGCTAAACTTAGAGGGAAAAAGATGACATAATTAATGTTGCTAAAGGCTCATTTTGAAGCTTACTCATCATTGTTGTTAAGTCTCTCGCAAGGAACGTTTAAGCCCATATTTTTTATGCAAAATTTGTGTGCTCCACCCCCCTTAAGCGACACGTTAGTGTAGGCACCAAGGCACTAAAGCGAGCACCTCACAATTCATGAACTCTGTCTTGAACATAGCGGAACTAAACACTAAGTCTTTGACCAAATTTTAGTTTTCATTCTTTTGTCCATATTATTGCTTGTTTGGGTTTATAGTCATTATTTTCTTGAACTGCATGTATATTTTTCATCATTCTCTTCAGTCGGGACTTTCTACATTGAAGTTCATGTTTATTTGTGCTTTGAGCTTAAAGCTCCAGTAGACTTCAACACTTTTTTTTCCCGCTTTTCATCTTGGATTGCATTAGTGCATAAAACATAAATTTAGGTGTTGTGCAAGATGGGGGCTTCACTCAACCGACATTTTAGTATTGGCACCAAGGCGCACCTCTCATCACCACGATTTCTATCTTGCAGAGACATCAATAGTCAATGCATATAGCTTGCAAAATGATATTTAAACTGTTAATATATTGTTATAAATAGATATGTTAGTTAATTAGGACTTGAAAGTTATACAATAAGAATCTAGTCATTAAATTGGGAACTAAAAGCTGCTCCAAGGTTTTGGTTTAACGTTGAAGGTACAATGTTGTATATCTGGTAGACACACATCACTAGTTTGAATTCTGCTGGGGCACCATAAGTTACATACAAGTGGAGAAGAGTAGAGGAGGGCCTACTATCCGCCGACTTCTGAAACTGTAAATAATGGATTTCTCCATTGTAAAGAAAATTGAATTAGAAGCTGCATCTTTTTATCTGAGTAAGAACTTTAAAAGGTATTTAAATTTAATGACACAATTTTAATGTTTACTTTAGTTTTACAATTCCTGTGTTCCTGTAATTGCTGTTTGTTTATACTTATTTTCTCATGCATTACTTTACTAAAGCTCACGTTTTAGTTTTGCACTTAAAATGACAGCAAAGCTGCTACTTTTATAGGCATTTCTCCTTTGACAACACTAGATGTAGTGTGATCATAAGCCATGAGGTCATTTTTGGTAGGAATAGCATTTATTAGAAGAAAATTTCTGATAAAGTAGCAGAAGCGAGAAATTACCTTAATCTTCCTTTTTTCTGTGTGAGTTTCGGAAATATCCCCATTCATAGGTCTGAGTATCATATCTGGTTATTTACTAAAATCCCCATTTGGAGGGGAAGGATGGATTATGTCAACGAAATCGAGTGCTAATTCCCATTTTATTAAATTAACCCATTGACGTGCTAGCGGACATTTATTTCGAATTCCGCAAAGTCTGCAGAACAGGATTTTGGTACTCAATTATGTAGATATTACTATATTTCCTTACTTTCTTTTAGGAGTAACATGGAAAACATCATCAGCGTGATGAAGTAGAAGGTGCGGTTGATTTTATTAGCTTTCTACACAATCTGTGCAAGCTACTTTTGGTGTATTCAGTGGTCTATATCGGCATACTCTTACTGCTGATACATATATATAAAACTTTACCTTAACAAAAAGGAAAGCTGTAGATATTGGTATAATACATAGCTGGGGATACTACTGCTGCGCTGTTGCTAAAGGAATGGTATAGATTTAACTTAAAAGAGGTCCAAAAGCGGTTGTTTGTGCCACTCAAACAATCGAACTAACACAGTTTTGATAATAGTTTATTGATGTTTAACCAAAAAATTGCTAAGGTGATTTTCTTAAGAGAAAAAGATCTTTTGGATCCCATAGGCTTATCTAGCCTTTGAGGGACCCTGTGTCTATTTTTCTTATAAGTGTGATGTACGGGCCAACTTGCATGCACCTCGACTATACTTGGTAACTCTATCCTCCAAGGTTTGGGAAGATAGGAAGAAATCACCTAGAGAGTTTTGCCTCCTCTGGGATTTGAACTTAAAACCTCATGGTTCCCTACCCACTTCATTATTGGACGGGTGCACATGGTGTTTAACTGAAAATTTTAGTTAAAACACTTGTAGGATCATTAATCATCATTTTTTGATATTGTTCTTTTTGTTGAAGTTTCTGCACAGAGTAGTGTTCTTGCTGTTGTCTTTTTGGGGTTCTAACTTAAATTCTTTAATGTCATTGAATTTTAGGGGGAGTATAACACCAGTTTGCTCTCATGTATGTTTTCTCTGTCTGTAATATTTATGTGTGTTCCACCTCAACAAGTCTCCTAAGATCAATTGGGAATGCCGACATGCTGCAAGCACAGTGTTTACTCTGTTTGTTTTTGTGTTTTGCCTATTAATAATCCAAATTCTCTCAATGACCTTGTAGGTTGCAAAGTATAAGGATCCACGTGATGCTTGTGCTGCAATTGTTGCTGAATCATACCGTCTTTGGCTACAGTATGAAACTCGCACAGATGATATTACCGTGATAGTTGTACAAGTAAATGGATTGACTAATGTAAGATGTTTTCTTGCCTTTGATATTCTCTGTTCCGGAATTATTTTATACTTTCTGTAATTTAAATGTTCACTGATTACATTTATTTTGTTGTCAGCTTGCGGTTGGTCAATCAACAAGTTCTGATGTGGTTTTACGACCACCGTTGCCTCAGGTTGTGGAATTATCTGGATCAGAATCTCCATCAGTTATGAACTGGAATTCTAAGATTCAACGTGCCAGGCAAGATATATCACGGGCACGACTACGTGCTATTGAGAGTTCTTTAGAGAATGGGCAGATATGGGTTCCCCCATCTCCAGCCCATAGAAAGACATGGGTAGAAGAAGTAACCCTTCTTTCTTTATCTATTTCTGTTTGATATTCTGGCCTGGGAAAGAAAGAATCTTATAACCCACTTCCTCAATTATTATCAGTTTACTTGATCTCATGGTTGAAAAGAAAATTCGTTATCTCTGCTTCACAGGCTCAGATTGAACGGGTTTTGCACGACCATTTTCTTTTTAGAAAGCTTACAGATTCTCAGTGTCAAGTTTTGTTGGATTGTATGCAAAGAGTTGAGGTTCAAGTTGGAGACATTGTAGTCAAACAGGTAAATCTTTGTAACAGAGCTTTGATCCAGCAATATAATATTGTTAAAGAAGCTCCAAAATCAAGTGCACAGTTTTCTTATAAGTTGTCCTGTAATATTGGTGTTAGAGGATCACAATTTTTTGTATTTCATGTTTGAGGAAGAAACATGTGATCTTAGACATACAATTTCTTGTGCACTAAATTCTGACATTCTGATAATTCTCAGTAGTATCACACAATCAATGTTTTGCAGGGTGGAGAATGTGACTCTTTCTATGTTGTTGGAAGTGGGGAATTTGAGGTCTTAGCAACACAGGTGGGAGTTGGTTTTTCGCTTGATTTTGTTTAAATGTCATCAAACTGACTATCCATGGTTCACCATAGTCTCTGGCCAAATCTTAAAATTTTCAGATTTATCATTATCATGAAAAGAAGCTTGTCCCAATTAATATCCGTCAGATCTAATTTGAAGTCTTCAACTTTGAATTACAAATGCCAGGACGAGAAAAACGGAGAAGTTCCTAGGGTTCTTCAGCACTACACGGCTGATAAGATGTCATCCTTTGGGGAGCTGGCTCTGATGTAAGATATCTGTTCTTTCCATAGGAATTCATTAAAACTCAAATTTGAAATCTTTCTTTAAGGGGAAAGTGAAATACCGAGCTACTGCTTCTATTTGCAGAACTGTTATCTATTCCCCTCTAGTTTTCACTCCCAGATAAAGCTGTATGGTAGTGAAAAAATAATGTGGTACTTGAAGTTTATGTTATGCTGGAGCTTTGCACTGATATACTAGTTTCCATAGTTCTTTTTGTATCCTCTCTCACAATCTGAAGCAGCAATGCTATATGTCCCTCTCTTCTTCAAATGATCTGCTGTGTTCTATCACCTGAGTTACCTGTATGGTGGTTATATCTTTCTTATGTGGATCATAAATATTGCAACACCATAGTACTGGTTTATTAGTTACAGTTGATTAGTCTCTCCGCCCTTTGAATTATCTGTAGAATTATTTTGGCTATCTCTGTTTTGCACTGAATTCAGTTTTAGTACAGGTACAATAAACCACTCCAAGCTTCTGTTCGTGCTGTCACCAATGGAATTTTGTGGGAACTTAAACGAGAAGATTTTAGAGGAATTCTTATGTCAGAGTTTTCTAATTTGTCTTCGTTGAAGCTTCTGCGTTCTGTAGATCTTCTATCAAGATTGACAATTTTACAACTAAGTCATATTGCAGATATGGTTTCAGAAGTTCCCTTTTCTGATGGACAGACAATAGTAAATGAGGTACCTATTTCAAATTTCTCCCCTTGCTTGCTTACACTTTGCTCCATTTAAAATGATAATTATTCTTTATGACAACTGCCTTCTGCTTGTGACTTTCTCTTACACATGCTTTGGATTTATTTGCAGAAACAGGAACCTTTGGGCCTATACATTATCCAGAAAGGGGTTGTAAAAATTACATTTGACATGGATTTAGTGAAATTTGAAAATGCATCAAGTATCATGTGTGAAAACCAAAAGCAGGATGATATACAGAACATAAAAGGCGTAACAGTTGAAAAGAGTGAAGGGAGCTACTTTGGGGAATGGACACTTCTTGGGGAACACATTGCCTCTTTGAATGTCATTGCTGTGGGTGATGTGATATGCGCTATCCTAACTAAGGAGAAGTTTGATTCAGTTGTGGGTCCTTTGGCAAAACTCTCACAGGATGATCTCAAGTATGTCAAAGATCTAACGAGACAGAAGTTAACAAAGCAAAAGAAAAAAGCTGTCTACATTCTTTGTTTTACATTTGGGGTCTGATTGATGTATGATGTAAAGTGATTGCAGTCTTTACTTTTCTTCGTATCTAAGACTAAAACATTTTTCGCTAACATTTATATAGGGCAAAAGGCCATCAAACAATTCTCTCTTCAGAATCTATCCAAAGCTTTGACACTTTGATGCTTGCAAGTTTGCAGCTCGCTGATTTGGTGAGGGATTCTTTGTACTTCTTCCTAATGTATTTCTGAAAACCTGTTATTAGTCAGATGTTTGATTTTATTAGCTATTTGTCCAGGACTGGCAGACTTGCTTATATTCAACGGACTGCAGTGAGATTGGCCTAGTGCGACTGACAGATTCAGGTTGTTTTTCTGCGCTTCATCTTCTGTTCTGTTCTGACATCATTAGTACTCTTTGTTTTAATGCTGATATATGAAGAAAGCATTCCTTTGGGGGCTTTCTCTCTTGGTTTTACTTTGTGTCTGACCAGTGATACCTATTAGAAACAGTTAGTGGACGTACTAGATTCAGATGATTGTATTCAGTAAAGGACTGAAAAACTTTCATGTCTTTCTGCAGATAAACTGTTTAGCTTGAAGAGGTTTTCAAAGAAGAAAATTAAAATGCTTGGGAAAGAAGCACAAGTATTAAAGGAGAAGAATCTATTGAAGCAAATGAATACGGTTGCTTCAGTACCTCAAGTTTTATGTACTTGTGCTGATGAAACTCATGCTGGCATAGTTCTGGACACATGCCTGGCTTGCTCTGTGTTAGCAATACTTCACCACCCCCTTGATGAGGAGTCAGCACGTTTCTGTGCTGCATCAGTTGTCATTGCTCTGGAAGACTTGCACAATGTAAGTTAACCCCTGGCCCTATTTATTATAAGCACATGGTAATTTCACAATTTAACTCTTTTCCTTTTTTCCTTCCGTCATCAGAATGGCATACTTTATAGAGGTGTTTCTCCTGATGTACTAATGTTAGACCAAACTGGCCATATTCAGGTAAATATTGCTCTTGTACTGTATTGCCTTCAGAGTTCTTATGTGGACCACTATAAATGACAAGGTTCTATTACGTTCAAGGCTTGCATGGTTTGCTGTAAAAAAAATCTACGCTTTTTGAAGGTGAAGTTTGGAAATAGAACAATTCAAAATTGATACCAATGTAGAATGCATTATTGAAGGGGAGCCTTTCTGTGTACCTATAGGTCCACGGGTTCGAGCCGTGAAATCAACCACTGATGCTTGTGTAGGGTAAATTGCCTATAATATACTTCCTTGGGGTGCAGCCCTTCTCCGGATACTGCGTGAACACGAAATGCTTTGTGCACCTGGCTGTCCCTTTTAAATCTCTATATTCTTAATATGGCATTTGGCTTCCAATATAAAACATCGAATAACGAATATAACATTTGCTTTTCCGGTATAAATTACGTTTTACTAATACTTGCATAACATGCGGAGATATTTGTAATATTTTATTTGGGATTTAAAATTGAGCAAGAAATGTGTGAATTATCAATTATCAATACTAGGATAAAACTAAATCTCGACGTTAGTGTTACAATCTCTGCACAAGAATCCATGTATTTTCTTATTTCACAACAGTCATTGTATATTTCTCTTCGCATAATCATGCTGTGTTATTCGTTGCTGGACCGCATAACTATGACATATGATACCTACAGAACTAGTTCGTGAAACAACGGGTGAAAAGCCGAAATGGTCCCTAGTGTATAGTGATAGGTTTATTTTGGTCTTTGATATATACTAGTGAATATAATGTCCTTTATATATGTAAAAAGTGGACAATTTTATTCCAAGTCAGTTTAAAACCCTACAATAAACGGAAAAAAGCAAGTGGGTAACGGATCTAAAGTAAAAACCAAAATAAATAAAAGATACCAAATCTTCTTCTCCAACAGTGGTGTTGCCTGATAAACCGCCCTGAACTTCTTTGCCATCATACTTGAACTAACCAACTTTCAAAGATAAAAAGAAGATAGAGGGAAATACTTATGTTTTACAGCTGAAAATGTTCTATAACAATGGATATATAAAGGATCCAATGGAGGAAGAACAATGGCATACTGGCATATATTAAGCTGACGGTTGTGCTAGAACAGTGAGGAGCATTCAAATGATGTGTTGTTGCTGAGATTAGTGATTTGCAACTCAATAAAAATGAGAGCCCCAATAGGACCTCTTACTAGCCCACCGCCATAGCAGGTCCATTCTGTAGCAGTAATACCTCTGCTCGTCTCTTGAACTCCCTTTTGGAACCATATGAAGGGAATTCTTTGGAATGTCCACAGAGTAGGGCTGTTAGGTGGGACTGGATGGGATAGGACGAGTAAGGGGGATCGGGATAGGATGGGACATGATAGGGGAAAAGGGAGGATTGAGTATACTGGGCTGAGTTGGGGAGGGACGGGGGGGGGGGGGGGGGACTGGGAAGGGGTATGGCTGTTAAGGGGCATAGAACGTAGTTAAGGGGATGGGACGAGGACACTAGGAGGCCCATCCAGTCCCACAATAAACAGGAGGGGTCGGGGAATGTTCGGTGGCTTCTTTTTAAAATGTTTTTATGTTTAATTCATTTACATATATTGGTCCAAAAGATTATAGAAATTTAGTAACCCCTCCATCCCAATTTATGTATGTAGTTTGACTGCACACGGAGTTTAAGAAATATGAGAAGACTTTGCGATGTTATAAAACTACCCTTAAAATAAATGAATTTTAAATAGGAGAGTGCACCTTTGTGGACTTTTCCCCAAATAAATGGGACCCAACATGGGTAAAATGTTGATAGTGTCATTAAATATTTGCCAAATAAGAAAATGTGTCATTCTTCTTGGGACTGACTAAAAAGGAAAGTGCGTTATATAAATTGGGATAGAAGGAAAGTATATCTTAATATTAATTTAGAAAAGTAGATTCAGATTTAAAATAAGACTTCAAATTTAATAAATTATAAAGTTTCTAATTAATAAATTATTATTAATATTAAATATAAACTTATAAAAATTATAAAGACTTGTAATTTTTTTATAAGTATTAAAAAAAAATCTCAAGTATGAACTATGAAGTATAAAATAACTAAGACAGACAATTTTTAATACAATTCAAGGCAAAAGCCTTTAAAGTTATTTTATTAGAAATTTTGAATTTCACATACAAATATAAGAAGAGCAGCTAGTCTACACAGTCACCTTCTAGGAAGAGTTCTATTTGAACTAGGCCTCTAAATATCTAATTGTAATTATCAAACTAATATTTGTATGCTCCTATAGCTTTTTGTTAAGTCCCGTATAATTTGCTCGAAAAGTTTCTTTGGAATTGGCAATGATGCTTGATGAGCCATCATTTCCATGTTGTCATTGCTATTACTGCTGAATATCTTGTTAAATTCTTCTTCTTCTCAACGGATTAAATTTGGTTGGCCACAATTTCTTCTTTTTGCATTGCTCCATCTTCTTTTTGCATTGCTCCATCTTCTTTTTGCATTGCTCCAATATATGAAAAAGACGGAAATATCTAAGCTGTCCTTTGTTAACGTATGTTTGTGGTCTCCTATTTGATATCTTGCTTGTGCTAAAACACTCTCCGAAGCTACTAATGATGCTTGGTAGCTCTCAAGCCATTCTTGAAAGTAATGGAAATGCCTTGCCACACTCCATTTTAAAAGTTGCTCCTTGTTTTCTTCAGCTCTAGTAGGTTCTAATCCATGATTAAGATAAGAATCAAGATCATTTTCATTACTAGAACAATCAATACCAATATAGGCCTTCGTACCTACAAAAGCATCATCATCTTCAAATTTAGACTTAGAAGTTGGACGATTAACTATATTGTCATTTCTTTACGATAGTTCTATGTTTGATCAAACTTTATCTTAGCATGAACATATGGTATTTTCACATTCCGAAAGAGTTGATTTTTATCTTCAGCGGTTTATATATTATGATAAAAGTTTTGAAATAAATTGTTTTGTACCTCGTAATTTTAAAGATAGGTTAAGTATAATAGCAATTAAATAAACTTGGGGAAAAGGAACAAAATACTTTTTGAATTTCGCAATCATTTGTGTAATAGTAGACACATATGCTTCAATTTTTTTATACTTTGCAAATTGGGCTGAATTTTCACAAATATACCATAACATAGATGAAACAATAGGATAATAAATTCCAGAAAATTGTTTTGTAGCAACATATTTTTTTTTAAAAAATTTAGGTAGCTCAGAAATTTCATCCCGATCACTATCAAATATTTGATCAAGGGGGTCAAGGTTATGTGCATTGAAAACCATTTTGATAAGCATTTTGATAGTTAAGAGCAATATTTGACATTTCATATGTAGAATTCCACCTACCCAGATCTGACTTTATGGGACTACATTGGTTTGTTGTTGTATATGTAGAATTTCACCTATTACAAACTTCTTTGGGAACTTTCCTAAATGGAAGTTCCTGGACAATACATCACTCATGCAATTCACGAATTCTTCTAGCCTATTAGCTTTATAAATATAGGCACAAGCATATTGTATTTTAGTACAACCACAAGCAAATAATCAAGACATATTTTACAATCAAATTTTAAAACATGATATGCACATCTAACTTGAAAAATTTCATCAACCATTGGACAAATTCTAGCTTTTAAGTAACTGACAACCTCAGTTGTAGCAAAAACATTATCTAATGTAACGGGAAGAACTTTATCAACAAGACCATAAAATTTTTAAAATTTCTAGAACATTTGAAGATATATAAGAACCGGCGTGTTTTTCATCAACGTTGTTATAACCAATAATTCATTTTTGCAAATTCCAGTCATGATCAATCCAATGAGTAACAGTTAAATAATCATTTTCATAGGATTGACCTATATGAGAACTGATAAATATTTTACAATCTAAGTAATAAAATAGACAACATATATATTAATACTATTCACAAATTTAAAAACATTTGATCTTACTGTACTTCTAGGAAAACCTTGAAAAGCTGTATTATACGGTTGTTGTATATATTGAATAAAACTAGGATTAGAAGGAAAACTAAAAGGTAAGCCACAGAAAGCGATCATTTTTGCTATTTCTTTGCAGTCTCTTTCTTTGCTATACGAATGTAGCACAGTCCCGAGGTTAGAAGGGTTTAACGTTTGTTAGACCATGTTAGAACCCCCAATAGATGCAGTAGGAGCGCAAGCGTAGCTAGGATCCTAGTTGAGACCGACTTCTATTCGAGCTTGAGCATATTCCACTCGACATCTTTCCAAATGTGTAGTTAAACCCCCCATCCCATCTGCTCCTCCACCGGATCCATGTGCAAATCTTTGTTTATATTTGCGACACATAACAAAAGTTTTACGATCAAAGAGTCATAAACTGCCATACAATTGGCCTTCTCGAACATGGCACAATAGTCTTACCCCTAATAGAGGAGGTATAGGATGACGATTGGCACCAACATGAGATTGAGTCTGAGTTGGAGCTTGTGTAACTGGACTAGTGGTGTATCATCTAATTCATCATCTCCTAATTCTTGTTCTCCTAATTTCCTCTTCTTCTTCCTCAAAATCCCCGTAAGCTTTTTGTAAGGTCTCATCATCTAAATATATCAGTCGAATTAATATCATGAAAGTCAAGGAATTGGGTCCAAGAAATTTCATTCCGAATTAAAATATTCAGTAGTTTTTCTAGTTTTAATCTTAGATTTACTAGAGCTAGCACGTTTACTACTCTTTCCACTAAATGGGTTTGGGATTGTAGGAATAATCATGTCGAATAATTTTTTCCCAAACATAATTAAAAAATAATAAATTAAATATGAAATTTAATAAGAGAATTAAAGAAATTAAAAAATGGAATGGATGGACCAAACGTCTGCGTAAAAGCAGACAATTATAACCATAAGCCGTAAATAAATGTTGAAAGTTTCTCCAAATAATTAATGAAGCTTGATAGCGAAATAATTAGCAAATAGAGAGATGAATTATGGGAAAATAATGAAGGGTGGAGGGGTATTTATAATTTAGAAATAGGATCAAAGTGTAATTTAATAAAGTTAGAGATTAAAATAAAAGTTTAGAGGGGTAGGGGGTGTTTTTAAGGGGGGGGGGGAGGTGAAAGGCTGAAATAGCTGTTGGTGGTCCCCATTTGGCTGTTGCCGAACAGGATGTAACGGCTAATTTAAAAATAGAAATTAATTCGAAAAGCCGGTCGGAACTGGGCTGAACTGGGAAAGTATTGGGTCCATCGGGACAAAACGTGGTCTCATCCGTCCCTAATCCCTCTACCCATATATCTCTATCCCCTTAGCTAGGACGGTACAGGGATGGACCCAAGATCGGACCAGGCCGACCCGACCCATCCCCATTAACACCCTTAGGAAGGGTAGCGCAGTGACCCACATCCCGGTGCCTGGTGGGCCAGGTTGTGTGGAGATGTGACGGGGTGGGTCGGGATGCTATGGGACAGGTGATCTGGGGGAGTTTTTTTTCTTTAAAAAATTGTATATAAACACTGGAATATTTGAACAAAGTGAAATAATTCCAAGGCTAAGAGCCTCTAACTTTTTTAGTTAATAAAAATTTGAACTTTATATTGTTAATACAATTTCTAATTGCACTGTTGTATTTTAAGTTCAAAAGTTGCAAATTGCATGGTAAAATTAGAATGAAATTATTTTTACATGACTTTAGAGACTCTTACAAGTTGTGCTATAATTTCATGAGGCTCTTTCATTGAAATTGGAATATCTTTGTCAAATTCCTCGCATTCACCATTGCCGCTTCCCGTTGATAGGGTTTCAGTATAAATTGTGTTGTCTTCATCATTAACCTCTGGGTGGCCAAAGTTTCTTCTCTCCGTTTTGATTCAATCTTTGAATAAGACTATTATCTCTAAGTGGTCCCCCACCAATGAGTGTATGTGCTCTTCAAGATGGAACCAGTGTATCAAACGCTGACGTATAATTGAGGTTGATCGTTGAAACTTGCTCAATTCCCAAGCTAGTTGCCAACTTCACTCTCAATTTCCAAATAATTAATAGCAAATAAAATATTTTATTACTCAATAGCAATTTTAGACAGAGTTAGAGAGACAGTGAAAAATGAAAAATGAATAATTATTGTTGAGAATTAAACTTGTGGATTAAAAATAAATTTTAGGGGTGTTGGGGGCTCTGTGTGTGTGTGTGTTGGGGCGGGGGGGGGGGGGGGGGGGGAGGTTGTGGTATTGGTGGCCATTACCAACGGCTATTTCTGCAGAAGGACTGTTGGTGTAACAGCTATTTTGGCCAGATTTTTTTTTTTTTTAATAACAGGACCAGAATTCAGACGGGCTACCAGTCCACCCATGTCCAATTCCTCGTCCCACCCTGATTGCCCTCCAGTCAGAGTGGGACCGGAACAGCCAGGCTCACTTGACACCCTTACTGCATAGTAGTCCTTTTGATGAGTGACAACAAAATAACTCGAACTTATTACGCTGCCAGTCAAGAAACAATTTCACCCAACAGTTTGCCAGCGAGAATAGTTTGCAGGGTCATTCTATATATAGGGAAAGAGAAGCACTTATGGCACTGATAATTCTATGTTTGGTTTAGTTTTAGGACCTACTGGAGAAATTTACTTTAGTGATAAGCCCAATAAACTTCACATCATGTTATATGAAATTAAGGTCCTTTTGCTTGTCCCACTTTTTGGTTGAGTTAGTCAATTGGAGAAGAAGACGGGTTGTTTGCTTTTATTTTTTACTGTTGCTCGGTTAAATGCTTGCAATTCTCCATTAGTTATGGAGGTTTTCTGTCAGTTTTACATACTTAGCCGGGGATGATTTGTATTCAGTGGCATGCATTAAGGACCAAGATAAACCTACCACTGTACATTGGGTACCATTTGGATTTTTCTCTCTAAAAATGACCCTGGAGAGTATGTTGCTGATAACTACTTTTTTCAATAATGATATTCCTTTATTGATTTTCTGTAGCTAGTGGAATTCAGATTTGCTAAGAAGATTTCTTCTGAGTTGGATGAGAGGACATTTACCATATGCGGAATGGCGGATTCTCTAGCTCCAGAAATAGTCCAAGGGAAAGGCCATGGCTTTGCTGCAGACTGGTAAAATGCTACTCACATATCGTCCAAAATTTGTTCAAGTACTACGTATGACTATGAAAAAAATTTATTCAGTAATTAAAGGATCGCAAGCATGGAGATGAAGAATTGGTTATCTTGGATCTATTCTGAGGAAACCTAGTTTAACAGAGGAGAAGTGCAACCGAGAGCACGTAGTGCAACGTTTTGAAATTGCCCTAATTATTGAAATGCTTAAGGGAAGTTTTACAAGGATGCATGGGATACTCTGCCTATCATGATGTCTATAATACAGTTACTTATCCAATTGATTCAGTGTAATAATGTGATGCAAGCATCACTAATGAGCATCAGCAGCCATTTATCCCTCTTACTCTTGGAATATCTTGAAGTTTGAAATATTTACTATAGGTTAATGATGCATAAATTACTACCACATGAGATACTTAGTCTGATTGATTAACTTTAAAGACATGTATGGTTGTCATGCTTTTGTAATTATTTTAAGAGGATGGCAATTATCTGGAAGTTGTGAATCTTGATATGAGTAAGGGTCCCGTCTCTTCTGACTGTAAGATTACAAATGTGAATCTATCATTTTGTTTTAACTCCTATATAGTGAGTGGTTCTGTGTGCATGTGTATATGTTTTGTGTGATACATCAAAGGGGCAAAGAATATTTTACCAATGACCTCATGGTCATGACGTATGAGTTTAGCTTTACAGTCACCTAGCTGTACCCTGAATACATGCACAATAGGATCGTCACTGCCTGTAGAATTGTTTTTAATCTAATGAATATTATTCATTCACGAGAGAGATTATTCACTCAAGTTTGAGCAGTGTTTGGAAGGCAAACTTCAGCTGGCCCTGTCTGGGATTCTCTTGTTTCTTTTTCGGGATTTGGAATGAGGAGATAATGAAGTTAGATAGGTTGCTCTTTCATGGTGAAAATCATTTAGAAACAAATCCAAAAGTTTCAAAATGCTGAAGGTGTATAGTGAAAAGATATAATGTAAATTCTTAAAACCCTTGAAGGAACAAATGTCTCAGGTTGGTCAGTTGGTGAAGCGAGAAGCTTCTGCAAATTTAGTAAACTGGAAGATGATGATGAGTGACTAGTAAGGCCACCTACTCGAGCATCTCGTACTTTCCCTGTGTCTTTCTTCTTGAAGAGTGAAATCAAATTTCCTAGTGCTCTCTCTCCCCCTCCCCGCTCCTCTGGGGAAAAGAGAACTGGGAAGTCTTCTAACACTTGCATTGACTATCATGTCTTTGGAAGCGTCTTTGAGTTGTTTCACTGGACAAACTTCTTTTCTCAGCAAGCAACTTTGTAGAGATATCATGCTTCTTTGAGTCTTCAGCTACTTATAGTTTTCTCAGAATGTCATGAGTGCTTCTTTTGTGGAGAAAGCTATTTCTCTAATTTATGGTCGACTAACATTTGCTGGTTGAAATCGGCAGGTGGGCATTGGGAACTTTGATCTACTTCATGCTACAAGGTGAAATGCCATTTGGATCATGGAGAGAGAGTGAGCTTACATTTGCTAGGATTGCTAAAGGCCAGTTGACAATTCCACATACTTTCAGCCAAGAAGCTGTTGATCTCATTAGCAAGGTATCACCAGGTCTTAATGAGTTGATTGCTTAATACATAGAGGATTGGAATTGGAAAAATGACTGATTATATTTTGACTTAGAAATGCATTACTTTCTTCTCCATTCTTTTTGTCCTTCAAGCCAACAGCAAGGCTATCAGTTCTTTATCTTTTTATTATGCAAATTCTCCAATTTCTTGGTATCTTTGCTAATATCTTGACATAAATTTTGTGCCAGTTACTTCAAGTTGATGAAAAGCTGAGACTCGGAAGCCAAGGTGTTGACTCTCTCAAAAGTCATCCCTGGTTTCTTGGTGTTGATTGGAAAGCAGTAGCAGATCATCGAAGTCCTGTTCCTGCAGAGATTCTCTCTCGTATAAGTCAACGCTTGGGAAACCATGGTGATGAGAACATAGCTTCCCTACATTCCCCTATTTGTGACTTGGAGGAGCTTAACACTCCAGAGTGGCTTCAGGACTGGTAGCACGGTTTTATTGGAGTTCTGTCCATCACATTCCAGAATGCTGCTACCAGCTTATGGTTTCATAACTGTTCCTATTGGAGACTCAATTCAAATGAACTGAGTGAGAATGTGAGATGGTGCATCTAGATCATGTTCTCCTGTTCATCAACCATGTGGCACTCCTAGAGAGAAAATGTCTTTGCTGCTTTCCTTGGACATTCATTTGCTTATGCTAAAGGTATTAATAAGGTTCATACTTGTGTACTTTTTAAAAAATTACCATGCCTATGTAAATACGTAATATGTAAATCAAACAGAGCCCTTTTCTTTTTATCGCATCCTAACCAGTCTTCCCATTCCACCCAATCAAAAAAGAAAAGAAAGGAAAAAGAAAACGGATGTATCTCTTAAAAGCGTCCGTGGCTGAGAGATATGTTGCATCAGTTCATCAGATTTTAGGCCTTACATTTGGAAAATAAAGAGCTTTTTGTTCTGTAAAGTATTCTCCAAATTGGAGCTGTGTTTGTTTATGAACCTATTATTCTAGTTATTTGAGGTTCACTGTGCCATGTAGCCACCAAAAGTATGATATGGGCAATCGACAAATTTCACTTTGATACACTGGTTGCATTTTCCTTGATTGAGAGAACCAAGTATAAATTGATTGATGGGCATATTCTAGAAGCTGAGGTAATTGAAATGAGTTATTGTTTACAAAATAGCCTGTTGCATGATGCAGATGTAGTTTAGTAGTTGTACTCTTGCTGTAACCCCACTTCTGTTGCTTAGCTAGGTTATGGGGAAAAACAATTACTAAAGCTCACCAAATTACCTCTGCCTGATTTGGGTTGCCTACCTTTCAACAGACCTCATGATCAGACTAGGATGATCCCAGTCCTCCAAGTTGGATTAGTCAAAGTGAGCATAAGTCAAGTTAAGAAACAAAAAATCATAAGAAAACACGGAAGGAGAACACAAATGATATTTAACTACTATGACAGTTAGGATGTTAAGTACAGCCCTAATGAACTTTCTGCTTCATTTTGGCAATCTAAGTAGGCTTTTGGACATAGATTTTCATGATTTTATTTTCTTAAAGAATTTTTAAAGTTGAAGTTATGGTTGGACATGAATTTCACATTTAAAAATAAAGATATGCATGCCACTTGAAAAAAACTTAAAATTATTTGTGAGTGGCAAATAAAACTCACTTGAAATACTACTACTCAAAATCAGTTTTTTGAAACTTGAAATCCATCTTAAAAACTAATAAAAAGATTATTCTAATATATAACTGACCAATGTTATGAAAATATTTTTTGAGAAATGGAAAAATCTTTCATGTCCAAACGGTCCTAAGTTTGCACTCTTTTTCCTTTGTAATGTTGTCAAGAATTAAGTTTAAAAATTGGGACGTGGAAAGGACATAAGAATTATATAAGAAGAAGAAGAATCTTTGATTTTTTTTTGAATTTTTTTTTTGAAAAGAAGTAACCGGTACAACTCTCAATCTTCAAAAGGGTAAACTTGATTAGTTCACCCTTGAAAATACGGAGTAGTTGAAATTGTTGAATTATTTCATAGAAGGTTAGAAGTCAAGTTAACAATGGAATTATCAAAATTCTTTGTCCATCAAAAAACTTCTTTGCTCCTTCCTATTTTGTTTTCAGTAGTTGTGCGTGATGACTGCCAATAACTTGCATGCGAAAATAATTTAAAAAAGTAAGAAAGGTGCCTTTGATTGTTTTCGGTACTTCAACATTGTTGACCTATGATACCTATTGAGTACACATGCTTTTCAGTATTCATACTACACGTCTTGCACTTTTTTTGGGGATAGAATGTACTCTAAGCATTAGTGGGCCACGCTGATTCTTGAGTTGTAGGCCTTGATTTCGGGAGATTCTTGGTGAGCTGCCTGCTGAACTTTGGTACTAGACTCTATCTATCTTTTACTTTTTTTTTTGTCTTTTCATCTGTCAGACTATTGAACAATTGTATTTTATTCGTAGTCGCTCTTGGACACATGACACTGAGTCATGGGGTAGTATTTTCTTAAATTTCTAGACTTGATTTCTTTTAAAGGTCTTCTATAGTTTTGAACTTGTTAATATCTTACTTTCTCATTATTTACTTATTTTGAATAAGTTGGGTGGTGGTTTGGCTTACCTACCAGGGAGAGTATATGTGTCATCATAACCTTCAGAATTTTGGATTGTGATAATTTGGTGTCAAAGCATGGTTCACCAGTCTCAACAAGTATCAGAGCGATGTCTAGTAGAGTCTTGTGGCTCAATGCAGAGACGTCTTTTACTTATCTTTAAGAGGCTATAAGATATTTAGAAAACTTTTCTTCTTTGATTACTTATTATGCCTAATTGGGTTCTTATTGAGTTTCTAAACCTTATTGTTTCATTCTCTCACAAATTGTGAGGAGTCATTCAGCTGCAACAGGAGATGAGGCACCCACACCCATTGCTAGGGCCGTTGCATATGGTCGGTGTAGGGGCAAGGCCTGTGGGGTAGCATCGTCAAAACGTTGAGCACCTGTGGCTGCACAAGCCTGTGTTAAAGTCGTGTCTCCCAAGTCGAAGGTTGGGCATGCAGATGAGCCTATTCAGGCATGGAGTTAGGGCCAGCTCCATTGAGTTTCATTCCTGTGTTTGTGCTTTAGGATACTATGGTTGTTTTATTGTGTTTTCATGAGAGCATGGCTCAGGTAGGAGTTTTTCCTACTACACTAGAGGGTTCTCAAACCAGAGTCAGGGAACAAACTCTTAATCAGATATAAGCTCCAGGCTTTCAGACACTAGGGGCATAACAAATTGTTTGTATGGCTCTCCACATTGATGTTACACCATTACCTGCTCTTGCTTCCTATATTGTGTCTAGACTTATTATGAACGTAGAGGAGCAAAAGATATTTGATAGATTTGTTAGGATGTATCCTCTTTAGTTCAATGGAAACCCGAGCAAGGATGATTATAAGTTTTTAGTTATCTATCATGAGAGGTTTCATAACCTTGGGTTGGTGGCGTCTCATGGTGTGATTATACTACATTTTAGATGATCAGGCCTGCCAAGCAGTGGTAGAGGGCCTATATAAATTGTAGACCAATTGGGTCACCTCCTTTGGCATGGACTTAGTTTACAAGGATATTCCTTGAGAAGTTTATTCGTCATAGCTTGAGAGAGAGTAAAAAGGATCAGTTTGATGGACTTTAGCATGAGGGTATGTCGGTCACTGATTATGAGGTGAGGTTCATGCCTTAGCCTCCCATGCACTGATGATACTTTCCATTGAGACAAAGTAGATTCAGAGGTTTGTGAAGGGTTTGTTCTTTCTATTCGTATGGCCACATCCTAAGTGGTTGCTTCTGGGGAATCTTTTCTATAGGTAGTTGATTATGCAAGGGAGTTGAGATAATATGTTGGTTAGCCAATGATGGAGACGACTACAAGAAAGCTCATAGTTTTTCCTGTTTCAGTGGTGCTTCATCCAGAGGCAGAGGTTATTTAAGTAGAGGTTATCATTCTCAATCTATTCAACCCATCCAAGCAGTATTATAGGCATTACTGGGTGGTTATTCTAGACACAACAATTATAGTTTAGGGTAGGTCTCTCAAGGTTCATATTCTAGGTTTTTTGGTCATGGAGGACATTTTGGTTCATTTGGATCAAGTGGGTGCTATGAGGTGGTGATCCAAGCCACTACTGTCCAAACTCAAATATGGTGGGGCCTAATAGAGTTCTTAGGTTCAAACACCTAGAGCAATGTGCAGCTAGCTAGAAGGGGTGCACAAAGTGGTAGAGGTGGTTTACGTTATGCTAGGAGTGGAGTGCAGACATGAAAAGAGGGTGATTATGAAGGCTTATATTCTAGGGGTAAATGTGACCCGAATATGCATTTTTGTATAGGTTAGAGGCCGAGGCTTTAGATGTTGTCATCTTAAGTACTATTTTGGTTTGTCATCTGCCAACTTCGGTACCATTTGATCCAGGCTCTACTTACTCTTATGTGTCTGCATATTTTTCTTCGGGTCTGGATATGCTTTGTGATTCTCTTGTTGTGCCTATACTTATTTCTACTCCTGTGGGTAATTCCTTAGTGGTGGATCTAGTGTATCAATCCTGTTTTGTTATTTTGATAGGGTATAAGACATGGATAGATTCGATTATTTTGGATATGGTGAATTTCTACGTCATCTTGGGCATGAATTGACTTTCTCCTTATCTTTCAATCTTGGCCTATAATGCCAAGATAGTTAAGTTGGCCATACTAGGTATTTCTATTGTTATAGTGGAAGAGCACTATTAGTCATGCACCTAAGAAAGTGATATCTTTTCTTA
Organism: Datura wrightii; assembly: GCA_035772735.1. Lineage (NCBI taxonomy): Eukaryota > Viridiplantae > Streptophyta > Magnoliopsida > Solanales > Solanaceae > Datura > Datura wrightii. The sequence goes on along the minus strand of JASDFA010000007.1, from coordinate 7,226,396 downwards.
GAGTGAAAAGGATGGTAGAGAAGGGGTGCTTAGATTACTTGGAAAATATCCGGGGTATTAGCATCGACACTCCCATGCTTAAGTCAGTACCAGTAGTTGGTGAGTTTGCAAAATTCTTTTTGACAGACTTATTGGGTATTCCACTTAATCATGATATCAATTTGGCGTTGATCTAGCATCAGACATTATGTCCATTTCTACCTCACCATAACGGATGACACCAACAAAATTAAAGGAGTTAATGGAGAAATTGCAAGATATATTGAGTAAAGGATTTATTAGACCTAGTCTTTCTTTTTGGTGTATTCTTGTTCTATATTTGAAGAAGAAGGATAACACTATAAGGATATGTATTAATTATTGGTAGCTAAATAAGGTAATCATTAAGAACAAGTATCCAATATCAGACATGGATGACTTACTGGATCAGGTTCAGAGTGCTTCTGTGTTTTCGAAGATTGACTTGTGGTACGGCCACTACCAGTTGAAGACTAGGGCAACTGATATACCTAAGACTACTTTCAGGACCCTGTATGGCCATTATGAGTTTTTGGTCATATCTTTTAGACGAACTAAGGCTATGGTAGAGTTTATGGGGTTGATGAATGGATTGTTCATGTCTTACTTGGATTCCATTGTTATAGTCTTCATTAACGACATTGTGATCTATTCTCATAGTTGGAAGAGCATGAGCAACATTTGAGGATTGTACTTCATACCTTGAAGGATGAGTGGCTCTATGCACAATTTTCTAAGTATGGATTCTAGATCAGTTTGGTGGTATTCTTTGGACACATGGTGTCCAAGGATGGCATTATGTTGGATTTGAAAACGATTGCAGTAGTTTGGGGTTGGGCAAGATCCACTTGGCCTATCAATATCTGGAGTTTTGTAGGATTGACCGGTTACTATAGGGAATTTATAGAGGGTTTCTTTTCTATTACATCTCAATTGATGAAATTGACATAGAAGAACGTAGATGTTCCAGTGGTCTGATGATTGTGAGGGGAGCTTCCAAAAGCTTTAAACTGTGTTGGCTTTACCTCTGATTCCGACCTTGCCTATGGAAGGTGAAGGCTTTACGATATATTATGATGCTTTATGGATTGGTCTTGGTTGTATGTTGATGGATAAAGGTAGCTTTATTGCTTATGCTTTAAGAAAGTTGAAGATTTACGAGAAGAACTATCCTACGCATAATTTGGAGTTGGCAACACTAGTGTTTGCTTTTCATTGTAGTCTTCATCATATATTCAATCAGAAGGATTTGAATTTTAAGGCATCGAAGGTGGTTAGAGTTACTCAATTATTATGATATAACTATTCTTTATCACCCCAACAAGGCCAATGTGGTGTTGGATTCCTTGAGTAAGAAGGGGGTGAGTACAAGTAGCATTGCTTTGCTATTAGTGGAGAATTATTCTTTGGCTATCGATGTTTAGTTGATGGCGAATAGTTTTGTGAGACTTGAAATTTTGGAACTTTTCAGAGTTCTTTATTGCGTTGAGGCTCAGTCAACTTTGGTGGAACAAATTAAGGCTAGAAATTTGAAGATGAGAAGTTGGGTATGATTTGAAATAAAGTGTTAAACGGAGATGGAAATGAAGCGATTCCGATAGTAAAGGTGTTTTGAGGATCAAGGGTAACATTTGTGTACTAAGAGCAGGTGATTTGACTAGATTGATCATGGAGGAGGCTCACATTTTGAAGTATTCTTTTCATCTAGGAACAACAAAGATGTATCACAATTTGAAACAACACTATTGGCAGTGAAGAATAAAGAAAGATATAGTGAATTATGTGTCTCCGTGCTTGAATTGGTAGTAGGTTAAGTATAAGCACCAAAGTCCAGGTGGTATGACTTAGAGGATGCATATACTTGAGTGGAAGTGGGAGAAAATTTGTATTGACATTCTTGTAGGGTGTCACGACCCGAGTTTATACCTTGGACACGACACAATACTTAGGATCACAAGTGACCTCAAGCAAACTCATGAAAAAGTATAATTCTATTAAGACTGATCTATTGTAAAATAATATTAAGCGGAAGTTGTTTAAAAACAATAATCAAACACTAAATAAATAAAGAGAATCTGATAAATTACTGGCATTTGCTCAAACACTGGAACTCAAGCTGAAACTAACATATTTTGTATGAAAGCCTTCTAAAAGAAGCTTAAGAGTTGCTAGGATAATCCCCCATCTAACTCTAAGGTCTAAAACTAAACACTGAAAATAACAAAGATGAAGATGAAAACTCCGGTCCTCGGCAGATGAACACTCACCACTGTCAACTATTGGAAAGTCCGGAGATAAACTAGCTGCGGTGCTGAGGCTGGGTACCTGAGCCTATATCATAAAATGATATAGCACATAGAAATATTCTATCAGTACTTTGAATGTACTGAGTATGTGAGATGTAAATAACCACAGATATACTAGTAACTCATAACTGAACTGAAGTAGCATGCAGAGACCTTATCTAAAAATGTAAATACAGTAAATAGTCTGACATCTATGGGAAAACTGTAAGAACTGATAAACTGAGTTAGGGTCATAAGCATATCCTGAAATTGATAGACTGGATTGGACTGAGGAATCTGACTATACTGTACTGTGGGAGAGCCTATAACTGACAGTGAGCTAGACATAGAGTTCGATGTATACACCCCATCGAAGAGAGCCCATTGTACCTTGCCAGGATATAGTGACTGAGTTGAATGATCACTATTTGGGGCCCATTCGGGCTAATAACCTATGATGACATTAGTTCTGGGAACCTAGGTGCACTGAACCCCAGCTCGCTCGGTGCTAAGAACTACTCCCACTGAAAATCTAATTATATCTAGTTATGCTGATAGCTCAAAACTGATGTCCTAATACTAAGTCAGAACTACTTATCTGGAAGTGTTCTAAGAGTCTAAGGACCTAAAAAAAACTGTGTTCTAAGAATTATCAGAGCTGCTTTATCTGAAAGTCTCATGACAGTCTAAAGAACAACGAACATGCTGATAAACTGATACTACTGAATATAAAACTGAGTACTGAAAATATTACTTAGACTGAATATACTAAAAGCATTGACTCTCCATCAAAGCATCTATGCTAAAATTCATAATTCAAGTGAAAATATTATGTTAATACCATATTTCTATCTAAATTCTAAATCATGCAAGTTTTATTCAAAAATCGTTCTAAAGATCAGGGTTAGGAAAGCACACTGTGTGAATGAAACCAAGACATGAATTTCAGCTAGTAATAGTCATGAAAGCTTAAAGCATCATTAAGATTAAGGAATTCTTAAGCTAACTGAAAAATCCTAGCTTTAAATCTTCTACAAGGCTTAAAATTATAAAGTTTTTTTAAAAATAATTTGGGACACAAGGGGGAAGGGGAACCCTTTTTGAAGTCTCACATGCCTGAAGAAGAATCCCGGAGAATTAGATTAGAAATTCTAAGAAGCGATGGATTCCCTAGCTCTTGGCTTGAGAGAGAAGCTCTGAGTTTACGTGCATTAATCTGAAAATCTAAGTGGGGAATAAGGGAGAAGAACCTTTTAACCCTATAAAACCTTTGAAATTATTCCCAAAATAATGTAGTTTAGGAACTAAAATAGTGAAAAGTTACAAAAATGCCGCTGAAGAAAAGTCTGAAAAACTGCCCGTAGTGACTCAACGGGTCACACAACAAGTCGTTGGTGGTAACCACGACTTGTTGGGACCATTCGTTGGTCCTAGGACTAAAATTTTCCATTTTCTAGAATTTTCACAATGGATGACAGGACGACTCATTGGTCGACACAATGGGTCGTTGTTTCTGCTTGTTGTCATTGAAGGAAATTCTAAATTTTTGATCTCAACTTGATACCTCCACTTAACGAGTCACCTAATGATTCATTAGGTGAATCGACAACTCATTACCTCGACTCATAATCACTACTGGAAATTCTAAAAAGTTTTTAGACTTGACCGATGGACGAGAATAATGACTCATTAGATGGGACGATGAGTCATTATATCAAATAATGACTCATCGCCTGGCTCGTTGTTGGGAAGACAGATTTGATAGGTTTTTGGGTATTGCAAAAACGGCCTGAACGACAACCCGTTTCTTCTAACAACAGGTCATTGTATCACCCATTATTCCAAAGAATGAAAACTGCAGGGCTGACAATGACTCAGACAATGGGTCGTTACTGACAACAACACATTGGTTATGTCGTTCTGAGGTAAAATTTTTTGATTTCTTTTCTGGTTTTTCATTTCAAGTCTGGGTTTGATCTAAGGAACTTTTGGGGTGTTATATAGGATTTGCATAGACTTCTAGAGAATTTGATGCTATTTTGATCATTGTGGATAGGTTGACAAAATATGCTCATTTTGTTTTGGTTCAGACTACCTACATTTTAGAGGGATAGACTAGGATTTACATTCAAAAAATAGTCTGTTTGCATGAAGCCTATTTTTATGATTTTCGACTAGATTACTCAGTTCATATCTTAGTTTTGAAGGTCTATGCAGAAGGAGGTGGGTACTCGGACAGAGCTTAGCATAACTTTTCACCCACAAACAGATGCTCAGTTTAAGTAGACCATTTAGGTCTCTAAGAATATGTTATGGGCATGTGTGATTGATTTTGGAGGTCACTGGGACTAGTTTTTTCCTTGGGAAGTGTTTGTATGTAATAATAGTTATCGTTTTAGCATTTAGATGACTCAATTAGAGGCTTTGTATGACAGGAGATGTCATTCTTCGGTTGGTTGGTTCGATTCTGTTGATGTCAAGCCTTCAAGTACATACTTGTTGAGAAATTCAGACAAGGTCAAGTTGATTGAGGAGCGACTTCTAACAACTCAGAGTAGATATGTCACGACCCGAGTTGGGACCCCAAATCGCGTCATGGGACCTAGAACCACGAATGACTCCAAGCTAACGTAGCAACTCAAGAGCATAAATTGAAGTGGAAAACTTAAAACTTAGACATGAATACGCAGAAGTCTATATAGCATAAAATAAAAACAAGAGTGACGAATCCAACAACTGAGTCAACCAACACATGTATGTCTGAAGCCTCTAGGTATATATGGATTGATGAGACAACCTCCCCAACTAGTCCGCTAAATCTGAAATTGAAATGACAAAACACATAACTAGAAAAATATCCTGGGTAGATGAGGACTCACCAAGCAAGGACTGATATGGGAGAAGGGCTAATGGAGCGGCTGAGCCCGATCACCCGAAACTATATCATGAAATGATATAGCATAGAGTATGCAATCAGTACTTTTAATGTACTGAGTATGCGAGGTAAGTAAAACAAAGAGTTCATGAGACTAGGACATTTCAAACATGAAGTAATAGTCATAATTAAGGCATAAGGGCTCAAGATTTTCAAAGTTGTTCATAAGCTATTCATAATTATAGTCATAAGAGAAATATTGTAAAACATAACTTGAGCCAAAATATCATAATCATGAACATGCATAAAATCATAAGGAACAGTGGGAGGATTCATCATAACCGACACTATCATGATAGAGCTTACATGATGCCTCAACTATCTCGCTCAAGTGGGCAGGGCCTCCCCAAGCTTGCTAAGGTAAGAGATGCTGAAATGGCGTGATATCACTAAAGAGACCACGTAGAGTTAACATGAATATATCCTACATTGGCGCATAGTTTTGAGGCCTGGGTTCTCGAAACCCCCAACCTACTAGGTGCTAGATACTACTCCCAAAAATATGCACATGGCTCATATTGTAATCATGAAACATACTTGAGATACATGGTCTAGTCAAAATCATAAGATACATGAACATGCTTGAAATACGTGAACTAGCCATAAAAGAGGCCTGTGAGTCGGCCATGAACATAAATGTGATACTTGTAAAAGCTATGCATACTTGCGAAAGTCATCATACTTGAAATTCATAAGTTCATGAAGGGTTCTTGTGAAAAAAATCATACCTTATGATCATAGTATATAACTTAAAACTTGAGAGTTGATATCATAAGAAAATCATGGAATTTCATTAGAAATGAATTTAACCCTAGAAGTTCATAATCATACATGTAACTTAGGATTTGAAATTTCATGGAAGGATCAATAGGAATACAAACCCTAATCATAAAATCATCAATTTGATCAAGATAACTAATCCCATAGATGAATCATGGAGGAATTTAACAATACCCAACCTAGCCTAGAGTTCAAAATTAGGGCATGGGAAATGGGACATCATGATTTCGATTGGAAAGGGTATGAGGGTGGAAGAAACCCCATTGACAATCCCCCGATATCTTGGTCCACTGATTTTTACTTAGCTTGAAACCCCAAGAGAATTTGAGAAGATGAGAGTTAAGAAATCTAGCTTATTCGTGTGAGCCTTGATGGATTTGATTTTCTAATTAGAGTGTTAAGAGTAGAATGAAAGTTTTAGGGTGAATATTCTCCTTAAAGCACTCTTTTCCAAGCTTAAAACGACGTAGTTTAGGGATTAGAAGCTTCAAAATTATGAAAATGCCCTTAATGATTCATCTGGACAGAGGACACTGCCAGCTACAATGACCCGTCCAACGAGTCGTTGCTGGATACGACGGCCTATTGGATCCGTCCGTTGTATCTAGAGCACTCCTGGCATCCTTCGGATTCTCTGACCAATGAATGAACATGATGAGTCATTATATGAAACAATGACTCGTCACTTCTCTTGTCTTCACCACTGTCTTTCTTGCATAATTCCTAACTCCTTCCAACGGGTCAACACCACGGATCATTACACGACACAATGAGTCGTGGTATTCATATGTTGTCTCAGAAAAAATCTTTGACCCCTTACCAGGTTCCACTCAATGACTGCTTACGATGACTCGTTTGGATCATCCAATGAATCTTTGCTGGGCCCATTGTTTTTGGGAGGCTTGACCGGAGGCTTACGACGAGGCACTACAATAGGTCATTCTTTGCCACAATGACTCGTTCCTTGTCGTTATGTGATCCTGGTGCGTTTTTCTTGATTTTCTCTGATTCAACCCTCGAGTATGATCTTGGATATTTTTGGAGTGTTAGATTATCTCCCCTTTTGGAATATTCATCCTCGAATGTAGATTAAGCATACTGAAAGGCTAGGGAAGGAACTGCAATCCCAAAACTGAACAACTAAAGCTGAAAACTGACAGAGTGACTGACTCCAGATTGGGATACATGACTGAATTGAATTCATGAAACATACATGCATGGAATAACATGGAAGGAACTTAGATACATGAACCTGGCATGAAACTGAGAGTGCTAAGGAGGAAACTGGTACTTCATGCTGGAACTGAGCCGTAAGCAAAAAGATGCGGATATCAAGCCATCATATCTTCTTTGGCTTCCCTCGTAGCTCCTTCAACAAGTTAATTCCTCCATAATATCTTCACTAAAGCTACTTCCTTGCTCCTCAACTTCCGAACCTGACGATCAAGGATCTCAATAGGAACCTCCTCATAGGTAAGACTATCCTTCATACCTATATTCTCCACTGGGACAACCAAGGCTGGGTCACCAATGCACTTTTTCAACAGAGATACATGGAAAACTGGATGCACTGAAGCTAACTCTGCTGGTAGCTCCAACTCATATGCCATCTTGCCAACTCGTCTCAGAATCCTATAAGGACCAACATATCAGGGACTAAGCTTCCCCTTCTTTCCAAACCTCACCACTCCCATCATGGGTGGCACCTTCAGAAATACCCAATCATCAACCTCAAACTCAAGCTCCCTTCGCCTAACATCCACATAAGATTTCTGACGAGTCTGAGCTATTTTCAGCCTTTCTTTAATAAGTTGAACTTTCTCCATCACCTCATGAACTGAATCTGGCCCTATCAATGTAGCCTCACCTACCTCAAACCATCCAATAGGGGATCTACACCTCTGCCCATAAAGAGCTCAAATGGAGCCATATGAATGCTAGAGTGGTAACTGTTATTATAGGCAAACTCGTGAGAGGCAAGTGATCATCCAAACTACCCCTGAAATCAATCACACACGCTCTCAACATGTCCTCAAGAGTTTGAATATTCCACTCAGCCTGACCATCTGTCTGCGGGTGAAAAGTTGTGCTAAGCTTCACCTTAGTACTAAGGACCCTCTGAAATAACCTCCAAAATTGCAAGGTAAACTAAGTACCCCTATCCGAGATGATGGAACAAGGAACTCCATGCATCCAAACTAACTCCCGAATGTATAATATAGCATAATCCTCAACTGAATCGGTAGTTTTGACTGGTAGGAAATGGGATGATTTGGTCAATCTGTCCACAATCACCCATATAAAATCATACTATCGGCGTGTGCGAGGCAAGCCTGTAATGAAGTCCATATTTATCTATTCCCACTTCCAAGTAGGATTACTAATATCCTGAAGCATACCTCCAAGAATCTGATGCTTGACCTTCACCTGTTGGCAATTCAGACATTTAGCCGCAAACTCCTCTATGTCCTTCTTCATACCATTCCACCAATAGACTTTTTGTTGATTACAGTACATCTTGGTGGAACCTGGCTGGATAGAGTACCGTGAGCCATGAGCCTTACTCAACATCGTCTTTCTCAGGTCATCTACAACTAGCACACACAATCGACCCTGATATCGAAGTACTCCATCTCCCCCTTTGGAGAAAACCTCCACCTTTTTGATTCTAGACAACTTCCTTTAGCTTTACTAGGATAGGATCCTCATCTTACCTAGCTTTGAATTTCGTCACCAAAGAAGATTCCTACCTATTCTGAACAATCACACCACCATTCGTCAAATCTGTAAGGCGAACCCTTAAACGCGTAAGCCTATGGACATCCTTCGCTAACTCCTTCCTCCCATCCTCCATATGAGACACACTCTCCATAGACAGCCTACTAAGAGCATCCGCCACTATATTGGCCTTGCCCAAATGATAAAAGACACTCATGTCATAGTCCCTAAGAAGCTCTAGCCATCTCCTTTGCCGCAAATTCAAGTCCCTCTGAGTGAATACATACTGAAGGCTCTTATGATCCGTGAATATGTACACATGCACCCCATACAAATAGTGTCTTTAAATCTTCAAAGCAAACACCACGGTTGCCAACTCTAGGTCATGCGTCGGGTAATTCGTCTCATGAGTCTTAAGATGTCTAGAGGCATACACAATGACCTTGCCATGCTGTATCAAAACACAACCAAGACTAACCCTAGAGGCATCACAATACACGACAAAACCATCTGTGCCCTCCGATAGGGTCAATACTAGGGCTGAAGTGAGTCGAGTCTTTAATTCCTGAAAACTCTTCTCACAAGCATCTGATCACTGAAATTTGACCTTCTTCCGGGTCAACTTAGTCAATGGTGCTGCAATGGATGAAAATCCCTCAATGAACATCCTGTAGTATCCAGCTAAACTCAAGAAGCTCCTAATATCTGTAGGACTGACAGGTCTAGGATAATTCTTCACCGCCTCTATCTTTTGATAGTCCACATACACATCCTCGCTGGACACCAAATGGCCCAAAATGCTATTGAGTTCAGCCAAAACTCATACTTGCTGAATTTAGCGAACAACTGGCGATCCTTGAGATTCTGCAACATAATTCTCAAATGAGCGATATTCTCCTCCTCACTTCGAGAGTATATGAGAATATCATCTATGAAGACAATCATGAACATATCTAAATACTGCTTGAATACCTTGTTCATCAAATCCATAAAAGCTCCAGGAGCATTCTCTAGTCCAAAACACATAACTACAAACTCATAGTGACCATACTGAGTCCTAACGGCTGTCTTCAGGATGTCACTCTCCCTAACTCTAAGCTGGTGATAGTCGGATCTTAGGTCTATCTTTGAAAAACACTTATCACCCTGCAACTAGTTAAACAAGTCATCAATCCGTGGGAAGGAATACTTATTCTTGATTTTGTCCTTGTTCAACTGCTGATAATCAATGCACATCCTAAGGGAACCATCCTTCTTCTAAATAAAGAGAACTGGAGCACCCCATGGGGATTTACTAGGCCTGATGAAACCCTTTTCTAGGATATCTTTCAACTCCTTTAGCTCGGATGGAGCCATTATATAAGGAGGAATGGATATAGACTGCATATTAGGGTTAAGGTAAATACCACAGTCAATCTCCCGCTCGGGAGGGACTCCTAGTAGATCATCTGAAAACACCTCCGGATACTCACATACAATAAGGATGGACTAAAGAGTCGGGGTCTCTAACGTTGATCCTTGACCCAAAATTGATGATACACACAGCCCTTAGAGATCATCTTCCTGGCCTTGAGATAGGAAAAAAAGTGACCTACAGGCACAACTAAACTACCCCTCCACTCTAGGACTGACTCACTCAGAAATCAAAACTCCATCATACGGGTTCTACAATTGACTGAGGCATAACATGCATGTAACTAATCCATACCAAATTTAACATCAAATTCAGTCATTTCTAACTCTACTAGTTTGGATGAGTTGACTTTCTGAAGAATCGTGATAGGGCAATTTTTGTACACCCGTCGAGCTAAAACTGACTCACCCACTAGAGTAAAAACTATGAAGGGTTCAAACAGGATTTTGGGTTTGACTCTGAAACTAATAGAAACATAAGGAGTCACGAAAGATAAAGTATCCCTTGGATCTAATAATATATACACATCAAGATGGAATACTTGTACAATACCGTGACCACATCGGGAGAGACCTCCTGCTCCTAACAAGAAGATAGCGCATAAAACCTCTTATGGAAATGTAATACCCAAGAAGTTCCTAAGGCTAGACCTGAGGTTTGGAGTTTGATCTTGTACGGAAAACTAGAACATGTCTCAGCACAAGCCTTAGTATGAGTCGTAGTTCATGGTACGACTTGTACTAGGACTTGTAATGTGCCATCTAGAGAAGTAACAGAAGTCGTCAAGGAAACCATGAGTGGATCCTATGATTCGTATCATAATTGTATGAGTCATAGGGATTATCCGTGGTACGGGATTCAGAGAAGTGCTCAGGAAATTTTGGGTAACCACGAGCCATGGTACGACCGGTTTTAAGGTGGTATTGGTTGTTGTTGGCGTCCATGGTAAGAGGTTCAGGGAATAACCAATATGGATTGGGAGTTATGAGTATCATGTCACGGATCGTAGGGTCATGGAACCATTTTGGGTATGTGGATAGATCCAAAACCGATGAAATTTTATGGAAACAAGGTGTTAATATCAATTCTTAAGTGTAAGAAGAGCATTGGATGCAAGTTAAGGTCATAAAGAATCTCTAGCATAAAGTTGAGTTGAGAGCCTTCTCACCGATTGAGTTTTTCATGTAAGTTCTTATAAGGGTAAACTTTAAATAATCATAATTCCTACTATACAAATTAGTTTTGGGTGATCCATCATATCAAATTGAATTCCTTTGAGTCTTCTTTCAAATGCATTTGATCTTGCATCAATAGGATTTCATAGTAAAAAGGTATGGCTAGTTTAGTGAAGCACTGTCAAGTTTGGAGGATAGGACAAACCCTATCACCACGAGTCTTGGTATGACTAGTGATATGAAGGTGTAACACCCCAAGAGTTTCCCAGATCAGACCCCAGAGTTAGATGAAGCTCAGTAGGAAAACTAGCAAAAATGCCTCAGAACGACTCGTGTGACGGGTCGTTGGTTGCTTTAACGGCTCGTTAGGTTGAGCCATTGTAAGGGTTCCAGAATGGGTTCTTAGGACTTTAGTAACCACGATAGCAAGCAATGAGTCATTGTGAGGAACAATGACCCGTTAGACGCAGCCGTTGTAAGTTAGTAGTCCAAACTTTCCAGAAACAATGAGCCAAGAGATGACCCGTTGTTTCCTGTGATGGGTTGTACTGAGGGGTTGTTAGTTGGACTTCAGAAAGGGGTTCAATTATGAGTTCAGTGGAATTGGATGGATACAATGAACCGTTAAGTGAAGTAACGACCCATCATGTCAATCGTTAGAGGAGTCTCAGGAGTTAGACTAGTCGAGACAGTGGTGACGATGGGAGGAATTGACGAGTCGTTGTTCAAGTAATGACTCATCCTATCCAATCATTGGTTGAAGAATCAGAAGCTGTAAATTTTCCCTATAGGTAACGAATGGTCACCACAAGCAGTGGTAAGGACCAACGACTCGTGGTGTGGGTCGTGGTCACTTGGCGGGCAGTTTTTGGATCGAAATCCTAGGGTATTTTAGTAAAATCCTATGCTTTCAATTCCTAAATGACGTTGTTTTGGGTATTGTATGGGTCAAATTAAAGGGTTTCCACTAGCCTAACCCTCATTCTCCAAAATCATCAGTAAGGTACTTTTTCCTCTTTTTCTCTCAAAGCTCAAGGGCACCTAGGGTTGCTCTTCAAGGGCTGCAAGTTCCAAGATCATTAAGGGAGTTTTCTAACCGGGTATGTGGGACTTCAATAGGGATCTACTTTCATCCTTGTGTCCCAATTTTTATGTTAAAACCCTAATCCCTTGATTTCTAGAAAGCAGGCCTTAGGATTTCAATCTATGCATGAATTCTCACATGTCTTCTATGAATTCCAAGACCCTCACGATAAATAGCTGTATATGATTATGAAATTACTTTCAAATTCACGAATTTGGTAGATGATATAGGAGTAGCATGATTATAGAATTTCCTCCATGATTTAGCACTAACTTCGAAATAGGGCCTTATTAATTATTCACATGCTCTTACCATGAATCGATATATATATATATATATATATATATATATATATATATATATATATATATGTCTAAAGCATGATTTGAATAAATGAGTTTTCATAAATCTAGAACATATGATTTTGTATATATGTTAAACCATGATTAGAACCTATGAGTTTTTATGAATATGAAACGCATGAATTACTTTACGTTTTGGGCCTATAATGTTATGAGTTCCGATGACAAAGCATGATCATGATTCTTCAGATCTTCGGGCCTCTTGATAGTAGAAAGTAACCTTGATCAGACTCTAATGAATTCAGTATGTTATGATTAGTTGAACACTCGGGTCTCTGATTAGCTGAAGTAGCCTGAGACTAGACAAATGATATCAGTTCTGTGGTTCCCCTTAGCTTAGTCAGGGATTCTTGATAGCAGAGAATGTTTTCCTTAGTTCAGTCAGGGATTCTCAACAGCAGAGAATGTTTCCCTTAGTTCAGTCAGGGATTCTTAATAGCAGAGAATGTTTCCCTTAGCTCAGTCAGGGATTCTCAATAGCAGAAAATATTTCCCTTAGTTCAGTTAGGGACTCTCAATAGTATAAAACGTCTCCCTTAGTTTACGATTTTTTATTTTTATCTCAGCTCCGTATAGTCTCAGACTTTAGTTTAAATCAGTCTTAGTAGAATTCAGTTCAGTTGTCAGCAGTTAGTCAGTACAATGTATGACATCAGTTACAACTTCGGTTCTCAGTATATGTACATGATCCTTATGTATCAGTTTTGATTATACTTCATTAAATGTTTTCAAATAAAAGCATAAGGTTAATATTTATATATCTCAGACAGGGTCATTATATTTCAGTTCAGTTATTTGTTCAGTGATGTACTCAGTTTACTTCCTTCCAGTATATTTGCATGTTTTAGTTCCTTGAAGTTTCCCCGCATACTTGGTACATTTCAAGTATTGACCACATAATTTATGTGCTATATTATTTTATGATATAGATTCAGGGTTCTAGACTCAGCCTTGCGGTTAGACACGCTCTATTCCTATCTCAGCTGACTGTGGTGAGTCCTCATTTGTCGAGGACAAGATTTATGAATTTTCCTATTTTAGTTTTATTTCAGTTTAAGATTTTAGGAGTTAGTTGGGGACTTGTCCCAGTAGCTCATCAGTGTAGTAGATACTTTCAGACATGTATAGACAAATTCAGCTTATGTTCAGGTTGTTAATAAACTATGTTCTTATGGTTTTTGATTAGACTCTTTCAGTTATCTTTTGCTTAGTTATGATTATGTTAGTTGTTATTTATTTAATCTCCTGCCATGATTATGCCACAGGTCGACTTGGAGCCCTCTCGGGGGTTTTTTGTCCCGTGTCTTGATTCGAGCCTATGTTCGGGTCATGACAGAAGGTATGAATCATAGAAGGCACTCGTAGTAGGGGTTTCAACAATATTTTTGAGCCACCCACAAGCCACGAATGGCATACCATGACCCGTGGTATGTCACCACGAGTCATGGTATGACCCGTAACACTAGATGGGCAGATTTTTGAGAACTTTTTCTTAGGGATATTTTTGTAATTTCTTATGCTTTTAACTCCTAAAATAGGTCATTTTAGGCTTCCATTGGGATGAAATAAAGTGGTTTTACTAATCTAACCCCTCACTCTTCTCACAAACACCGTAAAGTTCTTCTTCTCCCTTCTTCTCTTAAGGCTCAAGAACTAGGGTTCCTCTTCAAGGTGCAGCAGCTTCAAGATCTTTAGAAGGATCTTTCAACCAGTTATGTGGGACTTTAACAAGGGTTTTCTTTCACCCTTGTGTCCCAAATTATTTTTTAAAAAAACTTAATCATTTCAGCCCTGTAGGAAATTAGAAGTTTGGGTTTTTCAGTCAACTTATGAATTCCTTAATCTTAATAATCCTTCAAGTTTTCCATGCCTATTACTAGCTAAAATTCATGAGTTGGTTTCGTCTATACAGAATGCTTTCCTAGTACTGAACTTTAGTATGATTTCTACGACTCAACCATGATTTAGAATTTGTTTTCAAGAATATGGTTGTTGAGTTTTCTACCTCTCCCATGTTTCAAGTTTCAAGACTTAAATTATGATACATAGATATATTCATGTTATTATTTTATCCTTTACAGTACCTTGATCATGACTTCGATTTTAAACTGATATTTTAGAGAAGTTGCTCATAAGCTAGCTCTACCTTAATAATCGCATGATTTTCCAAAGTGTATATGATGGTCATGAATTACTCACAATTTCATAACGTATTTCCATGAGTTTAGACTAACATCATTTTAAAGGTTTAGCCTCCACAATTCAGCACTGTTACAAAAAATATAGTTGTTTGAATATATTACTCTACCATGATCTCGGTATGCATTATTTCTAATATAAATTAATTATAAGATTTTACTAGTAATTTTAGTATAATTAGCATAGTCAGTGTTCTTTAGACTGTTACAACGCTATTAGGTAAAGCAACTCTGACAAGTCTTAGAATACCAGTTTCTAGCATAGTTAGTATTCTTTAGACTGTTATGATGCTTTCAGGAAAGTAGCTCTGACAAGTCTTAGAACATTAGTATTTTCAATTATCAGGTCCTTTTGACTCTCAGGATGCTTCTACATAAGTAGTTCTAATTTAGTCTTAGGACATCAATTTTGAGCTATCAATACTATTAGGTATAACTAGGTTTTCAGTTGGAAGTAGTACTTAGCACCGAGCGAGCTGGGGCTCCAGCGCATCCAGGTTCCCGGAACTACGTTGCCACCATAGGTTATTAGCCTGAATGGGCTCCAGGTAGTGATCACTCAGTTCAACGACTATGCCTTAGCAACGTACGGTGGGCCTTCTCCCATGGGGGTTTACACCAGACTCCATGTTTAGCTCACGTGGTTATATGTCGGTTATAGTTTTTCCCATAGTACAATTTTGTTCAATTCAATAACAATCCTCATAGGATATAATTATGACCCTAACTCAATTTATCAGTTCTTACAACATTCTTAGATTTTCAGTCTATTTACAGAATTTACGATTTCAGATAGGGTCTTTGCATGTTATTTCAGTACAGTTTGTGTTACACCCCGTAAATTTTAAATGAATAAATATCCTAATGGCATGTTGGTTAAGGGATTTAGAAAAAAAATAGGAAAGTCGGTTTATTTCATCTTCATCAATAAAAACTAGGAAAAACAGTTGGTAGCCATGTTAAGGCAAACCCACGACTTATATATATATATATATATAATTCCTTCCGATTACGCTTTGAAACGCGGTCTAAACTCCGTTCCAGCTTAGATACCGAGGTATAAAGCTGCAGAGAGCAATCCTACGGAGTTGGTTTCGTGAAATTTGGCCGGCGAAACGTCGTGCTACCGAGGTAAAGTAAATAGAATTGCTTTAAATTAGTACCAATGTGTTCCTAGCTTTGCAGTGAGTATTTATCCCTTCTGGACTATCGAGAAATAATGAGTTTTCGACCATTTTTCGAAAGGTCAAAGTTTGGGATAAATATATATCAAAAGTGATAATTTCTCCCGGATATTAATGTATTTAGTTCTAATTGACATGTATATGAATGTAGTTGGGAGAAACAACAGAAGTACCGACGGAAATCACATCGGTCAGTCGGGTACTCAGACACCAGGTATGTAAAGCTATTCTTTCGGCAAGCCAGGAAGTATAGTCTAGAAAATAATTAGAGTAAAGGCTATTAACAGACACCCAGCGTACAGGAACGATTTCAGTACAATTTCCAGCAAGCATGCTAGTATATCATTATGTATCATGCAATAATCAAAATAACGGATAGTCAGATGATTTCAGATAGTAATGTGGTATCCGCTAGTAGTTCAGCATGTTCTTACGTAATACCCAGAATGGAAGTTGTAGAAGCAGTATAATGAATTAGTAAGATTACAGATAGTACGTATTACATTTGTTGAGCTGTATCCGGTAATAGATGGCACATCTTATATTATTGAGTTATATCCAGTTATAGATGGTATGTTCTATGTTATTGAGTTATATCCAGATATAATTAGATCAGTAATCAGATATAAAAATAGCTCCAGACACCGATATAGCTCCAGATACAGATATAGCTCCAGAAACAGATATGGCTCTAGAAATTGATATAGCTTCAGGTCACGGATAACAATAATCAGATAAACAGATAAAGGCCAAGTAGCAGTTAGCCCAGCAATCAGAAACAGTGTAAAACAGAATATAACATCAGTTGTTTAATACAGACTGGCCTTGAAATAAAAGAAGAGAATATGGTTAGTATTTTTCATTTGAGCATGCTTGCTGTGTATGTGTTTTGCATGTTGAGACTTGTTATGGCATGTGGGCACCCTTTAGCATCCCCGCCGCCCCTGGGTTATAGTTGTGTCGATACCAGATTCAGATACCGCCACCAGCTGGGAGATGCCGTCCGCCTAGAGGACGATGATGGCCGACCACCATAATAATACGGTCCAGATTACCCTGCTTGCAGGGGCAGTTCAGTTTACTCTGCGCAGAGCCAGATTACCCTATTTACAGGGGTAGACTACTCTGTGTGCGCTTGTGGCCGGGGGCAGTTTCAGATACAGATTTTTATAAAATTACCCTGTTGCGTGCTTTCACCCAGGGGCAGTTTCAGTCACAGATACAGCAGCAGATTACCCCGTGAGCACTTGCGCCCAGAGGCAGGAGTCTTCGACGTCAGACACAGTTTATTGTCAGAGGCCAAGGCCTGAGCTACGTACCCAAGGGGGCCGGTAGGAGGAGCTCACAGTTATCAGATGAGTGGAGTGACTTATTTTTGGTTGGTTTAGACCCGGGTAGGGGTAAATAGATTGTTCTGTTGGTTGGTACCTTTCGGCTTATGGGGGTCGGTCAGGTATTGTGTGTACTTATATGTATATCTATATGTACTATTAGATACTGATAGGCAGTAGGACGACACGTTGTCAGGTACGCCCAGTTTAGTTACAGAATAGGTAAACTCTCCCCAGTTATCCTCAGCCAGATAGACTCAGCTACTTCCTGCTTATATGTCATGTTATTGTTGTTACCCATTTCAGTTGTACATTTCAGTTTGCTTTACATGCTCAGTACCTGTGGTACTGACGCCCGTGGGGGCGCTGCATTGCTTGCCTGCAGGTACACATAGACGAGGATTCGATCCCTCGTGATCCAGTCAGCAGAGTTATCAGCTCCTATCCTCCAGAGCTAGACAATCGAAGGTTGTTCCTATTTCCTTTTTTATTACAATTTGGGTAGGTCGGGGCCCTGTCCCGACCATTCCATTATTACTTCCTAGAGGCTTGTAGTCTGATGTTTGTTGTGGTGGTGGAGCCGGTCGTGTGGGGCCGTGCATGTATATATGTGTTTAGTTATTGATGTTGGCCATGTGGGGCCTTCTTCTGGTTATAGTTAGTGACCTTGTCGGTCACAAATGTGAATAGTAGTTACTTCAGATTATAGTGTCATTGTTCTGGTTAGCTCTTGTGCTTTGCAGGTGGCTATAGGCCTAATCGGCCGGGGGCTGTATTTACAGCCGCTATATAGCCGGTTCGTTTCTTGAAATAGAACCAGAGTCTAGCAGGCACCAGGTGCCCGTCATACCCCCCAAGGTGGGGTATGACAGTTTGGTTTCAGTTTATGATATTAGATTCAGTCTTTAGTACATGTACATGACCCTAATAACTAGATTTACTTGTATTTCATTAAATGTTTTCAAACGACCATATTATATCGGTACCTATGCATCTCAAATAGGATCATTGTACTTCATCTCAGTTATGCATTCAGTTATGTATTCCGTTTAGTCTTTTTTTTCGCATACTAGCATATTCCTATTCAGTTATGTTTCTTATATACTCAGTACATTTCAAGTACTGACCGCATACTTTATGTGCTATATTATTTTATGATATAGATCCAGGTATCTAGACTCAACCCCATGGTTAGACACTTTCGAGACTTTTATCAGCTGACGTCGGTGAGTCCTTATCTTTCGAGGACGAGAGTTATGTTTTTATTAATACAGTATTATTTTAGTTTCAGATTTTGGAGCTAGTTTGGGGCTTGTCCCAGCATCTCATCAGACTAGTAGAGGCTTTCAGATAGTGTAGTGTTAGTTTTCAATTTATGACTCTGTGTTTTTATTAAACTATGTCCTTATGTTTATGATCAGACATTTTCAGTTAGCTTCCACTCAAATATGCTTTATTAGCTATTGTTAGATTTTAATTATGCTATGCCATGTGTTAGCTTGGGGTCACTTATGGCTCTAGGCACCGTGTCACATCTAGTGTGTAGACTCAGGTTGTGATAAAATTGGTATCAAAACATTAGGTTTAGAGTATCCTAGGGTGTCTAAAAGTCGCGTCAAGTAAAGTCTTGTTCATGGGTGTGAAGCGCACCACACTTATGAGGAAGAGGCTACTAAACATTTAGGAAATTTCCCTTCTTTCGTTATTCTTTTCGTGCGATAGAGTGTAAACTCTAAAGTTTCTCTTGTAACTTGTGCTTTATGCATTCACAGACAATGCCTCCCAGAAGTGACAGTGGAAGAGGAAACCATAATGGGAATCCACCAACCCCACCAACTCCAGTAAGCCCTCTTAGTGGGTAAGTGACAAATGTAGAGCTCGGGGATACCTTCAGAGTGTTAATGCGGGCCATGACCACTCAGCTTAACCTACAGGTAGTCGCACCTATAAACTTTATTTGGGGTACCGCAGTCACTAGGATTTGTGACTTAACCAAGAAGAGTCCATATGAGATTCACGGTTCGAAGGTGGGCGGAAGGTTTAAGGAAAGAGCAAGGGAGAACAAGAGGGCCAGAATTGGAAAATTTTAGTTTTCCCAATAAGGGTCAGGTGGTGGGAGTCACCCACAGCTCCAACAGAGAGAATTGGCTCCAGCACCTTCGTCAATCTGTGTCCCACTTCCCGGATCCGAAGGGGAGAAACGGGGTAGAAAGCCCGACCCTAGGATTTAGGAGAGCAGGTCCAGGGTAAGGGAGATTACATATCCTACTTGCAAGAGCTTTGGAAAGAACCACCTAGGAAAGTGTATAGTTTGTTTAGATTCTCGCTTTTAGTGTGGCAAGTCTGATCATAAACTCTGAAACTGCTCGTCAGCCAAGCAGGGTGACAAGAGAGGTCATGTCGCATCAGCAGCTCCGTCAAGTTGTCCAGCATACCAGAATTGTGGGAAGAATCACCTTGGGAAGTGTTTGCACGACAAGGAGGATTGTTATGGGTGTAGTCTGGTGGGCCATAGAATAAATAATTTCCCTCTAGCCAGATGTGGGAAGACTTAGTCCACTATTCCAACAACTCTGGTAGCTCTCCTATCTCAGCAACATACAACATCTAGTGCAGGTGGCAGATAACTCCAGATATAGTCACAGGTATGTTATGAGCTTCTCATATGATCCTTGCATATTGTTAGTCCCAGGAGCCATAATATAAGGTATGAGATGCCTTTTAGCATGCTAGCATGAGAATTATCCCGTGGCTGGTATGAAATGGTTATAAGTATGAAGCCTTTAGTAATAACTTTAAAGGTTAATGGGAAGTCAAGAGTTAGTGATGTTATCCTTTCCTTAAGAAAGGATCTAAGATCCTGAGAATGATGACTTTAAGCTAAGGGGGAGATTATAAGTTAAAAAGGCCATGTCAAGTCCTAAGTGTTCTAGTAGAGGGTTCCAAAAATAGTAGCTATGGGATGTCAATCCTTCCTATTAGTATGTTTTCCCTTGTGTTTAAGTGGACCCTATGTTCTACTCATGCTTATGTTCAGACTCCTAGAATTATAGATAACCGCTTCAGACAATGATCCCTGTCTTACTACATGATCCCGTAAATCTCAACCTCATTTCATGAAACTCGTCATGTATGTAGACTCATGTCTCGCAGTATGCTCAGCTCCATGAACTCAGTCCTTAAGATTCACCTTAACGGCTTATAAGATCATGCTGCATCATGCATATGCTCAGTTTAGATTTCTTAAATGATCCATGCTTACGATTTCCTTACTCTAAGCCCTGTGTACATTCTCCCATGATAGAAATGATGGCTACAATAGGTATTTTTAGAATGAATTTTGTTGTCTGTGTCTAAAATGCTCGGTATGTATAAGTTCATGGAGTGCAGTGGTTAGTCATACTAGGGAGACAAAGATGTTCTTGGATAGTATAAGCTATAAAGGATCCATAAGATGATTGTAGAGGAAGATCAAAAATAGAAATTGATGGAAAAGCAAGGATATGAGCTCGTGTAAGTAGGAAACAAAAAAAAATCTATTCTCCCTAGATACATCTATTCAATTTCATTCTGAATTTATTTCTAATATCCGATATATTAGTTGTGCTAATGATTTTCAATCTATTTTCACTAAGTAAGTCCAATAGATTTAGGTTCATAAAGTGCAGTGGTTAGTCGTGCTAGGGAGACGAAGATGTTCTTGGATAGTATAAGCTATAGAGGAGCCATAAGATAATTGTAGTGATAGGCTTGATGGAATTTAGAGAACTTGCTGTGAATGACAGTCTCTGTTATGAAAGGGTTCTAGTTGGAATCTTGGACCGTCAGGTTCGTAAGTTGAGGGAAATAAGGGAGTGGGTTCAATGAAGGTTTTATGGAGAAATTAGCCAGTGGAAGAAATTACTTGGGAAGCTGAATTCAGTTAAGTCTTACTCTTAGTCATATCAGCTATCATGTCGGCTATTCAGATATCAGAAAGTAGTTTAGAGATTTATAACTTCGTCCTTACCAGTCAGTTCTAGTGTGAGGAAATAATTCCTCTTTAGTATTCTACTTAGTTTCATGTCAACTTCATGTCCTTCAGTTCTTCTTGTGTCTTATAATGCATGTATGATTCATGAATTCAATTAAGCTATGTATCTCAGTTCGTAGTCAGTCGCTCCATCAATATCTAGTGTTCAACTTTTGATTTTTTTGGGGTTTGCATCTCTTTCCCTATCCTTCCGGCTTAATCAATCTATATTCGAGGATGAATGTTTCTAAGAGGGAGATATTATAACACCACAGAAGTTCCTAAGGCTAGATCCGAGGTTTGGAGTTTGATCCTGTAGGGAAAACTGGAACGTGTCTCAGCACGAGCCTTAGTATGAGTCGTAGGTTCATGGTATGACTCATGCCAGGACTTGTAGTGTTCTGTCTAGAGAAGTAATAGAAGTCAGCAAGGAAAACACGAGTGGATCCTACAATTCATATCATAATTGTATGAGTCGTAGTGATTATCTGTGGTACGGTATTTAGAGGAGTGGTCAGAAAATTTTGGGTAACAACGAGCCATGGTACGACCAGTGGTAAGGTGGTAGTGGTTGTTGTTGGCATATGTGGTAAGAGGTTCAGGGAATGATCAATGTGGCTTGGGATTTGCGAGAAGCATGTCATGGATCAAGGATCATGGTACGGTTCATACCATCTGTCCGTAAGATGAGATATTGTACGCCAGACTATTGGGCTAAGTTGGAACCATTTTAGGTATGTGGATAGACTCGAACCCAGTGAAATTTGTGGAAACAAGGTGTTAATATCAATTATTAATTGTAAGAAGAGCATTGGATGCAAATTAAGGTCATAAGGAATCTCTAGCATAAAGTTGAGTTGAGAGCCTTCTTACTGATTGAGTTTTTCATGTAAGTTCTTATAAGGGTCAACTTAAAATGATCATAACTCCTATTATACGAATTTGTTTTGGATGATCCACAATATTAAATTGAATTCCTTTGATTCTTCTTTCCAACACATTTGATCTTACATCAATCAGAGTTTGGCTTAAAAAGTTATGGCTAGTTTAGTGAGCACTGTCAGGTTTGGTAGACAGGATCAACCTTGTCACCACGAGTCTTGGTACGACTCGTGGTATGAAAGTACGACTCATACCAGGGGTTTCAACAATCTTTTCAAGCCACCCAAAAGCCACGATTGGCATACCACGACCCGTGGTATGTTACTACGAGTCATGGTATGGCGCTTAGCACTGACGGGGAGATTTTTGAGAACTTTTTCCCAAGGGTTTTTTTATAATTTCTTATGCTTTTAACTCCTAAACTAGGGTCATTTTAGGCTTCCATTGGGACGAATTAAAGGGGTTTTCCTAGTCTAACCCCTCACTCTTCTCACAACCACTATAAAGTTCTTCTTCTCCCTTCTTCTCTCAAGGCTCAAGAACTAGGGTTCCTCTCCTAGGTGTAGCAGCTTCATGATCTTTAGAGGAATCCTTCAACCAGATATGTGGGACTTCAGCAAGGGTTTTATTTCGCCTTTGTGTCCCAAATTATTTTCAGAAAAATTTAATCATTTCCAGCCCTTTAGGAAATTAGAAGTTTTGGTTTTTCAATCATCTTATGAATTCCTTAATCTTAATAATCCTTCAAGTTTTCCATGCCTATTACTCCTTGAAACTCATGACTTGGTTTCATCTATACAGTATGCTTTCCAACCCTTGAACTTTAGTATGATTTCTACGACTCAACCACGATTTAGCATTTGTTTTCAAGAATATGGTTGTTGAGTTTTCTACCTGTCCCGTGTTACAAGTTTCAGGACTAGAATTATGATACATAGTTTTATTCATATTATTATTTTAGGCTTTATAGTACCTTGATCATGACTTTGATTTGCTCATAAGCTAGCTCTACCTTAATAATCGCATGATTTGCCAAAGTGTATATGATGGTCATGCATTACTCACAATTTCGTAACGTATTTCCAAGATTTCAAACTAACATTATTTTAAATGTTTATCCCCCACAATTCAACACTGTTATCAAAAATACAGTTGCTTTGAATATATTATTCTACCGTGATCTCAATATGCAATATTTTTAATATGAATTAATCATAAGATTTTACTCATGATTTTAGTATGATCAACATAGTCAGTGTTCTTTAGATTGTTACGATTCTTTTAGGTAAAGAAGCTCTAACAAGTCTTAGATACCAGTTTCCAGCATAGTCAGTATTCTTTAGACTGTTATGATGCTTTCAGGAAAGTAGACCAGTATTTTTAGTTATCAGGTCCTTTAGACTCTCAGGACGCTTCCAAATAATTAGTTTTGATTTAGTCTTAGGACATCATTTTCGAGCTATCAGTATTGTTAGGTATAATTAGGTTTTCAGTTGGCAGTAGTACTTAGCACTAAGGGGGCTGAGGTTCCAGCACACCCAGGTTTCCAGAACTACATTGCAACTATAGGTTACTAGCTCGAATGGGCTCCAGAAAGTTACCACTCAGTTCAACCACTATACCCTGGCAAGGTATGGTGGGCCTTCTCCGATGGGGGGTATACATCGGACTCAATGTTTAGCTCACGTGGTTACCTGTCGGTTATAGTTTCTCCTACCGTACAATTTAGTTATGTTCAATTAGAGTCATCATTCCAATCCAGTCTTTCAAATTTCAAGGTACACTTATGACCCTAAGTCAGTTTATCTGTTCTTACAACATTCTTTGATTTTCAGTCTATTTACAGTATTTACAATTTTAGATAGGGTCTTTCCATGCTATTTCAGTATAGTTTGGTTTCAGTTTATGATATTAGATTCAGTGTTCAGTACATGTACATGACGTTAAAAACTAGATTTACTTATATTTTGTTAAATGTTTTAAAACAAGCATATTATATTGGTACCTATGCATCTCAAATAGAGCCATTATATTTCACGTCAGTTATGTATTCTGTTATATATTCAGTTCAGTCTTTTTTTCTATCATACTAGCATGTTCCTAGCTTCAGTTACGTTCCCATATATTCAGTATATTTTAAGTACTGACCGTATACTTTATGTGCTATATCATTTTATGATATAGATCTAGGTATCCAAACTCAGCCCCGCGGTTAGACACGTTCCAGACTTCTATCAGCTGACGTTGGTGAGTCCTCATCTTCCGAGGGCGGTAGTTATGTTTTCCTTAATATAGTGTTGTTTTAGTTTTAGATTTTGGAGCTAACTAGGGACTTGTTCCAGTAGCTCATTAAACTAATAGAGGCTTTCAGACAGTGTAGAGTTAGTCTTTAGCTTATGACTCAGTGTTTTTTTTAAACTATGTCCTTATGTTTATGATCAGACATTTTCAGTTAGCTTTCACTCAAATATGATTAATTAGGTATTGTTAGATTTTTATTATGCTATGCCATGGGTTAGCTTGGGGTCACTTGTGGCTTTAGGCACCGTGTCGCGTCAAAGATGTAGACTCGGTTTATGACAGGCGTTGATCGCCATCTGCACTGGAAGAGGTGCCCTTATGAGATGGGCGTGCTGTTGGAGCTGCCAAAGTGGTAGCTGGGCCATGACCTCTACTGTCGCCCTGTTTAGCTGAAGGACAATCTCTAAGCATGTATATGGATTTACCGTACCCAAAATAAGTATATGAACCAACCAAGAACTCTCCAGGGTGGTTTATACTACACCTTCTACAAGCTGGGAAAGTGCACTCCCCTATTGTGCTCCTCTGTCCTCGACAGCCTGATGCTCTGCCTTTCTGATCATGCTTGGGTCTAGACAGAATACTGGCTGATGATAGAGCAGGGACTGATGACCTCTGGTGGGACTGAGGGCGATGTCCACCACCGGACATCCGTTGGAACTGCCTATAGCTCCCTGTACTGGCCCTTTTGGCCTCTCTCTCCTTCTCCTTCATCTGCTCCACCTCTATCTATTGGGCGTATATGACCAACTGGGAGAAATTTATTTCACTATTCATCTTGGCGGTCCTGTACTCCTTGACCAGTGAATTGCTACTCCATTCACAAACTTGCTCATACGAGCCCTATGGTTGGAAACCATCTCCGATGCATACTTGGACAATCGAGTAAACTCTAAGGCATACTTCTGAATAGTCCTGTGGTTCTACTTTAAGTTGATGAACTCTGCTGCCTTTGCCTCTCTTAGCTCCCTAAGGAAGAACCTATCCAGGAAAGCAGTCACAAACTCATCCCAACCCATGGGAACCACTCAAACTCCCCTACTATGCTTCCACTGATAGAACCATACGTGATCAGCCCCTTTCAGTTGATAGGAAGCTAAGTCTACACTCTCCTCTCTGTCCACCCCCATAATCTGGGTGATCTTCTACATTTCCTTAATAAAATTGTGCGGGTCCTCATCCACCTTTGACTTAGTAACTCAGGTGAGTTCATCCTGAGAAAGTCTCGTACTCTCATCGTTGCTGCGTTTCCATTCTGGGGAACATGGGCCACCTCCTTCAGGTTGACCTGAGTGGTCATGGCCTATGCTAACATCTGAAATGACGCCCTGAACTCGGTATGGGTGACCTGATCGGGCAAGGGATCCGCTGGAGCTGGTGGGGCTGGCTGGTGCCATCTACGTTGCCATTTCTTCTTCTATTTGCTTAGCATGGAGGCATATTTTAGCAAATGTGTATAACACGAGTTAGAGGAATTGAGGGGGTACTTTATCGCACGACATGGATCATGAAAGAAGGAAAATTTTCTAAAACGTTTTGTAGCCTCTTTCCCGTAAGTGGCGCACTTCACACCCATGGAAAAGATTCTACTTAATGCGTATTTTAGACACCCTAGGACACACCTAAACCTTTTCTCTGATATCAAGTTTGTCATGACCCGAGCTGGCACTCCATATCGCGACAGGGGACCTAAAACCATGATTGTCTCCAAGCTAAC